>CM049853.1:16598424-18998424 GCA_027422415.1 Schizothorax lantsangensis | reverse complement strand
AAGAATTCTGGCAAGCAAAAGGTGTGAGTTACTGCTGGCTTCCATTCCTCCAAAAGACAAAAAACAAACACTGAGACATTTCCTTAAATATCTTTAGGGCTTTCCCATTCCTATAAAGCATTGTGCTATGCTATCAAGTTCATGGGTTCAATTCCCAGGGAAAGCAATGCAAGTCACTTTGAATGAAATCATCTGCCAAAAGCATAAATGTAAATCTTCTTTTACAGAAAGAAAGAAAGAAAACATTTGGAATGACATGAGGATGAGTAAAATTATGACAGAATTTTCATTTTGGGTGATCTATCCATTTCATTTTTCTCTTAGACACCAATGAGGCTAAAATGAGTTCAAATTGATAGCCTACTTTTACTTGATCTTCTGCTTCCAGTAAAACAACCAAGTGATTTAATGCATCTCATCAACAATCTCAACATTGTCCTCATCAATATCTCAAACTGTGCTCTGGTTTGGAAAGATAACATCTCAATACACTAATATTTGTGATCAAATTCTTTCAAGATGAAATTAGGCTATGTGAGCTACCCGCATTTATGTTTATAGTCACTCAGCAATCATCTCATTTGTTTCTCCTAAGGAATCTGAGACAAACATCTGATGCAAAGTTCATATTTCAAAGAAAAAAATGAAAGAGCATACATGCAGTTATATTTAAGTATACATGCTTTCATATAGGCTACTGTCAACCATCTATCCATCTTCCACCGATCTCTTACCTTGATTCTAACATAACAGTGGGTTCCCAAGGACGTGTCATTCAGGCACGCAGGGGGTGTCTCACGAACCGTCCACTGAAAGGTTGTTGTCGGTCTAAGGATGATATTCCAGCCAAGTTTGATCAGCGCTACGCCCGTGCATAGCGCGCAATATCCATAGATGAGAGACCAGTATCCCATAGCTCTGATCTTCAGCGTCAGCCCGACTGTCAACAACAGCAAGTTATGAAGCAGTCTCGCCATCTTTACATTACTGCGGGAATACGCTTGTTGATCGCGGCTTTTATTGATTTGTTTCAAAAACGACGCGCATCTTAATAGCCCTGTCGCGCCGTCAACGAGCGCATCCTGACCGGGGAGGATCCCTCATCCTTGTGTAGAAGCTACAGAGTCACGCTTACGTATGACAGTCACAGAAGAGATGCTCAGTCCCAAAGGTGTTCGCTCCTCGGACTGAACCATTACACCCCATCTACACTGACACAACTAGAAGGCTCCCTCCCATTATAGTCCAGGCAGCTGTCTGGGCCCACCTCGTACACACAGACCGTCCACGCGCAGAGTTCTGGACTCTCGCGAACGCTGCCGGTAATAACGGGTAGAGGAGCTCGGGGATCTGTAACTGTAATAAATAGGATGGAACCTAATATTATGAGGGAGCGTAGCCTATATGAAGGTGTCACTTAACATTGATTTCGAAATTTCTCAACTACCTATTTCAGAAATGAATATACCAACGCTTGTGATTTCATCTAATAGAATGATTTGAATGAACCAAACCCCCTAATGGCACAAAACATAACAGAATGGACGAAAACTTACATTTCAGACAAACTTGCAAGTTCACTCTTGATCAAAAAGAATATAGCCTAGCCTTGAAAACTAAAACGTTTTCCATTTAACATTTCATTCATATAAAATACCGTTCAGAAGTTTGGGTGGGCAATATTTTAACGTTTTTAATACAGTCTCTTACCAAGACTGCATTTATTTGATTAAAATATAGTAAAAATGGTAATATTGTGAAATATACGATTTAAGTAACTCCCCTGTTTTAATATATTGTAAAACGTAATTTATTCCTGTGATGGCAAAGCTAAAATTTCAGTACTGCAGTGTCACATGATCCTTCGGAAATTATAATATGCTGATTTGGTGCTCAAAAAATATTTCATGACAAATTTTGAAGACAGCCATTTTTTTTTTGTGGAAACTGTGATTCTTAACATGAATAAAAAGTCTGAAAAACAACGATTTGCAATATAAATTTTTGTAACATGAGTTACAGTAATGCCTTCAATGTAATTTTTGATCAATTTAATGTGCTAAATAAAAGTATTAATTAATTTTAAAAACACAAAGTTTAGTGTATAAATGGTGACATCAATATGTACTGACCAGTTTAATTTAAATGAAAGTGACCACAACGCACAAACTTTACTGAAAATACTTATTTATTGATTTAACTTTTAGAATGTGATTTCTTTGAAATAATATATTATTCTTCCCCTCAATAGCATGTGACACCTCGGCATGGTGGTGTAATGAATAAAGTGCTTGTGATGAAAACTGCCACACAATATAGTCAGAAAGGATCTTGAACATATCTTCAGTGCAGTAGTCACCAGATCACACCTTGGAGTCAACACGGCTCTGGAGAACCCACTGACCTCAGGCACAGAGAACTGCCTATCATCTCCAAGAGAGAAACTTTATGGCACTGCACTTCCAAATGGATACAAATAGAAATACAGGAAGTGCAATAACTGCTCTAAATAGGTCTTGATTCTTCATAGGTGGACACTTGAAAAAAAAAAAAATGGCTGTCCTGTAACAAAATGCTAAATATTTATACACGCATGCTTAGGTTACAGTTCTGACACTACAGAAATATATATTTTTTATATATAAATTAAACAGGACAAGTTTAATGCAGCCAGTATATTGTTTAAATTGCTGCTTTACATCAAATACACGGAATACCAGCTAGTAGGATAAACAGGGTCGAGGCCCTGCACAGGAATATCCCTTACAGTTGACAACAGCTAGCGCAAGACGACCAGCTATGCAATATTCATACAGCAGAAGAGTCGATGGAATGTGTCAAAGAATCCGATTGCAATAATAATCAAGAGAAGTAAACATTCTTCAGTATTTTTAAAAAAACAAAACATGTTAAGGAACACAAAAACTGTTGTGAAACGACAGACATGTTTCTCTTTCCAAACTGCCACAGACAACTGGCAGCGTTTCAGTGCAGGCATTCCTGAATCCAAGCATCAAACGTATCAAAATAACAAAAACTCAAGAATATACACTCACTATTATTGGTGCAAATATTGGTCTTACTACATCATATGCTGTCCATGACTGTTTTCTTATATTTACAAGAGCAAACTGTACAAATGTAAAGTGATGCAGCTGTATTGCAGTGTTTTTGCCCGTCAAAAGACTAAAGACCCGTTTCAGTCGCCAGGACTCATGGAGCAAGTAGGGGAAGGGAAAAGACGGCCTGCACTGTTCACCGAACAGTAGCGCAATACACACAAGCAAATTTATTTTTATTTGTTTGTTAATCTCAGTCCAAGTTCTTTTCAAAGGTTGCCATTATGTCACTCTGCATGGTCATATCAATGACTCCGGACATCTAAGAAAAAAAAAAAGAAACAAATATTAACAACATCATAAAAACATTTTTATTATTATTATTATTACGAGTACTAGTAGTAACAAAAATATTTTAATAACTACAGCAACAACAATAATATCAGTAATATTTATTGTGGTTATTAATAAAACCATATAGTATAATATTTGTTATGAATGTTAATAAACAATATAACCTTATTATTATTGTATTTTTTTAACATTAATAATTTATAGTATAATATAATAATAAACCTAATTAGTAAATCATCTTTATATTGTAAAATTAACAGTTATGTTTTTTGTGGTCATTAATGATAATAATAAAATAAAACATAAGGTATATTATTATTACTGATTATAAACATAACTGATAATTGTTAATTTTTTTTTATTTTACTATTAATAATAATAATAATTATTATTATTATTATTATCAATCATTATGATCATCATAAACAATTACCTGGTAAGAACAATAACAGTAACAAAGTTAACTCTCGATATTAATAAAACCACAATGTATATTATTTGTTATTAATGATAAGAAACAGCATAACAGATTTGTCACTAAACATAATAATAAAAATTATTATATAATTATCTAATAAAAATAAGTAACAATGTTTATAGTTATTATAAATCTAGAAGACCATCACTAATTGATTAAATGTTTTAAACGCATTGGGATAGTTCGCTCATAAATGAAAATTCTGTCAATTACTCACCGTCATCGTTCCAAACCCATAAGACCTTCGTTCATCTTTAGATCACAAATTAAGATATTTTTGATGAAATCCGAAAGCTTTCTGACCCTGCATAGACAGCAACGGAACTACCACGTTCAAGGACCAGAAAGGACATCGATAAAATAGTCCATGTGGCATCAGTGGTTCAACCGTAATGTTATGAAGCTACGAGAATACTTTGTGCACAAAGAAAAAAAAAAAAATGACTTTATTCAACAATTTCTTCTCTTCTGTGCCAGTCTTCGACGCGTGTTCATGAGTGTACCACGACGCAAGTCGTTATTTTTGTTTTCTTTGCACACAAATAGTATTCTCGTAGCTTCAAAAAATAACAGTTGAACTGTTAGACTATTTTAACGTTGTCCTTACTACCTTTCTGGGTCTTGAATGTGGTAGTTACGTTGCTGTCTATGCAGGGTCAGAAAGCTTTCGGATTTCATCAAAAAAATCTTAATTTGTGTTTGTTAGATGAACGAAGGTTTGGAATGACATGAGGGTGAGTAATGACAACTTTCATTTTTGGGTGAACTATCCCTTTAAATATCAACATTTTAAAGTTACTTTCTAAAATACTTGGTGTGCAAAGTACTTACAGCCTCTCTCCTGCGGCGCTCCTGCTCTCTCTTGCGGGCCATCTCTCGTTCTCTGTCTACAGAGCTCTGTGAAAGAGAGGAGGGCTCAGGGGCTTTGGGGGTATCCAAGACGGCTGCCATCAGAGGCAGCTCTGCTAACTCCACTTCTGGCTTTGAAGGTGGGCAGTCCAGCTTGGTTTTTTGAAGCTGCTGCGTCAGACTAGAAATCATTAAAAGGCCACACTGTTAGCTAGATCAGCGAGAAGTCATATAATAATCACATGTGGGCCATAGGGATATGACAGCAAATTAATAATGGAATAGAAACTTAGAATGCATTTGTCAAACTCGCTCGTTTTGAAACGGAGCCATAGGAAGCTGTGGTCAGCTGGAATCATGTCTTCAGCCATGCAAAGTTTGAAACTCCTCCAAAATGAAACTTACATAACACAGCTTTATACACGGTTGCCTTAAAAATAAGATTCTGTTTATACCCGCTTTTGTCTGTGCTGCTCTTCTCTCGACCAGCTTCCATCTGCAGTTTACGAGCTCTCTCTCGTTCCTCTTTCTCCATGGCAACTTTGCGAAACTGCTGGAAACTTTCCTTGGATGATTTGATTGGGCAAGGAGTTTGAGTAGCCATCTTCCCCAAGCTTGTCCAGGAGTCTGCATGCTTTAGTACAATATCCTTAAACACACACGAACAGGTCCAGGTTATCGGAGAAAATACCAAAGAGTGCATTTTTTATTTGCAACCCATTTAAAGCATTGGTACCTTTTTAGGCAGGTTGGATTTGGCATCTTGAATGGGCTTGCATAGTTCACTGCCATCATACTTCGCTCCTAGAAAATATGAAGAACCCATTTCAAGACAATTTCTAGAAACCATTGAGGAAAAAGGAGAGGACTCTGGCAGGAGAAATGCTGACCGTGCATTTTGTGCAGCTGAACAGAGGGCTCTTCCAGTGTCTCTGGGCAGCTCTGCTCATCCCTCATGTTGGTTAATGGACTCTCATGCAGAGGTGACAACAATTTACACTGCTGCAGAGAGAAAAAGCAATTACAAAAAGTGATTTGTGTGTCACCAACAACAACCAGGCCGCACACCATCCATCTGGATCTAAACCCTGTTTCTTCACTGTAGGGCTGCCCTCGACTAAGGATTTTTCTGGTCGACCAGTTGTCGTTCATTTTAAGCACTAGTCGACTAATCGCACGTTTATTAATAAACCATTTAAATCATAATAATGAGCCTTTAATTGCCTAGCCTAATAAGGAGTATTTTAATAGCAAATAACCGCACCGACACCTCCATCTGTCCTGCAGTAAGCGTGCTGATGTTCATCTTCCACTCTCCGCAGACACATGAACAGCACACATTTCTATGTTAACATTAGATTGAGCGGCCATGTTGCTAATACTTACATATTTCAGATGATAAGCCATATCTGAGGTCGATGAATGATATGTGAGCGTTTGGATGTCCTGCCCGATGTACTGTATTACCACATAGACCAGCCGTTAATGATCTGTCAGTCACAGAATCATTAACGGCTGGTCTATGTGGTAATACAGTACATCGGTAATATGGCAAATATGGCTCATCAAAGTCCAGAAACCTCATGCGCACAATTGAGTAGGATGAATTTTTATCCGACAAGAAAAAAAAAAAGCACAAACTACGATGGAAACACATTTACCGAATAAATAAAACAAGTAATTCATCATATATGAAAATTATTATATTATGTGGCTTCTCCTACTTTTCTTAAGCCCGGTTCAGACTACATTATTTTTTTTGCTGGTTACGAGACAGTCACTGTGTCAGATTATGCAATTTTGACATGATAAAATCTTTTCGTGTAATGGGTAACAAACATGTCGGACTACACGTTGTTACCAAACCATTTATCGCGTGATATCGAACTATTCAAACAATCCATTTTAAATTACAACAACTTGGTCAAATAAAATGAACATGTTAAAGTATTTTTGTATAGTATTTTTCCATATACTGAACAAGAATATTCAGTATTTCAGAAATATAAGTAACCTCAAACTGAGAGCTGGAGGTAGGCTGGCATCCTGTGACAGGCATGGCTGCAGAAGGTGATGTCAGTGGTGACAGAAGAGGAGGAACACCTGCAAGATTGAGGGGAGGAAGATAAAGATGGAGTTTACTTTGAATTGATATCCTGTTTTACACATGCATTAAAGCGGCACTATAAGTGAGAGACAGCAATGACATGCAGCTGGGAAGAGATCATCAAAAATCAACAACAAACCACCAGTTATGATGAACATACAATGTTAAACCACAATGGAAAAGAAAAGTTGCAGATGCACAATGTTAACAGAGCGAGGGGAGCTAGCGAGGGACGGAGATCGGCGGGCGGCGGAGTTGACACATCAAGCGACCTCTTACCTTCCTGCTCGGATTTAAGTGGAGACTTCTCTGCAGCAGCAGGCGATGGGGGGCCAACCTGAGAGGCCTGTGGGTCGAGCGAGGGACTACAGGGGAACGACGGGTCTGAAAGGAGTGAGGTTGGTGTGTGTGGGGGGATCGACACGTGGGAAGATTTGAGTGGGGTGGTTGTGTCTTTACAGGGGGAGGTGGCAGAAGTGTTACATAAAAGGTTGATGGCCTGGTCTGGAGGTAGGCTGAGCGGTAAAGGGGCAGTCCAGGTTTTAAGAGGTAGTGGGGCAGCTTTGCCACTAGGTCTGGTAGGCTGAGGAGGCAGCCGGCTGTGTAATGCTGTTGCAGGAGGAGGGTAGAAGGATGGACAGAAAAGGGTTTAGGTGATAAATCAAAGCTGCTATCTGTTCTCCAAATGCAGATTTTGACGAGTAATAAAGAAATCATTATCATTTTTGGAGGTCATTTCATTTGTTTTGTACATCATGATGTGGCCACAGAAAACACATCAACGTGAACAGAAGTATGAACAATGGCACCGAACCTAACCTGGGATTGCCATGATGATGTCCTCGGCAGGATGCTTTGCTTGTTGTGACGCAAACAGGTCTTTGGAGTCTGCCTCTGAGACTAGTGACGCTGGACGAGACTGGCAAGTCACGACTGAGGCAGAAGAGTCCTTTACCTCAGCAATGGCCTGCCGCGATGCCTGTTTGGGGAGGGGGGCAATATTTCACTCAGGAGAAATCTGGCACTACATGAAGTGAAATGCGCCATGTGCCAAATATTAAAGGAGTGGGAGTAGGCCATTTAATATTGTTGTCTCTTATTGGCTTGTGTGCTTTTTTTTTTTTTTTTACCTTGTTTTTAATTTTGTGGGCATGGCCAGGGGCTTTGCTTTGCTTCCTCTTAGCTTTCTGTTCTGTAAGACACGCACAATGCACACTGAGGTCATTTCACTTCAGTCATGACTGTGGGAAAGGCCAACCCCATCCCATGGGCATTCCTGCTGATTTACTCAGTTTATCTGAACTCCAGTAATAAAACAAACTGTGTATGCAATTTAAGTACTATAAAGTGTCACAATCACAGTAAATAAATACAAATAAATAATAATAAAAAAAACAAGTTTCATTACAAGTGGTCAATTTTTTTCCCTAAATAGTGCGCACAACTTGTGAAAGTGTTTTGTGACGTGAAAAAACAATGTGAAGAAAAAAAAAGAAAAAAAGTGAAATGACAAAGCAAAGGGAAAGAAAAACAACACTTATCTTAACATACAACAGTTGTCTATGAAAACGTGTTTTATTTAAATCTCTGTGTGTTAAACACCAAGCTCAATGGGTAAGCTTTATACCCGTTTAGGTAAATAAAATTCACACATCTACAAAATATGCAACAGACTTTAAGCAGGACAAGTGGCTGCCTCTTATGACAGCTTCTTTTGGTCCTACAACTATAGTTTACAATCCAAGTACCTCACATACAACATATCGATGTATGCTTATCCAATCTATTGTAGATTATCATTACATATACATCTCTGCATAACCTCACACAAGTACAAAAGGTGGAATTACAATGTAATGCAACAGGGGAACCACATAGTAATGATTCAAAGCAGCAGTTTAAAGCGGACCAGCTGTAACTCTTAACAGGGACAATAGCATATGACACAAACTGTTGTGCTCTCAGGTATGTTTGGTGAAGGTCCAAATTGGAAACCAGCTTTTTTTTCCTCGAAGCCCTTACCACTATTTTGAACTTGAAAGTGCTGAGGGTGTATAAAACAAAGAAAACCCCACACCAAGAGCCAGCTGGTCTTAAACTTGTCTTAAACTACAGCAACAACATAGATAAGTGATTATGATGAAACAAGAACAAAATATCAAACATTGGAAAACATAAATAATAGCACCCAACAAAAACTACAGAAAGAGTCTGAGAGAGAAAATGAGACGACTTATTCTTTTACTAATTTAGAGCCACAAGTGCACAATTTTCTTTATATTACAAAAGTGAAAAAGTGTAAAAGACAAGAATTGAACACACAAAAAAAACAATTTTTACACCATTTTTTTAATTGGGGAAAAAAGTTGAACTGTGTAATGTTTAAAATATTTGTTGTCCAGAAGGTGTTAAGATGAAATGAGTGAAATTTTATAATGCTGGGGACGTGTCCGAGTAAGCTTTCCAATTTTTTATTTGTTTTCTGCATCAGTGGCCAGATTGATAGCAGGGGGAACAGACTGGCCTGAGAGACAGTGAGTGAATAAAAGGGTTGGTGGGTAGGTGTGAAGCAGCTAACCTGAATCAGAGTCACAGCTATCAGAGGAGCTAGATTCACTACTACTGCTGTCAGAGCTGGACGAGCTGCTGCTGCTGTCACTCAGACGAGACGGACGGCTTATGTCTTTAAACTCCCCTTCCGCTTCAACTGCACACAGAAGGGGAAACATAGGTTTATACTGCATTTATATGACTACATAAAAAAGGAATAAACAAATAAATAAAAGGCTTACTTTTGGCCTTTTTATTATTTGATTCTCCATTTGTGTGTTGCAGCTCTTTGTCCATTTCCTTGATTTTAGACTTCTTCTGTAGCTTCTTTTCTAATAATGTAAAAAGGTCACAATAAATATAAGATAAAAATTCTCCTTTTACACACCAATTTTGTAAGAGTTGTAGAGTATGTATCCGTTTTGTTTAGAAAATGGCAATTTTTAGCACTAATCGTGTTGAAGCTCTAAATAATAATAAGTAATAATAATAATAATAATAATATTTAACTAGTCTTTTAGGTAAAGCATACACATGAGAAAAAAAAAATCTTTATGAACACCTTCACACTGAAGCAAAAATAATGTACTGCTATACTGCGGGTATTACATTTTTTCCAGATAATGATGAAAAGTGTCCCCTGACTTGGCGCATGTAGTTGTAGTATGAAAAACATATGCAAATATTTCAGATTTGCATGCCATTCAGTTGTATTACATGTGGTGTGAAAAGCTTCTAGTACCATCTTTCATATATACTGTGTCTCAGCATGAAAAGCTCTTAATATTGACAAAACAGTACTTACTGTCAGTTTCTTTCGGTTTCTTTTGGAGGCAAGCGACAACATAGCACTCAAGAGCTCGAAGAGTTGAAGGTTTGAGAGTCTCAAAGTCGATCTCGATCTCCTCAGGGTCTGTGTCCCTAAGCAAGGGTTCTCGCGCCTTGATGATGTTCACTACTTTGCCAAGCTTGTCTCCAGGAAGCTTGTTAATGTCCAAACTCAGTTGCCGTTTCTCCTCATAAGACATGGGTAATGTATTCATCTCTTCCTCGGAGTCATATGCTCTGCTCTCCTTCCGCCTGAGAACAAAGTTGACAATTTTGATTTCATTGAGAATTTGTCTTGCCATAAAACTCTATACATTATCCACTAGGGCTGTCAAAATGGCTGAAAAACTAAATTCGAATTTTGTACTTGAAATATTATCAATATTCGAATTATATTCAAATTTAAAAGGCATAATTTCAGTTAGGGGGGGGAAAAAGCTTTTGGCTTCTCACCTGAGGCCACAAGAGGGCGCATCGAGCAAAATATTACTAATGCAAGATTGTTCAAAGCAATAAAATAAAATGACTATCTTTGAAAAAAAGTGCATAATGTTTAAAATAATGTTTATAAACCATATATAATTAATTAAGTTACTTAAACAATTAGAAACAAAACAGCATCAAAGGACCGAAAACCAGTCACAAAGAGTACTTTTTCCTATTTAAAAACATGAGATGCAGTGGGATGGGGAAAAAACTCCCATAAATTCTCGAGATGTTTTTTTAAAAGTTGAACTTACATTAATTTTACATTGCTTTCTAAACAAGCATCTCTCTTGTGTGAGATGCAAGTGCAACAGTGACAGATGTCCCTGTAGAAAATGCGATAAATATGCGTTCTGTGTGAATGGCTTGGTTTCAGTTTTGCCGTAAACAACAACATCTCCGCATTGATGTTCTCTTTTTCCGCAATATTTTGAATGAACAACGTAGCAGCGCCGTATCTAGTGGGTTCAACTGGATAGGCTAAAAAAAGCATTAAAATTCAATGACACCTACATAATCATCGCATCTTGTGTGCCACTGATAAGGCTGCCTGACGCCCATCTAAAATTTAATGTGGATTTTTATTTTAAATTCGACGAATATTCGGAATTAAAAAAAAATTTAGGACATGAAGAAATTATCCACCTTATTTTTCAACACAGAAGCAAGCTGTTTTATGTGAATGTGCGAGACGTCTGGTTCATTAGCCGCTGTAGGGAAATAATGGTAAGAATAACAAAATCCAGTAAATGGTAAACGTGTTTGTACTACAAACCAGTGTGTGCATAATTAAGATAGGGCTAGTACATTAAAATAATATGGTAAGACACACCAGTTTGCAATATCAGTCAGCAAAACGAGCTGTGTTGTGCAGCTAAAAATAGCTGGAAGTGGATGAGACCGGAAGCCAGACATTCAATTTAAAAATGTCTGTGCCCGCTCCTATGGTAAAAATAAGGTGGCTACATAGGATAGAAATGGGCATGATGTGCACCTACAAGCATCACACATTTTCTTACCCTGATGACTTGCTGCTGGACCTCTTCTGTATTTTTGCCGGTTTCTTCATTTCTTCACCTTTTCGCTTACTGGACTCTCGCTCTTTCTTCCTCTTCTTCTTGGACTTTTCCCTTTTCTTTGGTTTCAAGAGAGGTGTTTGGGTCAGTAACTGCAGCTGCTCTCGTACTGCATTCAGCTGGTGAGTAAAGACAGAAATGACATTATATAAGAGTACACATTAATACTGTCAATCTATAGTTCAAAACTTAGTAAGCTATTTTTTCCACTGCCTACTGTACAAACGGGAGCATCCAAACTCTCACAGCAGGCTGCTTTTAAATACTCACACTGGCATAGAAGATTCGACTTGGCAACATGTTAACATGCTTAAGCACAACACTACATTAGCTGCGTTTCCATCCACCTATTTTTATGCGCATTTTGGATTACCGCATAGAAAAAAAAAAAAAACGCTGGATGGAAACACCAAGATGCGCATAAATTCTAAAAATGCACATAAAAAAAACAACTCATGCGCACATTTGAGTAGGATACATTTTTTATCCGGTAAGAAAAAATGCGCATAAACTACGATGGAAACACATTTACCGAATAAATTCCTCCATGCGCATCGAAAAAGTCATGTGACTTTGCGCTATGAGACGGGATAACTTGACTAACCAGCGGACCGATCTCGTTCCACAGCATCCATATTTTGTTATGGTCGTTCTGAAAAGCCTGAGCAAAGTCTGTCGTCAAAGTATTTCTGTATAATTACACGACTGCGTTCCCAAACAGCTGGCATCCACCTCCGAAAGTAATGACCGCATTTATTGTGTCTCGTCTGCTCACTCTGAGGTGCAAGTAATTTATGTCATATATATGAAAATTATTATATTCAGTGGCTTCTCCTGTATTCTTAGTGATATTTAGTGCCACAGTTTACCAGGAAGTGACGATTTTGTTCTCTTTGACTCATTGGATGGAAACGGTACTTTATTCGCAAATGTTTTATGCGATATTCCAGTTTTGCGCATAAATTTAATTTGAATCTTTGGATGGAAACATAGCTAATGACACCTAAGTAAAATCAATTTGTAATTGCTCAGACTTAAGTCCTCCCAAGTATGTTAATAAACGAGACCTCTCTCGCTTCTTGGCAAAGAACATTCTGGAATTGTTTTCGCTGCAAAGAATACATACAATACTGCCATCGAATTTGCAGAAGGAGGAAGAGTCACCACATTGGGTGACTATGATGTCGTGACGGTTTTGGAACAGAGGATGTGTGTACCTGTGAAGGGACTCAAACGTCTATATGCAAGTCCTACCTGTTCCTCCAGGCTGGCAAGCCTCTGCACTCTCTCCTCTTCATCCTCTTCTGTGTCTGAGGAGTTTTCTGATGGAGATGATGATTCGCTGTCACTGCTCTCAGAGCTGGATGGACCGTGTGCTCTCTCCTTCTTTACTCTGTTCTGACTTGAGGATGGGGCGGAATTCCTCGGCTCGTCAGGAATCTTGGAGAAGCGAAACTCAAAAACATCCTGGGTAAAAAATATTCTGCATTTACCCATAGGAAAAATAAGACAAACAATGGATTTTGAAAGATGATCAAAACACCTAAAAACACACCTGAAGTTTTCTTGCCATGGCCACTACCTCATGGCTGGGTGGATTGTATTTGTAGCAGTTTGAGAACATGATTCGCACATCTGCAGCGAATTGCAATGCATCGGTGTACTCACGAGCTTCCATCTTTTTCTATTAGAAAAAAATAAGCCCATTACATATAAAACAATAACAGTGAGCAAAGCTTATCCAGTAATATTGACACAACCATGGTACTCACTTTGATGGTACTCATATCCATAGGTTGGTGAATGATTTCATGATAATCAAGAAGGCCCAGTGCCTTAGCATCCACAGGCTTATAAAAGGGCCAGGCGTAAGCAGAATGCTTTTTGGCAAACATCTCTTTTAGGATGACATTGCAGTATTTGAGTCTCTCTGAGAGTTTGGTCCTTCTGCCCACTTGATGCTGTGGTGGTGATTCAGGAAGGTCTTTACGGGGAGGTTTGATGGGTCGGCCGCTGCCTCGCCTGGAGAATAACTTAAGGACTTTTGGTTCTGTTACACAAGGGGACGACTCACAACTGTTGATGGAAGAGGCAGAAGGGGTCGTAGTGTCTGCTTTTCTTTTCACACCATTTTTCAACTGAAAGAAAAGGTAGATTACAGTTAACAAAAAAATGATATGCAAACCAAGTTTTTCCAATACTATTCCACCTTCAGAAAATAATATTTCCATAATTCAGTATGAGACAACTAAACAGCCCTTATCTTTGTCAAAAAGGCAAAATTACACATTAATCCTTGGCAAACACTAGGTCTCATTTACTAATAATTACACAGATTAAATTCTGCCTAAACTCCAACACATGCATATGCACATGCATTTATTCCTAACCACGTTGTAATGTTAATGAATTTGGAGTAATCCAAACGAGCAACCGCATACCCAAAGTTAGTAACATGCCTAAATCTCCGTGTAAGGGCTCTCCGCAAAACCTTTCCTTTACAGCCTCAGAGCAAACATGACGGTCTCTAAAGACACATTCTTGCCTGAGAGCAGATGCATGAAGACCCTTTGAGCAATGCGTGTACAATCCTCAAAATAAGTACAAAACAACACAATCACCTCTTAAGGAGATCTAGAATACAGGTACTTGCATATCAACATAAAAACAGATTTCATCCAAACATGTTTACAATGCCACAGGAGTATGTCATTTTTGCATATGTGTGGTTTCAGCTGTCTATACATTTTTTGTTTATTTGTAATATTTTTAATTACGAAGGCTATTAATAAATAATGATTTGTTTGCGACAACACTTGTGGACAGATTTCACACAAATTTTTGAGTATGCAGCCATTTCTTTGCCTTTTTTCTTAAAGAACATTACAGAGATTTGACAGGAAGCGGGAGAGAAAGTGGGTGATGGGATTGGAAAGGTCCACGAGATGGGACTCAAGCTTAAAGTGATAGTTCATCCAAAAATTAAAATTCTGTCATCATTTACTCACCCTCAAGTAGTTCCAACCCTGTATGCATTTCTTTGTTCTGCTGAACACAAAGGAAGATATTCTGAAGAATGTGGGAAACAGAGCAGTTCTGGGGCACTTTTTTCCTACTATGGAAATCAATGGTGCCCCAAAACAGCCTGGTTACAAACTTTTTTTCAAATTATCTTCCTTTGTGTTTCGGCAGAACAAAGAAATTCATACAGGTTTGGAACTACTTGAGGTTGAGTAAATGACAGAATTTTCATTTTTGGGTGGACTATCACTTTAAGTTGGCTAAAGTGCTTCCCACCACGCTACTGGTGCCAATGGGACTTGTTCTTATTTAATTTACATTTTACCACATACATTGAGAATGTTTACATGTACATCAGTAATCTAATTCAGGGTTTCTGCAGGATTTTTAAGCTAAGACTTTAAGACCTGCACAAATAAATGTAATACCATATGAGCGGGGTGGGGCAATGTCTATAGTATCATATTAAACTGTAAAATTACTGTAAAAAGCATAATTATAGTTCAGATACAAGTTTTCAGATACAAAAAGTTTTACAAATGATAAACTTTACATTTCAGCCTTTAAAACATTTTTAAGAAAATAGATTAGTCAATAGGGCTGGACCAGAATATTCAATTATTCGAATATTCGTTCGGTGGGGTGGCATTCAATTTTCAATTTTGGCAACACCTGGCATCCCCCGCGAAATGGTTCTCAACTTGTCCGCCTGGCTGAACATCTGCCACAGACCGTTCACCAATGAAAGATGTTCGTGCTGACCATCTGCTGACCATAATGCATGCATATATTTCATGAAAAATCTTCCATTAGCTATAAGCGCGCTTGCCGCACATTTGAAATAATGAACTTAAGCGCGCAAAAGACGCGACATGTGAACGGACCCTCTGCTACCACAAAACCGAATGCGATGCATGCGTTTTCTTTCTGTCAACTGTCCCGAGATGCAAGCGAAAGTCTTGGATCAGCATGCAGTAGCTCTTGTAGTGCAGACGAGATGCGCTGATGTGAAGCCGCTTTGAGACAGTGAAAGAGAGAAGACGCGGTCCAGCTGAATCACTCACGCTGTTTTCAAATGACTGATTTAATCTGCTAGTTTATGTGGATTTATTTACTCATCTAACCTACATGCTATATTCAATAAATGTTTGCAGGAATTTCCCTCATCATAAACTCGAAAGCTGCGGGAATGAGTAAAACTATGCGATATACACACAAATTCAGGACCTGATTAAATATAACTCTATTATACAGAAATTTGTGAAATAAAATTCCATGATTTTACAAAACTTTTCCAGGCCTGGAAATTGCCGTTTTAAAATTTCATAGCTTTTCCATGACCGTTCGAACCCTATAAAAGCAACTGATGCACGCTTTCAATCACTAAAGATTGCTCCTCTCCCTCTTCTAATCACATGTCGGATCCGTTACCCTGCTTTATTCCGGGACCTCTCAATTTACAAATTAAGCACTGGGCTACCTTATTAAAAGTATTGCTCTTAACAGACCTGTGTGTTTTGTATCACTAGTGCAGTGTCCGTTCTCGGAGCATATAAGCCCTGCCCGCGTGAGGCGCACCGCTTCCGGCTCGCGCTGTTCTGTAGTTTATTAAAAGTGTATTAATTCTGAACGTGTTGCGTGTCCATATTGCACCATAATGCTACACTGCACTCCCTTGGGTCCGCAGCAACACACCCGCCACACGTGAAGTCGATTGGATGAACTGTTCTCGACATAATAAAAATGCAAACAGACAGACAGACACACAGAGATTCCTGCCTTTATTAGAGAGAAAAATATGTTCAGGCCCCTCCCTCCGAAGTTTCGAATATTCGGTGTTGATTACTGCCGAAGCTTCGAAGCTCAAAAAAACGGTATTCGGACCAGCCCTATTAGTCAAAAGTATTCATTATTATATTAATTTAAACTATTATTATGAATAAATTAAATAAATTAGGGGTGTGCGATATTAGGGCTGTGACGGTCACCGTGACAACTGCGTCACCGGCCGTGGTCGGTTGTCACCGCGGTTGTCTATTGCCACCGGCGGTAGTGCACGTGACATCACACACTCTATAACAAGCATAATACAAAGTTTTATATACAAGTGTAATAACAGTAACCGTTGCAAATTGTTTTATTTAGACTATAAATCTATGCTAATTCAGAAATTACCTCAAACACCATACATGGCGTTTCCTTTAGATTGGCAGATTTGAGCGCAGGAAAATACAGTTTATTCTGCATTCAGCAAAATTTATTTCATGATGAGCGATAGACCTTGTTGGGAAACCAAATACTACATCGCCGATCTGGACTTATTTCCTTTCATGTCACCCATCCGCGTTTGTACAAGTGTCTTCAAGTTCACGTGATCGCAAACGCCCGGCTGGTCAGGTTTGTGTTGGTGAGGCTTTCTCCAAACTGGCCAAATACAAACGAGACAGCGGTAAATGGAAGATGCCAACAAGAAATGTGGCGATACGCCACGATTCCTATTCCACAGAGAGCGCGTGCAGACGAGGAGTTAACGCGCCCACTTGCTTGGTGGCGGAACAGTGAACCGTGTCTGAACCGGACGCCGCGTCGCAACACAACAGGTTGAGTCTGTCTACAGGACATTTGAACTTTGTGTCAGTACGTCATAAATAGGACGAGGCAGTTTACTGTGAGGGATTTGTCATGTTGTATCGCGCCGCATCTAGTGTAGACAGCATCACTGATTATAATGGGTTCTCGCCGCGCCGCTCGTGTGAGGTAGACAGGGTGTATTTAACTTTCTTATTTAAGGCTACTTTCCTATTTAACTATTATTTCTTTGATATTTATTTTAGTGTTTTGCAGGCTGAGTGTTCACTGACAGAAGTGCTAAAATAAACACGCACGTTTGTTAACAGATGATTGAGTTTATTTATTTTTGCGTTTCAGAATTATATATATATATATATATAAATAAATATACACAACACCGCGCCACCGGCGGTAGTTGGTCCATTTACCACCGCGGTGGTAAAAATCTGCCACCGTCACAGCCCTCTGCGATATTGACAAAAAATAATATTTCCTGGATATTTTCTGGAATTTTATCGATAACGATACTTAGACGATATTTTGCTGAGTGTGTTATTGTGCTGGTATCTTAAGGACTACCGTGGACAGCTGACTCCTGAATTTTTTATATTCTTCATATTCTGTGTGCGTGGTCAGTTCACAGCAGTGATAGAAATTAATCTTTTCCAACAAGTTTTATGGGCATTTTTACCTTTAAGCCATTTTTTTTCTAAAAGTGTGCATTATCTTTTGAGTCAAATTCTTGCATTTGGGCTGTTACCAAGTAAATTAAATCAGTATCAACAGAATTAATCTTTGCAATGCAGAGAAAACACAGAAGTTGCATCTGAAGTGGCATGTAGATGTATTTACACTGTTTAATGCAGCTCACAGGGACATGGAATACTTTAACCTGCAGTTACAAATGCATAAATAATGTTTTGATATTTTAAACATAAAACATTCAAAACTGATGTTTGAAATAATGTGAAATTAAAACCACTAGTAGGTGGCAGCAAGTCACTGTTAAGTAGGGCCCTATGAAATCCATTTTATTTTTTCCCAAATTCAGTTTAATTTTTTTCTAAATTCTGTTTTTTCCGTTTTAATTTTTCTGGACTGCTTTTTAGTGGTCAAATTAAATTTTCTTAATCAAAAAGCATGCCTAATTAATTAAAATCATGGAACTTATACAATTTAACATTAATTTATTAAAAGTGTAACAAAAATTACGTTTAATTTTTTTCTCACCTTATGTTTTATTGTTACCAAATTCTGTGTTTTAGCCTGTCTAATTATTTGAATGCATACAAACAATTTTTATTTATTCTTACAGTAGCCTTATGAAATGCCCTTTTAAAATGACTTTTATTTTGACGGGTTGCCGTGAATACCTTTAAAGTTCTGTGTGTATATGATATTATGCTAGTTTTACTCAAATGAAATGGTAAAATGCTCGTGAAGTGACTCTCAGATCAGTTTTGGAGACATTGTTCATGTATTTATGTCCTCATTGAGACGGCAGACACTGAAATCACGCGCTCTGTGTATGTAAACAAAACTGCGCGTCTGCTCCATTCATACAGAGACACACAGAACATGCAGGATTCATATTTAAATATACTTTTGCGGCTTAATATTTACAGATACTAGTCCATATCGCGATTTGATTTAAGTGTAATGACCTACTTTTGATTAATTCATCCAAACTTTGTCAAATTCCGTGACATTCCGCGTTAAACTGTAAACGATTCTTAATCAGAGTATTGTCCATGTAAACGTATTGTGAAAAAAAAAAAAAAAAAAAAATAGGATGTTCCTATCAAATCACTGTAATTCCCAGGCGTACAATGAGTAATAACACCCGAGTTCACTTGGTACTAGAGACTTATGATACTGCGGAGACTAGTGTTGTCAAAAGACCCGGTACTTCGGTACCAAGTCGGTACTAAAAAAATGAAAACATCACGGTACCAGGTTTCTGTCAACCCGGTTCTTGCTGCGCGATCTGAAAGCTGCGCAGATGCGCTCTCTTCATAAAAGCACTGAGACGTGCTGACATCAAAAGGAGGAAACACATCTAATTAAAGACTGACACCCGGATCAAATGAAAGAGTTCAAGCAGGTAAGTTTCAATTTAATATTTAGATATTCTGTTATGAATATTATTCCATATTTTAATTTGAATGTCGGATTAAAATAAACATTGCCGTTATAGCGGAGTTAATCCTTAGCATAAGCGCGGCTAACGCTAATATAATGAGCATTAGAATGAAGTTTCTTTATTAACTACTTAACGCGCCTATAACTTTTATTAGGGTAAAAACAACAGGAGGACATGATGGTATTTACTATTGTTACACACCAGAGGCTTTTAAATGAATTGTGAATCTAAAATATGCGTGTTAGAGAATGTACAAACAGTTAACAGTGTTTGTGTCATATCAGTCCGTCATAAAAAAACAGTTCTGACCTTTTTTTTTTTTTTATTAATTTTTTTTTGCTAGTTAGTTGCTAGTTGTTATTCTTGGCTGGATAACTAGCAGGTTTAAAATCCCTTTAAAATTAAATATGTACACAGTTTGTATTAAATGAAAGTACAGTCAAATTTTATCTCCTGTAGACTTTACAATGACTTCATGTTATTATCTAACAGTGAGTGAACAATATATTTTTACAACATTAATTAATGTTTGTGAATGTTATTTACAACCCCAAATCAGAAAAAGTTGGGACAGTATGGAAAACAAATATAGTGATTTCTAAATTTACTTTGACTTGTATTTCATTGCAGACAATATGAACACAAAATATTTCATGTTTTGTCTGGTCAACTTCATGTCATTTGTAAATATACATCCTTTCCTGTCAAGACCTAACACATTTTGGGACACATTTACCACTTTGAATGTTGCCATTCCTTTTCACAACACTTAAAAGACGTTTAGGGACTGAAGACACCAAGTGATGAAGTGTTTCATTAATTTTGTCCCATTCTTCCTGCAAACAAGTCTTAAGGTGGGCAACAGTACGGGGTCTTCGTTGTCGCATTTTGCGCTTCAAAATGCGCCACACATTCTCTATTGAGACAGGTTGCAACCAGTCAAGTACCCGTACCCTCTTCCTCCGCAGCCAGGACTTTGTAATGTGTGCAGAATTGGTTTTGCATTGTCTTGTTGATATGCATGGGCGTCCCTGGAAAAGATGTCTTCTTGAAGGCAGCATATCGTGCTCCAAAATCTCTATGTACTTTTCAGCATTAATGGTGCCATCACAGAAGTGCAAGTTACCTTTGCCAAGGGCACTGACACAACCCCATACCATGACAGACCCTGGCTTTTGGACTTGTTGCTGGTAACAGTCTGGATATCCTTTTCTTCTTTGGTCCGGAACACGGCGTCCATTCCTCCCAAAAAATACCTGTTTTCATCTGACCACAGTACACGTTTCCACTGTGTGAGGTCCATCCCAGATGCCTCCGAGCCCAGAGAAGTCTACACGGTTAACATAGGGCTTCCTTTTGGCACAGTACAGTTTTAACTGGCATTTGTGGATGTAACTACGTGTGGTACTTGACAAAGGTAAAGTAGTCCTGAGCCCATGTGGTGATATCGCTTATAGATGAATGACTATGCACTGCCGCCTGATCGGAGATACGGTTGTTCAGCTTAGGCTTGCGCCCTTGTCCTTTAAAAATGCCTCCAGATATCTTTTAAATATGTTATGCACTGTTGAAGGTGAAATATCCAAATCTCTTCCTATCTTTCTTTGAGGAACATGTTTTTAAACATTTCAATAATTTTCTCACGTAGTTGGCAAACTGGCGATCCTCGGCCCATCTTTGCTCCTATAGACCTTTCTTGGATGCTGCTTTTGTACCAAATCATAATTACAATCACCTGTTGACATCAACTGTTTCAAATCACATCATTATTTAACCAATTTACCTCATTACTAGCCCTAAATTGCTCCTGTCCCAACTTTTTTTGGAATGTGTTGCAGGTCTGAATGATGTATATTTACAAATGACATGAAGTTGACCAGACAAAACATTTTTTGTGTTCACATTGTCTGCAATGAAATACAAGTCAAAGTAAATTTAGAAATCACTGCGTTTTCCATAAACTTTGGGGTTGTAATACAAACACTTGATCATTCATGTTTGTTCATTGTGCATTAAATAATTTTAACCTTTGACTGATTGATTGATTTTATGTATTTGTAAATTTTGAAATTAACCCTAAGAAGAATAATTGCAATATATAACTATTGTTTATTTGATAGGTCATGTTATCTAAAAAATGGAATCTTATTGTAAAGTGTTTTTAATACCACAGTTTCCTTCTATTTGATATACACTTGTCTTAAAATATATGTAATCTTATCTAAATGTATTATAAAAGCTTATATTAAATGTTATATTTTAGCTGGAGTCAATGATCTAATGTTGCATTTGGTCAGACTCAGCCCACTGCTTTACTAATATTATATTTTCCTTTTACAGCTGCAGGAAGATCATGAAACACCAGCAAACCCTAAAACAGAACAGTTTACAGATGTTTTTCAGCGGCAGCAGAAATATGACAAAAACTTTTGGGTGGAACTTGTTTACTTTTTTCCATACTTTTATTACTTGTGGAAAAACTTGAAACAATTTTAAATAAGCATAAAGAATGGCATTGGTTTTTGTGCAGTTTATTTTTGTTTAACTTTATTAATAAAAATGTGTTTTTTAATTAGCATATTTTTGTGTTTTGCTTTGGTACCGAAATTGGTACCAAGAACCGTGGATTTTCACTGGTATTGGTACCGAATACTGAAATTTTGGTACCGTGACAACACTAGCGGAGACATGTCAAAAGTGCAAGTGCAGGTGGTTTGAGAGGAACTGACTTTGGCTGTGAGTTGTGCAGACAGGGGAGCAGAGGGAATTGTGTGGAGAGCATTTGGAGGGATGACGGTCACTGTTTGCTGGAAAACCACCTCAGACACAGGAGACGGTGGCCTCTTTAACACTGCAAAAAAATGCAAATATTAACTTGATTTCCACTCTACACTGCCATACACAACGCAGAAACCTGAAACGTAGTAATTTGTCATTAATTTAATTTAAATGGCCTGAATACCTGCTGTTGACTTCCTTCCTCCTTTCAAAGGAGCTTTAGTTGTCAAACTAAAGATCTCAAACTCATCTTGAGGCATCTTTGCCACCTTCTCCAAAAAAAGCTTCTCAAGGCCTTGAGCCATCAGAACAATGTCATCTCCTGGCTGAAACCACACACACAAAAAAAGTTTGAAACCAAATGTTGAATCTTCAATTCTTAGCAACATTATATAAAACAACAACGGCAGAGTCCTCACCCGATTGTACATGTAACAGTTTGTGAACAGGGTGTTGAAGTCTTCAACACACTCCATTGCCTTCCAGTAGTAATTGTTTTCAAGACGCTTTTTAACGGTGCTCAAGTCCATGGGGTTCTTGATGATTTTATAATAATCCTAAATTAATGGAAATATTGAAATTACCAATAACCTTGAGCAAGCACATTTTAAAACAAAGATTAATAAAGGTTTGCACCTACAAACTGTGTAATCAGTAAAATAGCTTTAAATGACAAAGCACGCCGAGACTTACTGGCAAATTGAGTCGGGCTGCATCCACAGGCTGTCTGAAAGGCCAGGAGAATTGATGTTTCCACAGGGACTTAATCACCACTTTTTCTAGATACTGCAACTGATTGGTGAGGCGCCCAGGCCTTTTGGGGTTCTTGAACGCAGGGGGAGGGGGATTCCCATTCATGGTGAAGTTCTTTTGGGGTTTCACATCAGACATCGTCTGAGCCGATCCAGGGAGTGGTGACCAGTATGGAAAGGGCTTTTGCAACTACGCCTAGGCAGCTCAGTGAGCATTACACATCCACTGTCTGTGCCACTGTAAACAGGGAGAGCAGTGTCAACATCCTCATGCCATTCTGCACTGCTGTTTATTTTTAGGCAAATCAGAAAAAAAGCAGCAGATTAGAGCACACAGTCCTTTAATGACAAGTTTAAATGCAAGTGTAATAGCTTTTTAGTAATACACACATGCTGTGTAAATTCCTAATGACATACTGCACTGTAGTCCTCAAGACTACTGCAGGTTTCATGCGGTATGCAATGCCATCTACTGCCTATTAAATGAACACTACAACGCTTTTCAGCTCCGTTCCTGACAAAAGGCATCTTTATATATTGAAAATACAGTATCTGAAATACCACACCCAAAATAACCCTCAAATTTTTTTTTTAATAAAAATACAAAAATTAACAGACATGTGGAAGGAAACTTGCTGGCTAAAAAGTCTTAATATGCTGACCTTTCTTTTCTTCCAAAAACAAATTGATAGCATAATATACCGGGAACTTGTCCAGCACATTAAAAATAGACCATTGCTGTTTATTTGAAAACTGCCAATGTGCCATTTTTCAACAGACTAATCTAAAATGAACTTAAAATAAAAACAAACAGCAGAAATTGATATTACTTGGTTTCTTCCAACCATGTTTCAAGGCAAAACTTTAAATGTATTCCTAATTTATATGCATAACACCTACCGATTTAAACTGCCGTTTCTAGATGCAAGTTACTCATTAGATCAATAAAAGCAACTTAATTTCTTTCAAAATTTCTCGAGCTTTATTTAGCTCAGAGGTTATCCTTCTTCATCACACTTACCCCAAACTAAAAGGTCATCGTCCTGCTCAGTAAAATAGTATTTTTCTCATATTCAAAAACATTTACAAATTATATTGATCATTATGTGTACTTTATTTAAATAAATGTAAAACAAAAATAAATCACTGTACAAGAAGCCTATGAACTTACAAAATTTATTTACACAAGAAAAACAATTCGAAAAAAAAAAAGTTAATGTTATTTTTTTATTTTTTGTAAGCTATATAAAAACACTTAGTTTCACACTGGTTTGCTTATGATTGGGAAGGGAATATTTTTGTTTTTGGAGGGGAGAAGGGAGTATTGTCCATCATCGATGAAGTCCACTTCAAAGATGAAGATTCATTATTTTATTTTTTTTACACCTACAAATTTAACAATTTGTATATACAAACATAGCGACGTTGTGGCAATTTGTTCTCGTTTGTTGTGGACAAACGTGCCAATTTGTCAAATTACAGACTGCACATGGGAGAATGACATTCATCTAACGTTACTCAGAACAAAAAAAAAAAAGCTTTGTAGGTCAATAAAACAGACGAGCAATTTAATATTGAACTAGAAAAAGCTCCATAAACTTAAGGAGTGCAATATATACCATAAATTGCGTTTATACGCAAGATGTGTTCCTTTACACAATCCAGGGCCATGCGTTATATAAACCCGACGGCCTCCTATGGATGACGCAACACGAACTTCCGGCTCAATATTACTGCCACAGAAGTGTCGTCTCTGCTTAAATAATCAGTTTTAGGGACAAACGTTAACTTATACAAGCATAAAACACAATACAGATGATTAGAGACTTGTTTACATGAATAATCGTGCTAACAAGCCTCGAGCCACAAAATGGCGCCGGCTAGCTTTAGCACAGCTAGCCACACATTACCCCGCCCCGTCAGATGCTGACATTGAGCTCAGTTAGCAGTCCCTCCCCTAACCATTCCGCCAGCTAAATGAAGCTAGCTCAACCTGGATCCAAAATTTTACCTTTCCGTCTCGGGAACAACAAAGAAAGTTTAAACTGCCGAACTGAGACAGACGATGCAGTGCAGGATGAGCTCTGCTGGAAAACTTCACCAACCGAAGGATCTTGTTGATGCTTTGCGCCCGAAAAACCCTCTTTGAAAACGACTTAAAGATTTTTGAGCTTAGTTTTCAACGCCAACAGAACAAATTAACATCATATACATAAATACGTATGAAATAACACTGTTTCTTTGAAAGGTTAGTTATCAATGGCGGACGTCTCTCACGGCAACCGCCTGGTATTTATACCCTCCTGCTGAAAGCGCCCAATCCCATTGGACAAGACGCTTCACGTGCTCCCTTCTTCCCCCTCGCTGCTTTAACACCGATAAAATATTCCCTTAAAACATATCGCATCGAAACCTCCCTATATTTTATACCCTAAATAACTCCGAAACGCTGTTTTACAATTAAATCTGTTCATGTTTACGACGGCGAACGAACTCCTTTAAGAAACAGACACGTACGTCAGAGTATTTTTTTAAAAGTGCGACATAACTGGTCTCCGGACATCACATGACCATTCTAGAACATTCTGTCCATAGCTATAGCTCGATTTCCCTCTTTAGTGTCTGTTAAATTATTACATTGTGGCTCTTTTCCGTGGCATTGGTTGTCAGCTTCTGGCGAGTGTTGGACATCGGTCATCCCTGCAGCTTGAAAAATCTCACAAAGAGAACTATGATATGATAGAGCACTCAGCAATGCGAACGCAAACTAATGCGCATGCGCACTTTCTTGACAGTGATTGGCTTCTCAGTTGACGCTCGCCGTATTCATCTTTTGTGCGCCGTAAACCTTCATTAAACCTCTTCAAGCAAGCTTCATCAGTCAATGTTAAACACATCCCAAGACGAATACATAGAAAGAGGGAGACAATATAACAAAATAAACAAATAAACATTTTTTTAATCAAAAAATGGAGCAAGGAAATCTCTGTGCATTATACTTTCTATGATTGGAAATCCGCGTTTTGTAAATTTTTATAATAAAACTATATACAATATAAGTTTTCTCCAAAATGAAAATGTTGTTATCATTTACCCATGTTGCTGCAATCCTGTTTCCTTTTTGTCTTCTGTGAAACACAACAGAGGATTTTAGCTAGTATGACAGCCTCAGTCACCATTCACTTTCATTAATATTTTATCCGTACAACGAAAGGAAATGGTGACTGAATTACTCTAACTAACATTTCCTATTAAATTCTGCGAAAGAAATAAACATAAAACGGATTTCGAACAACATAAAGGTGATGACAATTTTCATTTTGGCCAATCTCTTTATTCCGTTTCACTTATTCAGCAACGACATTTGAAACAAACTTTCCACAAGAGGGCACCATAAGCCCTATTTTGAATGGAAAACGCTTTTACTATTATGTTTTCTACCTTCTAGTGCTGCTATACAAAACTTACAAAATAACCACATGTATTTTAAAATAGGCTCACACTTGTAATTGCACATTTACTAAAAGGAATGGATTAGCAGTGTCCTCTGATTAACTTTGCTTTTATAAATATTTAGAGAGACATAACTTATGTCATACATGTTGATTCATGTTTGTTTTTTATTCTCATTTTTGTCTTTAAGGCAACTTTAAGGGAACCTCTAAGTAGCCGTACATAAACATCCCCTGTATTTGCTCATACGTCAGATGAAAGGCTTCATTATGCCATGTGGCTCTAAGGTCAAGAGTTCAGAACCCGACATTCCACAGGGTCACTTCTCAAATTTGAGAAAGTGTTATTCAGGAAAACACTTTCACATCTATGGACAGAAAGAGATATGGCCATGATGGGAGAAGAGATATATGTATTCATGCAGCTGTTATGTATGTAGAAGATATGGTGAGCCCTTTCATTATTACATGCAGTATCATCACCAGAGTATATTGCTAAGCACTACTAAACTCTACTAGATGTATTGCAATTAAATAATCTTGGTAAAACTTTACAATAAGGTCACATTAGTTAATGTTAATGAATGCATTAGCTAACATTAACAATGACCAACACATTTGTTACAGTATTTAATTGATAAAAATGGTTAATAAAAACAGCTGTTTTTTGTATTAGGGCCTTTAAATGATTTTAATAGATACACATTTTTAATTTCAATAATGTGTTAGTAAATGTTGAAATTAACATTAACAACGATTAACAAATGCTTTAGAAGTATTTTTCATTGTTAGTTTATGTTAACTAATGTGGTTAACTAATGTTAACAAATGGAACCTTTTGGTCAAGTGTTACCAAATTGTCTGTTATGGTTTGCTTTATAATTTTACAAATTTCCTTCATTTTTTTAAGAAAAACAATTTAATTCAAAGGGTTTGACAAAGATCATAAATGCGAGCAAAACAAAGGAAATCAAAGAATTAGGGCAGGGATTCACGTTCAGGACTAGATTTTGTTGCATCTTCCTCCCGTCTGTGCAGATGCTTTGAGTAGGCCTGGTTCTGAGGCATACATATGCATGAGAAGTGAAAAATGACATGAAGCCTCTGAATACATCTTCATTGACACTCAAAAGCAGCATATCAATGTTTTCAAGACAGCAAGAAGCTCCAAAACAAAGTTTTCTATCTTGTAAGGGTGCTGTCTCATTAGTGGCAAATCACGACTCTGACATTTACACTGTAAGCAGTGGTAAAGCATTTCCATTTCTTTTAGAACGGAGCGGAATATTTCAGTCAGACAACATAAGTCTGTTTGTTCGGGAAAACAAGCCAGGAGAGGAGGCAGAGGCAGAATAAAAAAAAGAAAATGCAAATCAAAAGTAAACAAATATATCCTGCAAAAACAAACAGACACAAATATGCATCTGTGCATGAGTTTAACTCACAAACAACCATACAGAGGATGTTGTATTTATCCTTTGCTTATGTTTTGAACTAAACTAAGCATATCTGACCAAATGCAATTGCAAATGGAAAACATCAGAACCAATGCTTGCGTATATATTTTGGACCACCTCGATGGCCACTTCTTTTATGGCAGTTAATTATTGAAAGTATTGAAAGTATTGTGCACATATCCCAACGTAACTAGAACAGGTGCTGAGTCAAAAAGAATCAAAATTAAAGAAATAAAAAACAGCACACTGTTTTATCTGCTCTCATGTAACTTTAGTATAATACGACCCAAACAATGACTTTGTCAGGCAGTGCAACCAACAAGAAAACCTTGCTTGGGTCGAAACATTGCAATTGCAATAAGTTAATTATTTATTGCCAGTGGATTATTAATTAGTTAATACCACAATCAAGTACTTGTTAGTAAATGTTTGAGGCCCAAAAGCCAGTTTTTGGTCCAGAAAGAGGTTAGTGTCTAAGGAAAGGCCAGTCTAAAATCAGGTCAGTGTGCTGTTTGCCTTGAATCAAATCAGTTGGCAATGACAAACTGATACTGCTATCGCTAAAACATTTAACAGATAAGACACACATTACAGAAGATCTGATTTACTACTATATCTATCATATCAGAGAAATTATTAAAATTTCACTTACGATTTCACCCTTAATTCATGTTGAGTCATGACAGATGTCCATGTCTTAAATTGCCTCACATCAGGAAAATGCTGATTTAAATGTATAAGAAGGAATAAATGCAGATGAGTTGTTTCAGAATTATAGAATCTAAATTTTGCCGTTGTTGTTTTTGTCCTCTGGCCCTGTAGATACTTCTGAGGGTTGTGGAACCACACATTGAGATGAATGTAGGTCTCTTGGATGGTGCTTGGTGTAGATGACACTGAGACATTTTAGATTATGATTGAGGTCATACGCTTTATGGCAAGTGTTTATTGTGGTACACTGGGGTGAGGTGAAGCATCCCACACATGGAGCATTTACAGGTGCTTACAAAATAATAAAATAAAAATTGTAATCATAATAAAGTTCATTAAAATGTCATTACTTAACAGAACAGGAATGCATTTAAATATAAATAAATAATAATCAGAAGTTCATAAATGTTTTGAATGTATTAATTATGTCTTAAAATGTTACTTGTTCATGTTATTAATGCATGTGAATATTTTGGCTTTGACACAATACTGGGCACTTTTTATTTCATTTTATTAATAATTTTATTGTAATCTAATAAATAGTTAAGAACATTTATTTCATTTTTTTTAGTCTGTACAGTTTGTGTGGAGTAACTCAAACTCTATGGGGATTCTTGAAAATGTTGCTAGAATTAAGAGTCACAAAATACATTTTCCAAAGCTTGAAGGTTAAAAAGAGTGTGAGTTTACCTCTTTCTGTTTTAATAATGTATAAAGTAATGTTAATGTGGAAGTATTTTCATGTTTATTTATTCTGTCCTATACACTGTGACATTTCCAAATAATAGAAAGAGACATTTTTAGCATTAAGCCTCAGTATAAAATAGGTAAAAGCTTGTTTGTGCAGATGGAGGGTGGATGCCAAAATAGCTATCTTGTGTCAAACAGAACAAGATGCGTGTAAAACTCCATTGTTCTAACAATAAGCTTTATCATAATTGTATAACCTCATAATAATCCTCCATTGAAGAGGAATATGCTATATGAAGAGGACTTCATGGAATATGCTAAGTGTGAAAATAAGTGGAAATAAAGGAAATATGGGTTTAAAAAATGTTGTAAAAATGTCGAAGAGAATTTGTCACTAATAAAAGCAAAGAAAAACACAAAACATTTAAAACATAACTTTTAAAACTCTGTCAACTATCCTATCGTTTTATATAGCTAGCAATGATTGTATAATAATAAATATTGTTAGAATGTTTATAAAATACATTTTATATTATATTAATAAATATTTTTGTTACTATGTTATTATTGTTATTACAACAACAACACTAATACTAATACTAATACTAATAATTTTGAAAGTAAACTCAAGTGTCATGACTGCGGAAGTTGATGGGCTTTCAAGCTCACTTCATCCTCTCATTTGTCTTGATAGATGTATATCGCAGCCTCCTCCTACTGGCCCCTCCCACTGAAATACACACAGACACGCAGAAAGCGGGAGAGGTATTTAAAACTTTTTGAGATCTGTCACAAGCTTTGTCATCCCAAAAACCGTGGCGTTTGTCGCACGATTAATTACCATACTGACAGAAGATTTTGCTCAGGTCCTTTATTTTATCAGCCGAAGGAAACGTTACACCGTGAACTCCCTAAGAAAGTTTTCCTCAGCATTACTGAAGATTCGCTGGTATGTCACTTTGTTTGTCTTTGCTTTTTTGTGACGAGTAAATTGTTTTAGAATTGTTGTAAGACCAGTTTAGGGTTCTTGTAAGAAATGTAGTTTTATAGCATGTTTACAGTCGCATGCTCACTCCATAGACGCGCATGCACGTTTCTCAGCACGTTGAGTCTTGCGACATGACAAAACTAGAACGCATCCATTATAATCAATGAAGTTGATGTCTCAATGCAAAGTTACGTTCTTTAAGTGCATGTAAAGATATAAAGCCCATTAGAATCATAAGTGACTGTAAGATGTTCATGTTCGTTTTTTAAACTGAACTAAAGAGTTTTAAGTATGCACGATGTCTGCAGATGTTGTGATTTGGTCATGAGCTGTGAATCTTGAGGTTGCCTACTTGTGGTGCCTTCTGACAGCTGAACTGCAATGTGTCGTCCTGCAGAAAAATTAAATTCACTGTATTTTTTTCTCCATTAACATGAAGCCCAACTCTTTTTTTAGGATGAGTGGACTGCCCTGCACAGGAGTTTCATTTAATCAAATTAATGTACATAGTTCACATAACACTGGAGGTGCAGTCATGACATGAATCTCTTTCAGTGCATGTAAAGACAAAAGCCTCTTCCATTTACTAGTTGCAGGTATTGTGAAATTCTCAAACAGGCCAGTAAGTATTAGATATTACACCTTTGGGAATAGTGTTGTCTAATAAAATTGAAAGTTCAAGCGACTGCTATAAAACAGAAAATACTCATAAATATGATGTCTTGTGTCATTGAGTGATCATTTGGCCTAGTGCTTTCTTTAGATAAGGTTCTTCAGTGGGATTAACAGCAGAGAAGTTCATGTTAATTATGTTAATTGTCTTCAGTGGACGTACAGTTCTAGACCAGTGGTTGTTATCTGGTGGACTGGACCCTAAAATGTGTTGTAAGTCTGTTCTGATAAGGTCACAGACATCAGGGAAAGCAATGCAAATAATCAAATGCACATAACATACTTAGTTTGTACGTCAACATTTAAAAGAGAAGACAAAACGCTTCCCATATCTTTTGTTGTTGGTGGCTAATGCTGTGCAACAAATGAAATTCTACAATATTTTGGGACAAATCCATTTGTTATTTGATTGAAGAAGTTAAATTAGACAGGTGCCATCATAAACTATAAATCAATCAATAAATCAAACATTTCAGTGTTTGATTTTAAGGACATTTTTGTTTCCTTGTGTACAATAAACAATTTTGGGACTGTGTTGGGTCTTGATGTCCAATATAAAATCAGTCCTGAAGCAAAATCACTGGTTTAGACTGCAAAACTATATTTTTTAAAAATATATTCTGCAATACCTGCACTGTCAGATTGTTTGTTTGTCTTTTTTTTAAAGTAATTAAAGTATTGCTTAGGTTTGATTGTACACCTTTTCTTATCAATTTAAGTCTTCACAAAAGTGTTTATCAGCATAGCTTATTAAAATCTGTCTAAACGGAAAGCAGAGGATGTCCTTATCACTCTAGTTATCATGCTGTGTTTGATTACAAAAGAGACAGTTTTCATCTTCTCAGTTTGTCAAAGTGGCTTAATATAATATTTTATATAACCTAATCCTTAACCTATTCATGTGATGTTTACTAGTTACACATTTATAAAAGTAATGTCTTTAATTAAGACTGTAAGTCTCTTTCATTAATGGTGCACGGCTGATCTCCTCAGGGGGATTTGTTCTTCATGCCTGTCTGTCATTAGATGATCCCTGCAAGTGTCTTACTTGAGAAAACGAGGGTTACTGGGTAGTGAATTCCATGGGAAAAGCTAGTCTGAGCTCTTGAAAATACTTTTGCCTAAAGTGACTTCTCATACAGTGATTATTGTTGTGGAGATGAGGTGAGGAGTGAAGGTGGTTTCACGAGGACAACAGACCTGTGACTGTTATCTGATTCAAGACCCCTGTGACATGTTCATTCAGGTCCTCAGGGTTAGCGATCACTCACTCTCAGCTTATTACTTTCTAAAAAGATAGAGGGAGACAGAGGAAGTTCAGTGCTTTTTGGAGGGAACTAAATTCACTGCACATAGCAGAGAAGATTAACACAAGATTATGTATTTTAATGAATTTCACTACCTTTTTCATCTTCTTTTCAGTCTTTATCATATTGGCGTTCTGCGAGTAGTAGTCACTGATGATTCATAACTAGAGGCGTATGAGTAAAAATTGCATGTTGATGCAAGTGTATGTGTGTTACTTCGCATGCTCTGATGTGACTAACAAATAGAGGTAACACACAGATGTGCAGATGTTCCGTTCAAGTGTGTGTGTGTGTGCTCAATGTGGTCTAAGCGACAGCCCTGAGGTGTGGTTTGGTGTGTGTTTGTGTGCATGCTGTGTGAATGAATGCGTCCAGTGCTAAAGATGCAAAATTGGCCCAGTGAGTCGAGTAGATTGATCAATCTGTATCACTGTTGGAGGTTGTAGTTTTGTTTGAGTGCAGCTGGCCACTTCATGTCCCCAGTGTGTCACTGTTTGACACGCGGCTACGCTCGCAGCCAACACAGAGAGGATCCATTTGGGCCGACGAGCAGATCTTCCATTATAAACATGTCAAAGAGGCCCCCGTCACCGTTCACTTACGCAAACGGGAAACCACACTCTGTTTAGACTGAATGACTCAATCCAAATAAGATTCATTAGCAGTCAAAAGGCCCATGTTGGTTCACTATGGTTTTCAGGAGGCCTCTACTACCAAAGTGGCCCTAGATGATGTGCTCTACAGGTACCCACATTTTCATAAGTACCCATGCCATGTTTCTTGGCTGGAACAATGTAGGCTGGAGGGAGTTGTGTTTTATTTATACATGGCTAGAAATAGTTGTGGTGTGTTATTCTCTAGAGGTCATGCTGTATTTGGTCTGTCCTCTCATGCTGCGATGGTTTTCAGAATGACATGGTCAAACATACCGTAAAGACTCCATGGAATAAAAAATCTGAGTTTAATGACTTTTAGTCCATGTCTGTTAACTTTGATGTTGTCTCTCTTAAAAATAAAAGTAATTTTTTTTGGCAGGGACCTTTAACATCCATGGAACTTTTCCATTGCACAAAAGAGGGTTGTGCGATTGTTATCGTCTGCGATAATATCGCAATTGTTGTTTTATTGATATGCGAGCTGGCATTATTGAGTATGTCACTCATTTTGCAAAAATATAAACAAAACACATTTTGAAAGTCCAAAAGACTATGGGCCTCATTTACGAAACGAATGTATGACAGAAAAGTGGGCGTACGGTCGTTTCAATGCAAAACTTAGAATTTATCAATATGGACGTGAGCGGTGGCTACGATCAAATCTCACGTCTGGTCTCAGCTCGTGTACGCAAGTTTTTTTTAGCCTGAACTTGCGCGCAGCATAAATCTGGTGGAGAAGTGTAGAATGACATAATTTTGTTCATTTAGGTTATTTTCCTGATCGACAACCAGTCACAATTAGTCGATCACTGACCAGTAAGATTAGAATGTCTTGTTTTTTTGTTTTATTCAGGGCTTTAGCTTTATATGCGCGAATAGCAGCGTAAACCACAGACCATGAGGATTCACACATCGTCGCATCACACACCTGCAGCGCTTCTGTGAAAGGAGAAAAACAGAAATTAAGTCTATAAAAGGAATAAAATAAATAGGACTACACAAAATATATAATAGGTTATATGCCTAATATAATTAACATAAACAAAAGGGAAAAAACTGCAACAAGTATAGGCTACGCTCGTTTTTGTGACACTCTTAATGCATTGCATTTCTTTTCTTTATATCTTTATTTGATTTAATCCATCTGATCGCACAGGTACCTCTCACACACACAAAACAACATTAGTTCTAATGTTGCCTGACATTTCAGCCATTCATCATCAAACTAAAATGCAGTCAACCAAACATAAAAGTTTATTTACACGGTTTATTTTAAAAGGCCTGCTGTAAAAATCAACGTGCAGTGCCCAACAAACATTTTTGCGCATGTGAAAGATTTTACACGGATATTAGAACATGAGTGAAGTATAAAGCTTTATTTAGGCTACATAATGAATAATAGTTTAGCAACCAAATGTTACAAATATGGCAAAAATAGAAACATTTGGATTCTTGTGGAATGAGACAGGCTCGTGAGCCCAATGCCGTTTCAGTTTTGCTTGTATGCTGTGTATAATGAATGACACTAGCCTATTTTGTGTTTTATTTTATAGTTTAATATATAATTTTATAACTACTTATTTTTCATTCTTGTTCTGTTCTAAATACCGTTAAATTTAAAATATTTGTTGTAGAGTGAGGGGAACTAAATAAGCTATAATGTATATTTACCAGTATTTTAATATTATAAAATATATTATAATAGTATTATAAAATTACATAAATTAATGTAGTGGTTAATTAATGTAAAGGTTAACGGGTGTTTTTGGAGTAAGAGCAATTTCTCTTTAACTCTTTCCCCGCCAGCATTTTTTTTTTAAATTGCCAGCCACCACCAGCATTTTTGATGATTTTCACCTAAATTTGACGGCCTTCAGAATATTTTCTGCTCTGAATATATGAACATATTATATATCAAAATAAAGAACCGAGCCTCTGCTTTTAAACAATTTTTTTTTATTCTATCTTCACGTGTTCATGTTTTATTACCACTTGCATGCAGATAGGTTTCATCAGAAATACAACATTTTGGACAAAAAAACGAAAAAAATGCATTTTTATTTAAAGTAGTGCATTTTCAAGCAATATACATTCACATGTCATATTCTTTCACCTGTAAATAATTATATGAATAATTGAAATTGCATTCAATAAACAGAACAAACAGACACACACACACATATACACACGTTTATACACACATATAGGCTACACACACACATATTATATATATATATATATCCACGACACAACTCGAGATGTTTCTGTGTCTGTAAAGGCATCTCCCTCACTGACTACTTCGTCCCGGTCAGATTCAAAATGGTCAAAACATGATCTACATATATGATTTACATTTTCTCTGATCTTTCCGTTTATGCAGATCGTCTTGTATCGCACCCCGGAAGACCCAGGAAGTCCCGTAGCTCATTCAGGACATGCGCTAGGGCTTTCCTTACCATAATATACCTAGAACACGGATTGCCGTAAAAACTCGTCAATGGCGGGGAATAGGGCTGGGCGATATATCGCATGCGATTGTCATGCGCATCTCTTCAGTTAAGCCGGTCCGGTTAAGCGGCATTTAATACACAGAGCCGTAGTTCACTGACAAGCTACACAATATTGCGTTCATTATCGAAGGCGATTCATATGCGATAATGAACTTGATATTGCGTTGCTTGTCAGTGATCTACGGCTCTGTGTATTAAATGCCGCTCCATTTGAAAGCAGGTGATGGAGATTTACCGCTAATCACGGAACCGGCTTTACTGACGAGATGCGCATGATCATAGCGTTCGATATATCGCCCAGCCCTAGCGGGGAAGCGTTGTCTCTTAATTGACGAGATATCTCGTCAATGGCGGGGAAAGAGTTGATGAGATTACGTCCTCCTTTTGGCCGGGTTTTGTTTCTCCATGTCATAAACTTTAGGGGCGAGGCTTCTAAATCGGGGTGTTTTTAGGGGCGTGATATTCAAACGACGATTGTTTTCTGCCGCCACATTTATCAACGTGCGATCATTCGTACGATGATATTGGCGGCATATGAATGTTTCATGAATCACACGTGAACTCTGTCGTAAGTTGATTTATGAGCACGGATCTGCGCTCGTTTCTATGTTAGATTGATAAATGAGGCCCTATATGCTTAATACAACAGTTCAGCCAGAGCAGAACATTTTTGCATCTCAGAGCAACACTGCGGTGTTTCATTCCTGAATGAATCTGTTTTTGAGCAAATCATTTGAGTCCATGATTCGATAAACCTTTTGTAAAGACAGCAACTTGCTTCATTTGTAAATTAATCAGCCCTTTTGAATTAATCATTTGTATGAATGATTTAAAGAATTCCTCATTAAAGGGGTCATCGGATGCAAAATTCACTTTACATGTTGTTTGAACATAAATGTGTGTTGGAAGTGTGTGTACACATCCACCCTATAATGATAAAAATCCACCCAGTGTTTTTTTTTAAATCCCTATTTTAAAATCCCCTTTCTCATATCAAGCTGTTCTGAGATTCCAGTCAGAATGATGTAGTTCTGCACAGACCGCTCTCACGATAGTTGATTGACAAGGTTGATCTATTACCTTAGACCCGCCTTGAGTGAGCTGTAAACAGTCCGACCACCATTGTGTCGACTCCGGTGCAGGGGAAGACAAGATGTCTCAGATTAAGCGATTGAAGTGTTTTGTTGTTGGATGTAATAATAATTATAGCAGTCATCATTTACTCCCGACATCTGAGCTGCTGAAGATGCAGAGGATTAAAGTTACTTTCGTTTTTGAAAGGAATGCGCAGATCCCCGATCTGCCTAAATGCGTTTATGTTCACGCGAATCATTCGTGATCTAGCTTCATCTACAGAAGTGAGTATAAAGGGTTTTTAATGAATCTTTGCAAATCGCCTTTCCCAATAATCCCCATCCACTTGATTGGCTCTATCTCTCTCTCCTCTCCACCTTTAGCTGGTGTGTGGTGAGTGCACTGGCGCCGTTGTCCTGTGGCTGCCGTCGCATCATCCAAGTGGATGCTGCACACTGGTGGTGGTTGAGGAGAGACCCCCCACATGATTGTAAAGCGCTTTGGGTGTACAACAATACACAATAAAGCACTATATAAATGCCTCATTCATTCATTCATTCATTCATTCAATAATGTGCTAGTTAGCAAGTTTCGTGGCTGAAGTTTACAGTCTGCTCGTCACCCCACGGAAGAGAGGGGTGGAGTCAGCAGAGCTCATTAGCATTTAAAGCAACATGGACTAAAACGGCTTTCTCAAAACAGACAGGATAAAAAGGGTGTTTTTTACACTACCATTGAGCAATTTTAACCAAAGTATGTTAGACTTTTCATTAAGACCCTAAAGAATCATATCAACTTGAAAATGGGCATCCGATGACCCCTTTAAGACAGGGACTTGCTGCCACCTACTGGCAGTTTTAGTGTCATATTTATTTATCCATGACAGGCTTAAACGAGTCAAGGTACCAGCAAAATAACACATTTAGCAAAATATTTAGTTATCGTTATTGAAAAAATCCCAATAAATATATAATTTTTGAAAAAAATATACCCATCATTTTTGTCAATATTGCACACCCCTACTTTTCACACTTAATAGTTAACCCTGGGTCATTGTAAAACCTTATTTCACGTTTCATGCTGCTGATAATCCTGGGTGTTCATAAAATGACGTTTCATATTGTTCATTCCTAAACCCTGAATTAACATTCTTATTTGCATATTTATGGTGTCAATGTCATTGATTGGATGAATGCTGTATGCAACCTGCTTACATGAAGGCTCTAGCATTGCACATCCTCAATAGGCTTTGCTGACTGTGCTATCAAGTTTCTCCTGAATGGACTTAACCCTAACCCTTTCCATTAAAATAAAGGAATAGTTCACCCAAAAATGAAAATTCTGTCATTAATTACTCACTCTCGTGTTGTTCCAAACCCGTAAGACCTTCGTTCAGCTTTCTGACCCTCCATAGACAGCAAGGGAACTACCACGTTCAAGGCCCAGAAAGGTAGTAAGGACATATACTGTAAATGTGACATCAGTGGTTCAACCGTAATTTTATGAAGCTACGAGAATACTTTTTGTGCGAAAAGAAAACAAAAATATTTTCGGATTTTCAGAATCGGATTTGATCAAAAATATCCTAATTTGTGTTGTAATGAGCGAAGGTCTTACGGGATTGGAACGACATGAGGGTGAGTAATTAGAAAAGTGAGTAATTGTAATTGGGTGAGTAATTAATAATTAGTAATTTACAGGGGTGCAAACTTGTCACCTTTCGGCGAAATTTGCCGTTTTCACCTTGAAATAGGTCATTCACGTGAATTGTGTAGATCTGTAAAAAAAAATTTGCTGGGGGGGTTCGTAATAAGGTTCGTGTCTCATCACCTGTAGAGTTTTTTCCCCTGTTGGCAAAGGAATGGACCCGCCCTACTCTGCCTCTGATTGGCTTACCTTAATGTTCTTTCCCTCATCCAACCAATCTCACTCCTGTCCATATTTCCAGAGGCTATGTAAAATGTGAAGGAACAAGCTAACGGCAAGCAACTTCAAAAAATGCTTCAAAAATTCGAGTGCTGAAATTAAGATTTACAGTGGTTTATTTCCCCTGACTAAGTTCATGTAACATCTTAACAACAATCCTTGTTGATTGTAGTTGTTGCTCAAACGTCTTTTAATCATATAAAGGTGTTTATCCTTGAATGGTGCAATGCAAAAAATGCTTTCCTACTTAAGAGTTTTTGTCTTGTTTCTAGTCCAAATATCTAAAAATTCTTAAATCAAGAAGCATTTTCTAGACAAGTAAAAATTATTGTCTTGTTTTCAGAAAAATAAATGTCAAAATTAAGTGTTTTTTTTCCTTAAAACAAGCAAAATAATCTGCCAATGGGGTAAGATAAATAATCTTCAAACCGAAAACAAGATTATTTTGACTTTTGATTTATGTTCTGAATTTTTTTTTTTTTTTATTGATTTAAGAATTATTAGATATTTGGACTGGAAACAAGACAAAAAATGTAAGAAAAGCATTTTTAGCAGTGTGTAACATTTTCTCCCTATAGAGCAGTTTCAAGTCAAGTCAAGTCAAGTCTGCTTTATTGTCAATGCTTCCACATGTACAGTACATACATACAGAGAATTGAAATTGCGTTACTCTCAGACCCTTGGTGCATACAGTTAACATTAAAAACTGAAAGTAGACGTTCAAATACAGATAAATACAGTTTAAACATATGTACATACAAACTATACAGATATACAAATGAGGACATTGTAGAAAAAAATAAAAAATAAAAAAGAGATAGATAAAGTGGCATAAGGCACATGGCAGATAGAGTGCAAACCAGTTAAATAAAACAAAACTTTGAAACTTATTTAGAACTTTGACTTGCCATTGAGTGTGAAATGTGCTATGAGAATCAATTTGCTCTTACTTTTAACTTTTTTTGGGGTGGGGTGGGGTGTTGTCACCTTTTTCACCCCTGACGAGTTTGCACCCCTGAACTTAGAAAACTGAGTCGCGCCCAGTACCAAAACAAACTTGTAGCCAATCAGCTGTAAGGGGCGTGTCTACTCATGATGCGAGGAGAGAGCGCTCATCAGTGCACATGACGGACATTAGTCGAGCCGAGCGACGACAGAAAGATAGAGATGGCAGATAAAAAACAAAAGAGGAAAACGTCTGCGGAACAAAAGAAGGCTTACACCGTGTCTACACCGGACGCGACAAAGCGACCATTGAAAATCATTTGAAATTTTGTGTCAATATGTCATAAATAGAACGCAGCCGCAGTTTACTGTCGGTGTTGCGGTGCGGCATCCAGTATAATGAGTTCTATAGTATTTTGTCGTGCCGTGCCGCTCGCATCCAGTGTAGACACGGTGTTACGATAAGGCAAGAAGTAGGACCCATGTAAATATCGGATCAGCTTTCCAGCGCTGGAGAGAACTCAAGGAGCGGCATGGCCTGCGATCTGGCGCCGAGGTTGCTTTGTTTCTTCTCGATAGGTGAGTTACATTGGTTTTGCTTTGTTTCACAGAACTAATTCTAACTCAGAACGTTGCCATATATATTTGTGGGGAGGAGCTATCAAAATATGGGTGAGACCCTTTTGGGGAAGGGGCGTGTTTGTTTTGGTGATTTCAAATGTCAACATTGGCTACCAGAAATCACTTACCCCACCTTTAATAAAGTGTGAAACGTACCTTTACCTGGGGATAGAAATGGGGTTCAGAGCGATGATAACCTAGGGTTAAGCTCAGTGTGAAAAGTGTTTTTTTTTTCTTTTAGATTATTAAAATGTTCTTCACACTAAAATATATATATTTTAAGAACTGTTCAATGCAAAGTTCTTTGGAGAACTCAAAATGTATCTTTTATTGCATCACTGCAAAAACTATGGAAACTTTACTTTTGAAATTGTACAATGAGCATTTTCTGCCTAATACCAAACTATGGTAAAACAAAAAAGTCATATGAGTTTGGAATTACATAAGCGTAACAGGATTTTTATTTTTGGATGAAATATTGGCAAATCTATTGGCAGCTTAAAAAAAAGGAGAGCCCCTGTCTCGTCCAAACTTATTGTTACAGTAGGAAATATGTCAGTGCTTGAAAGAACACTGCGCTCATCAAACCATTTCATGGGCTCTTTAATGGACAGCTTTTGACATTGGAGGGATTGGCTTAGGAGCTCATCTCAACACTGGAATGCGTATTCTGCAAATCCTTGATTTTATACAGAATATAATTTTACACAAGAAACCTAATGTGATAAACACAAATTCTGACCTGCTTGTGAATGATCTGTATCTTTCATTAAGTCAGTTTCTTATTTTGAACTGAATATGGATGGTTTTATAGTTTTAAGGCACGCTTCTTCCTCCAGAGTGAAGTGCCTCTTTGAGTTCAGAGTGAGGCTGCGTATTAAACCATATGGTGTTCGCCACTCCACCTACACAGTAATAGTGTGGAGTAGCTACTTATTATGTTCAGTCTGGGGTCTGCTGCCTTGAATTTGCTAATGACTTTTCCAGACTGTTTCTGAATGTTATTGTACTATATCTTTCTGCCGAGAAATAGAGGGAGAGACACAATCTTTCAGCAGGAGTCATATGAGGTGATTGGTCTCTAAACTGAAACACTGTATAGGCATATTTTATAACTGACTGAGTTAAATAGAGTTGCCCATGTGCCCATGGTTTTAGTTTAGGGTCCACTATTATTGTTCCACTGGTCCACTTTTGGTCTACATGGTTAGAAGGTTCAGATATTATACTCACACAGCTATTCGAGAGGATTATATTCGCTATGGTCAACTAATTAATTGAAGAATAACATACTGTAACATAATACCAATGGGCCAAGGACAGTGTTTTTGTACTTTGTTTTTGTTTGGTTTGGTTTATTTTTGTTTTGTTTTGCCCCAGCTAGGCAAACAGATTTTTTTTTGTTAAGTGCTCTTATTTTGTATCATTTAATTTTTTTGCCCAATCCAGGCCAGCAGAAATTTTATTTTTTATTTTTTATTTTTTTTATTTCTTTATTTTTTATTTTTTTTGTTTTGCCCCAACCAGGTAGCAGAAAAAAATTAAGTGATTTAATTCATTTTGTTTTGATTTTTGTTTTGCTTTGGTTTGTCCTTGATAACATCCTCTTAAATCTGAGGACTTTAGAATGCCTCTGCTGTGTGAGAATGGCAAGAGAGGGGGACACCAAATCAAAAAGCAGAGGGCACTGGATTGGGGCCCCTATGCTGGAAGTGCAATATTTGTTGAGATTCTCCAAAATGACTTCCCAGCCTCAGCAGCTGCCCGTGCGTGAATGGCCCTTTGTTCCTGCAGCTGTTTGCAGAGAGAGAGAGAGAGAGAGAGCGCGTGCTCTCCTCACCTTACTGAGAGAAAATGAGAAAAAGGCAGAAAGATAGGAGAAAGAAAGAAGCAGAGAGAAAGCTAGAGATAGTTTCAGATGCTGATGAAGTTGCGGCTTTCATTGCTCCTCTCTTGGGGACACCCCCCAGTGTAGCATGTGGTTGTTTTTAACCACTGATAAATGTTCTGATTGACATTTGAGGTTTTTATCCACCTGTGCCACTGTGCATCTTTGTGTAAGTTTTACACGCATTGATTCTCTAAAAATGCCCTGGGGTAGCGTGTGGTGGGTTAAGGGACTGTTCCTCACCCGTTACTGCACGGGTGGCTGCTTGTGCTGAATGTAACTGCTAAACCCATTAGTGAAATGCTTGGTTTTGCCTCAGTAAACTAGCGTGACGAACCTGTGATGCTTTTTGGTCAGGATAATAAGAGTGTTATTGGCCTGCGTGTGTACATGTATCTACGCACACTGTGTGGGATGGTGATGTATGCCTCTTAAAATCTGCTACTTTCGTAATGGGTCATCTTTACGAGCTAATGAAAAAAAAACATCAGAGAGGCAGCAATGTCGAGTTGAGTTGTGTGACAGTCACAAACTGGAGTCTTGTGGTGCTCTGAAGTATAAATTCTTAGAAATATGAACCATTTTATGGATTTATAATAATAAACTGTCTGAAAAGAATAGGAAATTGCTTTTAAGATTGCTGTTGAGATCAGTTTTGCTGATGTTTGGACCTACAATCACCATTATTTACTTCAAAAACACCGAACGTGTATTACAGGGTTGGGATGCTGGCCATGGAAAACTTTTCATTTTCACTTTTCAAAAAGTTCACTTTGTCAAAATGGAATTAAATGAACTGAATCGAGTCTGACGTGCCATTTCAGAGGCTCTGAGCAGACGTAAATGTTTGAATGCCAGTGTAGAATTGTTTGAAAGGTTTTTATTTGATGACTCAATATCTGTCATGATGCAGATGGTATGTTTATTATTGCACCATTTTGTCAGGTAGTGGACTAAGTGAAACTTCATGTGGATAATGCATGCTGTATTTAAACTCTGCTGGTGTGGCATATGTTGGCTTTAGCCCACCCTCCGGTGAACTCCGATTGGCCGCTTCATCTCTCAAGTTCAGTTGTGGTCGTGTTAATTAGTTGTCATCTGTTAATGGTATTACCGGCAAACTCCAGGTGTCTAATCTGACTCTTATCTTCACTGCAGCATATCTTTTATTGTGTTGTTTAAATCACTATGCATATTGAAAAGTGGCTGTTCACAGTATTTTTGATACTGTGAATTATTTATGCATTAGTTTTTCATTTTCTGAAGATTAGACATGTTCGAGTTATTATGAAACAAGCGTACAGTATTCAAAGTGTTACCAGGATGTAACTTGGTTCAAGTTCACTTGATTATTTGTATTATTTTGTGTAAATTTAAGCTGTATTTTTTTAAGGAAGTCTCTTATGCTCACCAAATCTGTATTTATTAAATCAAAAGTACAGTAAATTAAATGTTTTAAAAAAAATATTAAAATGGCAAAGGCTCTTTTGATCCTGCAGCTGAGGTTGTTAGATGACCTATCTCTTGTTCTCTTCACTCCCACCGTTCACACAAGGCTTAATTAGTGGGTTAAGATTAACAAGTGCTGCCACCTCAACCAGAGCCCTGCTGTCTCTTCCCATCTAAGCCCACAGGATGTGACATTAAGACCCTAATACCCTGCTGCTTGGTCACTGACTGACATCTTTCTCTCTCTCGTTCTACAGAGCTAGTGGGGACCGTTCAAGAAGACACCCTGCTGCTACTTTTTCTGCCACATCTGGCTTCAGGAAAGCGTTCTGTTCCAGCCATGTGGCTAAAGGCACACATACGCCCCTCCACCATCCTGTTTTTGACCCTCAGCAGCTTGGCCTCTGCAGGTAAGCGCTGTTATCCTTGTAACCCATCATCTCTCTCCTGGGATTTTGGAATAACAGGTCATGTGTGAGTGAATGTGGCATGACGTTGCATGAGCCGTCTATATCATCTGTTCTGTTTGCCTTATGAAGATGAAGGAAAGACTGGGAATTTATGAGGGGTGTTTTAAGCAGCCTTTCAAAAGTGCCGCTATGTCATGGCTCATGATGAAGTGAATACCAGTGCTCAAGGACACTTGGGAAATTGTGATGGTTTAAAGTGTGTGTTTTATCTAAAGTGTAAATTTCTGGTCACCAAGCAGAGCCAAACGGACCCCATCTGCCTTTGTTTAAACAAATAGGTAGACTCCAAACTCATGCCACTGGTTAAGCCAAAAGCTGACATATCAAACCACTCAATGAAACAGCAGTGTTTGGAAGCGTGCACAGTGACGTTACTGTAGCAAGAACAAACCTCAGTACTTAAGTGGGTGATTGAAGTTACCTTCAGATATTTGTGCCATTAAGACCTTTTTTTGTTATTCACGTGGCTAACTATAAACTTGCAACATTTTGATATAACAGACGGTGTTCGTTTTTACATAGTATTTTTTTTGTTGTAGTAGGCCTAATAGTTTGTCTTTTGAAGAAAATGTGTTTTAAATTTTAGTCAGCTTTACTAAAAAATGGCATTTAATTTTGGAATAGAAACATCTTGTTTGTTAAAAAAGTGCAAAATGTCACCATAAATCAATATTTAACAAAAACTACATGTGAAAACTATCCTGGATTGCTTGTGAAAACCTTAGATCTTGAAATTATATTATAATAAGTACACATAATTAGGGTTGGGTATCGTTTGGGTTTTTTCGATACCGGTGCCAAATCGATACTTTTAAAACGGTGCCGGTGCCTGAACCGATACTTGTTATATATATATATATATATATATATATATATATATATATATATATATATATATATATATATATACATATACATATACATACACACACACACACATACTGTATATGGAACTAATGAAGCTCCAGGAAATCCCCAATATGGACAAAGGCATTACTATTCCTGTAACTGAGTAAACAGAGGATATAAACGTTTTGAATGATAAAACAAATACATTAAACACTCGACTACGACAATATATAGTTTGTCTGTGTTATTCAAGCCATCTCTGGTATTTTCATAATAAAGTATATTTAAAATCCATTGCTAATCAATGCATTAGTAGCCTATGGAACATATTTTCTGCCTCATTCTGTGACAAGAAGCTATCAGATCACAAAAGGAAGCATTTACCGTGAAGCGGTTAACAAACGCACTGCCGCATACAACGAGGCTCTTTTGTCTGGGAATATGCGCCAATATAAAGCTTCGTGTTATGCTCTCAGACGAGCTGTAAGTGCCGCCAAACATCGCTACAAAGAGAGAATTGAGTCTCATTTCCAGCTCAATGACTCGCGACGCATGTGGCAGGGACTAAGGACCATCTGTGCCTTTGGAAGCAAATCCTCCGCGCAGGTGAGAGCAGATCCGTCGCTGGCCGAAGAATTAAACACCTGGCCGCTTTGAAAGCAACGGAGGCATCGCGGCTCTGCCGAGCAGCGCGTCAGAAGCAGCAGGCAGAGAAGCGAGAATCATGCGATCACCGTGACGGAGGACGAGGTTCGGAGGGCACTAAAGAGAGTGAACATCAGGAAAGCGGCTGGACCTGACGGGATCACAGGCCGGGTTCTGAGATCATGCGCTGATCAGCTTGCTGGTTTGTTCACTTCTATCTTCAATGAGTCCCTTGCTACCTCTGTAGTTCCCACCTCCTTTAAAAAATCCATCATCATCCCTGTGCCTAAGAACAGTAAACCCTCTTGCCTGAATGACTATCGTCCAGTGGCCCTCACATCTATAGTCATGAAGGTTTGAGAGACTTGTTAAGAGCCACATTAGCTCCTCCATCCCTGTTACTTTGGACCCTCTTCAGTTTGCCTATCGCTCCAATAGATCAACTGATGATGCCATTCACACATACTCCACTCCTCCCTCACACACATTGACAGCAGCAATGGGAACTATGCAAGACTGCTATTCATAGACTATAGCTCAGCTTTTAACACCATACAGCTGACTAATAAACTCACAGGCCTGGCCTAAACACCTCACTCTGCGACTGGATCCAAGACTTCCTCACCGGCAGACCTCAAGTGGTGAAGGTAGGCCAGTTCACCTCAAATTCCATCAAACGTAGGAGCCCCGCAGGGCTGCGTTCTGATCCCCTGCTAACTCTCTACACACATACTGTGTGTCCCCTCATAGATCCACATCTATTATCAAATTTGCTGATGATACTGTGGTTCTGGGCCTCATTTCAACAATGATGAGACCGCATACTTGAAGGTGGAGAGACTAACATCATGGTGCCAGGACAACTGTCTCTCTCTGAACGTGAGCAAAACCAAAGAGCTGATTGTGGACTTCAGAAAGAGACACCTGCTGCCCTACACTCCTCTTATGATCAGTGGGACCCCTGTGGAGAGAGTAAGCAGCTTCAAGTACCTCGCGTAAACATCTCCGAGGACCTGACTTGGACTACACACATCCAAACACAGTCAAGAAAGCCAGGCAAAGACTGTACCATCTGCGACAGCTGTTCAGGGTCTCACCAACAATCCTGAAAACTTTCTATGCAGGGACCATAGAAAGTGTTTTGTCTCAGTGCATCTCAGTGTGGTATGGAAACAGCTCCAGTCAAGACTGCAAAGCCTTGCAGAGAGTTGTGCGCTTAGCTGAGCGTATCTCTGGGTCGGCTCTCCCCTCTCTGCAGGACATCTACATCAAACGATGCAGAGGCAGAGCTGACAAAATCATCAAAGATTCAAATCACCCTGGAAACTTCTTTTCACTAGGCTGCCATCTGGTAAGCGCTTCCGCTGCCTGATGGAAAAACAGAGAGACTCAGGAGGAGTTTCTTCCCCACGGCCATCAGGCTCCTGAACTCAAAGTCAGCCTCTTAAAAACATCATCTGACCTACTTCAAATCACTAATCACACACTCATTATTAATCTCTACCTCATAACTACCTCATAACTGTCATTGTCATTTGCTCATTTGCACACTTGCACACTTGCACACAACACGTTCTGTATCTTGTAAATCGTGTCTTATTTTTATATTTATTTTATTTTTTGTGATTGGCTGCTTCATGTCAACCATGTATAACCTGTTGCACATTCCTCTCTGTACAGTCATGCTCATATTAATATTTAATTCTACAGCTTACTGTCATGCACATTCTTTTACATTTTATATTTTATTCTTTATATCTTATTTTTCATTCATCTTATCTTATGTTTACTTCCCTTGTGTTGTTTTTTCAATATTTGCACTGTCCATGGAGCGGACCCGACTCTCATTTCACTGCTGCAGTCTCTGTATAGTCGTGTATGTGACAAATAAAACTTGAAACTTGAAACTTGAAACTTGAACTTAACTGGTGTTGTGGACTAAAAAGGTTATAATGTTCTATTTTGTTGGTTTAAACAGGTTTAAAAATGCGAATACAAGATAATTTTAGCTTTAGGCATTTTAATTAAAGCTAGGGCTGGGCGGTATATAGAGTTTGTACGATATATCGATATATTCTTTATAATCGATACGTTATTATTAAGCAATACAGTTAATATTGATATGCAGTAGTTTGATACGAGCGCATCTGATAAAATATTTAGGGAGGACACAGACTGAACTGCTGCGGAGAAAGTGCTGACAGAGATGCTTCTCGCGCTGTTTAATGTGTTTGCTGTTTTCCGTAATGCATAACTTACAATTCACAGGTATATTCTCCATCTGTAAATGTTAGAAAGCCATGGAAATATTTCCATTTTGCTGTCAGAAGTGCGTGAGCTTTTGCTTTGCGATTCTCTGCTAAACTTCACAGACTTAGAATGAGCGCCGCCGTGCGCATGCGCGCCAAACAGACGGCGCGCAATGAAATAGGAGCGCAATAACTCTGACTAAAATATACATTTTGCTGAAATATTTGTAGTTGTAGCCTGTGATGCTTCTTACGTGCGTTTCGGAGAAACAAAGGACAAATATTTTAATTGATCGCTCAGGCATGGCACCGAAATGAGGCACCGAAATCTGCGTTCTGATTCGGTTCTAGTACATACCGGTTACATAGGTACCGGTGCCATATTGGTACCGGGTTTCAGTACCCAACCCTACACATAATACGATGCTGTGAGTTCTTTATGCGTTAGCTTTTCATTTTTCTGAGGGTTAGATATGTTTTAGCATTCATAGCATTAGGGCTGGTCCGAATACCATTTTTTGAGCTTCGAAGCTTCGGTAGTAATCAACATCGAATATTCGAAGCTTCGGAGGGAGGGGGCTAAACATATTGTTCTCTCTAATAAAAGCAGGAATCTCTGTGCGTCTGTCTGTCTGTTTGCATTTGTATTATGTCGAGAACCGTTCATCCAATGACTTCACGCGTGGCGGGTGTGTTGCTGTGGACCCAAGGGAGTGCAGTGTTGCATTTTGGTGCAATATGGACACGCGACACGTTCAGAATTAATACACTTTTAATAAAGTACAGAACAGAGCGAGCTGGAAGCGGCGCACCTCACGCCGTGTTGCCAAGTCCTCGGTTTTCCCGCAGAATTGGGCTACTTTAAAACTGTTGCCGCAGGTTGTTTTTCATTTCAAAAACGTGTATTTTATCCCCCGGAACGTGATTTTTACCGGGGTACCCCCTCGAAATGCGACTGGGCTAGTGGGCTAATTTTGAGTAGAAATTGGGCGGGTTTTGTTGGCAAAACCTGGCAACCCTGCGTCACGCAGGCAGGGCTTATATCCTCCGAGAACGGACACTGCACTAGTGATACAAAACACACAGGTCTGTTAAGAGCAATACTTTTAATAAGGTAGCCCAGTGCTTAATTTGTAAATTGAGAGGTCCCGGAATAAAGCGGGTAACGGATCCGACATGTGATTAGAAGAGGGAGAGGAGCAATCTTTAGTGATTGAAAGCCTGCATCAGTTGCTTTTATAGGTTTCGTATACGGTCATGAAAAACCTGGAAAAGCTATGAAATTTTAAAACCGCAATTTCCAGGCCTGGAAAAGTTTTGTAAAAGTCATGGAATATTATTTCACAAATTTCTGTATACCTAATAGAGTTATATTTAATCAGGTCCTGAATTTGTGTGTATATCGCATAGTTTTACTCATTCCCGCAGCTTTCGAGTTTATAATGAGGGAAATTCCTGCAAACATTTATTGAATATAGCATGTAGGTTAGATGAGTAAATAAATCCACACAAACTAGCAGATTAAATCAGTCATTTGAAAACAGCGTGAGTGATTCAGCTGTACCGCATCTTCTCTCTTTCACTCTCTCAAAGCGCTGATCCAAGACTTTTGCTCGCATCTCGGGACAGTTGACAGAAAGAAAACGCATGCATCGCATTTTGGTTTTGTGGTAGCAGAGGGTCCGTTCACATGTCGCGTCTTTTGCACGCTTAAGTTCATTATTTCAAATGTAGATGTGCGGCAAGCGCGCTCATAATAGAAGATTTTTCATGAAATATATGCATGCTATAGGTCAGCACGAACGTCTTTCATTGGCGAACGGTCTGTTGCTGGTGCAGATATTCAGCCAGGCGGACAAGTTGAGAACCGTTTCGCGGAATTTTCAAAATTGAAAATCGAATGCCAACCCACCGAACGAATATTCGAATAATCGAATATTCTGGTCCAGCCCTACATAGCATGTAACTTAGTTACAAAGTCACTTGTGCATTTGTATAATTTTGTATTAATGCAAGTTCTAATTTTAAGTTTGTTGGGGTCTGTAGGTTTTTTAATGTTTTTGAAAGAAGACTCTTGAGCTCAGCAAGGCTGCATTTATTTATTTAAAAATAAGATGTAAAATTATGAAATATTTTTTGCAATTGAAAACAACCGTTTTCAATTTTAATATATTTTAAAATGTAATTTCTTCTTGTCATGGTCAAAATGAATTTTCAGAGGGGTACACTCTTCAATGTCACATGATCCTTCAGAAATCATTTTAATATACTGATTTGGTGCTCAAGAAACCATTTTCTTTTAATCATCACAGTTTCAAAAGGTTGATCAATAGAAAGTTAAAAAGAAATGCATTTATTTGAAATAGAAATATTTTGTAATAAATTTCACTGTCATTTTTGATAAACCTCATTGCAAAATAAATGTATTTATTTCTTATAAAAAACAACAACCTGGCCCCCAAAATGTTTTAGTGAATGAATGAATGAATGAATGAATGAATGATGCATTTATATAGCGCTTTCTTGTGTATTGCTGTACACCCAAAGCGCTTTACAATCATGTGGGGGGGGGGTCTCTCCTCAACCACCACCAGTGTATCTGATTAATCTTACATATAGTATGTGGTGTTTGAGTTAATTAACGTGCTTGCATATTTCTTCAGTTAAAAATCATTCTGTTACTATCATGATGTGCTTTTTTCATTTCATCTTCGTTTTCATTGACAAAAAAACATTACTAAAGATTTTCATCAGTAACTCCGATGACGGAATTCACACTAAACAATATTTGACTGGATTTAGTCTTACACAGAAAACGGGGCATGTTCTTTGCAGAGACTCTTCGTAGGGCGTGTTCTCGATAAGCTATGCTCGCCGCTCATTGTCTTGACAGAGTGAGGCAGTGTTGCCTGTTTTGTCAGGCAATCATGATTCGCCCCCTGTGTTCGGAATTTCCCCGGTTCCTCCCAGCATGAGTCTTCTAGATCTAGCTGTCAGAGAGCAAAGGCCGGGGGGATTTGCATTAAGAAAGTGCTGACAGCCTCAATCTCTCAGCCCCAAACACCAGTGCCGCACGTCAGCTATGCCTCCTCTAACCCGACTCAGGCAGCTCTATCTGTGTGATTGATCAGGACTTGTTGGCTCAGTCTCTTCAGAAGAGTGATGATTTGTTCCCCTCTGGCACAACAGCTTGACAGATAGTTGCATGCCAAGAAAAAAAGGAAAAGAAAACAATATGGCAGCAACAAAACAAACATAAGGAACAGGCAAAATTATGACAGTCATCAAGTCTGGGTTCTCGGGATGGAGAGTTATGATTTAAGAGCGCACGTATTTCACATCATTCTATGATTTTGCTCTGACTTGTTCTGTCGAACGTCTCTTTGTTGGTAACAGATCTCACTGGCCATTCTCAGCGGTTTTGTGATTTCTCTGTCACTCAAACCGAATGCTTTTCTTCTGGAGTTATAGACCAAATCACATTCCTGAGTCAGAATGATAAATCACTCAATAATAAAATTAATCGATATTAATGATTAGGCTTGTCATTTAAAACAACAAGCCACTTTGAATCAAAATAATTAACTAATTATTATGCTTATTAATTATTAATTCATCAAATAAATTACAATTAACAGCCTACATGGTCAAAATGTTTTTCTTTTTTTTTAAACCTATAATCTTCATGAAGGCTACATTTATTTTATCAACAACAAAAAAAGTTAAATATTTTTGCAATTTAAAATAAATTAATGTTTTAGCTGTTAATATATTTAAAAATGTAATTTATTCCAGTGATAGCAAAGCTGAATTACTTCAGTCTTCAGAGTCACATGATGCTTCTGAAATCATTTTAATATGCTGATTTACTGCTCAAGAAATCTCTTTTTATTATCAATGTTGAAAATGGTTGTGCTGCTTAATAATTTTGTGGAAACCTTTACTTTTTTGTGATTGTATGATGAATAGAAAGCATTTATTTAAAATAGAGATCTATAACATTTCACTTGTCTTTACTGTCACTATTTATAAATCTAATGTGAAAATATATTCAATTATTGTGGCAGGAGCATGATTAAATCTTTTTTTTTTTTTACAGTCTTTTAATGAATTAATTACACTAAATTGATATATTAAATGCACAACCATACTAAATTCAAAAATAAGAACACAAAGATTGCAAAAACTGCAGTTCAGGGTGTAAAATACATATCTCTGTGCTCTTTGGGTGTGAGATAATTCAATTCTTACAACCATATAAATCCAAGGCACTCGAGAATTTAAGGAAAAATATGAAAAGCCTGTATTCAGTTATAGCTTAGGCATTTTAAAGCAGGTAACAAGTGACCGCACACCGATGTGTTGTGGCTAATGAGCCTTTATCAGGGTGTGCCATGGTTTTAAGAGTCGCTTTTTGAATAATGTTTATTGAAATGTAGTAACACTGTAACACTAACAGAGAGCGAGATTGACCTGAGGTGGGCTGCTCACAGTGGAACGGTTCCTGTTAGTGATGGTGAAGCAGGAGGACAATGGCCACTGTGTCAGAACGTCCCTTGAGTTTAGTGAAGTTTGGCCTGAAAACAATCCCACCTACCTCTTCCTTTAACACTATTGAGTGAGCATTGTTGCTTTGCACTATATATTTGTACTTTTTCTGACATTTTGGCACATTTACCTGGAGCACATTTATTGAGGCTCTTCCTTTAAAGTTTATTTTATTTTGTAGTATTGTTGATGAAGCTGTCCCAAACCCTTGTCTTGGGTGATGTTGATTTTGATAAATCGGAGTCTAAACAAACTTCATGAGTGCCAGATCTTGGCATGCTCAATATTTTTCTTATACTGAATCTTTTTCCTTTTGTTTTAGAGCATAGCAGCCTCCCTCAGAGACTTCCTGAAGTCTCTTGTTTTCTAAAAACTAGGACATTATCTAATCTGCAGCATCAAAGTGTCTGCAGCCCTGAGCCCTTTCCACATGGACTTCAGATCACTGCCAGTCACAACCTGTGTTCGGCTCTAGTCATCTGATTATAGAGATGACAGAGGTGTGATATATGAACATCTCCATGTCTTTTGAGACTTTGTCACCAGAACGTCTCTTCTTCAATGCTGTATGTCCTGTGACAGCGGAGAAATGTGTAATCTATATGACAAAACAGGAAGAAGATCTGTATCAGTGTGTTCCAGTGTGTGACAAGACTCATACAGCAAGCTAAGACCAGGAATAGTTTTTCACAGTGTATAATTTTTAGGTCTTTATTTGTAATTCATGTTTACAAGTCAACGAGACTTGCATGTAATTGCTTTATAATAGGCCATAATGAACTAATGAAGAACCAAGATGTGAAAAAACGTGTAAAATGTATTCTCTTTCCTTCATCTCACTTCATTCTTCCTGTGCAAACATTAACATCTGCTCTTTAAACTTTTATCTACGTTTTTTAATCTTAAGGCCTGTTCACAACAAGGCAAATGTTCGAAAATTTGGTGCAATACATATTTTCATTTAAATTAATGGCTGTTAGTGTGACTGTTCAGACCGACACAAACACTTCGTAAATGTGACGATTTATTATTATTATTTTTTTAATTCATGCGAGGGGTTCTAATCTCTTTCCTGCAAATAAAGAATGAATGAATGAATGAATGAGGCATTTATATAGCGCTTTATTGTGTATTGTTGTACACCCAAAGCACTTTACAATCATATGAGGGGGTCTCTCTTCAACCACCACCAGTGGAGCCACTCAGAGCATAAAATATTACATACAATTATGAATTGGTGGCACAGTGTTAAGCGACAGTTAATGGCACCAATGTTCTCGTGCATTTGGTGTTGTTTGATAAACTTAACTTGGATAAATTATATTAAAATTGGAGGATGACCACAAGATATGTGACTTTTATATGACTTTTTTTGTTGTGTGTATGCGTGTTATTTTTTAGTTTTAATAATAGGAGCTTCATAGCCTGGTCCCCATCCACTTTAATTGTATGGAAAAGAGCAGCTTGAACATTCTGTTAAATATCTCTGTCGGTGTTCCATCGAAGAAAAAGTATACAGATTTAAAATATTGAATATATGATGCTAGAATTTTCATTTTCTTGATGAGCTTTTGAAGTGTTTTTAAATAAGCTGTCTGTTCTTCATTTTCTCTATTTCTCACTCTCTCTTTTCATCCCTTCATTTGTCAGACATTCCCTTCTAAGCACTTTTTGTACATCTGAGCCTTTTTTTGGTCTCTTATTTTGCCAAGCTGTAGATTCTTAGTACAGTCTGTTATTATGGGATGGCAAGGCTGTTGGAAGCCCTCAGGTTTCACTGGTATAGTGGTGAATGGAGCAGAAATCTTGCCAGAAATGAATTTGCAGCACTTGCCAAAAACAGCTCTTGCAGGATGCTGGTTATGCCGAGGGCCGAGCGTGTGGCCTGTGGGGCGGCTGCAGGAACACGCGTCTGCTCATGTAACTGGGCGAAACGCCTCACTTTCACCTCATCGCTCCATCATTTTTATCCTCCCACAGCTCACAGAGATGAGTGACAGTTTTGTCATGCCCGTAGGCCCCATGCAGATCATTCCTCTCTCCTTCCATCCTGTCATGTGACAAAGACATGAATAGAATTAGTGCTGAAAGGTGAGTTTACAGAAATATACCCGCAGTTATATTCGGCTCCATGAAAAGCTTAAAAGGGATCAGTCCTTCATCCTCATTTAAAAGCAATAAAGGCTCGTGGTATTGTAGAGACCAATGACCCAAAACAATAAATAAACCATATCAAAGCATGGCTCTACAACAGTCGTGGCCCAAGGCCAGTGGTATAAAAATTTGAGCTAGTTGACGGAATTGTCAGTTGCCCTGTTGGGTGTGTTTCACTTAGTTCAATGATAATGTGCATGTGTTTCTATGTCTTAAACATCCGTTTTCTAGGATGTTTTGATCAATATTTACAATTTTTGCTGTTTTCATTTTTTTCAATTTTTGCTCATTCTTCCCAGTTGTTAATTTAATTTATAGGGGAAAAATAATTTAAAGTTCCCATTTTACTTTATAATTGTGTGTGTGTGTGTGTATATATATATATATATATATATATATATATATATATATATATACATACATACATACATACATACATACATACATACGCGTATATTCGTAAACCGTTCGTACGAGGCTTTCGGTTCTGTACGCATTACAAACCGAACAATTCGTTGGACTAATCCTATTACGTTTGGAAAATAAAAGCTTAAAGTGTGTGAAATATCAGTGCCACTGCACTCAACAACGCAGCCCAAATGATATATATGACATAACAGGCAATGTGCTGTCTGCCCCGTGACCTCCCCTTGCTGGGGTACATCAAAAGACGATATGATCTTGTATCGACGATAGCCAGAGATATTGTCAAAAACATCAATTATTGGCAATCTTAAGAGGATTTGGCATTTCCAATTAATGTAGGCCTGTTACATTCTTATTTTTATTAGGCCTATTATTATTATGAAGTTACTTTTATTATTAAATTAAAAGTACAATTAATTTGCCCCGCAATAATTAACACATAACTGACGCGCTGCGAGGATAAGATTAGGCTATAGGCTACCTGCAATGAATTATAGTCCTATAATTAAAATATTAACACTGCAGTCATCAATAAAAAATCAATGAAATAAAAAGCTTTTATTTCAAGCACCAACTTTCAAAAACAACCTGTTTAACACGAAATACGTTTCTTTTTTATTTTTTTCAGTATGTACGGGCCACAAGAGAAATATAAAGGAAATAAATGAAAACAGCTATAGGCTATACCATTATCAGCATATGTTGAAGTAGATTCGTCTCTCTTTGTCTCTGAGAGAATATGTGGCGTCAGATGCCGAAAGCTTCGTCATTACTCCGTCATTCCGTTTTTACTTTTACTTTCTGTTTATAGTGAATTGACTGAGATTAAGATGTTCACCAGCATAAATCTTGCGCAAAGTTTGCACGTGTGCTAACGCTGGTGCAAACACGTGCTTGTGTGATATCCATTGGCTCGCCTTCATCGTTTAAAACAGAAATATTTCCAACATTGCGACGTAACCAATTGCCCGCCCCCCGTATCGAAAACGTACCGAACCGTGACACCACTGTGTCGTATCGAACCGTGAATTTTGTGAACCGTTACACCCCTAATACATACACACACACAATATTGGCAGTTAAAAAAAGAAAAATAATAGGTGGGGGGGGGTCAAATTGTTGAGCCCTTCTGAGTAAAAGACTTGTTTGTTTAGTCTCTTGCTCTGAGAAACGACACCAAACAACATTTTATTTTCATCTCATTTAAAATGACTTGTCTGCTTTCCCTCGCAGGCACAGAATCAGACAGACTATAATAGTGCCTCTCCAAATGTTTGAGGACAAATGATCTATGTGCTGTTTTATGGTTTGTGTGACTGACTAAGTCTAAATGTGCGTACGTCTGTGTGTGTATATGAAGGCTGCCAAATTGTATTGCGCAACCACTGCAATCTGAGCCGCGGTGCTGTGGAGGCAGAGCGATCCAAACCACCACACTCCACACGCTGCTCCAAACTGGAAGGAGAGAGAGCGCGAGAGAGAGAGATCTCCTTCCTAAACCAGATGTTGCTGTGTGATTTAAGTGTTAGTAACCAGACTCCTTCACTGCTCTTGTGTTGGCACGAGGGAGAGGTGTAGGGATGTTTACATAGCAACAGCAACCCGCCATTGGCTTAATTACAGGTTACTGCAATCTACACCGCGGCTCGCAATCTCTCCAAGTTGGTCTGATACTCTCTGTCTATCTCTTTTCCTTCCACCACAACCGTTATGCCAGTAAGTGAGTGTGTGGACGACCTCAGCCAGGAACCTAATGGAGAACATCTGGGGTGACCCTGCATTTTCCATTGTGTTTCATAGAGTGCAGGAAAAAAGAAAAGAAAACGAAAAACACAGGCCACAAGATTTGGAGAGGTCTAGGGAGCGTGCCGTGAATTCATTGAAAAAGACGGGAAGAATCATAGCTACAGTTAACTCCTTTTATACCGGCTGGGAGAAGAACAAGTAGATAAAACTGCCTTAAGAAATCTGAAATATCTTTACACAATTTATATAAATAAAATAATTACTCATACTACATGACATGGGCAAACATCTACAATCCCATTTACATGCCATTTCTTTGAATATTTGTATTTTGATGCAATTCTGTGGAAGCCTTTTTTCCGTTTTTTTCACTTGAGATATCAAGTGACTTTTCTTGTGATTTCAGCATAACAAGCTGTTTTCTTCAGATCTTGAATTAAAAGTATTTTTTTTTTATTTGAAATAATATGTATTGTGAAAAGGACTAATTTTTTTTTACTTAGAAGCCCCCCATTGACCATAACAATATTTGCCCAACATGGCAGCCCCAGTTATTAATGATTTACTGGATGAAGATTAAGGATAATGATTTTAAGAATATTTTGCTCATATTCTTACAGTATATCCAGGTTTTAAAAAAAATATTATTTTATATTGTAAAATTGTGAATTTTGTTTGTTTTGTAAAACTGCTGTATTGATTAAAAAACATGTTATATGATCTGTCTTATTTTTTAAAAAATAATTCTGAAAGTATTATGTAAACTTATGAGCATCACCATATTACCATATTGTGCAGGAATGTGTGATTCATTAGATAATGAAGTTTATTATGGCCACAACTTTGCGTGCATACTTTGCCTCAGGCAAACAGACGTTTCTTTGCAGATTTTTCCGTTCGATCCCATCCAACTCACAGTCCCGTTTACCGAGCTTGATTCTCTCTGCACATCAGCATAGGTGATGAGGAGTCTCTCACTCAGACATTAGAGGGTCCTGAGATATTTACGGTGCGGTACCTTGCTTTTCATGGCCATCTCTTTTACATTCTCCTGATCTTCCTTCTTTTTACCTTTCTTACCTTTAAGATATGTTTCTGAAAGACCCCAAAGATTGTTTCCAGGAGTCATTTCCAGGAGTCGTAGATCTAGGCAATAAATACTTGATAAATGGAGCATTTTAGGGTTAGAGAATTGAACAAACACTAGTCCTAAGTGCGGGACACTGAAGGTGACAAATCATGTGGCATTTTGAGCAGAGGTGTCTTGTTTGATAATGATTTTTGCCTGGCGAACAGTAAAGCGGGTGAAAAAATTCTGTATGTTGTGACTCATAGTGACTTTACAACCTAGGTTTATTGGAAAGACCAAAAATGTCTGCAAAACAATATTACATTGCTCTTGTACGTTTAGCAACATTAAAAAGGTCATTGCACACTGTGTCTGAAATTTTTCGTCCGAAATTTTCGCAAGTTAAAACATAAATATGACCTCACGTTGTGTCAATCACATTTACACACTGCCTCCGAAACTTTCGTCTGTCATAAAAAATCCGATCAGGTTCGATTTTCTGCGTTTTTACATCAGTAGCAAGCATTTTGATAGGAAAGGATGATGAATACAAAAAAACCCTGAGAAAACTCATACAAAAATTTCGGACTCAGTGTGCAAGGACCTTTAGAGTAAAATGTCCAGTAAGTGGCACTAAAAGCGGATTCAGTTTTATTTGACAGAATCTGTCAAAATGTATTGCATTGGTTGTTGTACTTATTGCAGCAGTTCGGAAATTCATTATTAAAAATAATGGACCACCTACAGTAAACCCTACTCTAAAGGCCGGGACACACCAAGCCGACAATCGGCCATCAGCCAACGTCGGGCCGACGGCGAGCGACGGTCGGGCTAGTTTGTTTGGTGTGTTCCACTCGTCGGCTCTCGTCAGGCTCACGTCGGCGGCAGTTTGCCCGATTCAACATGTTGAGCACGTCGGCGAGAGGGAGAACTCTGATTGGATGTTCAGTTTAGCAAACGAGTCAGTGCCCGAGAATTACAGCGAAAGTGATGAAAACGAGCACGTAAATGAAGGCGGTAGAGACAGAAGGCTGTTTAAATGTTACGTGATCTTTCCCAATCATTCTAATACGCGAATGTTTTCATAACAACATGAGCCGCTTAAAATGGTTCAAGTTATCAACGTTACTGATATTCAAAATGGTAAGCAAGCGTTGCTTTGTTTACGTGTCGTATATCTGCGTTTATCTTGTATATCTTTGTTTCGGTTTCTCCTTTTGAATGACGAATATATACTATTGATAGCTGCTGAAATAGACCGTTAATTCCTCTCACGCATGCGCAGAACGCACATATTAGTTTGCCGTCGGCTGTAGTCTGTGCTGTGTGTTCGATCGCAGCTTTTTGGTCCGACGCTGCCAACGCGCGGCGACAACACCGTCGGCTTTCCTCACCGCTAGTTCTTTGAAGTCGGCTTGGTGTGTCCCGGCCTTAAACCTAATCGATAGTGTTAACAAAAGCAAACATGAGAAAAATTGCATTTACTGAAGCAACTGTGCTTGCTTCTTTTATAGTGATTCGTGTTTCACTAGACTCATACCTAAATGCTTTGAATTACAAGTGCAGTGCTGTACCAGGTGAGCTACCGAGCAAGTTTACTTTGTCAGAAAATTGACCACCGTTAACTTACACTACCAGTCAAGTTTTTGAACAGTAAGGTTTTAATGTTTTTTAAAGAAGACTTTTCTGCTCACCAAGCATGCATTTATTTGATCCAAAGTACAGCAACACCATTTTGAAATATTTTTACTATTTAAAATAACTGTTTTCTTTTTGAATATATTTTAAAATGTAATTTATTCCTGTGATTTCAAAGCTGAATTTTTACCATCATTACTCCAGCCACATGATCCTTCAGAAATCATGATAATATTCTGATTTGCTGATTAAAAACATTTAGTACTATTATTACGTTGAAAACAGCGGAGTAGAATTTTTTCAGGTTTATTTGCTGAATAGTTCAGAGGTAAAATTTTTTAGAGGAACAGCATTTATCTGAAATAGAAATCTTTTGTAACATTATAAATGTCATTATCATCACTTTTGATCAATTTAAAGCATCCTTGCTAAATAAAAGTATTAATTTCTATAATTTCTCTCCCCCCATCCCCCCACAAAAAATTATACTGACTCCAAGCTTTTGAATGGAATAGTGTATAATGTTACAAAAGCTTTTTATTTCAGATAAATGCTGATCTTTGGATCTTTCTATTCATCAAAGAAACATGAAAAAAATGTACTCAACTGTTTTAAATATTGATAATAATAATAATAATAATAATAATAATAAAATGTTTCTTTAATCTGCATATTAGAATGATTTCTGAAGGATCATGTGACACTGAAGACTGGAGTAATGATGCTTAAAATTTAGCTTTGGATCACAGGAATACATTTCATTTTAAAATATATTCAAATAGAAAGCAGTTATATTAAATACATTTTTTTTTCTCACTATATTACTGCTTTTGCTGTATTTTGGATCACATAAATGCAGGCTTGGTGAGCAGAAGAGAATTCTTTAAAAAACATTAAAAATCCTACTGTTCAAAAACTTTTGACTGGTAGTGCTTTCCTGTAGCTCAAATGGTAGAGCATGGCGCTAGCAACGCCAAGATCATGGGTTCGATTCCCAGGGAAAGCAAGAGCTGATAAAATGTAAAAAAAAAAAAACTGTAACTTGAATGCAATGTAAGTCGCTTTGGATAAAAGCGTCTGCTAAATGCATAAATGTAAATGTAGTGTGTATATTAACACCCTAGTAACCACATGTAAATTATATTGCTTTTCGCCTTTTTTGTTGTGCCTTCAACTAACACGCAACAAATGTGTCCAGTTTACAGAATCCTGCAGTGTCCTGTCGCAGATGCAATGATAGATAATGATCGGTCCTCAGGGGTGTCTTGACTGCCAAAGCCAGCTATGTAATTGCAAGAATTCACCAATGAAATAAGCACTATGGAGGGGCCACTTTTTTCTCTATGTTGTTTGTTGACATGTAGTCAAGAAAGAACTTTTGTTGCTATGTGTGTGGGTTTGTCTGAGAGTAAGTTTCAGTATAACTGCAGTTAAGGAAAATGTGTCAAGCGAGCACTAACAAGACACAAAATAAGACAAGTTTTTAAATGCTTGAAGTGTACGCTTGTTAAATGTGCTTTGTTTCATGTGAAATGCATTTTTCGCTGCTGTGAAGTGGTAGTGAAGTGAAGTGAGTGAGTGAGTTCTTCATGCAAAGTGCACAGACCCAACTAATCGATAATACAAATTGGTGCAGCCCTACTGATGAGGACATTCCTCTAAACGTCATCCTGATTTGATTCATCAGAACTCCACACTTTATCCAACCTTTTGTATCTCCTCCTATCTGCTGAGTCCCAAAGACTGTTATGTGCTTGCAAGAAGGAGGCCTGACTTTTGACTTGTCTTTAATTGACTGCCTGCTCTTTGACCTTAAGAGGGATGATGGTATGCCCTTTGAGTGTTTTACTGCTTGTGAAACACTGATTCTCATGCTCATGCCCTCAACATGCCTTTCCTCTCACACTCACACTTGACGTTTATTTCCTGTGTGCCCACTCTGACAGGCCTGTCATGGGTGCCATCGATCACTGAGACAGCTGGGCGAATGAAGTGAATATAACAAATTACAGTTTTATTTTATTATGGTTTTACTGTTGCTTTACTGTTGCACCACATTCTACATTCTGTTCTACTGTAACATTGCTTATCAGTGACTCTAACACTGTTAATCGGTGAAGATCTGCAGACTCTCCAGAATGTGAAAATCTCCTGAATTAATAATAACAAATCACAAATTCATTAACAAATAACATTAACAACAACAACAAAACCACAACAACAGTAGTAATAATATATTTTTTTACTATTAATATACCAGTAATACCATTAGTAATATTCATATTTTAAGTGTCAAATTTAGTTTTATTTCATTTAGTTTTAGAGTCACAAAATGTCTGAAATTGTAATTTATTTTTTATAATTTTTTATAATGTTCAAAAGTTTGGGATCAGTAAGATTTTTAATGTTTTTTTTTAATGGACTCTCGTTATGATCAGAAAGGCTGTCTATTTGATCAAAAAAGAGAAAAAAATATATTGTGATGTATTACTGCAATTTCTAATATTAGTTTCCTATTTTAATATACTTTAAAATATTATTTATTTCTGTGATGCAGCGCTGAATTTTTTATCAGCCACTACTCCAGGTTTCAGTGTCACTTGATCCTTCAGAAATCATTCTAATATGCTTATTTATTATCATTATTATGTTGAAACTGTTGTGCTGCTTAATATTTTTTTGGAACCTATGGTACTTTTTGATTCTTTGATGAATGAAAAGTTAAAAAGAACAGCATTTATTCAAAATAGAAATCTTATCTAATATTTTTCTAATGTAAATCTTTTAACACACCCTTGCTGAATTAAAGTATTAATTTCTTTAAAAAGAAAGAAAGAAAGAAAAATGTACTGACTACAAACTTTTGAATAGTAGTGTATATTGTAAAAAAAATTATATTATGAATAAACACTGTTCTTTTGGTCCCAAATCACAGGTCCCAATATCACAGGTCCCAAATTTTATTTTAAATTAAGCAGCAAAACTGTTTCCAACATTGATTATAAATCAGCATATTAGAATGATTTCTGAAGGATTGTGTGACACTGAAGACTGGAGTAATGATGCTGAAAATTCAGCTTTGCTTCACAGAAATAAATTATATTTTTAAATTATACTAAAATAAAAAATATATATTTAAAATTGCTGTAATATTTCACAAAATTACAGTTTTTTTTCTGTATTCTTGATCAAATAGATACAGGCTTGATGAGTATAAGAAACTTCTTTAAAAAACATACATTTTACTGATCCCAGACTTTTGAACAGCAGTTTATTTTTCAGTTTTGCTTTCAATTACAAAGATTTTGAAGCTAAAAACATCACAGGCAGTCCACATGTGTTCACTACATTAGGAAATGCATCGATTTGAAGGCGTCCCCTTCAGTGGCCTCCGCTCGTTTCAGCTCTTTCGGAAGGTTTAGATCGTATCTTCAGAGAGAATGTGGCGGCTCTCACTGCTGACTGGAGGAACATGACGTCTTTGTTTATCTGAGGAGAGTCCTAGTAGAGGAGCTGGAGAAGAATCGCTGTCCAAATAGCCGCAGGACTTGGAGTGTTTACTCTGATATTGGACCCTCTCCTTCCCTGTTTGTGTGCTACAGACAACAGTTGCCTCAAGTTTATTCAGGTGCTATTACAGAGGAGACTCTTCTGCATGTGCTTGTGTGTTTCTTTGTGAACAGTACAGACAATATTTAGCCAACATTTACTCGCAAGAAATCTTCATTAAGAAATATATTCTTTCCAGGAATTCCTTGTACGTTCAAATGAGAACTAGAGTTCTTGAGTATATCCAAGGACCTCAAAGAAAGACTCTAGGACAGTGTTTACTGATTAAAAGCAAAAAAAACATATGTATCTGCTAAAAATGAGTGATCAGGCGTTCCCCTTTGTGCACCCCTTTGTTAAAGAGTCAGCAGTTGTGCTGTTCTTATGCTGACAATGCAGTGAGGTCAGAGGAATGTTTAGTTTGCTATTACGGTAAGAGGCGCTACAGGGAACAAGCTGTACAAGTATCATTGAAAAGCACTCTTTCCCTGCCTGACTGAATGGAGGACTAGTTTCTACCAATCAAAATGCTGTGTACCATCAATATCCTGCTGTTCCATGGAGCTTTTGAATCATAAACTATTGATTTTGATGATTTTAATGAAGTGACTGTGAAAACAATGGCCATTCAAGTGCTCATAGATTGTGTTTCTGTCATTGCTTTCTGAACTGACCTTGGTGGCCTAGTGCAGTATTTTGTATTTGGGTGTGTCTTCGACTTTGGGCCACTTTTCAGGTTTGATTTTTATTAACCCTTTAGGCGCCAGGGTTTTTTGGAAAAAATGCTGGATTTTGACATCACGATTTCAAAAGCTTGTGGCTTGAAAAGGCTTAAAGATAGAGATCTACTGTAAATTAGAAAAATGTTGGGCATGAACGAAAGTTTATGTGGGGTGTAAATATACTCATCTAATTTGCATATTATGACGTCATCAGGGGGCGGCCCTCTTGAATTTGATCATATTCAGGAAATAGTAGATATTGAATTGATGTTTGAAGTTATTTGCATGTTTTTTTTTTTTTTTTGTCTTTTTATCCTCATTCCAAATTATCAGAAAAGAGGAAACCAACAATAAACAGGAGAAAGTACTAAATTATTACTATATTACTATACTATATAATAGTAAAACGCATGTGAACAGTAGCCTACTTTTTGATCAATTCATCAGTAATATTCAGGAAATAATAGATATTGAATGGATGTTTGAACTTATTTGCATGTTTTTTTTTTGTCTTTTTATCCTCATTCCAAATGATAAGGAAAAGAGGAAATCCACAGTAAAACAGGCGAAAGTAGTAAATTATTACTATATTACTGTGCCATAGTAAAATACATGTGCCTATTTTTTGATCAGTTTACCAGCTATCTGCCCAATCAGGTATCTAGGTGACAGTTTATAGTTCTTGAGAGTATGGTAGCTCTCATTGCATGGCACAGCGCACAGACCTACCCCACACTGACTGCACCTGTACTGTCTGCCAGCGGCCATTTGAGCGTGCGCGATCAGAACAAACGACGCAATCAGGCCGATCATCAGAGAGCAACAGCTCTCGTATGGACACTACGACCACGTCCACCCCTGCCACCCCCATCCCTGTCAGGCAAAGGGTCCAAATGATCACTTGTTTGTGCTTTGTGAACTCTCTCGCCTTGTGCGCGCGGCACCATTGCGCATGCAAAGATGTACCGGGAGAAGCGCAATCATTAGACGACCGATCGTCATTTCCAAAAGGCAAATATTCCCCTTCAGAGTCAGAATCGGCGAATAACACTTGCAACACATCCTCACGGTACAACTTTTTATTAGCCATTTGCCGATTTTCTCTCACAAATCTCACAATTTACTCACACGCCATGAACTGAACTGCTTCCGCATCAATGACACGATAGCTCACTTGTTCTGCTATTTCCTCGAACACTTTTGGTCTAGAATCGAAGTACTACATGTCTGCCATCTAGTGGTAGGGAATACAAATGAGATATTACACCAGATTAGGAACTACAGTCTATTTTATGAAGTACATTTACATTTACATTTAATCATTTAGCAGATGCTTTTATCCAAAGCGACGTACAAATGAGGAGAACAATAGAAGCAATCAGACCATCGAGAGAGCAACAGTATACAAGTTGACAAGTCTCAGTTAGTCTAGCACAGTACACGTAGCTAGCGGTAAGTGTTAGTATTAGTTAGTCAAGTGCTGGCGAAAAAGATGTGTCTTTAGATGTTTTTTGAAAATGGCTAAAGACTCAGCTGTTCGAATTGAGATCGGGAGGTCATTCCAGGAATAGGTCCGTGAGAGTGATTTGGTACCTCTTTGGGATGGCACCACAAGGCGTCGTTCACTTGCATAAGCTTCTGGAGGGCGCATAAGTTTGAACTAGCAAGTTTAGGTATATTGGTGCAGTGCCAGTTGTGGTCTTGTAGGCAAACATCAGTACCTTGAATTTGATGCGAGCGTCTATTGGTAGCCAGTGTAACCTGACTAACGTGAGCTTTTTTCGGCTCATTAAAGAGGCTGCTGCATTCTGGATCAGTTGCAGAGGCTTGATAGTACATGCGGGAAGGCCTGCCAAGAGAGCATTACAATAGTCCAGTCTGGAGAGAACAAGAGCTTGGACAAGGAGTTGTGCGGCTTGCTCTGACAAGAAGGGCCTAATCTTCCTAATGTTGTATAATGTTGTAGCAATATGGTCTGTGAAGTATGACGTCTTGTCGCAATTTTGCGACTTTGGCGCTTAGAGGGTTAAAATGTAACAGATTTCAAGACAAGGAATTTTATTCAAAATGTCATTTCCACCACATAATGTTAGTAATGTTTGACTTTCAGAGTAAAATGTTTGTGTGATGTTTGTAATGGACAAATTAAATAAACTAGTGCAAATTAAAGTAACACTTAAAGGGTTACTCCACTCCAAAATGAAAATGTTGTCATTAATCACTTACCCCCATGTCGCTCCAAACCCCTAAAAGCTTCGTTAGTCTTCAGAACACAATTTAAGATATTTTGGATGAAAACCAGGAGGCTTGTGACTGTCCCATTGACTGCCAAGTAAATAACACTGTCAAGGCCCAGAAAAGTATGAAAGACATTGTCAAAATAGTCCATCTGCCATCAGTGGTTCAATCTGAATTTTATGAAGCAACGAGAATACTTTTTGTACGCAAAGAAAACAAAAATAATGACTTTAAATAATAATAACAAATAATGATATTCAACAATTTGTCTCCTCCGTGACAAATTGTTGAATAAAAAATTCAGATTGAAACCACTGATGGCAGTTTTTCCTTTTTATTTAAAATATTCACAAACTTGCTTACCATGTCATGAACAATCTGATATTCAGATTCACAAATGTGTAAATGAGTGTGTTTTGTCGTTTAAGCACCTTTATAAATTATCTTGATTGTGATCTGTAACGTGAGATGGGCGCCGCCATGTTTGTTCGCGCCCCAGTTCAGAGAGTCCTGTCAGTCGGATTTACAGCACTTGAATTCATCAATTTCTCCCAAAACACATGCAAGTAAGTGGCCAGTGAACTGGGTGAAGAATAGAGTGAACTTTATAGTTACTTACACTGTGTATCTGATATGAATAAAACACATCGGCAAATTAAATTTGAATGGATTGTTATTGGTGCTTCCATAGACATCTGTGTGTATACAAGCTCTTTTACAAGCTCTAAATGTATTATTTTACTAGTACTTATGTGTATTTAAATGTCTGAAACCTAAAATATGCATTATGTGGTTAAGAACACTGCATAGTTGTGATAATATGACAAGCACAGTGCACGTCTCTCTCTGGCTCAGCGCCAGCAAACGCGTGAAAGCGCAGTTTGAATTTGTCAGTTATTCGACGTCACCGAACGTTCTAAATCTCATATGTGGGACCGTACTCCCAGGGGCACGGAAATAAAAAACCCATATGTGGGACCGTACCGCTCAGAGGGTTAATGAAACTCTCATTTATGATGTTTATTGTGAATCAATGCTTCTAACCCAATCCTCAGGAGGAAATGTAACTTTTTATGGTTTGCTGAGTTGGTAGAAAAAATCATATGATTTGATTCATAGAAAAATACAAAAATTTCCATGAGAGTGTGTTAGATGCATGTTGGCTGTACTCTTGCTTTTGTGTGTTGGCTAAGCTGCTCTCTATCTCTCTTGTCTCGTGCATGTTGATGTATGACTATGCATACATTCCTATTTCTTTACGTGTGTGTGTCAGCAGTAAAGGTGGACTGTATGTTTCGGCAGGGCAGACATTAAAGCCGGTCATGCACACACATGTGCAGGTCTGTATGGAGCAGCTGTCGACCTGTTTGTTGAGAGTCTTCCTCTCCTCTCTTCTTTTCTTCTCCTTTCCTTTGGGAAATGGCCATGTCATCCTTTACTTCAAAGAACATTGATTTATACCTGCCTTAATAGTACCGGTGAGAGAGAGAAACAAAATGAGAGAGGGACGGAGGAAAACAACATGAACTCTTCCCAAATCTTTGTGAGCTTTGCCGTCTCTCTAGACTAGTAACGACGGTCATGAATTGTGCTCTGACCCCGGAGTTGCCTCTTCCCCTTACTCTCCTCCTGCCTGAGAAATGAAAGATGAGTCCCCATCGATACACACTTGAACATCTGAAACCCTGTTCAATGCCACAATTGTCCCTGAACTTTTTTACTGTTTGCCCACACATTGATTTACAGCCCTTTATCCACACACAAAAATACACCTGGTAACATATTTGGAGATGGAACAAAGGGATACTTAGTCTGAAGGATTTAGTTTAATCTTCTGCTGTTGTCTCCATCATGAGCCCAATACCTTGCTTTTTTCAAAACCTAGAGAGCTAGATATGTTTTTTTATGTGACTGTATGTAGTGGCGTTATACTAACTCAGAGATTCTTAATTTGACCTAAATGCGAAGCAGTATAGCTTGCATGATGGATAAGGCAATTCCATATGCTTTGCAACATGTTCTAAAAAAGAAAATCCATCCGAGATGGTGGAAGAAGTCGAGTAAAATATTAATACATTTTGTTTTATTCAGTATTGAAATTAGGGATGTGCGGGTCTAGTCGACTAGTCGACGAAACGGTACAGCTCCTACTAGTCGACACTGAAAACAATAGTCGACTACACGAGAGAAAAAAAAAACATGATGATTTTATCATTCAAATTACCATCATTTTAACATAACATTTAAAACATTTTAAAGAACAGTTAAAATAAAACTTTTGAAAAAGAATACATATCAAAATATTGAAATATATAAATATTTTTAAAAGCGTATCTGGGCGGGAACTATAATTTTACCTCACATGCGTTTTCTTCATGTCAATTGCGGCAAGCTCCACGAAAGACCAGCAAGGTGTGGGATTATTTTGAATTAGAAGGAAATGGAAATGTTTTTTGTAAACTGTGTAATGTCAAATTGGCTTACAATAATTTTACTGGAGCTATGCGTAATCATATTCAATACAGGCATGTATGCGTTAGCTTGGAGGCTAGCCAAAGCCAGCAAATGTCAATCATGTCATAGACTACAACCTGCCACTGCGGTCCACGATCCTATCCGCGCCGTCTATTCCTCTAAACGAAGACCCACTTCGGTGGTGGTGCGGGATTTCCAGGCTCTTTTCGAAACTGTCTGCTTGCTTGTAGTTAACTTCAGTTCCTGCCGAGCGCGTTTTTTGCAGAATCACCTCTTGTCCCGTCTTTCGCCAGACCTTGTTAACATGTTAAATTCACTGAACAAATGCGCATGGTCTGAGTAAGTAAAACGAGCTTTGTTTTGTTTTTAGGCAATATAGCCAACATGAAGTACATTTTTAAAAGCCGTTTTAATGCTATTCCTTGATAAACTTTCCTTTTGTTTTTTACTTTTGTTTTAATATGTGTTTTAATATGTTGGCTAACGTTATATGAAAATGAAGAATTCTGTCAGTCTTGATTGATTTTCCATTTCTGCATTGCTCCAACCGATCTGAATAAATAAGCTATGCACTGGTTTATGAAGAGTGTATGCTCTTCCTTTTTTTTCTGTTTAACGACCGCCTAAAATTAATTGATGATAACGCGAGGCAAGCATACGGCATAATCGTGACCTATTTTTTGCAGAATTCATTGAGGGATTTGAGTGTGATTCAAAGATTAAGTATTTCAACTGTATGCTGTTATATAGACACACGCAGTTTTTTTTTTTTTTTTGCCATTTTTGGGGGGTTTCTAGCTTTTAGACTAGTCGACTAGTCGGATACAAAACTTCCGTTTAAACGACAGTCAAATTAGTCGTAGCGCACATCCCTAATTGAAATATGTAGTAGGAAATTATGGAAGTCCATTTCTGCCACTGAATAAAATATAAAAAAGGTAATCACAACTTATCTCTGCCTTTTTTTTCTCTCAATGGGGAGTTCATATCTCACAATTCTGACTTTTTCTCTCAGAATTGCGATATATAAACCTGCAATTTTCAAGTTATAAAAAAAGAATTGTGAGATACACAGTACACACTAGCAATTCTGACTTTTTCGCTCAGAATTGTCAGTTAACAAGCAGTTATGAGTTAGAAAGTCTGAATTGTGAGATATTAACTCGCAGTTCTGAGGAAAAAGTTAGAATTGCTAGTGTATATATATATTTTTCTCTGGATTGGACTTGATAACTCACAATTGTACATTTATATCTCAGAATTCTGAGAAAAGAAGTCAAAATTGTGAGATATAAACTTGAAATTGCAAGAAAAAAGTCAGCATTGTCAGATATAAACTCACAATTCTGACTTTATTTCTCACATTTGCAAGTTCATATTCCGCAATCCTGGACTTCATAACTCGCAATTGTGTATTTATATCTCACAAATCTGAGAAAGTCATTTTTATACTTTTTATATTTATATCTCCCAATAAAAAGTTGGAATTGCGAGATGTAAACTCACAATTCCAAGAATAAAAGTGAGAATTGTGAGCTAAAAAGTTGCAGTTACCTTTTTTTTTATTCATTTATTTTTCAGTGGCAGGAATGGGCTTCCATAGGAAACAGTTCCTCCTGATTAAAGTGCATTATTTAATATATTATTTGTGTTATATGTGTTTTTTTTAAATCAAATTTATTAATTACCTGCACACTTCATTCAATCCATTAGTATAATGGGTATATTAAGAAAGACATCCAAAAACATTTCAGGGTCTCACAGTACAGGGTTTGGAACAGGTGCGGCTCGTCTGTAAGGGCAGGTGGGGCAGCGCCCACCAAAATATTCATTCAAAACATAGACCTCTATATAAACTGAATCAATAATAAATTGTAAATGTGTTCAGCATTCTGCAACAAATATTTTTCGGATTTTCTATACTATTTTAAGTCGTAAAGTAAGCAGTATATATTAAAATCCCGCGAATGGCTTTAGCAGGTATGCATACATGATACTAAGTGGGGCAGAAGGTGCCTGAGACCTTCCCGAGCTCAACAGCGCCCCACAATTTTGCAACGTAAATCTGTGGTGAAAAGGGGAACTGCAGCACGCTCTAATTGGCTCTAATAAGCCATTTTTTTTCTATGTGGAGTAGTGGATCAAGTTAACAAAATAGGCTATACGTTAAATCCTTTAGTTTAAATGTGCTCACATGAATAGCCTTTATATGGTTCTGTTGTGTTTGTTTTGTTTATTCTGAGAATAGACATATGATCTTCTTTCCTCACCCGAATTGCTCCACAACTTGTAACATTCTAAATCAACATTTGGAGGTAATAAGTACTATATTAAGGCAATTATTATACAGCATTTTATGCATATAACATTACTTCGAGCCTGTCAATCAACATTAGCACGCCACCCACAGGATAACGCAATGACATCTCTGCCAAAATTTTGTGTTCAGAGATTAGAATATAAAGTTTACAAAATAATCTGCCCCACCTAAACGGTCAGGAGCCGTTACTGGTTTGGAAACACTGCATTGAAAGTATTTGCTTATTAGCTTAGCCACATACTAATATTAGAATGAAATCTAATAATGACCTTTTGAGCCAATTCATTGGTGGCCATTTTGGTAACAGGCAGCTAATTTCTAGACAAGGACAAAATCATCAAAACTATTTTCTGAATTCAAAACACAAAACACACACACACACACACACACACACACACACACACACACACACACACACAAATAGTTTTATAAATGTGCTTGTTTATTAAATAAAATTGTTTATGTGCAAAAGGATTCTGGAACAAACAACCAACTACCTGTGATGCTTTTACCATCCAAGCTAATGGGCTCTTTCAACTGAAAGGCAGGAATTCCTTGGACAATTAGTCGCCTTGGAATTATAAGTTTCTATCTGCATTCTGAGTGGTTTTGAGATATTGAGCTTCAAAGTTTTTGCATTCCATATAGCACAAATGATATGGGGAACAAGTCTCTTTCCTACATGAAAATGACAGAGACCCTAAATGTATTCTAAATGTACAATATCAAAATCCTCTCAAATTTTTAAATGGGGATTTTTGGAACAGGTCAAATGCAGATAGAACCTTCTAATTCTAAAAAGTCATTTTCCTCTTGGAATTATAAGGTTCTATCTTGCAAAACATTAATTGAAGCAACAATTTTCAAGAAATACAAAGTTTTCTTTATAATTTGTTTTAAAACATAAAATTAGTGTTGTAACAATGTGTCAACATGTATGAGAAAGGCAAATTTAATGCTTTCTTTATCACATTTATTCCATATTTTAGGACAAATAATTTTTTCTTGGTTAAGTTAGGCACAAAAGGCAATACTAAATATTTTGTCCAGTGCTAATGTTAATTTTAGCTAGGATTATAGTGGGTAATTAAACACATTATTGAGGGAACAGTTAAGGCAGCTAATGTTACTCTAATACATCTGACCAGGACTTTATTCCACAAAAAGCTGGACAGGGAAAATGGCATTCTCTTTAAATCAGTATGGCCGAGATAACATGCTGACATTTATTGCTGTAATTAAGACCCCATCATGAATAAAATAAGCATACTTCCTTACCTTTTTAAACTTAGAAGGGTTCGATTTGAGCAGATGATTTTACCATCACTGCCATCGTCAGAGCGCATTTCCACAGTATACATTCAGCATCTGGCTCATATTCACGATCTCAATATATTCTCAAAACTGTTTTCAGCATCTTCAAAAACAACATTTTGATCGCTATTCACCACATCCACCATCAAACGACAGTGACACTTCACCACGACAGTAGCCATTCAAGCCAGTTCAATTTTTGCAGATGATATTTGTTTTATGCATGCGCTAATTATGAGTGAAAATCACATCATCATTATGTTTTAAACAGTGCCACTTTGTGGAATAAAGGTGAATTGCACTTATTGATTATGCAGACACGTAATTATTGTTGTTTAATGTTTAATCTTTCCTGCTGTTACGGAGCAGTCCGGCGACATGACAAAGAACGTTGATCCTGATTGGTCCTCTTGCATGCATTCGAAGTGCTGATTGGCTGATTCACAGATAGAACCTTATAGAACCAAGTTAGAGTTCGACTTTGTAGATAGAAACTTTTTGTTTTCTAAATAAAATGTACAAAACTTAAAAAACAACAACAATCACATAATGTAAATAAGTTGTCACAGAATAAGAATATGTGAATAAATAAATTGACAAAAATGTCAGATAGAACCTTATAATTCCAAGGCGACGAATTATATTTAGCATTGTGACTTCTCCTGTTCATTGTTTTATGGGTCTCCAGCATTTGGCAAGTCTCTTGTGTGGTTCAAAATATGTTTGTTATTTATGTGCCACATACAGTCAGGTCCATAAATATTGGGACATCGACACAATTCTAACATTTTTGGCTCTATACACCACTACTATGGATTTCAAATGAAACGAACAAGATGTGCTTTAACTGCAGACTGTCAGGTTTAATTTGAGGGTATTTACATCCAAATCAGGTGAACGGTGTAGGAATTACAACAGTTTGCATATGTGCCTCCCACTTGTTAAGGGACCAAAAGTAATGGGACAGAATAATAATCATAAATCAAACTTTCACTTTTTAATACTTGGTTGCAAATCCTTTGCAGTCAATTACAGCCTGAAGTCTGGAACGCATAGACATCACCAGACGCTGGGTTTCATCCCTGGTGATGCTCTGCCAGGCCTCTACTGCATCTTCAGTTCCTGCTTGTTCTTGGGGTATTTTCCCTTCAGTTTTGTCTTCAGCAAGTGAAATGCATGCTCAATCGGATTCAGGTCAGGTGATTGACTTGGCCATTGCATAACAGTCCACTTCTTTCCCTTCAAAAACTCTTTGGTTGCTTTTGCAGTATGCTTTGGGTCATTGTCCATCTGCACTGTGAAGCGCCGTCCAATGAGTTCTGAAGCATTTGGCTGAATATGAGCAGATAATATTGCCCGAAACACTTCAGAATTCATCCTGCTGCTTTTGTCAGTAGTCACATCATCAATAAATACAAGAGAACCAGTTCCACTGGCAGCCATACATGCCCACGCTACCACCACCATGCTTCACTGATGAGGTGGTATGCTTAGGATCATGAGCAGTTCCTTGCCTTCACAGTTCTGGAACAACATCCTATGGACAGATGAGACCAAGATCAACTTGTACCAGAGTGATGGGAAGAGAAGAGTATGGAGAAGGAAATTAACTGCTCATGATCCTAAGCATACCACCTCATCAGTGAAGCATGGTGGTGGTAGCGTGGGCATGTATGGCTGCCAGTGGAACTGGTTCTCTTGTATTTATTGATGATGTGACTACTGACAAAAGCAGCAGGATGACTGTAAGTGACTATTAACAAAGTCGCTCGTGAAGAACGTCTTAAATCTGTCATTTGCAGTTCTTTTACAGTTGCTAGACGGCTGCCAAAGGGATCCAAAATTAACACTTAACTAGTGCCAAATGTGAGTAAAAAGTAGCTTTGCAGAGTAAAACTGAGTTATTTGTCAGTTGGCTGGTAACTTTATTTTGGCAAAGTACAAAGCTGTTGTCATACCTTGACCATCCCACTATACTCTCCTAGTCATGGATGTTTTTTCTTGCCCTCATGTTTTTAAAAAAGTTCTATAGCCGAGAATTTAGTAGTTGTTTAAAACCAACCACTTAATGTTAAAAGAGCTTATTTTGCCATTTGATACATGCAGGTTTAACTTCACACTGATGTTAAAGTTTATCACTTCTACTAACAGCATACAGAATTACCTCCCACTACCTTTCTCGTCTTTCATCCATCCATCTCTCCCCCTCTCCTGAACTGAACTCCCTCTATTCCCTGTGAAATAATCCATTGGATTCCTGTATTTGTGGCTTCTGGCTGGATTGGGAGTAAGTTACAGTAGGATAAGCAGTGCAGGTCGATTACAGATAAAAACACAAGTAGGAAGAATATTGTGTTCATTAAATATGCTTGATGTAGCTTCACAGAGCCTGGGAATTTAGAAGGTTTGGAGGATTGAACTTAATCCCTTATTCAATATGGGAACAAAGATTTGTTTCCTTACGGTTTATGTAGATTGAGTCCACCATTCTGAATCTGTAACCCCTTGGAACCTATATCCGCCTCTGTTCCCATTTACTGTCATGAGACCTGACTTACTGTGGTTTAGTTTAATTAAAAGCATATTTTTTTTATGCTTTCCTGCACATGATCAGGTTTCAGGTTGTGAGAAAACTCAACATGAACATTGCTTTTGTTCAAGGCGTGTCTGAAAATACAGATGATGTGTTTAATGTCAACATGAATTCAATTTGATGCATTTGAAGTGAAACACAATATTCAATGAGAAAAAATGTAGGGTGGGACTCGAGTTTATCCTTTGCGAATTGATTGGATTGTAAAAATGACAGGGATTTGAAAAATAGCTTTCATAGGTAGGTTATTACATAGTTGTTACATAGTAATAACATGATTATTAATTAGGGCTGTCAATCGATTATTATTTTTTTTAATCGCGATTAATCGCATGATTGTCCTGAGTTAACTCGCGATTAATCGCAATTAATCGCACATTTTTATTTGTTCTAAATGTACCTTAAATCAATCCTTTTCAAATTTTTAATACTCTAATCAACATGGGCATGGACAAATATGGATGCTTTATGCAAATGTACACTATATTGCCAAAAGTATTGGCACCCCCTTCTAATGAACAGGTTTGACTACTTTAGTAATTTCTATGAGTACAAATCTTAATGTTTAAGCATATTATGATATTCTAGGAAATTGTGTGTTTCTAATATTATAGCAACAGTTTGGACAGGACTCTTTTCTATTCTAACATGACAATGCCTCTGTGTATAAGACAGGTTCAAAAAGGTTCAAAAAGAAAATGATTGATTCAGTCAGTGTGGAAGAACTTGACTGGTCTGCATAAAACCAAGTCCTAATCCCAGTTTAACACCTCTGGTGTGACTGTAAATGCAGACCTTGAGCCAAAAACTCATCACCAAACACCAATGACTTGTACATATGGGTTCAGTCATTTTAGACACTTCCAAAACTGTTGCAACAGAGATGAAATACAATTTTTAAATAAATGAATTATGTTCCCATCGTTGTTGCCACAGATTTGGAAGTGCATTTCTCTGTTCTAAAGAAGGGGGTGTCCCAATACTTTTGTCTATATAGTGTATGTACAAGTCATTGGTGTTTGGTGATGAGTTTTTGGCTCAAGGTCTGCATTTACAGTCACACCAGAGGTGTTAAACTGGGATTAGGACTTGGTTTTATGCAGACCAGTCAAGTTCTTCCACACTGACTGAATCAATCATTTTCTTTTTGAACCTTGCCTTATACACCAAGGCATTGTCATGTTAGAATAGAAAAGAGTCCTGTCCAAACTGTTGCTATAATATTAGAAGCACACAATTCCCTAGAATATCATTATATGCTTTAACATTAAGATTTGTACTCATAGAAATTACTAAAGTAGTCAAACCTGTTCATTAGAAGGGGGCGACCCAATACTTTTGGCAATATAGTGTATGTTTATTATTATTGAAACCATAGTCAACATAAAGCATGAAGAGTAGACATGTTTCAAAGGTCATAGATGTAATAAATAAATTCCAGGTTCCCATTACTTCTCTTTCTTTGCACTGAGCAATTTACTGACACAAACCTGTTTACATTTTTGCACACAGGGCAGCTCTTCTACTGAAAATGCAAAATGTACATTTATTATTTATTATTACATTTGTTTCCCTATCTTTGCCCACATACTGTATTTTGATGAAGCTAAATTCTCAATAAAACTGGTATATTTTACTGTTTCTGTTGTCAGACAACGGAATGAATATGAAATAGTGACTGAAACGCGACCCATTAAGACTACATAACCAGCTCCCTTCCAAGATGTTCATCTGCACAAAAAAATCCTGATAATCGCACCGTCGTCTGATGAAATCAAATACACATAAGATAAAGACAATAGCTGTGCTGTGATTTCGGCTATACTTGCATGTAAAATTAGAGAAGCAACATAATATCTGTGTTTAACTGAATTAAAGCGCTGCTCCTCTCTGCGCGCGCTGAACGGAACAGACGCAGAGAGAGAGAGAGAGAGAGAGAGAGTGTGCGCGCGATGAATAGAGCAGACGCAGAGAGAGAGAGAGGTGTGTGCGCGCGCTGAGAGAGCAAGACCTTGCGCTCGCGCGGCAGTCCCAGTGATTCTCAGAAACTAGGTTTGGGTGCTTTTTTGAAGGGGAAAAGGTCGCTAAAGGGGTCTGCAATGTTGCTAAGTTGGCAACACTGTGCATCTCCATTTCTCCAACTACGGGTTGGGCCACGGGTCAAACCGGAAATACGCGCTGCGTTAATCGCGCGTTAAAAAAATTAGTGCCGTTAAAATGAATTTGCGTTAACGCGTTATTAACGCGTTAACTTTGACAGCACTATTATTAATACAAGATAACTGGCAAGATAAACATTGTTTTAAATAATGTGCATGTAATGATTGATAATGATTCCAAGAACATGTATTACGAATATATAGGGTTAATTTTTTTCTTGACTTTTATATCAAGGAACAATGAGAATCAAAAACACTAGGTTTTGTTTATGGTAAGTAAGAGGGTTTGTTTGCTTCTCTTTGGAAATGCTGTATCAGATTTAATTTTGCTGGCAATGAGGGACTGACATCACTTCCTGTGCCCTTGGCCTGTTACCAAAAGTGTCTAGGAATCGAGTATTATTCTTGGATATTTCTAGCTTCAGTTTAAGTGGGCACTTTAGAAGTAATTTGAGTACCCTCAATGCCAGAAATGTTCTTGTTTTGAATTTCTACAAGAGCATTTCCTGCCTTTCCATGTGACCTTATAACTCTTCGCCATGTTTCACTCACTCTTTAAATTCAATAAAATCTCTGATAAACTGCTTCTGCTGTTCTTTCTGAATCAATTAGCATGCTCAAACGCTGCTTTGAGTATCTGCGGTTTGAGATAACCCTCTGTTATTTTACCCTGAAGATTTAATCTGCACGAAAGCAGAAATAATTCTCAGAAGAGCCGTGGACATAAAAGCAAACTGTGGCGTATTAGAAGTGAAGTGAGAGGGAAGTGCCAGAACCCCTCTCCATTTTCTGCTGTCTGTTAAAGCAATACTTGAAATGTCCTCATTTACTCTACCTCACATCATTCCGAACCTGTGTGAGTTTCTTTATTCTGTGGAAAGCAAAAGAAGAAAGTCTGAAGACTGTGCTGGTTGCTGATTTACACCAAATTACAATGAATGGGCACTGAGGCTTTCCAGCGTCAAAAATTATACAAAAGGCTATAAAATAATCATAAAGGTGGTCTGGGCTACTTTGTGCTATATTACCAGTAATACAATAGCTTTGGGTGTAGAACAGCTTGAAAATAATTTTATTTACTGAAAATCTGCACATTCTCCCATTTTTTGAAGTGTCCATGAAAGTAAAGTAACAATGTCTAATTTATGTAGAAATTGTTCTTTTGAATCAGATCTTGTAAAATAATCAGTTGATCAAGTTCATAATACTGGTCTGAAATATATATGTATTAGGGATGCACCGAATGTTCGGCAACCGAAATTGTTCGGCCGAAAATAGCAAAAAAAAAACTATTTCGGTGTTCGGCCGAATAAGTGAAAAGACCGAATAATTTGTACCGAACAATGACGTGACACAATCAAATAGATTCGTGCACTAATGCAGCAAATGTGTCTGCAGTGTGAAAGTATTTAAAACTGTCAGAGAAAGACGCAAAAAACATTACAAGCACGAAGCACCGACAGCGAGAGACTGTTTAGCGCTGCTTGTCTCGGATGAGAAGAGGTGGTTGATGCTGGTTACTGTATGATGATTGAAATCGCAAAATGGCCTCAAACGATTAATAAATAAACTGCAGAATGTTATGTTTTCTAATACACGCACGGACTGCATGTATTCTAATACACGGACTGCATGTATTCAAACAGTGCTGCATGAGCTCGCGGCGCCAGGGTTCAAAGTCCAAAGCGCGAGAAAAATCTGTGCTAAAACATTGTTACTCGTCATTTGCTCAGTAACATTTTTGTCATTTATTTAAAGACATGTGACAATGTGATACGTGCGTCAAACAAATTCGTAATGAGAATCATTTAAATATCTGCATGCTGTTGTCAACAAAAAGAAGCACAGATCTTCCTGCGGGTTTCTGCCAAAATAAAATCTAAGAAAAAGCAACAACTCCATCAACATTCATAAATGTTAGTATTGGAATTTTACTGTTGTTCTGTAAAATAAAAGAAAAAATAAGACAATAATAATGATAATATTAATTACCCTACAACAGCTATATTTTTAAAAAATAAAAAATATTTTTTGTAACATTAATTTTAAGTTAAATTGTGCTGTGTTGGTATAATGTCTGCTAGAATGTTACAAAATGTTCAGTAAATATTTTTATATGTTTTATATGTTGTTTTGTAATTGATTTTTTTTATTTGAAAAGCAGGACAAAACAGTAAAAAGCACATTTTGGCTATTTAATTTATGCAATGGTGAAAAAATGGCAAAATAGGTCTTCATGGGGGAAAAAATGCGAAAAACCGTGTTCGGTATTTGGCCTTCGGCCCAGTGTTTCATTTTGTTCGGCTTCGGCCAAGAATTTTCATTTCGGTGCATCCCTAATATATATGTATGCATGTATGTATGCATATACACACACATACTGTACACACACGTGGTCAGAATTGTTGGTACCCTTGGTAAATATGATCAAATAAGGCTGTGGAAATAAATCTGCATTGATAATCCTTTTGATCTATTATTTAAAAAAATCACAAAAATCTAGCCTTTTATTGGAGAATAAGAATTTAAAATGGGGGGAAATATCATTTGATTTCAAAATATCATTTCAACGCAATTAACGGTACCCTTTTATTCAATACTTTTTGAAACCTCCATTTGCCAAAATAGTATTGGAGTTTTCTCCTATAAAGCCTAATGAGGTTCGAGAACACCTGACAAGAGATCAGAGACCATTCCTTCATCCAGAATCTCTCCAGATCCTTCAGATTCACAGCTCCATGACGGCACATCTTCTCTTCAGTTCACCTCACTCATTTTCTACAGGGTTCAGGTCAGAGGACTGGAATGGCCATAGCAGAAGCTTGGTTTTGTGCCCAGTGACCCATTTTTGTGTTGTTTTTGAGGTTTGTGTTTGGATTATTGTCTGGTTGGAAGATCCAAACATGGCCCATTATAAGATTTCTAACAGAGTCAGTCACTTTTTGATTTTTTTATCTGTTGTTATTTGATAGAATCCATGATGCCATGTGTCTAAACAAGATGTCCAGGACCTCCAGCAGAAATAATAGGCCCACAACATTAAAAATACAGCAGTATATTTCATTGTACACATGGGGTACTTTTTTATCCCTGTGTTCACCAAACCCATCTTGAGTTTGCTGCTAAAAAGCTAAATTTTTTGTTATATCTGACCATAGAAACCAGTCCCATTTGAAGTTCCAGTCGTGTCTGACAACTGAATATGCTGGAGATTGTTTTTTGGTGAAAGCATTTTCTTTTCTTGATTTTTTTTTTTTTTTTTTTTTTTTCTTGAAGCCCTCCCAAACAACATGTGGTGATGCAGGTGCTGTTTGATATATTTTTTTTAAGGTTTTCTGACCCCGAAACTCAACCTTTTTCTGCAATTCTCCAGCTGGGATCCTTGAAGAGTCTTTGGCCACTCAAACTCTCCTTCTCACCATGCATTAGGACGATATAGATACATGTCTAGGCAGATTCATAACATTTTCTGTTGATTGGAAATTCTTAATTATTGCCCTGATGGTGGAAATAGGAATTTTCACTGCTCTAGCTCTTTTCGTAAAGCCACTTCACTAATTTGTGAAGCTCAATTATCTTTTGCTGCACATCATAAATATATTATTTGTTTTTTCTCAATGTGATGGATGATTAAGGGAATTTGGACTTTGTTTTCCCTCCTATTTATATTTCTGTGAAACAGGAAGCCATGGCTGGATAATTTCATGTTCATAATCACGCTGGTGTGCTCAAAATTGTGAATATGAATGGAATATATTTCAGATATATTTTACTCATAAGAATTGTGTCCAACATGTATTTGAGAGAAAAAAACAAAAAAAACATTTATTTCATAATGATATTTACCCCGATTTTAAATTCTTATTATCCAATGAAAGCATAGATTTTTGTGATTTAAAAAAAATAAAAGATCAAAAGGATTAGCAATGCATTCTTTGATCATATTTACCAAGGGTACCAACAATTCTGACGACGTGTGTATATATTTTAGTGCTGTCAAATGATTAATTGCGATTAATCGCATCCAAAATAAAAGTTTTGTACTGTGTGTAAAGTGTGTGTACTGTGTATATTTATTATGTATACATAAAGACACACACATACAGCATATATTTTGAAAATATTTAAATGTATTTACATGTATATATTTATATTCATATAAGTTATATCATGTATAAATTCATTTAATATATAAACGTAATATATTTTTCTTAAATATATACATGCACGTGTATGTGTAATTTATATATACTTCATAAATGTCATGTCAACAAATGGAAAAGTCAGCCATCTATTAAATATCATGTTAATTACTGTGCCTTTTAGCCCCAACAGCAGGGGCGCTTTTTACCCCAAATACATACTTTTACATATTCTTTCATTATTTAAAAACTGTTGCTTTAATTATCTTAAACAAAACTGAAAATCATAAAGAAGACCTTTGTCTCAAAATAAATGCATTAATTTTAGCGATTCTCATTTGCTACTTAAATCTACAACAATCAACTTTGCACTGCTGCGCGCGATCGCGTCAAAGATCAGACAAATATAAACGTGCATCTTGAAAAGCGAATGTTTTGGAAAGTGCTATGCCACGTTTTTGTGCCATCTAGTGGTTTAGATGAAAATAATATCAAAGGCGCCTTTTACCCCGGGGCGCCTTTTGCCCCGTTGTACCCTATATATCAGCGGCGTTCCATCCATATAAGCTGCGAATGCTCCGCATACCCAAGCCATCTGAGAGAATGCGTTCACGGGCTAATTAATATAAACATGATTATAAGTTGATCCCTTGTCATTTGAGATGTAACTTAAAGCTTAATAAAGTGTTGAGAATAAGTGCGTAAAATTATTTATTTGACAAACAACGGTAATTTTCTGTAAATCTACGTCAGTTACGGAAGCTTCCAGGCGAAGAGGATTCTCCGCAGCTTTTTTGCCTCCGCTCTACTGCTATGAGACTCGTCAGGATTGTAGTGCATTCTCATTGGCTTGCTGGCATGCGGCTGATTTCATGCGCGAGGTAAGCTGTCTGCGAAGCACTTGCCCGAGCAGAAAAATGCACTGTTGCTGCCAGATCTCGATTGCCGAATAACACATTGTGTTTGATGCAAAACTAACTCGACTAAATTAAATGAAAAAAAACATTTTCATGCTTTCTCAAGCAAAGCAAATTTTGAAAGTCCACTGAAAACATATCTGGTTATAGACAATGTTGAAGATATACGTTATTGTCAACGTGCCAAATTGGTAAATTAAAAAAAAAAAGTTTATAAAAATGCATAAAAAATTGTACTCATTTACTCACCATGTTGTTTCAAACTTGTTTGAATTCTTTCTTGTCTGGAACACAGAAGATATTTTGAAAAATGTTTCTTCAATGGGTCCAGTGTTGTTTAGATCCTAACATTCTTCAATATATCTTTCTTCAAATAATTTTTGGTGAACCGTCCCTTTAAAAGGAGGTTTAATCCTCACACAAAGCTATCATGTGACTTCAGAAGACTTCTACATGTCTACTTTTATGACACTTTTTACTTTTACTCCTTTGTATAGCCTGAAATCTTCAGTTCTCATTCATTGCAATTGCATGGAAAAGACTGGCCGGCACAATCCTCAATTTCTACTTTTGTATTCCACAGAAGAAAGTAAGTTTGAAACAGCAGCGATGGGGCTTTCATTTTGTTGTGAACTATTCCTTTAAAGCTCTTCTGAGCAACTGAAATGTTTTTTAGCCACATCAGGTGCAGGGGTTCTTCCTTTCACATCTCTCACTTACTCCCACTCAGTGAACGCTCTGAATGGTTTCTGTGTTGTACAGTATGGGAGCTCACACACGTGATCCCACGTAAAGCACTGGAAAGTCATGCGTCGATGCTTCTCACTGCATGAGCTCAACGGTGCGGCACACACGTGCATGTGCTCTCTCACACTCTTACTTTTGTACACACACACACTACTGTGTTACGATCTCTGTTTTCTGCTGTATAGTCTCATTTGGTCAGAACAGTGTGGGAGGTCGTTTTTGCCCACAACCTGCCATTCAGGTCATATAATTGGCAACTGTGACTTCGGACACTGTTTGTATTTCCCCACCTGAGAATTTGTGACAGGATGTGTGTGTGTGGTTTCTCTGTACAGAGGTGCAAATGCAGTATTTTTGCAAGTAAGCAAGATAATGATGATGGTGGAGATAGAAGTGAATTTACTGTAAATGACTGGGAGCTCTGTGTGTGTTGTCAGAAATGTGTGATGTAGACCCAGTTACAGATGTGGTGTGGCTTTGTCACTCAGCATCAATGAAACAGGTGCATGTGGGCGTCAGTAACACATTTGTCTTTGCAAGGCAACACAGGCTTAGGCAGATTGTCACAATCATTTTTTTTTTTTTTTTTCTGGCACAGTATGTGTTTACATTACACAGTTGCTATGGAGCTATAAAAGGTATTTGTGAGAAATACATATTGTTTATGGTGTTAATGTTTGGCTTTGTTTGGGTCCATTGACAAATAAGTGTGTGTTATAAAGAAAAGTTTAATTACTAAAAAGGTAATGTGGTATAATTATTAATTAAAAAGTTGTAACATATTTACTAGTGATGCACCAAAATGTTTTTTTTTTCCCTAAAACTGAAATAGTTTAATTTAGCCAAAAATTTAAACCATAAATAAGGTTTGCTTAATATTCAAGGAATTAATCAAATATAGTTAATAATCAACAATGCATTATATTAGTATATGAACTTAGAAATTATATAAAAAAATAAATTGCACATAATGTAGTTTATTTATATTATATATATATATATATATATATATATATATATTAATATAAATAAATAATACTATTTTTAATTTGTTGTTGAAATATAAACATTTAAATGGTGGCTATAATAAAAACATTTCCATGACAGATTTATGCAAACATATATTAAATACATTTACATTTACATTTATGCATTTAGCAGACGCTTTTATCCAAAGCGACTTACATTGCATTCAAGTTACAGTTTTACATTTTATCAGCTCTTAATAATGCTCTTATTCTCTCTAAATAATGAAGACAACAGGTTAAGTAAAATAAAATGAATATGTAATAGGCTACATATAATTAGCGAAATTCTCTCTAGGGTTAATTTTTCCATCTGACTAAAGAGTTTATTAAGTGGCTGAGATTAATGTAATATCGTGTGCGATATTATATAGCTACGAGCTGTTATACTGACATCTCTCCGTGGTTGAAAAACCTATTTAGTAGGGCTGGGACAATACATCGATGCATCACGAATCGAGAAATGATTCAGCATTGATTCTGAGATTTTCCGAATGCATCGCGATTCCTCTGGAATCGATTCTGAGCTTAGTTTTGAACATCAGATGGCGCTGCATGCTTTAGAAACAGCCGTACTCTGCTTGTTTACCAAATCCTTACACACACGTGAACCTAAAATAATCATTCATAAAATTAGAAAAGGTTGAAGTGAATTACAAGGGTGTTCACAGGGCTGTGTTTACATTAATTTCGCGTCATAAAAGCATTCTGAGCCGAGGTGAAATTACAGACTCTCTTCAGCGCTACAAGCGCTCTTCAGCACTCTTCTTCATGAGCATTTGAGTGTGTGGATAAAATCTAGATTAGAGCGCCATCTGCTGTTAAAATCTAGGCTCAGAATCGATTCCTGAGGAATCGCGATGCATTCTGAAAATCTCAGAATCGATCCAGAATCTGTATCGTCCTAGCCCTACTATTTAGTGATTACGACAAGATACATGTAATTTGTACTGTTTCTTTCAAAGTGAATATACATTTTTCTAGTTCCTATACCAACTTTTAAATATTTTACAACCCGAATTCCGGAAATGTTGGGACGTTTTTTTAAATTTGAATAAAATGAAAACTAAGACTTTCAAATCGCATGAGCCAATATTTTATTCACAATAGAACAGCAGGCATCAAATTTGAAATGTTGTGCATAAAATTGTAAAATTTCTCAGTTTAAACATTTGTTATGTTATCTATGTTCTATTGTGAATAAAATATTGGCTCATGTGATTTTGAAATTCTTTTAGTTTTCATTTTATTCAAATTTAAAAAACGTCCCAACATTTCCGGAATTTGGGTTGTATCAGTTAGAAATTGTTTGGCTTTTTTTTTTATCCTTATCCAATAATTATGAACAATAGGCAAATTCATGGACATAATTGGTCAGAAGAAATGTAAATATGGTGTGAGAGGAACAGTCATGTAAGATTTAGATGGGATGAAAATCATACGTCTTTTTGCACAAATTTGCCAAACCTCCTCAGGGACTAGTCCAAATAGGCTATAATTTGCTTTTACATTACCATTTTTCACCCTCTCTCTATCCAACGTCTTAAAGGGGGGGTACAATGCTGTTTCATGCATTCAGAGTTGTTTACACTGGTAAAGAGTTTGATTCTCATGCTAAGCATGGACAAAGTTTCAAAAACAAATTTGGACGTATAACAGAGTATTTCTGTGCCAAAAATCTCACTTCCGGATTCGTACAAGTTTCGGAGAGTTTTTTTCGATCGTTGTTCTTTATGACGTAAACGACGGTGGAACTCCTTATATGGGCATTTCTCCCGGAAAGAACGCGTCCGTGCACGCATCGACCAGAGTGAGAGCGAGAGCGCGCCCATCAACGCGCTTCAATCGGCAGGCTGGCAGCACGGGCCTCGCTCGGGAAGAATGTCTCTAAAGAAGTGTGTTTTTGGTTGTGAGGGAAAGATAACCTTGTTCAGCTTCCCAAAACAACCCACCGTTACGTGAACAGTGGATATAGTTTGTTTTTCCGGGGCAGCAATGGAGTTTCTCAAGTGTTTTGTTGACGAACGTTTTATAAACAAGGCCCAATTCGACGCTGGATTTGCACATCGTTTAATACTGAAAGATGGAGCGGTCCCAGCTATAAAAGATCCCGGTCATGATTCAGAACTGCAGATGGTAAGTGAAACGGCATCAAATGTCTGTGTTTTGTTGGCGATCGGAGCAAGTGCTCGTCACTCTTTAGCTCCGCCCACACGGCACGCCTTCAGGAGCTCGGCTTTTTTCGGAGAGAATCGTAAATCTGTATCTTTCTTTTATAAATATGATAAAACTAAAGACTTTTTGGAGACATGAAGGATGCAGTACTACTCTATAGGTACTCAAGATTAACATGAGATTGGGTGAAACGGTGTGCGTTAGGTCCCCTTTAAATACATTGCACTCACTTGAACACAGAGTAGGTGTTGTTGATGTCTAAATGTGGGCAGTCATATGTTAATGCATTCATCTGTTCGGAATGACCTGTTTTTACTTTTTATTTTCACTAAATCGCCTTTTTGCATTGGATAGGGAGTTTTGAGCTCCCAAAGTTTCAGAATATTTTCACAGTAGTGAACTTAGATTTCTCAAGATCAAGGATAATTCAATTTTTAATGATATGACACATCAAATTCGATTTGACTTATTTAGCAATTTTTTGGACACAGACATTGTCACAAAGGGTACCACACCTAAAACCCCCTATAGAGGCGAAACAAGGCTACGAAACCTCCATGATCAAAGTATAGAGCTGGTAGAATACAACATCAGAAACCAGATCAGAGTAGAGCTGCACGATTAATCAGTAAAAGATCGCGATCTCGATTCAAATACCCACACGATCTATTTTCTGAATGAGCGATGCCCGTGTCTATTAAAACTTTGAAAAAATATACAACATCAAATCTGATTCGCGCTGCTGCTGAAGAGAGCAGACAGATCACAAACAGTCTTTTCAACTACACAGGTATTATTTCTGTCTTACAGTCTTCATAGAAGTAAAAGTTTATAGGGTTTGATGAGCGATCAAAATAGAGCTCATCTTTTGAAAGCTGTTCAAATAATTTTGTGTCGATTGCATCATTTCGGTGGCGACAAGTGACTGAAAAAATGAGTTATTGAATCTTCATTCGGATTCTTCAAAAACACTGTTTTTAATGAAACGAGGTATGAGTGAGTCATTGAATCTTAATACAGTTGTGTATTAAATACACTATATTTTAAATACATATACCGGGTTTCACCAAGGCTTAAGCCTAGCTGAAAAAATGTAAATCTGAGCTGTTTCACGAAAGAAACTGTTGACTGATCTTATTCAGTGACAACAATATATTATATATTGTTTTGTCTCAAGATGCACACCAGTTGTTTTTTCTAAGCATGTTTATAAAAATTGCTTAAATGCTTAATTGAACTATGATCTAATCCTGGCTTAGCTAAGAAAACTTTCGTCTGTGAAACCTGCTAGTATTATACATTAAAATGTTTAATAATTAATTTAAATTAAACACTTTTAAATAGCTGCACAGTCACACCTATCTCTACGTGATTCTCAATTTATCCAGAATCGTGCAGCTCTAGATCAGATGTATCTGAAGTGTTGGGTTTTGAAGCTGAGCTCTTTAAGGTGTGAGAGAGCTAGGCTGTTTTTCGAGCCTTCAGGTCTGCTGAGCTGAACAACGGTGTCTCTTATTCCTGTATTTCTGTGGGCGTCCAGCCTGGAGCTAGCAGACAGCCACAGACCCTAACAGCTGCTGGATAGGGCCAGTTTGTCCTCTGCTCACTAAAAGAGGGAGCACAGACACACAGACAAAGGAAAAACATGTAGAACAGTGATTTGCAACAAGGGGAGAGTGGAAAGACATCAATTTGGCTTTCTCAAAGCAATAAAACAAAAATTATGATCAGAGACAGTATAAGGGTTACGAGATGGACCACTCGTAGGAAAATCAATAGGACAAATCGTAAAGTCTTTAGCAGTAGATGCCTTGTTAATAGAGCCAACATGGTTGTGCATTTGCTCATATATATATATATACATATACATATACATATATATATGTTTTTAAAGCAAATTATATACATTTTTTATACACACATATACATATATATATATATATATATATATATATATATATATATGTATATATATATATATATATATATGTATATGTGTGTATAAAAAATGTATATAATTTGCTTTAATTTTTTTTTATATGTATGTATGCATGTATGTATGTATGTATGTATGTATGTATGTATGTATGTATTTTATTTAAGGTAAAGAAAAAAGCTATCCTTCTCAGGTTTTATTTGCCGATTTTCTGTGGTAACAGTAAAAGTAGTACTGTTGTTGTTTACTACTTGAGGACATTTTTCAAGCATCTGCGGGAAACATTCACTTTACTACATTGCATAGCATATTGTCATACTTTTTACTCCACTCAAAAAAATTTAAATAAAACATAGTTCCTCATAAGTTTGAATTGATGAAATTGACACCTGGTCAGAGGTGGAATAGGGGTTGGATGTGCTATTGATGAATGAGTCGATTTTTTTTTTAACTGAAGCCAGTTTACAAATTGCTCTGAACAATTTATGATAATTGATGATTATATAACACTAGTATGTTTGCATAGTGTGTCCAAACGGACAAAAATTGCTAGTGCAAACTGTTCTCCCATGGGTCAATGTTTGTGCACAGTTTATGCTTTTTTATTATTACTAGTGCTGTCAAAATTAGCGTGTTAACGCATGCAATTAACTTTTCCAGTTTAATGGTGTAAAAATATTTAATGCAGTTAATGCAGGGGCAGAGCTAGGGTTGGCCACCCCATTCTTCAATTCATCATTGCTGAATAAAAGTATTAATTTATTTCGTTATACCATTTTTATTATTATTATTGTAAAAGGGAACTGAATCACAGAGAAAATTCATCATTATAACAAATTGTAGCCTAAGGTCTGAAAATAAAATTAAGGACTTAAAAACATCAGAGCATCATAGACAAAAACTTGGGAAACACTGTCATAAAAAAAAAAAAAAAAAAAAAAAAAAAGATTGGTCAGTGCCACAGTTTTTTTTTTTTTTTTTTTTTTTCATTCTTTGTACTTTGCCCCTATGCTGCATCAGACAGCCTCATTTGTCCTTCCAGATAAGGACAGACCATTGGTCTGGGAAAATGTAATAAAATGCATTTATTTGAAATTCATCTTAAGAAGGTGTTTTTTTAATAACTATTATTTGTCTTGCATTGGACTAAATGCTTCTTTTTGTATCCCAAAGCTCAGCAGGAAACCATGGATGACACACATTTCACTCACCACTTTTTTTCTTTAATAAATACTTTGTTTTATGGTCCTCAAAAAATGTAGTGTTTTTCCAGATAATTTGAAAGAATAATCCTACCTCATCAATTTAGAATAAAACTCTCCCCCATAAGACTCATTTTTAAATAAATATCCATATTAAAATATACTCTATTGAAAATGGATGTATTGAAAGCATTGAGGTTAATTTTTTTCTCGTGGGATTTTAATGGTATGTCGCATGGTTTCAAAACATCCTTCTCCTCAGTATGGGAACGCACTTTTGTTTATGGCCCCTGATTTCAATTCCAGTTTTGTTGGAAAATCACACAACAAATGTTCTGCTTCCCTCTATTATTCTCCAAATCATCTGTATTTTCTTCCCTGAAACACTTTGTCTTCTGGGCCGTTTTCCCTAAGCAGTTAAATAAAGAAACAATATGGCTGCCCAATAAGAGCTGTAATCTTTTGGCCGTCTTCCAGACTTTGGCTGGCTGGTGCTTGTTATTCCTCCGTTCACTCTGTGAAGGAAAAAGTGAGTTTGAGTGATCTCAGACATTGGTGAAGGATGGAGGCGTGATGCCGTTGGTTAGACAGGCAACAAACTCTCTTCCGCTGGGAGGAAGAGGAGGTAGTGGAGGAGGATGGAGTACTGAAATCACACATGTGACTGTTAACCTCTTTATCTGTGATTTTAAAACCTTTCATTCTTGATCTGCGTGTTCTCCCAAAATGGCTGTTCCTATTAGAGCACATCAAAGTGCAGTTTCCTTGCGCAACGAGTTGACGTCAAGGGTTATGTGAGCCCGAAAGAGCCAGCAAAAAGGAAAAAAACCTGAAATTCAGAGGTCACCCGAGCCCTGAATGCAGGCGTTTTTGTCATCACAACAGATACTGTTCGAAGGTTTGGGGTCAGTAAGAATTTGTTACATACTCACTAAAGCTGCATTTACACCGCCGTTCAGAAGTTTGGGATCAGTAAGATTATTTATGTTTTTTTTTTTTTAAAGAAGTTTCTTCTGCTCATCAAGGCTGTATCTATTTGATCAAAAATATGCTGATTTGTTATCAATGTTGGAAATATTTTATATATACATATATATATATATATATATATATATATTTAGAAATGCTGTTCTTTTTAATTCATCAACGAATCAAAGAAAAAGGTATTACAGTTCCAAAAAATATTAAGCAGCACAACAGTTTTAACACTGATAATAAATCAGCATATTAGAACAATTTCTTAAGGATGATGTGACACTGAAGATTAGGGCTGGGACAATACATCGATGCATCACGAATCGAGAAATGATTCAGCATCGATTCTGAGATTTTCCGAATGCATCGCGATTCCTCGGGAATCGAGTATGAGCTTAGTTTTGAACATCAGATGGCGCTGCATGCTTTAGAAACAAATCCTTACACACACTTGAACCTAAAATAATCATTCATAAAATATTATATTATATACACCAAATATACCAATATTAGAAATTGCAATAATATTTCACAACATTACTGTTTTTTTCTGTATTTTTGATCAAATAAATACAGCCTTGATGAGCATAAGAGACTCCATTAAAACGTTAAAAATCTTACTGACCCCACACTATTGAACGGCAGTATTTTTTAATAAAAAAGTAAATAAGTAAAACTGTGAAATATAAAATCATTTTAAGTAACTGTTTTCTGTTTCAATATGCCTTAAAAAGAATTTTGTGATGGTAAAGCTGAATTTTCTGCAGCCATTACTCCAGTCTTCAATATCTCATGATCCTTCAGAAATCATTTGATATGCTAATTTGGTGCTTAAGAAACTTTCATTTTTTTATTATCAATGCTGAAAGCAGTTGTACTGCTTAATATTTTTGTGGAAATATTTGATGAGCTGAAAGTTCAAAAGAGCATTTAATTGAAATAAAAATATTTGTAAAATACTTGTCTTGCTGACCCCAAGGTTTTGAATGATATTGAAAGAAATAAAGAAAGACGGAAAGAAAGATAGAAAAGATTTCAGAAGACCTGGAATAGTGCACAAGTCCATTTTTGGAATTTATTTATTTATTTGTTTGTTTGTTTGTTTACGGTGCTTTTAGGTCATTTTTCTATGCAAGAAAGTGAGTCCAATTTAAAATGAGCAGCCAAAATCTGTCTTTACATAACACTCTGTTTACCTGAATACATACATGTGCCAATGTCTGAAGAGAGGAATCTCTCTCTCTCTCTCTCTCTCTCTCTCTCTCTCTCTCTCTCTCTCTCTCTCTCTCTCTCTCTCACTCTCACTCTCACACACACACACACACACACACACACACACACACACACACACACACACACACACACACACACACACACACACACACACACTCTCTCTCTCTCTCTCTCTCTCACACACACACACACACACACACACACACACACACACACACACACACACACACACACACACACACACACACACACACACGATATAATAGTTTCCAAATGTTTCTCTGATCATTATCGCAGTGTGGTTGTGTGTTTGTCGTGTTGGAGCTGAAATGTGAGTGGTGTGTGTCCCTGTGGACAGAGAGACCTGCAGGAGAACTTAACCTCAAGCTTTCTCACGGGAGATTACATCCTCAGGAAAAGAGTTTGTGCGTTTACATGTGTCACTCCGGGCAGTTGAGGAATGTGAGCAAAAAACCTTGTGTTTCGCAATCAAACAGACAACTTCAGGTTTTGTTGACTATATATTCAGTGTCAGGGTTTGTGACCTTGATGACAGTCAGACACATTTATGAATATGACGACAAATCTCCAGTGGCCTTGTGGGAAGTGTCCATTGGGTTATTTATGTGTTGGGGTAAGATTAGTTGTGTGCATTATTTATTTATTTATTTATTTATTTATTTATTATTAATTACATGAAAATAAGTATGTAAATGCCCTTTGCATTTTCATCCAAATCCTCTTTTGGGAGGCTGATAAACATGCCGTGCAGGAGCCACATGTAGTATACTAACATGTAGGCTAAATTTATATTTATGGTGAAAATTAATGTGCAAAATCAAATTTAAAGTTGGGAAAAATTAACTGAATTTTTTTTATTCAGAGGGAGCTGAGACATAAATATCACCAAACAAATAAAAGTGATATTTTTATAACGAGTTAATGTGATTTATTGTTTAGGTTCACTTAAATAAATTCTTAATTGTTAATAAATGATAAATAAAATATCTAATAATTTAGGCCTGACTTTAAATCATGGATATAATTACTCATGTTATCCATAGAAAATAAAAATAAAAAATTCAGATCCTTTTAATAGAAGTGTCAGTATCAGTATTGGCATTTATTAAGTGTTTAATAAATAATGATACCATTAAACAAATATTATGTTATTTCCACATTCATTTAGAAATTAAGTTTGGAGATTTAAAATATATTATGATTACAAATTTTAAGGTTAGAATTAATTACAAAAACCTGTGTGATTTAATTAATAAGCACTTAAATGAATAATATATGAAAATTAGGGCGTAGTTTTAAGTTGACCAATCAAAATCTGGAAAATCCTTCCAGTTTTATTCCTTTTCAGTCTAAAATGAGCCAACACTTACTTTACTACTCTGTACAAATTACCTATCATTGTGATTTAAGCAAATTAAACATTAATATTACTCAAAAAAACTGTCTTAGTTATTAGTACTAAAATGGATGTTTTGAGTTTGCTACAATTAGTAATAATGACTTTCTCTCTCTTTTTAGTTGGGTCAGCTTATTTCATTTTATAAGATGCACAGTTTTACAGCATAGTTATTTTTTTTTTAAATCAATTATCAGAATAGTTTTATGTGACAGTTTAAATGAAATGCAATGAAAAGTTTCCTCACTGTACCTTTCTTTTTTTTGAGATTCATTGGAGACACACTGGCTTTACTGTCTGAGTCTGCTCATCTTTAGCGGCTGATGGGTAAATGCAATCATCCCATGGTCCTTTGGTTTCTCTTGGCAGGAGAGACATAAGCATAGCTGTAGGGACCTCTGTCTGCACGGTCAGCACCGAACACACACACACACACACACACACACACACACACACACACACACACACACACCCTCATGGGTCCTTCATCTACTAGATTAGGTTGCTGATTACCTCTGAGCTCGAGAGAAACATTCTTCATTCATCCTCCCCTGTGATCTTGCTGCCATTTGACATGTCTGTGTTTAAAGTTGACCTTCAGCTGGAAGGTGCACATCTTATTAAAGCACAACCTAAACATAAATGTCGATCTAACGACCTGCAGCGAATTAGACCAGACAAGTCTTGTGACCATTCGAAACGGAACTGCACCTTGAACCTTTCAGCCATCATTTCAATGTATGTGCCAAGAGGGTCATGTTTAACATTCATCACCAATGGCTGAACTGTATCATTAGGTGCTGTTATCTTCACAGAGTGCTTGTGTTTTTCTCCTCATTATTCCATGATCTCTTTCTGTGTTGTGTTTCAAGGTCATGGCTCGGAGCGTGTGCCTGTTCTGATTCTACGGTACAAACATATCACTGCTTGTTTCTGTGGTAACAGCCCCGCTGACCTCCTCGAATGTGGGCCAATTAGAGGAGTCTCTGACATAAGAGGGCACTACCGTGTGAAGCCTTTTTGCTTTCTGAAAGTGATTAAGAGAATAAATCTTCTCATTTACGGAGAGAGAGAGAAGATTATAGAGACAGTAGAGGCTATTAAAGAGGACAGATGGGTAGAAGGAGTCTTGGAAATGAGAAGAAAGTATATTATAGTCTAAAGCTTACAGTATTCTCTGGTACATGGTGTACTTTTTGCTCATTACCAAGACAATCATAATTGTAGTAATCCAGAAATTCAATACTATATCTTTTTTTTTTTTTTTTAGAAACTACTTATACTAATACATATTATAATTATGTAATGCTATGTAATATAATTCTCTTATGCTCATCAAAGCTGCATTTATTTGATTAGAAATACAATAAAAACAGTAATGTTGAAAAATATTATTACAACTATGTATACAACTCAAAATGAGTTTTGTTTTAATATATTTAAAAAGTAATTTATTTCTGTAGTGTTTCAATGATCCAATAATATATAAATGTTTACACACACACATACACGTTTGTTTTTGTGAAAAGTGGGGACATCCCATAGGCGTAATGGTTTTTATACTGTACAAACTATGTGCTATGGCCCTACACCTACCCTACACCTAAACTTAGCCCTCACAGGAAACTGCATTTTTACTTTCTCAAAAAACTCACTCTGTAGGATTTATAAGCCTTTTGAAAAATGGGGACATGGGGCAATGTCCTCATAAATCACCTTCTCCTTGTAATACCTATGTCATACCCATGTCATTATACAAATTTGTGTCCTCATTTGTCACAAAAACACGCACGCACACACACACACACACACACACACACACACACACACATATAAAGTGTGTATAACTAAAACACAATTTTCTCTGTACTTCATTTATTATCTGTTTTGGCTCTATAGATGGTTTCACAATAGCTGACCCTTATAATTTATCAATGACAGAACTGCAATACATAAACACTGGTTTCATTTTCAATTGTTGCTAAAGGTTTTTATCATAACTGGCTCGCACATAGTCAGATGGGATGCTTTGAGCTCTTACTTGTGGCATGGATTTGAAATGACTTCACAGAGTTCTTTGTAAAAGCCTGTATACATTCCAGTGATATGATTTAAACACTGAAACGCTATATTTATGCAGGATAATGAGGCAGAATGTGTTTATTTGTAATGTTCATGCCATGTTTTGTATTATTTGCAGGTCCATTGTCTCGGAGCCCTTGTGAACTTTTGCCAGTTGGGGTGGGTCACCCGGTTCAGGCCATGTTAAAGAGTTTCACTGCCCTATCAGGCTGCGCTAGCCGAGGAACCACCAGCCTCCCTCAGGAGGTGCACATCGTCAACCTACGAAGAGGCAATGCACAAGGAGACAGAGAGAAACCAGCAGAGGTGAGATTCATTCACTACTAGACCTTTACCATTACATCTAATGCAGCAAAGTGTCCTTATGTGCACTACAAAGCCTTGTTATATGCATCCAATAGCTCGTCTCAGTCGTGTCATAATTAAGCATTAGAACATGAAGTGGATGCAAAACTAAGAATAGTAGCATGACCTTAGATGTTCTCATGCTTTCATGCCGCAGTTTTGCAAAGTACATAAAAATGTAAATCAGAGAAACCCCAAAACATAATTATAAAAATAAGTTTCAGTATCTACAGTCTCTTGTGCATTTACTTATGCATTTATTTAAATTAATAAAACAGTAATGAAAAAAAAACATTTTTATTATAATCAATGTTGAAAATGGTTGTCTGCTTAATATTTTGTGGAAACAGTGATACCTTTTTTAATTGAAGTTGTTTCCCCTAAATTTGCTAAATTCATAATGTATACAATTTCAGTGATTTCACAGCTTTAAAATGTACTATATTTTTTAGACTGTCATCTTTAGTTACACAAGATTTGGTTCCCAGTAAAGAGTTAATTTGCAAAAACCGATAAACGCCACTTAAAAAAAAAGAGCTGATTGCCGTGCATTATTCTCAACATATAGCGCAATCTGAACCCTAAACACGTTTTGTCAAAAAAGCCGGTATTGTCCACTTTCAAGACATCGCGAGTTCACGTTTTACTGCAGAAGCCTACAAGCGCCCTTGTTGTTTTTGAACAGAAGCCGATAAGTCCTTTTTATCGAATCAGCGCGCTGTATTCAGGTCAGGTGACAAGGCTACTTTCACTTTGAAAAGACGTGCTAGCTGAGAGGAGTTTCGTCAAAGCTGACTAAAAGTGATCGAGGATGGATAATTTCGACGAACTCGATGAACCTGTGATATTTTCAGGGTGTAAAGGGAAAATAAAAGCTGAAACGTTTTCACGGAACCCTGCAAAAGCAGCGTGTTACAATGGTAAGGGAAAAGCTCCGTGTATTGCGTGTAATCACATCCATACAGTTTATGATCACAACAACAACAACATTTGTCAGGCATTTACATTGTCATCTGAGGAGATTATAAAGATTAAACAAGTGTTTTCTTAAACTCTAAAACATGAAATGTGGAGTTATCTGGTTTTGCCAAAAAACGACTGTTGGAGTTACCTGCTTTTGCTATAAAACAAACTTTTAATATGTAAAAAAACATACTTTCAATGAACTGTATATATATATATATATATATATATATATATATATATATATATATATACAGGTGCATCTCAATAAATTAGAATGTCGTGGAAAAGTTTATTTCAGTAATTCAACTCAAATTGTGAAACTCGTGTATTAAATAAATTCAATGCACACAGACTGAAGTAGTTTAAGTCTTTGGTTCTTTTAATTGTGATGATTTAGGCTCACATTTAACAAAAAGCCACCAATTCACTATCTCAACAAATTAGAATATGGTGACATGCCAATCAGCTAATCAACTCAAAACACCTGCAAAGGTTTCCTGAGCATTCAAAATGGTCTCTCAGTTTGGTTCACTAGGCTACACAATCATGGGGAAGACTGACAGTTGTCCAGAAGACAATCATTGACACCCTTCACAAGGAGGGTAAGCCACAAACATTCATTGCCAAAGAAGCTGGCTGTTCACAGTGTGCTGTATCCAAGCATGTTAACAAAGTTGAGTGGAAGGAAAAAGTGTGGAAGGAAAAGATGCACAACGAACCGCAGCCTTATGAGGATTGTCAAGCAAAATCGATTCAAGAATTTGGGTGAACTTCACAAGGAATGGACTGAGGCTGGGGTCAAGGCATCAAGAGCCACCACACAGACGTGTCAAGGAATTTGGCTACAGTTGTCGTATACCTCTTGTTAAGCCACTCCTGAACCACAGACAATGTCAGAGGCGTCTTACCTGGGCTAAGGAGAAGAAGAACTGGACTGTTGTCCAGTGGTCCAAAGTCCTCTTTTCAGATGAGAGCAAGTTTTGTATTTCATTTGGAAACCAAGGTCCTAGAGTCTGGAGGAAGGGTGGAGAAGCTCATAGCCCAAGTTGCATGAAGTCCAGTGTTAAGTTTCCACAGTCTGTGATGATTTGGGGTGCAATGTCATCTGCTGGTGTTGGTCCATTGTGTTTTTTGAAAACCAACGTCACTGCACCCGTTTACCAGGAAATTTTGGAGCACTTTATGCTTCCTTCTGCTGACCAGCTTTTTAAAGATGCTGATTTCATTTTCCAGCAGGATTTGGCACCTGCCCACACTGCCAAAAGCACCAAAAGTTGGTTAAATGACCATGGTGTTGGTGTGCTTGACTGGCCAGCAAAATCACCAGACCTGAACCCCATAGAGAATCTATGGGGTATTGTCAAGAGGAAAATGAGAAACAAGAGACCAAAAAATGCAGTGCCACAAACTGATCACCTCCATGCCACGCCGAATTGAGGCAGTAATTAAAGCAAAAGGAGCCCCTACCAAGTATTGAGTACATATACAGTAAATGAACATACTTTCCAGAAGGCCAACAATTCACTAAAAAAGTTTTTTTTATTGGTCTTATGAAGTATTCTAATTTGTTGAGATAGTGAATTGGTGGGTTTTTGTTAAATGCGAGCCTAAATCATCACAATTAAAAGAACCAAAGACTTAAACTACTTCAGTCTGTGTGCATTGAATTAATTTAATGCACGAGTTTCACAATTTGAGTTGAATTACTGAAATAAATGAACTTTTCCCGACATTCTAATTTATTGAGATGCACCTGTATATACACGTGTATATGTATTTTTGTATGTATTTATTTATTTATACATTTTAATAATTTTTTTAATGGGTGGCTTGACTAAATTTGAACCATTTTAAAAGTACTATAACCTTAGCAGTTGTTTCCTTCAGTATTTCCATGCAGCCTTAAACACAGACCAGCAAAAATGATGTTTGACTAAATGGATGTTCAGGACTTCATGTGAGCACTATTTTAGATTGTTCAAATAGCAATTTCACTGTTGTGAAACATCAAACCACTAAAACCTGGAAACGAAGAGTTGTATAAATGGCTTCTTGGCAGAGCCGTTTCTTGCAGGTTTCACTTACAATGATGAAGTGGGATTAAACATACTTTGATTTTGATCTTGGCTGAGGTGTGGTGAGTTGGTTGGGTTGTGAAGTTGTTAGTTCTCTTGTTAGTTGGTGGGGGTGTTGTAGAAACAGCGTGGGGTGCGTCCACAGGGTTAGCGTATGAATTGATGTTGTAATTGCTGGAAGGACTATTTGGCCGAGAGCACTGCTGACTCTAGATGTTCGCAACAAGACGGTACAATCTTGTGTTTGCGTTATCATTCCTAATTACAGCCTTTTCTTCAAGCACATGCACAAAAACACTCTCTGGTTCATAAAATAATAAGATAAGATTCTGATATGAACCTTTTCTACCCAATGTGTACGTTTTTCTAGTCTTATTAGAAACCATATATTCATGCAGTGAATATGGAAAGAAAATAGGTACTTGGTGAAAGATTGGCCTTCCAGTTTTCAGCCCTAACATATCCCAAGAAAAACACCATTGGGCCTCAGGAAAGTTGGGGTAAGTTTTGGAGGCTCTGTCTGGACTTTTGTGAGCGAAAAGGGAGTAAGAAAGAGGGAGTGAGAAGGGCCAGAAGAAGAAAGAAAGACAGTGAGAGTGCAAATGGGCGCAGTTGTCAGGCACTATCAGCCACGCGGATCAAGAAAGGCTCTTTCTCCTTTCTGAACTCTGTGTGGCTTGGACTCACAGCTCTATTGAAATACAATATTGGTCCCTGCCGACACAGACAATGACGGCTTTAAACCGCCTCGCTTTCACTGTCGTGTGTTTTTTGCATCAGGGAGCAAGTATATCACTCAACTGGGTCGGTGCAGACAAAAAGCTCTCTTCTTCGCCCCTGCCAGGGTTCAAAGCCCCCTCGGATTTTACTCCGTGGCGCTCCATTAGACTGCCGCTCATATCCATACCGTGTACTGTGTGCCCTCATGCATTGTAATCAGGATCGCTGCGAGTGGTTGTTGTTCCCTCCACCCTGACAGACAGGAAGCAGAAGAAAAGCGCACTGGCCAAAGCACAGGAGCGGAGCGCTGTAAACATCCGTGCCAGAGAGATCAGATTGTTGTTGGTGGCTTCAGTGTGTGAAACAAAAGCCTGAGGAATGCTATCTGACGTATCTCAGAAGAGTAAGCAACACAGGGAGAGAAAGAGGGAGAGAGAGAGAGAGCTTTTGTTTGCAAGTTGTCAACCCCAACGTCTTTTGCAAACAAAAGATTTAAATGTTTGATAAAAAACATAAATGCTTTTATAGGCAAAATTCACTCCATTCAAGTCATTCAGTTCATTTTTATGTTTCTAGTGTTTAAAATTAAGACGCACCAAGCACCAAGTGCAATGGAGAGGAAATAACATAAAACTACTTGCCAGTATTAGGAGCTACTATAACGTTTATCAAGTTTATCTCAAGAACTCCATGTGGTGATACATACTATATGTGGAATATTCATCAAATTAAGCCACTAAAAAGAGAATATGAGGAACGAATTCAGATCTTAATGTTTGCTACTGAGCCTTAGAATGGCTCATTACAGTTTATCACTAATATTCTAGTATTTTTTTTTATTTTTAAATGTTTTTTTTATTTTTTTTTTTATTGTAGCTTGTTTGGGTGGTTTCATGGTCTGGAAAAGTCACATAAGCCTATAAATTGGCTATGTACAATACCGTTTAAAAGTTGAGCTTCAGTATGATTGTTTATTTGAAAGAAATTTATACTTTTATTCAGCAAGGATGCATTAAATTGATCCAAATTGACAGTAAAGACATTGCTATAAAAATTCATAAAAAAAATCATGTTCTTTTGAACTTTCTGTTCATCAGAGATGATGAAAAAACAGCACAATTGTTTTCAACTTTCAATTGATAATAATAATAAATTTTATTGAGTGCCAAATCAGCAGAATGATTTCTGAAGGATCATGGTAACTGGAGTAATGGCTGCTGAGAATTCAGCTTTGCCATCGCAGAAATAAATTACATTTTAAAATGTATTACCATAGAATGCAGTTATTTTAAATTACAATAATATTTCACAATATTACTGTATTTATCAAATAAATGCAGCCTTGGTGAGCATAAGAAACTTCTTTCCAAATCTTGGATTGGTCTGAGCCATGGGCAATGAATCCTATCAAAAAAAAAAAAAAAAATATATATTATATATATATATATATATATATATATATATATATATATATATATATATATATATATATATATCTTACTGACCTTAAACTTTTCAACGGTAGTGTACAAAACTGCTTTGTATAAATATAATGGCAACAACAATAACAATATGAATGAATATTCATAAAATATTTATAATGCATATATTACAAAAATGGTTATTGTATAAAATAAAATACATTAATAAAAATATTAAAGAATGGTTCTGCATATCAGATATTATTAAAAAGCCAATATTGACTGATCTCAAGTCTGTAATATTGTGGATTAGCTGTCTGGGTAGGGTATAGTGCCCAAAACCACTCTAAAACCAACAAACTAGTTCAGCCTGACCTGGCTGGGAGACCAGCTTTTTCAGCAGGATTTCTGTAAACGTCTCTAGGCGATTAATCCAAACACAGGTCCTCTCATGGATAAACTCCAGCACGTCTGATAGCATGACTCCTCTGTGCACGAGCACCATGAGTCACTGATCATGCTTTTGGATCCCATCCTCTAAATGTGCTTGGTCAGGACTTTGCAATGGCCTGAAACCATGTGCTGGAGATGTGTGAAAATCAACATGTCTAAACTAGCCATCAGGATTCCAGCAAAAAAGTGAATCGGAGCTCTGGCAATGATGAATGAGACATGTCATTTTCTGCTATGCTATAATGCCATTAGCCTTTCGTTTTTGTTGGCAAATGGCTAAAGAGCTCAGTTCCCTATGATGCCATTGTTGTGGGTTTGTATCAGTATCTTGGTAACAGATTTGCCTTCTTTTTTTTTTTTTTTTTTTTTTTTTTTTTTTTTTTACTATTTGCACATATCTGGCTAACAGTGGAATGAAGGCCAGGACTGTGTTTACTCAGCACATTCTAAGTCCTTGTTGGAGTCCTGACTGCAATATGTCTTGGTTAGTTTTTCTTATGCAAATTTATTATGCTAATTTTTATTCATTTAGTGGAAAAAAAGAGTATAATATGTATAACACGAATAATACAAAGCAAAAGCTAACTTGCCAAGTACAAATGCTAACAAATTAACATTACAAGTTTCCATGTAGTTCCCTAAAATATGTAATATGTTGGTGGAAAGGTAATTTTGGCGCCACTAGTGGCAGCACACGGAATTGCACCTACATGTATGAAGAAATTGCTTATTTAAAGTTATTTCTATACATTAAACTGGAGAAAGTATTTTAACATCCAAAAAAATCATACGCTTTGCCTTAAAAAAGTTGCAAATGAGTGGATTTTAAGCTTCCCCTTAAACCTTATATGAGGTTTTGTCTACACACAGGAAGATAAGACTTTTCCTTTCACCGCATTCCAAGCCACAGATATTTCAAAGACCTCTCCAGATATTGTGTTCAGCGTTTGGAAGGGAAGATTAAGGATGCACTGAACAAAAGAATCATGACAGCTGTTGATGTACACACATCCGCAATAGGGATCTTTACTATCTGAGGGACTAAGGATCAGAATATAATCACACAAGCACATTTGGAAACTACAGAAACAGGATGTTAATGCACTTTCACAAATGTTGATGTTCGTCTTTATAATGTACACTGCAAAAATATTTTTAACATTTTGTATTTTTATTTTGTAATTAATAAATAAGTCAACATATGTAAAACAACACAATTTTACTTATTTAATAAAACTTGTTTTCAGAAAATACACCTTGATTAAGGATTCACAACAATGGGTATTTAATTGTGCATGCACATTTTCACAATTTTTTATTTAGATTATCTTTGCTCTTATCCAATGGTATCTTTAAAAAAATGGTATCATAATTTAATAACACTGTTAAATGTGTTGTTTAGCTAAATTAAATTAATATCACTTTTACATATTGTACATTTTATTTGTTTGGATGGATAAATTCACTTTTAACATTCAAAATGGTTGATTTTAGTTTTTAATGTTTTACTATATAAATAGTATAATATCAGCCATAACCAGTCTTATTTAGTTTTATTTATGTACTGTTTTATTAATGTTTTGAATTGGCTTTTATTTTTATATTTTCAATTTTCAATGTAATCTTTGTTGAAGTTTTATTCATTTTGTTATGTGCTTTTGTCATGTTTAATATATATTTTAAAACATTTCTATTTGTTTCAGCTTTAGTTTTTAGTAATTTTAACTTCAACTTATTTTATTTCAGTTAGCTGCAAAGGCATTTCTGATAGTTAGGTTTTTAGATTCAAGATTCAGTGTATCCCTAATCTTGACAATTTTCTGACATTTTTTAAGCATTAACTTTAACTATATTGTAATAGATTTATCCTATTACTAAAAGAAGAAAACAGAGATTAAAATCTTAGCCAATTTTACTCTACATATGACTTGGATGGAAGACAAACGTATTATAAAAACAATTAAGATTTCTTTTTTTTTTGACACACTGTAGCTGTGTGTCCAAAGTGACCTTTGTGGTCGGATGTTTCCTTTAAAAACCATGACTCCAGTTACTGGTCTCGAATTCAGCTTGTGTGGCTCGGAAACCAGTAAACAATAACGTCCCAAAGGGAAACCGTAGGGTCATTCTAATGGTGCAATTCTAAGAAGGCACTCATTTACTTAATATATGCTTCTCACCCTGGTTGAAGTTCATGTTTTTGACCATTGTGGTCCTCTGCAAGATAAAAAAAAAATGCATTGTCTTGCTAATCACGCAGAATGCTGAGCCCAAGCAATTTCTTCCTTCCTTAGGGACTGCAGACTTTAGAAGTATTCTAATGTCATGCAAGACTATTTGTCCTTGACACGTTTTTGTGGCCGAGAGCGCCGCATTTCTTTTGGTTTACATATGAACCCCTCTGGACTATTTGTTTTGGACTGCTTCCAGATGTTCTCCATTTCTCTGCGGGGCTGTGTGCTTGGCGTGTACAGTATTCGTTGGCTTGCTTCACTGTGCTAATGAAGGAGTGCTGGGTTACCCGGCATGCCAAAACTTTCCTCACCAGTTATATTTAAGAGATTTTATGTATTGCCGAAACTCGACTCTGTCCTGACACCTAGCTCAGTGTCTCTCAGGCCTTGTTCACCTGTGTGGTCCCTGGCTGGATGGTAGGAGGACAGATAAATCTGTCTGTCCGTGACTCCTTGGCGTCACAGAGGAGGTTTGGAAGGGGCTGAGGCCGGATTGTGGGGTCACGGCTGTGGGAGAGAAAGTTTGTTCCTATTTCTTCTTCCACTTAAATGGAGAAAGATAAGCACCCAAGGGCATCTGGCTGAATCACATTGAGCCTTGACATTAACAACCACATACCTGCACTGGCACAGATGTGGCCTTCTGGATTCACACACCCACACTTAAATCACATTTAAAAGCACAACCAAAACCGCCTTCTCTCTTTTTTCACAGATAAACACACGTACGCACACACACACACACATGCACACACACTGTCCTTCAGTTCTAATCCAGCATGGAGACTGTGGCAGGGTCGTGTTTCATGTGCCCAGGCGCCACCGGCCTTCAACGACAGATGGATCAGATCCTCCAAGACATAAACAATTCAGCAAAGCCCTGATTTACTGCTCCCAAACACAATGTTGAAAACCTAGAGGGGCGATAGGGTTACTGGCCATCCTGGTTCCGCCAACTAGCGGGACTTGTCCATAAATGCACTATGAACCATTATAGGATGCGCTCTGCTTTGCAAAGGTAATTAACAGAACTGATAACTAATGAAGGCTAAAACACATGGTAAGAGTCATATTTTATTTGTTTAATGATCAGCAATGGTTTGCTTCCAGTGCAGTGGTCTTTACTGTATAATTTAATGAGGGAGATGTTAACAGGCCTTTTCCAAAACTTCTTGAATTGATGTAGTAACCAAATAAAATAAAATTAAATAAATAAATAAATATTTTTTATTACTTAAATATTTTTATTGATTCTGTTCGGTATTGAATGAATTTTCTTTTCTATTTATAAACAGCATTTCCAGATTTATAAAAAAATAGATATACTTAATTTATTCAAGTATTATATATATATATATATATATATATATATATATATATATATATATATATATATATATATACATTAACTGAGGATAACTGGAAATTTTAAATATTATATTTATATAATATTATATTTTAAATATTGTTATTATTTATATAATAATAAAAATATTATTGAGGTTGGCATAACTAGAAAAAAATGTTTTTTTTTTTTTTAATTGCCCACAGAGTTACTTAATAATTTTAATTATAATATTTTCCATGACTTTTACCAGGTCTAGAACTCATATTTTTTTTAAATTACACTACCTCATATATCCAGGTTTTTCAAGACCATGGGAACCCTACAAATATCTGTTGTTGAGTTGGTGAATTCAAATAAGAAATGTCTTGCTTTTTTTTTCCTTTTTTTATTTATTTATTCTGGGTTTGTCTTATTTTAAATAATTTTAAGTCATTTGAGGCCCCCCTGGAAGTTTACTAAGGCCCTCTAGTGGGCCCTGGCCCCCTGATTGAAAACAACTGATATATACTGTATATATCACTGAGCTTGTTGTGGTGCCTTCTTTCATACCAGAATCATCTGCCTTCGAATTTAGATTTAATTTTAGCTAAAGAAATGCCTTCAGAGGCAAGATAATTAAGCTTTTGTGCCATCAGCGTACCTATGATGCCTTAAAATGCTGTCTCTGTGGGCTGCTCATTAGGTTTTGGAACAGAGCTTTGGCATATCTACCTCTATTAGAAGATATACAAAGAATTTACAGCAAGTGATACTGTGATAAACCACAACTTACTGCTGTAATTATGGATCTCATGTCTATGTTTATATTTGTGCCTCTGAGTTCAGAGACTGAGCAAACACACGCACCCTGTCTTTCTCGCATCCTCCTGTTAGAAATAACAGTATAACTTGCTCTTCATATTGTGTGAAATTTGCAAGCTGCATGCAGCCTCTTGTAACATAAGGCAGAGCGTAGAGTTCATAAATTCATCTCATTTTGTTTGAAGTGGCTATTCTCCTGTTTGTTTTGGACTGGGTCTTGGATGCTTGTTTACAGAGTCAGCATGAATGTGGCTGGTCAGTCAGCAATTACGGCAAGGTTAGTCTCCAAACGCTCCAAATCCTCCACGTCCCCTCACATGCTTAACCTTGTCAGATAGAGTTGAAGACATTGGCTCTGAATTGTGAGCAAGAGTGTTTTGGGGTCATGATCAGAACTCAAGTACATAGTAATTGTACTTTATTGCTGTGCTTAAGTATTATTTTGGGGAGTTTGTACTTAATCCAAGGACTGTTGCGACTAAGTGCTTGAAGTCTTAATTACACTGTAATTTGTAGTAAATTGTAACTTTACACTGTAATTTACAGTAAATGTAATTTTACATTTACAGTAAAAAGCAGCTGCGGTTGCCAGAACTTTACCGTAAAAATTTGGTATCAACGTTTTAGGTTTTAAGGGACTGAACTTAAATTTGCGATTAACATAAGATGTAACATAAAATCCAAATGAACATAAATGATAGCAATACCTAAAAAGAAACATAACCACTTATGCAAAATACCATCAAATATAAAGTTTCATGCAGGGAATTCAGTTTGTTTTTTACATTTTATTACAGGTGTACATTATATATTTTACTATTGTATAATTTAATTTCATCAAAATGTAAAAGTTTGTGCTGCACATTTTAGCACAGTTTATTTGTTTTCACAATGTAATATTGGTAAACGCAAACAGTTTTGGAAGGGGTTATCATGTTTGCTTCAGATATATTGAGCCCTGGTGCTCATATGGGCGATGCAGGTTTGAGTCCTGCCTGCAACATGTCCAATCCCATTTCCTCTCACTCCCCAGTATGTTTCTGTGACTTTGTGATGGGTATATGTAGAAAGCGGAAGGATTTTCTTTATTTTGTATTTAAACCTGAAGTTTAGGCAGGACAAATGAAAAGATTCCGCATAAAACTTGCAACCTGTGTGTAAGTGCTGGTTATTTCAGATGCAAAGATGTTTAATTCTAAAGTTTAATTCTCTCCCTGTTTTCTCTAGAGAATGGTTGCGTAAAATTCAATTCTGTCTGTTTTGGCACAAATACCTTGACTAAGATTAAAAAAGACCTCAGGGAAAAAATAAAATTAAGAAAAAGTATCTTGTGAATAATTGTTTATTGCACCATATAAATACATTAACACTCAGACAGCAGCTGCAAGGTGTCAGTGCTGCCCTCTTATTCACATTGAACTAACATCCTTGTGTAAAATCCTTCCCAAGCACAGCCTCCCTCCTTCTGCTCCCCTCACACATACACACATTTCCATTTTACTGCGCAAATCAGAAGGAACAGTTTCCTGTCCCTCTCTCTTTTCCCAGTACCAGTATGTTGTACAGTGTTACAGCAGATGGCCCTGGCTGTGTTATCCTCTCAATAACAGAGAGAAATGCACAGCTGCATTTTGCTCCGTAACGGCCGTGGCACTGGTCCAGACTACACCGCAGCACTGGCTAATTAAGTGAAACTGAACACCTAGCAGTGACTGTGCATAATGCTTTTACTTTCTTATCACTCTCTCTGAAAATAACAGAATTTCCTTTCGCTTCAGGGACTTATATATGTAAAATTTGGCAGAGCTGTGGTGGATGATGGTGCTCATATGCAGGTATGCACGGATATGCAGGTTTTGGGTCCTGTCCAAGTATATTTTTGTGCCTCCATGCTAGATTCCGGTCAAAAGAGGCTAAAGTGCAGAAATAACTCTAGAGACCCCAAGAAAGGGTTTGACCAACTCAGTTCTTTCCTGTGTTGAAGTATTTCCTATTGAAACAGGAAGGTGTCGGGACAAATCAAAAGTCTTGTCCTTTTTTTAACCAGCCAATAGCCTTCAGTTTACATCAATTCAGCAAAATTCAGCAGTGATCAACTGATATTTGGAAGCTTTTAAATAAACTAGTTCTCCCAATTAGTGTCTTTTTTAACAGATGTGTTTTTTTAAATCGATTTTATTGATTTATTATTTAATAGTTGTTTAATTGTCAAATGATTTCAGATTATGTTAGTAAATATAAAGTCAAATAAATAATAATGTTATATAATAATAATAATGTACTCTTGTGAACGTGCGTTGAAGACTGACACAGAAGAGAAGAAATAGTTGAATAAAGTCGTTATTTTTGTTTTCTTTGTGCACAAAAATATTCTTGTAGCTTCATAACATTACGGTTGAACCACTGATGTCACATGGACTATTTTAACGATGTCCTTACTACATTTCTGGGCCTTGAACATATCAGTTGTGTTGCTGTCTATGGAGGGTCAGAAAGCTCTCAGATTTCATCAACAATGATCTTAATTCATGTTCCGAAGACTTTTTCCGAAGGTCTTACAGGTTTTGAAACAATATGAGGGTGAGTAATTAATGCCAGAATTTTCATTTTTGGGTGAACTATCCCTTTAAATATAACAGACATAAACTTAAATTTCATGGAGTCTTAATAGTGGAATGCATTAGTTACAACACATTGGCTTTTCTGAGAATATAGGTTGGGATGACGTTAGCCGATGCAGTGGAATGTTCTTTTGGCAGTGCTGTAAGATCCTGACTCATTAAGGAGTCTTCCTTCTGCGCTTTTGATAAAGAGCCGTGTCTGTGGCCATCCCTGCAGCCCTGTACATCAAGACAGCTTTTCCTTCACTGTGAGAGCTGAGAAATAAGAGATTTTTCCCTGGATCTCGGTGTCCTTATCTAAAGAGTTCAGGGAGACGGATTCTCTCCACTTCAAACGCACTCGCACTGAAAGCCTTGCTACAGACAGCAAACCAGCCCAGTCAGAGAGGCCCTTTCAAGCCTGCAATCTGCTTCCTCCATCACTACCACCTCCACAAAGGCCTGGCTGGAAGGTGGTAGTCTGATACTCCTGCGGCAGGCGGCAGAGAATGGCTCTGTTTTGACACAGGCCGCTTGGGCGGTAATCCTTTAGTTCCAGGTTAACTCTCTCCTTCATCTCAATGAACAAAACTGCAATGATCTCATCAGTCTCCGCAGTGACCTAAAGATCAAAGTGCCAGAATCCTTCTCTCTGCCTGCTAGCCTGTATGTGTGTGCGTGTGGACTGTTGGAGCGTCTCGAAGAGAGGGGAAACAAAGCGCTCATTCTGTGGCAGTAGATGTGATAAGGCCAGTAAGTAGTGGGGACAGGAGCGTATGTTCTGGAGAGGAACTCTGCCGTCCGATAAGAGAAGAATTACTCTATGGCACATTTACACTAGATTAGATGCACTACTCAGAATGTGAATAAATATACCAGCTGGAGGAGATTGGAGCAGTGGTTCTCAGCTGGTTTTGCTTCAGGACGCAGATTTAGTTGCAAGTTTAACATGTACACTACTGTTCAAATGTTTGGGGTTTTTGAAAGAAGTCTCTTATGCTCATAAAGGCTGCATTTTTATGATCAACAACAGTGAAATACTATTAGAATTTAAAATAATTGTTTTTTTGCTTTAGTATATATGTTAACCCTTAAATGCATGAATGTTTTGCCAATCATTATTACATTTTCGGGTCTTTAGTGACCCGGACCTATATATCCAGCACAGATGGATCTCTAACTGCTGCAATAGCAAAAAACTCTCTTGATATTTTAAGAACAATTACAGAAGAATAAAATCAAGCATATTTCGTTACCTTTTGAAACTTAAAAGGGTTCAATTTGAGCAGATGATTTTACCATCGCTGTCATCGTCAGAGCGCACTTCCACAGTACATTCAGCATCTGCCTCATATTCACGATCGTTTTCAATGACTTCATATTCAATATTTTGATCACTGGCAGCTTATTCACCACATCCAGCATCAAATGGTAGTGACATTTATATTTCATTGCGCACAGTAATTGCTCTGCAGTAAAGCCATTCAAACCAGTTCAATTTGTGCTGATGATATTCATTTGTTTAATGCCTACGGTAATTATGAGTGAAACATCACGTCATCATTGTGTATCAAACAGTGCCACCTCGAGGAATAAAGATGCATTGCACGTATTGAGTCATCAGATATGTAAATATTGTTGCGCAGAAAAAAGTTGCAATTACCTTTTACATTTTTTATTCAGTGGCGGAAACGGGCTTCCATACTAGCGACCCTATACACTTTTTTACAAAAAAATAATCAGAAAACATCTTAATCTTTTTACTATTTTTTTCTTGTTATATTGTTTATAATGAATAGATTGAGGAATACTAAGAAAGTTGATGTCTAACTCTGGAGGGAGAGGGTAGATAATGATGTACCGGGTCACTAAAGACCCGAGGTATGCATTTAAGGGTTAATATAATTTATTCCTGTAAGTCTTCAGTGTCACATGATCCTTCCCTCAGAAAACAAACATTCTGACTCCAAACTTTTGAATGGATACTGTATGTATTAATGAGGGCAAACTGTGCATAACATTTTTCAATGGCTGATGGTTATAGAAAGTAGGGTTACACTTTTTGATAGTCCACTTTAGACATTCTACTAACTATAAGTAACTTTGTAACTACATGTCAACTACATGTCAAGTAATTCTCGTTAATTTGCAACTACATGTCTACTAACTCTCAGAGTAGACTGTTAGGTTTAGGGTTAGTAGAATACGTTGACATATACTTGCAAAGTTTCTGATAGTCAGTATGTTGTATGTTGTGGACCCATCAAATTAAAGTGTTAGAAGATATTAAGCAGACAGTCTACGAATACTCTAATGACTGCTAGTTGACATGTAGTAGCAAAGTTACTTACTGTTAGTAGAATGAAAGTCTAAAGTGGACTATCAAAATAAAGTGTTACTGAAAGTAGAATGGTAGATGACCATATAATTCATTGATAGCAAATTGGTTGTACACAAACAAATGAAAAGAAATGAAAATAATCATTATTTTACACTCCATTTATGCACAAACAAATGAAAACAGAACTTTCTATCAGCCAAGCAGATTATCGGCCAAAGAATCGCCAAATATGGCTTAATTAATCAGCCTGGCCAAGAAATCAGATTATTACTAGCCTTAGCTATGCTTGATTAGTTGTTTTTTGTTGTTGTTGTTTTTTTCTTAGCAATTTTGGTCTTGACTCACCAGTTTGGAACTTGATTCAATCTTGATTTAGAACATGATTATTGATAAAGGCAAAAAAGATAAGAGTAACTATAAAAGAGCAGAAGTAATTGTGCAGATGAATACACATCAGTAATGCAAACATTTAGACAAAGATATTTGTGGTCAGGACTCAAGTTATCTATAGTTATATTAACATGATAATAGGTGAAATCTTGTGGTAAATGTGGTATTAGTTGTTGTCTAATCTTTGTAAACCAGAGTCAGAATAACTTTGTTTTTTTTGGTACAGCGCAGAGCCATGGGAGTTATCACACATTTACAGGGTGTGCCATTTCCCTTGTCAAAACTGTCTTTGTCATAAAAATAACCACACACTATCTTTTGACAAACAAGCATAATTTTCTCTTAGCAACATGAGAGCAAACAACAGATAGCCCATGTCTCTTATCCCTCTCAGAGAGTGTGATTTCACAGCGTGGCTGAAAATAAACAAAGCCAAGCCAGTTTAATCTAACTCTCAGGCCATCTTTGTCTAATCAATTTAGCGAAAGTTAAACATCAAACGCCAGCTCTTGGCCGAGGCTCAGCGTGAGGCAGAGCGGATGATTGTTTTATCAGGTGGAATTCTTAGATAGAGAGACTGGAGCCTCGCAAACCCAAACATGAAATTTTGACGAGGTGAAGGGGACAGTGACAACACCGCCACCTCCAGCATGAGAGTCAGTTTGAACAATTGACATTGTGTCTAATGCTATTCTCCATCATTTGATCATCATTTTATTGTTTTATCATCTCTATCTGTGGTAATAGCACAATGTTTGCACTGGGCAAAATAGCACTGAGTTTTGTGCACTGCAAAAAAATAACTTTTTAACTCATTTCTAATGAGTCTTTCTTAATGATATAAAATGTTAATAAAAGTATCTAAAAATCCTTAAAAGAGAATACATTTACTTAAGGAGCAAAACTGCATAAGTATTAAAACAAGTATTAATATCTTATGGAAATTTACCTTGTCAAGTATTTTTTAAATATACTGTATTTTTAGAGGAAAATAGACAAAATACTTTTTCATCATTTGACAAATTAGAAAATAAGCAGAAATATATTTTAAATAAAATTGTTTATTTTAAAATTTATATTTAGCACAATGTTTTCATCATCAAATGGCTCTTGGTTAATTTTAACAATATTTTATGTTTTATGTTAAAAATATCTAAAATAAACATTAAAAGAAGATATATTTATTTCTTAGTAGCAAAACTTCATAAAACATTTAGTATTTAGACTGGTTCTAATATATTTTGTCTTGAATATCAGTTTGTTTTGTGTATTTTGTCATCTTTTTATATTGTTTAAACTTAAAAGCTATTCAGTGCAATAAAACAAAATACAGTACACTCAAAATATATTCACTGTATACATGCACTATTAAAAATATATTCTCTAAAATAAGTCTTAATTTATTTTCTCATGTAAACTTATCACGGAAGTATTTTTAGATATTTTAAGAGGAAACATAAACAAAAATACTCATTAAGAATATAACTTTTATACTCTGAATAAGGTAGGGATGTAACGGTATGAAAATTTCTTATCACGATTATAGTGACCAAAATTATCACGGTTATCATTATTATCACGGTATTGTTCAAATGTGCTGGAGATTTTCAAAAAGTACTGATACATAAATCACTTTACCAAGTTTTATATTTAAAAATCAACAAACAACAAATAAAATGACTTTTTGTTTGCATAATCACTAAAACAATAACGTTACCAATGATGTCCGAATTTTAAATGACAACTTGACTGACGACAGTTTAATAGCATGTTCAAATATCTAATGTAAATGTTCAAATAAAGCTTTGAAAAAGTTTCATAAAAATGTAAACCTCACATTTCAGCCTTTAAATAAAGAAAAGGGTTAAGTCAAAATGATAATTGATTAATAAATGATTACATGCATTTTATCTGCTCCATAAATAATTCTAGATAACTTATCTGAATTGTTTAAATGTGTAGAATCCACATAAGCTTGTTTTTCATCAACCGGTCAAAATTTACAGCAGAGCATGCAAATTCGGTCTGTTTTTGGCCAGACAGAAACTGCACACAGGCTGAATGTAAATATAACTCTCTGTAAATCCACTCTCTGACAGCAGGTGGCGCTTTATATGGAAAAGCTGAATTACAGCTGTTTCCCATTAACTCAGTGGACAAAGCAGTATTGCGATTAAAACATGTTTCACTCAAAACGAAACTACTCTGCTGCTGTGCGCACGTGAGACTGTTACTGAAAAGTCTGCTTTATGCTGGACAGTATTTATTTATCGTGAGTTGTTCAAATCGTGGTAATCCAATACGGTTTTAATGATAATTTAAATATGAAATGGTAATACTAACCGTGGGGAATTGTATCATGATTTATCATCAAACCGGTAATCGTTACATCCCTAGAATAAGGCAAATCTATAAAATGAATCTATAATAAGCTTAATTGATATAGAAAGGGTTGATGCTGAAAAAAATGGAAGCAAATTTAAATATTCACACCTGAATTTAGCATGTTTAGTGCTTGGTTAAACTGGATGGTGGGAATTAAGTGAATATGATACAGGTTCTGAAATACTGCACGCATTTTGCAGCTGTTTTGTAAATTAATTTCTGTGCACTGAGGCAAAAAGTGCATGTTCATCAAAAAGAGGAACCTGTGTCTGTGGTCTTCTTTAATGAGGTCAAGCTTGTGTTTGTGCACATTGTCAGATAACACACATCAGGAGGCTTAGGGCTATCAGATGTATCATCCAAACTTGCCCCAAAATTCATAAAAGTCCACACAAACACACAGTGTGATTGCTATCGGTTGCCTATGTGCTTTGATATGTCTGCAGAGAGAGCTGATGAGGTAGATATATCTGTGTGTTTGTGCGCTCAGACGCAGGCAGATAGACATCACAGTGCACTAAAGGGGCTTCATGTTGAGAGGTCACAGATCACTGAGCAGTGCTGATAACAAAACTCAACAGATTGATCTGACCCTCAATCTTTACCTCATTTATTCTCTTTCAGCCATCCAGAAAGAACCAAGATGCAGTCAAACTACACACACACACAGATTTATATTTGGAACAAAACATTCACATAACTCTACATTGTTTCAAATAGAGTGCAGTCAAACTGAGTCGTAGGAAAGATCATGTACAGACACATGGCCGTGATTTTATCAAATTTACAAGAAAATCTCTTGACAGCACAAATCTCTGCTTCGCCAAGCAAAGTTAACAATGTGTTACTCTGACATAGTCACAGAGAATCTGCAAACATTGCATTATTTCCAGAAAACCAACAGTATAACTAAGAGTTGTTTTTAAGATCTAAGGTTTTCTTTTTGCGTTTAGTAAAAAAGTTTAGTGCCTTTGCGTATGTGTGCTGTTAGAGACTGTTTCTGCATCCGAGACACAGCGAGGTGCGGTTTCAAATAAGAAATAAAGTTGCAGTTGTATTGCATTCACAATTGTAGTAGATAAGGTACAAGGTTGTCTTTTTAAGGATACTGCACCATTGACAAGCTGTTGTACTCCTAAAGTACATTTTTTACCATATTTTCTAACAGTGTAACACCACAATGTTTGAAATATAAAGTGTGATATAAAGTCAGAAATTGCTATAATATCACAACTGTGACAAATACAGTTGCAGTTATGAGAAACGTAACCAAAATTACAAGAAAAAGCTGTAATTTTAAGAAATAAAGTGGCATAGTGAGACAGTCGCAAATAAAGAAAATTAAATCTCAGTTGTGAAAGAAAGTTGCAATTGTGAGAAATTTTTCTTCAAATGGCTTTCATAGTTAAAATTCCTTTTTAAATGATTTCTATGGTACGTCACAACGCCAAAATATCAATAGTTGTTATCAATGGCAGTTTCTATCCTCGAGAGCAATTTTGAAAACGAATATACTAACATGTCCTTTAAGCGGTTAAGTAATTCTAATTCAAATGAGATCCACTCTTTTTCAAATAATTGTTCAAATTAATAATTAATTAATTATTATTATTATTATTATTATTTTTTATTTATTTTTTTCACCAAATTGGTACTTTATACCAGTGGTTTTCAAACTTTTTTAAGAGCGACCCTATTTTTTTCTTTTTAAATTGACGCGACCCATTTACAGTATATATATAAATAAAGAAAGAAAAGGAAGGAAGGAAGGAAGGAAAGACATGCTCTACAGACTGATCTCGAGTCTCACCGTAGAGCTCCGGAAGGATGCTCTGTTCCAAAATCAAATCACTGTTGGTGCTTCTGAAATTAGTGAGCGTGCTTTGCCTTCATGCACATCTATTCTGATATACGTTTTGTCCAGTCCATAGTTATGATTATCACAATGTCATTGCGATTTCGAGAAATGCGGATGTCACTTCAGAAAGTTTGTTGCAAGTACTCTTGGCAGCATTAAAAACGAAACGTTTATTCAAATTTTGAATGGAGAATATACAGCAAAGAAAGCGCGCAAAGTGCGCTTCCTTAAAAAGCTGTCACTCATTTTAATTTATCGCAATCTCTAATTCCGCTATAATCAATGAATCTGTCAACACAGCACAGTTAATCTCTTATTTACATCACCTCTACACTTTGTTCATTATAATCAGAGGATTCGCGTCGCGAGCTTCCAGATCTCTGGACTGAACAAGAACACTCGCGTTCTGAGCGGTGAGTGGATTCTGAATCACTAAAACTGTTCTGATTGGCCACTGCGTTATAGAAATCAACAGATATGTCTCTGATTTGCTACAATGTACAATGCTGAAAAAACAGAGCGTAAACAAAAATACACATGATTCTGACCTGAGGCAGCTGCCGGTTACTTTTGTTTAGTTATTTGTTTATTTAGTTGCTTCTTTCCGGAGTCTTGAACTTGGTTACATACATACGTTTTCCTTAAATCATCCTGGCGACCCATTTGTTCAGTCTCGCGACCCAGGGTTTGAAAACCACTGCTTTATACTACCCATACAGTAGAAAGGTTTTTACTTTAGAAAGACTGATTTTTATTTTAGTCTCAAGTTTGTAGCCAAGTGCCAGTACTTTTAACATCCTTAAAATGGACTAGTCTTCCAACCACCATCTTTGTCTGTTTCCTCATTTCCCCCTGTATGATTCCATATCTTCTGCCTATCGTTCTCCTAAACAAACTCCGTTTCCCACCCATCTGCTCCCGTTCCCCAAAACCTTCGCATGGCCCAAGGGACCACTGTGACTGTTATGTTTTGCTTATCTTGCATTATTTGGCATCTAATTAGAGGATGTTTTAGTGAACTGAAATTTTGGGAGGACTATCAGTCACATAATGAGCTCTATCAATAGTCAACACCCTTTCCTTCTAACAGGGAATTGCTGTCAGCAGAGAAAGAGAGAGATATATGGTACATAGAGAGTTGACAGAGTTGATTTATTAGTGCATTACATGAGAATGCAGGAATTATGAAGGTTTCACAGACAGATAGACAGGAACTGTGGTGTCTTGCTGACATTGTTTGTTCTCACTGAGGGTGATTTGTTGATTTGAATGGTAGGTTGCTGGTGTGTTAAATGACATGGTGTGATCGATTTCCCATCACTCCCTGCAGTAATGCTAGCCTCTGTGCTGGGTTTGTACGGGGAGGTGCAGCTGTCTCCTATCAGAGCCTGTAGTTTCTTTGTAACTCAATCAGGCCTGATGGGCCCCCGCAACACCATCAGACAGGGGTTAGTGCAGCGGCCTGTGAAATCAGGTCCAGACTCACACTCTGGGCTTCACACTGGCCATGCATTTCTTTTATCTCTCAAAACACGATCATCTCAACTACTTCGCTCTTCTGAGGCCTGGCTTTGCTCAGTTGAACAACTCTGTTTGCAATTCAGCAGCAGTTCTATTAGTGACACTGAGATTGAAGGAGGCTCCAGCTGTTTTCCTCTGCAATGGTGCTTTTGCTGATGTCGTAGCTAGTTTATTGGATTTTGATATGGGCACTGCATTCAAAAATGGAGGTAGATGAATGCGAGGAAGAGTTTAAGCTGACTAAATGAGAGAAGTCACATTTGACATTTGAAATTTTTGGTCAGAGGTAAAAAATACATAACATGTTATCATTCAAAAATGAAACATGGATGAATCGTTCATTACAAAATTAATAACATGTATTTAGATTTATTCCCGCAGGTTTATGCCATCAAATCCTGGCTTTATTGTAAGAGCCACAAGTAATATTAAAATTAAAAAATAATTTAATTTTAAAATTACAGTGTATTACAATGCATTGTGAAATACATAAATCAAATAGATAAAAAATAAATAAATAGAGAAACAAACAAATAAATACACTGTAAGAAAGGGGCTGTCTGTAAAATTTTGTCAAAAATTTTATGGATGTAAGCTATATACTCTTAAAAATAAAGGTGCTTAAAAGGTTCTTCACAGCGTTGTCATAGAAGAACCATATTTGTGGTTCCACAAAGAACCATTCAGTCAAAGGTTCTTTAAAGAACAATCTCTTTCTTACCTTTTTATATTCTGAAGAACCTTCTTTCACCACAAAGAACGTTTTGTGAAACAGAAAGGTTCTTCAGATGTTAACGGTTCTTTATGGAACCATTTAGACAAAAAGGTTATTCTATGGCATCGTGAAGCACCTTTATTTTTAAGAGTGTAACATAGTTGTAACGTAGGCCTGGGACCCAGTTGAGCAATTATGGAAAGAACATCCCACCACACATCCACAAATGATAGTAGTTCCTAGTTGAGGACAAAAAGGTTTAAGAGCCACTTCTTCTTCAGTGGCACCATTTCAGTGGAAAAGAGATGTGTTTGCAGTGAAATTAATTGTCTGTATGCCTTCTGTACATGCTGTATTGAAGGATGAACTCCTTACTCTGAGCGTGTATGATGTTGAATCTCTGTAGAAATCCTTTGTAAACCATGTTGTATTGTGCAGTTTAGAGTATGCATTACAGATGCATTACAGCATCGCAGATGGTGTTTCACAGAACCTGTGCGATGTGGGATTAATCAACACTCCCATATTCCCAGCACTGCCAATGTGTGATGCGGAGTATGTGAGCTCACCCTGGAGAGCTGGGTTTTTAGCTCATGCCTAGCCAAGGTAATTTGCTTCTCACCTTGGAGCAGTTTTGGAACGGCGGAGCGACTGTGTTTGTGCCTTCTCTAAATGACTCACTTTTTTGGAATGGTTTCTGTCTGATTCTGAAATTCCATGATTTTTACAACCAGGAGAGTTTGTGCTTGAGCCCATCTCCTTATAACTCTCTACATTGCTTTCTTTAGACAAAACTTTCATCCTGTTTCTTTCTCTGGTTCTTGTTGAAAGGCATAGTTCACCCATAAATATAAATTTACTCAACCTCATGTCATTCCAAAACTGTAAGACTTTCATTCATCTTCAAAACACAAGTGAAAATTATGGAAGCTCAGCTGTACTTGACACACGAGAACAAACCTCTTTTTTTACAATCTCTTTATGAACTCTTTGAAGCGTCAGAATTTTGTTGTGTGGAAGATAATTCTTTTTGAAGATAATTGAAAGTCTTAGGGGGTGAGTAAATTATGAAAAAAAATAATAATAAAGTGAACTAACCCATTAATTATTTATCAAATTGATTGATTTATCGTTTTTTCTTCTCCACTCAAAATCATTCCATGCAGATAAATTTGTTTGTGAATGTCTGCTCAGATTGATCCAAGGGGGAGATTTGGGTAGATATTAGATGCTTATTGAAAATTTTCCACTGTAGTACAGACAGGCAAGTCAATGGAAAAAAAATCCAGTGGAAGGAAAATCGAGGGTCTTTTACTTGTGTCCACACTGTGTCTGCCAGACCCTTTGTGATAAGCACTCTGTAATATCTTCCATTCTCTGCTCTCCAAAGGCCCTGCTGTTATGATTATTGCCACACTTTTATTGCTAAACATTCTTATTTGCTCCAGCGTCCTCCCACATCTGCGGGGGAGCCGCTCATTACGCAGCTCTGAGCCTCGGTCAGAGCTCACTTGAGATGTAGCTCAACTACCTGTCATTTAAAGCAGCACATAAACACATCAAAGTTCCATCCACAAACACATCTGCTTCCTCTAAAACGGACATCTTTAAATGGCAAAGTTTTTGGCTGTTTCATCTCATTCGGTTTTGTTGGACTAGGAACGAACTGATCTTGTCCCAAATGGCCCTTTCAGCCCTAAATGGCTAACATGTATTGTGGGCTGCTTGCAGCTGAATAGGGGGCGCTATTGAGCACCTTTTAACCCTAAGATAAAAAAAGTGACAGCCTGTGATTTTGGGGATTGATAAAAATAAGTGAATACCACTAGCCTGCACATCGACATTAGTTGTCCCATTTGAGACACAACCATTTTTTTGCATGTAGATGATGTCCTTGTAACCCCTAGTCATAATCAGTAATCTACAGAAAATTACTGTGTAAACTACTACACCAAATCCACAATGTGGCAACATATTTCATAAAAAGGACATATTGAGACTGCATCAGGGGGCTCTGTTGATTACCTTTCGAACCATGAGATTTTTGAACCATGAGAAAATGTGACGGCCTGTGATCTTGTGGACAGATACATATAAGTGCCGGCCACAAGATCGCACATCTACATTAAATGTCCCATTTGAGATGTCCAAAATGTCTCTGTTATCCATAGTCATACAATAATGTACAGTAAATTAGTTTATAAATTACTACATCAAGTCCGCAATTTGGTAACATAGTTTTCAAAGGGGCTTATCAAGTTTGCATTGCAGCTACATAGGGGGCGCTATTGAGAACCTTTTAAGACATAAGTTGAAAATGTGACAGCCTTTGATTTTATGTATAGAAACAAGGGGTGTAACGGTACACAAATATGACGGTTCGGTACGTACCTCGGTTTTAACGTCACGGTTCGGTATGATTTCAGTACAGCAGGGGGAAAAACTAAACTTTTTTTTTTTAAATAAACAGAGGTTTACTGAACAAGTTGCTCTTTCTTTAAATACATTCAGTTATAGTTTACATTTTCTTAGTGATAAAAATCTACCTCAGCTTATTCTTAAAGCTATAGGGAGCCCTTTTACATTATAAGGTTACAATTAGGCCTAACAACTGAACCCAAACTTAAATTTAATTTCTATTTATTTTTAAATAGATGATCAACACTCAACTTTTTAAAAAAAAATTGTATGCAAACATGTAAATTGCACATAATGCAGTTTTTAAATTAACTTATAAATAATAAATTTTTTAGGCTATTTGTTAAAATATTTTCAATTGGCTGTCATAGCATGTTTCATAACAGATTAATTTAAACATACATTAAATAATTAAGACTAACAGGTTTAGTAAAATATAATGGGTATATGGTGTAATATTTTGCTCTAGACTTAATTTCTCTAGTGAACTAACGAGCTGTGGACACTGATGACTTGCTGAGGTAAATGAAATGCTACGTGACATTTTATTTCCACGCTGTTTTGTTTTTTTCAAGTTTCAAGTTTTATTTGTCACATACACGACTATACAGAGATTGTATAACCAGCAGTGAAATGAGAGTCGGGTCCGCTCCATGGACAGTGCAAATATTGAAAAAACAATACAAGGGAAGTATACATAAGATAAAATGAATAAAAAATAAGATATAAAGAATAAAATATAAAATATAAAAGAATGTGCATGACAGTATGCTGTAGAATTAAATATTAAGATAAGCATGACTGTACAGAGAGGAATGTGCAAACAGGTTGTACATGGTTGACATGAAGCAGCCAATCACAAAAAAATAAAATAAATATAAAAATAAGATAAGATATGTTACAAGACACAGAAAGTGTTGTGTGCAAGTGTGCAAATGTGCAAATGAGCAAATGGCACTGACAGTTATGAGGTAGAGAGTAATGAGTGTGTGATTAGTGATTTGAAGTAAGTCAGATGATGTTAAGAGGCTGAGTTTGAGTTCAGGAGCCTGATGGCCTTGGGGAAGAAACTCCTCCTAAGTCTCTCGGTTTTTGCCATCAGGCTGCGGAAGCGCTTACCAGATGGCAGCATAGTGAAGAGACAGTTTCCAGGGTGATTTGAGTCCTTGATGATTTTGACAGCTCTGCCTCTGCAGCGTTTGAGGTAGATGTCCTGCATAGAGGGGAGAGCCGACCCAGAGATACGCTCAGCTAAGCGCACAACTCTCTGCAGGGCCTTGCAATCTTGGCTGGAGCTGTTTCCATACCACACTGAGATGCACTGAGTCAATACACTTTCTATGGTCCCTGCATAGAAAGTTTTCAGGATTGTTGGTGAGACCCTGAATTTCCTCAGCTGTCGCAGATGGTACAGTCTTTGCCTGGCTTTCTTAACCTGTGTTTGGATGTGTGTAGTCCAAGTCAGGTCCTCGGAGATGTTTACACCGAGGTACTTGAAGCTGCTTACTCTCTCCACAGGGGTCCCGCTGATCACAAGAGGAGTGTAGGGCAGCAGGTGTCTCTTTCTGAAGTCCACAATCAGCTCTTTGGTTTTGCTCACGTTCAGAGAGAGACAGTTGTCCTGGCACCATGATGTAAGTCTCTCCACCTCATCCAAGTATGCGGTCTCATCATTGTTGGAAATGAGGCCCAGAACCACAGTATCATCAGCAAATTTGATAATAGATGTGGATCTGTGAGAGGACACACAGTCATGTGTGTAGAGAGAGTATAGCAGGGGACTCAGAACGCAGCCCTGCGGGGCTCCTACGTTCAGGGTGATGGAGTTTGAGGTGTACTGGCCTACCTTCACCACTTGAGGTCTGCCGGTGAGGAAATCTTGAATCCAGTCGCAGAGTGAAGTGTTTAGGCCAAGGCCTGTGAGTTTGGAAGTCAGCTTGATGGGGACTATGGTGTTAAAAGCTGAGCTATAGTCTATAAATAGCAGTCTTGCATAGTTCCCATTGCTGCTGTCAATGTGTGTGAGGGAGGAGTGGAGAATGTGAGAGATGGCATCATCAGTTGATCTATTGGAGCGATAGGCAAACTGAAGAGGGTCCAAAGTAACAGGGATGGAGGAGCTAATGTGGCTCTTAACAAGTCTCTCAAAAACCTTCATGACTATAGATGTGAGGGCCACTGGACGATAGTCATTCAGGCAAGAGGGTTTATTGTTCTTAGGCACAGGGATGATGATGGATTTTTTAAAGGAGGTGGGAACTACGGAGGTAGCAAGGGACTCGTTGAAGATAGAAGTGAACAACCCAGCAAGCTGATCAGCGCATGATCTCAGAACCCGGCCTGTGATCCCGTCAGGTCCAGCCGCTTTCCTGATGTTCACTCCCTTTAGTGCCCTCCGAACCTCGTCCTCCGTCACGGTGATCACATGATTCTCGCTTCTCTGCCTGCTGCTTCCTGACGCGCTGATCGGCAGAGCCGCGCTGCCGCCGTTGCAATCAAAGCGGCCGTAGAAGGTGTTTAATTCTTCGGCCAGCGACGGATCTGCACTCACCTCCGCGGAGGATTTGTTTCCAAAGGCACAGATGGTCCTTAGTCCCTGCCACATGCGTCGAGAGTCATTGAGCTGAAAATGAGACTCAATTCTCTCTTTGTATCGATGTTTGGCAGCACTTACAGCTCGTCTGAGAGCATAACACGCTGCTTTATACTCGCTCATATTCCCAGACAAAAGAGCCTCGTTGTATGTGGCAGTGCGTTTGTTAACCGCATCACGGATTGATCTGTCCACCCACGGTTTCTGATTAGGGAAAGTCCTTACAGTAATCATTTCTGTAGCTTGTTCGGTAAGTGTGTTTACAAAGCTCACTGCTACCTCCGTGAACTCGCTGACGTCAGATGAGCTCGCCCTGAACATGTCCCAGTCGACGTCATCAAGAGCCGCCTGTAGCATAGCTTCAGAGTGGGAGGACCAACGCGTCACTTCCCTCTTCACCGGGGGTTCCTGTGCGAGCCTTTGTTTATATTCCGGTGTGAGGAAAATGGCGGCGTGGTCCGATTTACCAAAAGCCGGTAGTGAACGGGCCTTGTAGGCATTCTTAAACTGAGAGTAGCAGTGATCCAGTGTATTCGGTCCTCTAGTTGGACAGGATACATGCTGGTGAAAGTTCGGCATGACCTGCCTGAGGTTGGCTTTGTTAAAATCCCCCGCTATGATAAAGGCAGTGTCAGGATGTTTGTTAATGTAGCCGCTGATCACGTCGTGAAGTTTAGACAAAGCCAAGCCGGTGTCTGTCTGAGGTGGAATGTAAACGGCAGTAGCGATGACCGCGGAGAACTCGCGGGGCAAATAGAATGGGCGGCAAATAATGGATAGATGTTCCAGATGAGGCGAGCAGGATCGTGACAGAGAGGAGATATTCCTGGGGTCACACCATTCCTTGTTAGTCATGAAACACACTCCTCCACCTTTGGATTTACCGGCCTCAGCTGTTCTGTCCATCCGTAAAACAGAGAAGTTGTCAGACGGCGTTACAGCAGTGTCCGGAACCGAGGGCGTGAGCCATGTTTCAGACAAACAGATGATGTTACAGTCCCTTATGTCCCGTTGGAAACTTATCCTGGCTCTAAGATCGTCCATCTTATTATCCAAGGATTGGACATTAGCGAGCAAAATGCTCGGTAAAGGAGGACTGTGAGCCCTTTTCCTCAATCTGTTTCGAATACCAGCGCTATTTCCACTGTGTTTTTTGTTCCGTCTCCTGTGTCCTTTGTTCTCCGCGTTCCGAAGAATCTCAAGAGGCCACGATGGATTCGATGATAAAGTGTCCTGAACCAGGTTAGTGAAACGGTTTCCAATGTCCAAGAGTGTACTTTTGTCGTAGGTGATCAGTGCCGACGTTATGTGTGTAAAAATAGAAATCAAATGTAAGTAAAAAAGTAAATAAAAGCATAGTCTTAGCGGAGCGACCCGGACGGCGGCCGAACATAGCAGCGCCATCTTGTTGATGTCTTTCCGCGGTTGAAACACTGATTGAGCTATTACATGAGGCACAAGATGTTCAGTCATGTTTATTCACGTTAAAACTAGCAGTACAGAGGAAGGAATGCTGGTGCTCCGCTCTGCACAAGTCTGCGGCGTGTTACGGCTCAGACACGGGAACCGGAGCTGATCACGGCCGCTTGAGTCAATGCTTGTGTTGGGTTTATACCAGCATGTTTCTGAACCATCCCAGAAGCGGCTCTCCAAGGCGTTTATACAGCAATCTATCATGCCACATCAGAGACTGTCAAAACGCCATTCATTATTTGAATTTCCTGAAAAAAAAAAAATACTGTATCTGTTCGGTACACATGCATACCGAACCGAAAGACCCGTACCGAAACGACTACGTGTACCGTTACACCCCTAATAGAAACACACAAAAGAAAGTCAAAAGACCACATGTCGACATCAAGTGTCCCTTTTGGGACATGTCCATTATAACCATGGAGATGAGGTCTCTATTGCCCTGAGTCATTCTTAGTAATGTACAGCAAATTATTGGGGTTATAAAAGTCACAGGCATTTCAACAAGATGGTAGTTTTTCGGCCATAAACATAAATATTTGCAAGAAATGATTTCCTTCTGGACCAGAATGTTGCTAGTAATAAAAAAATGAGCTATCAAGTGTTTCAGTTGCAAGTAATAATACATAAAGTTTTCATATGCAGTTCATTTAAGATTTTCTCTATCTTACAAATTGAGTGACTGCATCAAAGCAAGACTTTGTAGCTGTGTTTTGACTAGATAATGTCTAAAGATAATGTCATTCCCAGATTAAGTTTTCATTGTCTGATTGTTTAATTGACTAATTTGTTAAGTGAATAATTCAACACTGGCTGTTCTGATAAAGTCGTGAGAATATGTTCTCATGTGTGTAATAGTATTAGCCTGAGAATCAAGTTTAGATCAGTAAGATAAAAGGCCAACTGTGGATGACCTCTTAGAGTTTAAAAGAAAATTCTGTCATCATTTACTCACCAACATTATCAATCATTACAATTTTTTTTTTTTACTCAGTCGGCACAGGATAATACATTTTGAAGAGGGTACTGATAAGCTTTTAAGCTTCCAAAGAACAAAAAACATCATAAAAGTATCGTAATTGTGATCCTTTGATGCATTATTAAAGCTTTGTATGAGGAACAAGCAGGAATTGAAGTTATTTTTATTTGAATGATTGCAAATTGAAGTGTAGGTGATCGGTCAGTGCCTGACAGATGAAGAGGGTCAGTAATAAAGCTCTAAAGATGACGAGGCAGTGCTTGTTTGCCAGGTCAGTGTTGAGAGGTAGTTAATCAAACCATGTCTGGAATGGAGTTTGGTTTCGACCCCACTGCAGGCCCTAAATCAGCAGGTTATATTTGGCCCACTGGGCCTCGTCAGAGACTGCAGACCTGGGGTATAGAGCAACAAAACACCAGCTAAACGGCTCCTCAGAATCTAGAAGAGATTTTGGAACATATGAAGTGACAGAACCCAAATCTCTATAGTAGGGAAGTGCAAAAGTATATATTTTCTTATTTTCATTTTCACTGACTAGTCATTTTATTAAAAGTAGATTTTATGAACCTTCTTAAAAACACTGAAAACAACAACAACAAAACATGAGGCAGTAGCCAGAGACATTTGTCTGCATGCCTCTAAATAATGCAAACTGAATCCTTGAAGCCATTCTGTCGAGTAACTGGCAGACATTCAAAATATACATAGTCTGAATATCTGCTAAATATCTGTGTATACTATAAATTAATATTAAAGCTCAAACTAAATAGGAACAATCTGTTTAAACTATTCATTCTAATTAATCCATCCATGTTGAACAGCTCTCTATTTCTCGATCATTTCGCTCAATTCACTATCACCATCTTTTCTGAACAAAAGAGCCTGTGTGTGAAAGTTCAAATACCAGTGAGGCCACATATTGTGGCCATCCAAAGAAAAACACTGCTTTCTCAGTCACTGTGTTATTATCAGCGGGGTGGAGACATAAATAGCACAAACTCTGATAAGGAGTAACAGGCGTCCACAGTGCTGCTGTAGTCATGTTTTTGGTGCTAGCATTACTAAAAAAGAACCACAGAATGCAGGCGAGGAGGGAATGGAATGGAAAGTTTGGACGTTTGGATTAGAGGAATGAGAGGTTTTTGTGACACCGAGGGTTTCCACATTGGGGTCAAAACCACACATGGGGTCACCATAAATGCAAATGGAGTCGTAGGGGGATTTCAGTGAACTGTATTTTATTTATGATATAAATAAAAGCTTTGTCTAGCATGATTTTTATAGCTGTTGGCTAATCCCTCATATGAAATATGCAGCTTTTCTTGTGCTTAAAATATGATGTGAGATGTAGGCTATAACGCAAGAGGAAATGGGAACTCGGTTTCAGTGTCAGTGACAAATAAGAGTGATCAGAAATAGAAAAATAAAAAAGATATTTAATGTTTTAATATGATTTTGAGAAACTTTAAAACTAAAGTTTTACAGTAAAAAACATTTTTCATTAGACATTTTCTAAAAATGTCACATGGTGTAAGAATCAAATAAAAATTTACATTTCTGTACACCTTAAATTTGTACACTAAATGTGTATCAAAATAGAAAGGACAGTGCCTTGCCTTATTGTGATATTTAATAAGCATTGTATTAGCTTGATTGAGTGATTTATTTTTTTATATTTGTAAATATAGGTATCTTTTTTTCACATTTTGAATTCTAAATTGGCTCTGTAATTAGAGGTGTGATTATTATTATTAGCTGTAAATACTTTTTTTACTCCTTTTTTTACTCTTTTTTTTATTACATTTTTTTTTTTTTAAGTTTGCTGATACCCTTTGCATGTTTTTAAGCATGAGGAAGGTCAATTTCAAAGTTTCTTCTAAGGTAAATCTATTATACTGTATTTAAAAATTTCATGAATTATTCTACTTGTTGATCACATGACATTTGTTGGTAACAGTTTTCAAATTCATAATATATATATATACTTTTGTAATATACCAAACTTCTCAGAAAGTTTTCCCCCAAGAATCTATTCATTTTATTGAGGCTTTTTATGATATCATAGCAGTTGTACCACCCTGAAGTTTTTTTTATAAATTATGTTTTCACAGTTGAATATTATGTACTGTAATGTGTCAATGAATTCTCTAAAACAAATTTAGTCTTTTTCTCAAGACCAAGAATTTTGTAATTTAAAAGTCTAAACAAAAAGTCTTTCTAGCAGCTGAAGCTCTGAGGTCTTTATACAGTTCAGATCCCCATGTGTCCTATCTGTCTTTAGTGAATGTCTCATTGTCTTCAGCACTCAATTCCCTTTTCTCTTTGCCGTTCTCATTTGACCCCTTTCTTTACTGTGTTCAGGTGGCGTTACATCTGCGGCCCATCCAGTCCCTGCCTGTGCACCAGAAACCGCTGGTCTTCGTCCTGAACTCCCCTCAACCCGTCCTCTGGAAGCTTCGGACAGAGAAACTGGCCTCAGGAGTCAAACGCATCTTCCATGTGAGTCTCAGACTCTCAAACCATCTCTCTATCATGTCCCTGTCTGTCTCCCCATCCTCCCCAGCACCGCCTCTGAGCCAACTCCATCCACATTTTCCCTGTAATGAATATTCAGATTCTCATTCATTCCAAATCAACAAGCATCGTTAAACACACAATTCATTTACACTCTCTTTGGCTCGTCTTACCTTCCTCAAACAAACTTCTCCACTCTCCTGTCAGCAGAGGTCTTACTCGCTCAAAGATGCATTCAGGTGTGTGTACCCAGAGGAAATACAAACATGCTCACACACACACATCCATACACACGTAAACACACCCCATGCCAACACAACCATCTTTTAGACAGAGGCTTGTGTAATTGCATCTGGCACAGGCTCACAGGTTTATATTGACTGCTGTAGTCTGTGGATGTTCACCACGCTGCCTGACGGATGTTTGCTGGCGAGACGGTGCTGAGGTTTATACTCTACTTGTGGCTTCGCTCTGTTCCCCACTGCTTTACCCATCGCTTTCACCACAGAAACACTTATTGCTCAGTGGGTGCTCTTTCGTAGTTTAATTCTTAGTAGTTTAGTTTTCAGCTATGCATCAACTTTGTATCAAAGGTTTATTCTAAGATGAAAAAAATGGGACAACTGTTGACATGAAGTGAAAGTGTTATTAATATTATTTATATTATTAAGAGTTATTAATGTGAATAGTATGGCTTAGATTATTTAATATAAGAAAAATAAGTAATATTCATGTTGAGATTTCTGACTTTGGATTGCATAATTTTGTATCTCTGGAAATGTAAAAGTCTTCTGAGATTTCTATTGAAACTCTGAAGGAGACGTGTGAAATGGCTCAGCGCTGTTACTCTGGAAAAAAAATCTGAGCAGCAGGACAGACTCATTTATGAAACACAAGCAGAGCAGATTTTTGTAAATTGTTTGTAAAACCATCAGCGTAGTTTTGGGGATAGATGTGTACTCTCAATAGCTATGTTTACATGTACACAAGTAATCTGTTTATAATCGGATTGATGGTTCAATTGGATTGAAAAGACTACATGTAAACACTCCAGTCGATCTGTTTGAGCTTGATCCGAATGAAATTTAGTGGTAGATCAGAAATAATCCTATTAACAGGAAACTTGTAAATGCTTGAATTGGACAGTTTGTGGATTTGAAAATACCTTAACAGATCATAAATGAAATAGGTGAAATATGTGGCTCATATTACAGGACTAAAAATAGTCCAAATCAGAGTACAGAATATTACTTCCTTTTATATTAAAGTTGGCATGTAATAGAAATTCACCCTATATTCTATATGTGTCTTGATCTTAGAGTGAACAAATTTAGCCATGCATCGTTCTTTCTTTCTTTCTTTCTTTCTTTCTTTCTTTCTTTCTTTCTTTCTTTCTTTCTTTCTTTCTTTTTCTTTCTTTCTTTCTTTTTTCTTTCTTTCTTTCTTTACTGTTTTGATTGCTTGATCTTCATCTTAAACCCTACAACTTTCTTCTACATATAAGTTTTTTTGATAATCCATTTCACTCAGATGTTGTAATATGAAAGAAATGATCTATTACTGTTTCTGTTACATCACAATTTTTAACACTCATGTTAACACTCACAACAAGAAAATGGCGTAAATCTAAATGAAGATTTTTCTTTTCTCATACATCCATATCCATTATATCTATGCCACTGCATGAGACAGTTTACCTTTTTTACAAAAGATTTACACATATATTCTTACATTTGTTTTATGAATGAGCCCATTGTTATCTAGAAGAAACAACTGAGATATAAAGACTGCCTCCTGCCTTCTTTCCTGCAAGTGTGCTTTCAAAACAGCTCGCCTGGAACATAATCAGAATCCGTATCTACCTATTTTAAATCCAAACCCTTTGTGTTCACTGAACTGCAGAGGGCATTCACTATCAGAAAAAAAGAAAGATTCTTTCATTCGTTTGTCATGGAGTTTAGGGAGTTGTTTATTCATGGAAACAATTTAGACACCGGTTTGATCGAAGCAATGTTACTCACAAATATATAATAGACCAGTGAGATCAGCGACTAAGACTCGCTCTGACAACATTATTGTTTTCCAGCCATCCTGTGAAACAGTGCAGAGTTACTTCACTCCTCTTTACCCTAAAATAACAAGATGACAAGATCCAGGGCGTTCCTCGCTGCACTGAGGGAGCTCAGAGGAGAGCTGGAAGGGGGTTTAAGTAAAGAGAGCCACCCCCTGAACAGCCGACCATATTTAGTCAGGAGAGCACTTGGCTTAATGAGAAAATGAAAGTGGGCTGCTCAGGATCTCTGATCATAAGCATCACTATCCAGGATGGGAAATAATTTTTTCACCCACCAGCCAAATGCAAAATTTTATTAGATGGCTTTTGTTGCAATACTGAATAATATAGCTGTGAAATTGGAGAAAAAGCATTAAATCTTTATAGATGACATCGCTCTGTGTTTTTGTCTTTTTCTTCATAATCCTCTCTGAAATAACTAAACTTAAAAAAGGAAACGGAAATAAAACAAAACAAAACAAAACAAAAAACTATTTATTTTTGCATTCACACTGTTCTTGGTCTTGAAAGTGGAGTCACACCTTTTTTTTCAAATACTTTTGTTTCAACAACCTCATAGTTATTGTTTATGCTGCTTCTTTTTGAAAATGCTATACTACTACTACCACTGCTACTACTACTACTAATAATACCAAAAGAAAATTAGGTAATAATGCAAACATAACTTAACATTTCTCAGTAAATAAAAATATTCTTTTAAAGTTTTTTTTTTTTTTTTTTTTTTTTCAGCTATAGCATTTTCTTCTCTTATCCAGGGTTATTTTAATATTATTTATATACTGTTGTTGTCACTGTGCACACAGCAGGGAGAAACGAGGTACATGCAGACGTGGATAAACTCAAATAACAGTCTTTAATAAATCCAAACAAGGCAAGACAAGGCAGGGCAGACACACAGGAACACTGGGGCGTAACGAGTAGACCAGACAAACACTAACTCAACAGACAGGACTTAAATACACAGGATAATCACGAACATAATCAAACACAGCTGGACAAGACTTAACTAATAATGACACTAGACGAGGACCGGAAACAAACCAAATAAGGACACAAGAGGGAAACACATGACACACACGACAAATGACTGACAGTTGTAGCATTTATTTATATTTTGAATGGGCTGTTGTTATTATTTTTTTTTTTTTTTATATTTATTTATATTTAGCCGAAATGTATTTTTTATTTCATGGTTTTTCTTTCTTTCTTTTTTTGTTGTTTTAATTTGGTTGCTAAGGCAATATTTCTAATTTCCGTTTAAATTTTTTGCATTTAAATTTTTTGATCTAATATTTTTAGACTTTTTCCAGCTTTATTTTAATTAATAAAAACAATTTGTAATAGATTTAGTTGTAGTTAACAATAACAACACTGCTCTGTAGTATAGGCTACCTGCAACCAACTAAGTTTTGCCAGCTTTTTTCTGGTTTTGTTGGTTAGATGAGTGTGTTACCCCTGCTGCTGTATATTATTGTTGGTCGGAACTCATTTACTGGCTTGTGAAATGTCTGAGAAGTGACATTGTAAATTGGTGGTTGATACATTGGTCTGCGTCTGTCGGTACAGAATGAATTAGCCATAACAAGCAAAAATAGGCATTTTTGCATTCTTTTACATGGACCTGAGATTCATTTGAATCCCATATAATACAAACTTCTGCAAACGCTGCACATCATTGCTACTAAATGAGAACTTTTTGTAAAGGCCAATCCGAGACGGGCCGCCCGCAACCATGACTGTTAAATAAATTATGCACCAAATCACCCACATTTGGCTGGTAATGGGTGTTAATTTCCCACCCTGTCCCTATCACATGAGAAAATCACAATGCAGCAAGAGCAAGAGGCCTCACTGGTTTAACTGTCACACTCTTCCTGCTGTGTGTACACTGTAAATACCTTTATGTAGCTAGCGGTTCTATGCAATAATCATTTTCAAATGTGTTTTAAAACCATAGCATTCTAGAGGAATGTAGTGCCGAGAGCCACTATTATTTCCATCTGTGTGGACAAGTTCTGCTCTCCTGCTTATGTTGTGAATGCGGATTTAAAGTGACTCCGCAAACGCAAATTAAATACACGCTTTCTTTGTCTATGTAAGGAACTTTCTTAAACATGCATACTGACAAAATTATGAATGTCTTCATAACCCCTTTAGTGGCCACAGAGAGTTGTCCAACTGGACTACACCCTAAATTCTCTTTGTGTGAGTCAGTCCACTTTGACCATGTTAGATTCGATCTTTCCTCCAAAATTCAAATCACTTGTCATTCATCACCTGGGTGTGGGAAGGGGCTATTTATTCTATAAAACTGCACGTCAACATATTTCAGTCTTGTTGCATGGCAAAAACTGAGCACAGAATGAAACCAAACCACAGTAAACCACGTTTTTTTGGTTTGTAACCAAGGCTCGGGTTTCAGATACTGCTGAGATTATGGATGAGAAAAATTTAATATTGTGCTAGACCGCAAATTGAGTTATTTCCTGTAGAGACAGGATGTATTCTTATGTCGGCTTCATATAATTTCAGGCAGACAACTATGGGCAAAATATATTTCAGAGGAGAATGTGCTGAGGTCATCCTTGGACATTTATTAGCAAGGCAACACTCTTGTAAATGTCTAGTTTTGTATGTAGTGCTATTAAAGATCATATTTATGCTTTTGGCAGAGCCCAGGGCAACTTATGAGAAAAGATGAAGATTGTGTTTGCAACAGATACTTCAGCGGGTAGCAGTGGTTTGGCCAAGATAAATCCTCAAAGCGCTCATAACAAATATGATTGACTTGTTAAATGCAACTAAAATGAGTGACTAAAATGTTACAGATACGTCTGCCTTCTTTGATACCTCATACTGTCTAGAGCAGTTTCATATGTTTCATTTGTGGATAAGGCATTCCCAAAATACAATACAAAGGATATGTCAATTATAAATGTCAACCCTCTACATGGTGATTAGATCACTCTCGTTAGCCATTGGCTAATAAACCGTTAGATTTCACTTGCCATTGATTGAGGCTAAGAATAAGTTTAGCTCAGAAATATTTTCACTCACCTACACTTTAACACTTGACTAAGAGTTTGAGAATTTTTTGTCTTTATAGTGATCGTACTAATATGAATTATATCAATGGATGCACCGCATATTTTCAGATGGTAAACTTCAGTGTGTAACGCTCAAAGAGAGAGAAAGAGAGAGAGTCTTATATACCACATAGAACTGACATGCTATATGTTAAATACATTCTTTCTTGTGTTTTCTTCTGTTTGTAATTATTTTGCCATACAAGCAGAAGCCCAGCTGGTTCCTACAGTAGTGGGTGTAAATGATGCACTTTTTGCCAAGCAACAGTAAATGTGACCTTACCTTTAGTGTAAATAGCATTTATTGCTATTTGTACTTGGTATAAATAGTATGTACTGCTATTTGTACTTAGGAAATACAACCTCTGCCTAAAAATGGCAGTGTGATTAATAAGTGTGAGGCTATTAATGTTGCTTTGTGTGTTATATTGGTGTTGATATTGGCCATTTCAAGATTATTGGCATCAGTCAATAAGGCACAATCAGTTGATGCCAGCTGATTGCTTGGCAAATCAATAGATGTTCTCTTTCTCTCTCTCTCTCTCTCTCTCTCTCTCTCTCTCTCTCTCTCACTCACACACACCCACACACACATGCATATTAGCCACCCTGCTCTCTACAATAGCATCAGCACTGGCCATTGAAAAGTGAACTGACCGTTAATTTTGACTGATAGCACAGAAATACTGGTTCCGTATGTGAGCTGATGATGTGATCTGTTGGCCCTTTCGTTGCAAATGGGAACTTTACTCCTCAAACCCTGTGTTTCTTGGAACATCTTAATAATGAGTCAGGACTGCGAAAAAGGACCTGATCCCATTGTTGAGCTGTCAGCACGTTCCTCCAGCCCTTACTTCACGTCTTCCTTTTGCTCTTGGCTTTGATTTTATTAGCCCAAGTCTCATGATGACTTCATCTGAATACACACATGCACACATAGCCCTCACAGTTAGTGTGAGATCAGCCAGGGCAGTGAGCTCACACTTTTACTAGAAGAACCTCCTTACCAGGCATCCTAACACACTGACAGAATTCATCCTTTTTGTAGAACAGCTCATACACACACACACACACACTCTGTTCCATGCCGGAACTATTTCCGGCTCAACGCTCTGTGAAGTGAACTCAGTTCCAGCACATAGCTGCAGCAGATGGCTCAAGAGTGTGTAGCATCAGAGCCAAGTCTTGTGCGATTTTGTTTAAAACTTACAAACATGGCTGGAGAAGAAGCAGAGGGTTTACATCTGCTTATGTCTAGGCACAAATCAACCCAACTAATTCATCTCAGCTACTTCAAGGTCAATGACATGAGCTCATTTTCTGTTTGAATCTGAAAAAAAAAATCAATCATACAATGACATGCATGTCAGGGTGTTACACCTGTCTTAAAGTGTCCCTATTATGGATTTTTAAAAATTAGCTTTCATGCAGTGTAAAATACACCTCTAAGTGAATGAAAACATCTGTTTTAAATCTGAAAGTGCACCGTGTATAAAGTTATTGTCTCTCAAAAGAAAGAGTCGAACTCTGAATCATTGAAACGAGTCAATTTTTAAAACGAATCCCAAGCCGTTTCATGTTGATGTCAACATGAAACATTAGCATATTGCCCGCCCACTTGTTGCGCGCGCATACATGGGAAAACTTGATTTTCGCGTTGGTCTGAATGAAAATGCAAATTCATGCTTTGCCACTAGGTGCCACTTTTGGAGCGTTAAAAATAGCTGTTTCACCGGTAACGGCTTTACACAATGCAGCACTGCGCTCACAAACACTGCTTTAAATGAAATCGACCAATCGGACCAATCACCGCAGATTAGCGTCACGCGAAGGAGGGGTTTGGAAAAATTCATCGTTGAGCGAATTGTTTGGGAGTCGTTGAGCAAATAAGGTAATAATAAATGCATATTATAAGAAAATGTGTTTTTTTTGACCTTGCATGCATGTCAACCTGTTGTTGGGGACTCCCAAAACCAAAATATGAACCTTTCATAACCCAAACTAGGGGCACTTTAATATCATAATGGAAAAAAAATAACATTTAAAGAAAGAAACTGAATAGCTCAAGTTTGTCATTGTGTTGAAGTGAAAAATATATTTAAAAACTAAAAAAGAATTTGAGAGATTTGAGATTAAAAGAAAATATATTATTGCACTTGATGGTTACACTGCATGACATTTAAACTTTTGAGTTTAGTAGAAAAGTTTATCAAAACCCACATGAATACAAAGAGTAATTTTTCTAAGAACTTGGCACATTTTCAACTATATTTTGAAAATATTTTTTCTTCTCTTTATTTTTCATTGACCCTGCAACCAGGTTTCTACATCTCTGGCCCTCAAAGTTGGTCGCACATTTTTACAGTTAAATAATGGCTTTATAAGGCTGGTTGTCTGTGGATAAGCCCTGCCAACCCTTGTTTTCTGGTTTCAGCACTTGGAGGTCCAAAGAGGCAGATGGGAGTCCTGGAGTCTGAGCAGAAAGCTGGTTTTGGCTGCGTTGTATACATCACCCGGCCCTAAAACAAAAGCTCTGAAATCCAAACATCTCATTGTAAAACACAATCCCTGTGACGCCATTGCCAATTTACAGCCAGTCGTGAAAGAGCCTGAAGGGTTGGATGGGTGGATACTTGTATATCAGAATCATCTTGAAACAAATATTGTTCTTGTCTGAAGGAGACCAGAACAGTTGACGTATGTTGTACTTTCATCACAGCATGGGATATTGGTATCTTCAATACACTTATAGCATTCTTGGTCAAGCAACTTCATGGCCAAGCTTTGTTGCAACAAGATGTTTCACAAAAAAAAAAAAAGTTATTGGGTTGGTTGCACCAGCTGTACGTAAGTTACATGTTAGCCTGGTTTTAAAGGGGTCATCGGATGCCCATTTTCCACAAGTTGATATGATTTATTAGGGTCTTAATGAAAAGTCGTTAACATACTTAGGTTAAAATTTCTCAATGGTAGTGTAAAACAACACACTTTTTACCCTGTCAAAACAGCTCTATTCATAGCTAGCTGTTTCATTGCATGTCCCTTTAAATGCTATTGAGCTCTGCTCACCCTGCCCCTCTCTTCCGTGGGGTGACAAGCAGTTCTCTGAAAGACGGTAAACTTTAGCCGCATTCATCGTGAAACTTGCTAACACTAATAGGCATTATTAGGAAAGGCGATTTGCAAAGATTCATAAAAAAATCTTATACTCACTTCTTCTGTAGGTGAAGCTGGATCACGAATGATTCGTGTGAACAAAGACTCATTTAGGTTGATTGTTGGATTCTGAAGGGTGCATTCCCTTCAGAAACAAACGTAATCCACTGCGTCTTCAGCGGCTCAGATGTTGGGAGTAAATGACGATTGCTGTGTTCATTAATACATCCAACAACAAAGCACCTCAATCGCATAGGAGACATTCTTGTCTACATCTGCTCCAGCGTCAAAACAATTGCGGACTGTTGACAGCTCACTCAGGGCGAGTCTGTGCTAAAACACTATTGTCAATCAACAATCGTGGGAGGGACCTGTGCAGAACTGCATCATTCTGCCAAGAATCCGTGAACGGCTTGATATGAGAAAGGGGTTTGGATTTATCGGGATTTAAAAAAAAAAAACACTGGGTGGATTTTTATCATTATAGGGTGGTTATGTGCACACACTGCCAAGACACATTTTAGTTCAAACAACATGCGAAAGTGAATTTTGCATCCGATGACCCCTTTAACCTAAAGGAGCACTTTGCGGCATTAACTTTGTTGAACTTTTTTAATGTCATATTATGCAACTGCATGTTAATTTATGGAGAGCTTGCAACTTAATAGCTACGTTCTGCCTTAACAAATGGTGTAACTAAGGTGCAGAGTTAGTTCTAAACTAGCATACAGACAGCTGATGCAACCCTACTCTGGTAAACAAGAAGGCTACTATGATCCACAGACTAGACCAGCATCAAACCAGCACTAATAAGCCTGGAAATTCTTTCTGGTCTAAGCTGTGATCTTCAGCAGGGTCTTGTTAAATTGGGGACTGTGTTCGATCTGGCAGATGTTTATGAAATGATGGCGCAACATTTAAAAAAGTTTGGCTGTTGTAAATTTGTTGCTCTTTCTGTATTTGCCAAGTGGCTGTTTTCCTGATTTTTATTGCCTTGGGAGGTTAGCAAAAACAGTCTCCCTCTCCCTCTGATTTTTAATTGAAACCATTACGGGACCAATATTGGTTTTGCGATGGAGGTTGATCTGCAGGAACGCTCTTCTGTGGCACTTGCAGACAGATGGTGTTGTTTGTTCCACGGCAGTCTCTCTCTCCAGTTCACAGGAACACGACCGTGGAATTTTGCCAGGAACTTGATTAGCTTTCTGGAGTGAGCGGAACAAATCACCCACAAATTTATTTACCGCCTTCATCTCTTCAGCACGTCATGGCACGTTTTTTTTTTTCCCTGAAGCTCACGTCGCATCTCTTTACTCTCACGTCTGTTTCAAACACTTCATTAACTACTACAGATATTTGTGCTTTCTCAAGAAGAGGGCGTTTCATAGTGAGATTAGTGTGCGCTTATAATTGATATAAACCATTTGGCACGCCATCTTTTATTATTCTCAACATATGGTTTTAATATGTAAATGTTGATAGGCAGAAGGTGCTGGAAATCCAGTGAAATATGCTTTTAGGAAGCATGTAGGGTACTAGGTGGAGGACAGATGTTTTAATCTGAGTAATTCTGAGGACACAGGTGTGATGGAAACTGTGCAAATATTGCCTTCTTTGGCCGAGGCGTAAATGTAGGTAGCATTACAAAACCAGTGTAAAAACCATGGCAGCAGTGGGGTGTAAAATTTCATAACCCAATTTTTCAAACCTTTGGATCAGCAAATGCCAGATGTCAGGCTGTTCTTGCTTTCTCAGCAGAAGCAGATAAAACATTTTGGTTTGGCTGGATGATGTGATATTTAGTTGGGCTGTGTAAGACTCAGCAGCTCTGTAGGACATTTCTGAATCCGTCAGGTTACCTCACAGGGTCTTTTAGAGTTCCTGTGAGCCTCAACACAGACTCAGCCAGGGTCAGACTCCTGAGAGCAGAGCATGGACATTAGCTCATATCGCTGAGCTAACCCAGGGCTAAGCTCCAGTCTGGACCTGTTTACCGACAGATAAGGCATAAACAGGAAGATTTATGCAGGGCTAAGCGTGCTGAAATGTTCCAGATGGGTTCTTGTGAGAAGTGAGAAGAGCAGGACTGAGAAGCAACGACACTCAAGACACTGAGGGAAACGTCATTCTTCTCAAATCAGACTCTGCTCTAATACAGACAGTTCAGTGTACAGAAAATCTTTTTTTTTTGTCTTTTTGTATCTTTATTGGATAGATACAGTGCAAAGCTGATCAGTGTCACTGACTCAACGGGTCATATTCAATTGCCTACAAATGTTCTTACTTATATTAACAGAAAAGTTTTTCATGCTAAAATTTATTTTTAACAGGTGCATACATGCATAAATTGGTTCTTACCCTTTAATTTAGATGTTTTTGATTTTAATTTTGATTTCTAAGTTATAGGCACCATGTTAACAGTTTGTAATTTGGATTCATCCAATCCATCTCCATTTAAGGGTTTTCTGCATAATCACTCCTGAGAACATTTAAGATATTATTATTTTTTAAATATTTAAATTCATATATTTTGTATGCTTTGCATATATTTTTTATTATTTTTTTTATATAAATTAACATTTTATTTAATAATTGTATTATTTAAATTAAAAGCAAAAGTTTCCTTTGGGTTGCTCTGATGAAAAAGGCTTATAGGAATAACAAATATAACCATAATCTAATAGACTGAATTCTGTTTTTTTCTTATTTACCCTGGATCCTGTTTCATAAAGATACAGAAATAAGAACTGACTTTTGGGATTGGGATGAGGGTTTACAGCCTGAGGTAACTGCCTCCCACGGAGAGATTCTGCTGTTAACACACACACACTAATTATGCTCAATAAAGGTGAGCTGCAGCTTTCAGCACACACTAACCTCACTTTACTGACACTTACCACATCACTCATGAGACACACTGTTGAAAATAAACCCACCTTTTAATTGCTCTGTTTTATTTTTGTTTACAAAAGTCTATATACATAAATTCACAGTTACCTGTGTTTTTACTTACCTCTCGCTCTGAAGTCATTATTACTAAAGATATTTTTTTCAAAATGTACATTGTGCGTCCTTCTCAGGTACAGTATTTAAACTAATCATCTCCCAAATTAAAGCTTTGCCATACTAAAAGTTAGACTCGTTGTATTATATGTCATAATCGTTTAAAAACACGTCTGTCCATCTGTATGCTGGGATTGATTTTGATGGGTTTGGAAGGGATGAAGATGGTTTTGGGTTGGGGGTCGGGGATCTGGCTGAACTCCAGAGTGGGTTTATTGCTTTCATATTCCCTTTTGGAATTCTTGAGGTTTGAAACTCTTCCCAAAGCCTGGAGCTAATTTAGTTTTAGGCTTTTCCTTCTAATTCCTCGAGACTAATTACAGCCCTATTCCCGCAATTAAATCGATAAACTCCTCTGTGCTCAGTTGAGCTTGCCAGCAGAAACCCCAGCCCTTCTCCTCTCCTCTCCTCTCCTCTCCTCTCCTCTCCTCTCCTCTCCTCTCCTCTCCTCTCCTCTCCTCTCCTCTCCTCCTCTCCTCTCCTCTCCTCTCCTCTCCTCCTCTCAATTTTCAAGTAAATTAAATCGACAGCATTTGTACTGTAGGTAGTGTTTATCGCAAAAAAAAAATTTTCAATTGTCCCTCTATGAAAATGAATGAATGAATAAATAAATAACAATGCAAACAGATCTGACGTACTTTCAATTGAAGTAAATGTGCCCAAAAAGTAAAAAACATAATATTCACTGTATCAATAGTATAGCCACAAAATGTAAACAATATCCATGTTAACATGATGGCATTAGTGTGAAAAATTTGTGTGATTTATTTTTAATTTTTTCTGTGTAAAGTTTAGGGTCAATAGTTTTTAAATTAAATTAAATTTAAAATAAATGCTGTTCTTTAACCATTCTATTAATCAAAAAATCCTGAAAAATTCAGGGTTTCCAAAAAAAATTAAATAATAATAAAATAAATTAGAAAAGCAGCACATAATAAATAAAATTAAAAAAAAAATTATTGAGCATGAAAATTCAGCTTTGCCATCACATGAATAAATTACATTTTAAAATGTATTACATTTATTTAAAAACGAAATTTAAAAAAAATAAAAATATACAAAAATACAATTCTAATAATAAAACATAAACATTACTATTTTTAAAAAAATATATAAATAAAATTCTAATAATAAAAAAATAATGTGTTGAAATTGTTGTTTTTATTATAATCAACATTAGGCCACAAATGTTTTTGACTGAACTTAATGTATTGAACTCTAGATATTCATTTTAAAGGGAAAATAACACAGTTCTAAACACTGTCTACAGTACAGAGGAACCCTAAAAATAACCTTCAACCGAGTTATGAATTCTTCAATGGCCTCTATGCCTTTCTCATGTTTTTTTCTTTTTCTTTTTGAAATTTATCACTTCTGGCATGGATGGGGTGTTTGCCTGGGGAGCCGTCCAGAGGTTGAGCAGATGTTCCTCCTGGTACTGGGTCATGCACCGGGACAGATCTCAGCTCCTTCAGCACATCATATACCTCTCTTTATCTCTCCCTCTGCCTTACTACACCTCTTCTGTCTGTCACCGCACAATAGTACACAGGACCCTGGCTGTAGTTCAGATTGGCTGTCTGGCTCTCCGCGCAGCTCCTATGGGGTCCATCAAAGCTGTGGTGTGAAATAATGGTTTAATTGGGTTTGCCAGCACGGGGCCGGCTGAGCGCAGAAAGAACACCTTTGGGAGAATGAGAGAGAGAGAAATGAGTGGAAAAAACCTCACAAGCATGGAAATGTAATGAGTCTGGGCTGTCTAGACCTTGTGCTTGGCTGTGTGGAGCTGTACGGCGAGTTTTTCAACATATGTGAATGTTTATCTCTCTGAAATGGAGCATGTGGACCCAAGGTCCATTTGGAGCCAAAAGGGAGGACTTTCGGAGCAAAGCCCGCCCTAGTCAAGCAAGACAACATGCAGAGAAACTCACAACACAATGCTTCATACATTTACAAGAGCATATGCACAGCTATTAAATTAAACTTAAACACACACCATTTCTTACCTAGCTCTTACCTTTTTACCTACTTTGATCTTTTGCTCACATTAAACTCTGTAATTGCTATAATTTGCATCTCATTCTTTAAACATAGCATTTGAAGGAAATCAAGCACGTAACACATAGTTAGAGTATCCTGGATGAAAGGTTAGCTGGCAGAAGTACACAGCAGTGCTTATGCTGACAGGACTCCTCAGTCGTGAGCTGCTGTGACAGCTGTGAAGTGTACATACTCTGTTATTCTTCCTGTCTATTACTACACTAACACTGCTCTCGCTTGCTCTCTGTCTAACTATGTTTACATGTAGAATAACAATCTTTTTATAATCAAAATGATAGCTCAAATACAACAAAAAATACTAAAATGAAAACACAGTTGAAAAAGTAAACTGATCTCGGTCTAAAATGAAAGTTTTAATGCAATGCATATTTGGAAGGTGCATATTTTAAATGATTAGTTATGCTGAAGAATAATTGGCATGTAAACCTTTAAATTTTCCTTTTTATAACCTTTTTATGTTTTCACCTTGCATACATACATAGTGCAGTGTTTTTATACATATCAAAATTCAACATTATCGCATTTTCTGCAGGGGCTGCTTTCTTTATTAAAGTCACATAGCACAAAAATGAATTCCTATATTGAACTCCTTATCCTATAATTCTCAAACTGTAAATTACAGCAGGACATCTCTCTCTCCCACCAATCTTTGCTACATACTTTTTCCATGTCTAGTTATTGATGGAAAAAATAATTTTGAGTTCAAATTCTTGAAAAGTTACTATTGTTTTTCTCGTAACTTCTTTAGTCAGCTGGTTGAATTTCCCAGCATAAATGCTGCTCTTCGCATGCCCAATTTTTTTCCCGTAATACATGTGATGCACATCTGTACATATAAACAGTATGTTTGCAATCTGCAGTCAGATTTAATTTATGGACAAAAGGCCTGCATGTAAACAATCACTGTCTGCTAAACATTAAGCTCATATTTGAAATGTAATACCAGTATACTTTAACAAATTACCGTAATAGGATTGAATGAATATAAAAAAAAGGAAAATGGAAATGAAAGAGTGCATTGTGCGATAGTGTTTTGTGCAGCGTTATCTATGTGTATACTGCATATTTTGGCAAATGTAGTATTCTGTGCACATTTGCAGAGTCTAAATGCTGCATACTGCTTGACATTAAGTATTTGATCCCCTTAAAGTCTGACTTTGATGGTGTGCATGTGTGAAAGTGTGTACATATGTTGTCTATAAGGCTAATCTCAGCCGTGTGCCGTCTATCCAAAGAACCTCCTGCCCATCTCCTCTGATGCACAGCAGTGAATTATATAAACAGTTGAAAGCAGACACCTTATTGTGTAAGAGGACCATGCGTGAAAATATGGAGCACACATTCAAAGAAGGTTTCAAAAAACCATCAGGCAGAGTGTTAAAGATGTGTTTTGGCAAATATTGCGTGGAAGGTTTCATTTTGGAAAGGCCTGTCATGATACTCTTTTTCCTTTCCTCTCGTAATCTGTAGTTTTGCCCTGAAATTTTATTACTTCAGACCTTCTTGCTGTAAAATGGGATGTGCATATCAATACAGCTTTGAGTTTTATGGGCCTGTCTTCATCAACAGAGAGATCTTTGTGTCTTGATCTGTCAAGGGGAAAACACACTCCACAAGTTAACAAAAGGGGTTTGTATTGTATGTTGGGGTGGCTCAGGCAGCAAAAACCTGACAATTTCTCTTTGTAATACAGTTGTAAAAAATTTCCATTACTAATTCAGAAGCTACTGTGTCAAAGTGATATGGAACTGGTGGTTATTAAACCTGGACTACTACATAGTAAACTACTACATAGCTGTTTAGTTATTGAAAATTGATCAATCAACCAATCAGAACCAAGAATTTAACAACGCTGCTGTAAATGTGTTAACGGCTTTATTTTGTTGATTTCTTAGGTTGCAGAGGGATCTGAAGTGCACTTTGAGGCAGGAAATTTCTCTGAGTCGTGTGAGGTGAAGGTGGAAAATCTTCCTCATGGCAATGAGCACCTGCTTTCTTGGGCCCATCAACGCTATCGTGCAGTTACCTCTTTCAGCGAGCTCAAGATGGCCCATGACGTCTACATCAAGGTTGGAGAGGGTATGTAAATCTGAGCTCACACAACATTTTATAATTCCCTTTTTAGGTACCTGTTGCTCAAAACTTTTTTTTAATAATTATTATTAATATTCTTTTGAGTCATGACAAAGTTTCAAATCAGTATTTTGTTCTTTTTTGTAAAAAAAAAAAAGTGCTTAAATGCAAATACTTGAAGCTAAATATAGTAAGACTTTACAGTGAATATATCTTGATTTTTTTTTTCTTATCCCACCAAATTTCTTATAATTATTTAAAAAAAAAATTAAGAAAAATAAATGTGATTCAAGATTTGTTCAGAACATTAGGGTTATATATATATATTATTTTATTCTATTAGAATTTTATATATAATGATAATATAATATAATATAAAATAAGATATTTTTATATCTAAAATATTTTTTGCTCTTCAATAAATGTTTGTTGCACCAAAGACAGTTTTCCACTTTGTAAACTATAACATTTCTAAAGTAATTAGTACATTTATTTTGCTTTAAGAATGTTTTTACTTGAAATCAAACTGATTACTTCAAATCAAATACTGATTAAGAAAAGTATTTGTGTTTTTAGCTGCCTTTGAACTTCAATCATGGCACCGCACACGTTAATTCACTCTCAATGCTGCCTATTGACTGTGTTTTGTAACAAAACCCATGGGTAATAACACAAATCCCAAAGAAGCCACCTCAAGTCATTCTGATTTCCTCTGGGCAACGTTCAGTTTCATTTAAAAACAACATGGCAAAATCTGTGGGCTTTTTAAATGGCAGATTTTCTCTTTGCCTCTCATTTGTAATCAGTTGATTTGTTTGCGTGTCACTCCCTTCTTTTCTGTCAGACTCATAAGCAACCGAGTGATGGAGAATTGATGGAAAGGCCAAGTAAACATACGGGAAGAGTTTCAGGCGAAAGCTCTTGACTGCCAGCTTGTGCGTACGGGCCCTTTGCCAAACCTGAAGCCTTTCACAACAGTCCTTTTAAAAAGAGAAGGATGAGGAAGAATAGCTGACCGAGAGGAAAAAGGGGATGTGCAGAGGGAAAGTTTGGCAGGGAAGGTATAGAACAAGCACAAAAGAAAATAGAGCCCAAAACAGAAAGTCCAAATTTATAGCAGTACCAGGAAGCCCTGCAAGATGGCAAAGTATCTTAGCCATCTGCCCAATGACATGAGCCGCAGGGGGGAAATTGGCTTATTCTCAAAGGAAACGATTTGGGGGAATTTAACTTGAAACCGACTGTTGGACTTTGATATGATGTTTGAGTCAGACATGGCTGCCACATTCAAATAAATTTTGTTGTTTACTTGTTGAGGGCATGAAAGAGAGAAAGTAGAAACAGATACTTGCAAAATACGCGCCATTAGCGCAGGGAGCTGCAGGACTTGTTTGAAGAAAGAAAAAAAGGACAGATCCGGCTGTGTGTTTCACCCAGGGCTCCATCGTGTTTCCCCTGCTGAGTTCTAAGACCAAACCAGCAACACGTCTGACTTCAGCATCGCTCTGCTGTCAGGTTGCCTGAGTTAAACTGCTGGTGCTCATTTTTCAGTCCGTAAAAGAACATAAGATTCAAGTACTAGAAGAAAGTAATGACTGCATCGTTCAAAGTACACTTTCCAGTCTCTGAGCCTGTTTCGGTCAGGCCCGTAAAACATTTGGCCCCATGTCATTTTGAATTTGTGGTTTGGCAGCGACTCAAAAGGCTGTGTTTACCTCTACAGGAGAGTTCTGGCCTTCTACTCTATCTCTACCCTTTGTAGCTCGGCATGAGAGCGGACATGCTTCTGATCTGTTTGCTGCAGAGAACAGGCAACCCTCTTTCTCCCAGTACCTCAAAGAGCCAGGAAGAGCCGAGAGTATGAGATGCCAGCCTTTTCATGATGAGTTCACACTCATCACCCTTGCGCTTTGTCCAAAAGCGTAATGGCCAAATAAGGAAGCATCTGTCTTCTGTTTCTCTGGGGCAAAGAGAAGAGCCATTATCTCTTTTGTGGAGGAGCAAAGAAAACAGTTCAAGAGTGAAGAGGATGTCATTTTTCTTTTTTTCTTTTTTTTTCAGAAAATAGTTAAACCTTTTCTGCAACAGGGCAAGTCAGGCAGAGTACTGTGTTTTCATTTATTAATAAGCATTTATAAGGGAAAATAGTTTGACCACTATAAAAAATCCACAAACTTCACTCCGCTTCCATTCCTGCTCTTGTGCTGTGGTCTGGCACACAGCAAATACAGACAAGCCAAGTGATACAAACAGTGAAATGTTCCAGTGCTATTATACTAAATATAAGATTATAGAACTGTAACTAACTGTTAGTAATGTGGTGAATGTGTCAAACATGTCTGTGTTCTCAAAAGTTCTAGCCCTTAGCCTAAACGTATCTCATATTTGTTTCAGACCCAGTCTTCTCAGAGACCTGTAAGATCGATAACAAGTTCCTGTCTCTAAACTACCTGGCAAGCTACATCCAGCCCCAGCCATCCACAGGGTGTGTTCTCTCAGGTCCTGATCATGACCAGGAGGTCCATATCATTGAGCTCCAGGCACCAAACTCCAGCAGGTGAGGAGAAGACTGTTGAACTACATTCCTTTTTGTTCTTCTGATGTGTTTCAAAAATATCCAAACATTTTTTTTTCTTAAATCTTATGGCAGGAATAAACTAAGAAGTTTCTGTTATACAGCTCCTGCAGAGTAAAGTGAATATAATGTTCAGGTTATTCTTAGAAGAAAAAAATCGCTGTCTTTAGCACTTTCATATTATTTTCTTAGATTTTTAGTGCTTGCACAACAAAATGAAGAGCAAAGAATATGCATTTTGTTCGCATTAAATACAGAGAAATACAATTAATATACGCTACCATTTAAAAATTTGGGGTCATTATTGTCTCAAAGAAATGTATACTTTTATTCAGCAAAGATGCATTAAATTGAGTGATGGAAAAGTAAATACTTTTACATTGGTCCAAAAAAAAAAAAAAATTATTTCAATTAAATGGTTTTTAAACTTTCTATTCATCAAATCATCCTGAAAAAAATTGGTGAAAAAATCAGCTTTGCCATCACAGAAATAAATACAATTTTAGAAACCAGTTATTTTAAGAAATGGTAATACTATTTCACAATATTACTGTTTTTATTGCATTTTTGATCAGGTAAATGCAGCCCTGGTGAGCGTAAAATACATCTTTCAAAAACATGAACAAAAATCTTACTTACCCCTAATTTTTTAATGGTAGAAAATATGATTTAATCTGCTGTTGAAAGACACCTGAAGGCCTTTCCAGACATCCATTTCACATAAAAGAAGTGCATACCATGTATAAATGTGTTTAGTATACCACGGTGTGCATGTGGGTGCTCGTGGGTGTGTTTGCTTTCATGAGTAAATGTGCGTGCATGTCGCTTTGTATTTGTCATTTTAGGTTGTCATTGTGTTTCCTCCGGTTCTGTAAAGTTTATTTGGAAATAGGCAGGAACTAGGGTATTGTTGATTTTGGAAAACTCTGCTGGGTAGAACTCTCTCCGCCCCCGCCAATATCACTCACTATTGCCTAATAGTAACTCAAAAATGAAAAACAGATCTAAAGATATGCAAGCATCATGATGGATCCCAGCATTGCGTTATGTGGTCTGTTTCACATGTGTCCAGCTTTGTTTTCTAGGAAGCGGTCCAGATATTTAATCAATTGGCAAGACACAGAAAACATGTTAAAACTGAAGTTTAATTTTTCCAAGATTCTTATGGCCTTCCTTCCATATGGATTCTTATGGCCTTACATATTCTTATGGCCCTCTCTCTTTTGTGTGTCTCTCTCTCTCTCTCTCTCTCTCTCTCTCTCTCTCTCTCTCTCTCTCTCTGAGTAGTGCATTCCAGGTGGATGTGATTGTGGATTTAAGGCCGCTGGATGGTGACGCCCCACTCCATCGTGACGTTGTGTTGCTTCTGAAATGTGAGAAGTCAGTGAATTGGGTAATCAAAGCCCACAGCGTCATCGGCAAACTGGACATTGTGGTATGATTTCTCAATTATTGGCTACATGCAAAATATGTAATGTAAATGCAAAGACAGCAAATCCCTCATGACTATTTTTTTTTCCAGTGTTGCTTTACATACTAATTTATAATGTTTAAGGGAAGTTTTGATATTGTATTTGATATTGTATTTTATGCAAATATTTTTTTATGATGATTGATTTATAAAATTACACAATGTTATAAAAGTCCAGCTGTAATGTTGAAAAAATTAAGAAAAGGATCAGATAAATACTACTGTTATATACAGATTTTTCTTTATGGATTTGAAAGACCATTCTTATTTTTACCAAGGCTACATTTATTTGATCAAAATACAGCCAAAAGCAGTGTGAAATATTATTACAATTAAAATATATATATATATATATTTAAATATATTTAACAATATGATTTAATTACTGTGATAGCAAAGCTGTATACAGTAGAAAATGGTTTTGTTGCTTAATGAAGCCTAAAAAAACACAATACAGTTATTTCTTTCAGGGTTGTAACATTGTCTTTATTGTCCAAAAAATCTTAGTGATCCAAAACTTTAGTAGTAGTGTATATCATTTTTTAAAATGGTTTGTAAATAAACTATATATAATTCTTTCTCTTCAAACTGTGTCAAAAGTTTGAGCAGAAGATAGCAAGTTGATCCAATGAACTGTGTGATCTGGAGGCCTGTCATGAAATGGAGTAATAACAGAAGGTGGAGTGTAGTGAGTTTTTCTTCAGCCAGAGCCTTTGGAGTGTTTTTATTGTAGTGCTGGCCTGGCACTTCAGAATATGAATTATGAGAGCGTCTGGCTGCTGGTTTCAGATAGCACAGCTCAAGACTCACACCACTGAAACTGTCACTGCACTCTTGTAAAGCGATTGCGCACACTGTGTAATTTAATGCTAAATATTTGTGCATTTTTATGTGCTGCTTACGAAAAAAAATCTGCAGTGTCATTACGACAAGTCACATTACTTTTTTAGAGTTTTAAGGTGTTTATATTATAATTTATGGATGTGGTTCTGAACTGGAGAAGAGTAATGTAGAGAAAAGTAATTTATATACAAGTACAGTGTGATTCTTTCACATACTGATCTCTCATTGAATATACAAAGACAGAAACCAAAACAGTACAGCAGACAACAGCAGTTTTTATATAAGAATGTTTATATTTTTAAATGGCAGCAGTTGAAGTTAAAGAAATTGAGACATGCTCCAAGACTCAATAATTAACAAATCACATAATTTCAGAATTAAATTATTGGGGTACAGTGTTCCTACACTATGCTATGGTAGTCTGACATTGGCAGTCAAAGAGTCACAAAGTTCATTAGATAATTTTTATGTGAATGTCTAAGATAGTGTGAAAAGCATCTGTCTCCATGAATTTGTTTGATTGAACATGTCTGTGTCCAAGTGAATCAGTTACAGTGTTTTATAGCATGGGAGAATGTAAGTTATGCATGTGATACGATCCACAGCCTTGTAAAATCAAAGCCCTGCTACTGTTGGCAGATTGGCTCAAGCTCATTGTGCAGCCTGGTGAGGCATTTGTGGGAAACACGGCTGGGAATGAGGACCATCTGCCCTTCACACCCAACAGAGAACAAAGAGAAGCTAACATATAATTCCTATGTAATTTGACGCATCTCAAACCACAATCAAATTGAACTTGGTAAATTGGTCATAGATCAATAGCAGCATGACTCACTTTGTCGAAACTAAATGCGTCCATGTACATTGCGTTCATTCATTTTTTAAAAATCTAATATTGGAAACAGAATTATTGACAGCTTGAATATTATCCATTGTCTAAGCCTTTAACCTTAACAAAAATCAAGCCAAATTCTTGTTTTTGAAAAATGTTAAAATACACTATTTTCTGTTTTTCCCTTTCAGTATTAAATCAAAAAATGAATAAACAGAACATACAGCTTAAGGTGACTTAATGTGAGGGATATTCAACATAAAAAAAGGAATTGGGAATTAGTTCTGATGGTAAATTTACACTGAAAATGTAAGCATTGTTTGGCATTTGAGCACTGACGTGTTTTTTTCTTCTATCACCAAGAGTCAGTCTTACCGTTCTTGCAGTTTGATTTAAAACATGCATTATGTTGCAATTCCTTTTCTGGCCAACATTTCTTTACTTCCATTTGAGGCTTAGCGAATGTTAATTTTGGACCATAAGATAAGGAATTAAATCCGAATATGTTAATGAAAACAAGAACATCTTTGGCTTATTGTTTAAGAGTTGTGAAATGTGTCTCAGAAAAACAAATATGGAGTGGAACAGGACTCAAAGAATGAACACTTCTGACTGTATTCCTTTATGTTTCTGCATGTGAAGTGAATGTGTGTTATTTTGTTCTTTCCCTCTGTCCTTCTCAGACGTCAGATACCGTCAGCCTGAGTGAAGACACTGAAAGGCTGATGCAGGTGTCAAAGACGGTGAAACAGAAGCTGCCCGCAGGATCTCAGGCTCTCATCCAGTGGGCAGAGGAAAATGGATTCAAACCCGTCACTTCCTACACCAACACCCCTGTTGCCAACCACTTCAAATTGCGCCTCAGAGAACAAGGCAAGAGCAGTAACTGAAGATATGAGCAATAGAAACTTAAAATAGTTACAATGCGCTTGTCAATAAACCTTAATTATAAATAAATGTAAATATAAATAACTATACATTTCACAAGCTAATGTTAGTTATTGGTTATTTGGTTGGTAGTTACTGTGTTTGCTTTGTGTGTGATTTCCTTGCATTTGCATTAACAACAAGAAGCTGTCAATCAGATTGACGTTTCAATCTCAGCTGCTGTCACTTCCAGATCTAGGGATCATGGATGAGGGAATGTTCCCACCAGAGTTGTCCATTCTCCGCAATGCCAACCCACTTCCTAAGCCCAGCGCCCGGGATTCCCCTGCACGGAACAGGTTCCCGTTTCCCTTCCTGCCATCCACGGACCAGGGCCTGTCTTTCCCACCTCTGACCCTGTCTCTTGAGGAGCGCGATCATCAGGCTGGGGGTCCCGAGGAGCAGCAGGGGGCTTCAAATGTAGGATTCAGTGTGCAGTGTGAGAAGAACAAAATGGTGGTCAGCATTGACAAGGAAACTCTACAGGTAACAGGAAACATAACCTATGCACAAATATTGAGATGTAAGAATGAGTATTGCGGAGTAACTAACTAAGGGCCAGTTTTACTAAACGGCAAATTAGCGTGAAAGCACAATTCCAAAACAATGCCGATGGGAGGGGAAATTTCTGCGGGTGATTTACTAACAACGCGCAAATTAAAGAACACAGACGCAACATCTCATTTACATATCTACCAACGCAACAAATTTAGTTTAGTCGTGAATAAAGAATAAAGAAATAAAGAAGCCACAGTATGTTGAAAAGAACCGGATGCAAAAAATGAAGGTTTGCTAGACATTTTGATAGAGCTGGTATTGCGTGACTCAGTTGAGGGTTCAAAGTTGTCTTTTATTTCCTGAAGCAAATTAAAAATAACATGGCTTGGCAAACGATGTTCGGATAATGTGTTCTTCTGGCATTCCAAATAAAATTAGGCTAATGTGTGTAAAAAATCCTCTCCCTTCTACCACACGCTCTGTTCTCTGCGGTGCCTCCTCCTAGCCATTTCAAGCACAAAATAGTTTAAGACATGTTTTTTTGGGGTGTTAAATAATGGCGCTAATGCCAGTAATTTGACAAGCGCAAACGTTAGTAAAATGCGTTGCGTGATTCATTTGAATACTCTCCTCCCATAACTTTTGTGTCTGAAAGGGAAACTCCTACAAATGCATATTCAATAAGGTCAGCCGCAAAAATAAATGTGTCCACGTCTTTTCAGCGCTAATTCGTCACTGCACGTATTTAGTAAAACCTGACAGTACAATTTTAACGCCAAAGGACGGTTTGCGCTGGCGCAAGCTTTTAGTAAAATTGGCCCTAAAAGTAGTGGGACTACTACTTAATACATTTTTTATTTGCTCACATAGATTTTTGTTTTGTAACAATCCCAAGGCCTTTGCTGTCTGATCAGTTTAATGCATTCTTGCTAAATTAAAGTATTAATTTCTTTAAAAAGCAAGCAAATAAACAAACAAAACAAAACCCTGAACCCCAAACTTTGAAGTGGTTGTATTTCTATTATTTTGTTGCTTTGTTAGTAGGGTAGCTTGAAATGTAGCTAACTACTTGTTTAAACTTGTAGCTTGAGTGTTATTAAATAGTTTCAACTATAGTTGAACTATAGTTTCAAAGTAGCTTCTTTAACACTGGTAAGAACAACATAAAAAGGTTAAAGAAGTGCAGAAATGGTGCGTGAGAGACACCTTGTTTTTCCCTCAAGCTGATGCAGTGTGAATATTCTCAGAATGTGTGGGCCATATGCAGTGATGTCAGAAACCAAAGAGTGGTGTAATAGACCACTTCAGAGGAAGAGAGAACCCTCATTCTGCAATCAAAATGCTTTTGAGCAGAGTTAGGCCAGCTTGCAAGTCTTGTTTGTCACTGTCAGAAACTGAAACACGCAATGGATTTCAGATTTACACAGCAATAACTTGAGGACTGATAAAATATATTGTTTGATATGTTGTCAAAGGTTGAGATTTTTCCTGTGAATTCATGTTTTTCTAATGTCCTCACAGGCCAATGGGTTTGGAAAACCCAATATCACTCTTCAGGACTCCCAATGCAAAGCAACCTCAAACACCACCCACTATATACTGGAGACGCCCCTGTCTGGCTGCCAAACCACCAAAATTCCCTCCCACCCCAGCCCAGTGGTCCTTTATATCAATTCAGTGAGTACTAAAGCAAATATACAATCAATAGTGTGACTGTGAAATCTAGTCCTTGTTTGCGTTGCTTTGTCTGATGCATGCGGGTATTCAGCGTCAATGTCCCCTCCAACACACTGTATCTGTTTACTGTGTTTCCTGGTCCTGCAAGTGTGTTTTCACCCAAAAGGGATGATTCACTTCCACACTGATCTTCTGTGATAATTTCTAGCGGAAATTCCTAACAACACTTTTAGCCTTGAACCCATTAAAAAAACTGGGCGACCTCCCAAATATTTATCCTTTACTGTGAACTCTAAACCTCAAGGGCAATTAAAACGATGTGACGCGTATGGTCAGAGCACAGTACTGGCTCACAGAGAAAGATCCAGAAAGCATCAAAGGAGGTTGTTGTTGCAATGACAATCCTATGACAAATTGGCAAGTCTTGAGAGAATCAATTTCACCTCCATTAGACAATGTTCACAGGCCTCTTTCACCTTTGAACCCACAAACTCTTCTGAGCTCACATAGGGAGGTGATTCTCATACTATAATGTGAATGGATTGCTGTATTTTTCCGATGAGAAGAACTGAGATGGGTTTTTTTTTTGTTCATCTTCCTTGGGAGTCGCATTGCTGAAATTGTGCATTCCCATGTATTAAATCCAGCTTTCTCATCTGTTTCGGCAGACCTTTGGCAAGTATGCATTTCGATTATCTTTGACTGTATCTGTGCTAAGCAACAGAGTGAAGCAATGTCATTTCGAAGGAGAGTTTTATAGAGGAAATTGTATGATTGTTAGGAAATTGTTGGGTTTACGTTGCCTTATTATTGAGAAGTCATGAACTAAGTGTGTCTGTGATTGACAGATTGTTATTAGCCAATCAGAACAGAAGGATGGAAGCGGCTGGCCCTTTGAATATGAAGATCTGGAGTCAGGAGATGTTGTAATACCAGGAGATCCGGATGTGACAGAAAAAATTTCACCTGAAAACAGACATCGTGCGACTATTTTGGTATGATATTTACATGTCATGTAGTATTCATAAATGGTACTACAAGATTAGTTTAAATTAATATAAAAAAAAAAAAAAAATAGTATTTTTTTCTCCTACTGCATTTATGTGATGAAAAAATAAGTCAAATTTACAAAATGTACTAATATTTTCCATGCATATTAATATTTTCCAACTCTCTTTCTCTGTCCTTAGTTTAACTGCACATACCGTAGAAACCAGGAAACCCCAGTTGACAGTGATATCGGATCTGATGATTTCATTGTAGACTCACTACACAATGTTACCTTCAACATGGAACTGTTTAACAATCCGTTTCACTACCCAAGCACTCAATCCTTCCTCACCATCACTGAGAACAGGCCCATCTATGTGGAGGTAAGCATATATATATTTTCATATACCACAGTATGGTTGAAGGCTTGATTCTGATCGATTAAGATCACATTCCTGGCTTGTTGACCCATCACACTCACATACTCTCTAAACACAGAAGTGTTTTAGAGATGAAAACCTACATGTACACTACTGTTCAAAATGTTGGTGTCGGTAAACTATTTTGATGTTTTTGAAAAAAGTCTCTTTATGCTCATCAAGGCTACATATTTTATCAGAAATGCATTAAAAACAACAGTAATATTGTGTTATTACTTCAGAAATCTGTGCTGATTTGGTGCTATTATTATCAATGTTGAAAACAGTTCTGCGTAGTATTTTTGTGGAAACTGTTATTCAGAATTCTTTAATGAATTGAATAGAAAGTAAAACAAACATTTGCTGTCACTTTTGATTAGTTTAATGCATCCTTGTTAAATAAAAGTATTAATTTCTTTAAAAAAATAAATAAAAAATCTTACTAACCCCAAACATTTGAACAGAAGTGTATATGTGGAAACTGTAGGGCATTACATTGTGTAATACATATATTCTGTATGTGCGTTATGATGGAAAAGATTCCTTTGGGGTTCAATAAAACCATTTCCAGTTCTGTAACCACATTAGGAATCTAATTTAATAATTGAATGAGAAACCATATACACAAATATAGTCACTGCCAAAAGCTCTTGAAATACAAGTTCTGCTTTTACCCTTTAACCATAATGTGTGGTTCTCATTGTGTATGGTTTCATGTTTCTAATACCATAAGCGCCTGGTGTCTGTGTGTCTGATCAGACATTGTCCTGAATTTGTGTGCATGTGTATAGATCTCTCTCTGTCTATCATTGTGAAAGAAGTCAGGAGTCTGCTGTGTGTGTACATTTTGTCTGGTCTAGGCTCATGTCATTTTGACATTAATCAGAGGGGTTTCAAGAGGGGAAGGCAGACAATATCTGATCTCAGTGTGGAATGCTCAGGTCCCCACTTTGTGTTTATAACTCTCTCTTTTTCAGGGTTATAGTCTTTCATTATATATGTCCACTGATGTTCCAGCTCATATGCCATATGAAAATAACAGATCAGTGCTGATCGTTTTTGATGTGTTGATTTATACCATTCAGTAGATCACAAAGCTTTTAAACAATATGCAATAAAGTTTTTAATGACTAATTTGTTAAACATTTGTTTTTAATTAGTTTATACCTAAAACAAGTAAAAAAAGGAATTAATAGCTGTTTCCATCAACCTATTTTTATGCATGTTTTGGAATATTGCATAAAAAAAAACGCTGAATGGAAACACCAAAGAATGCACATTAATTCTAAAAATGTGCATAAAAAACTTGTGCGCTCAACTGAGTTAGATTTTTTTTTTATCTGATAAGAAAACATGCGCAAAAACTAGGTGGAAACACATTTACAGAATAAATTCCTTTATGCGCATTAAAAAAGTAATGTGACTTTGGGCTATGGGATGGCATAACTGGACTAACCGATCTCGCTGCACAGCATCTGAAATGTTGTTTTTGTCATTCTTAAATGCCTAAGCCAAAGTCTGTAGTCAAAGTGGTTCGGTATAATTACCTCCCAGAACTGTCTTTCATGACTGCATTCCCAAACAGCAGGCATCCTCCTTCGAAAGCAAGAGAACATGTCTGCATTTATTGTATTTCATCTGCACGCTCTGAGGCTCAAGTAATTTATGTATGAAACTGCAGCCTCCTACTGCAGCAAATTGCCTTTTTCTTAGTGATATTTGGCACCAGTTTATCAGGAAGGGATGATTTCTTCATGTCACTGGATGAAAACGGTGCTGTATTTGCGAATGTTTTATGTGATATTCCAATTTTGTGCACAAGTAAAATTCGCAACTTTGGATGGAAACATAGCTGATGATATATTCTTAAGCTTGTCACGAAACAGTGAATCTAACCACTATACAGTGGGTTTACTTAAAGCTGCAGTCCTTAACTTTTTTTTGTTAAAAATTATTCAATTTTTGAGCAAGTACCAGCCAGCGTTCAAAACTTAAAAAAAAATAAGAAAAAACTCCTTACCTTAGCCCGATTCACAACGGTAATCTTATAATAATGTTTTCTAATTTGAGTGGTAGTGGTAGGAATTTGCGGGAAATTCAAGCATGCCGCCACATCATTACGTCATGTCTGTAAACATAAAGAAGGTGTCCCAGATAGTAGGCTATATCGCATGTGAGGGTCCTGTGGATCGTTTATAGCCTTTTCTCACAGCAGCTGGAATAATTAAATTTATCATTTTGATGGCGGATTGTAATCCAGAGAGGATTATGTGTTTATGAAACAAGTGTAAGTGACTGAAATTAGATATTCCAGTTTTAAATGTGCATCTGATTACAGATAGCCTATATACATGGAATTACACAAGATTTGTATTTTAAAGAGAACCAGATCTAAGGAAAAATTGTTTGCTTTTTGGGTTAAAATAATTTATTTATATGAAATTCGAATGGTATGACAATTGGAGATTAGACAGTATAGAAATTGAAATCTACATGTACCGCTAATACACACTAGATACACGTAGTCACCCAGTGCTGATGTTGTTAACATTAACAATTTGAGAACAAAGTAACAATAATAATAATTTGCACAGATTTATGTGATATGAGCTAACTGATCATTAGATTTAATCACCATTGGTAGCGTGATTTATTGTATTGCTTTTCTCCTCTGTTGGTCAGAACAAAATTGGCAGACTTGTTACTTACTTGTTCAGATGACAATATCCGGGGAAAATTCTTATTTGGGTCATACTTCCAAGGCGTAGGCTAGAATCTGTGATTCCGAAAGTACAGTATCCACACTGGTGCGGTGTAGCCACACATACTCCTCAAAACATTAGATTCATCCGCGCTGGAGCCATGCCGGTGCACAACCCACGCAAAGAAGATAATTCCACAAATATCTGCAATTGCAGGTCTCAAACAGTGATGGCGACAAAGAGGCAAAACTTTCGGACTGCAGCTTTAAAGAATGAACACAGTAGTTTAAAGGTGCAGTAGGAGATGTTGGAAAATGTTAACTTTAGCCTGATAGCACTGAAAGCGAACGTCCCGCCCTCCCTGCAATCGCCATCCAAAGCCACGCCCCCTGAACGCATATACGCTCACAGACCAGAATACCAGAGACAACATTACTACAATAGGCTACATCAGCGGTTCCCAGTCCCAGTCCCACCAGTGTCATTCACCGGTGAGAAAACTTTATAGTACAATTAGTAAAAGTACTACAATATCAGGAAGGAAGATTGGGTTGTTGATGTTTGTCTGCCATTCTCGTTCAGTCTGCGTAGTGTACGTGAACGCGCTGATGACGTATCCTCTCTGCGCGAACAGGGTGCGGAGATGTATGTTAATACATTTTCATTTTATTTTTCATTTTCATTTTATTTCTATAGCACAAATTAATACAACCATTGTTGCCCAATGTGCTGTACAACAATAAAGAAAAACATTTTCATAAATATACACAGACAATAACATCGCACCACACAGAAAAGACACAAAGAACATAAAACTCAGCACCCAGAGAGATTAAAAGCCTGAGTTAATAAATACGTTTTTAACAGGGATTTAAAACTAGAGATAGTCGGAGCTGATCTAATACTCACAGGTAACAAATTCCACAGTTTCGGTGCAGCAACTGAGAAAGCGCGATCACCCTTAAGTTTTAATCTAGATCTGGGAACTGTTAAAAGTTGCTGATCAGAAGATCTCAGGGATCTAGCAGAAGTGTGACGTTTTACTAAGGCATCAAGATATGTTGGAGATAAGCCGTTTAAGGATTTAAAAACAAACACTAAAAGTTTGTATTCTATTCGGAAACGAACCGGCAACCATTTGAGAGAAAACAAAATCGGTGTAATATGCTCATGCTTGCGTGTACCTGTCAGCAGCCTAGCTGCCGCATTATGAACTGCCTGCAAACGCGCCAAAGCTGTCTGGTTAACTCCTATATATATATATATATATATATATATATATATAGTATTACAATAATCGAGTTGCGAAAAAATGAAGGCATGGATGAGTTTCTCAAGATCATTAGCAGAGAGAAAAGTTTTTACTTTAGCTAGAGGTCTCAGATTAAAAAAGCATGATTTAACAACATTGTTAATTTGCTTATCAAATTTGAGTTCTCTGTCAAACCAGACACCTAAATTTTTCACAACTACTTTGTTGTACACAGCCAGGGGACCCAAATTTACATTTACAGAGGCCAAATTTTCAGTTTGTCCAAAGAAAATAATCTCTGTTTTATTATCGTTAAATTTCAGAAAATTTGAGGTCATCCAGCTTTTTACGTCCCTTAAGCAATTCAGAAGTGGAGTTAAAGCATTCTTGTCATTCTTTTGAAATGGCATATAAATCTGTGTGTCATCGTAATACATACGTTGACAGGCAGATAGGAAAGGCAACTAAAACACAGTGTTTTGATTGGACAATAGTTTCTTGGTCCTACACCTTCCACAGTATATATAAATACATTTAGACCACTTAACTTCATGATTGCTATCGGGATGTGAAGAGACTTCAACCAGCATAACAAAAATTGTTTCTGAAGGCAATCACCTATTGCACCTTTAAAAAAAGAAAGGGTGTCATATACATTTTCCTATATTCAACATGAACTTTAGTCAAGCTCTCAAACCACAAAAAGACAAATGTGTAACTGAAAAAAAACATCTATACATATAACTAATGCATCAGCGTAGGGTGAAGCATGCACTTTTACAACATGTGCAACTCCTTTTTACCGTATTATGCAATATTGTTTCTCAAGTAAATATATCCTTGTTTCAAGGACTTGTAGATATTTTATCTGGAGAATTAGACAAAAATATTATTTAACAATAGGATTTTAGCAGTGTGTTATGGTGTCAAAGAGTTAATGCAGTAATAAAAAGTCTGATAACACTTATTCACTTACGTTGTTCCATATTTAGATTCCAGCTTTTCCAATTTTAGACAGTTATCTGTGACTGTAAATCCAAGTCTTTTGGAACCATGCAATAACTTTGTACAGCATAAATACTGAAGTTTATATTATTGCCCTCTGCCTCATATCTTTATTATGCATCTGAATATTCAGTTGATACTACTGGTTCCCCCTTATGTTGTTCATGTGTTGCAAGATTTTGAGTAGAAAATTACTTAAATGCACACAATCACACAAAGCTACTTCAGAAATGTAGCAAGTCATTTTTGTGGTGTTTTTTGTGAGTGTGTGTGTGTGTGTGTGTGTGTGTGTGAGACAGTCTGTTGTCACTGAAAATGCATGTTATTTATGAATCTTACGCATTACTGTTTGAGGATCACACTGCCTACCTGAAATGATTCGGCCACTCTCCAGAGTATGACACCTCCTTGGCACAGCTCTGTTGAGGAAATGGAATGCAATGTTTTTTGTGGCAGCTCTTAACTGTCATGCATGGTTTTACAACATCAGATGGCCAAACTTTTACCACTGAATGATCCTTGGAAGATTTATTTGAGGCACAGAAATCTGACGTCAGAATTTGTGATTCTTGGAACCGTAACCACTCTGACAATGTTTCTTTAGACAGTCTGCCGTGTTAAAACAAATCGACAGCCTCTGTGCTTTATTTGCTGATTTGAATCGATGCCTGAGAGAGTTGGTGGAAAAAAACTCACTCAGACCGATCAAAAAAGATAGACTGAGCATGTCTGCCAGAGGACTAGACATAATATATAGCATCTAAGCATCACTCTGCTGATCCATCTCATACAATATGAATCACTTTTGATGGTATTTATGAAAAATTGACAAAAAAGTTGTATTAATCAAGATAAAGAAAGCAGTATTTCTTTTTCTCTTTGTCTTGCTGTCTCTCTCTTTTATTGTTTGCAGCAGAAGCATATTTTGTCTCACAGTAAAATGACTTTTTCTTTATTAACAGAGACATGTGACCTTTCTCCGCAGATTTCAGCCACAAAAGCCGATCCTAACCTTGGGTTCATGATCCAGACCTGCATCATATCTCCAGACTCCAGTCCTCTTACACCATCGGACTATGTTGTCATAGAGAACATATGTCCTAAGGACGACTCTGTGCTCTATTACCCTCAGCGAGGCGATTTCCCCATCCCTCACGCTCAGATTGACAGAAAACGCTTCAGTTTCACCTACAGATCAAAGTTCGACGTATCATTAATCTTCCTGCACTGTGAGATGTCCCTCTGCACCAGAAGAAATGACAAGGAGATGAACCTGCCAGAGGTAGAAACCATCATCTAACATAGCAGCTCTGATCTAATGAGATGCCTTTGTAGGCAATATTTTGTAGAATGTACAGAACTGCTACTTATGTCAATCCAAGAAGGATTTTGCAAATTTTTTTAATTGTATTTTTGCATCTCCAAAATATTTTTTTCCTTAAAAATGATCACAGTATTTTCTGTGCATTGATTTGCAGTAAAACTCACCAATAATCATCAATGTATTTGTATAATTAGAATTAGTCACAGTAAGATTACCTGTAGTTACCTGTACATTTGTTCAAGGGATATTTCACCCAAAAATGAAAATTTGCTGTTAATTTACTCACCCTCAGGCCATCCGAGATATAGGTGACTTTTTTTCTTCAGTGGAACAATAAAGAAGATTTTTGGCTGAAACTGCGGTCCTGCAATGCAAGTCAGTGGTTACAATCACTTGAGTGTCAAAAAAAAAGAAGCATATCAGGAAACACAAAATTAATACCCGGGGTTCCTGAAGTTATATAGAGGTCTTATGAAGCAAAATGATTGGTTTGTGCAAGAAACTGGACATTATTTATAACATTATAACAGCCTGAAGCATGTGGTCTGGAGTGATGTCTGGCTCGCAAACAAATTATTCTTTTGAACTGGTTATTTAAAATAGTCTAAAATAGTTTGCAGCTCGAACAGCACAGATCTACAAGTTACTTTGTCATTATTATACATGCATTTCTTTCTCATTTCTCTTTATAGATGACCCTGTGATACCACAGTTCCACTTCCTAAAACTATGTTCCAATAAAAATCAATTTTAACTGATTAATTTAAACTGTAGGTGTATTGGCTCACTGTCCTTTTTTTAGAGAATAAATTACAGGTAATACTGTTGTAAACAATGTTGGCAAAACTTTAGTATAGGGACCAATTCTCACTATTAACTAGTTGCTTATTAGAATGCCTATTATTAACATATTGGTTGTTTATTAGTACTTATAAAGCACATATTGTGCATGACCATATTCTACATCTATAATCCTACCTAATCTTAACAACTACAATACTAACTATTAATAAGCAGCAAAATAGGAGATTATTGAGGCAAAAATCATAGTTACCGGTTTGTTAATAGCGAGAATTTGACCTTAAAATAAAGTGTGACCACAATGTTCAATTTCTTGCACATAGTAATAGTTTTGCTTAAAAACACACCTCAATATATCATCAGGGAATTAAGTTTTTGTACCCTGATATACTTTTTTGATTCTCAAAGTGGCAGTTGCCGCTGACTTGCATCTTATGTTTGGATCACAGTTTCAGCTAAAAATCTTCTTAATGTTCTATTGAAGAAAAAGTCACCTATATTTTTGGTGGCCTGAGGATGAGTAAATTAACAGCAAATTTTAATTTTTAGGTGAATCCCTTTAATCACTGAAAACAATTTTGGCCTTTATGGCCAGTCCATTTCTGCTCATTTTATGATAAAATTCACAGCAGGTGTACACATCATGTATTGCACGATTTGTTTGCACTCAGAATTTTGGGTTTTGATGGGCTAGTATTGCATTTCTTCCCTCAGGTTAATGCTTTTTACAGAAATACTTTAGAAAGATAACAAAAAGCTAGCACAAATAATGCCACTATTTATTAAATTTGCAGCAATTCTCATGTTCAAGATAACAAAATCCTAGAGGGGCTGCTATGTAGAGCTTCCAAATGGGTCGCTAATGAACTTCCATTTCAGTTATAATGCTGTCTTAAAAAGAAGCTTCCTAATTAGGCAGTAAGGCAGCTCACCAGGTTTTGGTACATAGCCTTTACCTCCTTCATCTTTGCTATCATCTTATATGCATTTCTCTTTCTTTTACATAATATCTTTGTATTGTTTATACATATCTTTATAGATGACCCTGTGATAACACAGTTCCAATTCATAAAACTGTTCCAATACAAATCAGTTTTAACTGATTAACATAAACTGTAGGCGTATTGGCTTTCACACAATCTGATTGAAAATCAATCAACTGCATTATCAGCATCATTAACTGAATCAAAATTAGCTGCACTGTGTATGTTTGTTAAATTTTAGGCTGCACAGGGTTATCAGATCTCATTAAGTCAGAGCGCAGGAACGCAGATAACTTATTGACCCTAGGACATATTTTCAGAGTAGCTGCTTTATTATATGGACAACATGAACACAATCTTTAATTCATTTAAATAGTCTGTTTGACTTTGCTGTCCATCCTAAGAGTTGCTTTTCGATTCATTGCCTTGGCACGGGTCACTCAACGCCAGCTGCTAGCATCAATCCACTCTCTGTGAGTGCGGGATGCGTAAATCTTAGGTTACTTCAGTTACCATCCACAGAGGAAAAACAAATCTCCAACTTTCACTGTCCTTTTTCAAATTTTCCTTCCTCCCTTGCTTTTAGCCATAATCATTTTAATCTCCTGCATTTGCAGACGCTCTAATCATCATATTGCACATTAATGTTGTTTATGTCTCACCTAACATGATCTTGAAAGTGACTCATTGTTTAGTTGAAGATGTTTACAGTTCAGCCATAATCTGGATGAGGATAAGAGACATGACATGTCAAACCATATAAACTGTGTATGAAATTACATGTGCTTTCTCTGCGAAGAGCGTGTGCTCGGTTTGGCTCGGGCATAATGGCTGCAACACAGAGAATGGCTTTAATGGCTTATTATATACACTAATCCATGCTTATGAAGAACAAAGTTACAATTGTGTACATCACAGGGCTTAAAAATAAGGATGGTCTGATGGCGTCACTGTGAGAGTGTTTTAGGCCAGTTGATTCTAAGGCCAGTATTGCATTGTTGTGCACAGTTAACAAATCAATAATGTTTTGTAACAAATGGTATGACCTTAAAAAGGTACTAATATGTACGTTTAAGGTACTAATATGCACCCTTAAGAAAAAAATAAGATACAAAGGTGTACCGTTTAAAAGGGTTTCCCTCCAGTGACAGCTTTTTTACCTCTTTTTCTAATACATTTTATAAAATGTATAAAAATGAACTTGAAAATGTTGCTAAAAATAAAACATAAAATATCTTTGGTTAAGGCTCTGAAAATGTTGGCAGTTCTCCACCAGACCAAAAAAAATAAAAATATATATATATATATATATATATATATATTCTTATTGCTGAGCCCTACATTAACACCCCATTTATACATGTAGAATATCTGTGTTTTCTGTTTGCCAAATTGCAGCAGATTCCAAAATCTGGCCTCTCCTCATAATAAAGAACATGCAGTTGTAGGCCTGTTTATTATAGTAAGCTCTTTTATCTCATGAGGTTCATGATGTTCTTTGAGGATTGTGGTGCCCCTATGCCAAAGATTACACCTGGATCTTGTTCTAACGTTTCTGCTTCTCTCTTTGTAGTGTATGTTACCAGATGAAGCCTGCACTTCCCTTAGTGTGGACAACATCCTCCTCATGATGATGAACACCAAGACCATCACCAAGCCAATTGTGGTCGTCTCCGACAACACACCTGTCACTGTTAACGTACCTGTGGAGCCACCTAGTCCACAACATCCTGGTAAATATTGCATAAAATATATATATTCTAATAAAAAATCCACAAAAATCAATCCTTTGAAAAATATATTTAAAATCATTCAGATGAGATGAAGACTCCAGTCATTTCAGTGTTGTAGAAGAAGCTTTTTTTTCGAGGCTTAGATATTTTGAAGAACATGGCATATATGAAGCATCATGGGAGAAAGTGTGCGCCTGAAGTTGTATATGTGTCAGTCACTCACAGATGACAGGCCTTGCCTTGCTTTGTGGCGCATTACTCCCATCTGGAGTCTTTTAATATGTGGCAGTGTTGAGTATGTGTGTATTTGCATGTGTGTTTATTGTGCATTCAATGTGGTTTGGTTTGAGAGTATACAGTATGTGGTTCATTAGAGATGTGAGACAAGGGACTCATAGATGCATCAGAGGACAGGAAAAAGACCAGCTTTCCATTTCTGGATAGCATTTGTTTTCACTTAAACATTCTTTAAGGCCTCCTTTTCCCGTACAGAGAGAGAGGGGGAAAGGGGAGAGGAGGATAAGAAAAAAAAAACCTGTGAGAGTGATAAAGAAAATGACTCTTATACACTGCATACCTGCAGTCTCCTTTGCAGCAGAGTGCATTTGCTATAGATAGATTGTGTTGTGTACTAGAGGACAGGGTGGTGTCTAAATGTTTCACAAAGAAACTTAATTTGACCATGACTGATTTGTTCTCTTCCCTGCATCCTTTTGGCACTATTGTACCTATTGCGGTTAGAGTGATTCAACTTTACTGACTCGCAGCCTTAATGAAAATCATTCCAGTTTAATAACACAATGTTGCTGTGCTGCTTGTAGCAAATGGAGCATGCGTCTATTAGTCACACTTGATTAGGGAAATGATTGCCACTCCTGTAGGATGCAAGCTGGGATTTTATTGGCAAAGTCAAGTCTTATGTAGGTTTAGTTGTTTCTGAGTGGAAACAAAATCAGAGATCAGTTCCATAGCAAGCAGATGACACATACCTGGGAAATTGGGAGCGAATCCAGATTTAATGTGAATTCAGTATAAATCCAATGTGGGCTCATTCTTCATAAACAGGCTTGTGTATGTTGCCAACGCCAGGCTTATTTTCTCTGGTGTGGATTAGGTAAACACAGATATGCCATAAAAGTAATGAAAACAGGCTTTGCGTCTCATTTTGAACACAAAGACGACTCTTATACAGACATGGCAGAAAAGCAACCTCTCAAAAAGGCTCAAAGCACCGCTCTGGACAGGATCCCAAAGTATTTGGCTTAATCTACAAATCAAAGAGGGCAGTTTGTGGGAGTGCCATGCTTTGTGAAAAACACAGCAGAACAAAATGTTGCCATCCGAAAACAGATTTATGATCAGAAAACAATAATTCCCTACCCTTATGGTCAAAAACGAAGGTACAAACTCAAATTAGATTGTTGTAAATGTCTTGATTTTAATTTGATGTGCTGGTAATCAAGTCCAAGTTGGTTTTGATGTTATTGTGGACATGACAAACTTTTCTAGGAGACGCATGACAAATTAAATGTGTTTTAAAATCGGCCCAAAATATCAACATATTTGATATCATCCAACTGGACGGGTTCAGTCTGTCAGGTTGTGGCCATCATACACTACACAATTTTCAGTGAAATCTGTCAAATCTGACAGCCCAAAATCTGCAGACTGGTTCTGACTTCCAGGAACTAGCACTGATTCTTACAAAATGCAAATCCAGGGGGGGAAAACGTCTAAAAGTTGTGTAGCGTATTCCAAAACCTTAAGAAAAAAGAATGTTCAACAACAAAATTTAAGTGTTAAACCAAACCAGTCAGGTCCGAGAGAAAACGCAGCACTAAAAATCTTGATTTGGGACAAAAACTGGTTTAGATCTTTGTGTTCTTAACCTTTTTATGAGGCAAGAACTCCTCATTCCGTGAAGCATTGTGAATGACATAATCAACGATTTTTTTGACTGTGTGTGATTGGATTCCAACTTCCATGGTAACTTGTGGCTTCTATGAAATTATATACCAACACTTAACAACTGTCTTCAAAGATTTATGTTTTTGCTAAAACAGTATTTTTCTATGAATAAAAAAAATTGAATTTTTACTTCTAGAGCTTCTTTGCTCTATACTGCTGAATCAGGCACGCACATCATCTTGTTAAAGTTTGTCCCAACTTTGTCCAAAAAATACACACAAGCATATTGTTCTTGCGCTCAAGTTTACTTCCCTTCTGAAACCTAGCTAGCCCTAAAAAGGGCGAAGTAAAGAACAGCACAAATACATTCTGACACCCGGGAAGAGATCTTGGGCGGTGGTGACTACATAGAAATGTTGTCCAACTCATTAGGGCTAGTTCCTTTACTTCCCTCTGAGATACTTTACAGGGATTGTGGGTGGAGTAGGGAGTAGCTCAGCCAAACTTATGGCAACGGCAGAGTAAACCACATCCCTGGTTCTGAGCTTTGAGCTGACATAGCTTCTCCCAGGAATCCTCTAAACATACAAGCTTTTGTTCTCTGTTCTGTTTTGCTTCCTCTTGTAAGCCATAAATACAATACATGCTGAGATTCTACTTTATTATTGATTTTCTGCCTTGCTTAAAGGGATAGTTCACCTAAAATTGAAAATTCTGTTATCATTTGCATTCCAAACTGGTATGATTTTGGAGCACAAAAGACAGTATTAGGAAAATCAGTGGAATCCACTTTTCAGTGTATTAAAAGGCATTTGTCATACTGTTAAAAATTTAGGGTATAGTAGAACCATAAAAAAAAAAATCATCCCCAAATTTTTGAACAGTAGTGTATTTTTTTTAATACTCCCTCCTTTGCCCAGATCTCAAAAACACATATATAGACAGAGGTGTTGATGGCAAGCTTTATGTTTTTGAGCTGCCCTGCACAGATATGATATAGGGGACGGTTCTGGTGGTGCTTTGGGGTAAAGGGTAAAGCATGAGGTGGGAGCTGTTACATAGCGCTCGCTCTTGTTGTAACAGAGCGCTCTAGCGATAGTCTGTCATCAGTCTGTCAGAGGAGATGAAAATTTGAAGGTGCTCTTTCTGAGAATATCCTCTATTGTGCTTGGGATTTTGGCGCTGGACCAGACAGGCTATGAAGCTGGCGGCCACACAGGGTCTATTGTGCTGTGTGATCAGTGATCATTAGAGCTAATTAGAGCTCTGAAAGTAATTCGGTTTGTGGCGCGAGTCCAAGGAGATGCTTGGCTTGCTCACGGATGCCACTGCAAAGCCCATACAAAGCATGTGCTATTACTTTATACAGCCCATGGCCACCAAACACTTACAACACACAGCGTGTAAACATCATGAACCATATCATGCATGCCATCCTGGAATAAAACACAGATATTAGAAGTCAAATGTTTTGTAAAAAAAAAACATACGGTTCACCAAGCTGTAAAAAGAAACCTTACTGAAGGCTGTACTGAAACCTCGGCCACAAAGTGAGAGATTTTAACCGCTATATGCTTAACAGACATAACTTAATATATTTATTAACATTTTTCTTTCAGGCGTTATATATTTCTTGGACACCCCAACTGTGGTGGGCATTGCTTTTGCTGCCTTTGTGATTGGAGCCCTTCTGACTGGAGCTCTATGGTTCATCTACTCGCATACAGGTGAGAAAATACTGCAAATTCACATCACAGCCTTGACCTTCATTCCCATTCCCTGCATCACACTAATTAGTACTGAGAGTTATGCATTGTCATTTATCGTATTGTCCAAATAAGAAAGGAAACCAGTTCTCTTAGCAGCAGTGATATGTTAACAATAACATATTGACTCCAAGCTCGTAAATATATCCCGTTCGTCAGCAGAAGCGCATCTGTCTTTTCCGTTCTTTCAGGCATTGGGGGGACTGCTGGATGGTCGGCAGTATTTTGGGTACAATAGCCTGAAGGGGACTGGAATTCCCCCTGTCCGCTGTGAGGGTGTCTCCAGGCCTCACTGGAAAATACATATACAATCCTCCCTCTGAATGCCAAGATCACCCGCCCCTCCTCCCTGCATTGCCCTGTCGTCGCCAGGCCGTCGACCTCTGTTGACCCTCCAGAGGAAGCGCATGCGCTTTCTTAGCCCCCGTTTCCGCCCTTTTACATTCCCGCTAGTCCGGCCCCTGGTTTCTATCCTCAGTGCCGTTGACCTGCTACCGTTTCATGGCACATGATTGAAGGGATTCACTGTTCCAGAATCTGCAGTTGTGTAGGCCGATGACTATCAGTATGTTGACTGAGGATCAAAGCCATTCTGGATTTGATCTATTTTTGGGTTTTTAGAACATGTATATCTTGGATATATCCGTGTCTTGACATAAAAGGAGTCATGTTTAGCTTTTATTAGCTTTCATTTTTATTCCAGGTTTTTTCAGAAACATAAATCAGTGTAATTTTTATTAATATTGCCTGTGGTATTCAGTTGGGATGACATTATCCAGCTGTGTTTCTGCTCACTGTTGTTAAAGGGGACTGAAGAGCTCAGATCAGGTAACCCCAGAGAACTAGTTTATTATTATTTGCCTGTTTATACTGGCATCTCAGATCAGGGTGACACTTTTGAATTTGACTAACCTTTAAGTTCATTTAAGGTCAAAACCGTGATTCTTCTTGTCAGAAACAGGTGTAAAATGTTGAAATGAAAAGAAAAAAGTGTAGTTGTGGTGTAAGCTCTGATCATTCAGCCATGTGTTTCTCATAATGGCACTGATTACTTCATACAAGCCAAAAGCCTATTAAACCACGGTATTGGAAAGTATTCAATCATATTGCTAAAATAGCCCTATTTGGAATCATTTTTTGATACTGACGTTAACCCCAAGTGCTTTTCGTGTTTGGAAAAGCCTAAATTATTCACTCGTGTAGATGAAAAAAAAATGCTAAAAGATGAAAAATTTGAAAACACGAGGTGATTTTGCCCCCTGGCAGCTGCAAGAAAATGCCAGATAGAGGCTTTGGTGAAATGAAAGGCAAAATCCTCTTTCTCTCTGTCAGTTAGACCCGCAGAATTATCATCTGTTTTTCCCCGTTACTTTGACTTTCTCAAAGACAAATAATAGTCCATGTTTTGTAGTGTAGTGCAGTACAAGGGTTACAGACTTTTAGTTGCCAAGAACCCCTAATTTAGATAATGTGATGTTATGAGGAATGTTGTTTGAAAAAATTATATATGTGGCTTTTGTATTTTCATTGTACTAAAGCCAAAATGCGATTAAAATATTATATGGAAATAATTTACTCTAATTTTGTTAATTAACAGCATATTTCTTCTGACCATTGGAGTAATTCTAAATGTATTTAAAAAATAATTTCAAAGGTTTTTTTGTTTTTTCATAGGAAACCTTGGTTCCTTCTTGCTTCTTCTGGGGGTCAACCAGACTCCAGTTTGCAAACCCCTAGTGTAGCATAGTACAATGCTATTTTAGTAGTATCTATATTGTATTATACTATTTATTCATATTTTGAAATAGCTTTTATTTTTATATTTTCAATTTTCATTTTTTTATGATTTTGTTATGTGGTTTTGTCATTGTTAATATTTTTTAATGATTTTTTTGTTTCAGTTTTAGCTTTAGTACTTTTTTATTAGTACTTATTTTATTTTATTTAAGTTTAAATTAGTCTATAAATGTAATATTTATTTCATACTTTATTTAATTTTAGCTTTATTTTAGTTCATTTATTTTTAATAGAATGTAGTTTTACTTAACAGTAACAACACTGGTATAGTATAGTATAGTGTAGTATAGTATAGTATAGTATAGTATAGTATAGTATAGTAAAACATTCAATGCACATCCTTCACTCTTTTACACTAAAAGAGTAATGTGTAAGGAATGCAAGATTATGAGTACATAATTGTAAAACATACATTGCTCCATACATTAGGGATGCTTCTATTTTAGGGAAAGCTACATGTGGAATGTTGCATGAGTCTGTTAGAAAACAGCTCCTGTGATCCTGTCACCATCCCTGTCGTAGATCACACTGATAGGTTAAGGACGTTGCCCCTGTGCACACAGAGTAGGAGTTACACAATGAAGTGACACGGTCGAGTGGAAGAGGTCAACAAGCTGCCATCAAACTCGTTCTCACACATACGCCAAAATGCATCTCTGTTTGGGGTAGTGTTTCATATAATTATATAACCAACATATGTTGTTAGTCTGCACGCTGTCACTGTGTACGTTCGCAAGATGATTGGTCGTAAAAGAGAGGTGTACAAAGGCAGATAAGCCTCTGAGTCTAGTACACAGCGCTGGATGAGGAAATAGGCTGTTTTTAGATGGAGCTCTTGGCAGCACATCTCTGGCACATATTAGCAGCAGAGGGGCCTAAAACAGGGAAGCAGACACACGTCCAGTTGAGCTGAGAAGAGAAACACACATATATATAAACACACTTACATTTTACAATAGTGGGTTGGTGGAATTCATTTACAGAAGTTTTTACAGATATTTAAGATGTATGTAGTGTAGGAGAGCGGAGTGCTTATTAATATTGGTGTTTTAGACAAATGGCAAGTATGTAAAGCAAACCTGGAATTTGATTAAAACTGTTCAACCCTCCGTCAGGCGCAAGCTCTCTACAAGATGAATTACATGCATTCTTACCGCTCTGCTTCAGAGTTGAGGCCTCTGATAGAGGAATGTTTATATCCATCTAGAACAATAATCAGTGAAGACAAAGAGAGAAGAATGAGACAGATGTTAAGTCTTGTTCCAAAACTGAGTATACAACCTCCTTAGATGCCTTTTTTTGGCCAAATTAAAATACAGCAATGCATGTTTCCTTAAGCAATTCAAGTCTAGTTGTAATTAAAACTGAAGATGACGGGAGAACTGTTGACAGTGTTTTGTTTGAGTAGCAATATTTCAGTCACACAAAAGATATGTGATCATATGAAAATGAGCCAATGCTGTATTTATACTTTTGTAACCATAAATTAAAGTTTATGTAGGTTTGATAGTATTAAACTACTATATTTAATAATTAATATTGCATACACTCTCTAAAAAAATGTGCAAAAATTTTACCTTTGGGGGTATAATAGCTTGTCACTGTGGCAGTAGTCTCAGCCTCAGACGTCACGCCCACGGACCGTTGGCTAAACGTCTGATGCATATGGTACACTTTTCTGGAAACACTTCAGGAGTGTCGAAGTCGTCATCGGATTGGTTGAATTATACAGGATTTTCCGGGAGATTTGTGTGTCGCGTTCTTTAACGTTCCGCCTGGAAACAAAGATGCCGTGACGCCAAACCCCCTCACAAAAGAAGAAAGTCGTCATGTTTACAAATGTGACGACGAGCGCTTATCAGGATCAACCAAATGCCGGATTTTCAAAAGTATGTGAAATATTAAAGTTCGCGGCATAGAATCTTTAAAATACGTCCGAGAGTTTCACACACCAGTCTGGTATTGTGGTGACATTTCCACGCACCGAAACATGATGCTGAACGAAACGAACTGTGATTGGTTGTTTGACATGTCGGTCAAACGGCCTCATGGGCGGGCCTTGGCCAATAAATGATGCCATCTATTCCTACGCGAGACTACTGTGGCAGTAACATCAAAGGGACACCTTTGTACCTTCTTTACCCTAAAAGGGTTTATATTAGTACTATAAGAGTACATATTACTACCTAAGGGATTGTGTTACTACTTTAAGGAACTAATATGCACACTTTAGGGGTAAATAAGGTACAAAGGTGTCCCCTTTGAGGGTACTGCCCCAGTGACAAGCTGTTGTTACCATAAAGGCACAGTTTTTTTTCTGGCAGTGTATCAAGGCATTGGGATGAATATTTGTTATTCCTCGTAATGTCAGGTGGTGCAATACATTTAAATAAATACTTAAAGATTAAAAAATATATATTACAGCAATAAACAGTAAAATAATTAAATTATTTAAAATATAAATATTATAAATAAAAATATTTAAAATATGAGAGATTGCATCAGTGCCATAAAGAACCATTTTGGGTTCCCCAAAGAATCCTTCAGTGAGCAGTTCTTAAAATATATTTTTTTCTTAGTGTGGAGAACATTTTAATAATCTAAAGAACCTTTTTCCACTGTAAATAACCTTTTGTGCAACAGGAGAGTTCCATGGATTTTAAAAGTTGTTCTTGGAACCATAGATGCTGATAAAGAACCTTTATTTTTAAGAGTAAAGATGGTGATATGGTGATACTGTACATATCAAACATTCTCATCTGTAACAAACTTTCCAGTCTGCTGCTACTGAAGCTATTCTGAAGCTAATCTGTGCACAAAATGAATATACTCTAAGTGCACCAACCAAACCACACTGTGTCTGAAAGTGTTATTATGCTTTCACGACTTAACAGCTTCTGTCATTCTGAGAGATCTGACTCACAGAAAGTCACATTTAGTGCGATTCATTGTTGTCTAGATGTCATGAATCTGAACACTGTCTTTTTCTATGTGTTTCTGTAAGCTTTAACGTCCTCTTTATCCATCTCCCTCTTCAGGTAGTACAGGACCAAAGCAGCAGGTGCCAAAGTCCCAGCCGGTGTCTGAGAACAGCAGCGCGGCTCAAAGCATCGGCAGCACACAGAGCACACCGTGTTCAAGCAGCAGTAACGCATAGAGCAGCTGGACTGATGATGCTTCCATTGGCGTTATGCTTTGTACATTTGTGGAAGAATCTGTGTTTCGTAGCATAACCTGAGGCCTTATTATTTTCATTATTTGGAACTGAAATGTTTAGGCTGAATATCCAAATGGATGAAAAAAGCTACGTTTAGAGGTGAGGGAAATAACCAAATCAAGATCCCAGAGTTTTTAAATGTTGCTTTTTTCTCGAACCCCATAAGAGAGTGTTGTTTTGCCTTATAAGGTTGAGATCAGTGTGAAAATAACAAAGGCTGTTTACACCAGTCATTATGGCATGAAGGCGGTCTGGAGGAACAGTTAGTACTCTGCGAGGTTACACAAAGGCTCAGTCTTCACTGAAACAAAGATCAGTGCTTTGCCGAAACAAGCATACATATTTCAGAAATTTTACAAGAGAAAACTATATTAAATAGGCCAATATCAATATAAACTATTAAATATCTGATTTTTTTAAACCCCAAATCCCAATCATTTAGTTCAGTGTAATAGTATTATTTTTTCTATAACTCTGACTGGTCTTCAGGATTCAGACACTATGAGTGAAGGGTGTAAAAGCCTTTATCAGAGGCATTTTAAATGTATAGGACCGTTTTTGGAATATTGTAAAATAATGTATATTCTGTGAATATTGTATGAAATGCATAGATTTAAAGTGGAAATAACTCTATAAAAAGCTTTAACTAAAACCAAATATTTATCAGAAGATTATACACCATTTAGAAGATGATTTTAAAATTATAAATGTAATCATAAATACAAATATGAATTAATTTACAGATATACATGCACAAGCGCTTTCCCAGAATTGGCCTTTTAAAAGAGTCGCAAAATAAAAAGAGATAGTAGATTCTAGTGGTCTAATAGTTTGTTTTTTTTCACCCAAATTCTGATGTACAGATAATTGCAGATAATTATGATTATAAGCATTTTATGACTCAAAATGGACTTCTAGATTTTATAGAATGTTATTTTTAAATGCTGGGCATTATTATTCAACATTAGTATACAAAGTAATGATTTCAGCAAACAGCAGACTGTAATGTTTTGATATTTTGTCCTTAAATTTAAAAATCAAAATGAGCATTTGTTGAGAAGGATTTGATGTGCCTAGTCACAAAAGATGTACATAATCTAATGCCAAAGAATGGACATTTACTTTCCCTGTCTTTTAGTGTTACAGCAGCCCCTGCGATGTGTATGTTTAGGTACTAACCTACCACTAAAGTGAACACAAAATCAACATTTCTCAAAAAAATCATGATGTCTGCTGTGCATGTTAAGTTAACAATTTGGGATTTTGTGTAGAACATGCATACAGATACACTTGTAAAGTGCAAGAAATGTATGAATGCAAAGCCAGAGTAATCCCACCGTCAAAACTTTACATGAATGTCATAACATTATAAGTGCCTTACCTTTGAGTATATGCATTATGAGATAAAATGAGGCAAGAAGGGAAGTGGTGTTTTCTTTGCTTTAGGCACAGTATATACCCACTGATGTGAAAATCTGCCAAATCTGTGCATCTACTTCTTTGTTTTTAGTATCTAATGTTGCTTTTTTGTTTGTGTGTTGCTTGCTACAGACTGTACCTATAGAATGTACTTTATTTCAAACCTTAATTTCATTGTAAACTTGTATAAATGTCTCCTGTAAGAGGAAAGAGAGTAAGAATTTAAACATTTATTTGTGTATAAAGTTATATTTTTCTAGAGATATATATATATATACATAGAGCCACCCTATAATTCTATCTGCATACTGTGAATTTTTGTGGGCATATTTCTATATAATGTCACGTGTTTTCTCTAAATCTAAACATAGTCCATAATGCTGAAGTAAGCTGCATTCCTTATTTTATATGACATAATCATATAAAATAAGATGTTTTATTATAGATATATATTTTACAACTATATTTTATATGAGAACACTATAATATTTGGAATATAAAATATATTTTGATTATGCAAATGTTTTTATCTCTCTTTTAAGCTCTTCACCATTTAAGTATATGTTAAGTGTGTGTTTGGTCACACTGTAAGCTCTGTGTATCCATGTTTGTGGGTTTAAATGGATGAGTATATGCCTAGTCCTTGTCTTGTGTCTTTTGGGAATGTTTAAAACAATGCTGTCATGTCTAACAGAGTTTGAATCTCTGCTAGGTGTAATCAAGGGTAATTTAATGGCTGTAGAGTTAACAAAGGCCTTATTGATTTTATTTATCAAAAGGCCTTTTTCTCATTCCAGTAAACACTCTGTCTCATGATAAACTCTTTATTTTAAAATTTAAGTTCAAACCACTGTTAGACACCGTGGTTTTCCTGTACGTTGAATGATGAAATTGATTGTGCTCTTTCTGTTTATCTACCTCATTTGTGTGTCTATGTGTGTATAAGGTTTCATTGTCTTGTCATCAAGAATATTTTACTGTACATAATGTGTAGAGCTTGATGTTACATAAAATACATCACATCAAAGGTTTTATCTTTACAGATTTGACAGTTCACTCTGTAGCAGACTTTCCGACAAAAGAGGAAAATCTGAAAGATGTAAATGTGAACCTTTCAGAATTAGTCTTCAGATTTTTCAGACCGTCTTGCTCTGAAACTATACACTATTTGTGACGATTTTTGTGTTTTGTTCCTCCAATGGTATGTGAAACCGTTTAGTGTTTGTAAATACAATGTGCTGTAAATATGCATGCTATATGTATGCTCTGTATATACCAAATAAATTCTTGTAATCTTTTGGGAGTGTGTTTTTGTGCTCATTTAAAAGTATAAACCGAGCCCCACATTGTGTCCACTAATGGAGAGGGTCAACCAGGACATTTCTTACACAATGCACTTTTTTTTTGTTCTGTTTCCATGAAACATTGTCTGCCTGATTGCTATGTAGATTGTCTCTATAAAGTATTGCTATCCTATGTTAGTACTGTTTAGTCACCATACTGTTCGACAATGAGTTCATTACTTGATGTAGACCATGTGGAGATCTGGCACCCACACCTATGGACATATTGAAATGTGCATATATATACATTCACCAGCGTATACAATTTAAAGGGATACTCCACCCCAAAATGAAAATTTTGTCATTAATCACTTACCCCCATGTTGTTCCAAACCCGTAAAAGCTTTGTTCGTCTTCGGAACACAATTTAAGATATTTTGGATGAAAACCGGGAGGCTTGTGACTGTCCCATTGACTGCCAAAGAATAAACACTGTCAAGGCCCAGAAAAGTATTAAAGACATCGTCAAAATAGTCCATCTGCCATCAGTGGTTCAACCGTAACGTTATGAAGCTACGAGAATACTTTTTGTATGCAAAGAAAACAAAAATAACGACTTTATTCAACAATTCGTCTCCTCCATAGCGCCATTTTGGAGAGTATCCACTGAACGCAAACAGCATATGCTGTTCTGTGTTAGCCGCACCACACGGATACGCTGTTTTTGTTCAAATCAAAGCATAAATAAACGTAGAAGACATATCCGTGTGGTGCGGCTGACACAGAACAGCATACGCTGTTTGCGTTCAGTGGATACGAATTGTTGAATAAAGTCATTATTTTTGTTTTCTTTGCGTACAAAAAGTATTCTCGTAGCTTCATAACGTTACGGCTGAACCACTGATGGCAGATGGACTATTTTGATGATGTCTTTCATACTTTTCTGGGCCTTGACAGTGTTATTTACTTGGCAGTCAATGGGACAGTCACAAGCCTCCTGGTTTTCATCCAAAATATCTTAAATTGTGTTCCGAAGACGAACAAAGCTTTTACAGGTTTGGAATGACATGGGGGTAAGTGATTGACAAAATTTTCATTTTGGGGTGGAGTAACCCTTTCATGACTTTTAACATAGACAATATTGGCCTTTGCCAAATTTGACTGGACAGCATCAAAGTCAATAAAAACAAAAAAGTAATAATAATATAAAGTAGTAATAACATTTCTTATTAAAAAAAGGAACAGTCCTTGGAGAATTGTAAAGTGGTGACATCATTTTCAAACTGGCCAATACTGTCCAGTGTGGGACAATGAACATAGAGTATGACATCACCTTCTCAGGAAGAGCCCAGACTGTCAGTCAGCTTGATCGACTGACTGACTGTCATTTATGGGACATTTCCATGAAAATAGTTTTCCAGAATAATATTACTTGTAATGTCATTTGTCAAATTGTTTATCAACTTTATTTTTTCCAGTTTGAGATCATGATGACCAAATCACAATAGGTTCCAGAAAAAAAGATATACTAGGGGGGATTCACTTGATATGGAACAGGCTTTGAGTCTTAATCAACAATGACTCAATGTAGGTCATCGGAGTTTATTTTGGGTTTAGGTGATGTGGAGAGAAGGGTTGACTCTGAGTCCATTGTTGATATTCACCGTTGAACCTCTTAAAATAGTCAAGTGGAATATAAATAATATACTATATAAAGACAAAACTGGGGGCTTGTCCGGGATGTTTTAGTTCCTGAAGCAAAAGCCTAAAATACTAAATACTTTATATTAAATATCTAACTATGTTATTGGCCCTTGTCTAAACTCCAAACTGCTTTAAACATTGTTGTTTTTTTATTTATTTTTTATTATTATTATTAGTCTTTATGTCTTGTCAGACATACAAATAGTAGGTACATAATATTTTACATACATGAAATTAATTTAACTATTTTTTCTGCAGGCAAACAAGGTAAGGTTTGATGACCTTTAAGTAGGCACAAGTATTTTCTGAGATTCTGAATATCATTTTGAGTTCTTTGTTGCATTGATGGTCTAATAAAGAAATGAATATAATTTAGTTCAAATAATACAGTCTGACACCTGCACCTGAGATTCAGTTTCCTTGGCAAACCTTTTCCACAGGCTGAAATCTCCACATTTGTGGGGTCGGGTCTCAGTTTAGTCCCACCCCAACAGCTGGCCAATTTGCCACACGAGGGTTTAAATATACAGCATTAAATATGGCTGCCAGTATCAATAAAAAGCATTTAATTTTGCTGAGTCGCCAACCCTATTTTGATGACAGCACTGGGGTGGCTGTATATTTAGCTAAAGAGGGAGGGCGAGCTCAGTATTTATGGCTGGAAACACTGGAGAGTCTCCAGCACTGAAATCTATAGCCATGAAATTATACCACATATAATGAAACTGCTCTGTCATGATTGTGTGCCAACAAAAACCAACACTCAAATACACACATCCACACATAATAGTGCATGTGTGTATTCTTATGTAATGCATAAGTCTATGAATGTATGTTTATGCATACATATATCATATGAATTTATTCAGATACGCATCCACACATTTTTGTTTGCAAATGTACAGAAACGTGCCTTTGTATTGTGCTTCTTCAAAAACTGCTTTTTACAATAAAATTAAATTTGTTAACATTAGTTAATACTTTAGGTATCAGGGACTGATAATGAATAATACTTTTAGAGCATCTGTTAATCTGGGTTAATATTTTCTACATAAACTAATATATTTTTAGCATTTCAAGTTGTATAAATTAACATTAATGTGGTTTATTGTAATTCTAGCATAATTTACTTACCATCATGGTTTCTTTGTTTTACAGAACATAAAAGAAGATATTTTGAAGACCGTTTTAGCTGTTGTTGTCCATATAATGAAAGTCAATGGGATCCAAAACCTAATATAAATAAATTCACAATCACTCTGTGAAATTAATTCACAATCACTTTGTACAGTATGATGAACAGAATAAAATTGAAGTGAATTTAGGTGACTTTCATAATGTGCATCTGAAATATTCTTCAAAATATCGTCTTCTGTGTTCCACAGAAAAAAGTCAAACTAGTTTGAACTAGTAAAGTGTTACCAGAAAAACTAAACAACGGGGTCAAATGAGTGCAAAAAACAAAAAGAAAAAAACCCAAAAGAACAAAACAAGACTTTCTTTATCCTGCGTCACCATCCAGAATGTGTGGGTATTTGTGTAATAGCTCTTATCTGTGAAAGCTGTATATAAATCGTGTTATCATTCAAAACACCGTCAACCCCAGACTTTGCAACCACACTAGTGTAATAATGCAGTGGCACCCATGGGCCACACACCAACATCAACAACCGTATCGGCATGGAGACGAAACTGTGCCCCAAATTGCAGCCTCAGCCCCAAATGAGAACCAAATGCTTCAAGCCCCACACATGAAATATCTGGAGAGAGATGAAAATGACTTAATATTTCTGTGTACATATAATGGAAAAATTGGATACAGATGACTTTTATCTCAGAGTTGCAATATTAGTGGAGGTTGAGATGGGAGGAGTGTGAGGATCATTTCGTCCTTATTACATGTAAACTGTAACGACTGCACTATGACCAACCACTGCTGGTGATGAATTGTGTTTAACCTCAGTGGTTTTTCTGTCATTGCCATTTGGCTCTTTACCAATGAAACTGCACTTGTGGCTGACTCTTATACAGTGAATCACTCCCTGAAAGAGAGAGAAGGATTATTATTCATCCGCTGCTCTTTTTTGTTTTGCTCTTTGAGGGGGCCACAACTGAGTCAAATGTCAAAATACACAAATCCCTTCCTCTCCTTTTTTCAATTTTCATCAGAAACATGAATCTATTTTTCTTTCTTTGCAATTTTAATTATCATTAATCAAGGCCAGCTGAAAGATTTCTTGCAGATAATACTAAAAATGATCATTGTCTTCATACTGTGCTGTGTAAGTTAAGTATGATGAAGGTAACAGCTTTGGTTTGCTGTCCAAGATTCAAGACTCAACTTGAGCTGGAGGGTAGTGAGGTATGGGTCAAAAATGTGTAACAGTGTCCATAATGATATATTACTAACATTTGCTTACTGTTTACAGATTTGTGACAACTTTGCAAATTTTGCATAAGTATCTGCCATTCTGCCATTCTTCTATTCACCTCTTCACCTTTCAAGCTCTGTCAGGTTGGATGGGGGCCGATAGACATTTTCAGGTGTCTCCAGAAATGTTTGACTGGGTTCAAGCCTCAAGGCTCTGGCTGGGCCATTTAAGGACTTTCACAGTCTACAAGACACTCTTGCATTGTCTCAGCTGTGTGCTTAGGGTGATAGTCCTGTTGGAAGGTGAACCTTATGCCCAGTCCGAGATTCTGAATGCTCTAGACTAGGTTTTCTTTAAGGCTACCTCTATATTTTGCTGTGTTGAGCTTACATTCTACTCTGATGAGTCCTCCAGTCCTTGTCGCTGAAAAATGGTACTGCGCAGATGATGAGCTTTGCCTGGTTTTCTCCAGACATGCATGATGCTTGGAACTTAGGTTCATCAGACCAGAGAATCTTGTTTCTCATAGTCTGAGAGTCCTTTAGGTGTGTGTTTTTTTTTTTTTTTTTGCAAATTCCAAGTGGGTTTTCATGTGTCTTCACTGAAGAGAGGTTTGAGTCTGGCCACTCTGCCATAAAGCCCAGATCAGTGGAGTGTTGCAGTGATGTTTGTCCTTCTGTAAGTTTCTCCCATCTCCATACATGATCATGGAATGACCATCATCTTCTTGGTCACCACTCTAACCAAGGCCCTTCTCCATCGATTGCTCAGTTTGGCCAGGAGGCCAACTCTAGGAAAAGTCCTGGTTACTCTTCCCCAGATCTGTGTCTTGACACAATCCTGTCTCTGAGCTCAGGATTTTTTTTGAGTTTTTTTTTACCTGTGGGCTTGGTTTTTCCTCTGATATGCATATTTCAGCTGTTAGACCTTTTATTGAGAGGTGTGTGCCTTTCCAGATCATACCCATTCAATTTCCACAGGTTAACTCCACTCAAAGCGTAGTAACATCTACAAGTGATATTGGAATGCTCCTGAGGTAAATTTCAATTGTCCCTGAAAAGGGTATGATTACTTATACAATGTAATTATTTCAATGTTTTATTTGTAATAAATTTGCAAAGTTGTCACAAATGTGTTTTTTGCTTTGTCATTAATGTAATTTTAATATATGACATGATTAGATGAACTAACTCCTCCCACACCTTTGTTTAGGACTCCATTTAAGCCTTCTTGAGAAGTTCCCTCAACAAAGAACCCAAGAGCTGTTGTCTTTTGCAATTAATATGGCCTAGATACTCTAGGAGGGCCAGTTGCTCTTTGTGTAAAATTCTTGCACTTTTCTGTCAACCAGCTCTTTAATACACCACTGCTTCAGTATCTCCCCTTTTCACCAGACTGTAAACACAACCAGATGTTCTACCTGCCACCACTACGCACCTGAATTTTGATTGGTGGAGAAAAACTGCCCGATCAATCTACTAAAAGTTAAAGCAGATGCAGAAAGTTCTATGACTGTCATGACTGCAAGTTCTTTTAGCCACTGGCTCCGCCACAAGTCTGAAACAGACATGCACTCAACAGCTGCAGGTGTTGAGACATAAGTCTCAATACTGGAAATGTAGTTCAAGAATGGGCCTCTATGATCACATGTTCCTGCTACCTCCTGTCGAACAGCATGACTGGAATAAGCCTCTGCCTTTATTAGGTCATGCTGCACATGGTTTTATGTTTGGAATTGGCTGATGTAGTGTGAGACTGCCAACCAGTTTTGGCTTTCTATTGTGTATCATTTAATGGTTCTGATCCACATAAATTTTGGCAAGTCAGAGATCAGAGATCAACATAAACATAATATTATAACTTGCTTCTGCACAACATGACATGAATGCACAAATGTGTAAGTCATGTTGTGAATTTCATTGCAATGTTCTAAAACAGACATGACTGAAGCAGGTCACGACAATGCTGATATGGCAGATTGAAATATATTCATACAGCACATATGCATACTTATTAAATATGCTTTTTTAAATTTTACAATGTAAGTTCCTCATCAATTGCCAAATGCAGTACCTACTCTTAAGACAAAATTTTGGACGCAGTGAATAGTTAACTAAATCATAAAGAATTTGCAATGTTGTATTATATAGTGTACTTATTATGTTATTTCAGGAGTTCAGGTTTTCAGAACAAGGACTGTTTTAACTTTTTTTTTTTTTACTAAATCATAAAGAATTTGTAACATTGTATTATAACTGTGTACTAACAATGTTATTTCAGGAGTTCAGGTTTTCATAACAAGGACAGTTTTAACTTTTTATTTTTTTTATTTTCTGGTTTAAAAACATACTGCATGTCTTGGGATTGGGGGTGAAACCAGAAGACACATAGGAAACATCAATGCATATAAGTTTCAATAATAGAGAAAAAAGACTACAACCAATCAATCAAAATAAATAATTAGTAACTAGTGTAAAAATTAACTATACCGGAGATGTAATCCCTTCTTTACTGTAATTATCTTGCTTTAGTTTTTGAGACTTATCCTAAATTCTGTTTGGATTTACCTGAAACCTTCCGGTATGTTTCTCTTTGCAAGCAGTGGAGGAGTGTGTCCCATGACTGTAGAAGAGAAGGGTCATCTGTGATGTGCAGGGTCAGTTATTTTGTGTATTTGCATTGACTCCTCTGGGAGCAGAGGCCATGTACAGTTCAAAGATAAAAATGTGAGAAATGTTAAAGTCGGTCAGGGCGCAGTGCATGTGTGGTAAGAGCTGTGTTTTTCAGAGCAAGCTCTCAGTCATCAGAGCACAGTGTTTGATTGATGGTCCATGTAGAGAAGAAGAGGCTGCTTTGTTGGTGACCGCTCAGCCTCATCGAATGGACTCACAGAGGCATGTGAGTCTTTCCTCTGCCCTGTTTTCTGGTTTTCACGTTTTCCTGTGCAATACCTCCTTTCTTCACATACAACCGGATACTACACTGGTGTTTACTGTTTTTACTGTTACTAGGAAATGGATCATTCTCAAAATGAGACACCCAATTTCCTTATATGAATTGATGTTCAAAATGCCTGACACTGACATGGAAGATCGTTTATGAACCTAATGGCAGTAGATGAAAAGTCTGTCCCTCAGTTCTTTCAGTTTACTATGATACTTTTCTGTATCATGTACTATATTGTATATTTAAGCTAGAGTGCATTCATACATGTATCTCTCTATTTTTTGTTGAATGTAAATATTTTATCATCGATCATTTTATTCAAATGTTTATATCTGCTAAATAATGAAAGGGAGAGAAGAGTTTGTCTGCATAAAGTGCTTCTAATTTCCCTTTGTGGACAGCCGCTGGTATATGTGAGTAGCACACTGGCACTGATGTGAATGTGTTTAGCCAGCAGCTGGTATTTGTGAGAAGGGCAGTGCTTTTGGCACTTGCCGACATAATGGCTGGATTTTTCAGGCTTGTTACCTTAAAGTTTCCCTGAGGAGTCCTGAGGCACTTCCTGTCAATAACAGAATAGCAGACGTTCAGTCTGTTTTGCACTTAGGTCAGTCCTGGCCAGAGTTTGTGTCTCTTCTCTCTCCGCGTGTCATTCTCTTTTACTCAGTCTCTCTTCTCTTAACCCTTTAGTAGGTACACTTTTTTTGCAGTTTGTTCTTCCTATAGTTTTTTTCCCCTAGCATCTCCAAGAACTGTCTGTACTATAGCTCACTGGCAGTGCATTCTTTGCATATAAAGAGTTTTGGGTTTAATCCCTAGTATCTCAATACTGTAATGCTACTCGTTCACATTATGAGCATATGTCTACCAATGTGGCCTTATTATGACAGAAGTACAACCCCAAATCAGAAAAAGTTGGGACAGTATGGAAAACGCAAATAAAAAAAGAAAGTAGTGATTTCTAAATTTACTTTAACTTGTATTTCATTGCAGACAATATGAACACAAAATATTTCATGTTTTGTCTGGTCAACTTCATGTAATTTGTAAATATACATCCTTTCCTGTCATTCAGACCTGCAACACATTCCAAAAAAAGTTGGGACAGGAGCAATTTAGGGCTAGTAATGAGGTAAATTGGTTAAATAATGATGTGATTTGAAACAGTTGATGTCAACAGGTGATTGTAATTATGATTTGGTACAAAAGCAGCATCCAAGAAAGGTCTAGTCCTTTAGGAGCAAAGATGGGCCGAGGATCGCCAGTTTGCCAACAAATACGTGAGAAAATTATTGAAATGTTTAAAAACAATGTTCCTCAAAGAAAGATAGGAAGAGATTTGGATATTTCACCTTCAACAGTGCATAACATAATTAAAAGATTCAAGGAATCTGGAGGAATTTCAGTGCGTAAAGGACAAGGGTGCAAGCCTAAGCTGAACAACCGTGATCTCCGATCCCTCAGGCGGCACTGCATCAAGAATCCTCATTCATCTATAAGCGATATCACCACATGGGCTCAGGACTACTTTGGCAAACCTTTGTCAAGTACCACAATACGTAGTTACATCCACAAATGCCAGTTAAAACTGTACTGTGCCAAAAGGAAGCCCTATGTTAACAGTGTCCAGAAGCGCCGTCGACTTCTCTGGGCTCAGAAGCATCTGGGATGGACCATCACACAGTGGAAATGTGTACTGTGGTCAGATGAATCAGTATTTCAGGTATTTTTTGGGAGGAATGGACGCCGTGTGCTCCGGACCAAAGAAGAAAAGGATCATCCAGACTGTTACCAGCAACAAGTCCAAAAGCCAGGGTCTGTCATGGTATGGGGTTGTGTCAGTGCCCTTGGCAAAGGTAACTTGCACTTCTGTGATGGCACCATTAATGCTGAAAAGTACATAGAGATTTTGGAGCACAATATGCTGCCTTCAAGAAGACATCTTTTCCAGGGACGTCCATGCATATTTCAACAAGACGATGCAAAACCACATTCTGCACACATTACAAAGTCCTGGCTGCAGAGGAAGAGGGTACGGGTACTTGACTGGCCTGCCTGCAGTCCCGACCTGTCTCCAATAGAGAATGTGTGGCGCATTTTGAAGCGCAAAATGCGACAACGAAGACCCCGTACTGTTGCCCACCTTAAGACTTGTTTGCAGGAAGAATGGGACAAAATTACAAGTGAAACACTTCATCACTTGGTGTCTTCAGTCCCTAAACGTCTTTTAAGTGTTGTGAAAAGGAATGGCAACATTACAAAGTGGTAAATGCTTTACTGTCCCAACTTTTTTTGGAATGTGTTGCAGGTCTGAATGACAGGAAAGGATGTATATTTACAAATGACATGAAGTTGACCAGACAAAACATGAAATATTTTGTGTTCATATTGTCTGCAATGAAATACAAGTCAAAGTAAATTTAGAAATCACTACTTTCTTTTTTTATTTGCGTTTTCCATACTGTCCCAACTTTTTCTGATTTGGGGTTGTAAAAAGCACTAGAAAACATACAGGAGTATAAAACATGCTGGCAGCTAGTGATGTAGCTCAGTGATATTGAGCACGTGCTGAGCTTGTATGATGTTCTACATTCATTCCCAAGCAGCTCCACAAACAATCAATACTATAATGCATTCCATGCATGTCAGAGCATATATTTCCCAATCTGAGCCTATATATTGTTTATGACTGATGTATGAGGTCCTGGGTTCAGTCCCCAGCATCTCCAAGAAATGTCAATATTTTAATAGGTCCCATTTCCAACAGAGAATGTATGAGGTTCTAGGTTTAATCCCCACCATCTTCAAAAACTGTGAACACTTTAATGCATGCCATACATGTTAGGACATATATTTCCCAGTGTGAGCCTATTGCCTATGATGATGTGAAAAGCACTAGAACACCTACAGGAGTACGAAAACAAAACTTAAATGTGCATGTTTGAGGTCTGAGGTTCAATCCCCAGCATCTCCAAGAGCTGTCAATTCTTAATGCATCCGTTGCACATTATATCCCAATGTGCACCTACATGACTGAAATAAAAAGTTAACATACAGGAGTACAGAAAACTGCTTAGGCTGTATGAGGTCCTGATTTCAGTCCCCAACATCTCCAAGCACTGTCAGTTCCTCAGCACCTTACATAATGTCTTGCAATGTGTACATATTGTCTATAAATGTATTAAAATCAGTTGCAAAAAAGCCATTTTTTTTATAGAGGTGCCTCAATGATTTTCAGTACAAAAAATTCCAACATATGATGAATAACCAATGATGAACCAATGAACCAATGATTAAGAGGACCATTAAACTGTAAGCATTGAGACTGATGTTAGGCTTTGTCAAATAAAATGCCTAAAATATGAATATTCCTGTAACAGAACCACACTACTACTAGTTTACCACAGGAACGTTTCACATCAGCTGCTCTGTTAAGTTCATTCTTGTTTTAATGGAAAATGAAAGAAGAAGTGGGGCTGGAGGCTGTTTATCAGTTTATGCTGTCAGAAAGAGCAGATCTCTTTAACCTCCCTCTTCTGTAGAATCGATAACGTTCCAGAGACTTTACCATGTGTGGATCACATAAACAGCTCGGAGAAAACCCAGACCTGAAAGACAGTTTTCATCTGTGGATTGGCCTTTATACTGAGACATTTGTATCTATCTGCTCTTGAACCTGTCAAATGGTTGGGCTATGATTTAAATGATCTCTTAACGATTCCACAATGGTTTTCACAAAAATCCTATCGTTTTGATTATTCCAAATGTAAACAATCCCCCGCAACCTCTCATTGGACTTCATCTGGAGTGCAAACTAAGCAAAGTTCTTCCCCAAATAAGGCAAGAGGAAAAGAAATACAAGGGCAAATCCAGGACTATTTATTTAAAGTGACTTTCTTGTTTATGCTACCATCTGTAACCAGTTTTCCATTATGCTTATATATTATTGAGGTATATAGTGGAGCACAGCTGTGCAAAATATCATGACTTGCTGTGAAAAACACATGACAACAATGTGTCAAATTAACCATAAACTGTGTAATTTATCTGCCATCTGTGAAGGTTATGAATGAGGACTCCAAGGGTTAAAATTCAATGTTTCAGCCATTTGAGATTTAAAACTTCCAAAGATCAAAATATTTCATATAATGGTCCATGAAAATACTGGCCATTCCTATTCTCCCTGTTATGTAGTAGGAAAAAACATTTCCCCCCACATATTAACAAGTGTTTTTTTTTTCCCAACCACACTAACGACTGGGTTTTATTGGTCCACTAACACCTCATTGGCTCTTTAAATCAAGGGCCCTTATTGATATTGTGTTCTATGGCCTGCACAGGTGGCAAACTGTAGCACAAACGCCTCACAATGAGAGAAACACACTTTGATGAGTAATGCTTTCAGCAGCTGGTTTGTCCATCTGCATATTTTCGCAACGCTCTAGTCGAGATATTTTCGCAACATTGACTCGTACACACAGGGGAATATGCCTATTACGAGAAACCAGTTAATGCAGCAGGACAGCGTCACTTCACCCATATGACTGAAGGTGCTAGAGAAGATGTAAATAAAGATTAGAAGGTTTAAATATATATTTTAAAATTCTAAAAAAAAAAAAAAATAATAATAATAATATTAAAGAGTATGAGAGAAAAACCAAGCAAAGTCTCTATTTAACCTCTGGTGTTTCTGTATGTTTGATTCTTAAGGGCATTTGTGGTGAATCAAGTATGCAAGTAGAGACAGAGGTGCTATAAGCAAATAGTAACGACTGGCAAACATTGCAACAGTGAAGACAGGACAAAATGAAATGGTTCAAAAGTTAATTGGCTTTTTGTTTTTCTTTATCTTTTGGTCAGTTTGAGAAGTTTGGTACCATGGGTATATGGTTGCAACATAAATTCCATTACATTAATATATTATTATAATTTTTTTTTTATTGTTATTGTATATTTTCCTCAGCTTTCCACCACTGTTTAACAGTCTACCTGAGCCTTTTTTCCTCCTGGATCTGTAACGCAGGTGTTCTCCATCAAGCTAATTAAACAATCAGAAAAACAAGAGGAAACAATTACTACAATGGCAGTAATAATTACCAGGCTTGCATTGAGACGTAAGCTAACCACACGTTCAGCAGTGCTTATCCCTGGCTCTCCAGACTGTAATATGCCAGCCTAAAAATGGTGCTTGATATATAATTAACAAGAAAGGGTGGCAACAAGTCAAGATGTTAAAATGATTTACAAGTAAACTCATTTCCCAATGGATTCTTTCAACACACTGATTATTTGACATGTGTTGGCATTTTTGATTTAACATAATCAATGCATAATTAAAGCTGTGTGTCTGTTTATGGAAGAACCAAATTTAGTTGAAAATTCTTATGTGGCTCCACAGCAAACGTCTAGGACAATTGATTGTTGCAATCAATATTTTGGATGAGAGAATGTTCTGGAGATTGATTTTTGATTCAGTTTTGTTTATTCACAAGCATGATTAAAGTGAAGGGCCATAGAAATAGGCTTTTGAGAATAAAATTAAAGCAGACATGGACAAACCTCAGAAGAATGGGGTCTTTTGTGTGTTTTCTAGCTAGGATCTGGGCACTGTAGCCATAAGAGAGAAAAAAAGTTATTAAATCTTATGTAAGGCTCAGAGTCTGACACGGAGGATATGCTACACTGGTGATGATTTGGGACAGCTTGTATTAAACTGTGTGAAGATGACCTTCTCCATTATACAATACAAAGAACAGCCTGTGGTGCATGACTAACTAAATCTGTTTTTATTTCTATCAGTTTTTATCTCAGTTCATAATTAAGTGTTTGTAACTTCAAAAACAAAATTAAAGGGATAGTTCACCCAAAAAAATGAAAATTCTGTCATTAATTACTCACCCTCATGTCGTTCCAAACCTGTAAGACTTTCGTTCATCTTTGGAACACAAATTAAGATATTTTTGATGAAATCTAATAGCTTTCTGACCCTCCATAGACAGCAATGTAACTGAAATGTTCCCAGACCCAGAAAAGTAGTAAGAACATCGTTAAAATATGTGCATTCCTCTGCTTGTAAACAAGGCGCAGCGCATGTTCTATGTCAGCAGGAGCACACAAATGCATTGTGGTACTCTTGATAATGGTGGAGGACGGTGACGACGAACAGATGAATTGTTGAACCACTGATGTCACATGGACTATTTTAACAATGTCCTTACTATGATTCTGCATGGGTCTGGGAACATTTCAGTTATATTGCTCACTATGTAGAGTCAGAGAGCTCTCAGATTTCATCAAAAATGTCTTAATTTGTGTTCCGAGGATGAACGAAGGTCTTACGGGTTTGGAACAACATGAGAGTGAGTAATTAATAACAGAATTTTAATTTTTGGGTGTACTATTCCTTTAAGCAATGGGCACAGTATGATATTATTCTTATTATTTACAGGTGAAAATCAATTTTTCCAAGTGTATTTCCAGTCTTTGTCAATAATCAAAGAGTTCACCCAAAATTGAATTTTCAAGTAAATGAATCCTGACGTTAAATCCTCACAGATAACAGAGTGGAAGATTATCACTGAATAAAGATTTTGCTCTCTTCATCATAATCTCTGTTGGCGAGGAATATAGGATATGAGACACATATTATGCACCACTTTTATGATACTTCCATGATGCTTTTTTTTGTAATTTTGGAGCTTGCCAGACTCCATTCGACTCCCTGAATACAAAAGTACAGCCAGGACATTCTGGTAAACCTCTCATTTTGTGTTCCCCATGAAAGTCATATGGATTTAGAACAACATGAGGATGTGTAAGTGACGATATAATTTTATTCAAACTATCCTGCTTGAGAGGTTTCGTGCTTTGCATTTACAGCATGCCTTGTACTATAAAGTGTTGTACCATGAGTACCATGTGACTCAAGGCACATGTTACATGTGTGTTAACACATAATCAGGGTGAATTACAATGCTGTTTATGTCTGGTTGAGTGGTGGGAGATCTGGAATATTCATCTATCCAGAAAGATGTGTTGATGTGGTCTGCAGGTACCGGTGAACTATTAACTTTGCATGTTCAACCACATCATTTCAGTTCGGAAAAAAATATCTCACTCTCATGAGCATAAACATATCATTAGCACTTCATGAAAGTATGGAAAAATGTTTATATGAAGAGGCTTTTGACTGACCATACGACCCTCTTCTGCTTTTCTAGCTACAGAGATTTTCATCAGCCTCCTTCAGTTTGTCCCTTTAGAAATTAGAGCAAACTAAACATGTGAGCAAAAGCTCAGACAGCAGGTCATTCTCATGGAATGAAGACTTTACACACTTTAAACTGTAAATATGTTTGTCCCGCAGGAAATTACACTAGAAGAGGAAGAAAAACTGAGAAATGGAGAGAATTAGAAACATCATGGCTCATACAAATAAATTTCACAAACTTTCTTTCCAGTTTAGTGAATTAAAGTGGGAAAACAAATTTAGTTTTTCGGTTTTATGGGCTTTTAACCTGATCAGACTGGAAAATGTGAACTAAGCACTGTTAAAATAAATTCAGCAGGTGTGACAGGTTTCCTGGTGTGTATACAAATGTGCTTGTGAATGCGTTCCTCGGGTGTTGTTGAGTAGGAGAAATAGGTCACTGTAAAACAACAAATAAATTATATTTTAACATAATTTCAAGCACAAATACACAAATATGTTGCTGGTACATTCTTCTGCACTGACATTGAGATGTAATATATTAGATCTTGTGATATGTAGGCTATACACGGTTGTCTTTTTGGCTTGCTTTTATCTGAGATGTACCTGCTGATGTCCCACCTGCTGCTCACTGCAGGATAGCAAAGAAACACATGTGTCCTAGGACAGCAACCAGAAAACTGTCTGTATTTGGAAAGCATAGAAGAGTAAAGATGAGAGAAGCAGAGTGGGGTGGAGAGAACGAGGAAAGAGCAGGAGAAATGGAAGTGTGTGAGCGTGTGTGTAGCAGGACGTTCTCTCTAGTGCCAGCAGACAAATGCATCCAGACAGAGGAGGAGAGACAGAGATGACGGAACGTTCCGTGCAGTGAAGAAGGGGCTCCCGTGAGGATCTGCTGGCCAGGGACGCTGTGGATCAGTCAGGCTTTAGTCCATGGCGGGATGCTGGAGCAGGGATAACTCATCCTGCTAGCTGACTTCTGACACCACTGTCTGCAGTCTGCAAGCCACTCTGGACCTTTGCAATGAAACCAACTGGTGTTTGCATATTCTGTATTTTTGTTTGTTTGGCAGACAATTGAGGTCAAGCTTTAGATACTCTTATCTAATTAAATGACTACTAAAGTACGTTTTGCTTCATTTTGCCTTCAGAATAACTAAAAAGTCAATTCCAAAAGAAGTAATTCATTGATAGAGTCAAATCTAGTATAAGAATTGATTATTTTGTTCTAAAGACTAATTTAAAACAAGACACTGAATTAGTGTTCTAAACTCAGAGCACAGGTTTTCAAACCCTGGGGTCCAAGGGGGCTAAAAGAAGGTGGTAGAAGGTCAATGCAACATTTAAGAAAAGAAATAGCCTAGGCCTATATAGCCTAGACGTTGTCTCTGGTTCAGAAGTGGCGTGGTAGCCCTTTTCCTGAAGACGTCTGAGCGTGGTGACTCTTGATGCACTGACTCCAGCTTCAGTCCACTCCTTGTGAAGCTCTCCCAAGTGTTTGAATCAGCTTTGCTTGACTGTATTCTCAAGCTTGCAGTCATCCCTGTTGCTTGTGCACCTTTTCCTAGCCAAATTCTTCCTTTCAGTCAACTTTGCATTTAATATGCTTTGATATATATGCTTTTTAAACAGCCACACCTTTCAGTAATGACCCTCTGTGACTTACCCTCTTTGTGGAGGGTGTCAATGTTCGTCTTCTGGATCATTGCCAAGTCAGCAGTCTTCCCCATTATTGTGGTTTCAAAGAACAATAGATACCAAGAATTTATACTGTATGGATGGTCATTTATTGAAACTCAAATGTAAATATTCTAATATTTTGAGATACTGATTTTTGACTTTCATGAGCTGTAAGCTCTAATCATCAAAATTAAAACAAAAAAAACTTTTGAAATGTTTTACTTTACATGTAATGAATCTAAAATATATAAAAGTTTCACTTTTTGAAATAAGTTACAAGAAAAAGCGTTTTCACGACATTCTAATTTATTGAGATGCACCTGTATATTTTAATATGTTAGATTTTTCAGCAGTGCTTTTAATTTTCTTATTTATTCATTTAATAATTAATAAATGTTTTGTTTTGTTTCGTAGAGAACTGCCTGTACACATGCACCAGCCAAGCAACTGTCATTAGATGAATTGGTGTTAACGGCAAGCTTTTTCCCGGAAAGATTGACAGAAATGTTCCCAAAAAAATACCTAAAAAGACCACTAGAGGGCATTCAGTCTCAATGACTTATTAAATGCTTGCTTAAATGTCAAGTGTTATATTTATAAAAAAGTTGACTTGAGATCAGTGTCTTTCTGTGTCAGAATCAACTGCAACTGTTGCAGGCCAACTGCCTATTCAATATAAAACAGACCTATAGTAAATATCCAAAATCTAAATATGTCACTCACAAGCCAGTGATAACTTATATCCTGAGCTGCTTGACACCTGAAATAAAAGTCTAAAAAACTGAGTCGCTCTATTCTTATACATGTTCTTATGTTACTATCCAGTCATCTCCCGTGAGTGTGTAGTGAAGGAGAGTATAGCCTATCCAGCTGTCTATCTTCAATATTTGTGTTTTTAGATGGTGCTAGCAGAGCAACTCTGAGCTACATTGACTGGCATGACTGGAAATTTGAGGTTTCTCACTATGACAGAAAAGGTTTGGTATGGATTTGGGCCAGCCTGGGTTGTGTAAACTCTACAGTCCTACAGTGACAGGCTTGTATTTTTCTGTCATATAGAGGATATACTTCAACTTCCAAAAGACAAAAAAAGTTAAAGTTAAAATTAAGTTCCGCAATTATTGAACAAGTACAAAATAAATAGTAGCTCAAAGACTGACAATGACTGGCAATCAAGTTCAGTTGCAGTTTTGCTTGGTTCATTATATATATATATATATATATATATATATATATATATATGTATGTATATATTATATATATATATATTATATCAGGAATTGAACCCGACCATTGCTAGGGTATCGGGGTCCTGGTACTGTTACTGGGCCCCCCATCACTTTTGCCCCCTCAAATAAAAGCTATGCATGATGTCCCTAGATGCGTGCAAGCAATTGAAGTGTCATGCCCTGGTAAAGCAGACCCACTCTCTGACAGACAGACCTGCACTGTATCACTGCAACACTCAACGCAGGCCTTGCAACAGGGACCCTTTGGCTTTATTCACTGAAGAACTGCTTGTCTTATTTCTTGCTATATTTCTATGTGTCCTTCTACTGTCTTTCTTCCCTAGAAGGATATTACTGCAGTTAACAGGGAGTGTTTGAGCACTAATGATGTTTTATGGTGTCCGATTCTCCTTCTCTGGTGAGTTCCTGTTTACACCCTCACAGCTGGACAATGTCCAGGCGTGTGTGTGTGTGTGTGTATGTGTGGAGCATGTAGTATGAGCTCATTTGTTGTTCTCTCAAGGCCAATATTCAAGGCAGATAATGTAACATAGTTAAACTCTATTCCCCTGAGAAGGGTGAGGTATTGAGTTCAGTATAACACTCAGCATTATATTGTTAGACACTGACATGTTCACAGCACTCATGCACATTAACAAAATCTCCATAAATATAGTTTCAGATTTGTCAAGCATACCCTATGGATTTGTATTAATTGATTTTTAAATTATTTATTTATATTTATTTATATAAAGTGGCAATTACTGTAATAAATCATGCTAGATACATAAATGATGTGCTTTTCTCACAACTAGCTTCACTGCTCTTAGCCATTTTTGCACAGTAACTGGTGTCAAGTAGTTTTTAGTGTATGGGGCTGTCCCAATACTTGCAGTCTTGACCACATGAGAGCGTGCCCCAGGTCTGAAAAGTGGCAAGGATCAGTCTCCGTAATGCACACTAAATCCACTTCGGAAGAGTATTTGAGGCTAAGTGTAGCCTTCATCGCATTCAGGAACTTAAATGCTTCAGAATCGCAAGATGTGAAGGAAAACTTTGCAGAGTAAGTTAATTTAATTAGATATCACATATAATTTGTGTAATGTAAAGTGTTGCACATTTTACTGATAGCCTACTAAGATTAATATGTGTATGTTGTAAAACATTTGCAACTGCTTTTTATCACATAATTACAAGCACCACAATTAAACTGTCACTCAGGGACTATTAAACACAAATTTAGAAGTTTATTCAAAAGTGTAAAGTATTAAATGTGCAAATAAAGATTTGGATTTTTACTACACTTTGTTGTAAGCGTATCCCATTGGTTGATCTAAAGTTCTACATATGTCGCACACTTGCAGTCTTCACACCATTTGGACACTTGGGCCAAACACAGGAAATACGTCTTTAAGTAGACAAGTGGTCAAGTGCAAAGACCGCAAGTGTGTGTGTATTGGGACAGGCCCAAGGGACATCTCAAGTCCACTCAAACTACTTATTATGGTCACTGCTATATAGCCTAATAAAATAAGTTCTTGGCTTGGTATTATGCATTAAGTCTGATGAATATATGTAATGTCGTGTGGTTATATAACAGAGGTATGTAACATTAGAGAATGTATTTGTTATGAGTTGTCATCTTTTGTCAGCTGTTTACAGAGTCGCACTGATTTTATTTGCGGCAGCGACCTCTAGTGGTCATATAGAATTTAAATTTCTGTTCAGCCCACATTCACAACTGTCGTTTTGAAGACAATTTCTAGCCATGTTTTGTGCTTTTGGCAGTGCAGCCGCTTGCCTGTTAAAAGAGAGAGAGTGTGTTCATCATGCCAGAGTCTGCATTCCAGTCATTTACCGTATGCTCCCTGAATATGTGCACATTTACAGCTGGTTGTACAGGAAGTTGCTTGGCTGAACAGTACCGTTTACGATGCCAGTGGAAGGAGACAGGGGGCGAATTACTGAAATACAAACTGCCATTCTTCTGCACAATGAGACAACCACTCAAGAATCTCTGTAGGCTTCAGACATGTCTGCATCAAGTGAAATACACCATCATTTTAGCTTTAATATGCTACCTCTTGGGAAGGTTATCAGAAAGCACAAGATCAGTTTTCATAGTTTCTGATGACCTATACAGATATCGTTGTAGTTGTATCCAGCTTTAAATTTAAGCACAAAACTGCCTTTTACATGAGAAAAATAGACCTAAATGCGTGTCTGATTAAGCTGTCGAATTCAAAACTTCACTGGAACTGACCTCCTGCTGTTTCAAGGGTCAGGACCAGTGTTGGGTTAGTTACTCAAAGAATGTAATATATTACTCATTACTAGTTACTCCTTTCAAAAGTAATATTGTTACTTTACTTATTACTTTCTGGCAACAGTAATTAGTTACACTACTAGTTACATTACTTTTTCTTCACACCCCACAGAAGTTGTAACTGTGTATCTTCCACATACAATTCTTCTAGAATGTTACTAACAACATATTTCTGCCTCATCATTTGACCAAAATCCACATTGCATAGCAGTCAGAAGTTATTACAAACACTCAATAGTGATTGATAGTGACATTCAAGTAGAAGTGTTGTATTCATCTCATTAATTGTCATGTGTAGCTTGAGGCTAATTGTAATTTCTCCATTACTCATATACGATTATATTTCATTAGGGCCTATGTATTTTATCAAATCACATAAGTTTGAAAGAAACTGTTTAATTTTCCAAAAAGATGTTTAATTATAGTAATATAATGTAGCACATGCTGATCACAGGGATCTAATGCCAGAGTAAAGCCACAACAGTGTTCAGATCATTTTTTTTCCTGACAAAATCAATATAATGCAATATTTCTATCTGCTGAATGTAAGCTTTTCCATATTACAAGCGTGCCTTCTGCACTGGGGACATCACATGCATCACATCACATCGAGTCGTGAAAATTATGAAAATATTCTAGGAAATATTTGATTGTTGGATTTTAAATCAGCGGGGGTTGAGGCTTCAAAAGTAACTAAGTAACTAAACTGTTTTATGGATGGTAACTGTAATATTATTACTGAAATCTTATAAGTAATTAGTTACACTACTAGTTACTGCAAAAAGTAATATTATTACAGTTACTAAATTACTAGTAACTAGTTACTGCCCAACACTGGTCAGGACAATAAGAATACAGCATTTAGCATCTATGTTTTTAAAAAAACCTTTAACAGTTGTTTTCAATAAATTAAAACTAACAGCTGTGAATAAGTTAGTAAGATCAATTAGTAACCTGTAATCAGAATTAATGACCTGCTATACTACTTATTTACTTGCAATTATGCCCTTTTAATTAGGTTCAATTTGTTATCATTAACTACTAGTTAACAGGGACAATGGAAAATTTCTAAATAACATCTTCATCTTAGATAATGTTAATTTCAGCATTTATTGATACATTATTAAAATTGAAAATTGTGTCTGTTAATATTATTTAATGGACCTTAGCTAACATAAACTAACAATAAAGAGTTTTTGTATTTTTATTAACGTTAACATAGATGAATAAATGTATTACTCAGTGTTAGTTAATGTTAGTTGTTGTATTAACTAAAATTAACAAATGGGACCCTGTTGTAAAGGGTTATCCATTATCTTTATTGATCTTGACATTTTGCAAGAAAAGTGTTGTAGAGGAGACCGGGGCAAGTTGTCACTTGGGGTTTTGAGTCAAACATCCAAATACACAAATGCTTGCTTTCTCTAGCAGTGATTGCACATAGGTTTCAACAATCTATTGCAAGAGTTTTATACATTAGGAAATTGTTTTGTGAAACTAAACTAAAATTCCAATATTATTATTTTTGTTGTTGGGTAAAAAAGAGACAACAATAAAACAAATTCAGGGGTTTTGCAGGTTTTTATTATCTTTATTATTATTATTATTTATTTTTATATTAACTATTTATATTTATATAAATATATATGAAAACCCTTTCATGTCAGTGGTGAGAATTTTAACGATCTGTCCAATATAGTGTGACAACATGGTCAGTGTGTGTTCACTGAACTATATAATATTTCCTGGGTAATAATTGTGGAAATGTTCAATAGCAAAAATCTGAAAGAAAAATCAATAAGGTTAAAAAAATTGCCTCTCCCATTGAAATAATGTTTGTTTGTTTGATTTTTTTTTTTTTTCACACTTTGCCAATTAAACTGAAAAGCTAAAATTGGATGATATTGTATGAAGAGAGCTGGGTTAGAAAAAAATGGTAAAACATAAACAAAAAGGGTGAAATAAAAACAGCATATCATCATAGATTCCTGAGGCAGTGTTGATTCAACTCTGATTCCCCGGTGTAGTTATCCAGATCTCAGAGCAAATAACACACATCTGCACAGATATACGATACATAGACACTTGCTTTAATTATGTTTGTCTTTGAAAGAAATAATCTTTCTTTTTCTGTAATCTTTCACTGTTGTTTCTCAACAGTGCTGCCTCTAATTGTCAAAGAATGGAGATGAACAGACAGCGCAAATCTCCAGATTTCTGCTTAAAACACAGCGATCTACCAAAGGACTCAATTTATTTGACGGGGCCCCAAAACAAACATTCCAGCCAGAGGTCTTTTTTTTGTTTTTGACAGTGTTCCTGTAGCCTTGGCACAAACCCACCACTTTCTTTTATTCTTTTGTAATAATACATTAAGTGTAAAACAGCAGTGGGTCATTGACAATTCTCTTTCTAGACTGATCTGTGGAGGCGCAATACGGCTTATTGCAGTAATGAGCATGAACATAGGACGTACCAAAAGAATCACAAGATTTTCTTAGTCTTTTGAAGAGAGAAAGAATCGGTGATATGTAAAGCTTTTCTCTTCTTCTTCTTCCTCAGATATTCAGTGGAATGAAAACAAATATTAGAGAAACATTCATTGCTGCCCATATCTCCAGTGTGCAGAACTAATCAGTCTTCGCTTCTTGCCCAAGGTCTCTCCATTTCTGATGAACGTTGTTCTGCACCCTCAACAAAGGCAACATCAAAGCTGAAGACTTGCACTCAAAACAGCTCTGGCTTTGTAATCTATTTCAAATCCAGCATTCTTAAAACTTGTTTACAGAAAGATCAATTACAAAACTTCTTGGGAAGACATCACTACTTCTCTGACATGAATAATTGAACTGGCGTGATAACCTTAAACTCTCTGTTTTGCCATAATTGCTTTGCTAATAACATTCAGAAACACAGCACAAAGAATATAAACTACAGCTCTGCTAAGTTTACACGCATGCAATACTCAGTTAAAAGAGGTAGACGAAGCCTCTGGCAGGGAAAGTTTTCAGAGTTTCGAAACTCAAAACACTTTCAAACTAGGAAGAGAAACAACACAGAGTGGGAAAGTGAATGATTATGAGTGAAAACTAAAAGAATCAAATAAACCTATGACAAAAATGCTGTCAACACTTCCCGCAACAACAAACTCCAGAAGGTAAGTGGAGATGAATTCAATACATTTACATATAATGACACTGAAAACAACACTCAGACTGACTGAAAAGAGAAGGAAGAGAAAGCAAATAAGATCATTATTCTTCTTGGCTATTTGTGAGGGAAGATCATGTTTCTATTATCATAAAATGGAGTGATTATAAATAATAAATGCTGCAATTTAAATGATACCGTTTGATACACTGCACACAAGACAAAAAATTGCCTGTCCTTTTTTTTAACAGCATTCTTTAAAAACATGAAAGCTATTGCAAAATGTTACATCTACTGAATTGTTGCATGAACACACTGGAAAGACTGATGCCCCATTAGGCTATAAATGTATAATTTATTAGAATTCTTTTGAAGAATTTCAATTCATGTTGTCCAAGACCTTGCATGTCCGCACACTGAGACGTTCTGCCACCTTGTGGCTTTGTCATCTTCTGCAAAAGAGGAGACTTCATCCTGGAATGGAAATGTTTTCGCAGCTCACATCCTCTTACATTCACTTCTATGTTTCCATAATTTCCATTCCATATATATATATGATGATCAGGTCTTCAAAAGACATTATTAAACAGTGTTCCCCTGCAAACATTGAACTTCTTCCTTAAGGACAGGTGAGCACAGACGAGTGACCTTGAGTTGATGGGCGAAGCGAGTGGAAGAATGTCTTTCATTAATATGTTTAGGTCTCAGAGCTGCGTGTGGAACAGGACGGATGAAACGCGGTGTGCTGTCTGCTCTGCCCTGCTTTAAAGACAAAGCACCTCTGGTAACATGATGAACTCTCTAATCCTTTGTATTCATTCTTCTGCCCCCAGATTTAAACGGGTACACTGTCTCTTTTCTGCCTGTTAACAGGCAGCAGTATAATAATGTAGTTTCCTGTGATGTTTCGAAACCATTGCTCCAGGCTCAAGCTTAGTCGGCAGCGTACGGGATCAAGAAGAAATGTGAGCCAGTGAAAATGGATAAAAATGGCCCATTGTACCCCAAGGTAGGGAATGATAACTACTAACGTGAGACACAAACAGCATAATAAATCATTCTCTGCTCTTGTTCCAGCAGACCAAAATCAAACTTTTCAGCGTACGCTTGGCAGGCCATTAAAAGAATTTCTTCATGCTCTGAAAACAGAGGCCTAATGTTAATTTTGATATTTCGTCAGAAATGTAAAATACACTCTTCAGATTAATTAACTTGCCTGGGTTTAATATTCTTTGCAAGAAAATAAGGTGCTCCAGCATATGATCCAGATATTTTTAAACTGTAAGTGTTGGTTTTAGTTTCACAGGTAGACTTATATTTTATAAAATATTCATTTGATTTCACTGTTTTATCACATATCTCTCTGAACCCACAACTCAGTTGTCAAACACATCTGATGTTATGAGATGTAAAAGCTATTTCAACCATGTTAAGCTGTACAGGACCGTGAGAGGCATGAAAGAGAGGAAACAGAAATTATATATATATATATATATATATATATATAGCCTGACCTATAATAACATGTCCATATATAGAGTATTTTGTTTTACGTTGAAAAATGATTAACATCAATTAAATATTACAAAAAATAATTTTGATGCAAAAAAAAAAACCTAGGTTTCTTTTTTCTATATTTTATCTACTCGTTTTCTTAAAAAAAATAAAACTTTCTACGTGTACTGCGTTAGGCTAACCAAGACTTGTCACAGCACTTGCATGTTGTTGCTCTTTTGTTGGTTTTGATTGCTTCTAATGTCCTCATTTGTAAGTCGCTTTGGATAAAAGCGTCTGCTAAAAGACTAAATGTAAATGTACATACTGTAAACATTAAATTTTACTAGAAATTAGTTTCTCAACTTTAGCTGTGCTTAAAGTTAAAGATTTAATACATATATATATATTCTTTCAAACAATAATGTAACTGTGCTAATAACTGTATATAGTAGTTAAAATATATCTATGTCTGTAAAATCACTTTAGCATAAAAAATGTGTTGCTGAAACAAAACACACCATATCTTTCTTTTACCTTGAATAGGTTTGTTCAACTCTATCAAGCAACAGATTCATTTGCAGAGAGTTTTTTGAATGTAAGATAAACACACTCTCACAGAAATTCATAGCCATTTTTCATTTTGGCGAATTGGTGTGAACTTATTCAATCTCACTCTTTAATACATTTTCATACAATCTGCTTCTGCCCAACTGAGGGTTATGTTTAGGGGTGGACCTTCATGATCCTTTTGGTTGCACTTTATTTTGATAGTCCACTTTAGACATTCTACTAACTATAAGTAGCTTTGCAACTACATGTAATAACTCTCAGAGTAGACTGTTAGGGTAGGTTTAGGGTTAGTAGATGTACTCGCAAAATTTCTCATAGTCAGTATGTTGTATGTTGTGGACCCATCAAAATAAAGTGTTAGAAGTTATTAAGCAGACAGTAATACTCTAATGACTGCTAGTTGACATGTAGTTGCAAAGTTACTTACTGTTAGTAGAATGTCTAAAGTGGACTATCGAAATAAAGTGTTACCATTTATTTTGCTTTTCTATTTATGCACACTTTTACTGTTAATTGCATGTTACTATTATGTTATTATTATATTATGCATTTAGCATTGTTTCTTGCTATCCATGCCAGAACAGACTAAAAATGAACAGCTCAAATATTCTTAAAAAATGAAAATAAACAAACTGGATTCTTAGTCAATAACACTGACATGAAAGAATATTTTAATTTTCAATTATAGGCTACACTAGACTAGAGGTTACATATGTGGTTTAAAAGACATTTGATACATCTTTATGGTACTGATTTGCAAAATATTCCTTTCCTTTACACATAAGTAAAAACAAAAACAGAGGAAAACTAAAAATCCAGGAATTCAGTATTGTATGCTTATAAACAATACAGTTATTTCTGTCTGGTATTATCAAACAACTTAAAACTGCAAACTAAAAAGTATGGCTACAATTACCAGCAATAAATGCTTACAATCACTGACAAAATAAAAAGCATTCCATTATTCACCACATCGCTAGGTGTGCAAGTCCACCTTCCCACCATCTTTACTGTGTTTTTTTCAACACCAGCAGTAACTTCACCTAAGAAGAATTCACCCTCTGTCTGTGGAATAATCCATATCGCGAGCGGGGGATTTACAGTATGTCTCTACTTCACTCCTTTTTATAAACACCCAATGCACCATTTCTCCGTGAAAAACAACACGACCTTAACTTTTCACTTTGTCTTTGAAAGGATGTAAACGTTTCTTTTGGTCTTAGTTTATGGTGTGATTTGTGAACGCACAAACCGAACGTCCCTGCTGGAGTTTTAGTTCAACCTGCAGAATTTTAGGCAAAATGGCGACATTGTAACGGATGGAGGACGAAAAAAAGGACTGCAATCAAGTACCATGACAAACTTGTCCCATGTTATAGTGTCATTCTCTGGGAAGGTAGGTTTGAAGCTTACAAACGTTTTCCCTTGCCGGATGTGTGTTTAACCGTGTTGAGAGATGAGTGCGCGATGGGTACAGTGGCTTGAGTCCTTGCATGGGCACGAGAGCTTATATACACGGACAGGTATGTCAACACCGTGCCAGTCACGAATCGCGCAAGCTAACATTTCACCCCTCCGTTGTCATATACGCTATTGCTCTGAATAGTATCGCATTTGGGGAAAAGTTGGACGCTCCTCTGCCATCTGAGCGCACTCGCGCGGTTTCTCGTTTCCCCCTGAAAAACACTTTATACACACTTTTACAAGATGGGTGTCAGAATCGATCCAAAGCGGTGTCAGTCACTGGATGAGACGATCCGTTTTTCCGTGTCAGCGGGGAGTTTGTGTCGCGGCCTCTAGTCGCGGGTTTGACACTTGAAGAGCGCAGACGAGTTTAGACGCTCGTCTTGAAGGCGCTCGGCGGCGGCGCGACCTTGATTGGAGGGAATCTGTGCGCAACCGCGGCAAACAAACATCCCGCCAGCCTATTGCTTTCTCTTGTAAACCACAGTCGATCATTTTGAATGGTGCTTAAAAATAGGCCCAATATGAAAAATTCTTGCATGCCTCCAGAGTTTTTAATAGCTGTGAATGCAAATTTTATAGCTTTATAAAATGAAATAACATCATGTGTGTGACTTATGACAATAGATGGACCTTCTAAAACATCATTTTGATAAATCCCGCTTTACCTCCATAGGTCAGTTTATCAGGTGCACAAACTTTGTTTTGCTGCATGACAACTTTGAGTGCCGAAGTTATATCCTGATTTACCCTTTGTTCCCCCTGCCCAAGCTCTTTGTCAAGATTCAGTGTTTTCATTTGCTCACTAGTCAATAACTCAGACTGTCTACCTACACTTAAAATGTCACCTTTGATCATTTATTTATTAAAAGTTATAAATAAACTGAATAAAATAAGTAATATCATGACAAATATCATGTTACTGGAATTCTTTATCAGCACGGCTGTGATTCGGCTGTACGCATGAGGTTTCAGAAATCACACTTTTGCTTATATTCAGTAGCACAACTACTTGTGATTTTTATATTATTGATTAAAACTGTATAAAATCATTAAGTAATTATATCAGGTAACTCGATTCAGACCAAAAAAATGACAGTTTGTAAATTTCTTCTCCATTAACAAAAATAGTACCAAAAAAGAGACAAAGCAACAAGCCAACTAAAATAGTGATAGAAACAAGCAATGCAGTCAGTGAGGGAAAAAAGACTCCTTGCTCACAACACCACAATCTACACTCTGCACCACTCACATAATATGGTCTTGACAACAGCAAACACGTACAAGCAGAGTGGAATGTGCCTGTGTTGTTATACTGTATGTCACACTTTGAAATTTGGTTGTCCAATCAGAATAGAGGACTGGAACTATGTTGTTTATACTATTATTAAATATCAAGGACAGTTTAGCTTGTTTGGAAATAAAACCCAGGTTGTCACTTTGTTGGTGTTTCTGTGGGCTGTTATTGCAAATGTGTGACTGCATAATTTTCTTAGTTTTTATTTTCATATGCTGTAAGTACCCTTATTATGGTTTGGATCATTAGTTCTTTGCAACTCTTTGTTTTTCCATTCTTAATTATCTAAGCATAGTTTTACAATGAAGCTGTTCTTACACACAATTCTGCGTAGAATTATATTTTTTGCTTTGTTACCATAGACACTGGATAAATGGGGGCCAAGAAAACACAAGCATATCTATACCTTTTCTAGTGGTGTTTACAAATAAATATGTTTTAGGTTTTTATCATTGAAGTGAACCATAATTACAGTGTTAGTTTCATAGATTTCAACAGATTTCATGGTCATTTAGACTTGACAATCATGTCTATTAGAAGTATCTGAATTAATACGATTTTTGCTAAATCGTACGTATTTTACGAGTTGCCAATTCGTATGAATTTGTACGAATGACCTACACCTAACCCCGCCCCTAAACCTACCCGTCACTGGGGTTTAGACAAATTCGTACGAATTAGCCACCTCGTAAAATATGTACGAATTGCCGTGAGATAGCGTTGGTATCTCCAATAATACCTATTATTTGGATAAGTAAGGGACAACAACTGTTTTACTGCCTACTGCACAGTTACTTTAAATATTGATTTGGGTTTTATTTTTATTTTACTTATAGAGACTGTGGAGATGTTGAAGAACACAAATGACATGAGCAGTTTATTCCCCAATTATGAAGTGTTGCTATGGACAAGAATCAATATTTGGAATTATTTCGCTCTAGCAAATGACCAATCAGAAGCATGAATTTCAGAGAGCTTGTAAGATTATAATGCACACTTAATTTGCCACCTGAAAGACGTTTTTTCTTCTGAAAAACTTAAAGTAAATTCAGAGGTCATGACAGAGCCTTGCCTCAGTCCATGCGTATTTGATAATAATCACCTTAATATAATGTAAACAGCAGTCTTAACAGAGATTTAGGGGGAAAAATCCAATTACTTAAGATAATTGAGGAGGGTCAAGACCAGGAACAGGGCTCAGGCACACAACCTTGCAACCTGCATGTCCGCAAATGTATAATCAAATCCTTTAAAGACAGATTACATAGCCAGATTTCAGAGCCAGTTTCGAACAAATTGATTATGTGTCACTCAGCAAGGTCAAATATTTGCACTGAGGCGCATTTCTAGAATGTGCAGAATGATAAAAATTGGTCCCATCTTCCCTGTTTTTGCTGGGCTCCCAGTTCGCAGTGTTCTAAATGAAGACACAGGGGACTGTTTTAATGGAAGTACACTGGCCTGAATTAGCAAGCCAGCACTACTGCAGCTGGGCCAGAGAGATATTTCAGTAAGCTGTTGATCTAGCCAGAACATTGAGACCTGCATAAATCTATTAGAGGAAGAGGCCAAGAGAGAGAGAGAGGCCTATTTATCCAGTGCTATGCTCTGACTATTAGCTGCTCATTCCATATCATTTAACCTCCAGCATGACCTCTCATTACAGCCACCAGACTCATCAGTATATTACAATGTAATGAGCTCTTTTAATTAAATGAGATGTTGAGCCTAATGATTAAGCAGCTGTGTTTTGGTGGATCGGATAGTAGCAATTTATATGTGTTACTGTAGCAAAAATATAGATTTCTATTCATCAAAGAATCCTAAAAGAATTACCATGGTTTCTACAAAAATATTAAGCAGCATAACTATGATAATTATAAGAAATGTTGTGGACCAAATAAGCATATTAGTATGATCATGTGGCACTGAAGACTGTAGTAATGGCTGCTGAAAATTCAGCTTTGCTATCAAAGGAATAAATTAGATTTTTAAAGTTATTTTAAATTGCAATAATATACTGTATTATTGATTAAATAACTACCATTACTAATATGTCGTAGCTTGGTATTTGTGCCTTACATGTTGCCACACATATCCTTTTTAACCTCCTAATGTGACATGTCTAATAATATAAATTCTCTGTCTATCTATGTGTTCATGTTGCAGGTGGGTTTACTGAGAACTACAGGGTGCCAATGCTGTGAAAAAGACTGGTAGGAACCATATATGTATTTAAAAAACTTTTGTTTTCTGTATTGTAGCAAATCACAATAGTCTTATTAATCATTGCAAATTGGTAATAAGCATGTGGAAATTTCATAAAAAAAAGAGAGATTAAATGCTGACAGAATTAGGATGGAAACAGCGAATGTAAGATTTGTGTCTTCGCTAATGTTGCTGGAAAGCTGGAGTGACAGCGCTCTGGCTGCCTGTACACAGCACCAGGGGTGTGTGTAATGTTCCAGATATTTGGTGGCATGTCTCAACACCTTGAGCTGAGGCACAGATGTGTGAACTGCTCTGATACTATAGCTGGGTGTGATCACCAGTCAAATTAAATCAGAGCTGTCAGTTACGCTTGTCACAGGCATACTTCCCGTCAGCCTGGAAACCTGGCAACCTTCATCTTCCTCTAGCAGCCCTCCAGAAAAAGGCCAAAAAGGGGAATCTGGGTATAATGTTGTGTGAGCAAAACTGCCAAAATAATTTTGTGTAATTGGACAATGATCCAACAGAATCTAGATGATAGTGCGAAAAATGTTAACCTGTCTGCGTTCTGCATTCAAACGATATCTTTGTCTCTGAAGTTTGTCTTGGGATGTGTGCCAAAATTATTTGACAGATGCGATTGTCGCCGGTTAGTCTCGTTCCAAGTCGAGAGCTTGCCTCTCTCTTAGCACAATTCTCACAACTTTGAAACAGATATGGCATGGGTGTCCCGCCAGTCAGTTATCCACACCCCGGATAAGCAAATGAGAACACTTCTTCCTATTAAAGACTTTATGAGGGAAGTTACACACGTAAAATCTCTCAGCTCACCAAAAGCTACAAACAGACTGCAGCAGCCTCGGGCTCCAGATCTCACATTGATGACTTCACCACTAGGGGCCAGGATTTGATCACTAATGCTCTGCGGGGTGCTAAACTTGGTTACAGTTAAAAGATATGAATGCTTCTCTCTGAAGATTCACTAACTGCTATGCCATTCATAGTCTATTTTTAAATAATCGTAGTTGTGTCAGTATGAAATGTTGGTAACAGTTTGACAGTGTTACTTAGCCTTATATGAACAGCAGAAAACTTTGTGGAAATACCTGGAAATAAAATTAGAGTATTGCTTTATTTTTGTAGTGCCTGATAGTAAGTGCATTGATTGTGCTCGAATGAAATTACATACTCGTTTAATACCACTTTTATTTGAAGTCTCTTATCCAGATTCTCGCATTTAAAAAAAAGTGACCGCAGAGGAACAGAATCCATCGGAACAGACGCGCTTGTAAGCGCCTACAAGAGATTCCAGAATCAATAGGACCAAGGCCGTAAGAATGTTCTATCGACGCTGAAGGGTGTCTCTTACTGAGCACCAATTAACCAAAATTAAATCCACTGTTTCTATTGATTAAAAGGGTAAAGGCAAAAGTTTGCCTGAGAATTAACTGTCAAGCCCCCAAAACCTTTTTCTTGCGAAATCCTTGAAGGTTGTGGTTCACCAATCTCATTAAATTTTCCAATTATTCCTGGAGTTGGATGTGATATTTTAGAGCTTTGAACAGAGGTTGCAGGGTGATGTGTGATTATAGAGCATTTCTGTCAGGAAGAGATCACTGAATTATATGTGGTATTATGAGAGATGAGAGTATGTGAATGGTTTACCTGTGCAGTCATTACATATACTGATGTTCTGCTTATAGATGTGTTCACAAGCAGGTTCTGAAACGCCATTCGTACAACCAGAGTTTGAAAATAGAAAAATGAAAGTCAATGCATTAATTATCATTTCATAATTTTTTAAAGAAAAATATTGAAAAAATTTAAAACAGAAATCGTTTACTTTTGTCCTCAAACACCTACACAAACCCTTTCTTTTATTTATTATTATTATTATTATTATTAAATATCACCCTAAATAAATATAATTTATCTTTTTTGCTCTTGATTTTTTTATTTTATATGGTTCCTTTCCTATTTTTCTGTTTATTATTATTATTATTTTTTAAATGTGTGTATTCTTTGTTTTTACATGTTTATTTTATGTAATCTGGTTATAGAAAGTCTGGCCAAATGTTGCCAGAGCCATCTGTTGGTCATCAGTGGTACTGACCAGTGGGAAGTACAAATTATGTCAGCTCATGGCTTAAATGTAAATATAATAATAATAATAATAATAATTATTGACTTAAGTATATTGGATTTAAGTAAATACAGTGCTTGTTTTACAATTTTGAGATTACATCTGTGGCAGAAAATCACATTTAGCTGTTTTGCTGAAACCTGTTTAAGTATTAAAAATGTAAGCATTAAAATCTCGTATTTATTCCAACTTGATACTGAAACATTTTAATTTCCAATAGACCTGCCTTTGGCAGAACTGGCAAATGTTTACATATGTTTTCTGAAATGAATATATTTACGCCATGCTATGTTTGTTTATATAGTAAAAAATATTAAAAGATCACCTGATCTGTTGCTTATCAAACGCCACATTTTGTTCACTTTTGGTTTGGTCAGCTGCATTTTGACTTCATGAAGGACTGTATTTTGCACACAACCAGACGGTGCCGCAAGGAAAGTGGCTTCAGCGCCCTGTTATTGATAAGAGCACCTTAATTGGAATAAAGAGGGTGGGCCTCTCCTTCTGTCTTTTGTATACATTTACTGTTATACTCATTAGCTTCCCATCGTCTCCCAGCTAGCATCTTCTTTACAGCCCGCCGGGAGTCTCTCGGGAGGTTATTTACATCTCTCCATGGGGCCTTTCTCAGGCTACCGAGCACACCCCCTACCTCTCCTGCACGCATGCAGCCTCCTCTTTGATATATTTGGGAGTTGCTCTGATTGAGTGGGGCTCTGGTGTTAATGACCAGTCTGGATGCAGCTCCGCCCCCTCATTCAGCTTTAATGGATGCCATTGACAAGCACCAGGGACTGATAAAAATGTGATGATTTTTTAATATCCTAAGGGAGCTTGTTCAGAGGGAGATGGACCAGAAAGTGCATGCTTTGCTTTGTGCGGTTAAGAACGGGTTGTTTTTTGATTAGCACAGAGTTATTTTAGATTAAGTATCAGTTAAACAGATAGTCAGTTTGAATGTTTGGTCCTAATTTAGACAGGAATCCTCTGCCACTATTTGCCCTTTTCCACTTTCCTCACTTTTATTATGTTGCTCATGTCTTAGCTTGCGTGGCACATTACGTTTTAAGAAAAGGTAATAAAAGTTGTTTCATCCTGAAACCTGCGGCGCTTGACATTTCTCCAAATTTAAGCGTATTGATGTCTGCTCGCTTAGACCCGATCCCGTCCTCAGCGTGTAGACAAGCGTTGACATTGACACGCTTTCATCTGATTGGTCACGTGTCTTCAGCAAAGCGGCAGTGACAAAGTTAGCTTTTTTCTTTCGCACTACTCAAGCAAGACAGACACATGTGAGTCTGCCCTCGATCACAGCGGTAGATACGCGCCTGCGTAGCCCCACCGTATTTAAATCAGATCTCCAGTAATCATCACATTTCACATAAAGAAAAACCGACGCCGTACAACACAGCTGAAAAAGCACCTACAACTCATGACCTGAGAGGAAGTATATTTCATGGCGCATCGCTTTCATATTTTACACAGAATAGAGCGCACCAATCAATGTTTATTTTTCATCAAGAGATGTGCCACCGCGTAAAACTACCGCAATGATGCAACTGCCAGAAAACTTTCGCCCCCTTCTTTAAGTGACAAACTCTTTGCATCATTCTTTAATGTGAGAGAGAGGCTACTGGTTTAAGGGCCTGTCGACCTGCGCTACTTCGCACCCACTGCCCGGCTCACAATAAGAGCGCCCTCATTAAAACTGAAACCCCAGACCTGCTCAGCTTTTTCTTTTTCCTGCTCTCTTGCTCCCTTTTTAAAAAAGAGAAGTTTTAAACTGACAAAGCCACGGGAAATCCCCATCAGACATCCCTCCCTTAATCTGTCTAATTTTGAAAGGTATTGTTTAAGGCTTCAAAGTTTATATGGTTTAATCCTCCTCTAACACTGCAGGGCAGCAAATGAGGCCATGTCAGCAGCTCTGGCACCACTAATCTACTTCACACAACAGAAAATCCTCCTTCTAGATAAGGTTGCATAGGTTTCCTGTGAACTCGCCTTTTGATGTTCCTTACCTGCTATTGAACATGACTTCTGTCTTAACCCAACTGTCACTCACTCCCTGTCCCCTTTTATCATGCCCAGTGACCCCCCTTTCCCCTCTCCCCGATCCTAAATCTACCATCAGGAGGAGCAGGCGTTTCACTCGCTCTATTTTAGGAAAGAGTACTGAGGCGAGCTGTACGTGAGTACGTGTTGATGCTCTTTTAATTTTGGTTGAGGAAGGATGTGCTCTTTTGTTTTGAAATCCAGAGCCAAATTTGTGTGGACTGTTTTTTAATCCGGGTTAGTTAACAAAGCCGCAACGTTGCATCACCTTGGCTATGAATGGCAACCCCTGGAAAATGCAACTTTGCAGTGCTGTGGCAACCAAGACGTTAGAGTTGGCAGCCTTGGCTCCTGGTAAAGCAGCGGTTTGTTAGACACAGAGGGAGAGATCTCTAAGGTAGCTGCCCCTGCACTCTGTGGAGATTGTGTATTGAAGCAGATTTATTGCTGAGCTCTCAATTTCCACACAGTGTTCAAAAGAAATTGGATTCTTGCCACTCTCCGTGCATCTTAGTTTCTTTTCCAAACGAAGGAGAAAGGGGGGGGGGATAACCTCAAAAATTTTCAATGTTTGTAATGTATGGTACAAATTGTGTGCAACAAGTGATGGCTATATAATGTATATTTGCTTTCCTATAGCTCAGACAGTACAGTGTAGTGATGGGGCACAACGTTTTTTTTGTTTTGTTTTGTTTTTTTCGAAGGAAGAAATATATAACTTGAATGCAGTCTAAGTCACTTTGGATAAAAGCTTTTGCCAAATCTATAAATATAAACATTTAATGTATATGTGGAAAGGTTACTACAGGGATCAGTCCTTTTTTTTAATAAACAACAACATTTTTGGAAAAATTAAGTACAAAAATACAACCAGCAGGATAGCAGGATAATCATTCTGTATTATGTTTATTGTAATTAGTCAGACTTGAGACCAACTCATTTTACAAGTCATTTAATTCATTATAAATCAAAATATAACATGAAATTCCAAAATATATGAGTGTTCCCTTGCAAAAAAAAGCTCCCCAGAACATTTCTTGTCCCGTCAGCTGTAGCATGTGCTGTGAAACCCAGCAAGTGTCACTGCTGCTCTGTGTGTTCACGAGACTGTTTGAGTTGAACTCAATGCTTTTCCTCAACATGGCAAGAGTAGAAGAGAAAGACAGGCTCTCCTCAGTCTCTGTGAGGTGTCAGGTTGAATAGCTACCTGTTTGTTTGCTCACAGCTGTGCTTTGTTAGTCTCTCTCACTTGAGAGGCGGCTTCATAAATTCACAGCGTGTCAAACAAATCAATAACTCCCATTAACCGAGGAAGATTCTCTGCTCTGTACTTGAGGGGCCACGGCCTCCCCTCTTTGTTCAGATGTGTTTTTTTTCTGTGAAGGAGGAAGAGAGGATGGGGAAATGAAGGACAGGTAAAAGAAAGAAAGAGAGAGAGAGAGTAATAGATAAAGTGAAATGGAGTTGGGCATGTTGCCGATTCACATAGACAGATAACTGCTCTGAATGACTTGCCCCACTTGGTCTTTCCAACAGTTGTTGTAGTCCTCTCTTTTAGGGGAAGCGTCTGAGGAAACTACAAGAGGTTTCACAGCTTCATTCAGTTGAATGAGTTTGAAGTGTTTTGGTAATCAATTTCTGTTTCGTAGCTTACATGTGCAGAAGGAAAATGCAGCATAGGTCCATGTCTTCACCCTACTTTAGGAAGTTAGCTATTTTTAAATAGAGATAGAGATTTTAGTTCTTCGTCCCTGTGATTGTGTCTAATATTTATAGAACATACTTAATGGTTCTTTGCAATTGTAGTACACCACATAATTGTATTCTTGGAACATATAATTCCAGCTTTTGGCCTTCTGTCACCATCATAAAAGTGTAGTAGGTGGAAAAAAAGTTGAAGACACCAAAGTGGAACATAGAAAGTAGTTTGTATTCTCCTATGATTAATAAATATCCAAGAAAAGTTTACCTTCTGGGGTTCCAGAATAATGTGTAATGATAATATGCAATTATCACCTCTTATTTTTTTCAGCAGTAACCTCAAGATGAGGTGCAACTCGAGTGTTAGAACAAGTGCTGATGGAAAGAATAGGGGCTGAGAGAGAAAGAGAGAGAGAGAGCACATGACATATGTGTGTCGTGTAAGTGTTAAGTGCTCTTTTACTTGTGCAGTTAATTTAGACTGATCACAGGGGGACCTCCTCTGATTCATTGTTGTTTGTGAATTCAAACATGTTCATTACTGAGCATATTTCAAGGAGAGAGTTAGAGCGAGATTGAGAAAAAGAGCTAATCGCTTCAGATTGATCTCCGTGCCGAGCGTAAATGTATTTAAGCTCATAATCCTTGTAAATAGCTTCCAGCAAGGCAAAGGCAGCCTTTTAACATTGACTAAATGAAGTAAATAGAAGCGAATTAATTTTTAAAAGACGCATTGCAGTTGAACCCTGTTTGTTATGTATGTAACAGATCAGTGTGGAAACTGGAAGCTAATGAGGCCTGTAAATTTAAAGCTGAAATCATATTCTGAGGCTTTGCCACCCTGCTGTTTAGAGGTTTGCAGTGAAGTTCGTTTTTAAATGCAGAGCGTCTGTTCTCCCTCCGAAAGCCCCTCACACCCCAACAGATGGAGAGAATATGGAGCTCGGAAGGTTTACCTAGGAGGTGGTAACAGTGAAGCCACTCATTAACACTGAATTTAACACTTCGTTAGCAACGCGGCTTCCTGTTGAGAGCAGCTAGTGCTGAATGTCAAATCCTCAGAGCATACACTGTGGCCTAGCAGGACAACAGCAAGCCTGGGCCCCTTTAACACACCCTTTAAACACAGTCCTGTTGTCCCACAGGTTTGCTGGTGTTGAGCTGTTGAAAACCATCAAATATAATTAGATCGGCTGATGACACCTGAGGTATATTTCTCTGGCTAGTCATGAACGGGAGCATTTCTACCTGAGTGTGTGTGTTTCTGTCTCTCTGTGTATATGTGTGTGCAGTGTGCCAATTTGTCAGGTTTGAAGCAACAACAGTCTCGTGCTGGGATGTGCTTTGGCACCATCAGAGAGTGATAAGACAGAATAATATGATCTTATTGGTGGTGTGCTTTGTTCCCATGGAAATTGGTCAATTTTAGCAGGCGGCTGAGAACTTTGGGGGAAGAAACAGGAAGGTTAGATCCCAGAGGTGCATTCACATAATTAAGCTTCCTCACCAGGACTTCCAGGGCTAATGTTGGGGTGTGTTGTGAAAAAAAGTGACAGTGGGTGTTTGAGATGCATATTGTGGCAAAGAAATGATGGCCGTGTTTTTTAGGCCACCATTAGCACGTTTTAGAGAGCCTAATTCTTCGATGTTTTTGATATTTGTGATGCACTTTTTTTCATAGGATCTATTAATATATTCAGAAATACATTAAAATGCAATTCATACCTACAATGACCTGAACTCTTTTTGATGTCTGATTTAATTTATGAATTAAACGTTAATTTGATATATTTTTTTGATTGCATAAATACAAACATATCAATAGGAAAGAACTGTACCTATATCATAATGAATTATAATATTTTATATAACAAAACTGTTTAACTGCTTATTACCTTTAAGTGCTGAAAGGTATATGGTGCAGCCTAATGTTCCAACCAACATACAACATACAGAAAACAAGATACAGGAAAGTATATCAGAGAGAGCACCATCTTCATAAATATTTTTGATATTTGATATTTGTTTAAAAAAAAAAGAAAAGAAAAGTTTCTTGAAAGTTAATTTTTATTTTTTTTGGCATCTATGTGTTTTCTTGTCCTTTATCAAGGACACTGTCAACCATGACATTGACCCCTATAAGTAGTTATATGGAGATGCTGACTTGAAACTGATCGCTTGTCTCTCTTTTGCAGACTGTGCTGTCTCTGTTATGGCGGCAGTAAAAGAGAGCGCAGAGGAAGACAAAGAGGTAGAATCTTCCTCTGATGACACTCAAGAGCTGACAAGCACATCTTCTCCCAACAACAACAATAACAGCTTGGATCCACCAGAGCCCCTGCCCTTGGACAGTCACCAAAACCCTTTAAATGGAGTCCAGCCGAACCCATTTGTCTGTGGTAGCGTCCCTGCTGCCCCCAGCACAAACGACTCATTGCCTTCAGAAGCACTTGTTAATGGAGCTGCTTCACACTGTACCTCAGAGGAGCCCTGCGTCCACAACAAAGACATGTCCCCTCTGCCCGGGACAGACACCAGCCCTGAGGTGTTACCGCCTCCCAGTGAGCTTCAATCAGACACCCGGCAGAAAACAGAAGGGTGCGCCCTAAAAGTGCGGCCCGCACGGGCCTCATCTGAATCAAACAACTGTGATGGTGAGGCCCCCTTAGATGTGCTGGTGGGGAAAGGCTTGGATAACAGGCCAATCAGCCGACTGTTGGCTAGAAAGGAAATCAAAGCAGGGTGCTTATGGGACTTTGATTCGGAGTTGTCAGAGAGTTCCTCTGATGACTGTGATGGTCTGAACTGGGGCCTGCAGGAGAAGTTCATGCGGATACTGTTGAAAAGCAGCGTAGCAGGTGATGGAGTAAGAACAAAGGTAGAGATTGATGGAGCTCCACCTGCCAAGCGAAGACGGAGGATGCGTAAAAATCATGCCATGGAGAGGGCTGACACTGGAGGACAAGTTTATGATGGCTTTGATTACGCATCCCAGAATTCCCTAACCGACGAAGACTCCGATTTTGAGTTGTCCATTAACAAAGAACATGCCTTCAGGAAAGAGCCGGAAAGTTTGAAAGCATATGCCGGCTTGCGCCTGGAGAAATTCTGCGACAAGTCAGCTGCCACGCAGGAGCTAATTTCAAGCGAGAAGGAAGAGAAATGTGATGAAGGCGGCAGCGATGTAGAAACAAACACCTACATGGGTGAAAAATTGGCACGGTTAAAGACAGAGACAAAAACAGGCGAGGAGCTGTCCTTCTTCCCGTGTTCAAAGTGCAATGATAATTTCAAGGAGAAGAGGCATTTGCATAGGCATATGATGTATCATTTAGATAGGAATAATAAGGTGAGACAAGAAGACATTCCCCGACCCTTTATATGTAGAGAGTGTGGGCGTTCGTTCCGAGACCTAACCTCTCTGCAAAAGCACATGATAATCCACCAGGTGCGGAGGGAGAGGCTGATGGAAGAGATTAAAGGTTTCAGCAAGATAGATGTCGAGGGAAGAAGAGCTTGTCTTCAGTGTCCCCAGTGCGTCTTTGGAGCGAAATGCCACAAAACTTTCGTCCATCCTAGCAAAACTAATGAGAAAGAGAAGCCGTCTTATAGCTGTGAGGAATGTGATCACATGACTACGACTGAAATGGAGGCATACGAGTGCACAGCTCACCACAACGCATTTGGCAAGACAGGCGACTTTTTTGTATGTCAAATTTGCACATTTAGAAGTAAGAACATATATAGTTTCAGAAAGCACGTGGAGATTATCCACGGGCAAAATTTTGAGAATTATGAACCTCAACCACACAGCAATGTGGATGACCACATAAAAGCTGTGTTGGACCAACCCAAAAACATGGATTCATCCTTACTTATGCCAAAGATTCAAAGCACAGAGAAGCGGTCTGTTAAGGACAGAGTTCATCTGCCCTTTAGGCCCAATGGCTCAGCTGACCTTAATGTGAAAAGCAAAGACACACAAAAAGCCTGTGATGGTTTCAGCTCTTCACTGATCAAATGGAGCCCTGGCAGCCCAGCAAACAAGCTGTCACCATTCTCACTGAGAAGTGACAAGCCAAGCAAATTATCCCCTCTGCCTACAGAGAAAATAGACGTGACAACAGGTCTCCTGTATGTCGAAGAAGACAATCAAGAATATGAAAGCGCTGTCTCCGAAAAGAGGACAAAATATCTTTCCAGCTTTGACGTACATCTTACAACGAAAACAGAGATCGTGAGTAAAGCAGCCTGTCTGAACCCTGGCACTGAGAGCCGTCCCAAAGATCCTTCAACCGGCAGGACTTTTGCACTGCAAACGCTGCGGCACAAAGTACCCTCGAAAAGAAAAATGTCAATCCCGTATCGCAACACCAATGCCGATATTCCTCATGTGCGTCTTCCAAAATGTGAGCCTGAGTCTCCACAATGGAACTCTTGTACACCACAAGAGGGAGATGACTATGAAGGTGCTCAGGATTTCAGCGACTGCACCAAAGAGTCTTTAGATCGGTTTCATAGCAATACCCCTAGTGATTATTTCATCCCTTTCAACAGCAACATTCCGGACTATGCCAATCATACTAATCCAGACAATAGCATAGAGGTGGACAGTGATGATATTTGTACATTTATAGTGAAGGAGGAGTGTATTGAGAGTATAATAAGTGAGGATAACCCTGATCATGTTGTTTACCAGCAAAGTGACCCTTATGCAGAGTATATTGTCAACCCTTTGCCTTTGGTGGGCAGGAAGTGCTGTCCCTATTGCCCCGCAGTGTTTGAGTCTGGGGTGGGCTTGTCCAATCATGTGAGAGGACACTTACATAGGGTGGGGCTAAGTTATGATGCTCGTCATGTGGTGTCACCTGAGCAAGTGGCATCTCAGGACCGCCAGCCTCGCATACGCAGAAAAATTCCCTCAGTGAATCGCAGAATCAGAAAAGGTGATTATTGTTCACCTTTCCTTGTTCAAGTCATTGTGATTTTAGATAATGCTCTCAAACTAAAATCACACATGCATAACCTATATTTATGTATGTGTACAAACATTTCTACATGTAACTTATTCATTTAAAGTAATTATGTGCTTTCATCATGGCAGATAAGCCAGAGTCTAAAACCGAGCATACCTGTCCGCTGTGCCTGGGCTGGTTTGACACTAAGACTGGCCTCTCCAATCATGTGCGGGGTCACCTGAAGCGGATTGGCAAGCCAATTTCGGGCGCTAGCAAGTCACCTCTCTGCATCCTGACGGAACTTCTTCAGGATGAGACGGAGTACAGGAACATTATGAGGGTGTTTGGTTCCAGACCGCACTTATCTAAACCTTTTGTCTCTCAAAAGTTTGCCAGCAGCGATGGACTGTTTCTTACATCCTCCGGCATTCCCATGAAGATCCACCATACAACTGGCCCACGAGATGAATGGACAATGATCAGACCCCCCCAGGTTGACAGAGAGAGAAAGAGGACCGAAAGGGTCCAATCTCGCACTTTAGAGGATCTGCTGGGAAATAGGAAAGTGGAGCATGAAATGGAGGTTGAAGGTCACTCCGAGGAGGCCAGGACTCCTTTGACCATCTCCTCCACTAGTGGCAGTTTACCCAGAACACCATCTGTGAAGCTGGATCCTACCTGGAGCCAAGGTTAGGAACCACACACTCACTCATTCATTCATGTGTTATTTGTTGTTACCTATACTAATTTACAAATCTTATTTTATGTCAATCTCTGAAATTCAGAGATTATGTAATTATGTGTTTTCTCAGCAACAGCTTCAGTTTGTTTAAGCGTCTTTAATAACAGGTTAATAATAACAGGTTAATAATGACCCCCAGTTATTCAAGTTGAAGTTCAGTGGCAGAATTGTCCTTTTCTCCTGATTAGCTTGTTTTTTTATGTCTGTATCAACTAATCAACTTCTGTTGCAGCATTTAATGGTTCACTAGAAGGAAAATTTAAAGTGGATAATGACTTAATTTTTTGTTTGATCCTCTATTGTACAAAACCATTATCAAGGCTCGGAAATTCATATTTGTATTTACGATGAAAATACCTTACTTATATATTTGATTACATATGCCCATTTAGCATCAAGTTTAGTGGCTGAAAAAATATTAGGCTCCTAATTGGACATTAATTTCTATTTTCTCATGCACTGTAAATGGACAAAGAGAGCTTGGAAGTACCATTGATACTGAGCAATTTTAGTGAAAACAAAACCCCTCCATGACAAGAAGCTTTTGCCTGTTCGCTGACAGCTGAGCGTGTGATCTGTCTTGTTTCGAGTGATGTTGAATCAAAGAATCTGAGAGTGACAGACAGGTGAGGTTTCAGATATCTGGGTCACAATCCAGTGTTGAACATTCTTTATTCCCATAACATAGGGTTTTTATTGTTTTTAGTCTTTTGTTAATAGTTATAGACCTTGAAGTGCAAATAATAAAGTAGTTTGTTAAGTGCCGTACCATTGATTTGAGATATTTACAGTAAGCATGGGTAGAAATGATCAATACGGTGTATCATGACTGCACGGCCTTGTTTCACAGCTGCTCTCATATGTTTTTCCACCCCTACTGCCTTCATTATTTACAGTGCACCTTAAACCCAATTTCAATCATACACTCCATATTAAATATGTATGACAGACGCCTCATACTTAAGACAAAGTTCTCTTCCTGTACCCTTGAAGTTGCCAGTTGATGCCATTAAAAGAGAGAGGGAACACAAGATTCAGAGAGTGCATGGTAAAAGTTTGCCACTCATTGAAATATTGTAGCAGGTACAAAAAGAATGAATGTCATCAAAAGTGGCTTTGAAATTCAAATGTAAAACGCATAGCGTTCTTTTATGTATTACTGGAAACACATCAGCTGTATTTGCACATCTTTGTTTCATGTCTACCCAAATAAAACTCCTATTTCATTAATTAAAAAAAACAATTAATGAAGTTTCACAATCACATTTATTTCACAGGTTGTCCATTTTAATTAGATATACAATGCTAACTAAATTAGATTTGACTGTTCAACCAGACTCATATAATCAGGTCTGTTTTTTTATGTTGTGCTGGAACTCTTTGATTGGTGGTGGAGCACTAACAACTATTGCAGGAGGTTCAATGAGGCCTTAGAAAAAAAAAGAAGTTTGTGCTTTTCAGAGTAGTCTAGATGAGTACATATGTAAATCATGAATTAATATTTTCTTAATCAAGTAAACAATAAGAGCTTATCATCTCAGGAGTTTTGTGTATGTCTTTTGTTGATATTACCCAGAATAACCAAAAGACTTTATGTCTTCAATCTTCAATTATGTTTGTATTAGGACTATTAATTAAAAATGTTGATTTGGGACAATAAATAAAAAATACTAATGATAATAATGTGATTATATATGATTATATGAACTATTAACACAATTAACAATGCATGCCTCCTGACCTTTATGTAACTTCTATGTTAAGGAAAGGAGCACTATCTATATGCAAAAAAAAAAAAAATTTTTTTTTGCAAATTCTGCAGTGGCCCAGCTGATACTACAGCACAGAATGAGTAAGAAACCGTCCACACAGGACACATTCTTGTTTTCAAAAACATCAAGACAGACATCAAATTGACACCAAAATTGACATCCAAAAACAGGTCAAATATGCAAATCAAAGTGATGTCAAAAACTTGACATTATGTTGATTGGATGTAAATTGAATGTCAAACATATTGGCCGACACATTCATTAAACCAATTTCAGTTTGGGATTAACTTCCTATTTTCACCCAATTACCACTGGAAGAAATTGCCATCCAAACTGAGTTTAAAATGATGTTACAGCATCCTGATCAAGTCTTGTCTAATATTTGATGTCAAATTGATATCAAGGTGCCCACTGGGTTATGCAATACAACATGAACACAATAAACACATTGTACCTAACAATTAATTTTTCTTGACCCAAGTATATAGTAAAGTCACCTAATATAAAGAGGGACCAAAACGTCTAATCAGTTGGCAGCCCTAGGTTATAATTATTGTATTTGCTTTGTATTTCTTACAAACCCTGATTATTAAAGATATAACAGCTGTAGATTAGCATTCAATGAACACATTTCATCTAAAAATACAATGAGAGCAGATTAATAGTTTCAAACATTGCTAAAAAACAAATAAACAAACCATCAAACTGAGAGCAAATACTGAGAACAAACAACTACATGTCCTCAAAAACAGAGTGCACAGCCGATCTTTATGATATGAAAACAGATGGAGTGGGAGGTGATGACACTCAGGGAATCACAGTTTTATTTTCTTCAAGCTGCTGTGTTCCTTTTCTAAATTACACACTCATGTAGCCATATAACATGCTTTCGCTTTTTAAAGAGCAGTCATGAGTGGAGAGCAGCTAGAGAAAAAAGCACAGGTCACTGAACTGTTATTTAAATGCTCATTAGCTCCAAACTTTTTATTTGTGTGATCCAGAAAATAAGAAGATCTGCATCCACTGCAACACGATGTTCCACAGCGCTGTCAGCCTGTCCAATCATCTCCGAGCATATGCGCGACGGAAGAAAATTGCCTTATTAGAAGGAACAAGTAGGATTTCATACTTGCTCTTCCAATCTAATCGAATCGAATCGAATCATGCAGCCACTCAGCTTTTTGTTGATTTTAATTACGTTGTTTGTTTCACAGCATATGATTGTAAACAGAAGAGGCCGAGATCAAGGCCTGGGCCAAAAAGAAAGGCGTTTTCATCTTCACACACCGCCTCTGAAGTGATCTACAGAATGACCTGCAGGTACTTTACAGCACTCCTGCACTCTCTCCTACCACTACCAGGAGTTCTCATTTCTGTCTTTCTTTCCCCCAGGTTCTGCGATCTGATCTTCCAGGGTCCTCAGTCAATTCAGGAAGACTGGATCAAGCACTTGCAGAGGCATCTTATGCACACAAGTATCCCCGGCGTGGGTGCAGGTATGGTGGAGGTTTCGGCGCTGTGTAAAGAGCTGTGTTCACCATCTCCCCCCGAGCGCCTGCTTCTGGATACACACCCTCCTCTCAGTCTGCCTGAGGGGGTCTCCTAAGCCACGTTTACACACCAGCTACGCTCACTGTACACCTGCTCTGCACATGTTCATAAACAAATAAACATATAATACTGTATATACATCTATATATGAATACAGAATAGAAATATATAATATAAATGAAAGATTTTCTTATATTGCATATTATTCTTTTTTTTTCTTTGGTTTATTTCCCAATTTTATTATATCAATCTTCGGTTATTCGTAAGGGCATGCTATTTGCAACATAGATGTAGAGCTATATTTAAATCTTGGATGTGCACATTATGCAGTCTCTCTCCGCAGACTGCAGTTCTCAGCTGCTGTGACTTGCAAGTCTAAAATCCTGCAACTAGATTTTAGAAACTGTCCAAATCATAGAATACAGAGGTCACTGTTTAGAACATGGTACTCTGTCGACTGATCAGCTTCAAAGACAGCTAGAAGGACTTACTGCTATTTACTGTAATTTTACGCCGCAATGTTTATTTACACTGACAAAAAAATATGTATAACCTATTTTTTAAGAGAGTATATCAACATGATAATATATGTATAAACAAGTAGTGCTTCATTTATGGTTAAGAATTCTTATATCTACTCTTATGCATCATTTAACACTTTGAGGAAAAAATATCATATTGCGTATACGAGCATTAGAGCCCAAAACATGTAACACACAATCTATTACAATGCCATTATCAAAGAAATGAACTGTGAACTTTATGACTATATCAATGAATATTTTTCGAAAAGTTTCTAGCTGTTTAGTAATATCATGGGCAATACTGTCATGATGCAATATTGATTAGTTATATCTATATAATGTCAAAAAAGGTCATTGTTCTATATTGTTGTACGTTGCTGAAACCCCTGCAAATACTGTTTTTGCTCATCATATTATGGTGCTAAAATGTAAGGTTTATCACACAAAAGTATAATAATAACACAACTAATTATCATGTTTTACTTTAGGATACTTAAGGGAATCTTTACCACTCACTCTTTCGGAGGTAAATGATTTCTTAGCATTTGATTGTAAATAAATCTGTAGGTAAAGGCCAAATGGAGGTATAGTCCTCCATGCCCTGGTCAGCCCTTCAAATAGTTACCATGTAACTATATACCATTACTTGGTGATGATAATGTGCAAGCACATACCGATCAATTAAGGTATACAATGTGTTAATGAGCAGAGGAAGCGTTAACACATTGTATTTATGTCTCTGTTAAGTCACTAATAGCCAATTAAAATGTAATTGTGATTTAAACCTTTGTATCTTTTTCTGCTGTAATACTTATTTAATTTACACTGCCATTTTGTTGACAAAGGATCTGTCCAACAATGTCGTTATGTAAGTATCAAAGATCTCCATGATATCATTGTCATCTTTGAGGAACAGCTCTGATAATATCAGAGAAAGCGGCTGACCGGGGTCTGTTTTCAGGTTCATCAGTAAGCGTCTGGACCGGGGGGCGACCTCACAGTTTGTCCCGGGCAGGGCTTAGACTGGCGATCAAAGCTGTACAAACCAATTGTCATCACGTTCCTCCAGAGGGAATTTGGAGTACATTAATGCCCCTGCTTTGGGAAATAATTGTATCTCTCTGTGACTTCATTAGGCTCTCCTGGCCGAATCAAAAGACACTCCACCAAGGCTGGAAGCTGCATGGTGGGCAGACAGTGTCCCAAAGGGCCGAATGAATAAAAACGAGGGATTATAATGAGATTGAGCTAACCATGACCAGGATTGAGTTTTTCCATTATACCACTGGCAGCTTTAAGAATGAGGTGGACGAGGGGGGAGGCAGGAACATAAAGAAATGTGTAAGATCCACACCAGCCATCTGCCACAGGGCTGTGCCGCTGACAGACCAGAGCACGCTTATCATTAGGCAGTGAATCAAAGAGGCCTGCTCTCTGGAGATTCCTCCATTAAAACAGTATACAAGTGTCATCCCTTCTCGGTGTGCAAGAGAGCACATCTTATCTGAATCAGGAGGCGTAATGACTCTGCTTTGGGAAACCAGAAAGAGGCTTTCTATTAATCACCATATTTTATTTGTTAAATCGAACCTCTAGAACGTATGAGGAAGAGATTGCACACTGTGTTGTTTCATATTAATGGTCTAACCTTAGGTGGTAATTAAAATCGCCCTCTGGCGGATAAGCACATTCTTAATATTTTATTGGCGCGGTTATGACAAAGGCAGACTAAGAACCCCAGTAAGGATAGAGAGGGTGTTATCTCACATTACATTTATCTCCTGATAGTAGTCTCAGGTGCACCTGACACAAACACCAGGAGATACCATTCGTTGATTGATTGATTGATTGATGGGCACTTTCTCCTGTTTCTAGTGTTTTTCTCGTTTCCAAAGACTGCCACTTGTCTTGACTTTTTTCCCTCCTATGAAGTGGCAGGAGCGACCAGGAGATCGGGACTGGTGACCGAGCCCTCGACGCTGTTGACCATGCCCTTGCTTTTGCTTTCGGTCATTCCTAAAGTGTTAGAGCCTTCACTTCCTCTGTGAAAAAAGACAGGAAAAGAGAGAGAGGAAAGAGAGAGTGTGAGAACAAAAAAAATCAATATGTTTCCATTATCTGGTTGGGCAGTGTCACTGGCCTGTCAATGATCCCGCTACAGTCCCTGCACAAGGGTGAGACGAGCCCCCAGTCAATCGCCACTGACAAGAGGAAAACATGCTGACAGCAACCAGGAACAAGTCAGAACACAGATTTGCACTTCAAGCGCTCGTCCGAGGGGGTGGTGTGAGGGGCCACCAAACGGCGAGGGGCCAGGCTCGGGCTGAGAGGGGGGCACGGTACAGCGGGCTCTGGCCGGGTTTTCACCCTCTTGTCTGAATGTCTCACTCCCCCTCACAAACGCTTTTATCCTCACATCAATTATTTACCTCTGGATACACCAAAGGAAACCCAGGTGCACTGATTGTGGCCAAGAGAAATTCATCACCTTCGTGGTCGCCACAAGCTCGCGTTCTCTGTTCCGGTCCTTCTCTTTCTCCCCCTTTTCTCCCCATCTCCAACACCGTGTCCCACAAAACAATAAAATATATATATATAGTATTGAATATGCATGTAGGTGATCTCTGTCAACTTAATGTAAATCAGTTAAAATGTAGACAATGTATCTCACTATTTTATGTACTGTGATCCTTGAAAACATCTATAGAGTACTTTGCCTCAGAGTATCTGTAAAACAACGAGATACAGCCTAAGTTAAATCCAGTTTTACAGACTTGTTAGGGGGTTGTTAGTATCTCCCCTCCATTTGAACCTGCTTAAACCAACCCTCTCCCACTGACCGCTGAGTAAGAGAGACATCAACCACTCCAAAAAACCAGAGAAATCAATACATTTTGACAAGGATGAAACCTGTTTGGGATGCACCATTTTGGTGCTCCAAAAATATGCTTTAGCCCTTGTCACATTCAATTAGATCTGTATGGCTTGTCTGAGGTTCACCACAGTCAGCTTTTGTGGAGCAGGAAATCCATTTCTCTGTCTCTGTGTTTATATCTGTGTTTCTTGTATATTATGATTTTAAACAGCGTTTATTCTTAAATATAAAGGTGAAACTGCAACTGTATCGTCCCTAATTATGTGTAACTATGTCTTATAACAAAGGTTAATGAGAAATTAGCTCGCCCATTCGCTCTAAATTATTTCTAATGGACGGTTTTTACAAAAGGCTTCAAGCTCTCGGGGCATCATCTGACATGCGGTATAGAGCCTATTAATTAATGTGCTTTCCCGCCAATTGTTTTTCAATTAGTCCTCCTTCTTTTTTCCCCTGATTTCCCTTTCCTTGTCTACTGCACTAATTCGGTATAGTGGATGACTGCAGGGAATTCAGGTTAATATGTTGACAAGCCTCGAACAATAGCGAGTCATGTCGCTCTGCACGCTCGACTGCTTCGGTTCATTTCAGCAGCTGACAGCAGGTCCTAATCATCAGCTGCCCTAAAGACACGTCATTACGTACTATTATGACGACATAATTACAGTGAGCTATATTAAAATGTTTCCTATTAATTAAGTAGAATTAATTACGTAGCCTACAATGGAAAAACAAACAAACAAACTTTGTATCCTGCATGATTTTAAATCCCAATTAGTATTAGGCTATTAATATTATAGGCCTATTTTAATTATTATTATTATTATTTATGTGATTTTATTACAGCGTCTTAATACAGGATATATGTCGTGGTCTAAATATATAGCCTAAGGCATAGGCCTAAACACGGCATGTTATGACTGGATTGGAGTTTCATATAAATGAATACAGTTAAAAGCCAACAGTAGGCAGTAGGCTACATAACCATAATAGCAACAACAACATATGTTAGCCTATAGTGACATATTTTTATAGTTAGCTATAGACTCTTTTTCGTGTGTGTGTGTGTGTGTGTATGTATATATGTATATATATATATATATATATATATATGCTATATATATAGCCTATAATATAAATTAATTGAGTGTCATGCTAAATCCCAACAACAACCACAATAGTAGGCCAATAATAATAATAATAATAATAATAATAATACTGTCTCGAAATGGTTCTGGACTCTGTGAAGAATGAATGAATGTGTAGCAGAACTGTAGGTGTGACTGGTCACTGAGCAGCTGGCGCTCATCCCTCCGGGCGCACCATGACCTGCTTTTCTTTCCACACTAAATTGGAGGCTTGACAAGCCACAAAATGAAAGTGATTTGAGTTGCATTCGGGAAGAAATGCAGAATATGAGCCAAAAGTGACGAGTCCGACGGGTATCCCGGGCATGAGACATGACGCGTAAAACATACGACGCCTCTTTATTCTCCGTGTAGCCGGTTCAAATATTGTCCAACAGCATAGCCTGTTCAGATTAAATAGCCTAGTCTACATCCTTCCCCTGCGTTATGTAAAGCATCATATATGCGTTTATCACTTATCTAAGATGAATGAGTGTGTTGCTTATCTTCTGTTAGGCTACAATAAATTAATTAAAATACTAGGCAACCTAATTCATACTTGCTGTATCTCATTAAAGTTATCTCGGTATGTATCGGTTGTAATGGGTTAACTCATGATGAAAAAAAACATGTTATGCTTTTCTCACACATTGGGGGAAATAACAACCAAATCAAAATGCAAGATTTCTCTCTCTTCTGTAATAAAATGCGGCGCCAATTTGGTCTTCCCAGCTCCGTTTGCGAGTGTTAATTGATCGTTTCAGACCAATGAAAATGTAGAGAGAATTGGGCCAATCAAATAAGATCGCGTATGCTGTTTTTGGCTTGAAGCCTCTGTTTGCTATACATTTTTTTCTTTTGAAATGTAAACTGCATGCAGTTCAGATGTAGGCCACAAGGAGTCACTGCACTGCAATTAAGACCCATTTGGCTACAGATGCTTTGTTGAGCCAACATTAAACGTTTCAGATGAGTCTGTAACTGCAGTTTACCCTGTTTAGGCAGGCTACTCACCTAAAAAAGTTGTGGGGAAAAAAGGTCATGTAGAAAATTGTGGCTAAATCTAACTAATTGTGATCTGAAGAATGAGGAAACATATATTTCCCATATATTTTTAGTTTAGACAATTTTCCAGAATGGGTGACTGTACAGTTATGAAACTTCGATAATATGGTTTTATCAATATATGATTTATTTTATCAATTATTGTTGTTATAATAACAATAATAATAACAACTATTATTATTAGGTTTATTTTCCCACCACACACACACACACACACACATATATATATATATATATACATATACACTGTATATATATTAGGCCTACATTCTTATTTACTGGATGAACCATATGATTTGGGAGAATGAAGAAAGAACTCCAAATATTTTGTACTTTCTTATAATATTCATAGTTCTCTCCCACCTTGGGATAGTGCTGTCTAATTTTAGAAAGCCTCGCCTCAGACAGAAAAACGAAATAATTTTGCATTTACTGCACTGACATGTCTGTTGTTTCAGTGCAAAAACAAACAAACAAACAAACAAACACAAACTTGCTTGCGCGCGTCATCCTGCCGCGTGTTTATTCCTTTACCATTTAAACGTGGAATATCTTCACCGTAAGCAATGCTTTCTTTTGCTTTTTGCTTTGTTGATATATATATAATTGCGACCCAACTGTATACTACTGTTGAGAAATGTGTCAGGCGACACGTGAATATATAGAGCAAATGACAGAAACAGAAGGGGAATAAGTGACAGTAGAAAGACACACGCAGCAGTACAAAGGCGCGCAGAGCTTTGAGAGCGCAGTTTGTTTTAGCGCACATCTCCCGGGCTGAAGAAAGAATCTAACACGCCCTGTTTAAGAAACAAACATGCAGATTAGATAGGGGTTTGACAGACACTCTTTACTTGCAGATTCCAGGTCCCATCGCGCTTATACCAACACAAATAGAACTGCAGAACCTGCTTGACTAAATGTGGTATTGCCTTTCAGCGATAAATGCAAAATAACGACTATATATGGTCACATTTTACATTCAGGCTACTGTTCATGTTACATTTAATATGTAAGTTTTGGGCAAAGACCTGTTTAATATGTAATTTTATTTTATTGAAATATTTAATATTTACAAATTTTTTATATCATCCCAATTGTAATGAACTACTGGACAAAACAAAACCAAACAAAATAACGAGGTAACAGATTATCTCTGTAATTATGCAGGAACTCTGATCCATGACACAAACATATGTCTTGGCACTGTTTGTTCAACTGAAAATATGGTGGTGCATATGTGTGTTTAGAAAGTGTTGCCATATTTTACCTGCTGGCAGAGAGGCTAACATTGCAGGTGGTGTGCAATCACTGACAAATATGTTAAACAGTTCTAATCTGACATGATGAAAAATAAATGATTTTTTTTAACGACTTGCCCTCTCTCCGTGTTCTTTTTTTCTGGTGCTGTTAAGGGTCATAGAGCTGACACAGTGCGTGGAGATATCACAGCTCGTCCAGGGAGTTGTCACCTGTTATGCGTCTGTCACCTCCAGGTTTACTAGCTACATCCTGAGCTGTGATCATTGCTCAATCCTGCCAAAGTTCAGAAACATTTCTAAGATTGTAAAAACAATGTGAAACTCATGCCAAAACATGTCTGCTCACCATGAGTTTGTAAGAGGTGATAATAAATTATTTTATATATATATATATATATATATTTTTTTTTTTATAAACATGGATTATACAATGGTTCGATGCAACATTTAATACATAAGAATATGAAAAATGTGTTAGATCAAAACCAAAATCTGCTTCATTTAGATTAGTATTCTTATTACAGTGTAATTACATATGTAATAACTGAGTAATACATCGGCTGTAATTAACAGCTTTTGTTTTTCCTTTTTCAAATGTGATTTAATATAGGGTTGTATTATACTGTATGTTTCAACTGAAAATTTAATTTTGCTATCGCATTGAACTATGTTATGGGGTTGATGGACATAAAATCTGTAGTTTGTCACGTCTATAATTGGAGTCAGTCAGGCTGCACAATATTGAGATTTTAAATTAAAGGCCTGCATTATATTTGCGCACAGGCCTTGTTGAATTGACTGTTAAGTATTCTGCCCACTTCCAGACGCTGTCCAATGTTGTTCTAATCACTAGATCAACAACTCAAATCTACGGGAGAACAAATAATGGAGATGAAATGAACAAATGATTAGCATACTGTGAAAAGTACAATACGTTTCTTATTTAGCATTTAGATAACTGTCTGTCCCAAAGAGCAAAGCTTCAAAGTTGAACCCAGTTTAGGCGAAGGGAATTAATTCTCTCTCCTTCATGCTTCATTGAATCTCTCATTACCAAACTTTGTCTGTATTGATGTTAGATTTGATTGAAGATTAGAGCATTTAGCAAATCTTGCTTTTGCGCATGTATCAGGTTTTTCAAGCGCCCGCTGGTCAATACCCTCACTTTTATCCTGTGTCTGCTTCATTTAAACTTCATCAACTCCATCAATGAACTGGAACAGAGAAACGTCCCCGTGGTACAATGCTGTTCTTTTGTTAGATAATTCTTTACTGCCTGTCTCTTTCTCTCCTTCTCTCTTTCTCCCTCGCTCCTTCTCTCTCTCTCTCTTTCTCTCTCAACCACTAAAATCGCAATGATGAATTATTTCAATCAATATGGTAATGAATATTGGTTGAGCTTTCAGTTTGTCTGGCTTAACAATGTATATGACAATAGTGATACTCTCTTCTGATGTGCATGTCAAACCCCATTCCACTTTTTTACAGCCCTATATTTCCACTGACAGTGAAAATTGTTCATATAATAGAAAATGATGTATTCTCACTTGGGAGATGTACTTCCCATGAAGGCAGAAATCAGGGTTGCCTGCTATGTTTCCACTCTGTATTCCTTGCGACCCACGATAAATTATGAGAAATGCAAATATGCAAGACAGCTAGTAAACCACACCATTGTGTGGAATAGATCATTCATGATAGGGTTTCCAAATATGTGGTGTTATTTGTCCCCTGTAGTGCATACCTGGTTGCTTTGACTTTGTGCCTCTATAAAGTGAGACGTGAAGCAGTGCATCATATTTATACGGCTACCCGAAGAGCCATTTCCGAAGTATGTGCGAGGAAAATGTACGTCCCCATCTGTTGCCATACTAATGAATGTTCTGTCGTCTGAGCCCATTCAATGGTAATCATATCTTTAATGATCAAGTGGCAAGTGATATACACCTTTCCATAAAGTCCCTCAGATTCACATTTCAGCGGGAAAGAGCTGTCCGTATGTCACACAGCACACAGCAGTACCCTACCCATTTGTTTTGGTTGTAAATGCAGCAAATTAGTCTCCAGTTGGTGGAGTTCAGAGCAATATACTACAGGACCACAGCACCGCAGAGACGTTCTATAAAGAGAGTGACATACTGCCCCTCTTTTTATCATAAACAATGTGAGTACTACATTACACTTCTAATAAGTTGTGTTATCCTTCTTGAAACATTTGATTATGGAATATATATATATATATATATATATATACATATATATAATAAAGTGCTCGTTTTAATTTATATTAGGGATTACTCTCAAAATTGCCTCACATCTCTAGGTATTACATTATCATATTCAATACCTAATTTTGATTTCAAATCGCTTCACAATAGCAAACATTAAAACAACTTTTAATTAAGGTGGGCTTTAGAAAATGAAGTCTTATTTAGTAGGCGAAGTCATGGGCATGCTCGTTCAAAAATATTGGGTCGCGCTCCCACTTGCATGGACTAAAATGGCCCTGTTGGTGAGTGCAAAGCAATGGATTTAAAATGACCTTCGGAAATGTACTATACAATGGCACAATTTGCATTTTACCCCACTGCCAGTAGGTGGTGTAAACAAGCCCTGACCTACCAGGAACAAAGGGTTGAAAGGGTTGAACTATGTGCGTTCAACCCCTGGGAAAATGTTTCAGTACAAAACTAACTCTGCTTCTCCATTTCACCCAGGATGTTATCATTTTCAGTTCTTACAAGAAACAGTAGGCACCAAAATCATAACTATTTATATATCGATTGGAAAGGCGTTTTAATCTGGTAAATTGTTGACGGTGCTTTACAGCTGTCTAATAGTGTTTTCCTCACCTTCAGAGCGAGAGTCCCAGGATGTTCGCATACACGCAGAGGTTTTATATTCAAAACCTGTCTCGGCAAGGCATCTCATTATTCCTGTCTGAAAGTATTGGCACACAGAGAGAAGTGTGATTATTGGTGATAAATGTATAAGTATTACGCTTATCTTATCCATTGGTCTCAGTGTGAGCTCTCACCCAGAGCGTTCCAAGCAAATGGGTAAAATATGAACATGCAGGAGGTGTAGATTCTCTATTCTCCAAAAACAGATGCACATCTAATAGAATATGCATAAAATGTCGTGTAAGAAATGGACAGTGACTGATATGCTAACACATTCTTTCACAGCTTGGCACAGGTAACTTGATTTGTAGCCTGTGTGAACAGTGTTTTGTATATCACTTTAACAAATCATACAATGACTTGAATATATATATGAAGAGCATGCTTAATTTCTTAAAAAAAAAAATGTATTTGTTGGCTTGTCCCCATTAATCAAAATGTCAGGGAGATACAACTTCAAATATCATTAAAAAAATCCATTCAATTCTTTAATGAAGCTTAAAAAAATTAAAATGAAATATTATGTATTTTGGCATAATATACAGCATATATAGACAGTATATTTGTAACAATATAGCTTCACTGTTTAATAATATTTGAAAAAACGTGGTGCAGCCAACTCCAGAAACATGCAGAAAAGAAGGATATCATAGAGAGGACCCCTGCAGACCTTGGCTGTTTGTCAAGGTCAATACATCTCTTAAAATATCAGATAATTTGACACCCCCCCCCCCCCCACCCTAAAAACCTGATAATAATAATAATTCATATTATTTGTAAAATACATTATTAAATATCTGACTTTGACATATTAAAAAAGAAGAAGAAAATAATCAAGTAAATATGTAATATATAATGTAATATGCAAAATATGTTATTACTTTTTACTTGGTGGTTACACATAACATTTTTAGAGTCTTAAATGTGATTTAAAATAGATTTTCCTTGCTTTATTATAGACACTAATATGTGTCATTAACCCATCTACCACATGTTTGCAACTGGGTAAAACATGCTAAATGTTTTTGTGATTATATATTTGGTGTATGGTGTGTGGTATTGCATGGTAAAAGACTGATAGGAAGACAAAATGTTTGTGATTGGTATATTTGAGCATGTAGTGCGGGCACCAGCGAGAAGAATTAGATGGATTCAATGGACTCCGAATAAAGCACTCACTCTATTCTCTCTCCCTTCTCTTGTCTTTTCATCTCTCTCAGTCAGTCTGGAAACAGCTGTCATGTTTGACTGACAGGCTAACATACACTCGACATGGCCAGACTCTCTTGTGTGAAAGCCCTGTTCTTTCCCTCAGCCTGGCCAGAGCTGAGACACATGTCAAGAGAAAGCTTTTTCCATCTCTCAGTTCAAACTCATACCACACTGCCAAAAAGAGAGAGAGCGAGGGAGAAAGAGACAGATGCTTCACATCTCTCGCTTTGCCTTTAATCACACTCAATGTCTGCTGTTCCTTACAACTGCTTTCATGCTGTGACTGGTCAAAGATACGTGAATGAGATGTTTCAAAGTGCTAAACCAATTTAACAGGCATTCTCATATGAAAGGAGACACAATGGTAGCTGTTTAGAGCAGTCATCAATACCATCCACAAAGACTACAATGAGGGGACAAACACCTCACTTCACAAAGGACAACATGTTTATTAATCCCTGCTCTCCGTTACCAAGCTTTGCATCTCCGACGACGAAGCACAGTAATGATTTACGACAGCTGTATCTTTCTATCGCCACTGAGTGGTTGATGAGACGTCGTCATTGATGTAAGACACTGTGAACACCTGAAAGGACCTCACAGGAAAAGACACACGCTTTTTACTTAAATCTCTGTCAAAGTGAAGTATATTACAAAACATTGATGCCCTTTAATGAATATGTTGTGTTTCTGATCTGCTCATCGGAGGTCTTGCACTTTACTGAAGCTTAAATTGACACATACAAACGACCAGATTGGAGATTTGTTTTTGATGTCAGATTGTAATAACAGAGCGATTGAGAGTGTCTGTGTGGAGAGCACAGATCATGAGGCTTTGGTCACTGCTGAAGTGGTGTTAGTGTTTATTTGCTGTGTTGTTTGTGGAATAGAGGACAGGGCAGACAGATAATGAAGTCTCCGGTGAGGTTTGGTGTGGAACTCTCGACTTGGCTTCCCTGGTCTAGTGTTTCCCCACTTTCTCATATGTTCTTCTCAGCCCCATCAGCAAGGAAAACAAATACTCCTTAACTGACACTAAACTTGTACTGTATTCTCTTTAGCATATAATACTGAATATAATAAAGCATCATCATTTATGCTTGCTATTAGGGACCAAGCACCAAAGGTGCCTAGGCACTTATTGTAATTATTGACGTTCCTATTATTATTATTTATCTTCCATTTCTTCTACATCTTCTGCTCTTGAGTCTATGGCAGCCCATAGAACCACTTGCAGGAAAGTTATGAACACAGATAGAGGAGTCTCAACATTAACCATAGCAAGTTTGTAGTCTCTAACTAATACCCTCTAGTGCCACCAAGAGTTCAAAGTTGTGTTTATACTAATAACTTTTGAACCGTAAAGTATAGAAGCAAAATAAGTTTTTCCTCTGATTCCTTGGTTCACGCCGAGTCAAACATACTTTTTCAAACTTTGCGGTCTGATTATCACCAAAATTGGCTCAGATCATCGTCAGACCATGCTGACAAACAGTTATGGAATTTAAGTTGATTAGTCAAACCGTTCTCAAATAACTTTGATGATGAGCACACCAAAATGGTTGTGAGGCTATATCTCCACAATGCTTTAGGGTATTACAACCAAACTTGGTATGTTTAAACAGAATATGTCATCATTCATATTGACACCTGCAGTGATCTGATCACCTCCAGCATCCACCTGTATGACATGCCCTGGAAACCGAATGAAGGAACCACTCTGAAACTTGAAGATGTTGTTATGGTTCCTGTGCCCTTGATGTCTACAATATCACCCTTGGACCTAGTGGTCAAGAGGTATGAAAAATGAAATTTTTTGCTTATAACTTCTGAAAGGTTTGGCCAAAAATCACAAAACAGGTCTCTTTAGATTCGGTGCAGCATGCAAACCATACCCAATTTTGACATGTCAGCCATTTTGGGCGTCAACAATTTTGATTTTGTTGTAAAATGCTATATTTTACAAACACATTGGCGTTTTGTTACGAAACTCGGTATGTTGTCTTCAGCACCATACTCTGATAGTACTCAAAAAGTTTTGTGACTGGTCTCAATATATCCTTTCGGTCATTCCGAGAACATAGATAACAGTTTTAACATAGTCAGCCAAACTTCCTGTCCGCCATTTCGATTTATGTTGAAAACCTACTGCATCTGAGGCTATATCTCACCAAAGCTTTGACGTTTACAACAAACTTTTGAGAACATGGATACCAATTTTTCCATAGACAACCGAACTTCCTGTCTGCCATTTTGTTTTTCTTTAAAAACATAGCCTACTTTTTCGAACTCCTATAGACCATTTGTCTGATTTTCACCAAATTTGAGTCAGATTATCTTCAGACTGTGTTGACAAAAAGTTATGGATTTCGTGACGATAGACGAAACAGTTTTTGTGTTGCTCCACAATTAATTTGAGGCAAGATGCCAAAATGACTCTGAGGCTGTATCTCTGCAAATCTTTGACATATTGACAGCAAACTCTGTGTGTGTCATTGTCACCTCACACAGAATACACACTATTGATTTGATAATAGCACCACCTATTGGTCAAAAATGATAACCCATTAAATCATATTACTAGTGGTTGTATTTATGATTTTTCAGCCATTTTGACTAAAATCATCTTCAGTTTTCTAATTGCTGCAGTTGGTCTGATGCTTGCTGGCTTGCTGGCTTGCTTCTGTAGTGCTTGGCCCTGATAATTGCTGCTTACTGCTATATTAAAATTATTACAGTGTATCATCTTTAAACTAAAAATAATCAGTCTTGTTTGAATAATAGGAATTTCCTCTCATCTCTACCTTTAATGAGAAAACTGTATTTATGAATGAAAAAGTGCTTTCAGTTTACATGTTTTAAGCCCTAAACACACTGCATGATTTTCGGCTGTCCCAGACGAGAAAGATTGGCATCGTGAAACGATTGTGGCTATTTCTGTGATCGTGGCTCCTAATCGGTGCTCTTATGTCACACAGTGAGAGAGGTTCAAAAACGGCGGTTGTCACGGTCTTGCGACCAAAGATAGCCTACGATACAGCATGATCATCACACAGTGTGTTTGCTGGTATGATCCACATTTACTGACCAACCAATAAAAATGCGACATAAAAACGCAACATGGCGCTAAAACATAAAACTGCTTACCTCAAGCTTTTATCCCTTCCTCTTTTGCCGCTTCCACTTTTTTTTCAGCACACATAAAAACTACAACTGCTAAAGTGTGATTTATACGGTGGCCGAGAGAGCTCAACACGCTGCAAATAGAAAAAAACACCTGCAAATTAAGAAAACAACTTCGGCAATTTTACAACACAACCAAATAAAGAAACGCACTGCAAATAGAAAAAAACACCTGCAAATTAAGAAAACAACTTCATCTATTTGACAACACGCGCTGCAAATGCTCACAACACAACCAAATAAAGAAACACACTGCGTTTGGTTGTGTTGTGAGCATTTGCATTGCGTTTCTTTATTTGTTTGTGTTGTGAGCATTTGCAGCGTGTGTGTTGTCAAATTGATGAAAATATTTTCTTGATTTGCTGGTGCTTTTTCTATTTGCATGTGTTTTTTGAAGTTGCAGCGCGTTGAACTCTCTCGGCCACCGTAGATTTATCATGCTCTATTTGTTTACCACTAGCGCATGCCGATGACGTTTTATTCTTCTATAGAAACGTGCGTCATGTCGTACGAGTCAATAGGTGTCATCATCGTACAGTCTATACACACGTCGTAGCCAAGTTTATTAGATCCATGTCTCACAGTGTGACATGCAATGATCTTATAGGATTGCTAAAATCGTGCAGTGTGTTTTGGGCTTTAAACATGTGCATCAGTTCCACACAAATCAATGAAGTTACATCAATTTTCTCCCTCTTGGTTTAGTTCAGTAATTCTTTAGCAGGAACACTAGTCACTTTATTAGGTAAACCTGTTCAACTGCTCATTAACGCAAATATCTAATCAGCCAATCACATGGTGGCAACTCATGGTCAAGGCAAGCTGCTGAAGTTCAAACTGAGCATCAGAATGGGTACGAAAGATGACATAAGTGACTTTAAATGTGGCATGAATAGCATCTCTGAATGCACAACAGGTCAAAACTTGAAGCTGATAGGCTACAACAGCAAAAGACTACACCGGGTGCCACTCCGCTCATCTAAGATCAGGAAACTGAGGCTACAATTAACACAGGATCACCAAAATTTAACAACAGAAGATTGGAAAAACGGTTGCCAGGTCTTATGAGTCTTGGATTCTGCTGCAACATTTGGATGGTAGGGTCAGAATTTGATGTAAACAACATGAAAGCATGGATCCATCCTCACTTGTATCAACAGTTCAGGCTGCTCGTGGTGGTGTAATAGTGTGGGGCAGTGGTTCCCAATCCTGGTCCTGGAGAATCACCAACTAATCAAACATACCTGATTCAGCTTATCAACTCATTAGTAAACGCTGCATCCGAAAGCTAAAAAATGCTGCCTTTGGAGGCAGTAGAGATAGTTTTGAAACATTCACGCTTTCATTTACAACACGACTCGATTACTGTAACTCATTAGTCGGGCTATCTCTCTCCTCAATTTCTCGTCTTCAAATGGTCCAAAATGCAGCTGCTCACAAGCAGCCGTAAACGTGATCATATCACTCCAATTCTACGCTCTTTACATTGGTTGCCAGTCTGATACTGTATTGAATAAAAAAATAAAAAAATTGTTTATAAAGATGGCTGATTCAAGCCCCCAAATACCTCTCTGACCTAATTGTTACTTATAACCCATTCAGTTCACTTAGATTAAGAGATCAACATCTCTTGTCTGTCCCATGATCTCACCTACAACGGAGGGGTGATCGAGCTTTCGCAGTGGCTGGCCCTAAGCTGTGGAACAACCTACCAATACATGTTGGAACTGCTTCTACATTAGCTGAAATTAAATCCACGCTTAATACTCATCTTTTAATCTTTTGTAAATCCATTCATGTTACTTGTTTTATTTCTTGGTTTTTACTGTCATATACAGAACTTTGGCTAAGCAAGGTTGATTTTAAATGTGCTTTATAAATAAAATTTGATTTGATTTTGATTTATTTTCGAAGGTAGAAAGGCATCAAGGCACTTCCAAATCCAATGTCAGCTTCACATCCTATCTCCTGAGACGGGCTACCTTCATCTGATAAATTTTTGAAGGCAGCATGTGTCCTTCGCTGCCTTTGATATCCTACAATCCTGTGTATTCCATTCTTTTACAGTATAGCTAAAAATAAAGATGGCGCCTGAATGTTGCGGTTGATGTGTTAATGTACGTTTCTGACTAACTTTTACTACTATAGTAATTAAATATTCACTTAGTTATCACCAAAGCTTGATCTATTTAAAAAAAAAAAGTAAGACCATTAAACCATTATGCTGCCTCAGAAGCACATTCAAATTAGTTTCGTGAGGTACCTTCATGCAGAAACGCTTCCTGCAAATTCATTGCCTGATAAGGTAGAGAGGCAAAAAGTCAACAACCCAAGTTTTCGGACGCAGCCAAAGACTGCAAGACCTCAAATGTGTGTGTCAGATAAGAGAGACATCAAAAACATGCAGTGTTGGGGGTAACTCTTTATTTTAACTTTCATTAATAAATCGTTAACACACATTATCCCCCGGTTTCACAGACAAGGCTTAAGTCTAATCACAGACTAAAATGTAATTCTGAGCTGTTTCAGCAGAAAGAAACTTGCACTGACTGATCTTAAAATATATCAGTGCCTTTGTTTTGTTTCAAGATGCACACCAGTAATGTTTTTTCTAAGGAATGTTAATAAAAATTACTTAAATGTCCTAATTGAACTACGGCCTAATCCTGGCTTAGTCTAAACCCTGTCTGTCACGGATCTGTCTGTTCTGCTCCCTCTCCTCTCACAACGCACGCCCGCACCTGGTATCACTTGAGCCTTGATTGAGCACACCTGTACGTCATTGGATCCTCATCACCATCCACTATAAAGTCACACACTTCACAGCACTCCAGTGCCCGTTCTCGTTTAGTTTACGTTTCGTTTCAACGAAGTGGACTCCTTAAACTATCCCAGCGACTTACCTGCTACTTACCTGTTTAATTACCTACCTCCTGTGTCCTCTCCAGCGTCTTGTCCTTCTATCTCCTGCGTCAGTCTCCTCCAGCGATCTCCAGCCTGTATCCCAAGTCGTCCAGTGCGGTGTGTGCTTCTCCCTGCTTCCACGAGTTCCTGGCAAGGCAAAGACATTCTCTCACGTTCTCATCTCCACTATATTCAGTCTATTGAACTTTATACTCACCCTCATCAGTCATCCCTTGCTCGGTTGATCAATAAACGCTTCTGTGTTTATATTAATCCCTTGTGTGAGTCTACTTCCCATAACAGAATATCGGACCTTACCGAACACAAAGAGCATGGACATCTTAGACATTCTTCCAGAGAATGCACTCCTCACGATTATTCAGGATGGCCAATCAATAGAGGATTATGTGGATGAATTTCTAGTTCTGGCCGAAGGAGTTGCATGGAGGGAAGGAACCCTGAAGACCATCTTCTGGGGTGGCTTAGATAACCACCTGTACCAACTGATGCCGGCGTCAGATTCCAGCTGTTCTCTTGGGCGCTATATGGAGTATGCACTCTGGCTCAGTGGTTCACCCTTCACAGTGGACGAAGTTAACGACAGCCCTGTGGATGTCCTTGTCAACCAGCCACCGCCCGCGGTGAAGTCCGTGCCACCACCCGTGGTGAAGTCCATGCCGCCCCTCGCGGCGAAGTCAATGCCGCCGCCGTCCGCGGCTCCCTCATGTCCGCTGCCATTAGCGGCCACCGCAAGCCTGTCGGCTATAAGTGCCCACTGGTTTATTGGTCGAGTATGAGGGGATGTCGTGGATTCCTGTTCCCTCTCCTCCAGTATCTGTTCCTCCTGTGCCCGCTCCTCGCCAGCGCTCTCCTGTGCCCGCTCCTCATCAGCGCCCTCCAGTGCCCGCTTCTCCAGGGCCAGTCCCTTCAGTACCCGCTTCTCCAGGGCCAGTCCCTCCAGTGCCTGTGCTGCCAGAGCGCCCCCAAGTGTCCGCGCTTCCCGAGCGCCCCCAAGTGCCCGCTCCTCCAGAGCGTCCTAAAGTGCCCGCTCCTCCAGAGCGCCCTCAGGTGCCCGCTCCTCCAGAGCGCCCTCAAGTGCCCGCGCCTCCAGAGCGTCCACCAGAGCCAGCTCCTCCAGAGCACCCACCAAAGCCTTCTCATCCTGAACGGCTCCCAGAGGGGAACTTCCCCAGGAAACTTTTTTTGGGGGGGCTACCTACCCCGGGTCTGGATAACCATAGTGGCTGTAGGGAAGACCTTGGACAAGGCCACTATGGTTCATCGGTCAAGGCCTCCCGATAAAATGATACGGTCATGGCTTCCCGAGTCTCCTGTCCCACCATGGCCTCCCGAGTCCCCGGATCCGCCATGGCCTCCCGAGTCTCCTGTCCCGCCATGGCCTCCCGAGTCTCCTGTACCGTCATGACCCCCCGAGTCTCTTATCCCGCCATGGCCGCCGGAGTCCCCAGACCCGCCCTGGAGGCTTCCCCAGTGTTCCTGCCCTGCACCAGCCTCCAGGGCGCCCACCCCCCCTCCCCAGGGTTACTATTACGGCGCGGGACGTGCCTTCCGGGAGGGGGAGGTAATGTCACGGATCTGTCTGTTCTGCTCCCTCTCCTCTCACAACGCACGCCCGCACCTGGTATCACTTGAGCCTTGATTGAGCACACCTGCACGTCATTGGATCCTCATCACCATCCACTATAAAGTCACACACTTCACAGCACTCCAGTGTCCGATCTCGTTTAGTTTACATTTTGTTTCAACGAAGTGGACTCCTTAAACTATCCCAGCGACTTACCTGCTACTTACCCGTTTGTTTACCTACGTCCTGTGTCCTCTCCAGCCTCTTGTCCTTCTATCTCCTGCGTCAGTCTCCTCCAGCGATCTCCAGCCTGTATCCCAAGTCGTCCAGTGAGGTGTTTGCTTCTCCCTACTTCCACGAGTTCCTGGCAAGGCAAAGACATTCTCTCACGTTCTCATCTCCACTATAATCAGTCTATTGAATTTTATACTCACCCTCATCAGTCATCCCTTACTCTGTTGTTCAATAAATGCTTCTGTGTTTATATTAATCCCTTGTGTGAGTCTACTTCCCATAACACTGTCTGTGAAACCAGGCCTATATAATGTTTAACAGATCATTAATTAATAAATATTCAAATAGCTACATGTATGATATAATGTGCTTTAATGTTTACTAATGAACTTATTGAATAATGATTAACAAATCATTAGTTCATTTAAATTAAAATGCTTACAAAATAATCTAAAATCTAAATCTGAATCTAAAAGTCTACATCTAACAGTTAATAGCCTACTGCCTATAATTCATTCAGTGCTTTGGAGGAGGATCTGGATCAAATATGAACATGAATAAAAATACAAATATGGCGGATATGCACATTAGTTAGATTTAGGTTAGATTTAATAGAGTTAATAATCAATATCTAACCTTCTGAAAATATTTTGTGTTGTCGGTTTCATATTTAAACTGCAACAACACTGTAAACTTTTATAAAGATACAAATAGCACAATAGCAAAACAGACACGTTTGGACATTTACTATTAAATGCATAACTATGCAAAAACTTGCTACTTTTTTTCTCTCCAAAATGGTCTGAAGAAATATTAAGAATCTTATTAAGATAATAAATATTAAGTAGAGTAATGTAAATGTGGAGCACCTAGGACATTAACTGTGACAAGATGATTGAGAGGCCAGTTTACACTGACAGGATGCACATAGCATGCTCAATTATGACGTGGATATACAACCTGAATTCCGGAAATGTTGGGACGTTTCTTAAATTTGAATAAAATAAAAACTAAAAGACTTTCAAATCATATGAGCCAATATTTTATCCACAATATAACATAGATAACATAACAAATGTTTAAACTAAGACATTTGACAATTTTATGCACAAAATTAGCTCATTTCAAATTTGATGCCTGCTACAGGTCTCAAAATAGTTGGGACGGGGGCATGTTTACCATGGTGTAGCATCTCCTCTTCTTTTCAAAACAGTTTGAAGACGTCTGGGCATCGAGGTTATGAGTTTCTGGAGTTTTGGTGTTGGAATTTGATCCCATTCTTGCCTGATATAGGTTTCCAGCTGCTGAAGAGCTCGTGGTCGTCTTTGACGTATTTTTCGTTTAATGATGCGCCAAATGTTCTTTATAGGTCATGTCAAGTCACTATTATTTGTATAGCGCTTTTAACAATGCAAATTGTGTCAAGGCAGCTTTACATCAGCTTGATATAACGCTGGGTGTCTTTACATCAGCTTTACAGTATTTAGAAGGGGAAATAGTGTGTCGAAATAGTGTCATTCTCTTCCATTTCCTCTCATCCTATGCGGGACTGGATTGCACCATCTGCTGGTCGGCCATCTGTTTCCTTAATATATAATAAAATTATTGATTGTATTACAAAACCTCTTTCTATTAAAACTATGTGGAATAGGGAATTATCTGACCTTAATTTATCTGTCGACTGGGAGAGAGTGTGGTCTAATCTCAGCTTAACATCTAAAAATCTGGCTCATCGTCTTATTCACTTCAAAGTCATTCATAGAGCATACATAACTCCTTACAAAAGATTTAAAATGAAACTGCAGTCAAATTTGAACTGCCATATATGTAACACTACATAATCAGGCACTTTTCTGCATATGTTTTGGGAATGTCCTGTCATCATCAGTCTATGGACACATGTAAACCTGGTTTTGTCATCATTACTGCGAATTGATTGGTCTGTTAACCCAAGTTTGTGTCTTCTTAATGATGATTCTGGTCTCTGTATAAGTTCAATGCAAAAGAGAATGATGTTTGCTGGTTTTACAGCTGTGAAGAAGACAATAATCCAGAACTGTTTTACACCACACATGTGTAGAAAAACATATTGGATCCGTAGCCTCCTGCAAATAGTGTCATGTGAATGTACAACGGCGCGAGTTGGTGGGGCCAGGCCTTCGACCATTGATGCTTGGCAGTGTTTTTTTGTTGAATATACGTGATTATATAAAGGAGTGACTTTTGTGTTCTTGTTGTCCTTCCCTCTCCCCCTCCCTTTTGATTGGACCTTGAGATGTTGAGTATGTGTCTGTTGTTTTGTTTTGTTGTATTTTGGATATTATGTTGTGTTGTGTGTGAAAAAAAAAAAAAAATTGTTGATAACAAAAAAAAAGAAATAGTGTCATTCTCCTCTGGCCAGACAAAATCAGCATTTTAAATCTAGGCTGCAGCAGAGTCAGATTGTGCAAAGGTCTCATCTGGTTCCTGTGGTCTTGTCCCGATGGCCGTCTAGGAGACAGGGTCTTCACTGGGGATCAGTCTCTGGGGCTCATCTAGTTGTCCTGGTCTCCGCTGGAGTTCAGGGCTGTAGAGGTCATCTCTAGGTGCTGATCCACCATCTTATCTGGATACGGACTGGATCCGGGTGGCTGCAGTGACCATCTGATCTGGATACAGTCTGGATCTGGGTGGCTACGGTGACCTCAGAATAAGAAAGAAACAGCCTAATAATAGCGTAGATGCCATCCTTCTAACGATGTAACAAGTACATCGGGTGTTTTGGGAAGTGTTCCCGGTTCCGGTTGACCTAATAAATGCAGCCTAACAATCCTTTAACGGATTTGAATTATAGAAATGCGATAGTGTATTATGTGTTAGCCAGGTTAAAGAGATGGGTCTTTAATCTAGATTTAAACTGATAGAGTGTGTCTGCTTCCCGAACAGTGTTAGGTAGATTGTTCCAGAGTTTGGGCGCTAAATAGAAAAACGATCTCCCGCCCGCAGTTGATTTTGATATTCTAGGTATTATCAAATGGCCAGAGTTTTGAGATCGAAGCGGACGTGAAGGACTCTAATGTGATAAGAGCTCACTCAAATACTGAGGTGCCAAACCATTCAGGGCCTTATAGGTAATTAGCAAGATCTTAAAATGTATACAATGGTTAATATGGAGCCAGTGCAGTGTTGACAGAACCGGGCTAATGTGGTCATACTTCCTGGTTCTAGTAAGAACTCTAGCTGCTGCATTTTGAATCAGCTGGAGTTTGTTTATTAAACGTGCAGAGCAACCACCCAATAAAGCATTACAATAATCCAGCCTCGAGGTCATGAAAGCATGAAGTAATGTTTCTGCATTTGACATTGAGAGCATAGGTCATAATTTAGATATATTTTTAAGATGGAAAAATGCAGTTTTACAAATGCTAGAAACATGTTTTTCGAAGGAAAGATTGCTATCAAAAAGTACGCCTAGGTTCTTAACTGATGACGAAGAATTTACAGAGCAGCCATCAAGTATTAGACAGTGATCTAATTTATTACATGAAAAAGTTTTTGGTCCAATAATTAACCTCTTTTTTTTCAGAATTTAGCAGTAAGAAATTGCTAGTCATCCAGTTTTTGATATCAACTATGCATTCTGTTAGTTTTGCAAATTGGTATGTTTCACTGGGTCGCGAAAAAATATAGAGCTGAGTATAATCACCATAATAGTGAAAGCTAACACTATGTTTCCTAATGATTTCTCCCAAGGGTAACATGTAAAGCGTGAAAAGTAAGGGGCCTAGTACTGAGCCTTGAGGTACTCCATACTGCACTTGTGATTGGTATGATACCTCTTCATTTACTGCCATGAATTGATGGCGGTCAGATAAGTACGATTTGAACCATGCCAGTGCACTTCCTCTAATGCCAACATCATTTTCTAGTCTATTTAAAAGAATGTTGTGGTCGATAGTGTCAAACGCTGCGCTAAGATCCAGTAGCACTAATAGAGAGATACACCCACGATCAGATGATAAGAGCAGGTCGTTTGTAACTCTAATGAGAGCAGTCTCAGTACTATGATATGGTCTAAAACCTGACTGGAAATCCTCACATATAGCATTTTTCTCTAAGAAGGAACATAATTGTGATGATACTACCTTTTCTAATATCTTTGACAGAAAAGGGAGATTCGAGATTGGTCTGTAATTAATTAATTATTTGGGGTCAAGTTGTGGTTTTTTAATGAGAGGCTTAATAACAGCCAGTTTGAAGGTTTTTGGGACATATCCTAATGACAAGGATGAGTTAATAATATTCAGAAGAGGATCTATTACTTCTGGAAGCACCTCTTTTAGGAGCTTAGATGGAACAGGGTCTAACATACAGGTTGTTGGTTTAGATGATTTAACAAGTTTATACAATTCTTAATTTCCAATAGAAGAGACTGAGTGGAATTGTTCATCAGGGGATCTATAGTGCACATCTGATGTGATACTGTGGCTGACAGCTGTATGGTTACAATTTTATCTCTAATAGTTTCGATCTTGGAAGTAAAGTAGTTCATAAAGTCATTACTACTGTGCTGCTGGGTAATGTCTGCACCTGCTGATGTTATATTTTTTGTTAATTTAGCCACTGTATTGAATAAATACTTGGGGTTGTGTTTGTTTTCTTCTAAATGAAAACAAACACAACCCCTCAACATATTTTATGTATAATCATTTTCTATTCTTAACGGTTTTAAATTCATTTTAAATCAATTTTTATATCATTTTAAAAGTTTAAACAGAAAGGCTAAAGTAAGTGCTGTGATGGATGGTAAAGAGAATGTGGGCAAAGAAAGACAAGTGTGTTGGTTAATCAGTTTAAAGTAGGACATCTGAGTTGTATTTTTTTGGTTTATGATGGTCAAAGTAAGTAGGGGGGTGAAGTAGTGGAATAGTTAGGTGTTTTGGAAGGTTTTTCACTTAGTGCGGAAGAGTTTGAACAAAGCTTGAGAATGTTTGTTTTTAAATTCCTTGTTTTTATTGTTGTGATTATTATTATTATTTTAATTCCTTGTTTTTATTGTTGTGATTATTATTTTTTTAATGACTATTTCACTACTAAAGCACTTTGAATTACCACTGTGTATGAAATGTGCTATATAAATAAACTTGCCTTGCCTTGCCTTACAAATTAGGGTTATACTTTCTGAATTTAATCTCACCGATATCTTTGCAGCTGAATCAAATTCAATCATTCAATAATTTTGAAAAAAGAATGAATGACTCAGACCAGAAAACCCTGAATTAATAATTTCAGTTTCTCATAATTTGTCATTGGCTGCATTATCATAAAAAAAAGAACTCTAATGAACGATATGAGTAAAAAATAATAATAATAATAATAATAAAAATACATAGATTTGTACATTTTTCTAAATGAGATTCACAGATCCAAGTCAGTAAAATTATCCAATCTTTCCATCACTACATGAAATATCGAAGTTTATGCTGATTATGGTCTCATCGGGTACGATATTAGTCTAGATTTCTCTGCTTAATTACAATGGTGTATAGCAGTTTATTTAAATAATGTTTTTAAAATAGATTTTAATTAAACCAATACATCATACATGATGCACGCAATCACAGCAGATGACATTTTGTATGGCCCACATCTAGAAAACACACATTCCCACATCTGTAATAAACATGTTAATCAAGTCCAAGCTAGTACATAAAAACACATACTGTATGTCAGGTGATTTGTCTCAGAAGTGTAGGCCCACATGCTGTAGAGATGTGGTCAGATTTTTTTGGCACCCTTGGTAAATATGATCAAAGAAGGCTGTGAAAATTAATCTGCATTGTTAATCCTTTTGATCTTTTATTTAAAAAAATCACAAACATCTAACCTTTCATTGGAGAATAAGAATTTAAAATGGGAGGAAATATCATTATGAAATAAATGTTTTTCTCTAATACACATGGGCCACAATGAATGGCACCCTTTTATTCAATACTTTTTGAAACCTCCATATGCCAGTTTAACAGCTCTAAATGTTCTCCTATAATGCCTGATGAGGTTAGATAACACCTGACAAGAGATCAGAGACCATTCCTTCATCCAGAATCTCTCCAGATCCTTAAGATTCACAGCTCCATGACGGTGCTTCTTCTCTTCAGTTCACCTCACTCATTTTCTACAGGGTTCAGGTCAGAGGACTGGAATGGTCATAGCAGAAGCTTGGTTTTGTGCCCAGTGACCCATTTTTGTGTTGTTTTTGAGGTTTGTGTTTGGATTATTGTTCGGTTGGAAGATCCAAACATGGCCCATTATAAGATTTCTAACAGAGTCAGTCACTTGTTGATTTTTTATCTGTTGGTATTTGATAGAATCCATGATGCCATGTATCTAAACAAGATGTCCAGGACCTCCAGCAGAAATATAAGTCCACAACATTAAAAATACAACAGTATATTTCATTGTACACATGGGGTACTTTTTTTATCCCTGTGTTCACCAAACCCATCTTGAGTGTTTGCTGCTAAAAAAGCTAATTTTTTAGTTTCATCTGACCATAGAAGCCAGTCCCATTTGAAGTACCAGTCGTGTCTGACAACTGAATATGCTGGAGATTGTTTTTGGATGAGTGAGGAGAATTTTTCTTGAAACCCTCCCGAACAACATGTGGTGATGTAGGTGCTGTTTGACATTTTTTTAAGGTTTTCTGACCCTGAAACTCAACCTTTCTCTACAATTATCCAGCTGTGGTCCTTGAAGAGTCTTTGGCCACTCAAATTCTCCTCCTCACCGTGCATTAGGACGATATAGACACATGTCCTCTTCTAGGCAGATCCATAACATTTTCTGTTGATTGGAAATTCTGCTCTAGCTTTTTTCTTAAAGCCACTTCACTAATTTGTGAAGCTCAATTATCTATTTCTGCACATCAGAAATATATTCTTTGGTTTTTCTCAATGTGATGGTTGATTAAGGAAATTTGGACTTTGTTTTCCCTCCTATTTATATTTCTGTGAAACAGGAAGCCATGGCTGGATAATTTCATGTTCATAATCCCCCTGGAGTGCTCAAAATTGTAAATATGAATGGGAATATACTTCAGAGATATTTTACTCATAAGAATTTCTAGGGGTACCAATAATTGTGTCCAACGTTGTATTTGAGAAAAACATTTATTTCATAATGAGATTTTCCCCCCTTTTCAATTGTTTTAGTTCAGTGAAAGGTTAGAATTTGTGATTTTTTTAAATAAAAGATCAAAAGGATTAATAATGCAGGTTTATTTTCAGAGCCTTCTTTGATCATATTTACAAAGGGTGCCAAGAATTCTGACCACGTCTGTATGTGCTGATTAAATATATACATCAGAAATATGATTTCACAGTGGGAAATACAAACACAGAATTTTATGCAATCCTCAGACCACTCAGATCATTAGGATCCAGTCAGTTAGAAATACCAAGGATTCACACAAAACAAGGGGAGTCCACTTTTAGCTATTATGCCGCCCGCAGTTGGTACCAGCTTCCAGAAGAGATCAGATGTGCTAAAACATTAGCCACATTTAAATCCAGACTCAAAACTCATCTGTTTAGCTGTGCATTTGTTGAATGAGCACGGTGCTACGTCCAAACTAATTGCACTGTATTTTATGTATAATCATTTTCTACTCTTAACTGTTTTAAATTAATTTTAAATCTATTTTTATATATAATTTCCTTGTTTTTATTGTTATAATTATTATCATTATTTTTTTTAATTCCTTTGCTTTTATTGTTGTGATTTAAATTTTTTTAATGACTATTTCACTTCCTTTTATGTAAAGCACTTTGAATTGCCACTGTGTATGAAATGTGCAATATAAATAAACTTGCCTTGCCTTGCCTTACAAATTAGGGTTATACTTTCTGAATTTAATCTCACCGATATCTTTGCAGCTGAATCAAATTCAATCATTCAAGTAAATTTTCTTTAACTATTATTATCGATAAAACAAGGCATTCAAACTTGCTTCCTGCTGACATCTGTTATAGTGAACATTTAGTTTGGGTAAGAAAAAAAAATTCTGAAATGCAATGTTCTGTGTTTGTGTTGCATGTTCAATTTGCATTTTCATTGGTCTTGAGGACCAGAGCATTTCCCATGAACAGTAATATCTTAATTTGTGTTCCGAAGATGAATGAAGGTCTTGCAGGTTTGGAACAACATGAGGGTGAGTAATTAATTACAGAATTTTCATTTTTGGGTGAACTATATCCCTTTAAAAACCTGTACAACCCTGAGTTACTGTAAGTAATCAACATGAATAACCTAAGCAATCTTATATTTTTAAAGGAGAATTGAATCGTCACAGTGACATTAAGTCGTGACAGAAAGGGTTAGAGAATTGTGTTGCATTAGCAAATATGTGTAGCACTTTTTAAACAAGAATGGAATATAAGAGATGGAATATAAAATAAAAGTATTAGATATAAACATTTTCAAAGTTGTCTTTTCTGTCTTATAGATTAAACCCCTTAGAAGCTGTCTATACACCCCTTTTGGGTAACCCTTGTGGGGAAATCACTGACTGACTTAGTCTCCTAATGTATGGCAGCATCATAAGACCAGATGCCTCCAATCCACTGTCAACAGTCAGGATCTGAGTTCAGACACTTCTTACTACTATTTATTCTCTTAGTTAACTCTGCCTTTCATGTCAAGCCATACTAGAACAATCAACAGGGCATTGATACGTGGTTTCGGGACGTGGGAGATTTTGAGACGAATAAAAGATCTGTGAATTACACACCATCTGCGATGTGATTGTACTCTCATTCTTTTGAGCTGTGTAAAATAAAGACCTCTTATTGCACCTTGCAGTGTTTGCTCATCTGCAGGACCAGCCCCTGCTCCACAAATTCAACACGATCGGACTTTGGCAGGGAGGCGCTCATTTAACTAAAGGGAATATATGCATCAAACGAAAAAAGAAAGCGGATGAAAAAAACATGCAATTATGTCCTTGATCAGGTTAAGCTTTCTTTTGCCAGCGCTCCAAACCACCAGCATTTGCGAATCAACCTCCAAATGGGTGGTGTCTAGGAGCCGGGCCAGTCCCGAAAAGCATTCCCCCTTTCCCCACAGCTTTCACTGCCATCTCCCCATTTCTCATTCCTCAGATCAACGTCCAGGCCTCTCCTCTCCTCCCCTCTCTCGTTCCCTTGCTCCCTGTTCCAGATAATGGAGCACTCTGCCTCTGTTAGGCTGCCAAGGGCTGCAGCTCTGCCCGCTAGTAATGACCTGAGGGGATGGCGCGTGACAGGCCGGCTATAATAACGCCTCCAGCCACGGACAAAGCAGCCCCCAGGGCTCTATTTTTAAATACTTTATACTTTACAGCAGGGCTAAAAGTCATTTATTGTTTTGTAGGTCATGTGTATGGATGGGCAGTGGTGTGTGGGTAAGTACAGAAAGAGAGACAGTGGAGACACATCCTAGTCACTCGAGGTGAGTGTTTGCATAAAAGGAGGAGCGCTTTCTTTAACAGGAACAGAAGGATTTAAATGCGGCAGGTTGAGCAGGTTCAGTCATAGCATCACTGGAGGGAGTTGTGCTGTAAATGTGACCGCTCACAAAAGATGTTAAAATTCATTAAACGACTGCGCTGTTGCACAAGGTCTTGCCCTCGAGTGTTCTGCAAGTCATTTGCAAAGATGGCTATGAAGCAGAAACATGCAGAAAGTGTGTCGGTGGTGGTCGCTCCATTCCCCTGCGGCGCAGTGGTTTGTCTGTCAGCATTTTCACTCCTCACCCCCTTCAACAGAATCAGTTCAGCCCCTTAGTGCCTTTCATGATTAAGCAGAGCCATTTGATGAGCCTGACGGGTGCTTCCACGGAACTCTTTCCAAAACGGACCTGGTGATGTTAAGCAGAGAGGGGATCTATAAACCAGGTGTTTTAAATGGGTTTTATAGTGTTACTAAAGCCAAAATTATTACAATACTGACTTTATATTAAGTTACTTTTTTATATCTACCATGTGTAGTGCTTTGCCCAATAAATAGTGCCTTTATTTTATTTTATTTTATTTCTGGTTTGAGCTGTGCACTCTAAAAAAATGTCTAAAAATATTGCACAATATACAGTATAATTTGAAGAAAATTTTCCGTATTTATTTTTACAGGTGTTTTACCAGTATTTTGAATTGTACACTTCGTTGCATTGTGTTTTAGAGTTAACAGAAATGTCAGTAAAATTAATGGATTGTGTCGTGTGTAATGTGTGCCAGTACTTTTTCTGTTATTTTACGGATTTAATTTTTACAGTGTGAGAAGACAGAACCAAAAAAGTGTAATTTTTTAACATCAGAACTTCCATATTTATGCCTATGGTTTGGGCTGGATGGTGTATATACTGTAACTTTTAATGATGCATTTTATGTTAGATATATATATATATATATACAACTACTATATTTGAGTTTGTCACATATCACACACTTTTATTCTGAAACATAAACAGAACAAGCTTGTTACTGCTGCTTCAAAAAAAGACACCCCATAAATGGTTCTTTACTTCTTCAAAAGTGTGTCTGAATTTGGACTAGCATTCTAGCATACTACTCATACTATTTCCTTCACAAAAAAGATACATCAGAAAGAGTAAGTAGTATGCTAGTATTGTGAAAACAGAAACATATACCCATAAAGCTTTGCAATATGAACAGCCAGTCAGGGCTATGCTGTGATGCTAAAACATAATTTAACTGTAAATGGTCAAATTAAACATTTCTTGTTCTGTTAGTTAATTACTTTTTCAGTAATACCTGTTAGCTTACCTAACTGAATAGCTTGCTAGCCTAGCATACTGTTTATCCCTACTACAAAATGATAACTGGAAAGGCTGTTTTGATTATAAAAAAGAAGATATAAAGAAGTACTGAGATACATTTTTGAACTGGCATTACAAATGGCTATCTTTTAGTGGTCCTAAAGGAACCTGTGTAAATATAAGATTTTGCATCACTTCAAAATGAAAGCAATGAAAAAACATGGAACTATGTGAAAATAAAGAGTAATGTGTCCCACGCTAGTGAAGATGAGGAAAAACTGGTTGTTAGTCTTGTTTATCTTGTTTATGCAAGATTGCAACCAAATTAATAAAGAATTTAATTTATGTGAAGTCATCAGCTGTATCGGCTTTACAGATTAATATGTGAATGAGCCAAATCTGTCAGATGTTAAAACTTACAAATAAAAAGAGAAAATAATCAGTGATTTGTAAAGTCTTTAATTTAGTGGATTATCCGAAATTGTTTTAACATCATGTAACATTTTGGTTATATAACACCCCTACCATGTGGTCATTAACATTAACATTATTTGGTCAGCATTCAGACAGATCATGCAGAGGTGGTTAGAGTACCCAAAAACTGTTTTATATAAATATTAGTACTTATATAAATATTTACTCAAGTAAAAGTAAAAGTAATAGTCTGAATAGTTACTTGAGTAAGAGTAAAAAAGTATCAGATAAAAAAACTACTCAAGTAGTTAGTTACTAGTTACTTTGGATCATATACTGTATATCTATAGTCTATTTTTATTTAGATATATAGATAAAATTTATGTGATGTGTGTATATATATATATATATATAATGTTTTTTTTAATGTAGCCTAATTTATTTCAGTGATGCAAAACAGAATTTTCATCAACCTTTACGCCAGTCTTCAGCATCACATAATCCTTCAGAAATCATTCCAATATGTGGATTTATTATCAATGCTGTTCTTTTTAGCTTTCTATTCATCAAAGAATCCTGAACAAAATGTGTCACAGTTTCCAAAAAATATTAAGCAGCAAAACTGTTTCCAACACTGGTAATAAATCAATATATTAGAATGATTTCTGAAGGATCATATGACTCTGAAAACTGGAGTAACAGCTGATGAAAATTCTGATTTGCATCACTGAATTAAATTATACTTTAAACTATATTAATTATGTATTATATGTATATATAACCTCTGACACAGAGAAGAGTGAAAAACCCTCACATGACCGCTACCGAACATCTGAACATAATGAAACAAATGCACATTGACGGATCTTCTTCCGTCTGTTTTGCAAAATGTAAACAAATGTATATTGTGAAAATAGGCATTCCTTCTGGAACAGGTTGCACGCCGCTGCGAAGAGCTAACGCGGGTTTGGCGGGTGTTCATTTCATACTCTGTGACAGCTTATTTAATGTATAAATTATACATTCTATTTAATGTATAAGGTACATGTACAACAAACTGGTAATGTCATAGTGGTATCGTGTACTGTAATCGAATGTAGCCTATCTAGCCTATAGGCTACCTGTGGAACCATAGACAGCACACGCGGTGTTCATCTAATAAAGATCTTCATAGCTAGTAAACAATAGCCTTTGCAGATTTACTTTCAATTGACTGTAGATACAAAGCCACATTTTCAACGTTCTTGATGTTACAACTCTGAGTGAGAACCGCTTCAGACGACTGAACGAACTGAACTGAAATGATTCGCGAACCGATTCACTGGTTTGCCAACTGGTTTGATCAAGCCTTTGAACAGAACTGACTCAAAAGAATGAATCATTCGCGAATGGGCATCGCTCATTGCCCAGAGAAAAGTAGACGGCACGTGTGGAATAAATTGAAGCATTTTTAACTTGTATTGCATTAAGATAAAGTAACGAGAGGAACGTCGCCCACAGTAACGAAGTAAAATACCGTTATTTCACTAAAAACATACTTGAGTAAGAGTAAAAGTACCCATCTTTAAATATACTCTAAAAGTATTAGTTACCCAAAAAAATGACTCAAGTAAATGTAACGAAGTAAATGTAACTCGTTACTACCCACCTCTGTTCACATGCGTGAATGCGGTTATTTACGCAGAATGAGCTCAGCTGGTAAAAGAGAGTTAACAGAGAGCTCTTGGGAGAAAGGGACAGAGCAGAAAGAGTGCAGAATCATACTTCACCTCATTGATTTTTTCGATCGGTTTAAATGAGGAGCACTTTAGGCCAAGAGCTCACCACTGAGCCTTCAGTCCTCTGCTGGGTTAACTGAGCACCACGCTGCCATGCTACACGTAATTACAGCACACACTCTCACACCAGCTGAGATGTGCTCTGCTATCCTATAATTACATAATGATCTGTTCTCTGTACATTTTCTAGAGCTTGGACACAACGTATAAAAGGCTGGCCTTTAAAAATCATATCATAGAAGCTTCATGTATATATAAGGACCTTTGAAAAAAATATATAAATGGATGAGTGGGTGTTTTGTCTTGTTAAAATAATAAAAAAATTAATAATCAAATTTGATTATAAATTTAATGATAAGATTGCTTTCTTTAATTTAGCATTTAAATGATCTAATTCATTGTGGTTGTTGTTGTTTTTATACAATCCAATACCACTCACACTTCACTTTATCGGCAGCATATTCATCACGTGTCATTCAGTAACAAATGACTTCCTAAAGCAAATATTGATTGAGACAACTCCATTGTCATACTGTTTACCTACCTGCCAATAAGCTATACACCTCTGAGAGGCTCATCTGTATTGTACATATTTGTAGCATATCTGACATCTTGATCATTCCATTATAATACATCTGACATGTGTTGTCCCTGCACCTCGCTGTGTGAAATATAGATTTTCTATATTATCCACGAGTCTTGTAATCCACACCTATTATCTTACACACTACAGGGTTGCTATAAAATAGAAGAGATGATTATAAAGCTAGCATACACCAGCACACCTGCCCACAGTCAGACACCACATGCACTGTACACGCCAAAAAAAAGAATAATGCATCCTGTTATTTATAATATATGGGTATGTGTGCATGCAAACTTTAAAAATGAGACTGGTTAGTCTTCAGGACAGTCAAATATATAAAGTAGACTAGAGCTAAACTAGAGCAAAACTGTGAACTTCAATACAATTACTGTATATACAATTGGCCGGTTTAGTGTTTTTATTTATTTGGCTGCTATTATAATATCATCAAACATCAGAATTGCTGTCAAATATCTTACGTATCCATATTGTGTAGATGCAAATAGCTCAAGCTAGCATCATTTGTCTTACAGGGAGGAGAAATAAGGGATGTGACATGCACACATGCTGCATCACAAAGCAGAGTAAATCACCAGAGGAACAGCAGCACAATGACTGGTTTGTGTCTTCACCTTGATTGAATGATAACAAAGTGCACGAGTTACAAGCATCTCCTCATTTAACGACCCATTGGAGAGATAGAGAGAGAAAGGTAGGAACGAGTGGCAGGGCCTGGCGAACAGCTTGGCTCACCTCGTTAAAAGCTTGTTGACGTCTTGTAAATTTTCGAGGAGCACGGGCTGGTAAAAATCAGCCGCCAAACTTCCTCATAAGGGAAGAGGAGAGATCCAGTCCCCGCCCATCAGGACCGAGCGATGGGCGAGAGGAAGAACAGGCATCTGAGGAGAAGAAAGAGACACAAACAGAGATAGAGACAAAAAGAGAGATAGAGATGAGAGGGAAGCACCCAGACATACAGTACACAAGCCAACGATAAATAACAGACGTATAAATTGCCTCGTTTTCTTGTTTTGGGTGATGTCGATTTAGCTGCTAATTGGTGACAGAAACTGTCAAACGGGTGGCAGCTAGTGATTGCAGTGGCTTCTGTCAGGATTAGGTGAGAGGAAAAGGGAAAAAAAAATGCTTTTTATCTGAAGAGAGAATGAGAGATATGCTGGCAGCTTCCTCCCATCTCCTCCTGTTGTCTGATATTTACCCAAAACACATTAAAAACACAAGGCAACGAGAGCAAAGAAACAATAAGCTTGGCATTATAGGCCCCAGTTCTCTCACTGTCTCTCAGACTGATCAGTGTGTTTGTTTGTAGAATCTTTGTTTGTTTGCTTGCAGGAAGGAACTGAACACACAAACACCCGTGTTAACCTATTCAGAGTAAGAGAGGGAGAAAGAGAGCGAGAGAGAGAGATAAAGGCTGACTGACTGATCTCCTGGGGCCGTCTCCTCCAAACCCTGCCTTGACTCCCCCTCTGTCCCGGGGAATATTGAGATGAGCAGTAATTAGGCTTTGATACTCTGGCAAATGAACAGTAATTAGAGGCTGTGAGTGAGGCTCCTCTGTCTGAGCTGCTCATCCAATATTCACATCATTATTGAACATTAGGATTAGCTCTCTTCCATGCACAAATAGCATGGCACAAACTCTGCCCGCGCAGATGGCGACGGGGGGTGGCCGCCGGTGACACCGGCGCGTGTTTGCGCCGAACGTGTGGATATAAGTCAGATCTGTGTAAGTATTGTGCGATACAGTATATCTAGAGGAGCGCGAGCGTGTGTGTGTGTGGGATGTAGAGATAGGTCACCCATGTCTGGCCGTCTCTCAGAGGGGATTTTCTGGTTATTAGAGCAGCGCCAGATCATGGGCCAATTATACAGAAAACTGTCAGTCAAGATTGTGTGGCTACGTGATTAGAGCAAAAGGACAAAATCAGGTGAGGAGTGTGAATCTATCCGGGGCAGCTTTGATTTGCTAATGAGGGGAAGAGGGGAGAGGACCGGGACACCGTCCCCAGCTGTAGCTGCGCGACTGCCTTCATTTTCGCTCTGACCTTCTTAGCGGATGCTGCTTTTGATGCAGGAGGGAGACAAAGAGAGGGAAAACTAGAGAACGCCGGGCAATTCTCTCTCCGGGAGTGGCGGGACCCCGGCCCTCAGCGGTGTGCTTGCGTGTGCCGCGGGTCATGGTCCGTAAATGAGACCGAAGCACCCCGCTAGCACCGAGAGGGCCAACAGTAATCAAAGTCAAGGACCTCTCTATTACAGCACGGGCCAAAGGCTCCTTAATTACCCTTAATAGGTTTAAACACGCTAATTCCGTCCCGCTACGCCCTCGCATATTGCAGAAACACACCCACGTGTGGAGAGGAGTAGTTTAAAGGACAAGAGGAAGGAGGGACGGTGCATCAGCCATCTTCTCCCAGAATACTTTTGGCCCCGACAAGTCCTCTCGTTTTCAAAAAGGAAGAGCTGATGGTGACTCCTAATTTAGTGGCTACTGTTCGGGGGGCTGACACCGAGAGGCGTGGTGAGGGGGTCTTTGTCAGCTCAGACTGGCAGCAGTGGCACCGGGGCGGTAAAGGTAGCGGAGGAGAAGAGGATGGTGCAAGCGGAGACAGGGTGCACGGCAGCCCTGCAGAAGCATGCGGCAGGGGCCTGTAATGAATGGAGCTGGGGGACGGGGAGGGGGATGACAGCTCTGGCAGCTGATGCATGAGCTCCATGCTAATTCCTCAGCCTGGCCGTGATGGATCCTGAAATCTTGACCAGACGTCCCATTAGCCCCTGTCCATGACAGCCCCAATAAAGATATTATCAAAATCCACTGAAACCTTTGAGGGAAGGCTGTGGGCTCTGGCAGAGGGGCAGAGAGCGGGGTCAAAGCCAGAGTCTCTCGGATGGGTTCATCTTCCTCCGAAAGTTATTGATGAGTTAACCTCTTGGGCGCGGGTTAGTGGTGATGGATATATTGGGACTGGAGAACCACACAGGATAATGAGATGAGCAGTGAATCACTGTCCCACCCCTGTTAAAAATAGAATCCACTGTACGTCCTGCAAATAGAGTTGTATTTTGTTTCGGCAGCAGAGATTATTCATGGACGGCGGCCCCTGAAAGAGAAGTATGTGCATATGCTGATGAGCGCGCATCTTGTGGTAAAGACAGGAAGTAGTTGCTCAGCTCAGCGAACCTGTGAAAGCTTCGGCGTGACCCTCATTTCAATGCGCCGCCGTAATTCGGATACGAAGTCTGGTATCCTTAGTTACCACAGGACCCAGTCCAGGTGTGTTTACCATGAATCTTTTATCTTCCGCAGCGCATCAGGCTAATATTTTTGACAAGCGGCACAGGGGATATAAATGACCCAGGCTTCGGACAAATAGGAAAACTGGTGCCTTGGCGTGCGGCGTCGGAGCGAGGGCATTGGGAAAGCCACACGATTCCCGCGGTTGACAAATAGGGTGGGGAGAGCCGGCTAGGAAACGGAGAGAGAGGTTACAGTGACAGACAAGGAGCACAATTATCACACCATGATGAAAGAGCGGCGGCCGGCGAGCTCCACACCGTTAATTACACTCCTTTTTCCACAGGACTCTAATGTGAGGAAAAACACGCAATGACAAGTGTGTAAAAGAGCAAGCAGTAAATTACTGTCAGGAAAAATAAACGGAGGAGCGTGCGGCCTGCTCAGTGATTTACGGGGGCAATTAGTCACCGCCCCACGGAGATGCTGAGGACAGCAGCGGAGCGAGAGTGTCAGAGAGAGAGAGAGAACAGAGGAGGAGGGGTGGATGAAGAAGGGGAGAAAGCAAGAACGATTGTGTGCATGAGGAAGATAGAGAGGTGCACTTCAACCGCTGCCGAGAAAAGACAAGGAAGGAGAAAGTAAGAGGAAACGCTCAGGCTATTATGAATGACCTTCTGGATGCTAGCGGAACCTTATGTGCCCCTGATGGGCTATTTCTGTTCAGCTGCCCGCTGGCAGAGTCCTGGGCCGCAAACACGCATGCCCCGGCCTAACGTTCTACAATTAAATCTGCTTACTTATCTGAAACAGCACAGGACAGCTCAACAGAACTGGTTAAAGTACTGCATAAGTGAATTTAATGCAGAACAAAGTGAAACAAATGTGATGGCAGAATTTTTAAATAGCCGAGCTCCGTCTGAAAGAGGCTAACACCTGCTTCAGTAAAATAGGACAATAAACTACTGACTGCTATGCACACTTACTCAAAGTTTCCCAAATGATTCCCAAATCTAAGCGCTAACTGAAGCATCTTATGTGGGTGGAAGTAATACAAGCTGTCATTATGGCAGATTTACAGTAGGACATGAATGGACTTTAATCACTAAATGTTTGAAATGAGCAGTCCCACATGCAGACACACTTTAATGGTCCTTAATCGACTTTAAAAGTGACACTGCAATGTCTCAGCGGATCAAAGCCGTCTCCTCTTCCACTGATGATGCCTGATTTCCTTTCTTGTGTTTGTAAACAGAGAAACAGCGAGGTCTCGTTTTCCAAAGACATATGTCCCTCATTTTTTTTATTCGGAATATGATGCACGCCAGCTTTCATCCCACATTAAATACATGCCGTACGTTTAACAAATTAAGGCCGCTGGGAATATTCCCATCCGCCGCTGAGCCGAATGACATTAAATCGCTAAAGACAGATTGTGTCATTCCATTTTTGTTAATTTCACCCATTCTGATTGAGTGAGCAAGGCAAGACTGTGTTTCTCTCAGAACAATGTGCTGCAGAAAGAGACAGAGACAGGCCTCAATAAGACACTGTCAGTTTGGGTGATTGCTTACAGATAGCTGATGAAATAAAAGCCTTTGTCAAGCGGGAAGTGAACTGAAGACAACACAGAAAGCTGTGCAATGGAGACGTCTGTACTAATTAGTCATGCTGATTGGAGGATGTCAGGTGAATCAGATGGTTTGAAAGTGATGCATAATCCCTGTACAGTTAGTAACTACATGAATCTATAGCCTTTACACAGGGAAGCTACATTAAAACTGTAGCTTTTTTTGGAGCTACAACCTACATATCATTTAAAGTTGTTAAAAGTACAGCTACACTACGAGCTAACAAAAAAGAAGCAATAAAATCAGGGGTAGATCATTATTAAATTAATTCTTTATAATGTAGATTTTCATTTAATGGGTCGTAATTAAATGTACAGTATTTAACTGAAAATATAAATTTACAAAAAAAAGAAAAAAAAGAAAGAAACTATTTTAAATAGAATATAATTCATATATATATATATACAGGTGCTGGTCACAGGTGCTGGTCATATAGAATTAGAATATCAAAAAGTTGAAAAAGTTGATTTCATTTCAATTCCAATTCCAAAAAGTGAAACTTGTAAAAAGTAAACTTGTATAATGTATACATTCATTCCACACAGACTGATATATTTCAAGTGTTTATTTCTTTTAATTTTGATGATTATAAGTGACAACTAATGAAAACCCCAAATTCAGTATCTCAGAAAATTAGAATATTACTTAAGACCAATACAAAGAAAGGATTTTTAGAAATCTTGGCCAACTGAAAAGTATGAACATGAAAAGTATGAGCATGTACAGCACTCAATACTTAGTTGGGGCTCCTTTTGCCTGAATTACTGCAGCAATGCGGCGTGGCATGGAGTCCATCAGTCTGTGGCACTGCTCAGGTGTTATGAGAGCCCAGGTTGCTCTGATAGTGGCCTTCAGCTCTTCTGCATTGTTGGGTCTGGCATATCGCATCTTCCTCTTCACAATACCCCATAGATTTTCTATGGGGTTAAAGTCAGGTGAGTTTGCTGGCCAATTGAGAACAGGGATACCATGGTCCTTAAACCAGGTACTGGTAACTTTGGCACTGTGTGCAGGTGCCAAGTCCTGTTGGAAAATGAAATCTGCATCTCCATAAAGTTGGTCAGCAGCAGGAAGCATGAAGTGCTCTAAAACTTCCTGGCATACGGCTGTGTTGTCCTTGGACCTCAGAAAAGTGGACCAACACCAGCAGATGACATGGCACCCCAAACCATCACTGACTGTGGAAACTTTACACTGGACCTCAAGCAACGTGGATTCTGTGCCTCTCCTCTCTTCCTCCAGACTCTGGGACCCTGATTTCCAAAGGAAATGCAAAATTTACTTTCATCAGAGAACATTACTTTGGACCACTCAGCAGCAGTCCAGTCCTTTTTGTCTTTAGCCCAGGCGAGACACTTCTGACGCTGTCTGTTGTTCAAGAGTGGCTTGACATGGACCCTGAAACCCATGTCTTGCATACGTCTGTGCGTAGTGGTTTTTGAAGCACTGACTCCAGCTGCAGTCCACTCTTTGTGAATCTCCCCCACATTTTTGAATGGGTTTTGTTTCACAATCCTCTCCAGGGTGCGGTTATCCCTATTGCTTGTACACTTTTTTCTACCACATCTTTTCCTTCCCTTCGCCTCTCTATTAATGTGCTTGGACACAGAGCTCTGTGAACAGCCAGCCTCTTTTGCAATGACCTTTTGTGTCTTGCCCTCCTTGTGCAAGGTGTCAATGGTCGTTTTTTTGGACAACTGTCAAGTCAGCAGTCTTCCCCATGATTGTGTAGCCTACAGAACTAGACTGAGAGACCATTTAAAGGCCTTTGCAGGTGTTTTGAGTTAATTAGCTGATTAGAGTGTGGCTCCAGGTGTCTTCAATATTGAACCTTTTCACAATATTCTAATTTTCTGAGATACTGAATTTGGGGTTTTCATTAGTTGTCACTTATAATCATCAAAATTAAAAGAAATAAACACTTGAAATATATCAGTCTGTGTGGAATGAATGTATACATTATACAAGTTTCACTTTTTGAATGGAATTAGTGAAATAAATCAACTTTTTGATGATATTCTAATTATATGACCAGCACCTGTATATATCCCTATGCACAACTGTTCAACCACAAATTATTAACAACTTTTTGCATGTTGAGTGATCTCATAATTAAAAAGTAAATAGTTTTAGCACATGTAATTATTTAAAATATGACAAATAATAGCAGATTATGCAAGAAAGTTTAAATGGTAGTTTTTCTTCCACTGCTCTTATTATAGATATAATCAGAAGTTCCCTGTCCTGTGTGTGACAGACCCTCACCCTGGACCCTCTGTGTGTCAGCTGCTTTCTGAAACTGTCAGCCATGCTTCACCCCAACATGATTAGGATTCAGGAAAAAAGAGAAAACAGCTGGTGATGAGTCAGAGTTTGATGGGTGAAGAAGCCCTGGCAATCAAAGCTGAAAAACTATGCCAGCATTTTACCTTCAGCCTGCACTAGCTCTGGTCAAGGGCATCTTTCTTTGTGTGTGACGCAAGTCGATGCATCTTTGTCACAGGTGCATCTTATTTTTATCCTTTAAACCCTTCCATTCCCCCGCTTCCTTCCCCCTGGCCACCGAAAATGATGGTTGTAGTGATATTTTTCAGCTCAGACATTTTCTAAGTCATCTCACAGTAGGCTGTCATCCTGCACAAGGTTTATACAGTGACATTTACAATCAATAGCCATTTTCAAAAGGCTAACGTTTTTCATGTCATGGCATGTCTTTGCCTTCCAGTGGAATGACCTGTCATGCCAAGTCTGTTATGTGTTTACACTGATTTCAGCATTTTGGATTATTTTATCATTTTGACCAGTGCATAATATTTCTTTTAAATATCTCTTGTTCTTTCTTTTTTTTCACTCTCTCTAATTTTAATAATTAGGTCCTTGGAAAAAGCTTAAGAAAATGTAAAACAGCAAAAAATAATAATACACTTAACATCAAATAGATAGTTTAACTAAAATGTTATTCTGTCATCATTTACTCACCTTATCACAAAATATTATTATTATTTTTTATTGTTTTGGACCAAAATCACTGATGCATTTTTCTAAATATCATATTTTGTGTTCCGCAGAAGAAAGAAGGTCTGGAGAAACATGAACATTTTCATTTTTGGGTAAGCTATTGTTTTTATATTAAAGCTACTCTTTAAATATTAAAATAACAACAGAGTAAACAGACAATGGGAAAGAACTATTATTCACTATAGTGGAAGTATTAGAAAATGATTGAATTCAGAGTTATTGCCAAAACTCCATAGCTGTAATAGACACAATCAAACAGTATTTTACATCTCCAGGGTCTGTGGTTATCTGTAAGATATATTTAGCCTGACTAAGCAAGATCAAACCACACCAGGTGCGGAAATGAATTAAATCATTATTTCACCTTGCATGTTTCCATCATTCAAGGTCTCATTCTCTGATGCAAAACTACTTGTTATTTAGCCCGTGAAAGTGAGAGGACCATGTTAATTGTTAATCCCATGTTTAAATATTCATAACTCCATGCAGACCTGTAATGCTTCAACAACTCCCTCATTTGATGTCAAGTGCTGGTCGAGGAAGGTGTCTTTGCCTTCGTATGCCTGTTTCCATGCATAATGCCTGTGATCAATTTTACATGTGCACCATACGCGGTATATATGCACATTCTGTTGTAATAATATTCATGTGATGGAGGGGGAGGGGGTGACATATATAAGCTTGTTAGAATTATAAGTTAAAACAGCATCTTTGATTAAATTATTGTCTAGACAAAATGTAGGAACTTTGCTCAAGGTTACAGGTTTATTATTCTTTTTCTTTTCTTTATTATTGTAAGCTTTTGAGGATCAGTTTCTTTATGCTATTATGGAAAATTATGATGAAAAAAAAACATAAAACGATTAGCTTCCAAATCAAAAATTTGATTGGATAAGCTGAATTCAAAGTGATTGTAAAATGCAGATAAAAACCTGCAACTGCATATGTTAATCAATATATTAATATTAGTTAGGTGATATGTTGAATATATGATAAATAATCTACATTCATGCCAAAGAATTATATTACCAAGCAGGAGAGTTTATTAGATTATTATTATTATTAGTAGTAGTAGTAGTAGTAGTATTGTTAAATAATAACTATTTATTTAGCAATGGTGTCTTTCAATAATTTAGTGATCATTTGACAATTGATACCTTTTCATGTCTTGGAAACTGATATTCTTTTCAGCTGTTTATTAGATTCTTCTTCTACAGTGAATTTACCACAGCCTCTCATGGCATATAGTTTAGTTAAACATTGCTGCCAATTTTTTTTAAGAGGGACATTTTTTTTATTTTCTTAGATTTTAATTTAGTGATCATTTGACAATTGATAATTTTTCATGTCTTGGAAACTGATATTCTTTTTTCAGCTGTAAAACTGCTAAAGTATTTCCAGGGTCACATTTAGTCACCTCAGCCAGCCATGCCATAAAAAAACAGAGAACAGGGGAGAGATAGAGACAGAATGTGTGTGTGTGTGTGTGTGTGTGTGTGTGTGTGTGTGTGTGTGTGTGTGTGTGTGTGTGTGTGTGTGTGTGTGTGTGAAAGAGAGAGAGAGAGAGGAGCCATGAATCAATCTGTGTAATAGGGGGAAGGCCAAATGTAATAAATAATACAATAACAAGCCAAACTAATGAGCCGTTGCCAAGGTGAATTTCACAGAATAGTCCCCCTGTACAAAACCCCACTAATAATCCAGGGGAGCCAGCGGATGATAAAGCGGCGCCATAAGGCAACACCTGCGCAATTAAAACAGAGGATTCTTTCCCAACGTTACATTAATTTGAGCCTTTTGTAAAGGCCCAATGAGCACGCTAATAATCTAGTCTACTTGACTCCGTGTCTAGCCAAAACAGGGTGTCTAATTAGGTAAAGGTAATTAATTAGAGATAAACGGAGCTAATCAAGAGCCGTTAGCGCTCTGTCTGTCTTGTCATTAAGACACACAGGATTCTCGCTCTCTCATTGGCTGCTTCACCAGCTCTTTAGCTATTGCCTAGAAAAGGGAGGTTTTAACAGTATACCTGTTCAGATTTCAGAGCATTCACCCAAGATACACATACAGCTGAGATCTCAAAAAACACCTCATTCAGAACTAGCACTTATGAAATGGATCAATCATATATATAAAAAAGTTCAAATGATGCCACCAGTTCCTGTTAATTGCAAATGTCTCATTCATCAGATCCGAGGAGCATTTTGATGGCAGGATTCATATGAGTGTCATCAGCCACTTCATTACCAAAAATCTGTTAACATGATTTTGATGATATGATGATAAAAGCTAGCTTAGCGGACCCTTGCGTTTCCTCTCACCATTAATTGGTGGAGTAGTGCGCTCTGATTGTGCTGATGGTGAGGGAAGTAGTGTGATGTTTAACACAGCATCACATTAGCGAAAATGAATAAAAATAACATGGATATGAATTTGCGTATTACCTCTCACCCCCTCCTCGGGGAAAATGTATCAGGACTAGCGCTTCGAAAATAACGGCTTGCTTCACTGAGAGTCTCGTCAACGTTTCAGCTCTAATTATGAAAAGTGGAGCACTAAGCAGAAGCCAGAACTCACTCGAGACAAATCTCGAGCAGAGACTAAGTTCAAACAGGAAGGCCTCTACTCTGATGCGCATGTACCCATCATGTCCAATTGTCTGTGATTAAAATCCCGCTCTCTGCTACGGCTGGGACGAGATTACAAAAGTTGCAATTTAATGGTTAGCCTAATGGATGTTGACTCTGCATGCGAAGGGAAGGGCGACAAACAGGAGGAGAGGAAAATGGGAATAAGATATAAGGCATTAAAAAAGTGCTAGATCTTGAAAAGGTTTGGTGAGTAGGATTTTTTGCATGTGTGTTGTGGGACTTTTGAGCTTAGGAATATTTTAGGGATTGTTATTATTTCCCCCCCTCCTTCGTCCTCATACACGAGGGACTCGTCTCCTACAAGGAGGCAGGCCGCTCCCTCGACACGCATCATTAGAGGGTTTTTTACAAGCGACAAGAAGGCTATTTGGCTGTCATTGGGATTGTTTGAAGAGAATATGTTTATCTGCCGTTTACTCTAGGGGGGGCTGGCATCAGAGAGAAAGGCAAGCAGATAACCATGAGCTCTTGACACCACTGTTATGCATTTGCCAATATTAAGGATAATAGTTGAGGACCATTGTTGTTAAATTGGCAGCTCGCTGCACCATGCCATCACAAATATCACTAGACCTTTGACCTTTACTGTGACATACCAGATGACCATCACTGCCATCACTGCTAATTGCTAAGCTGAAGTATTTACACAATAAAATATAGGTTCTCCCCTGTATTACTAAGTCTTTAAAGACGGATGATCATCAAATTATTCTGCTTAGAAGGAAAGTTAGAAGATAAGTGTTGTATTTTCAGATTCAATTTTATGTTAATGTATTCTCAGTTTAATGTTTTTACTATATATTTCTCAAGGTTATTTTACACTTTAGTTTAGTTTATATTTCAGCTGTGATTTTTTTTTTTTTTTTTTTTTTTATTAACTTTTTTTTAACCTCATTTTTTTAAGCAAATGATCAATTAGCTCAGCAACATACAGAATATTACAAGATGAACAATTCATTTTAAATGTTTTATGTGTGTGTACATGTTGTCAAACTTATTTTGCATTTATTTAAAAAAAATCACAATTAGTTTCAGCAGTGCTATTTATGGATATATTGCCAGAAGTATGCAAAAACTAGTGATTCTCAAACCCCCCCCCCCCCCCCAAAAAAAAAAAAAATTCAGCTGAAATCATGAGAGATAGACAGACAGACAGACAGACAGATAAATAAATAAAAAAACAAATGAATAAATAAATAAATAAATGTATACAAAAATTTCACTGTAGGTTTTTTTTTATTTTGTTTTTGTAATTACTTTTGTTTTTATTGTCTTAATTACTTTTAGGCTAGGTTTAGTATATAAACCCTGAAATGTAAAACTTTGTGTTATTGGCTTAAAAGTTTTTTTTTCTAAATTAGTTCTAAGAAAACTTAATTAGTCCCAAGTTCTCATGAAACAAATTAAGAAATAACTTAATAAGCCATATTGCACAAAAATGACATAAAAGGAGGATAAGAAGCTAACAAATAAATATACACAAACATGTACGTATAAAGAAAGTATGGCAAAGAAAGTGAGCTTGAATGCTAAAGAAACATATTTGTTATCTCCACTGAGTTTGTGTGAAAACAGAACGGTGGCCAAGATACAGCGTTTAAAAAAAGTGTGAGGAGATGTGTGTTTTGTGTGTGTGTGTGTGTGTGTGCATGTGTGGACATGATGGACTGTCAGACAAGAAACGAGGGACGATAATACGACCATCACCGACCCAAAGTGTAGGGTGTGTGACTGCTAGAGTGTGTGCGGCATTTCCAATTGAAATGAGACAGAACGGAGGCATACAGATCCTCATTATCCCATTTCCCTCAGGGGGAGCGAAGGCAGCCTTTCAGTCAGAGGAAGACAAGAAGAAAACGCTCTCTCTCTCTCTCTCTCTCTCTCTCTCTCTTTCTCTCTCTCTCTCTCGCTCTCTCTCTTTCTCACTCCATGACATGAATATTTGTTGGGGGGAGGAGCACAGCAGACGAAAACTACATAAAATTACAGTTAACAAACAAACAAATCGTGTGGCGGTGCTGGCTGAGCAGTGTAGCTAACCCTCTGAATCTGGGTTTCGTTTAGAGCTGTATTCACCAGGGGGGAAGTGTGCCCAATACGAGATACAGGTCACATCACATTTCCCAGCGGAGCCCTGACAGTGAGGGAACAGGCCGCACATCACACGGACACGTCCTGTAGTATCGACTTCAGAGCGGCTGATTGCGCCAGCACCCGCCGGCGCTGTTTAGATAGTTTGACTACATCAAGCTCCTCTTCTCCATGCCTCTTACTGGTGCGATTAGAGAGGGGAGAAGATGAAAGGTGCTTGGTGTATTTTTAAAATTGTTGATTTTCCCCTCTAATGATAGCTGGTGCAATTAAGCACTGGCTTCAGGCTCTCTGTGTCCTTGTGTGAAAAATCTCAATTATATATGTGTGAGAGTGAGAGTGTAAGCGTTTGTGTATGAATACTAGCGCAGGGTTTGAAGCGTGTGCATGCATGTGTGTTTTCTGGAGATTGAGTGTGGCATGTGTTCGTGTACGTTGGTTTTCAAGGTTGCAAATAGTTGTGTTTATGTCACTCTCAGCATGTGTAACTTACTGTCATGTTCGATATGTTCAATTCAGATCTATTATAAAAATGTAGGCCTACAGTTGTGATGGCTTATCTTAGATTTCAATTTGTGTGTGTGTGTGTGTGTATATATATATATATATATATATATATATATATATATATCACCTTTATTATTGAAGGCACTACTATACAGTACATATTTTAGAAAAAGTGATAATATGAAATGAAATGAAATAATATGAAATACATACAAAGCAGGATTTTTAAAATGTATAGTTAATATACTTCCACCAAAAGTATGGAATAATTAAGATTTTTTTTCTATGTTTTTGAAATACATTTCTGATGCTTGATAGGGAATAAATAATTTTTTTTACATTTATTAAAACAGAAAAAGAAAAAAGGTATTTGAAATGTTAATGATATTTAGCAATATTACTGTTTTTACAGTATTTTTAACAAATAAATGCAATTTGAATAAAATAAAATAAAAAACAGTATAAACACAGTAATATTGTGAAATGTTATTACAGTTTAAACTGTTTTCTTTTTAAATACATATTTAAAATGTAATTTTTTCCTGTAATGGCAAAGCTGAATTTTCACATTTTTAAATTGGTGTGTGTGTGTGTGTTATATTTATGAAGTATCTATTGATGTCTGTAGAGAAAGGAAAATGAGATTAAGTGCAAAATTTGTAGACTTGAAATCTGGAGCAGTTTAAGGAAAATCACTGAGCTGAGTATTTGTAACAGAGCATTTCATTTACTTAACACTGTGAACACTCATTACTTGTGCCAGGCTCTTTCAGCAAGCATCCCATCACCCCTTGACTCCAGCCCTGTGAAATCCACTGCAATTTTGCAAGCAGTCACTTGGTTTGGTAGACGATGAAAAGAAAAAAAGTGTTTTTAGCAGAAGCTGTGAAGAGGGAATTGAGAGGAACACTTTTTCTATTCCTGTTTGATGCACCCTCCATACCTCAGGGCACAGTTCTGGAAAATCTGGCGTGAACTTTCAGCACTTAAATGCTAAAATGTGACTGATTTGGGATGATAATAGGCGCCCTAATAGGAGTGGATCCCCAGCAATGGCTTCCAGTCCTGTTTCCTTCTGACTTAATGAAATCTGAGCAGACAGTTGGAGGGAGGACGAAAAGACAGAGGAGGAGAGAGAGAGAGAGAGTGAGAAAAATAGCACAAGGCATGATCCTCCTTGCCGGCAGAGAGGGGAACGGATCTTACAGCTTCTCTTTTGTTTGGGAGGAGAGTTGATGGCCAGGAGAGCAGCAGGTCAATACCAATAAGAGAAAGAGTCTAACACCACACACCTGCACTTGGTGCAAAATAAACAAAAGAAAAATCTCTCCACAACAGCTTCAAGCATTATTGTATTAAATTGTTTAGTACTAAACGTGACATATTTCTCTTTTTCAAAGACACGTTTTGGTTCACAGAATAAATCAGGTATCAATTATCATTTTCTGCCACCACAGGAGTAATTACAGTGTAATAAGTACTTAATAAGACTGTAATTACACATTAATTATCGTGAATAACACGGCACGCTTTCACAGATGAAAATATGTCATTTAAATTAGGTCTAATTGGCCTTGGGACACTTGAGCATAGATTAGTCATTGTCCATCCCACGAAAACCCCATTTAGATGAGTCAAGCCTCATCTGGACTCCTGATAAATGGAAAGTATACAGAGGTGGGGATGCTGTGAGTGCAATTGTTAAGACAAATCTGCCTGTCGAGGTGTTCGGGTCAACCGAATGTGTTCTTTAAACTTGACCGTCGCTGTAAATCACCTCGTCAACACTTGCAGGTATCCTGCGGTGTTCTGTCACACACTGACAGAGCATTTGTTAAGAAGTTTAATTACTTGTGTGGCTTGAATCCAGAGTAGGCCTGTAAATATAAACCTTATTTCTTTTAATCTGCCCTCTTTGTTGTGCCCTGGGTGCTGTGATGTGCAATACATATGTGTTAAAAGATAGAGAGAGAGAGAGAGAGAGACGAAGAGAGCAAAGCAAAAACTGTGAATGGACCTAAATTACAATGTAATGTTCGCTCTAACTTCAATAACAAGTCATTAGCAGACTGTCAGAGAGTTTCATTTATTTGTTATTACGGTGCCCACAGCGAAAATCACAGAGCTGGGAATGTACGCTGACTGCAATTAGACTGGAAGAAAGAATGCACAAAATATCTTTTAACGGCACATTGTCGAGAAATGGAGAAGTGAGCAACGTTTTAACGCCTCTGTGCATCGTTTTCATGCCTTGTTTCTGGTGTAATTTGCAATAATGGTGTTTGCATCATCAGCATCCTTATTATCATATCATGAACCATGGGAGAGCGTGTAATCAGGTTGATGTGTTTTAGAGGCACTTTCTCCTCCGTGTCTCACAGGCAGGGATAAAACACAGCAGGTCCTCCCTCTGAAAGAGCCGGTAAGCGCCAGCAGTGTCGCACGAGCTCGCATTATTATTATAATTTTTGATGCGTTTAATAGCCCCTGTTTTAGCTTTGAAGACAATCTTTAGGGAATATTGAATCAGAGCATTATTTTCTGCCCTGGATTCCTTGCGCAGACAAAACTCTGTTAATTAGCCCCATACCTATAAGCAGACTCTTCCTCTTCCCTCTGCCTTCATGATATTATTAACCATGACTCCTTCCCCCCCCCCCTCCCCTTGTTTCTGCTCTTCCCCAGTGTTGTTTTGTAATCAGAATACCCCATTGGCACTCATGTTTTTTGCATGCGTGATTGGGCTGAGCATTTTTCACCCAACATCCTCTCCTCCCATTAGAGCCGAGGCCTGAGGAAGCCCCTGTGAGTGGCTTCTTCCGCTAGCATGGCGTGTGGAAAATACCCCTAGTATCCTCTAGACTACAATAATGCTCTTCTCCGTTCATAGCCTCTTTAGAGCCGGTTCCTGCTTGTGAGGAGTTCAAAGTCCTTGTTAAACCCAACTGCCCCACAGTAAAATGGGCCGGGGACCCTTTAGAATGCATTTCACAAATCAATAAGCCCTCCCTAAGGATCTCCCTTTCTCTCTCTCTCTCTCTGTAACATCTCTAGGCTTGTCACAGAGGCTGTTGTAATGCAGAAGAAATTCCTTAAAGAATAGACGGAGATAACCGCGAGCAAGACAGAACGCAGCGAGAAGATGTTTTACACAGCCAAAGGGGCAATGCCAGGTACTCCCCACCAACCCAGACGGATGTTATTCACAAACAATATGCTAAACTCGTCACGGGGGATTTCGATTGTGTAGGAAGGATGGCTAGGGATAGAAATTCAGAAACCGACAACGTTTAAAAGCACGTTTTGTCTCTGCTTTTCTTCAACTTGGAGACAGGGTATCAGTTTCAGTCAGGATTTAAAGGTAAACGTCGTTCAGGCTTGTGTGTTTTCATTTCAGGGCTAGAAGGAAGATGCTTTGTGTATTCATGAGAAATGATTTGCTCTTTGGGAGACCTACTGTAAAGAATGAAAAAAATATGTATTTTCTTCAAATGCTCTCCATAAGCGATAGATATCGCTCACATCTTGTATCATAGCTCCCTGTACGCTTTCACGAACCCTTGAGAGCAACACTAAATGTATTAAATGCACAGCACAGAAACAGCTTAAGTTTATGTGACTGTTGGGGCAAGGTGTGCTGCAAAGCTATGGTCAGATTTTGGCCTGGGGCTGTTCAGAGAGCGTACAAAACTGAAACACTCCTCATTCAGTCAGACACAGAGCAGAGAGAGCAGGGGGGTAGAGACAGGAGATGAGGGAAGAGAACGAGAAAGAGCTGTGTGTTGTGAAGAGATGGCATTTATGATAGGAGAGGGCTGCTTGATGTGGCACTGTGGCACTGTAACAGCATTGTAAAGCCTGCTGACAGGCTGTTGTAGTTGCGTACTGATCACAGGCAGTAAAACTATGCAGATGGTGGCAGATGATCAGTGCTCTGTGAGCAGAATATAAATATGGCTGCCATCAGAGAGAACACATTCCCCTTAGACAAACACAACACTGATGCAGCGGCATCGGCTCGCTCCAGCACTGCTGCTTTAAAGCAGGCTTTTAAAGTTTTTTTTTTCTTCTTTTTTTTCTGGGTTCAATACAAGTTAAGCTCAATCTAAAACATTTGAGACATAATGCTGAATACCAAAAAATAAATTAAAAAAATAAAAGTGAATATATAAAAACCATAGAACTTGCAAGCAACTACTTACTAAGTACTTAATTTTATAATTAAACAACTGTTGTAACAAAGGCATCTTAAAGTAAAGTGTAACCAAAGCAAAAATGTACGTTGCAGTGATGTACTGTCATCTTTATGGTCATATTAAGGTTTTAGGTGTTGCATTGCCATTGTAACAAAGGGAAATTTGATATAACGTTAAAGAAAAGTTAAGTGAGTAATTTATTTTCCACACTAATATCATGTTAACACTTGATATTTGTTACTTAATTTCTTTACCTTTAGCTGATTTCAATTTTCCCTTTAAAGTTTGCATTGAAAAAACAACAAAAACAAATTGTCCAAAAAAATTGTCTAAAAATCCAAATAGTTTTTTTTTAATTTTTTTAAAGAAAACTGAACTTGTTAGTATTTAAAGTGTGTTATATTATGCCACAAGTGCTGTCAATGCTTGCATTGAACCCAGAATATTCTTTTAACTTCATAATCCCAAGAAATAAGGCATATATTTGTATATTCTTTCCTGCTTTAACAGCCCAAAGGCTGGTCATCAGTTTGATGTTTAATACTGCATGCTATGAAAGATTCTTTTCAAATTAGTAATTATTTTATGAATGGCTTGATTAATTCATTTATATTGAGCCTGCACTGTATGTTGAGCTTGATGTGAGCTCAGGGACCTTATATGTACCGAACCTGCTGAGTTTTTACTGAGACACTTCAGATTAAGTAGCCCCCCTCCCTGCCTCAGTCCCAACTGGGGATGCTGCCTTCTGCTCTTTAAAAACCAGCATTACTAATTGGCAAACACTATAAACCGAGCCTTCCACTACAGGCTCTTGTCCACGAACAGCATACGTTTTGAGCTTTCATCTTGACTGTGATAAAATTAATTCACATCAAGCTACACTAGCTATACAAATAATTAGATATCAGGTCCATATTGTATTAAGAACTGAAATGATGCAGAGGCAAATTAATGTGACAGCAAGTAATCCCGTCTCAACTACTGCTGTGGAGAGGAAGAAAAAAAAAGACCACAAGGTGGCTGCCGGCTATGCAGTCTCTGTTGTGTAATTAATGTAGCATTAAATTCTCCCATTAAGGTGACAGATGACAGTGTATATCACTGAGGCAGTCTACAGTGCCATCTTTGTAGGCAATGAGAGGGGGTTTGAAAAAAGATGGCCAGGTATGAATCATAATAAATGGTCTAAACATGCATTTTGATCAGTTTCTTTTCAGAAAGGACAAATCGGAGGACATTTATGAGGTTGATTTATTTAACAAGTTAATTTGTGTCCCCTATTGCATGCTTGTACTGTTTTATCGGGAGTTCAGTATATTTAAAGAGATACTCTTCACCCAAAAATTTCAATTCTCTAATGATTTACTCACATGCTGTCTGAAATGTACATGGCTTTCTTTCTTCAGAGAAGTACAAACAAATATTTTTAGACAAATAATCCATCTCTGTGGGTCCATATAATACAAATGCAGGACCTTCAAAATTAACACCACACAAAAAAATAAAAATAAAATAAACACACAAAGTTAACACGACAGTAATCATATGTCCCCAGTGGATAAATCCAGTGTGTTCTCTAAAGTGAAACAATAGGTGCATGTGAGAAAAAAAAAATCTAATATTTTAAACTTTTTAAACCATGAACCATTGGTTCTGGCCAGCTTGTCCTAAGTGTATTCGTTAGACATAAACATCAGCATGTTGTGAAGTGAGATTTAAGTGCATTTTGAAACTCTTGCAAAAACTGAGAAGTTTCACAACACGCTTACATCATGCTTCACAATGTGCTGACTCATACGTCAACGCATTAGCCCGTGTGTGACTGTTGGCTGGAAGCATGGTTAATTCTAAAAAAAATTACAAATAAAAAATAGTATTTTTGATAGCACTTTAGATTAGGGAATGCTATTAACTTTTATTAGCATGCATATTACTAACATATTAGCTGTTTATTAGTACTTATTAATGCCTTATTCTGCATGGCCATATTCTAGCTCCCTTAACCTAAACATAACTACTACAACAACTACCTTACTTAGCAATAAGCAGCAAATTAGGAGTTTATTCAGGGACAACTCTTAGTTAATAGTGAATATATGTTCCCTAATCTAAAGTGTTACAGTATTTTCTTACACACCACTGATTCATCTACAGGGGTCATATGGGTTACCGTCGTGTTCACTTTGTGTGTTTTTTTGACACGTCCACTTTGTAGATCCCATGCACTTGCACTAAATGGACTCAAAGAGATGGATTATTTTTCTAAGAATCTTTGTGTGCATCTGAAGATAAAAAGTCACATCTGGGCCAGCATGAGGGTAAGTAAATGATTTTTGGGTGGAGCATCCCTTTTAGTCTGTTTGTGCTGGAGGTGGACAGAGCCGTGAATGCCCTTTGACCTCTAAGCTTTGATTGAAGCATGTATAATTGGATGGCAACTGCTTTGGCTAATTAGCGCTGTGTTAATGTGCACTGCCCTGTGGCTTGTGTGGGGCACTGTCTGTCTGCGTGGGGGTCTGGCCAGGCTTCTCAAGACAGGCAGCGCTTGTGGGCGAGCCTAGTAGGTCATGCTGTATTACAGCTCCAGTAACAACCTCCAAGCACAGGCCAAGGACGCCCTGAGATGGTCACCATCCTTGTGAAGTCAAGACAGAAGCTTCTTGCTTGCCCCCACAAGATAATCATCCATCTGCACAGAGGTTGGCTAAAGGCTCTGACATCACAGAAGGGAACTGTTGATTTTCTGTGCGGCCAGAGCATGGCTGCTAATTCAAATTAACTCTCACTTTGACCTGTCTTGTTCATTGACCTGACTGTAAGTCTGTTTTCTTCCATTCTGTTGATACTTGGCAACCCCTCCACGGCTGGATGGAAGAGTCATTGCTGTGACTGGCAACAGCAGCCATTTTTATTGGGTCAGGTCATGTTTAAGCTATTGGTCAGGTTGGTAGGGGAGGAAAGAGGTGGGAGTTGATTAAAAACCTTCGTTAATGATGTTAAGCAGACCCTTGTCATTAATCTGAGCAGTGGTTGGTGGCCAGGTCTGGTGGCAGAGTGATTGATGTAGGCCATACTCTCTCACGCAGGGTGGCTGCTTGTAGATCACACTGAGTACATGTGATTGCTGTGGAGACTGTCTCCTCCTTGCCGTCCACTAAAACAACAGCTGTACACATGCACAGTGATGAGCTGTGCAGGAAGGCATAAGACCTCTAGACCTTGCTAGCCTAAATAAGACAATTACTTGAATTACTTGCATTCAGTAACACAGAAAACATGGAGTTGTTTAATTTGGTTAAGATAAAGTCCATATAATTGGAACAACTTGAATTGGAACAACACAATTATCATTTTAAATGTTTGAATTTAGTATTCTACTAAAAAGTATTCCGTTATAGTCTAGAAAAAATGTAAACAGTCATTGCTAAACACTTATAATGTGCAAAAATGTTTAAAACGATATGTTGTAATATACAGTGATTAGTAATATACTTAATAGTGTATTAAAGTGAGTAACTTCATCAAGGGGGCAAATTATTGTATATGTTGTATGTGTGCAGGCAACCCAAATTCAAATGCTTCTCAATCCTTTTACATTTACATTTATCCATTTGCCAGACACTTTTATCCAAAACAACTTTGACACATTCCCTGGGAATCGAACCTATAACCTTTCCATGCTTTAAAACTTAAGCTACAGTAAGGTTTCTTTTTGTTGTATCTATTAGGTTTAAACAAATAAATGCAGGTTTATACAACAGGACTAAAACAAAGGCTCCATTTTAAAGTGTGACAAGTCAATGGATAACTACAGTGTTTATAGATAACTATCAATAAATCAACTGGTTGCTGAAACTTCAGTACACTGCCAGTTTTATTTTGCCTTTAAAACCTAGTCAATTACTACATTTAGAAATAGTCAATTACTGTAATTGTTATTGAAGAATTAAATAAAATAAAAATTAAATTCTAGTTTTGCTATATTCCTTAGCTGTAAACATTAAGGTTGCACTTTATTTTACAGTATGTGCATGTTTTTACAGTGTACTTACCTAGGGTAATATAAGGTAACTACATGGGTTAAGATTAGGTTTGGGGGTAGGTTCAGGGTTAGTACCCAGTATGTACATGCATATCAGGACTGTAAAATAAACCTATTTGCTAACCAAATTACCGACCATTGTTATTGATTTAGAAAAAACACTTGAATGACCCCACTGAAAGGCCAGTGAGAGGATAATGAACTGAACATCTTTAAATATCTTCATCATTGAATTCAGGTGGGTAGGGAAATCAATGTGTGGAGTGAAGTCTCACACGTCCACTGTCTCCTGGTGCCCATGTCTTCTGCTCTTTTCCTTTCAACTTTCTCCACTGCTTCCAAATGTGGAGTTTGGTGTAAGAAAGAGATAAGTGCTTCTCCTGAGATGACCCTCTGAGCCTAAATTGCCTTTCAGTTCTGGGTCAGAAAGTCCAGGATGTGCATGTTTAAGTCCTTATCATTAATCACACATAGACAGTAAATTAAGTACATCTGAACCACAGATCTCAGGCCAGTGAAGCTCTCATGGTGAAATAAAACATGGTATTCTCCTGAATTAGAACAAGCACTTTTAATTGTGGTTTTATTATAATTATATTCTCCTTACATTAGATTTATAAAATTAGCATGTTAAACTGACAGTCCCCTCTCATATTTGAGCCATTGTATTCCAAGCACTAAAGTAAGACTTCTATAAGCGAGAACGGGTCCCTGTGGCTGCAATAGAGATGTCAGGATGTACTGAGGGGTCAGTAGGTTCACAGGGGCTTTTCACTCCAGGTTGACCTTGGACCAGACAGATTTATCCTCTGTCAGGTCTCTGTTTGAAAGGGGGAATCCAGCAGACCACTTTTTGGCTGTAGGACAGCCTCATAGCAGGCACATGCTTGTGACGTTCTCCCTTTGTTCTTTGACATGTTTGTTTCAAACATCTTAACGTCTCTTTCTCGCTCTCTCTTCTCTCTTTTTCTCTCACTCTCAATTTTTGTTACACTTGTTTCTTTATTCTGTTGTCACATAGCAAATAATGCTCTTGGCTATAAGAGTGAGGTGCGGACATGAGGGGATAATCTTTTTTAACACTCTGTCGAAGGAAAGCAAATTAAAAACAAGTCTACCCATTTGCACGCATAATCACAGCAAATTGCCCATAGCTCATTTGTGTATTGTTTGTCGGGTAAGATCGAGCCGATTCTACTCGTTTGACAGCTTAGTTAGCAGTTGATAGAGCTGTGAAATATCACACTCTCCATAACCATGGACTTGTTTTCAATTTGGAAACAACATCCGCAGTTCTGCATTGCATTTTTTTAAAAACAGACACAGTGTTTATACGATTACACTCAGTTTGTGAAATCATCATTACGATTTTTATTAAAAACTGGCAGTAGTTTAGTATTTCTCCCAATTTGTTTCATACATAATATTTTCAAACAATATTTCCTTCAAAACCATATCAGTTGGTAGAAGCTTCCGTGTTGTACTCCCCCCCCCCTTATCCTCACCTAGCATGTGCATGTGTGTGTAAACTGCGGGTTGACATGAGTTAATTATTGATTAAACATGAGGGAGGCACATAAAAACAGCAAGGTCTTCCCTCAGGACCAACCAAAACTCACAGGGGCAGCCGCATGCTACACTACCACATCATTTTCCCAAGAGCCTGTGCCCCGATGAGACCACTGGCTCGATAATGAGTTGTTTGCAGACCTCAAGAACACAGTGATGATGACCTGTGACCTCCAAGCACATTGTCTGGGGAGCATGAGGTAAGGGAGAGAAAACAGAGGGAGTGCAGAGAGGAAAGAGGAGGAGGGAGAGTAGTGTTTTAGCTCAAGTGTTTTCTTGTTGGTGGTGTCTTGGCTCTCGTGTTAAACCCCTGTGGCCTGGAGAGCTGTAAGGATAACATGGTGCTTTGTCTTTGAGCTCGGATCGATTCGCCACTTGATAAAATGCATCCAGTTTTTGTTGATAAACTGTAACTCTGTCATTGCTTGTTTGTATGGCGGACCCGTTCAAGCACGGGAACTCAAGGACAGACGCTCGCACATCGATGCACGACGCGCGCACACACAAACACACTAATGGCTATGATTAATGTTCTGTATCTCTGAGAAAAATAAACCAGTTTCTCCTGTGTGTCGCACAAAGGTGCTAAAGGAGAAACAGTTTATCATCCGTGTCACGCGCATGTTCAGTTTGATCCCTCTGTGCGAAAGTTGTGTAATTATTTTACAACGAAATTCCCAGTCTTTCAACAGACAAAAAAATATGGATTTGTGCCCACATAATAATCCTTGATCTCCCTCAACAGAATATTTACAAAGTTTCAACATATGTAAGTCAGCGCAAGCCATTATTGATGATATTTTCTTGGCTAACAGCCGGTAAAAATAAACAGATAAAAGCTGAGATGGCGGTAAGTAAACAGCACATGCTCCCTCGTGCTCCGTAAAATTCCTCACAGATGGAGCAAGCGTTTCCGTGAAGATGTCCACGGCGCGCAGACAGGTCTGCGTCGTTCATAATAATCACAGTGACAATCTGACTGAGAAGAGATCTCTATTCGCATCCTAGGATGCCAGTATTCCAGGCTGGCACCACTGTGCCCAGTGAGGGGAAGAGCCCATCTAATTAATCCTCCTGGTTCCATGTCATGTGATTAAATTAAAGAAGCCCCCCCCCCCCCCCCCACGGGCCCACCCTGCTACAAACACTTCCAATAATCATCTGTTTTGCTTTCCTATTTAAGCCTGTTTCAGCTCTCTGATGAGGAGATAATTACCGCCGCGGTCTCGCTCGCGCTTCCCTTACGTCCAATGTTCATTAATAACAAAAAGAGGTTGAGGGTTAAAAACTCATTTAATTGCCTTTATGTTAATGACATTATGAATAGCCACAGAGGCAGAGATTCTAATTCTGGCCGGTATTTGGTTGTAATGCCCGGCCCCCTAGAGGGCTGCTCATTTCGCTAGCATTACAGATGCACTGCTCAGCTCTCCTCTCTGTGCAGGTGGGTTTCAAAGACAGAATTAATGTGTGTAGCACTTTAGCATCCATGACTAACACGTTCCCGCTCCACAGCTCTGGAAATTATCATGAGAGTTGGCCAGGAAATTTAAAGCAAAAGCACATGTAGACACAAGGTATGGAATAAGCAAAAGTAAAAAAAAGAAAGAATGGAATAACACATGTCCTAAGATGTCTGCATATAACACAATCAGTTATTATTACAATGTGTCAGTAAGAGAATACTGAATTACCAACTGAATTAAAAATCAATACAGTGTAATGATATTTTATATTTCAGTTATTTTCATTATTTTAACCATGTTTTTTTTTTTTCAAAAGATGATTAGAGAAGAGCTGTTTAACTTATTTGATGTCATTTTAAACATGTAATTTCACGAAGAGTAAGATTTCCGATTGTAACCTTTCATTTAGAAATTAGAAAAAAAAGCATATACATTATTTATAGCTCTCGATCTCTAGATTCTCATTTGTAGTGCACTCAATGCAAGGAATTTTAATTTGAATATATCTTGCATACATGATATTGTGTTGCATGTAGATAATGACTGTATATGGAATGTCTGTTGCTCAATCTGCCATAAAGCAGGAAGCATAATGAAGGAAAGCCAGGAGCATGTGGAAGTTGTTAGTTTACAGCCATCTCCAGGCAGAAACCAGGCCAAGGGGGTGATGATGAATGAGTCCATCTCCCCAAGCAAAAGAATGACCTGGATCCCCCTCTCCTCTCCTCTCCTCCCTCTTGCTTCCTCGCTCCACCGCCAAGTGGGCCAGCATTTTTCAACCGCCTCGCTTTTAGCCGAAGACAGGCCCTCCATCCGGTAGCCCTGACCCACCGCGACCCCTCCTCCTCCCTCTTGGCTTCTCTCTTCTTCTCTTCTTTCTTCCCCCTGAAGAACAGTAATCCCTTTCGCCAGGTCCCTAGTAATTTGATCAAATAGCATGCGCCCTTCCTTACCACTTATTGGCCAATTAAGTCAAGTTCTCATGCAGGGGGTCCGGCTGCTAGCGTGTTATCTGTGGATGAATTGATTGAAGCCATTCGGCAATCGCTGAACCCTGCTTTAATGATCTAGGTGATAATACTTGTAATTCTTCTCAGTCAGGGGACCGGCGGGCGCAGCTGTTGGCACGGTAATCCCTGTCCTGATACACTGAAGTACCAGAGAGGCACTAATCTGTCTCTCTGATTCCTCGCTAGCGTTTTTTCTTCTTTCTCTCCCTCTCCCCTTCTTTTTTCTCTCCCCATATGATCATGAGTGGATCTGTGAAAAGTGACATTTAGGGCTGCAAAAATGGCAAGACATCAACAAAACATTCATCTTATTTTATCGGTAACACGTCTCATGTTTTCCCGCCCTGCACATGTAATGCTCAGAACAGAGAATGAGACCAAAACAAGATTAAACCAACGGCTTTGGGAGGCGTTACAAAGATAAGCTCTAAAAATCAATGGCTACATGCCTCATTTTCAAAGGCAGACATTAACATTATAAAAGAGACAGCACACATAATCCAGCCTCCGGCCATTGAGTTAAAATATCAAATTATCATAATGAAGTCTAAATGCATATAAATGTTAAGCAGATTTAAGCTGAGGGAAATTGCATGTAATGTACTAAAATTATGTTGCTAAATGTGTCTTTTTGCTGTGTAAATGAAATCTGGATAAAAAAAAAAAAATTAAATGCAGCCGTACTCAACAATAAAAGACTTGCTGTACACATACAGAGTTAGGGCACAATCTATTATTCTACATTATGCTTATTATCTCACACACTCATTTTCCAAGTTCCTTTTATCATATTAGACCTTAATGAGGGCGGGAACATCTTTTATTCTCCAAAGCCCCGATCCTTTCAGACATGTTCGCTTCAGGTGAATATTACAACTTTTATGGTCAAATTAAAGATACAGTAGTTCAGAGTGAGATTCAAAAAAAGATTATGCACAAAAAGGCACGTACATTCCTTTAAATTTACCGGGGCCGTCTTTAAAGTCGACATCAAGGGGGGAGAATTTCACAGGAAATCATTTGAGAAGAAAGAGAGAGAGTCAGTATGAGTCTCTAGTCAGGGTCAGACAGCAAATGACTTTTGATCTGAGATTCTGAAGAAGGCCACACAGCAAGGGCTGAGCTGAATCCCCTCAGCCAATTACACCTCTGTACAGAAGCTTAATCTGTGCCATAATACAGTACCCATCCACAGCATGTATAGTGCTGGCCTTAAGACATCACTTAACCAGAAAACGTACTCACTCCCTCACTCTCTCACCCCCTTAATTCACTGCGCTAAAGCCATACAGGCGGAGGTCGGATCCTCACGTCCCTGAGGGCTTGCCCCATTCACAGGTGTCAAAGGTGGCTAAAGCCAGGTGGAGGAGGGGACTTTATCAAGGGAATAAGATCATGTGTAGTTTTAGAAATGATCAGCAAGGAAACACAGCTGCAAGAGTAAACACACCTGCCAATAAAGAGTAATCCTATATGCATTCAAACACTCCATAATCAATGTGACTGGTCATTATATTCATCTATATAATACATTCGAACAAAGATCCTCATATGCAGAGGTTTTTCTCAGGTTCATACAATTTTCTATTATTGCCCATCAGTGCTAGATTACACTCTCATTAAGAGTGTGTTGGGTAAAAAAAATAAAAAATTCTTCCTAGCAATAGTATTATGTTATTTTATGATCCTTGTGTTGAAGCCTAATGTAAAATTTTGGTGTGTTTGCATTGTATTTGCATTTCAATTAGAGTATTATGATTTTAATTTAAAATATATGTTTAACTTTTACATGAGTATAAAGAGTATTATAAGAATATAGGGAAAACTAAGGGATTATTGTAACATTTGTTATGCAACAATTGCAACATTTGTAACTGTGTGTGTATATAATATACATTTGTGAAAATTAAATATAAACTAAATACCATAAGTTTAAAGTTGTTTGAAAAATACAGCTTTATTCCTAAAATGTGTGAATTTCATTATACACACACACACACACACACACAAAACTATTGACCCTACTTGGTAACTAATGTTATACTGTACTTCATTAATAATAATAATAATAATAATTATTATATTTTTTATTTTTTTGGTGGACATTTTTTTACATGTAGTTTGTATAGGAAATTATTATTATTATTTTTTTTAAATAAACACTATTTTTATACAGACTTACAGATTCTACTATCATTCCAATAGTGTGGTGGTCATGTGTGTCTTTTTACCCCTGTAGCTAAACTTTAATTGGTTAATGTTACAATTATGTAAAACTAACCTCATGTTACATCTAACAACATTTCCAATTTATGGACAATATATGCAAACTCACCCAAACACCAAAAATTGTTGCAAACCTTTGTCATATTAATTATTCCATTAAGAGCCATGTTTTTCATGTAGATAAGACACCAAAACTCACAATAAATCTGTAAACTTGAGAGCACTGCCACAACTTGCTGAGCATTCTGCTGGGATTGAATATTACATGAGCCCTGAATAAATGAGGGCAGGCTGGGATTTAGCACAGATTCAAATAGCGCCCCGTCTCGAAGTATAGTGTCGGATGCCACAGAAGATATAGCTGTTAAGGATGAGAAATTGGGTGCGTAAGCACTACTGGCAAGCTTGATTAGTCTCATGGCAAACAATTTAGCAAGGGGGCATAATCACAGAGCTTAGACTCATTTAGAAAGCCTGTTGGCTCCCAGCTGAACAGTGTCGCTGCCCGCTGCATCCAAAGCATGGTGATGCCCACATTCTCGCGCTGACACGACTGACAGAAAAGTTGAGCTGCAATGATGCTTCCACAGACTCGCCCTCCCCCTCCAACACGAATCCCACGGCACAAAAAAATGAATCTTTGCTAACATGCTGTGGCACGGTATCCAAAATATCTTAAATGTCTTTGTGTTTCTGTGTCTGGTTGTTAGCAGAATTGGAAAGTCATTGCTAGGTCACTGGACGATCAAATTATAGCATTATTTTGCTGTACAAAATAACATGTCACAAATTATGTGATTTGTTTGGGTGTGTACGTTTCAAATCTGCGCTAGTTAAATGATTGGCCCTGTAAACATGAGTATATGTGAGCATATGTTAGCATGTCTTATTTTGGTCAAGGCTGCATATGCTGCCTGCTGGAGTCTGATTATCATTCCAATCAGTAGAGGCAGGCAGAGTCACATTAATTTGTAGTAATTAATAGCACTGAGGCATCTGACAGTGCATGTTAACGAGAGCCTTTGATTGTTTGGATCACTAACTGCCGCTCCTCTTGTTTGCATCACCTCCAAGGAATTTGTAATATCAAAGCATAGCGCTATCTGATACTTGTCAAAATGCAATTTATAAAAGTTTAATTCTTTTATTGATTTAGTTTGGGTTTGATGCCTGCAGTGTCAGCTCCCCTGGTAGAACTTAGTGGATTCAAATGCTTGTCACCAGCACAGCCTCCTTTTTACTGAGAACAATTGCCATAGGCCAGCCCAACAGGCATGGTTTAATTGCCATTAATTAAAAGCATAAATCTTTTTTTCTTCGCTGGCTCTGCTCTTAAACAGGGCTTTACGTAGTTGTTTTTTTCCCCCGCGCTTGTCAGAATCCCTTCTGGCTAGTGAAGGTTAACCCCCCCTCCCCATTCCCTCCTCCTCCCTCCACTCACCAGACGTTTCTGAAATCATCTTTTTAGCGTGCTCCTCTGCATGATATGATGTGAAGTGTGAGTGGTGCAGTGATATTTAGTAAACCGGCTTCTTGCTTTATTGCGGTATAATGAGGTCAAATGAATCCCCTTGTACGCATGCTTAGATGCCTCCTCATTTCAAATGCCTTCTGACAGCTAATAAAACAGCCGGCAAACACAACACCGGCTCCCAGAGAGGGTGGACATTAGAAAAACATTGCTGAGGCGAAAAAGTGCAAATTCACTTCCCTTTCTTTGCCTTCCCTTTTAATAAAATATTTCCTTTTTTTCCATTCCCCGCCCTGCCATTTTTCATGTTTTTTTTGGCATATATATTATATTATCTATCCATCCATTTTACAGCGTCCTGGTCTGTAAGCAAGGAAGCACCCTGGGTGGATGGCCTGTGTATTATAATATTTTTTTTTCCAAATGATCAATTTTCACTATATGATTTACAGGATTATGCAAAATTTGCCTTGCAATAATTGGCTTCCTTTCAAATTAGGAGTGTGAATCTGAATTAAATTAGCCATACCCTACATGATCTTGAATTGGATTTTGAATCAAACAAGAAGAGGAATTTACTGAATTGTAATTTGGAAAAAAAAAAGAAGCAATGCATTGTGGGGAAAGTAAGCGTTCTGTCATCCTTAGTTCACTATCTATCTATCTATCTATCTATCTATCTATCTATCTATCTATCTATCTATCTATCTATCAAACTACAGTTGTATGAATTATTAGAATTTAGACTTTGAATTTATATTTCTTTACATTTAAATTCGATTTACAATTCTGCATCCTGATTGCTATACCTCAATGCTTATTCAATGCAGGTGATGAATGAGCATAAATGTCATGTGATGTTAAAGTGTGTGTGTGTGTGTGTGTGTGTGTGCATGCATGGATGTACTTCAAGGGTGCAATTAGTCTTCGCTATAGACGATCAACTGCCTTTGTCATGTCAAAACAAATTTTGTCCTCCTTTGAAAGCTTACTGACGTCGCCCATGGCTGTTAACCGAGATTCAGACACAAATTCTCTGTCATCGCATCGGCGACCGTCGAGCCGTTTACGCATGTTAGTCACTGCCACATCTGGTGGCTTTCGCAGTTATTTCCTGAACAAGAGGGTCCCGCACAGCCCCTGGTGCTGGATTAAAAACAGTGACAGCAGCAAAGCCCAGCTCCAGGACACCAGGAGAGCAACGAGCATAAATATGCAGCACTATCATGCGGTCAGTTTAGCCAGATCAATAGTAGCTCATGTGCACTCCAAACAAACGTCTTAAGCGGATGCAGTATTGCTTAATTGGGAGCTTTGCAGACCAGACTCAGGCACATCCGTACCCCATGATTAAGTCCCTGGAAACCACCCGTGAGGATTTTTGTAAACTAATGTGTTTGCTCGCCGTTTTCATTTGCAAGATAGTCACAACTCTAACCTGTCAATTTGACCTGCGTAGCGTAACACTTTAGAGCTTATACCCAAGGTCCTTTACTCTCTTGACTCGACATAGACACTGCATATACTCAAAGCAACATGCACACTGCCAAGGACTCATTTTTTCTTATTCTCGCAGTTGCTATGAAGTGGGGAGGAAGTTCCAATTAGAATTAAAATAAGCTCCTTTAACGGTCTCTTAAATTGACAACTGAACAATGATTTTCGTATTGGTATCTGCCAGAGGTCTGGGAAAATCCTCAGTTGATAAGGCCCAACGCTTCCAATTAGGAGCTGAGCAGGACCTTATGCAGTAATGATTTCCAGCTCCCTAAAGATGTGGTGTGGACACTTATTGCAAATTACTGACAAAAAGCTACGCTGTATTGATGAGAAGGAGAACAGCCAGCACGCCATGTTCCCATCTGGAGGGCAAGTAACGAGGAGAAACCGTAGGAGCGGCCTGCCCCTTTTTATCTCTCCTTCTCTCCCTCTTTCCTCCTCTTTCTCTTCTTGAGCATAGTGAGCATGGCCTTGCAGTCAGACTCATGGAGTCCTGCTGGTATGACAATGCCTTCACACTGTTCATTCACTGAAACTCCAAAGACTCAAAAGATTGGGTGTATGTATTATAACTTGTGGTGGTTCTCTTTCGCCTCCTTAATAATAACACAGTCTGTGGTTCAATGTGATAGGATGTAGGCTACAATAAACATTTTTTTTGAAAATCTATGTGCAAGGAATGAAATGTGCATATAATATATTATGAAATTAGCAAGTAGCAAATGGCTTGACATTGCTCTTTTGAATTATTTTATTATAGGTGAACCTTGTAGAGCATAAATCATTTGTTTAGTGCTCTTCACGACAATAAATCATTTGCACTATCATATACCTGTCTATAAATCCATAGTTCATTGAAGTTACCTAAAGCTGATTGATACACAATAACTAGTGGTAACCTATTTCTACATTATCCAACCCTTAGTTGAATTTTGTTGGGGTAACCTTATGTATTTAATTTGGTTTGGTGATTAAATAATGTTTTGAAACCTAAAAACAATTCATTTAGGTGTTATCACGTGAAGCACATTTTCAGGATCTTATGTTTTGGACACAATACAGTGTTTAATTACAGTATATGTCAGGATTCATTGTCTTCCATGCTGACCTTTGTGATATGGAAGCAACATAAAACTATGACATCTTTTTTAGGTTAGTTGTGACATTCTACACAGTCTCTCTCGTAGTTTAGTGTCAGTTAAAATGATCGTTCAACATCAAAATGAATTTATGTTGGAAAACTAAGGGTTATTTTCACATTGTTATTTATATAATTATTGGTCAAGGAAATAGTCAAATTCTACTTGCATAAATAGTTACTGCATTAATTGCATTACAAATACAACACCTGTGTGAGCGAAATGAGGGTTAATTTAAATAACTTGTTAGCTGCTGCTTAGATGCATTTTTTTGGTGAAAATTTGTCTGAACTTCTATCGTACCTGTGCTTCTTTGAGATAAAAAGTCCTGTCTTCCTTTGATATCCACCATCCTTATGTCAGAGTGAGTGACAGCTTGGCTGACAGGGCGGGTAGAATTCCTGAAATTGCCAGTGAAAATCCTTCTTTGTCGCAATCTTTCGCCCTGGGCTGTAGGTGTCAGAGACAAGAGCCCAACTGCTTTATGCCAAATGTTTATCAAAGCTACTGATTAAATGCTTTGCTCATCGTATTTTAGTGCAGTAAAGATCAAATACCCTGCCCAACCCTGGAAAGCAACTAAAGTTTGAAAGGACAAAAAAAGAGGAAATGGCACATTATACAACACATAAATACATTTTCAAGGTACCTGTGAAATGCATGACCGTTGCTCACAATGTTTTGTCACACAAAAGCACCACACAATCTGAGATCTGTTGTTTTTCTCACTTCCCTTCATCTATACGTTCACTCAATCCATCCCATCTTCTCATCGCTTCCTTTTTCTTGCTGGAGGTAAAACGTCTGACCCTTGTGGTCAGTGCCATGGCGGCTTCCTCTGGTCGCAGCTCTGTGTTTTGTTTCAAAAAGGCAGTGCAGTGCGGGCGAGTGAGTGCCCTGCAGTGGCAAGCCTGGGGCCATGTCAGCCTCAGCTGCTCCATCACCAGGAGACTGGCCTAACATCTCCTGACTGCACTTTGCTGTGTTTCCCTGATATGGTCATATCACATCTGCCCACTCTCCTGTGACAGAACCAGCACTTCCAACTTTAAACATTTTGCACATCTCCACCTTTCCAGTTTTTTTTAGCTGTATATGAACGATGTTTGGACATATTTCCCACAGCCACTGTAAGTTGATATTAGGTACCAGAGCCAGTTACAACTTCTGTTTTTTTTTTTCATAGGTGAGAACGAGGCCTGCAGCCCTCCTCGCCCCCCTTCCAGCAGCTCTTCCTCCTCCTCACCACTGCATTTGAATTTCTAGATAATAGGCTTTGACTTCTGGCTGCACGTTTATAGGTCTTTTCATGTTATCTGCTTAGCTCATAGCATAGAGCTCAAGAACACAGACTCCCTGTGACAGGCCAGCCAGTCAGCCAGGCAGGCCTGTCAGGAGCTCTCATACACTAATGATTTCCCTTTAGTCTATTTTCTGTCTCATTGGCCGTTTCCTTCAAAAACAAAATTGCTCATTTAAATTCTCATGCCTGGGGCATTTTGGTCTTCAAATATTGTTGGAAAGTGAAAGGATTAGGCAAAATATGTTTTTTTAAAATGTTAATATATTTTCTGGTTCACTTTCTCCTCTGAGGCCAATTAGGGAATTTCTGCTGGCTGCATTAATGTCAAACTGACATTCCCAGCTATAATTACACTGTGCTTGAAACCTAACTTTCACTTGTAGGTAGATGAGTGTGCTTGGCAGTGACATGGAGACTCACTCCGCCAGCTTTTGATCATTTAATCATTGCTTTGCTTTCACCCCCCCCCCCCCCCCCCCCCTGCTCCCGCTCATTGATGATTTCACCTTTATTTTCGGTGTTGCAAAATGCAGTGTTATCTCTCATTACTCGCGCCAGTGTTTTGCCGGGGTTCATTAGTGACGTTCGTTCTGCTCCCTTCAGGTGCAGCAGCCATATGCACGCTGATTCTCAATTTACATTGCGTTGTCTTGTGTTGTTGCCGTGTTTCTTCTCTCGCACACAGTGGACATGTAAAAGTGAACGGGCGACGTACACATGCAGTGCGATGGGTAATGAATGTAAATGTTCTTGACAGGCGGTCGTCATCGTCTTCCAACCTGCCAACTGTATTTTTTTATGAGAAATAAAAGCAGCATTATTCTATTTGTAATGTCATTTAATATAACTTACTAATGTAGCCTATACAAATCACATTTTAAACTAAAACAAATGTATACATTAATATATAAAGGTTGCAATTGCGTGCACGTTATTAATGGCATATTATAGCCTATAGTCTATATTATTATTATTATGTGCTAATTCGTCTCTGCACAGACATTTTCATATTCAGCTATTTACAATCTGCAAGGATTTCGTTTTGCTTCATTTAATTGTGTTATTAAAATGGGCAGCGAACAATATTTTTATACACTGCGCATATTATTATATAAACGCACAATTACTAAATTCAATTCAATTTTTGCAAGGTGCACAGTACAGCAGAAACACATACAAATAAGTGAATGTTTTATTTTCATATGAAACGTATTAAAAATAACTTTTAAAATAAAAACGAGCCTATTATGCTTTGTATAGTAAAACCTGGTTTTGAAAGCTGAGCCATAGGTGCCGAAGACCTCCAGCAAACACACAGATAGGCCTATCCCTGATTTAGCCTCCAAACATTGTGTCAGTGCTGATGCCTATCACTGCAATAACGGTTTTAAATCTGACTAAAGCAGTGTTGGACAATCTCAATCTGGCTTTTGTTGCTTTGAAAGGAAATCATTTTCGCGTCTTGCTCAATTGCTCGCTCGCCCCTTGAGCAATGCGCAGCGTTCACACCCTCCACCCCTCATTCTCCCCCTCTTCTGTCTTATTTCCCCGTGATTTTTTGCGCTTTTAGACTTCAGGTAATAGGAAATGGCATTGACCCCTCCTGATCCCCCGATTACCTTTGTGAAGCGTGCACGCGCCACAGAATCACACGTCATGAGGCGGCTAGATGCCATCAGCACGGATCAATCACGCGCTCAGCCGCGCGCAGGAATGCAGCTCGCGGACACGGTCAGAGCCAGCCGCGGCCCGCGCTGATTGACAGCTCTGGTAATTAGGTGATTGTAAAGACCCTTCTGACTGCTAGAACAACGTTGTCAGGGCCGGTCTGTGGCCGGAGCGCACAAATCAATGTGCTTTCCTTGAGCAAACACTACAGAGTAGAGCAGAAAAACTAACAAAGAGACGCAATGTGGGGGTGGGCACGCATGTGATGCATGTGTCATCGTCGCTTACCAAAATTTACTTTGTAGTTCTTGGTTGGATTGCTGTTTTACGTAAACAAAACGAGACAGAGACTTCGCTGATGACACTCGCGTTATCCCCGTCTCCCGCTTTCGCTCGCATTTTAACATTTGATTTGGGTGTTAAATTAAAACTGTAATTGATGTTCATCTAGGCCATGGGCCCTTCTGTGTCCTTCTTCTAGGCTTATTATTTCCCCTCCTTGTTTGCCTTTGGATTAATACTAGCTGCACTTCAAATTAAACTTGAATGTCACATGTTTTATTACAGTGTAAATTCAAGCACTGTTGAGAGGAAGAGGGGGGATACTGTTAAGATCTAGTAAAAACTGTAATATTGGGATCCTGAAAGCCACTGCTGTAAATGTCACAGCTCACAGAGAGCACCAACCTTCCATACGAGAGCTTCTAAAATAATATTTCTTGTTGAATTTTGACTTTCATAACAATTTTGTGTTAGCCTTTTCCTGTCCGCTCAAATAGAGATGTTAGACATGTTTAGAGAGAGACAGCTCATTTGTCTTCTTCAGACCCATGATTCTCTGATTAAAGATGCATTTTTGTGTGAGACCGTGTTCTGTCCAATACTCAAGCGCACTGCCAGTTGAATACAGTGTATCCTTTACAGCCTGCTTTTATAACACTTGAAAATGAAATACAGATTTTTTTGCAACATAAAGATTTGTAAATATAATTATGTGCACGACATCCATGGTATGATTGTCTTTAATAAGTCTCACTAAAATAGCATGTCGCATGTAAATACAATGTAATGTAAATAAATTATGTTCTTTGTAAGTATATTTTATAATAATGTCTCTTTTTGATTGCATTCCTCAAATATCGTTTAACACACATTTTGATTATTACCCGCACTGTTGTGATTTCATCAATTTCCATAGATCTACAGTAGGCTACACAACTCGGTTGTCTTTAACATCGTGATTCAGATTAATTCCAGGCTTTTTTGAAATATGCATGGATGAGGGGCCTTCTGTGGTATTTAATTTTTTTTATATCTTAAATTTAAGTCTTTCATTTAAATGAACACCTATACGTACAAGTGGCAAAAGTAAGCTATAATATAATTAATACAGTTTACGTTCAACAGATCAGTTAATCAGTTAAGATCAGTTCATTTGGGGTTCATGTGGTTGATTATTTATTGCCCCATAATTTGTTACTAATTGCATAAACTTTCCCTGGGTTATGAATAAACCTTAATATAAAATGCATCATAATCATAAGCAATTGAACAGTAAAGAAAATTAGAAAAAAAGCATTATGTTTTTAAAGCATCACTGATTAGCCTATATACTGCATTTATAACAAATAGGCCATATATTTTCAACTTGTGTTTGTTTCAATGATGTGTTTTTTTCAGATCATTCGGGGATTTATTAGATATTAGATTAATATTTTGTATTTACGTTTGATAAATGCTTACAGAGATCGTGCACGAAGTATATAGAAAGTGGAGCAACCTGTGTGACTGCAAACAGCGCGAGGCCTTCAGCATTCGTGAGGTGACAGTTTCAACAGAAAGCCGCGAGGGGAATCAATACAGTGCAAACTACAATTTCACCGTCCGATCATCGACCATCAGCCCCGGCTGATCAGATGATACCCTGACTGGTTGTATTCAATTTGTTCCAGCGGCGCCCTTAAACCTAATAAAGCGATTGATTGAGGCTCAATGAGTTGCTGCAATTAGTGAACTGTTAATGAACATGCTGCTGGAGTCTCATGAGAGTGACTGGCGTGTTCAACCATCGCTTTGATTTTCTTCAATGGAAAGACATACATTGCCAATAGATCGTTTTCACATATCTTGGGGCAAAACACATTTCACTCCTCTAACTCAATTAGATAGTAAATTTGAATATATGTATAAAAGGGCAAGGGTATCTGTAGGGTATGGCAGCAAATAATATATGGCCAAATAATTATAGCCTATGTAGAAAAATCTTCTAAAACATTTTAAAATACACTTTTTGGCAGGAAGTTAATATAATGTGTTTAGATGTGACTGCAAAATTGTTAGATATTGCCTAAATTCATTAAAGTCAGTTAACAGTACAACCAGTGTATCTTAATTGTTTTATGTAACCACCTCAGATATTCAAGACCCCTATTTAGGCATTTAGTTGAATTTGACTGCTGGTAAAACTTGATGTCGGTGTGTGTACATAGAGAGGTTTTGCCCTGCATTAACCAGCAATCTTCAAGCGATTATTGACAGGAATTCTGAGATAGCTTTGTCGCCGCCTAGTGTTATTACTGAGCGTGTGTAAATTCATGTCAGGGAGTGAACAAGTACAAGAATACAAGCATTTACCAATTAGCCACGACTTAACTAATTATTTCAGTTCAGTACAGAATACAGACATTTTAAGAATGACAAGCTAACAAGCCAAGAACAATATTTATATAATTCAATCTGACACTAGCATGCATAGCCTAGATTGCATCGTAGATTTTTTTTAATTTATTTTTTATCGTTGTAGTGTTTAGTCACCAAATTTGCAGAAACTTCTAACCAGACAGTTACTATTATGTGTAACAGGTCAGCTATTAGGTCGCCACAGGAAACAGCAAAATACAATAACATTTAGACAAAATACACTTTTAAATACAATATTTTTAAAAGACAGTCTCCAGTACAGTCATGTAAATCAGTATGAATTATTAAACAGACTGAACATTTAAAGAGTTTTTTGAGGTTTTTTTTTTCCCCCGGAGAAACAATTTCATACGAATAGAGGAACATATACGAAAAACGAACATGTTATATTATAAGGGATATAATATATAATATTTTTGATTGCAATATGTTAAACAGTCTTTCCAAAACATATGTTCAAGGAATCCTTTACAACAAAAAGGCACATATAACAGCCTACATAATAAACCTAAATTATAATTATAGCATATTACAAATAATAATAAAAAAATCTATGAACATATATAACCACATAAAACTGTTTTCTAAAGGTTATTTATTTCCTGTTTGTGAAAGAAATGAAAGCGGCGCGCACAACAAACCTAAATGATGACTCCCACGTCGCTCAGCTAAATAAAAGAGGTTAAAGAATCTCAGCTCGGTCCGTTACAGGAGGAGGCTGCAAACAGGTTTGGGAGCACAGTGGAGTGATCCACGGAAAGCTCGACCGTGACAAACCTACGTTAGAGAACGCAGCAGCCTGATATAACCAGCTCTCAGTCCGTCTGTTGGAGAACATGTAAGCCATCAGATACCTCCATATATATCGCATCATCATCCTCCTCTCAGTGTAACTCTACGCTCTCAACGGCATATAAAACTGTAACTCAAAATTAACAAATAAAAATCCTGCATTAAACAGTGTTTAATTATTTTATCAATAATTATTCCCCCCTAATGTTTAACGAGAGGTAAAGATTTAAACGCATATATTATTCGTTGGTACTTAATTTCTGCTCATCAATCTGAAAACATTTCCATTTAACGCACTTTATCTTCTCGTGTATAAACAAAGTGAACGAAATGAAGCTGATTTATACATCTATAATATGCCTAGGGTTTATTTAGAAGAAAATAGGCAAGATACGAGTCAGGCATATGTCATGTACAATATTCGCCATCATTTCATTCCCTTGAGCTATGTAGAATCAGTGCTTTCACTCAAAGGCCCTGACACACACAATATCAGCTCAAAACGGGCTTATTTCTCTGTCTCTGTGCTCTTAAAATAATAAATGACACAATTTTGTTTTGCCAGTAGGGATTATTATTGTGAGGTTTTCTTTTGGAGAAATATAAACTAGAAAGGAAAAACAAAAACAAGGAAAGAAAGAAAAAACAAGCTGATACAAAGCATAGCTATGTAATTAACGAATAGCCTATTAAACAAGTAAACAATGCAATCATTAAACAATGTTCATAATTGAATTAGAAAACTCTTTTGATATTATTTGTTAATTTATATGTTTACATTTTAAATGACGGAAGATGGAATGCTATAATCACAGAGAAGACATGATAGTTAGTCGCTGGATAATATTAGGCTACCGAGCTATACTTTTGTGTAATTATTATGTGGAACATCTAGTAATTTCACGTCGTCGTCGTTGTTGTTTATTACTGTGTGGTAATTAGTTTTAGCAACAAGCAATATGTGTAACATGCACAAAATGATGTAAAGTGTTACCATAAACGTATTTATGTCTAATGAAGATGCCGTCTGAGACGTTATAGCGGAGGGAAGGTTTCAAAAGAGCATTGCGCAATCAATGAGTGGCTCTAAAGTGTAATGATGAAGTAAAAATCGCTGATTGGACAGACGCGTGACCATGTAACCAATGAGAGGAGAGATGGGGAGCACGAGGAGTGTGTTATAATAAAGGAGAAAATATGACGTCAATATAGGAAGTCATTGTAGAGCAACACTACAACGATTAGTGGCAAAAGGGAGCGTGATGTCGAGGAGTTAGAGCATCCCAATCTCTCCACACCTCAACTTTGAAAGAAAGTTCAATAACCATAACAAAAGGACGTGGACTACACAGATCCACTTGCTTTCCACATTTCACCTTGAATGTAACAACATCTTGGAGCGCAGGCTATATTTCTCTTTTTCTTTGCGTAAGTGCAGGGATTTTTTTATTTGCGCGTAATGTTTATTTTGTACTTTTCCGGTTTTTTTTTTTATTGCGTTAACCTTTGAGTTCTGTTAGTCGTTTCGTTGATTCCGATTAAGTTTTTTTTTTCTTCTTCTTTTACAAAATTGTACAGGAAAGTTATTATGAAGACGACTTAAGTGCTCATCCTTTTCTTGTACTATGGAAGGATCCAGTGGGTCTAGTTTCGGAATAGACACTATTTTGTCCACAACCAATTCTGGCAGCTCAGTACTGATGAACGGAGATTTTCGCCTCGGTGACAGTAACAGAACAGCGGATTTCAGGAGCCAGGCAACCCCATCACCATGTTCGGAGATAGACACTGTGGGAACAGCCCCCTCATCCCCGATCTCAGTTACGATGGAGCATCCCGAGCCGCATCTGGTCCAAGACAGCCTTCAGCATCACCATCACCATCATCATCATCATGGTCAGGCTCAGAGTTTGCAGCTTTCACCCCAGCCTCATCCGCTCGGTCAGGCTGGCTGTGCCCCCAGGACTGCCACCTCCTCCTTTCTAATCAAAGACATTTTGGGCGACAGTAAACCGCTAGCAGCGTGCGCTCCTTACAGCACCAGTGTACCATCTCCACATCACAGCCCCAAAACAGAGAGCGGAACCGCCCCGGACGGCATCAGGCCCAAACTAGAGCAAGATGAAAACAGAAGCAAACTGGACAAAAGAGATGACATTCAGAACGATTTAAAATGTAACGGTAAGAGTGCGTTTTCCATGCAAAATAAATTAATAGTCTAAATACATAATAAAAACTTAGGGTAGCCGATTGACATTTATACTTTTTGGTAATATAATAGAATCAATTATTAAGAACAGTTTGAAATTCAGAAAATTGTCGTTACGTTGTACTTAATTATATATATAATTAATATGAACATTGCATCGTACTGCGAAAAAACAACAACAACATTAGCTAATAGATTACAAAAATAAATATTACATTTAAACGTCTTAATAAACTTGCCTGTGTTGTTTATTATTGCAAATCTAAACATGTGCGTTTAAGTAGCTATATTTTTCATTGCGAAGTTGAAAGCGCATATAGCCTAATTATGGAATTTTGCACAACTAATTAGTCATGCTATACATTAAATAAAATAACCAAATTAAAACGATTTTTTTGGACAAAGCGTAAATATTTCTTGAATGGGCTGTAACAATTAACGTTGTGGTTCAACCGCTTGAATATTAGCCTACATGCATTCAGGGGTACAAAATACCCATAGGCTAACATTTTTACTTATTATCATTATTTAAAAAATAAATAAAAATCGACGTCCATATTAAAGCCAAATAAAAGGCTTTGTTTTTGTCTGTGTTTTCAGTAAGAACCAGTATTACAATACAATAACAATATCGGTAGCCGGTCACTGAGGTTATTCTCTGATATTAGCATAACAGATGTAAAGGCTGGTGAATTTTGCCCGGTGTGGGATCCTCCCTAGTGAGTCAATTAGAGAGATTATTGTTCTTCCTTGAGGGGGGATCACGGAGCCCAGCAAAAACTGCTACAAATAGAGATAGATTGACATATCGATCCTGCTCGTTTTGCTGTAATATTTTCGTCTACATACGAGCGACCTAATTTATTTGGGAGACAAATATGTAGGCTATATTTTTGTATACCTGTTTTTTTTTTCTTCTAAAGACCCTGGTACTCATATTGTTTGCTACTAATACCAAGACAAAATAATAATCAGACCTAACCAGATTTAGATTTGTGCATGCAATCCAGGCCTATAGCAATCACAAGTTACCAAAATAAACATTTTGAACAGTAATTACTAAATTATTAGTCTGTGTTCTCATTTTGAGTAAACTCATTTAAAGAATAGCCTATAGAAATGAACAACTTCTTTTATAATACATTTTCTTTAATTTGCATTTTACTAACTTCTTTAGGAGGAAAAGAAGACAGCGATCGGGAAATTTCTAGTTCGAGAGACAGTCCGCCATCCCGCTCTAAAAAACCTCGCAAAGCGCGGACGGCCTTCTCCGACCATCAACTCAACCAGCTGGAGCGCAGTTTCGAAAGACAGAAATACCTCAGCGTACAGGATCGAATGGACCTGGCAGCAGCCCTAAACCTCACAGACACACAAGTCAAGACTTGGTATCAAAACCGACGGTAAGTTTCCATATAACATTTATGAAATATAATAATAATAATAATGTTTTTAGATTTTGCAAGCATTTACCATATTTTTGTGTCTACATTTGAAACTTTTGCAGTTGGCAAATTTGGAGATGTTTTGTATTATATTACTATTTATCAGTTAATATTTTTATTAGGCTTTTATTATTATTATTATTATTATTAAGCGAGCTTTTAAATATCTGAACGGTGCAACAATATAAATGGATCAAATCATTTTAACATTCTGTCTGAAATTGTATTTTACAGTTTTGTCATATTTATCAATTTTAAATCATTTGAATGCAAATGGCTGTTCATGAACAACGCTACTTATAGGGTATTTATTTTAAGCAACTCAAATAATTACTGCCTTTTTCCCTCCTAAATATTTGTTCATTTTTAAACAATGCTCATATGCTATTTGTATAAAATTTCTTATAACTATTATCATATATTTAGGCAACGCATTTTCGTCATGCTGCGTACTGTTGTAGAGAGTTCACCGAATTCTAAATGCATCGGAAATAAAAATTTAGCCAAATTTAATCGAGAAAAAAAAAGTTTTAGTCACAAACAATTAGCAATATTCTGATGTATTTTACACACCATTTCGGCCTAAATAGCGTCGGTTTTATTTAGCTACATGAGGTTTACCTACATTTGTTTTGTACCAGAATCCAGCATTCACTTCTCGAAGAATCTGGTCCAGAAGGAGCCATGTGGAGAGTTTAATAATTGATTTCTTGTATTTTGATCTCATTACAGGACGAAATGGAAGAGGCAGACGTCTGTCGGATTAGAACTGCTGGCTGAAGCTGGAAATTATTCGGCCTTACAGAGAATGTTCCCATCTCCGTATTTCTACCACCCGAGTTTATTAGGTACCATGGACAGCACGACAGCGGCCGCCGCCGCCGCTGCCATGTACAGCAGTATGTACCGGACTCCGTCCACACCGCATCCGTCTCTCCAGAGACCGCTCGTCCCCAGAGTGCTCATTCACGGCCTGGGGCCCGGGGGACAACCGGCACTGAACCCGATAGTAAACCCAATGCCGGGCACACCGCATCCTCGGTAAAACCAAAAGACACGGAGAGACAAATGTATCACACGTGATGTGACAGACTGCGCTGAACTTTCACAAGACGCAATTTTTTCTCCAACACTGAGAGACGATTTTATCGAAGAAAAATATGTATTATTTAATATGGACCATTTCTGACGCGTAGGCCAAACTAAACCAGACGAGCCTGTGACCGTGACAGTAAAAGGACTGTTCGTTGTCAGATTGTCTGTTTTGTCTTTTTTTGGTACAAATACACTTATACTAGTACATATGCTTATAAAGTTTATTAGATTTAAAGAAAGGGTGAAATAAAGACAAAATGATGAAAAGCTAATGTCAGACGCTTTCTCTTGAAAGGAACAGTGCTTACTAATTTAATGGGACCTTTTTGGGGCTGTTCTATTGTTTAAAAGTAGCCTAAGTTTACAATTGATTCCCATAACTGCACAATTCAAGAAATATACATTAAAGTGAATGATTTTTAGCATCAGGCGTGTTGATTTAAAAAACAAACAAAAAAAAAACATTTAATTTAATTGAAAAACAATTTAATTTAAAAATCTAAATCTCTAACATATAGGCCTAAATTCTAATTCTTCTCGGCACTTGTGTATGAACATCGAACATCAGTTTAAGAGGACATAACAAATCCTGTTTTGTTTTGTTTTGTTTATATATATATATAATATACATATACATAATTATATGTATAAATATATATATATATATATATATATATATATATGGTAGCCTATATAATCTACTTTTTAGGGAACAACATAAGTTCTTTGGAAACTCTTTAAGCCCGTCTGAACTCATTAGCATAGGCATGTATTGAAGTAAGGCTCGGGACCGGTCTGCTATATGAGAATAGATGGTTTGAGCATTTGCTCTGGGAATGGCGAAGCTGCTCCCGGTCTGGCAGCTGTTCTGTGGGAGAACCGCCGCAGACAGACAGCAGGCGTGAGCCTTCTCAGCGTGAGTGAATTAAAAGAAACATTTCATATAAACAATTATAGACCTCTGCGGAACTCTCCCGAGATTAATATTCGCTATTTGTCATTCGTTTTAATCAGCGACACTTAGGATAATGCTGTAAAGAACACAACCACACAGAAACCCAATTTCTTCATTTAGCCTATTTAAAATAGGCCTAACGATTTATACATAAATATATATTTTTTCCCCAGACAAATCAGTATTTCATTCCCATTTCGTGCGTTGGTTCTAACACTAAGCTAATGAACAAAAAGTTCTCAGTGAGTGGATGTGTATAAACGTGGTCTAAAAAGAACAAAAGGAATTTTAAATAAGAGACGCAGCCAAATCGAAATGAGAAACATACTAGCCAAAGATTACACAATACATAATACATGACCGCAATATTTCGTATCGTAGCATAAAACCACAATTTTAGTTATAGAATCTTAGGCCCACTCCCTTGGTCAGAATTGCTTAGGACGATTTAAACGAAATGAGAAAGAAATAAACCAAACGTAAGTATATAATCACGTGGGTTTTCTTAGGGGAATGTAATTAAGTGAACATTACAATGCTTTTCTTTTTTTGAGCACGATAACATCCCCTGGAGGACTGAATAGACTGTAGGATCGAATAGCCTCAGGGCGCGTTTGTTTGGGTTCCTCTAATTGGAGAATATAGGCTGCTGATTTCTGCGCTGCTAAATTCTTATTAAAGCCAAGTTGACCTTTGCTATGTGGTTTGAAACAATATGAGAAGCGCACGCCAGTACATGTCTTACATTTTCTCCATAATAAGAAAAGACAAAAAAAGCAATTCAGGACTTTCTCTAAATGATATAAAATATATGCAAACAAAGCGTAGTGTAAAATAGCCAAAATTCTGAAACACATACACAAACACAAGGAACAGAATTTTAGTCAAATTTATGAGAAAAAAATTATTGAAAAGCAAACGAAATTCAAAAAGTCAAAACTGTTAAGCTTTCGGATATCGACAAAAGTTATGGATACCCGCTGTAGAGCTGGATTCTTTAGCGTTTGCAGGATACGCAATTTTAAAGGCAATTTGAGTGATTCCTAGAATTATTAAAATTAAAAAGCCTGTGTTCAGCTGTAATGCTGTAGTGCCCGTCTTGCATGCACCATCAATAACCTCATTTAATATGGACCAATAATATAAGCTGCACATTGATGCTCTACTTGCATCATCTGAATCGCTTGGAAATGCGTTAAAAAGTGGCACAACTTTTTAGTTGTTTTTCGTTAATTGGATATATTCAAAACATATAAAAGAATATTAGGTTTTGAACCGAAACACGTGCTATATCGTAAGCAAATATAATTTAGTAAAAAAAAAAAAGAGCCATGCGTAGGCTAATGTTCTAAATTATGGGATAGTTATTTTACAAGGCTCATAATTTATGCAAATGAGTTAACCGGGACAATGAGTAATGAAAATTCCGACGTTCCGCACACGGTTTTGCAATTCAGACGAAGTGCCATTTTCAAACGCTTCTCTAATGGCTATGAATGTTTAGACTATATGAAAAATAAAAAAACAAGAAAAAAACAAAACAAAAAACATTGCAAGTAAATCCTTTAGACAGACAAGATACCTCAAAAGTGCATTTTATAATTTTTGTATTCAGCATTTGTAGTGGAAACATTATGTTGACATGTTGTTTCACTTTTCTGTGCGCCACCAGCAAGTTGAGTGTGGAGACATTAGCCTTCTGTGGTATTGCTGAAAGTGTAATATCAATTTAATTCTTAGGAAGTGATGCTTGATAGCATCCTCAAAACATTGTAGAGCAGTAAATGCTCAATTTGCTGTGGCCTTCTGACCAAGATCTGTTCGTTTTATTTAACCCCTGGTTAAAATTGACTTCCAAAGGGCGGAAAAGAGGGAAGCCAGGGACCGTTAACGAGCTAGGTGAGAGGAGGGGTGCTGAAATTAAAAGAGGATGTTCAGACCTTTCATTTGCATGACACACATTATAGGAACAGATTGCTGCAAGGAATTGGTTTGTTCTTGTTGCTTCCAGGAGCCCAAGTAAGGTTTTGTAATTGCCACATTTTCCAGCTGATGTCATGTTAGGGATGTCTTACTTATTATCCTAATGAGGGAAACGCACCAGCTCTCAGAGGCCCGCTCAGTTCCACATTACTCGCTCGCACTTTCTTAACGCGCCATCTTTCATACTCAAACGGCAGGGACGTATCCAGACGAACTTCTCGAAGATGGTCACGTTGCAAGGTCACTCGCTGAATCGTTGAAAGGCGACAATCAGTCGTGTGGGATTTAAATGGCGCACTCAAGGCCCGAGTCATAGCAGTGCCTCGCAAAACAGCACGGAAGCGCCACATTAAGCATCTGGGTGTCTCTTAATTATGGTGGGTTGGATTCTTAATCTTGCCCTGTGGTGATGGTGAGGTGTCAGGATGATGAATTTTAAGATGGTAGGTTGTCAACGTGTGCATTTTCAAAGCAGGCTGAATTGGAGGAACGGTTGTAACAAGGTTAGAATCGTTTAAAGTGTGAAAGGGGATTTCTGCCAGGAGGCAGGAGTGGTTGACAGGCATCGTGGTGCACCTCTGCGTTATTAGCAAGTTTTAGAAATTTTCGTGAAGGTGTGAAATGGACTAATACCTTTAGAGATGCTTTTCAGATGCCTGGTTATCATGCTTAAGAACTATCTGTCCCTAAACACTCAAATGATTCATCAGCACTCAATTCAACACTCACTGTTTTTATCGCAACCCACTGCTAATATCCATGGCCACATTGCTTTCAACAAACGTACAAGCAGAACATCTGACAGTTATCTAGCGGTATTAAATAAAACAGGAACTGCAGTGCCGTTAGATTACGCGACTAAACTGTTGATTAAACTAAACGTCTTTTCCTGCACAAACTTTCACAGATTGTTTTTATATTCTTCGTAAGTGCTATTCTTTTTAATTAAATTGCCATAAAAAATGAAATGACAACTCAATTTGATTTTAGAAAAATATCTACATTTCGATATGTATGCCTCATCTAATATATATATATATATTCATTGTTGACTTGATAATACTTATTATTCAGAGCTGATGGGCTGGAAGAATGTGTTAAAATCTGGCACCAAATATCTTTCTCACCAGTTATCAGTTCAATCATTAGAGCAAATGTCTGAGTATTATTCACAGATGATGCATGTTTAAAACTGCCATAAAAGGATGCAACTGTCAGAGAAAGAGAAAGAACTCAAAGAGAAATAAAAATAAAAATAATTTCACATATATATGCACAGAAGGAATGTTGTACTGCAGCTCACCTGGTTGAGTTTAATTCCCAGAGCACACACAAAGTTACCAAAAAACCTAAAGCAAGACATAATAGTTTTGACAATAAAACATGTGGAAAGGCTATTATAACGGCAAATATACTAATGTACTCCCACATCGAATCTTACAGTTGTTTCCAAATAATCTTACAAAATTCATACACTAGTACACAGTGTGTAGTGTATAATATGTCATTATACACTATGTAATAGTGTATGAATTTTACAAGATTATTTTGTCATCCAAAGTTACAGTCCGAGAGCCCCTCCCTTTCCGCTAAGTAATTAAAAATATGACAGTTGAGTGCATTAAGTGTCCAACATTTGTTTTCCAGTTAATTAAGTGCATCGTCCGGGTATTTAAAAGTGCACCCTTTTTTGGACTTTTGTGTGTGTGTGTGAAATCATAAGTGAACTGTTATTTCTGTAAATCCCATAGTCCTCACTTCACTCAGTCCTGCCAGGTATTTAAGGAGGAAACTTATTACAAGTGTCCTGAGCCATCATTTCATCAGCCTTTTCCTGTCTAAGCTGGAACAGTCATCTTCCTGCTCCTGTCGTGACATTAACGCTCATCCATGACACTTCTGCTGAATGATGCATTAGCTGAGTGCTATCATGGTTTAAACGCTCTCATCATTTCAGCAAAACCAGCCTTTTCCCCTCTCCTTTTTCCGCTCATGACGGGACAGCTGATCGCGGAGAAGTTCTGCTGGCTTTCAAGTTTCAAACCAGCCACCGTCATTGTACGTGTGGCCACATGAAGGAGCACAAGAAAGGAAGGGGAACAATTCTGTCAGCAGCAATGTCAAAAGCTTCAATTCTTACAGAGCAATTAGGGGTTTCATCATCTCCGAGAGGTGTCAGCATTCATTACGGCTCAACAACAGCTAATTGCTTCAAGGTTAAAATTACAGATCTGACAGCATTATTTTAAGTGACAGACTCGAGCTCTGTGATGCTTCACTGTGGCAACACACTGACATTAAGAGAGACGAAAGAGAGAAAGAGTGCAGCTCGGTCATAGGGAGAGAGATGGAAAGATAAAACGAGTGAGGTAGAGAGAAAGGCAGGGGAGGAGAAGTGCTGTTGAAATTACTGCACGTTATAAGTGCGATCTGGTACATCTGCTGACGCTCTCGTAGGAATCCACTCAAGGCCAGATTTCTAACTGCCTATTAAAAGGCCCATATGATCAATTCTTCACATGAACACTACCTATTTATGCAGTCCTTTCCTCCCCCTTTTCCTAACCAATCTCATCTGCAAGGTAAAGCAACGGCAGTACAGGTGCATCTAAATAAATCACAACTAATGAGAAGTGAGATCAGGCTGAAATTAAATGTGAATAAAATGCTCAGTTTTGTGCAGGGCTGCTCATTTATGCACTTTTTGTCATTAGGCTCCTGGTGGCTATTAAGTGCATTCTGACCGCATTGTAAATTAATTACTGGAAGCCTGATCTAATTGTGGAAAATACTCTGCACCCATAGGACTCAGCACGGTTAAGATGGTCGTTCCTTTTATTTGTTGGCCACGTCATTACTGCAAGCTGCATGAAACGCATTGTTACTGTTGGCAATTCTCTTTTCTTTGTTTTTTCTCTTTTTTGGAGCACTGGTCTGGCTTTTGCCCGCAGTCATCATGTGGGTGTAGGTGTGTGAGTGTGTGGACTACACTTCAAATTAGAAAGCTGGTGCATGGGGAAAAATTGAGCGTTTTTGACTGAAATGAATTATAGATTGCTGCATGCATGCTGGGCAACGGCTGGAGTCATTTCTTTCAAGTGAGCAGTTGTTTACCCTTCTCTTTTCCCCTCTTCTTAAAGTGGAATACCTGATCCTTTGAACTGATTGTTTGTTTAACCGCTGTTGGGAATGTAGAATCCCTGAGGTCTGAGCAAGTGTTGATCTAAGATTGGATTTAAAATCGTCTAATGAGGAACTCTTTGGATAATTAGCACAGGCTGAAATGCTTGTGGATAATTTGAGTACCTCACTACGCAGTTCAGGGGAAGGAGGGGGGAGGGGGTCTAGATGAAAGAACAAGGAGTGCAGGGTTAATGAAAATTATCACATCAACTTGGTCTCTACCTTTCGGTGTTATCCTTTGTTCTGTTTTGACTGCGTCATTAGGGGAGCAATGGAACAATTAGCTGTGTAGTTCATGGAGAGGCTAGGACTCCACGCTGGAGAGCTATTGGTGTGGCTTTAGCTCCGTAGTGGTAATTAGACACTTGGAAGTGTCGCTTGGCGAGGTCCGGCAGTAAATGAGGCGGTGGCACCTTGCCCGTGAGGGAATGATTGATGTCCCACCCTGTACCCAAACCTTGAGCTGTGGGAGGCCACAAACAAGAGCTGTGCCCATTTTCGATAATCATACAAGTCATGACTGGCTTGCCATAGAGCAAAAGCAATTTTTTTGACAAGTGTTTCCTTAGGTTGATCCATCTGGGACTGGCCAGTTGACACCTAATGACTTGCGTAAATAGAATCACTGTGAGTTTACGCATAGCCATAGCCATTTTACCTCTCCAGTCCAATATAAACATTAGTCCATCTCCCAAGTGTGTCTCTCAAGAGCTAAACCATCACACCACATGCGGCCGTTGTGTTTTAAAATATGCTGTCCAATAGTGTCTGCATAGTTTGTCTCCTGCTTTTCACTACATTGGAGGGGTGATAGGTTGGGTGTGTTTTGTTTGTTATTTCTGTTTTTTTCCTCTGAAGACCCTGAATGTAGAGCAAGGAGAGCTCATGCGATGTCAGAGTTAATTACATTTTTAAATTGAGGTTGTCTTTGGGCCGGCTGCTGGGGAAGAGTGACAAAGCCAGGCTATTAAGAGCACGGAGGGTGTGAGGAAATAGGGCTGAGACGAGTTAGCAGATACCTGTGAGGTACAAGCCCGGGCCTGCCGCATGGCAGAAATGTGATTAGAAGCCGGCGTTAAGCATCAGCAGGTCTTCCTCTACCCCTCTCGACGGCTGTGGGGATCCAGCTAGAAAACAAGTTGTTGATTGCTGCTGAATTGTCAGCTTTTTTTATGTCACGTAACTTCCTAGGCCTGTGAGGACTGGCAGTGGAGCTCCATTCTATTAATATCCACTTCTTGCACCTGTGTGGACAACTGGCAAGACGGGGAGAAATTGGAATATGGAAAGAAATGCTAAGAAGCAGCCCTTCAAATGTGTTGGTGACAGTGGATCTTCTTGTTATTTCAGCTTGGTGTTCATCTGGTGCAGGGTTTTCGGAGTTGGCAACAATAAACCTCTCACCATTGGTGGAGGTATTTTTTTCTCTTTCCTCTCCTCGCTGCCTCCAGCCAGTAGACATCAGATTTAGAGTTGTCTGGAGCAGCTAAACAAAACCGATCTGCCTCTCCCAAGACTGCAGGGATGCTCTTTTTAACCAAGTTATTTTCTCCGATGCTTCACAAAGAAACTGGCCCCCTCAGCTGAAACGATTTGCAGTCCACAATACGTCAGCTTAACCAGCCAGGTCGGGTCAAGTTGAGCCAGACAATGGGCTAAAGTCTCTCACCCAAGACTACTCTGAACCAATTCCCTCAGACTACCAAAGCCGAAACAAAGTATTACACAAACAAAGAGCTACACATCGAGGAACACAGAATTGTGCACATTCCTAAGATGGAAAAAGGGGCTTTGTATTTGAGAAGAATACTTTAAATTCAGAATCGTGCAATTAATCAAATAACATATACAAAAAAGTCAATTTGCCTGTTAGATTAACTTTAAAGATGCACACTTAAGGGGCTGATGAGCAAGGAATTGTAATTAAGAAGACAGTGTTTATTTATAATTATGCTTTATTTATGTCCTTTTCACCATGTTATGCAATCCAAAGTTTTGATGACAAAAACGATGTGTGATCTGTTCCCAGGGAATACACACAAACCTCTGGTTTTATTAGGTGTGTGTTTACTAAAAAACTTAGTGTGAGCTGCTACCAAGTTCTTCATTCTGGAATTCTGCATTTCAGGACATGTTGTACAATAAATTTTTTATTGGTTTTAGTTTGGTTTACCTCATCCCTCACCCCATCCATTTCACAGATATATTAATTAGTTCCTCTTTAATCTTTCCAGGCAATTCCATACTGTTTATGCAATGATGTATAAATAATGAAAAAGGCACACCTTTATTCTATATTTACTGAGATATATGAACAATCCCTCATATACATATAATATCACTGGCTTCATATATAATGGAAAATACATAATTCCATGATGTCAATAATAAACAAGAAGCAAGTCCCATCCAATGGCAGGATTAATGACTCTGCTGAGCTGATTTCTAGTGAAGGAGGGCCAATTACAGCCGCTGTGCTGTGATAATAAGGAGGTAATTGCTTATTGTCAGTTATACCCACTCAAGGCCCTGTGTCCTCGGGTAGTAGACATCAGCTCTCACTCATGCAGTGAACAAAGACTACAGCTGAGCTTCCTCTCAATCTTGCTGGTCTCTGTGGAACACAGACACACTGTGTGCGTATGAGTATGCATGTGAAAACAAAATGCAGTTTATAGCGTGGTGAAAATAATCATGTAATCAGCATAAATGGCCAAAAATGATGCTTGTTTGTTAGACACGGTCTCCTACTGCTCGTAGATGGATGCAAATAATTTCATGCAGGTATTATAAACTATGATAAATTGTCCAGTACTAGCATGCTCAATCAGATGTTAAATATACATATGCGTACTCATGCATACACTCACCCTCCCACGCATGCACACACACACACACACACACACACACACACACACACACACACACACACACACACACACACACACACACACACACACACACACACACACACAGAGACAGCAAAACTGTAAACACACAAACTCATGCAAACCTCTCCACATGTACATCCTTCCGGCAACAACAATGGAGGCAGGATGCAGGAGACGAACATCTGATTTGTCACATTTGAAACGCTAATGTTTAAACCAAAAGGAAGAGCACACAGTAATGTGTTCATTCATCTGCATAAACACCACCTGTCCCGGCACAGACAGCTCCTCAAGCACCGAAAGTTTAGTGGCAGCCTACGCGCCAGCCAATCAACGCCAGCCCAGCTGTGGTACCACCATACCGATCGTTTTCAAGTGTCAGAAAGCGCTCAGAGTAGTGCTGTCGGTGCTGGAGAGAGAATGCTTTCATTTCATGTCATCCGCCCGTGAGAAGAAGAGGCAACACACTAACACAAAGAAAACAGGGCACACAATCACGATTGACATCCAGTGGTAATTTATGCTGCCCCTTTATTTACGCCTGCACTGATTCCATATATTCCTCAGGACCTGCTTGAAGGGTAATTTAGATCATATTTGGTATACCGCAAGCTTGTTTGCTGCAAAAACATCCATCATTTGTCTCAGGTGTGTACAATGAGTTATCAAATTTCATAGTCCCATTGATCACTATGAAATCCTTTATATCATAATCATGTGTGGAACAGATCTCTAATGCCAAAGACCTAGTTTATTTGTTTATTTTTGGCTTTTTTGTGTACTTTTTCAGAGTTAAAATAACTGTCATATTTGTGACTTTGTCTACATCGTGGGCTTTGAATACTGTCCTCATTGTAAAGTTTTAATCAAAGACTCACCTGTCTTTGGAGACAACTTGTCAAAGAAACAACTTGCAGGCTTGATGTTCTTTGCACATAGACATTTACTGATTCTTAAATAATGATAATAGACCACTAACGAATCACGGTTGGATGACCATGCCATTTCGTTGAGTGATTTTTAAGTTTATACAGACATTTTCAAATTCTCTTTTTTATACATTACTAATCCTACAATGTGATATTTTACATCTAAATGAAACTTTTAATTTTAAAACTTTTAAAATTTTAATGAGACATTGTTTTAATGTGAATATTCTTCAGATGTTATTTAATTTTAACTCACTGCTTATACAACCACTTAAAAGTTTCTCGCCCTCATGTCATTCCAAACCCATAAGACCATTGTTCATCTTCGGAACACAAATGAAGATGTATATATATTTTTTTATGAAATCCAAGAGCTTTTTGACCCTGTATAGACAGCAATGCAACTGAAATGTTCCCAGGCACAGGAATGTAGTAAGGACATTGTTAAAATAGTCCATGTGACATCAGTGGTTCAACCGTAATTTTACAAAGGTATGAAAATACTTTTTTGTGTGCAAAGAAAACAAAAATAACAAAAGTACCACAATGCATGCATGTGCATTCTTCTGCTTGTAAACAAGGCGCAGCACATGCGTGTTCTACGTCAGCAGCACCACACATGTGTCATGGTACTCTCAATTAATGGCGGAGGACGGTGACACACGAAAAGAAGAATTGTTGAATAAAGTCATTATTTTTGTTTTCTTTGCACACAAAAATTATTCTTGTAGCTTTGAAAAATTACGGTCGAACCACTGATGTCACAGGACTATTTTAACGATGTTCTTACTACGTTTCTGGGCCTGGGAACATTTAAATTACATTGCAATTTATGGAGGGTCAGAAAGCTCTCGGATTTCATCAAAAATATCTTAATTTGTGTTCCAAAGATGAACGAAGGCCTTACAGGTTTGGAACGACATGAGGGTGTCATTTTTGGGTGATCTATCTCTTGAAGAAGTGGCCACAATTCTGTCCATATCAACAAGTAACTAAAGTAAAGCCCTTCTTCTACTCTTGTGATAGCCGTGAACAATGCCTGCAACCATAGTAACAGTGACTAAAATAAATATCAAAGATGCTGACCTCTGTGAACCCTGTGAGAAATTATTATATGAATTGATAAAATGTTCAATAAACGATATTAATAAACAAGTCCAGTCTGTGGGTAAGTGCATATTAAATCCTAATTAACTGACCCCATTTTTTAGAGTGCATGATGATAAGCAGCTGAGATGGAAAGACAACAACTACATCTAAAATGCAACTGCTCAGCTCACATTCATATCTCTGTTAGTTGTGGAACCTTATTTAAAGAAAGGAAAAAGGAGGGAGTTTGGAACCCAACCATATTTAGCACTCTAAAACAGGACTGACAACCATATTTTGCTCTAGTGTGACTGTATAGCTTCCGCGAACTTCTAAAGGAGTCACAGAGAGAAGCCACAGAGAGGCCAATGATCACTTTGAGTGATTTGTTCAGTAGCTGAGAAGAGAGTAAAAGTGCACCAGTCAACTGCTGTTCATCAAGAGCTCTGTGTAAGGCTGGCCTGAGTGAACAACAAACAACTGCTGAGATGTGGGAAGTACTGACAAATATTGCTGGACAATTTATTTCAGTCTTCAAAAAGACCTGGGAGGAGGAATCAATGGTTTAATTTTCAAATTCTGATAATTTTAATAATGATAGTATAGCATGTTGTGGTTGTAATACTGTGAAATAAAAATATTACAGAGTACAAAACTGGGTCTGAATACTTTTGCAAGGCTCTGCTGATCTTGTACATTATTCCAGTCATCTCACATTACTGCAGTATGTTCAGTTTCCGTTGCTTTGATGTTGATGTTTAATACAATACAATACACTAAAAGTCCCATCTCAGTCTTTCTCGGTACAAACATCTCTTCATAAAACCAACAGTAAATATCAGTTCATTTTAATGCTTACTGAAATGCCCTTAGATATTTTCAGACTGAAAGCAATAGAAATAAATTACACTTTTCCTTTGATAGAAACAATACTGGAAAATTGTCAGTTGTCTGTTTTTATGGAAGTATGATATAAGTAATAGCCTTCGTCTCAACCTGACTCTTCTTTCAAGAGAAGCTTTCAGCGACACAATTGCGGACAAAGTCATTCAACCGCCACAGATATCATACAGGGGATACAGGAGGAAGAAAGGAACAATTAGAGATCATTTGCTGAAAGAGGCTTTCCATTGCTTTCAATCCAAAGGCCTTTGTCTTTTGTTGACCCCTCTAAGAGCAGAGTGGAAGGAGGAGGGGGGCCGTCCCCTAGACTCAGAACTGGAAACATACCTGACTCTTTCATCTTTGTGCAAGGGAGAGAGTACAATACTACTGTCTGCCAACCACTTTAATCAACTTAATGCAACCAGCAGTCACTTACAAAGAGCTCCACAGATGGAGGCCTGAGATGGAGCTTTCAGGAAGCTCTGTGGCCCAGCATAGGGTGGATAGACTGGGGCATAGGGTTTAGGAAAGGACAAGGCCGCAGGACATAGGGGTGACACTCAGACAACCTGTCAGCAAAGTCATACTGGTCCGTGTTGGTTTTATTCTCTTTCTAAGTTTCACCCCCCCCCCTTCTCTTTCTGTCTTCCTCTTTCTCTGCAGTCTCATCTATACAAGGGCTACAAGCACTTCTGATATGATGTGCGGGTGATGGACCTTTGTTTAGTTCAAAGGTTTATACCTCTTTATTCCAGTCCCTTTGTGGATTCTAGAGCCCTGAAATATGTATCACTGTCCCCTTTTATTCTTGCCATCAGAAGGGGAAGGAAATCAAAGCTCAAACTTTCTCTGAAAGTCAGTTTGGAATCAAGAGTCCACCCAATGTCATCATCCACTAACCTGCTATCCGGCGTAAAAGGAATGGGAAAGGCCAGAATTTGAAGGGTCTTTGGTTTTAATATATCCCTCAAATTGAAACTGGTTTCACCCATTCTCACTCTTATTCCACATACTTATTTATTATAGAAAGTGTAATGGCTCACATATATAGAAGCTTGAAGAAACAAAAAGTTGTAAATCTGGTTGTAAATCTGTCCTGGAACTGGAGATGCCAGCAGGCCCTCCCGAGAGCACCGAAATATCTGGAAAAATCAAGACTGATGGTGATTTATACTTAGGACCAGGTTTGGGGGTAATTTTTTTTGTTGAACATCACAAAAGGCACCAGAATTGTGGTTGCTTTAAAGGCCGGAACACAGCAAGCTGGTCAGCCATTGATCAAATATGTCTGTTGAGTGTCTGTCAGCCCAGGTTTTGCATTGTGTTCTACTCCATCAGCACTAGTTGGACCCATCTGTGGCTTTTTGGCCAGTTGAGCAAGTTAAATTGACATCAGACTGTCGATGAGAGAGATCTGATTGGCTGTTCAGCTTATAGAAACCAGTGCATGAGAATAAAAGATGGAAGAGATGAAAGCAAGTAAACAACAAGGTCAAAATGGCACCCACGGAATGCTCTTCTACTTTTACATTTTCATCTTACCAGAACATTACAATACGTGAATAATTTTAAAACGTCATAGTCGTCTGGAATGAAGAAAGTGAAGGCCAACTGATCAACATGATTCATATTTGAAATGGTAAGCATGACCTTTTTGGAGTGAATATTCGCAGAACTACTTTCAGTTTACCTTTTTGATTGACGAATTTAGACCACTGCTGTTATAGACAGTTACTTCATCCCAAAATAGCCTGCTTATAATTATAGACTTTGTCTGTAGTCTTTGCAGTGTGTTTAAGCACAACTTTTTAGGCACGACGAAGGTGGCTTTTATCGTAACTTGTCAGTTTGTAATGTCACAGGCTTAACTCTCTCTAAAGTTGTTGTGGTCACTCCAATGTCTTATCAGTTTTAGGAATGCAACCGTCTAAATTGGCAACTTGTTGAATCATCTTCATATACAGATGCAGCTGAGCGGTTTATGGTTTGGAAGCAGAGAAACCACCATGAGGCCAGATTCTCTACTCACACGTATGTGTGATCTTATAAACTCAGGGGAGGGATAGATGGGATTACGGAGGCTCCATTGTCTCCCCAGTGGGACAACTAATGATGTTCCTCAGTCGTGACATCTCTTGTAGACCATGCAAGCATCTCCCCACCTACCATGCGTCCTACGAAATGCACCCAACACTGATCTTACAGTAAGCTCTCTAAAGCTGCACTCAGAGTTGAAAAGACACCCGGTGTAAATACAGGGGGTGTCACCAACAGCAGCTGCAGTCAGTCCACTGAGAGGCTGATTAGCTTTCCAATGGATCCCTCAGACCCAGCTATCTGATTCCCTGCTCATCCAGTGATCCCCCTGTATTGATGTATAGCATTAGATACGACACCTGCTGTTAGTCAATTAATTCAATTGTGTACGTCAGAACATCATTTAAGTTGCATTGGGTTTTGAGGAGAACAGTGTAATCAAAGATTAAAACAAGGCTTATTCTAGATGCTTTAAGGAACAAATCGGCAGGATCAAGGGAGAGTAATATTACATGAACTTAACTCCTGCCACAGATTAAAATCACAAAAGATCAGTACACATAGCATCCTGTAGCTCTATAGTAATTAATAAAACTCTTTTCAAAAACAGAGAAGTCACTGAGCCTTTTCTTCACTGAGCTTAAGCCAGGACTAGGCCTTAGTTAAATTAAGATAATTAAGCAAATTTGACAAAAATGCCTTAGAAGAAAACATTACAGGTGTGCATCTTGACACAGAAAAATGACACTGACATGTTTTAAGATATGTCAGAGCAAGATATTTTCAGTTAAGACAGCTCAAACATGCATTTTAGTCTGGGACTAGCTTAAGCCTTGTCTGTGAAACCGGGGGTACATGTTTTATGTCCCGTTCCCATTGCTGTGGCAGTAATCACCTGTGCTGAAACACTTGATTGGTTAGTTTAGACATCAGTACTGGCTAACATTGAATATGAGTTAAAATGCATCATAAACTAATTTTGGAAAAAAATGTAAACTTAAATGGTGTACAAAATTGACTAGCTATGCTATATTATTAGATATAGCTGTATTATGAGCAAACATCTATTTGATTTCTATTTCTATTGTTATTTTTTTGAACAGTTGCAACTATAGATTTTTAAGAAACATCAGCACTAATTAGTTTTTGGAACACATATGATTCTGCAAACATACTGTATCATTTAACAGAATGGAAATAACTTGAAACAACTTTACAAACAAAGTAGAGTTTTTTGAACAGTTGTTTAAATTTAAAATTTGAAAGTTTATGACTTAAAACACTAGCTGAACTGGGCACAGAGATAGTGACTCTGAGGATGATGTCTCCTCGTCTCTGAGATATTAGAGAGCCACTTTAACTGTGTGGTGTAGGTGCCACTGTGAATTGGAGCGCTTGCGGGCATGACATTGTTTTTAACTTAATAAAGTGCTGAGTTGTGCACCTGGCTGAAGATTAGCAGTCAGACACCTGCTGAAAGGAAGAATTGAAAGTCCTCTAGTACTCACTTGCTCTCTTATGCAGAGATTACTGAAAGTGTTTCAGTCGCGACACATTCTCAACACAGCCTTGTCCTTGTTAGATTGGTGGTGCTTATTAGGTTTTCACAAAATTACCTTCTTATATTGTATTAAATAACATGTTTCATTACAGTGTCTGTATTATGCATATTTAATTTTAATGAGATAATTAATATAGTACAACAACATGATTAAATATTAAGTACATTGATTTGAAATATTCAGTACAGTGTAATTACATTGTAACTACATTGTAATACACCACATTACATGTTACCCCCACCGGTTATCTATGTATGTATTTTTGATTCCATTTTCCCCCCATTTTTTAAGTATCACTTGCATTTGTGAGTCTTTGTAGTTTACTTTTTTTCAATCAATTATTTGAACACTTGCTATTTCATTAGATTATGCTATCAATACATTTTTAAGCAGCTCTGCTGATCTAAAGAGAGACAGGGTGTTTTTGTTCTTGATCCTTCGTGAAAGCAAGCTTAGGTGCCTCTTAAATTGGCCAGTGCTCTCACCAGGGTCAAATAACAGATTAATAGGTTCAATAATGAGCTCCCTGGAGTGTCCACTGTATGAGGCACGTCTCCCTGGCCTCCTTTAGTCTTTCTCCTGATGGATGGTAGCAAGTATCATTCACACATCACAGAGGAAAATGACTTCGATGCCATTTATTTGAGGGAAAAAACATTCTCTGTTTCAGTGACATGTTGTTGTTCTTTGTGTCTGTTTTTGTCTTGTGATGTCTCATTGTCAGTGCATTGCTATGTCTCGAGGGCGGAGCGACAGAACGGTTTAAATGTTGTTCAGAGTTTCCTGTGTATGTATTACAATAGAGATATCTAATGTCAAATGCTGTTGGGACTTCAAAAACTGAATATAGTAAATAAATACTGAAAACAGAATTTACAAAATATTTTGTATCAGTTATCTATATAGATCTGTTTTTCCTGGACATCTCAGAGGACAGTTCACTTCAAAATGAAAAAAAATAAAAAATGTAAATGAAGCCGGACCTCTAAAATTATGAATGAATTAATTAATGAAATTTGTTTATGACATGTGCACTATATCACTGACTTGTGTTCTAACACATCTTTGATTTGAATTCCATTTAAAGTCATAAGAAAGGTTTATTAGAATGGCAGAATGAAATCTAAATTATTAAACACTAATCTGTCCCAATATCACATACACAAGTGGTATGGACCATATTATAGTTGGACAACATGCACAAGTCATATGACCAATTTCTCTTTAGTGATGTCTTTGCATGATTTTTGCAGCCTGAGAGTGCTGGTCCTCATTTACTTATTTTTTTAAAAGGACATTATTAATCAGAACATCATCAGGACATTATTTAAAAATTCACATTTTGTTTTTCATGCAAGAAAGAAACTTTGGTAACACTTTATTTTTAAGGACCAATTCTCACTATTAACTAGTTGCTTATGAGCATGCACATTACTAACATACTGTCCATTTATTAGTTCTTATAAAGCACATATTAATGCCTTATTCTGCATGACCATATTTCGTATCCCTTAATCTTACCCCACACCTAAACTTAATAACTATCTTACTAACTATTAATAAGCAGCAAATTAGGTGTTTATTGAGGGGAAACTCTCAATTAGTAGTCAATGTGTTCCCTATTGTAAAATGTTACCAAAACTTTTTCAGGTTTGGAACAACATATGGTTAAGTAAATGACAACAGATTTTTTAAGAAAAAATATCTTTGGGTGACCCTTTTATACTAGCAATTTTATACTAATGAGAGACAATCAATCTATGATATGACAACATGAAACAGTCAAAATGTTGTAGACCCAAAACTAAATAGAAATGGACTATTTGTGCAAGACTTGCACCTCCTTCACTAATGTAAAGATGTTTAGATAAGGCTGTACCTCACCTGAGCATTACTTACTGCACAACACTTCAGTGCTATTGTCAGAACCAATAGAAGCAACTGGCTTCCATTTCAATCATACTTGATACCTTATTCGCCCCCCTGCAATCATACCACAAACAAACATCAGAAAGCACCTCAGCTGAAAATCTCTGGTATCTTGTGTCTTGTCACTGGTGAGGAGGTGTAGGGAGAGAAGCATTATCAAGCCAGGCTGTGACTGCTGCAGTCTGACGTCTCTGTCCAGCATCATTAGCTGCTGGTCTGTGTGTTGAGCGGCTCTGCATGAGGAGAACAGGCAAGGTGTAAGATGAGGGAGACACACTCTGAGGCTGATTGCTTTATGCTACACCATGCGGTGATACTAATAACCTCTGTGTTCCTGCATTAATGCTCTCTGCCGTCACTCTCTCTCTCATGCTGGACATTTGGCTGAGCAGGTTTTGGCATTTCTGATAGGATTTTGGTGAGTTCTCATGTAACACGGAGTTTGCACTTGTTGATTTTGGGACTGAGGAGCTTCTGAAATACAACTTCATCTCTTAATAATAATAAGTACTTTGCAATCACTAGTGAAACAGTGTGAAGATTAACTTTTCTTAAAATATTAACTATATTACATAATTTAAAATAATTTTATGTTGTAAAATTTTACCTGCATGTTCCCATTTCCTGTGGATAAAATAAACTGATAATATACATACATACATACATACATATATTATAATTATTATTATTATTTTCCACCCACAAAGTGCATGTTTGTGGAAAACGACAAAACTAGAAACTAACTTCAGTCCAAACACAATCTCCTCAATAAGATTAGGAATATTTAGTTTTCTCATAATTTGATGACTTCACAGTGAGTTTGACGTCTTAATACAGATAAACAAAAAAAGGATATAAAAATCCATATAATTGGGGGGTGGGGGGCACTTTAGTTTAGAGACCAATTCTCACTATTAACAGGTTGCTTATCAGCATGCATATTACTAAGCATATATACTTAAATGCTTTATTCTGCGTGACCACATTTTAAATCCCTAATCTTCCCCATATGTAAACTTAACAGCTAACTTACTATTAATAAGCAGGAAATTGGGTGTTTACTGAGGCAAAAAGTCTTAGTCAAGTTAGTTAATAGTGAGAATTGAAACTAAAGTGTGACCAAAAAAATGTAATTTACAGATATGCATGAAAAATAATTGTTGATATTATTTCAAAGATTTATATTTTTTGTCCTGGTTAAACATATTTCATGGTAAAGTGAGGACATGCAACTGAAATATTAAATAATAGTTTAACATATAATAATTAAGAAAAAAACAGTCATTAGCCTACTTAGAAACATTAACTAAAATAAGTGCTCTCAATTATTTTCATTAGATCAAATATATCCTTGAATTTCTTGTGTAAGTTGGTTTGGTACAGGAGCAAAATTCTCTGTGGCATCTTGCTTGTTTTATGTCAAGTGGGGCCAGAACGTTTCTCTGTTTGTGCATTCGTGTATGTGAGCTGGGGATGACCAAGTGGCAGTCCCACACCAAGGTTGATGTAAACATGTTTCTGTCCCCGTTGTGTGCAAGCAAACCCTGGGGGCAAGACTGCCCTTATATCCAATGGGTTGGTTGGCTAAAGCTCCACGGGTTAATGTCTCTGAAGCACACAAATCAAAAGAGCATTGCACGGGGGCAGGCTCCTATTGCACAGACCTACCCAAACTGCTCATGTAATGCTGTCCTCCCTGGCAAAAGAAAAAAGAAACCAAATACACACATGGATTTATAGTTCATTGGACGATTTATAAACATGGAGTGTTTTTTTATTTTGTTGCACACTCAACTGAAGAGATATGCAATGATTCCAAAATGAAGATTTGAAAGTAATTTCCCCCCTTTTAGGAGGTGTGATTGGTAAATCCAAGTGTTCCCTCTCTCTTTTTCTCTGCAGTGGCTAAATGACCAGTGTGTGATTCTTGCATCGTTAGTAGATCAAGCCTGGAGGAGAGTCCTCTCCTTTGAAATTGCTGTAGAATCCCATTTCTCCACACGGCTCACCCTTGAAGTTTTTTCCCTCCCGCACTCAAAAGAGATCAGGATTGCTCTTTAAAAAAAGACTGAAAGAAAGCAAAACCTAGGACTGCTTTTAATCTGGGGAATGAGTGCTCTGCCATGAAACACAACCAATGAGCGAGTGCCTACCAGGCCTGGCCAGAGTATTAATATTTAAATTCCCATCCAGATAATCAATAGAAGGGAGCACTTCAGTGCGTGGTTAGCCCCGTATGGGAGGCGATAAGAGTGAGAAAAACCTCCTGATTAAGGCTCTTAGAAGCTCTCCACACTGTGTTGTGCTCAATACTTTAGCACTGATTATAACCTATTGAGGCAGAAAACCTGATCGAATATAACCTCTTTTGAATTCCTTGTTCCCTCAATGGAGTGTCAAAAAGAGCATTCAGAAGTTCGTGTAACAAAATGGCAGCCTGTCTAAATCGTTCGCTGTTTCTTCTTTGCATATGGTGCGCAAGAGAAAATTTCAGGAGCCTTTATATTCGAGCATAATGCTTTGATTTGGGAGCCAGTGTCATAACGGGCAGCAATAAAGAACTTATATCTTATTCTTCTTTTCAGTGTACATAAAAAATCCCAGCTTAGTCCTCTTTGTCTTTTGAATGCTTTGAACTCTTTTCAGCCTTAAAGGGCACTTTTTGTGCTTTAGACTGTGGTGTGCATTCACTGTAAAAACACTCAATGCCACAAGAAGACCACAAGCAAAACTGCGAGTGTCTTCGGCCAGACCACACATCTTAAGCATTTGCATAATTTAAGGAATAAAAAGAAAGAGAGAAAGAGAGAAAACTCCATCCATTTACAAACGAGTGGGCGATCCTCGCCGCATACTTCCACCAGCCTAAAGGGTTAACCTGTGCAAGTTTCGGTCAAATTGTGCCAACAACGTCTTGGAATCCAGACCTTTGAGAAAGGGCTGGGCTCTTTTGTCATTGTCTGCGCTTAACTGAAGACATCATAGATGGAGGAGAAGAAAAGCGTCATGGGCTCATGCAAGTGCAGAAGCTGGGGATAATATTTTGTTTGAAGGGCCAGCAGAAAGGAGAGCAGAAGGCGCAGAAGAAGAGGCCAAGAAGATGTTGAAAGAGAGCAAGTCCAAAGCTGAACTGCTCAGTTCATTTTCCAGCTCACTGGCCTTCGTAATCCATCTGGGCCAGCTGCTAACAAGATTGGGTCTGAAGTTTACCTCCACAATGACTTAATCAGATTAAGATCCACAAAGATCAAATAATGACCCTGCTTTGGGGCAAGTTCACTTGGCCCTTGATTGCGTTGTGTGGTCCTTGAGATTTATTAAGGAATAATGTGTAGTTGATGCTTATCAAAATATTTAAGCTTTCTTGAAGAATAATAATATTAGTTATCAAGTATCTTAAAATAAGGCTGCAACCACATCTCTAAAAGTCCTACACATGCAACTGAACTCTTGAGCAGAGCTTACGAAGACGCACACTGAATTAAATAAGTTTTGCAGGCAAAAGAGCATCTTACAGTAATTACCACTCAGCAGTTTCAGGACCCAAGGCAGGATTTTGGTTAAAAAAAAGAAAGACAGAGTTCAGGAGAAAGTGGTGTTCCTCGTGCAGAGCGGATGCTAAATGTCTCACATGACTCCATGATTTTCGGGATCCCACTGTTTTGTTTTCTGAGTTTATCTCTCTCTCGCACTCTCTCTTTCACTTTTCCCCGCTCCCCTGTTCTTAAAAGGGGTAACGGGATTATTGGCAGAGGCATAGAAACGTGATTGTCTCACAGCAGATGGTGCGCACTGCTTCACCTTTGAGAAAAGTTAATTAAGCCCGCCATATTGTGCCCATCCAGGGGAAAAATGTAGATGAATATTGAGCAATCGAACTCTGTGTCTCCTTTTCAAGCCCTTTCTGTGGAATGGAGGAGCCCATTGAGGGAGAATTATTTACAGAGCCAAACTAATTCAAGGCCAGGCCCCCCCAGTCCCTTCCCACGTCTGCACCAGCCAGCCCACTAGGCCCAAAAATGGTTTGCTATATGGTAAGTATGGTGTCTACCAAATTAAACCAGTCTGTCCTCAACTATACGAGGTGTGATTGCAGATGGGGGATGAAATTGAGTTTATTTATATCTTGCTACAAAATGAAAGTGCAGAAGAGCGTGGCTAGTTTTACCGTTAAAGAGAATTAGGCCAAGACCTGCTGGTAAAATAATGAAACGCTAACTTTCATTCCTCTATGAGCTCGTTTGTTTGAAGGACGGGAGAGTTCTTTAAGGCTGAATGAGAGGTTGAGAGTGAAATTTGAAAGCTTTGAGACTGGCAGCGTTTTATTGGGAAACAGGGAGATGTGGATTAGGAGCCTGAGTGAAATCAGAATAACAAAATAGTGTTCAAAGTGCACAACATGGAGGGAAGAGCCTGCTGGGCATAAAATAAAAGTTGGGGTTAAGCTTATTGTAAACTCCTTCCACTACGTTCCAATGGTAGATGTTACATATGATTAGAGGACCTTTGGTGTGGAGGTCCTGTTGCGGTACTTCCGTTCCAGTTGAGCATTGCTAATTTCTTAAACCCCTGACCATGGCTTTTGCTACGCCTGGACCTGTTTTTACCCACCTCCCCGCTTTCTAGTTCTCTTTCATTTTTTCTTCTTTATTTTCTAAAGTCCAAATTGAATGGTGAATCAGCTACAGTACTTTAGTCATTTCCCCAAATGTTTAATCCTTCTTAGTGCACACACACTGTGAAATGAAATTCTGATTGGTCACGAGTGCTTGTGTTTAATACTTCTCTGAAAATGGATAAAATAAATCAAATACTTTATTTCTTCAGATGGAAAGAAGAAGAAACACACACACACACACACACACACACACACACACACACACACACACACATCACATCCTTAGAGGAAATATGCTTGTACGTGTTATGTCTTTGAAAAATTATCACATTTTTGCTATTATATTTCAGTTGTAAGCGTGGTGCCATATCTCCAAATTAATTCAACATAAAAATATTTTTTTCAGATTTTGCAAAAGTGGGAGAAGGCGAGCAACAGCTCTGCAGATTAGAGGAAGTATACCAGTCAGAGCGCAGTTCTTGGGCAGTGTTAACTAAGTCAATTGTCTCTTCATTGAAAGCATCTCGTCCTCTTGAATGTGTTTGTGGAGCGGCCCACAGCATTCTCTCCAGCGACTGTTTGTATGGGTATTACGTCCCCTTGAAGTGTGGCCTCCTCCCTCCAGAGCCATTGATATATCTCTATTGACTCTCTCTAGCTGTGGACAGACCTACCAGGATAAAAGTGACTCACACTAATCACCCGGTCACTTGGGGGGCCAAAAGGAATCCAGACAATAGACCTTATTCGCTTTCCATTAAGTCTATCTCTAGACCTATCAACTTTTATAGGAGGAGTTATAGTTTTATAAGTGGCTCATTATATTACTTCTATATGTGAGGTATGTTAATGTGAGTACGTGTCTGCCGAAGGTAAGCTGGGTGTCCGATATATATTAATAGTCTTAAGTTAGACAGACTGTTTTTCAAATCGTGCTGGTTGACCTTTCGATGTGTGAAAATTACTTCTCACACCAGCCACAAAGCACATAATACAGCCCAATTAAATCAGAAGACAATCTCCACATCACAGAACTATGGTACAATGGTGACAATAAATCCCAAAATGATCTTGGTTTTCAATTCGTAATCGAACACTGAAATGCTCGATTTTTCGGATAAATGCAACAACTAATTGATAAAAAAATTGCAGTAACTACAGAGTGTCTGTTAAGTCATTTAATTAATTGACAGTAAACATATACAAATGTTTAGTTTAGAAATCATGTGAAATTAAGGTTAGGGCAACGTGTTTTTACTCACTCAAAAGTTCACTCAAAAACTAAAATTCTGTGAGTACACGATGAACATTTTTATTTTTAAGTGAACTATCATCCAACTGTGTTTTTGTAGCATAATATGATAGAAAATCAAATGGATTTAATTATATTGTTTGTAGTCATTTGTAGATCCAATCAAACAACTTAAACAACCCACATTGTTATTTGAAGCTATTGAAATATATAAAATGACAAATGATTTGAAGCATTTCTGTAATTATACAAAATTCTGATGTGTAGCCTCTTAAAGGATGTGTTATACATATGTGAGATGGCAGTCATTAGAGTGTGGAAGCCCCGGCAAGGGCAGATTTAGCTCAGGGGCCAGAGCCAGAGGTGTTACCTCATCAGCCACAAATTGACAACAAGATTTACCCGCATCCATAATTGTAGTTTCTCATATCCAAGTTACGCCAACTAATGACAGCAAAAACTTGAAGGCCTTTCTTGGCTAGTTTTAATGAGACCCCCTTCTTTTAAAGACCACAAAATGCCACCAATTTAAGTTCTGCCAATTTTCTCCACTTCTACTTGAGAACCACCCTGGGAGAGGAGAAATCATCATACTGGTCAGCAGCGGCGACACTTAAAGAGGAAGTCAGCATGGGTCTACTTTCCCTGAATGACCAGAACCAGATTAAAATTCAGGAAATAATGGCTTTCTGTCATGTGCTCATCATGATGTCCTCACCAACTTTTAATTAAGAGAAAAAATAGTTTCTCCTTCCATTCAGTGGGAGCAGTGTGAATAAGGAAAGGAAAAAGGGGAGAGGGAGCAATAATCAGAGTTCTGCTTCTCTTTTGAGCCTTGATAAATGTAACCGTTTGTTCTGCACATGACAGTTTTAGAAATGTTAAATTTCTGCAATCCAATTTGTTCCTTGTAATTCATTTGACAGTTATGTTTTTATTTTTTTATTATATAATTTACAATAATATAAGTGTTGTAAATATACACTCTTAAAAATAAAGATGCTTCACGATGCCATAGAACATTGGTCTCAAACTCAATTCCTGGAGGGCCACAGCTCTGCACAATTTAGCTCCAACCCTAATCAAACATACCTGATCCAGCTAATCAAGGTCTGCAGGATTACTAGAAACTTCAAAGCAGGTATGATTGAGCTGGTTGGAGCTAAACTCTGCAGAGCTGTGGCCCTCCAGTAATTGAGTTTGAGACCACTGCCATAGAAGAACCTTTTTTGTCTAAATGGTTCTATAAAGAACCTTTAACATCTGAAGAACCTTTCTGTTTCACAAAAGGTTCTTTGTGGCGAAAGAAGGTTCTTCAGATTATAAAAATGTAAGAAAGAGATGGTTCTTTAAAAAAAACCTTTGACTGAATGGTTCTTTGTGGAATCAAAAATGTTTTTTCTATGGCATCGCAGTGAAGAACCTTTTAAGCACCTTTATTTTTAAGCGTGTATATATAACCCAAATGCTAAACATTATGCCTGTAAATTTTGTTTAAACTATAGACTGCAGCTTGATTTAGCCTCCAATTGCATTTCATTGTTTGGGGATTGTGTCTTTCTCAGAGTTCTCCGTAAAACCCTCAGATCTTTTGAGCACTGGCCACCTTTTAAAAACAGATCACAAGCTTAGTTTGCTCTAATCTGTTTGTGCTCCTTACAAACCAAAACGAAACCAATCTAAGAGCAATCTGGATCAGTTAGTGGGTTTAAATGAGAAAGCATTTGTGCATGGAATGGATAAAATGAGGAAATAATTTTTTTTTAAGTTGTGAATTTATTATTTATTTATTAGAATTCAGTTTTATTGCGAAGTAAGCTGCAAATAAATTAAAGTATTTTTTTTTAAAAACATTATAAATAAATAAATATATTTTCTTGTTTGTCTGTGTCTGCCTTGTTCTATGGCTAGGCTATGATCACTGAGTCTGTTTTGGTAAAGATCCATATCTGCTTTGTATTCTCTCTCTGTGTCTTTCCAGTGAAGGTCCATATTGAAATGATCTGCACGTTACAGTTCTAAAGTGTCCAGCACAACCGTTTTAATATGCACAATTAGACGTCATAGATATGTGTTAATTGAATTGGTGTTTAGCTGCTTGTCTGTTATTGTTTTGTTTTACTCTCTGCATATTTATTTATCCCACAATTCCTAAAATTGGCAGCAGCTGTGTGTATAGCAGATGGTTTAGTTTGTAGATGTGTCATCAGAACCACACAGCTCCTTCTGCCCTGTGTACACAGAGTGCTGTTGGGTAGTTGGTCTGGGAATATGGAAATAGGACTTAAATTCTTTAATGTAGATTGCACTTGCGTGTATATTTTAACATGACAGCAAAAAACAGGCTAAATGTTGTGCTGTTAGGCTTGCAGCTCACAAAACATCCTCCACCCCCACATGCTTTTATTGAGTGTGGAGGGAGAGAAAAGTACAGAATCATAGCTTGCAGGTAGTGTTGAGGGTACGTGGTGAGTCTATGATATATGACATGTGCTCCATGCAGTCTTTGTTAATTTCCCAAGGACCTGTCAGTGCTCCAGAGCTGTCAGTTAAAGGCTCCGTTAACTCTGCTTAAATCCCCGTTTACCGCCTGATTCTGCTGACAAACATGAGAGATGAGACAAATGAAAGACTCTCGACTTCCTCATCTCACATCTCTCAATTTTAAAGAGAGCACTTTTTATCTGTGTTTTGGCCTGCCCAGTTTGAAATGTGACAATTACATATGTTATTACATGTTTATTACATATGTATAACAGATAAAATGTTACTAATGTGAAAAAATAATGTGGGTTTGGTGGTATGATCTGTGATTACACACTGTACATGAATTATAGCTAATTTTAAAGGATTCACTTATGCTAAGATTGTAAACACAATCACACATTCCACTACAGCCCTCTAATTTGCCAATCTCAAGCATATGCAGTGAAGTAATTTCTCTCTTTTACATTTTAAAAGGGTCCCCATTAATCCTGAGGTCATAGGCCTGTGGCCCTGTCTGATTATTGCTTTCACATTACTCACTCAAGGTCGCGTCATTGCTGGAAGCTCAGACCTTGTCTGATGTATTTATCTCAAGAGATAAAACTGCAAACATCCTCACACACACAGCAGAGGCACTCACACAATTAGAGATGCACACATACAGAGCATTTTGTTTAGCCTCTAAATTTAATTTGCCAAATGTTTCAGTCATGCAGAGGTGACGTCTGCTATGAGACTAATTTCAAACGTGTTTCCAAATCGTTCAAAAAGTGTTCGTGGAATGATGTTACATTGGCGGAGAGTAAACAAGTGTAAACAACATCTTCCAGAATGCAGTTTGAAGGTGTCTACCCAATCACCGAGCACGACCCGTATATGTGACATTCCACCAGGCAATAAACAGCACAGCTCTCCAATTCTGGGCCTATTAGATGTGGGAGGGGGAGGGCAAAAAGGCTAGGATTCTTTGCCAGAGACTGACAGGGGTCCTTGGGACAATTACAGCAGAGAAAGAGAGAAAGAAAGAGAAAAGGAGAGAGAGAGAGAGAGTCTTTCTTCGGCCCCCGCGGCCTGCTGGTGCTGAGTAAGATTCATGCCCAGGCAGAGGAGGATGCCAGTGCACTAATACTGCCTGACAGTAAATGTCATCAGAATTTAAATTACACGGCCTGCTCCCTCTCACGGAGCATGAGAGTTTGCTTTAACCTATATCGGCCACCGCAAACAGCGGCGGAGGAGCCCGTGGGGGCTAAAGAAGGGGAGTGGGGGTTGCGGGGTGGGAAGTGATGTTTTTGCACTTCAAGACGTCTCGTGGTTTGAAAGCACCAGCTCAGTTCTTTCTCCTCCCTTGTCATGTATGTAAAAGCAATGAGCTGATCCACCAGGCGTGTGCACGGCTAATTAGAGGGATTCAATTAGCCTGATCATTAACGATGTGGACAGATCTGCTGCTTTCACTAACGACTCGCACACATGCACCCCCCGCTTTTGTCCCCTGGCTGATATTAACGTTCGCAAATGGGTTATGAGCATGGATGGCATGCGGAGATGACCAGGCCAGGCCAGGATTGTGAGGAACGCAAAGTGCTGGGAGGTTCATCCGTTTGAATGAGCGTCTATATGGAAATATGCTTCAGTTTAACAGTTTCATATGACAAGCATTACTGTAATGAGCTGATGATGGGCCAGAACTAAATGCATGTGGTGTATTGGATAAATGGTGTTTTTTTGTTATGTGACACCTGCAAATATTAACCTTCAGCCATGGCACCGCAGCAGTCGAAAGTTGTTTTAGATGGTATGATGTTCGGAAGACTACTTTTATATTTCATACAATCAGGTTCTTGCTATCATACAGTAGATTATGAGGTGGCCTTATTAATAATTTGAGGTGTGTTTTTACGCTGTTCAGTTGTCCTCCCGTGTACTCGATGTGATGGAGTTTGCGCTGAGATGATATAATTTAACCATTACAGATGAAGTGTTACTTTGTTTTCAGCATCTTATTAGCATATGTCAGTATGTAATAATTATGCCCAGTCCTGTCACACAGTTTGCTTTCCTGTGTAAGATAATGAGGGTGAACTTTCACTGCAAGTATCTTTATTGAGAAGAAACGGAGGGATTGTTTTAGGTGTGGAGTCTCTGCAATTACCTTTAACTGAAGTAACATTAATAAGATAAGTGACCTTTTCTTCATTCACACTGCTGACCAGTCCAGGGACATCATGAAGGTCTGAGCATCTCTAATACACTTGGATCTCCCTGAAGAGTTTTAACATTGGTATGCAAACTTTAGATCTAAACATTGAACACATGTAAACCGTAAAGACTATTTCACAAATGTATGAGATAAATATGCATCTTTCCTGATTTAATTGAATGTTTACTGGTGTTTTACAGCCATTTTATGGTGCCCAAAAGGAGAATGTGTTCTCTCGTTCTTCTAAATGTATAAGCAGTAGGGTGAAAAGCACTTATTAAGCCTTTTATAAAAAGATACAAGAGATATACGTGTCAGATGCGATTTGCTGCTATTGTAGCTCCATGTGTTCCAGACGAGTTTCTTTCTCCTCCGTAAGGAGGTTACATTAAACCCTATAAACTTCAAAATTCGAAGAAGCTGTAAACGTTTGATTCCAGAACGGCGCTTGTGACACCCCTGGGAAGAGTCCCAAACTGGATTAGTTTAATGCTCTTTAGTGCTTGTCTCTGAGCGTATCCACATCTGTCTGCAGTATTGCTGTCCTACAAACGTACGATGCTGAAAATGTCAAGACCGATCTGGACTCTGCCTTCCCCTCAAATGAAAACGCTTACCCATGCTGAAGTTCATTCTTTTTGTAAGCACGTACTGTATAAGGGAGCTTGCTTTTCTACAATTTGGAGGAGCTCCAGTGTCCGAAGCATTAAGTGTAAAGCCGCCTTCTCATTGAATTTGTAATTTTCTGTGCAAATGTGTGTTTTGTTTACAGAGAGAGAGAGTGCTTCATGGGGAATCCAAGCATGAAGTGGAAAAAATATGACTCTGATGGAGAATGAGTGGTCAGTTAGGAATGTGCATTTCCTTATTTATCCAGATTGTCCTGAGGTCATTTCTTCCACTCTTTCATCCTCTATCACCCATTCTTCTATCTTCCTCTGCCCGATACTATTATTTCCTATCACATTATGAGGCTCTTCTTAGAGGAACACTCAAAGTGTTCCTGTGTGAGAAACACATAACTGTTTTTCTTCTCCTGAATGTGACAGGGCCCACATTCGTGCTTTGTTCTATACTTGGGGGTAATGAGCGATCCATATTTCGCCAAGTGTTGTAAAGAGATGCCCCTGGCCACTCACAGCTGTAATGGAAGGCAATGGCGTGTCTTGGGTGGAATGAGCATTAGAATAAGTGCAATCCGACCGCACTGTCATTACACAGGCCGCAAGATGAACAAGATCTAATCACTCCAGTGGAGGTTTTCAGATGTGTTTCTAAACTGGGGAAACATAAGGTTTTATTATTTTGTTGTGGTGTACAGTTTAAGAAACACACATACTGTAGGCTACTTTATTGATCCCCAGGGAACGTTCAGTAGGACATGACATATTTATGTACACATTTATGTAAAACAGTGTGCAAAAACATGAATACACAGATCATTTTAGCAAATTCAATTCAGAATTAAAATATTCAAAACTACTGGGTTTGTTTTTAATAATATTTTGCACAATACTAGTATCCAGAAATGTCTGGATAAAGGTCTGATTGAGCCACAACTGTGTTTGTCTGCATGTGATTACTTCAATAAAAATAACAATCTATCATCATTTATTCACCCGTTCCAATCCTATGTGACTTTCTTTCTATTGTGTACCACAAAAGATGAAATTTTGAAGAATATTCTGATGCTCAAACTAATGGCAGTAAATGTGAAGGAATGTGAAATCAAAAGGATTCAAAAACACCATTAAAAGGTTTCATCAAAGCAGCCCATGTGATTTATAGCTGTTAAAACCTGTTGCAGTTCCAGTGTACCGCCGACGGTACACTGCCCCCGCAGGGGGTAAAGTTCGTCAGATACAAAAACAACAACAAAAAAAATCTGAACATGTCATATATCTCTGGAAAGCTGAGATTCTTCTGATTCGAACGATGTAAGGCATTTTAAGATACAATCAACACAGCAGGTACAGTCAGTGTCTTTGTCAGACCACCAACAACCAAATAAACAATAACAAAACTGAAGGAACTCACATATGAAGCCTCCTGATAGTCCACTGATCCATAAAATTCCAACAAAAACGGTGTTGTTACACTGCAAAGGGTCCAGACTATCCAATTCAGTACAATATTTAGTCCATAACACATGTATATGTTGATAAACATCCACGGAATGTAGTAGTATCATTTCACATTAGCAGACGGAGCTATCCACTCTTCTGTGTTTTCTGTAATTTAGCGTCTATTCTCATACAAACAAAGCAAATTATTTGATGTCAAAATGGCCGCTGAGATCTGACCTTTTGACTGACACCTCATTTGAACCAATAGCTGCATCTTAGAGGGTCAACATACCGCGAAAGCTAATGAGCGTCCAGCATTGGAAATGAAGCCGCCCTCTTTTGATGGACAGTAGATCGATCCAATTGCATTACAGTCTGCAAATGACTGTCGTTTCTGATAGCCAATGAGCTTCTAAACAGACTGATATGACGCTTTAGGGGGTCGGTCCAGGCTATCATGCCCAAATCTTGCTGCGCAGAAGGTTAGACTGACCAGCGCGCTTGCGCACGGAAACGCGTACATGAAGAGCTCACGGCTGAATGATGGTGAGAGGCGAAAAATGCACAAAAACACACTTTTTACACTAAGTTGTTGTTGAACAATGTGCTCGGCGTGACAGAGATTACATTTTTGACGAAGATAGCGATGTTTGAGGACATTTTTGACGAAGAGAGCGATGTTTCAGCCATTGAAGCGGAGGAGTTGTTTTTGCATGAGGCGAAAACAACTCCATGCAACACTGTCAACAAGTAAGTGTATATTTATATTTATATATATTATACATATTTATGTATCTTATACATATTTTACAGTATATATTGTGGTATGTTTTTTGATGCGTCCCTGGTCACTTATGTCCTGTTTTTGTGTGTGTGTGTGTGTGTGTGTTTTGAGGTGTTCCTGCTAACTTCTGTTTTGTGTGTTGTTTTTTTATAATCACAGATAATCATCTGACATTGAATCGAATGAAGTCTGGGAGCCAGTCAGCAAAAAGCCATATACTGAGGGACATGATGACAACATTTAAAAAACACTATAATCAGAATCAGAAGAGCTTTATTACAAGTATGTTTACACACACAAGAAGGAATTTGTCCTGATGACAGGAGCTTCCAGTGCAGAAGAAAGTACAGACATAGTGCAGACATACATGATAGTGCAGACATACATGATAGTGCAGACATACATAGGAATAACACAGTAGGGATGGAATATAACACCAATATAAGAAAAAAAACAGAAATTAAATAATGTACTATGTACAAAAATAGAAGTATAGGGAAAAAATGGTAATTAGATTAGAATTTAGAAATAGATGTTATTTACAAGTGTACGAATTTTGGATTCTGTGTATAAATGTCACTATAATGTGTTTATGCTTCAGTTACTATGTGTCAGCAATTATTGACAGTGAATCTGGATGTGAAATTGAATAGATCTAAGTGTAACCTTTCATTAGAGCCCAAAATTATGACTGTACATTAAAGCATTCAAGTATTACAGCTTTTTATGTGTCGTTGGTTACAAAGGGTCATTTGGAGTCTCCGAGTGTCCTTTTTTGTGAAGCGCCTAGACATAAACTTAGATAAACATGTGTAAAACACTCATTCTCTAAGGTATTGTTATCAAATTTGAAATGTGGCTTGGTAAGGCTTCATTCTGTGATCCCATTGTATTTTCCAGCTCATAGCTCCCAGCTATAGTCATCTGCAGGCTTTTGTTTACAAAAAAAATGTAGACGGAATTTTCTTTTTTTACTTTTTCAGTGTGTTCAAAGTTCTATTACTCAATATCAGTAAGACTTACAGTGATTCTGACTGTTGAGAAACAAACCTCAGAGAGTCACCTTTCAAAAGAGACCAAAACATGCATATAATCCAAATGGTTCAAGAACAGCATGCAATTTACTTTGGGTATGCCTTTTTTTAGGCATTTTAGGCAAATTTTACAGGAACCGTGAATCAGTGAGTAGAAATGAATCCACCTAAATCATGAACAAATCATTCAGACCAGTTTTGTGACCTGGATCAACTGATTATTCATAAAGATTCAACACAAACGAATGATTCATTCATGAATCAGACATCGAGACTTGTTACATGAACTCTCACACATGTGCCAAAGAGATCTAGGGCATATGTAAAAAAAAAAAATCTTTGTAAATAATGAGATAACATTAGGGTAAGAAAATGATAACAGAAATTTAATTTTGGGGTGAACTTTCCCTTTTAATTGAACTTGTTTTAGGTTTTACTGTAGACAGATTTACTTATAGCATCGCTCTCGTTTACTTTGTGGCTCTGTTGCCTAAACCTTTCTATGCCAGCAAGGTCATGTGATTGCTCTGCCCGCTGCAGTCACAAACACACAGTGACAATGGCGTCCTCCTTTCTTTAATCTGAATGCATTCACCGTCACTGTTCCCTCGCTCATCCTGTCTCCAGGTTAATGCCCTCATACAGCGTGTCAGCTGCAGTGTGCTCCCTGGTGGATGTGTGCTCTGCCATGACTGCTATGCCCAGCCTGTTTAGGAGGGGAAGTGTTTTCCTGCGACCGCGCCAGAGGAGAGGAAAACACGCTTTTATGCCACTGCATGTCACTAAGGTCACAGAGGTATGCTGCACCTCTGGGCTAGAGGTGTTTCTGCAAGCTATGTGGTGCAAATGTGCATCAATGCAAAAGAAGAAAAAATGTAATTTTTAATATCCATTTTTATGGCTAAAGGGCTACAATGAATAACACCTGATGACCTTGGTTGAGTACCAGCACAGGTTGTTGAAGACTTGATTTTTAGTATAGTTTTATTCTACTTTTATTCATTTATTCCACAAGCAAAAGCATTAACAAGATAAAGCCAGTATATTATAGTATTCAGCTGGAAATATGATCATGTCTGCCCTCATGCTCTTCGCAAAATAAAACAGCTATTAGTCTGCTGATATGATGCATTTATCTATAGTTTATATATTTATATATAGCTATATGTAATTTATAATAAATAATTTATTTATACCGATATATGTCTTAAAATTACCTGTTTGCATTTCATATAGAATTTTGACTTTCCATGGTATTTCTTTGTCAAAATATTTTTTTATATATTATTTAATTCCTTAATACTCTGTGGATTACTCAAAATTTTCGCTTTAAAGTACAAATTTCATATTTTTTTGCAATTACGGTATAATAATAATAATAATAATATTAATTATTATTATTATTATTATTATTATTAATGATTATTTATTTATTTATTTATTTTTACTTTTTCATACAATTTTTTTAGATGTATATGTTTACATTTTATTGAGAAAAATTGGTGGGTACACTTTAAAAAAAAAAAAAAAAATTACATTCACATATTATTTGCCATACCCAGCAAATAAAGCCGATAGCCCTATTGTTATCCTATTGAGAAAAATTGGTGGGTACACCTTTAAAAAAAAAAATTGCATTCACATATTATTTGCCATACCCAGCAAATAAAGCAGAGAGCCCTGTATTGTTATCCTTTCTTCGGTACAGCACAGTTTCAGACTGTGGCTTACTGGCTCAGAATTCTCATTACCTATTCTCAACACAATGCACATGTGCCATTACAGAGCCATAAAGGCCTGTGAAGGTCAGCAATGATCCAAGCTGCTGCACAAATGTGCCAATTTACATGTCACTTCAAGTGTACATTGCATCCTCTTAGGACTAAATGCTCGTTTTACAGCAAGTAAATGTGATATAGATGCATTCTGAGGACTTGACACCACTGCGTCTTCATCTGACCGTTTGCTGACAGTATGAGCGGTTATTTAGTCCACATATGGAACAGAAGCAGCACAGAAAGAGATGGCATTCATGCGCTTTGCCAAATGTGAAATTGCTTCTTGTTTTTTTTACGTGAATGCTCTGTTTTAAAATAGTTGCCAACAGGAGATTAATTTGATCAATTAGGGAAATTCTCACAAATGTAGCCCCCAGAGCACCAAACATTTCTGAACATTTGAAATAAGCAGTGCTATGAAGAGGTGTGTGATTCGGCTATAATGTGCCTGTTTCCTCCAGCTGTTCACTGGCTTGAGGTCTGATTCATGGAAGCGCTCTCAGCTTCAATGCAGGAGGTGGTATGTAGTGAAGATGAGTGTCATGTCCAATGACCAGAAAAAAATGTCTTATACCTCAATTACATTACACTCCATGGAAATTTATGCTACACCCTGTCAGGATTCAACCACTAATCACAGTGTAGAACAACACGCAAGACAGCAATGAGGGGAAAAAAATATGCCCGCGGGTCTGTCTCTCTGCTTCTTCTAGAATGAGAAAGTGACTAATTAATAAACATTTGCCAAGCAATCAACCCATTTAATGCATTTACCATGCAAATGTTCTAGTACGTGTGAAGAAGACTAATGGATTATGTTATAGCTCACCTCTTGAAGTATCCTTACGTGTAATTGTGGCAGCATTAGAGAGCTATAAGTGAAGCGTGTTGGTGTCCAGTAATATGGGAATGAAACGAGTCAAAGTGGAAATAGTATATCCCTTGCAGTTTCAGTCCCTGAATGACACAATGTGGGATGTATGAAGATATAATTGACAGGCCATAGATCCCCCAGATCTTGCATGATTAGCAGTTTAGATGATGCTTTGTCAGCGAGACTCCTCCTATCTTTAGCTCATTTTCATGTGATTTTTCAGAGCCGCAGACTCTGTGTTTAATCAGTTTAGCTCAACTTAAGTTGGTGGCGCTGATGCCTCTGCGCTTTAAAGCAGGGATTTCTTTGCATCCCCACTGAATCCCTTTTCACATAACTTAATATGCCATCTTGCTCTCTCAGGGCTAATAATTGAATCCAGGCAGAGTTTAAATAGCTTAAAGGACAGGGAATACAGATGGGCATTGCCGTGATTAGCGCAAACTCCGGCCCATGGCCTCTATGTTGGCTGCAGGATTAAGACATTACGAAGAGAATGACAGGGCTTTTTTAACACTTTATTCCCTCTCAATAACATTCTTTCACATATTAATACCACCCCTAGGTAGCTACTTTATCATGCAGAAGAACTTAATCCACTGGTGTTGAGTCCATCTCACTCTGGCTTTGATGCAGCCCCCACCCTCTGCTTTAACACTGCTGCTGGAAGCCCTGTGTAAGACAAAGCACCCGTGACAGAGACAATCAGAAACAGCTCAGGCCCAAAAAATGGGCTTCAGCCTTTGGAGAGCAGAGAAGAGAAGAGCCATCGTTGAAATAACATTAAGTCAAAGAGAAAACATCAAAAGAGGCAGAAGTAGACAATATGAACTCCTGAAGAAGAACCTTTAGAGCTCACATTGTGCCAGAGAAATGTATCATTTTCACTCTTTTCTTCGCCTCTGATTTGAGTCAGAGGGTTAGGCCCTAGTGATCTTCTTGTATGCCCCTTTATCTGAGGAGCACCTCTGACCTCTGGCTGAAAGGCCCTGGATACTGTGATGGGTGTAAGCTGGGGGGTGTGTGTCTGATGTGGGATTGCCGCTATTGCTGGCATTTAGCTTGCCTGTGAGCAGCGGTGGTGGTCAGTTTCTCGTCGAGAGCCTCACCCTGGGAAAAATTATTGGGGTCAGAGCACCCGTCGCATTCACCGGCATGCAGAATTAGCAAAATCCGATTTGCGATGGCCATAAGAGGTTTGACATTTTTATATATGATACTCATACCGTATTTTTCATCGATCAGAACCAGACATAGCGAGATTTAGCAATGCAAAACCATCATTTTATAACTAACCTGCAACACCCACATACTTCGTACAAATCCTGACTTTCTCTGAGTAAAATTTCAGCGGTAGTGTCATCTCCTAAGTTTGCCTAATGAATTCAGTCACCTGTTTAAACTTAAGCTGTCCATTTCATTGTCAGAACTGGCGAGAGCTTTGAAGGGTTTTGATCCTGCTAGTGCTAACAGATGGTTGGTGTGACTGGACCCAGGCTGGGAATCGCTACCCAAACTCCCACTGAAGGGTTGAGGGGCTAAATCCTCTGTTGCTGGCCCTAAGAAGACCATAAGCTTGAGCAGAGCAAAAGAAAGGGTCTGCTACTGGTGCTAATTACCCAGAAACCACACAGAAAGTGCCCACTGTCACCCACTGAAGAGGTTCACATCCCTTCCTCCACAGATAAAAGGCGTAGTATGAAAACATTTCGCGAGGGACAAAGGGGGGAAGATTAACATAATCTTTGGGTTTGTATCCCCTGTAAGCTGTCCGTGTGTGAGCCTCTGCCTCTCTCTGTTTTCTCCTCTCTCGCACTCATTTCTTTTCTTTCGCTTTCCTCGTTTCTTACCTCCTAAAGTCTGTTTTTTAAGGAATAGGCACGACGGTAAAAGGCTTTGTCGCCTAAGCCTGACAGTTGTGTTTTTCCCGCCTCTTTGTGATCCTCTCTGTAGATGGGAGGCTGGTGTTTGGGCTAAACAGACAATAGTGGGCAAAAACGAGGTGTCATGCTGCTGACATACAGTTCTTCATGTTATGTCATTGGTAATCCAGAGTCCACAGCCTTCTTGATTTAACTTTCATTGTAAGACTTTCCTCATAATGTTGTTGCCCATGGGCTAGAGATAGAGATATGCTGCCATCATTGTTCTGTATATCAAATCAGCAGCTTTTGACTTAAACGGTATAGGACAGTAGAGCACACACAAGTCTTTATTTAAGCTTGCTTTTTTATATAGAACATCTTAGTGGCAGAGGGAATCTTTCAATCTTTCAAGGTTAGCACTGATCTCTCTCTTTTTCTTCTGCCCTTACTTTCTCAAAGAATCCTAAACCAAAAACACTAACAGGGGGATGAAAAGAAACAGTTGGAAGCTTTTTGTTAAATGTCAAGGAAGTCTATAATGCATGTTTCTCCTTTTATCCCAGTGTATATATTGCCTTGTGTGCATTCAGTTCCTTGTCGTTTATTGTCTTTGCTACTGTGTTATGTTTGGATTGCATTCTTCTTGGATTATCTTCTAACCTTATCCACTCCTCCTTGCATACACTGTAACGTGAACAGTGTGCTTTTACTGCTAAACTGTAATATACAGTTTAGTTGAGTGTGCATAGCATGGTCAGAAATTACCTTTTCCATTAAGGGGCAATATTTGCCCCCAAAATTGTTTTCCATGGGCATTTTTACTTATACAAGGGTGATTTTTCTAATCACTTTATATAAAAAAAAATATGTATCTATGTTGTCTTTCATGTCAAATACTTACATGTAACCAGTTAATTTACCAAAGAGAAAGCTATACACTGTTACCATAAACATTTTATCAGCATCAACAAAAGCCATGTTTACACTGCAAAGGTGGAACAGAAGCTGTATCTGACATGACATTTACATTTATTTAGACTATTTACACTTCTTAAAGGGATAGTTCACCCAAAAATGAAAATGTGATGTTTATCTGCTTACCCCAAGGGCATCCAAGATGTAGGTGACTTTGTTTCTTCAGTAGAACACAAACAAATTTTTTTAACTCAAACCGTTTCAGTCTGTCAGTCAATGGGACTTACGGCTTTGAGAGAAAAAAACATACACAGACAAAACCAAATTAAACCCTGCGGCTTGTGACAATACATTGAGGTCCAACTGTCCAACTGTCCTGAGCGCGTTCACAACAGCCGGCGTGTGACGCCTCTTCTTCTTCTTCTTGCTTTACGGCAGATCACAGACTTATAAGTGCATTACCGCCACCTATATCGCGTCACGCGCTGGCTGTTGTGAACGCGCTCAGGACAGTTGGACAGTGCGGTGGATCAGAGGTAAAAAACTATATAAACACTGTTCAGTTTCTTGCACAGACCAATCATTTCGTGTCTTTAGACCTCAATGTATCGTCACGAGCCGCAAGGTTTAATTTGGTTTTGTCTGTGTATGTTTTTTTTTTCTCTCAAAGCCGTGAGTCCCATTGACTGTCATTATATGACTGACAGACTGCAACGGTTTGAGTTAAAAATCTTCGTTTGTGTTCTACTGAAGAAACAAAGTCACCTACATCTTGGATGGATGCCCTTGGGGTAAGCAGATAAACATCAAATTTTCATTTTTGGGTTAACTATCCCTTTAAGGTGGCATACATGCATTTACACAACAATTGCATGATGTAAATAGCCTACATAATGTATTTAAATTATGAAACAGAAACTCATTACAGGTTAGGGCTGCAGTATTATGACAAAAAACATTATTGTTCATTATTTCTTTTAATATTGTAATAATAATGTAATAATATATGATTATCAATGTTGATTATTACAAAACATTTGTAGATGTATTTATTACAATACAAAAAATATTGTATTGGGGGAAAGCACTTCATATTCTGGCTACACAGACAAAATCTCAGAACAGTTTATAAATCAAATTGCTTTTTTACGCATTAGAAAATCAAGACTTTACATTGGTTATTTTAGTAGCATGAAAAACAAAATGACTGTTTAAACAGGGGAAGAAATACATACAGAAAGCAGAAGAGAAAGAAACTTTTTTTGTTGTTGTTGACATTTTTGCCCCACGCCCATTAATTTCCAATCATGATTGCAAAGCATTATCCAATATTTTATTAAGAGAAATAATTTCAGTTAATTAAGTTATTGCACAAAATTGAAAATCATGAAAGGGGCTCCAACAGGGTAAACTTGCACCTGGAGTAAACTTACCCCAACTGTCATCTGATTTTTGCAGAATATTTAAAATGCATCTAACATCATTGATTTTTTTTTAAAGATATAACTAAAATCATTGATTTTTTTAAAAAAAAGATAAATCTTTTAAAAAAAATAATGATGTTAGATGCATTTTAAATATTCTTATATAAATAAATAAATAATTAGGACAAATAAATCTTGTCCTAATGTTTTATGTAACATTTCATATGCAAAAATGTATTTTTTTAAGTCAAGTGACATAATCTATTAATGAGACACATCTAAAATTCATTATATAACTTAATGAATTCTATAATATTTTATTTTTAAATGAAAAATTGCAACAAAAGCAATACATTATGGATTTAGACTAAATTATATTATAGCCTATAGGTTGATAAATAACAAAGAAATGTACATATAATCTAAAAAATATATATTTCATATAACTTCATGAAAACCTTTATGAATTAGAATATTTATCATATTGAGAGCAACATGACACTGAGGGACTTCTGTTTCAGTTCTGAGGGGGACGTCATGTTAACAAATTATTGTGTGCATCAGCTCTTACATTAGATATCTTTTTGCCCTCTGAACGGTGTAGTTACAGCAGCTACCAGCAGGGGTTAACTACATGCTAACCAGCCAAAACCTTTGGTAAATGCTGCCTTTAACCTTCATACTTTAGTCAGAGATCAGTCTGGGAGTCAGATTCTTTCTCATCAGCCCCCCAGCATACACACTGCCACGTTTGTCTGGGTGGAGGCTGGATGGATGGAAAGGGAGGGGTGAGGAGAAGAGGTACTGCCAGCAAAAATTGTTTCAATTAGTACAAGTGATGGGTGATGCAAGGAACTTCTTCTCTCCGCTAGAACAATGGTGCCTGCGAGAGACTCCCGCGTTCATTATCCCGAGATCTCTGATCCTCTAAACCCTGACTCACGCACACAGAGGAATGAGCGCGTCTTGACGGAGAAAAGCCGTAAACGCCTTTGCTTTTTAGCAAACACACAGGCCTCTCTTTGCGCTCTCTTTCCCTTTACTTCTTGCTCTCTCGCTTCGAGCTGGAGATATCTGAGACCGACACAAGACTTGCTGGTTTTAGTGGATTTTGACATTTCTGACTCTTTCAGATAGTTTTCCATCAGACGCAGTTTTTTTTTCTTGCTTTTGCCTTTTCAGATTTCCATATTTCCCTGATGTCAGAATGAACTATGTGTGACTGTGGCAGATTCGTCTGTTTGTCTGAAGCTCACAGTTACAGCGCCTCTCATTGTGGTGTCTCTACCCACAGCACTTTCACTTTAATGATAATGGCACCATTTTCCCCAAACGTCAAATATCACATTTTGTTCTGTTTTATGTGTTTGAAACAATTTTGTAATAAAAATGTACTTTAGATGAAAGTAAAAGGCATTTTGTATCAGGCAACTTTCTCTGTCCTCTCATGTTTCAGGAGTGTGGTTAAATATTAAAGGAGTAGTTCACCCAAAAATGAAAAATCCCTCACCATTTACTCACCCTCATGTCATTCCAAACCTATATCACTTTCTCTTTCTACCGTGGAACACAGAAGATGAATCCTGGACATTCTTTCTAGTATAGTGCAGTGAATGAGAAATGACAAAATAACTAAAAAGTACCATAAAAATATCTCAAAAGTGGTCCTTATAAATTAAACAAGTATGTCTGTTACTCAATGAATCTGTCACAGCTGCTAACAACCTACCGAAGAAGAAGACTGCCTGCAAATAACAGCATAAATTCTGTTTAAGCTATTGTATGGCTTTGAAATATAGTGCAAAAGTTGCTTTATAACACTTCACAGTGCTTTTGCATCCCTTTTAAAGCTTAAAAGCTTCAGTTCTCTATCATAATTGCATGGGAATAAACAAAAAGTATGTCCTATAGATAAAACAATTGTGCATGCAAAAGGTCTTGATTCCCATTAAATGCATCAATTTGATAAGATATACTTTGAATGCAAGCTGCTTGAAGTTGCTTTGGATAAAAAAAATCCTTACTAAAGTATAAATGTAAAAGTATGCCACTGTATTCAGTAGGCCGATAGTACAGTTATTTGATAATTTTGTGTGAGGAACAGTCATTTAGGCAATTAGATAATATATATATATATATATATATATATATACAGTATGTTTTAGGCTTTTCAGCATTAAAATTACATACACTTATACCAGTGGTCTGGACAATTTTGAGATCACATGACCAGCTGTGTAATATTTCTAGGATGAGTTCAATCAGTGCTAACAAAATGACTAGTAAAATAAAATAATGACTAGTAAAATAAAAAGGCTCAATCAATCAGTTCCTGCTGAAATGATAAAACAAATGACCACAAATGCAAGGACCCCAAGCAGCAAGTGACAACACAAAATGTTTCCATCCACAAACCTGTTTGCCAGCAAACTAGTCCAAAATGTCTATTTTTTTTTTTTTTTTTTTTTTTGCAGCATCCTAGACGTCATTCAATTTCATATCTGACTGATTTAGAATGATCTGCATAGGCACCAGCTCAACTAGCAACACATTTAGTGCTCTATCCAAGCACAATATGATTTTTATAAATTGAAAAGCCCAACACAAAAATGAAAATGTTGTCATCATTTATTATTGCTTGCTTTTTCTTTCTTCCATGTATGGAAAAAAAATATGTTTGGGTTTGGGAGAAAAATAATTGCTTGAGTGAGAATAAATTCAGAATTTATTGATTTTAAATTTTATTGGTAGGGCTGTTGAGTTTTTTTCATTGGCAGTAAAAGTCGTTGGTTAACTCTTAAAAATTATTTTGAGTTCACAACAAGGCGAGGTTGGAAAAAATATTTCTTCAAAGACATAGAACACAGCAACAGGCACACAATGTTTGGCGATGTTATTTTGTATTGATCTACAATAGATCTGGATTTGTATAGGGTATAACAACTGTTAATGTGTGACGTCCACAGGTGCAAAAGGCTATTATGTGTCTAACTGAACATCATGATGTTAGTAAATATACATTTTTTATTTAAATGTCTCATGTTCAGGTTCATTTACAACAGCTGTACTAGCAGTGAGAGTGAAATGGAGGCGTGTTGAATATTTCATCTGAGACATGGAGGAGAAGATTTTTTGACAACAAACAGCACTTACGGTTGTGTAAGTGAGAGATTCTGTGGCAGAATCTTGTTCGTTGGACCAGACTAGACACAGAAAAAATGCTGTCCTTCAGACAGCTGCCATCGATTCAGCGCTCCTCCCGTGAGGAATTTACGCTGTAAAAGTAGCATGTTACCAACTATTACTCCAGCAGATACAAGCATTAAAATTACATCACTGTCAATCCCAATGCAATATAAGAGACATATTGAAGATGTTTAAGAGAGCATCTTATCAAAATAATGTTTTATCAAAATGTTTCATGTTTAATTGTTTCTAGGAGCAACATAGCTATCCATCCCAGGATTCCAGTAAGTCTCCTACTGCTAATTTTACTGCAGATACACTACAGGCACAAGAGAGATAATTAGTTTCATTGCCTAAATTAGTCTTTAGAGAGACAATTGCGTCATCACTGAATTAATCTACAGATTTAGACTTCCTATTCAAGAAATCTTTAAATCTGGAAATAGGGGAGTTTGCCAGTTGTGTTTTCACAATGGGTGAGAGTTTCTGCATGGAATGAACACACACCTTATGAATTTTTCATTCCTCACAAACAGTAATGGAAGCGAGCAGAAGGTTCAGAGTTTGGAACCTATCTGAATTGATTTGGCTCATAATTCATAATTGAGCAGCTAACGCATCGAAAGTATTTCATCACACTGCATCGTGGTGACAAAGCTTTTCGCGAGCAGCGGGTGACTTTTATTGTGTCTCGCTGATGGTTGGGTGGCATCTCAACTGATTCTGTGACAGAGTTCATTCCTGATTTAGTTTCTAGTCAAAGGCACACTGGAAAATGCTGTCCTAAGATGTTTGACCTCAGTTTTGAGAGACGTTCTCTAGTTATCTGGCCCTTTTGTTCCTTTGTCATTGCAGAATTGCTGCTATTACGATTTCATTTGAAGACAAATTATATTTCTGAATCGATTAAATGGTCATAGAAGACTGTAGTATGGGGTATAAGAGGCCCAGTCTCTACATTTTATTCCAAAAAAGTTCCTATAGAAAAATGCATTGTTTGAGCAGTCAAAATTTCTATGATTATATACATTTCAGGAAAATACATGTTAATATTTTACATTAAAGTTCCATATCTTAAAATTAGCTTATGAAATAGTTAAAGCAATTAAAAACAATGAACAATACAACATTTATTAAGCTTATTAATCTTCTACATGCTGTTAATGTTAAGCATTTACTTAATGTTAATTTAATTTAATATTTGACCCTGGACCACAAAACCCGTCTTAAGTCGCTGAGGTATATTTGTAGCAATAGCCAAAAATATATTGAATGGGTCAAAATGACAGATTTTTCTTTTATGCCAAAAATCATTAGGACATTAAATAAAGATCATGTTCCATAAAGATATTTTGTAAATTTCCTACTGTAAATATATCAAAACTTAATTTCTGATATGCATTGCTAAGAACTTCATTTGGACAACTTTAAGGGCGATTTTCTCAATATTTGATTTTTTTGCACCCGCAGATTCCAGATTTTCAAATATTTGTATCTCGGCCAAATATTGTCCTATCCTAACAAACCATGCATCAATGGAAAGCTTATTTATTCATCTTTCAGATGATGTATTAATCTCAATTTAGAAAAATTGACCCTTATGACTGCTTTTGTGGTCCACGGTAACATATTATTAATGCAAAAAAGATCCAACTTTATATTAAGAGGCCTTAATTGCTATGTATTTACATCAAAAAATAAGTACAGTGTACTTATTGTGTTCATATTGTATTGCAAAACACTTTTGCTGCTATTGAGGTGGGATACGGGCAAGGTTAGGGACAGCCTTGGTGGAAAGGGTAGGTTAAGGTGTAAGAGATGGATCAACAGAATAATTCTAAAACTAATTACAGAAAATACTTACAGATGTGATTACATGCACGTATTTTTAAAATATAAGTACAATGTAAAAGCATGTATGTGCAGTGTACCAAATGATTAATTTAAATGCAATGTACATAGTGGTTAAGGCCACCTAATATAAAGTGGGACCAAAAAAAAACTTAATCCAGATTAATAAAAATGTATCTAAAAATTGCTCATTGTATATCTCAATAAGGTCTCAATAATCTTTTTTAAAATGAGGAGGAAAAAAAATATTCAAGAAGCAGCAATGCTTTTTTCTGTGATTATGATTCACCTAAAACCATATAATGAAATAAACCTTTATAATTATGTTAATAATGAATAAATATGATAAATAATGTGCATTCCAGGTGGTGTTAACGTTAGGTCCAAATCTGGACGGTGGTCTGCTAATTGGTGACCTCTGCAAAACATTTAATGTCAGTAACAATAGTATTATTACTTACTGAGTTTGTGTTCAGGTGAGTGGGGTTGAATTGATACTCATACAGCTCCAGAAGAATGATAATCAATAATCTTACAAGTCAGTGCATCCATTATCCAAAACCCTCAGCCTTTCCCTGACAAGCAATCAGCCCATAAATATGCGACACGTTGCACTTTTTGCCTCCCGAGGCATCATATACACAGAGCACAGGCCACAATAAAGCCCTGTTTGTGAGGTTATTGCTTGCCCACTAAGTTCGATGTGACCAGATGGGATGTTTTGTTTGATGGGCCTCCCTCGCTTTGTCACACACAATGACAACTTTTCCCCTCTCCCCCCTCCCTCCCGATGCCTGCCTTCATTGTTAGGCTGTTAAGGAGATTGGGTTGGCATTTACTGCATCTGTAGCAGTGTCAGTTCGCGTATGAGTGTGTTTGTGTCAGGCGGGAGAGGCCCCTGCTCTGCTCCTCTCGGCTCTGGCCTGCTCACCCATATGGACGGCCTGATCAAAGGCAGCTGAAGCAGGCTGCAGCACAGGCGCACTGACAGGAGAGCGAGAGGGAGCTGCATAATTGACACGGCCCCTCAAAACCCCGAGCCTCACAGCGCGCCGGGGTCTGCACACACAGCACACAGCAGCGGAACGTCGGCTAAACAAGCTCAATATTCACACTTACTAGACTGATTATGTATCATATATACAACAGCAAGTCATTAGGAAGTGTGTACCATACAATGCTCTAATGGATTGTTATTGCATGACGTAAACGAGAAATCTAAACTCTGACATTAAGAATTTGCTCGTTGCACATGCCTGACAAACAAGCCCTTTAAAATGCATGTTTCAGGGCACCGTGTCACCCTGCACTCTCTCCTGCTGAATGGTGTCTATTTTGGCTCCAGACCGGTGGTGGTTGCACATCACTGGCTGTCTGTTCTGAGAGGAGAAATGTCAGAAGCCTCCAGTGGCAGCCATTCCAGCTCCTGCCTGCCACCCCATCACATGCCTCCTGTAAAGGAGGAGGTTTGCCAACTTGCCCCACATTAATCAGGGCCCTCTCGCACCATTAGCCAGTCAATCATTTTCTGGGGCTGAGCCAGGCTGCTAGCCCATTCACCGTCTTACCCCAGCCACTGATTGGCCAAGATCCCTATAACATCCAAGGATGTGCCAACTGAAAATATGGTCGTGCCTAATTGTTGCGTATTTAAAGCTCTTTTGCCCATGTAAAGAACTATTTGCAACATGATTTAGTTGTTTAACCATTTTAACCATTTGAAATAATTACAAAAAAAAATCTAATTGTTTAAAAGTTTATGGATCCTTTAGACAAAATATGCATATATATTTAAAAAATGTGAAAAAAAGTTTAGTTTAGTTTTTTTAGTTTTTTTGAGTACCATATTTGATACATCAGGCTTATACATTATAACGTATATTAATACAATATAGTGAGAATATGGAGCTGATACTCAAGGAGGAAAAAACGCCTCAGATTTATCCAGAGGCCTAAACTGAGGAAAGTGTTGATATTTATATGACTATAAAATTAATATTAATATTCTGATGCTTGTAATGCAAATGCTTGTAATGCAAATCAATAAAATATTTATAACAGTATAACTGCTACTTACATGAAATGCTTATAAAATAACAGTTGTCACTCATATCTCTCCTAATAATGTATTTTTTTATTTTTTGATCAAAGCTCTATAGTTTTTATTGTGTGTGTGTGTGGGGGGGGGGGGGGGGGGGTTTGGGGGGGCAAAACATGTACAGGTGCATCTCAATAAATTAGAATGTTGTGAAAGAGTTCATTTTTTCTTGTAACTTATTTCAAAAAGTGAAACTTCCATATATTTTAGATTCATTACATGTAAGGTAAATCATTTCAAACGTTTTTTTGTTTGTTTTAATTTTGATGATTAGAGCTTACAGCTCATGAAAGTCAAAAATCAGTATCTCAAAATATTAAAATAGTTACATTTGAGTTTCAATAAATGACCATCCATACAGTATAAATTCTGGGTATCTCTTGTTCTTTGAAACCACAATAATGGGGAAGACTGCTGACTTGGCAATGATCCAGAAGACAAACATTAACGCCCTCCACAAAGAGGGTAAGTCACAGAAGGTCATTACTGAAAGGTGTGGCTGTTTACAGAGTGCTGTATCAAAGCATATTAAATGCAAAGTTGACTGGAAGGAAGAATTTGGCTAGGAAAAGGTGCACAAGCAACAGGGATGACCGCAAGCTTGAGAATACAGTCAAGCAAAGCTGATTCAAACACTTGGGAGAGCTTCACAAGGAGTGGACTGAAGCTGGAGTCAGTGCATCAAGAGTCACCACGCTCAGACGTCTTCAGGAAAAGGGCTACCAAGCCACTTCTGAACCAGAGACAACGTCAGAAGCATCTTACCTGGGCTGTGGAGAAAAATAACTGGACTGTTGCTCAGTGGTCCAAAGTCCTCTTTTCAGATGAAAGTAAATTTTGCATTTCATTTGGAAATCAAGGTCCCAGAGTCTGGAGGAAGAGTGGAGAGGCACAGATTCCATGTTGCTTGAAGTCCAGTGTGAAGTTTCCACAGTCAGTGATGATTTGGGCTGCCATGTCATCTGCTGGTGTTGGTCCACTGTGCTTTCTGAAGTCCACAGTCAACGCAGCCATCTACCAGGAAATTTTAGAGCACTTCATGCTTCTTTCTGCTGACAAGCTTTATGGAGATGCTGATTTCATTTTCCAGCAGGATTTGGCACCTGCCCACACTACCAAAGGTACCAAAAGCTGGTTCAATGACCATGGTGTTACTGTGCTTGACTGGCCAGCAAACACGCCTGACCTGAACCCCATAGAGAATCTATGGGGTATTGTCAAGAGGAAGACGAGAGACACCAGACCCAACAATGCAGATGAGCTGAAGGCCACTGTCAAAGAAACCTGGGCTTCCATACCACCTCAGCAGTGCCACAAACTGATCACCTCCATGCCATGCCGAATTGAGACAGTAATTAAAGCAAAAGGAGCCCCTACCAAGTATTGAGTACGTATACAGTAAATTAACATACTTTCCAGAAGGCCAACAATTCACTAAAAATGAGTTTTTTATTGGTCTTATGAAGTATTCTAATTTGTTGAGATAGTGAATTGGTGGGTTTTTGTTAAATGTGAACCTAAATCATCACAATTAAAAGAACCAAAGACTTAAACTACTTCAGTCTGTGTGCATTGAATTTATTTAATACACGAATTTCACAATTTGAGTTGAATTACTGAAATAAATGAACTTTTCCACAACATTCTAATTTATTGAGATGCACCTGTAATGCAATGCAATACAGTGATGATTGAGAAATGTATAAATAAATGTTCCTTAAAAGCCTGAGTATTATATTTGATGCTCACATTTTAACATGATAAAAAAAGAAAAAAAGATGTATAATCAACAGCTAAGGATGTTTCAGTCCAGTAAGTGTTCATCTTGAAATATTACTAATAATATAAAAGTTAATCTTAAATGTACTTTATAAAAATTATAAAACATTTCATAGCCTTTTACTTGCTAAAAAAGTATAAAGTACCAATCAGATGACAGATAGTGTTTAGATTGATGATAATTTAGAAACCTTACAAATATACACATCAAATATGACACAGAGGTGCTTTACATTTTAACATATGCATTTTAAGGAATCTATACACACCTGTTGAAATTGCATTCATAAATCCATATTAAAAATATTATCTTTTTAAGCCATTTGTTTACAATATCAAACATTATTCATAATGTAAGGTGAACAGCACCTGCTGTGCCTGAGATATCTCATTTCATTTTTGATATCCATTCACTAGTTCCACGGCGTGCTTTTACATGAGCGTCTGCGTTTATCTGTGGCATTTTGACCCCTAGGTTTGGTAGCTATCAGCGATGTGAAGTGTTTTTAAACGGGGTGAAGCTGTTTTACACAGATCTGGTAGGGGCAAGATAGTCTAACTAGCCTTTTGTGTGTGAGATAAGGGTTGGTAGGGGGCTGGCGTGCTCAGGAGGGGTAGTGGGAGGGGAGGGATCACGCTCCTCACTACAAAGTGAGAGCCCAGGATCCAGGCTTAAGGGACCTTCATCATTAGTTAATGACTTTGGAGATTAGTATTATAACACAGAGATTACAGAGGAGACAAGGGTTGTTCTCTGGTAATTACACACTGAAGCACAAACGTCCCCTTTCATGCTGCATCTCTTATGAGACTTAATTGAAGACAGCATCGCTGTAATGACATCATTTGAAGCTGCATGGCTCGCTGTTTTGGTAAAATACAGCATGTGTCAAAATAGTATTTCTTTAACTATTCCTATTTATTTTAGTGCTATGATACCTCAATGTATATTACAGTATACTGTAAGAATTTTAATATTGTTATTAGTACCTTAAATATCTATTTCAACTTGATCTAAAGCATGAAATTAATTTAATCAGATTGATTTAATCAGATTAAATAAATAAAAAAATACCAGTTAATTTATCACTATTACCAAATACATTTTAGGGTTATCTAAAAAATACTTTTTTACAGCATAGCATATGGCATTAATCCATACAACTCAACTCAAAGAAAGGAATATATAAATATATATATATATATATATATACGTATATATATATTATTTTCTTTTCTTTAACTATTCCTTCACTATTATTTTCCTAAAAAAAGGTACAGCTGTCAATGGGTTGGTATCCTTTCAAAAGGTAATAATATGTAGTACATATGTAGTAATATGCATGTACTAATATTTAGGTAATAATAAGTACCTTTAGAAGTAGCAACTCTGTCTCTTTATTATCTGTAGATGGGTTTCTGGTCAGGTTTACCCACCGACGGTTGTGAAAAAATAAATATTTCAGAAGTAGTCGAGGCCTACAGCAGCACCACAGCTCTGGTTTAACTCTACCGCCCATTTATTTCAGCCATTAAGTTAACAAGCAACATTTGTATTTACCACCAGGCCTGGGTGGTTAGGAGCAATCAAAAACCAAACATCACAGGGGAACGGAAGGGAAACAGAGATGGAAAGTGAAAGAGGTGGATGGGGAGGGTGAGAGAGAAGGTTCAGGTTGATATGTCAAGAAAAACTGGGGTGAAGTGCTGACACGTCGACGTCTTAGCTGATAACGCTTAAATCATTTTTCCTCCACAACTTCAGTCACCGGGCTTCAAAGAGATATAGCCATAATACAAATTTTTGGAGTAAGTAGTGGTGTTTGAAGTTATTTTATGGGATTTTGCTGTAAGGCCCAGAATTGATTTGCAGAGGGGATAAAAGGAAGATACTTTATCTTTGGAGCTTTGTCGGAAAAAGCTTAGCATCCATTGGTGGTTCCGCCAATATGCCTGCAGGGCAAGGGTGGGGGGTGGGGGGTGCTTGGTTAGCTGGCATTGACATTATATACCAGAATGGTTTGTGCTGAGTGTACACCTCCTGCTGCTTATGAGCTGCTCTTTCATAATCTTTCATGAACCATACAATGTTTTATTTAATGTACTGGGTCAGAGAAAAATCTTGAGAAAAAACATATTAATAATGAAAGATGTGGGGCTTGGGAGAGAGAAGGCAAAAGACGAGAGAGAAGGGAGAGAAAACTTGGTTTGAGGCTCATCTCTGCAAACAGGTCAGGGGGACCTTTTGAAGTCTGCAGCTCCTGTGCAGTCAATAGTTTAAAAACTTGTGTTATGTCTGAATGTGAGGCTAGCTCTGAGCTTCTTTCGCTCTCCCTACCTGACAAATGCCAAACATCTCATCTGTAGTGTCCAGTGGCTCTCCATTGTGGTAGAAAGAGAAGAGTGAGCAGATTCTCTTCAGGCTTTACTGTTTAAACACACTGGACAGAATCCAACCTCAGAAATTCTCTAGTGTAAACACAGGAGGCTTTTTTCCTTCTTTCCCAAAGCACCTCCCATAAAATCAACAAATTTCATGACATATTGCTTTTCACATTGCTCGAACGCTGCTCTAGCTTGTGATCTTGACCTCCGATCTATTTGTACAAACAGGAACAAGCTTGGGCTGTGTGGGCATAATGCACTCTATCCCCCAGTGTCTGCACATTTGCAGGCTGTTAAGTAGGGCAGAGGCAGCTGCGAGCTTCTTAATTGCTTAATTGCACTCATTATTTGAACTGAGGATGAGCTCACCTCGTGCCGTTAATTGAAAAGGTACTGCAGTGCAGTCTTTCTGAATGGCACGGTCCCTTGAGGAACGCGCCAACTCTGATGTTGGGCTAGTGCGTGACGATCTGTCTCTTTTTCTCTCTTTCTCTCTTTCTCTCTCTCTCTCTCGCTCCCTTCCTGACACTCGAGCGCATATGCTGTATATGTGGTATCTGAATTTGCAGTGATTCTCCAGGACATTGCAGGCCTATCAGATGAAAGAAGCACATCTTAGAAGCTCCAAACCCTCAGAGGAAGGTCCAGGGGCCATGTGACTTATTTATGACTCTTGTGACGATGTGCTCCCCCTCCCTGGCCTTACAGTAACACACACACGTTCTCAAACACACTCGCACTGCGTTTCTCTGACTTTCGCATGGCATGGCCTCCTCGCTCTATTTAAAAAATAAACAGGAGACTGGTGTCTGTGCTAATAATTCATGGCCTGGGACAGTGAGAGGTGTTTATGTGGGGAAATGAGATGCTCTTAACACCTGCTCCTCTGTGGAAATGGCACCCCACCTGGACTAATGGAGCCATTGCAAGCTTTGGCCATGTTTATACTTTGTTGTTAGCTGAGGTATGTTTTACAGTCTCAGCTACCAAAAGGACAGTCCACCCGTAACCGTAAGGGAATATAAATGTAGTAGCCTATAGTATATTGAGCTGCTTTATTTGTGGCTTTGCTTCATGAACAACTACTGGGCAAAGTACACTTCAGAATGTAATTGTCTCAATAAAGAGGACTAATTTTGATTGACTAGTCTTTAGATGTGTGCTTACCTCCTTTCCCTACACTCTTAGAAACAATGGTAGTACACGTTGTACAAAAGGCACAATTTACCATGTAGGTACTAACCCTTGTGAAAAAGACATACGCTTTATCATTCTTTTAAAACAAGTACGAACTGAACTGAATGTATGAACTGAATGTAATGTTTTCAGACACTTAGTTGCATGTTAGATTTATGATTTAGTAAAAACATATTAAGTAGGATTCACTGTAAGTACATCTTTGTAATTTCATAATCATTTCTCACTTTGAAATATTGTGTGTACTGTACTGTTGAATGTAAAAACAGGCATTTATGATCTACTGAAGCTTGAATATCATTTGTAATTACACATTTGTAATAATGAAGTTGCAGTTTAGCCTATTTGAAGTATATTAACTTTAAGTGTATCAAATAACACACTACAGTTAAAATTATAATATAAAATATATATTATATTCCTATATTCACACACTTAAGGTACTACTGAGTACCTTACAGGTACCAATATGCACCCTTTAGAGGTAAACAAGGTACAAATGTGAAAACAAAGTATAAAAAGTGTACATCCCAGTGACAATGAATGGCACTTATATACCAGTTTATGTTTGTAAACAACCTTTTACAACATAAAAATGTAAAAGTAGTTACCTTCGGCAGCTTTTTCTTCCTAGCCTTCAATTTAGATGTAGCACTATATTTAGGTTGATTCAGTGATATTTAATATTTTTGACAATTAATTTAGATATTACCATATGAAACACCTTTTTTTTCTGTGTACCCATATAGAAAATGGACCTAGCAATCTTTTATTTTTACTATACTACTTCATCTCCATCTAATGTTACTCATCAAAATGACCTTTGTTGGAACACTTTTCACTCAGAGATCAGAGGTTATCTCTAATTTGATATCAAATCAGCCAGCCAGCAAGAAAGTGAAATGAACCGTATACTACATAATTAGCTATTTCATTTAAATGTGCCCTGTTTGCATCACTTTATAAATCTTGTAGACTGAATTTCAAACTGTTTCCAGGACAGCTAAAAAGCTCTATGTGTGCAGGTAGCTAACGTTGCATAAAATCACTGGTCCATTTGCATCTTTCAGGATCAGGCTGGAAGCCATTTCTCTCTGACCTCATTCTAATTGAGCATGGCAAAATGCTATTTCCATATGCCTCTCCCAAACACTTTAATTTCTGCCTTTTAACAAAGCCTTTTTGTTGGAAAATATGTTACTAATTGGCTTATAAATTAATAAGCAGCCAAACTGAAGTTGATTTTTATACAAGGTGATGCAAGACTGGCTGACATCTTTGTCATTTTATTCCCTTTCCAGAATTTTCTGGCTGAATGCGTTTCCATATCACAGAATGCTATAATGCATCTTTTGTCATTCTCTCTCACTAGTGCCGAGGCAGTGGCGCTGAATGTCCTGGTGTGATTTACGTTCCCAATCCCAGTCATTAATTTTCTATCATTGTGAAAATATGATTCATGTTTTGGGGGCTGTCAGTATTACTTATTTAGATGTTCAGAGGGGAAAACTCAGGCCTTCTACTTAATGGAATATAAAGTTGCAAGGTCTCATTCCCACTCTTACATTAAACAACAGGAGCTACACATGTGTTAATGTGCTCCCAAAGCACCTTAATTCAACTTGAAATTCCTAATGGAACTGACTTTCAGTGCTGGCCCGTCTGAGGTGTGTGTAAAGGGGGGGATGCTTAACACGTAAATTCACTTGTCTTTGTCGTCTGTGTGTGTCTGGCAGCTTAACGGCTCTAGTGCTTGTGTGTCTGCTGGGAGGTGTCGGGCGAGCACAGTGTGGCCAGATGCATCTCGGGACCATGACCTGCTTTTGTTTTTGTTTTTCTTAGTCTCCTTTTTGCAGTTAAGTCTTACAATGACAGCCTTAATTTATTATATTGAATATGCTGCTGGGCTATTTTGACTAGCAGTTACAGTAATCAGTAAGAGGTTTGCAACTTTTGCAAGTTTTTTAACAAAATCACAACCAAACTCTTTACATAACTAATTTATATGAAATGTAATGCATTATAAAGTTGGCTGACATTACATACTTTTGGAAAGCTGACATGTAATACGTTGCAGTTTGTCTGAAACTATTTAAAAAAAGCATTTTGCTAAAATAATTTATAAATTAGAATTTGCTGATATCTCTAATGCATTTGTACACTTCACACTCATATCTATATATGTATGTATCTATACAAACATAATTTTGACATCAAATTTAATGCATTAAAAATGCATTTAAAGACCCTAAAAACCCTAAAGACCCTAATAATGATATACAGTATTTAATATATAATATACCTAAATAATGATGTCTAATATATTTATATTAAATAAATAAATACATTTTATTTTAAAGTTTATTTATTTAATGTATATTACATGTTAAGTATTTATTTATATGTAAATAAATAAATAGTTACCATGCAATATACATTTTAACTTAAAATCTTTGTGTTTTATACGTCACATTATACGTCAGGTATCTATAACTATAACACAAGGAAGTAGTGCTTGTCACTATTTATTGCGCAAATGACTATTGTGCACTTAAAATACAGGATACTGTAAAATAATAGTAAATCAAATAAAATATATCCGAAATGCATTTGTGATTCAAGAAGGGAGTCATGCATCATCTAATTAGTCCTCATCAAATAACACAGATTCAAACACAAAGACTGATGACCATAGACTGAGTCAGAGATGAATGTCTGGCCGGCCTCTACTGCAGATGACAGTGTCCCTTCTGCATGAGTGAGTCAGAAAGTGCTGCTCTCTTTGACAGGCAAACTTTCTCTCACACTTAATCTTTCACTTTTCAAAGAGGATGAAGTAACCAAATGATTGTCACCTTTCCCACCAGTGCTTCATCATAAGAAAATGAATGTAGGTCTGCTAGTCCAATGACAGAGGGAAAAAAAGAAATGAACATTTAGTTTTTGATGAGACAAGACATTGACTGACACAGTGCTAATCTGCCCTTGGTCATGACACTATATAATTAACTGGCTGCCACTGCAGGGTTGTAGATATTAGAAGGTTAATTAGACAAAAATGAAAGACATAGATCAGGTTAGCATGGGCTTTAGCACAATAGCCTTCCTCACCAGGTCTTCGTGAGGAAGTGTTAAATCTAATCCTTCACAAGCTAATACAGACCGACATACCTTCAAGTTAATTATAGCAGAACAACTTCATCTCCTTCTTACCAATTCAGAAATTGAGATTTTAAACTAGATTATGGTTGGTGGATGTCCACTCATGTTAGTTTAATGAAGCTTAGAGAGAATTTGGACTTAAGGCATATTTGAGCATCGGTGGATCTCAATAATAGATTCCTATTGAACTGGAAAGGACCTGGTTTTGTCCCACATAAGGGTGTAGAGATCTTAAAAAAGGCAAACAATTGTCTGAGGCCATGTGGACATCAGTGTAAAACCTGGATCGAGATGAAACTCAATATCATTGACAGAGTCTTCAATTAAGAAGACGTTTTCCAATGTCACATTAGAGCGAGAGTCAATATCAAACCATCAATAACCGTCCTTCTCTGCTCACACACAGTCTGGTGTATGGGGTGACCTGCAGACTCAGGGGTCAGGGCCGGTCTGGGGATGATCCGGGTGATAAGTCAAGGTCCTGTGAGTGTGTGATCTTTTGGAGGTCACCCTGCATATTCCATGTTCACACTGACTCACAAATGGAGTTTTACCTTGTAGTCAATAAGGAAAAATAGACAGTCTGGAGCACAGGATGGAGCTCATGAACCCCATCACAATCCACAAAGTTCAGCTTTCCGTCTACTTGTTTTCAATGATTGTGTCGCCTTCTAAGTCCAGTCCCGGAAGGGCTTGTGCAGCCATGGGGTTACACATTGTTGATTTCTCCTGTTTTTGTCCTATCCTTAAAACCTCACTAATCCACGAATCCGACCTTGGATTTCAGTTGGGGAGCCAGAGGAGGAAAATAATTGGGTTGCTGCTAATAATTGGATTTTCTGCTTCTTTGGCAGAAAAAAACTTAACAACTGTCCTGACAGGAAGAGTTTGGGGCAGTAAGCCGCTCTTCAGAGCTCCTACTAGGCCTCGGTCGCCACATATAAAATGATTAGCATTCTGTGATATGATTACAGGCTCTGCTTTTAAAGTCTAATTTAAAAAAAAAAAGATTTATAAAATTCTTTAAGTGTTCTCTCAGTCCTCATTATAAAGACTTTAGACTCCTTTTATGAGGGATTTAAACAGAGAAGAATAAAGGAGGAAAGGTTACCTCGATTACATCTGTAGAAAAGTGGCTTTGCAGGAATTTAAGAGTCAGAAAGTAATATGAAAGAGCAAGAGACAAGCAGCTTGAAAGAAAAAAAAAAGTGGATTTCTTGAGTTTGTAATCTTGTGGATTTTGAGTGTCATCGAGTAAAATTAGATAGGCTGTACTGCTTTTGGACTGCTGTGTTAGGTTGCATCAGGTAGGTTACTTTCCTTAGTAATAAACAATTTACAGAAATTAGAAGAAAACATTACAAAAAAAAGTCACTTACTCAACACAAATTTTGTCAAAATCTATTAACTTCAAAAACACATTAAAAATCCATTGCATACATACAAATACTTAAACCTCTTCTAAGATTCAGTTTGATATTAAAAGTCACAAATGTCTGTTATGTAAAGTTAAAAATGTCAGGGCAATGCAACCCTCCTTATATCATAATAAAAAAAAAATGTTTTTCTTAATTAAGCATTATCATAAACATTTGTTATTATTCCTTAAATACACATAAAACCATCATGAACAACATAAAACAGGACATTATTTCATATAGACTTGCAGACTCTTGTGAATGGGAGACAAGGTATAATAGTTATAAGGTATAATAATGATAAATTGTCAATGATGATTTGACCATTTTATGAAAAGGCAAGGTCAGTTCATTTGGAAAACTTAATTATATTTATGAATTAATTATACTACTACTACTACTACTACTACTAATGATATTAATAATAATAACAATAAAAATAATAATAATAATACTACACTTTTTACATTTATTTACATTCATACATATTTAAATTCATACAAACTGTTTTACATATTTTACATTTATAAAAATAACGGCATAACATTTTAATACATTATTATTTATATAATTATATTAATTTTATAAAATATTAATTTTTTTTTTTTTTTTCTCCATAAAACTACTTTGAATGCATACAAAGTGTTTGTGTTTTAAACTACCTTTTAACTTTTCCCCCTTTTATATTTTGTGGACTTATTTTTCAACCTATTTACTGTCTGGGACAGTTGTATAGAGGTGTTGACTTGTTACGAACATGCTCAACATTTCTCCACAGTCAGAAACAAGTCTGAAAAAAAAAACGCTACATAGTTCAAAAGACCTTGTCCTGTGTTGCAGTCTAAGAGACGTTGTGTGTATGTGTTTGCTATACAGCAGGAGCTGCAGTGTGGTAATTAGAGTTTGGCAGGGAGTCTGGGTGACTATGGCAATATGTAATTCTGCTCACCGCATGTGTGTACCTGCCGTGCACTTTGAGTCACATGTGAGACCAAACCTCAGACTGTATCAAAGGAAGGGTGCAATGTGGCCCTGACTGCCCCTCTGGTTAAGCACACCCAGGAGGCCCTCCTGCGAGTCACCTTGCCAATGTTCCCTTGTGAAGCAACTTAAGCCTGTCGACATGCTGCTTGGACAATGGAGAATTCAAAGGGTCCAGGTTTCGACACAAGAGCTGTGACTCCAAAACAAACACACAGGCCTCTGCAAATATCAACCTACCAGTATCATCCACCTGTGCTTAGGTGCACACAAGGTACGCGGCATGATTTTGTTTTCCAAGCGTAGGACAATATACTTTTTTTAAGAGAAATTTTTTCTTCGGTGTATAAAAGTTTGAAAGACATAAAAGAAACAGTGTTTATTTGCAATTTTCAGTTAGAGACAAAAGGTCATTTTTATTACATTCACACCCTGTATGATGTTGATAATATCAGATATCAGAACGGCATTACTACTTTATATAAGAGACTTTATTGAACTTCAAGGTTTCTTTATAATTATTATTTGCCTATTTCCCCATTTTTTTAAGATGGATGATCAAAGCAAATGGGAATGTTTACTGGAGAATCTGATCAATTTTGCATCCATTTTGCAGCCTGAATGAGAAGTCTTGTGCATTCAGCAGTACTTTGCCAGAAGTGAAAAATCGCTTCTGATGGAGGTGTAATTGCATGCAAGAGGACACTACACCCTGCAGTATCACAATAGCCCAACGAAGGCAGACGCTACTACATGGAACTTGAAATGCAGGCAACAGACGATCCTCCCCCCATCAATTTATATATTATTGCATTGTAAAGGTCAAAGCTAAAAAAGCCTCTCAGAGTGACTACAATTACAGATCATTTCTGGAAGAGGAGGAAGAAAAGGCAAGAAAGAGCCTGAACCTTTTGTGCATTTGTTTCAGAAAGCTCTAATCATGTCATATGGAATAAAGGCAAGCTGGAAACACTTGAGAGTTTATGTAATGAAAAAAACATCAGTCACATTATGGACACGGAAATTGGTGTGGGGTTTAAAATTGACCTAATTTTCAGGCAAAGAGTAATAGTAAACAGTACAATACATGTGTGTGCACATGTGTATGGATGTACAGTACGTATGCATACACACACATACATGTGTCTGTAAATAGAAGAAAGCTACATATAGATGTGATACTGTAAAAGAAAAGACACTTTTCACATCTAGTGTATAGTGTAGGCTATATATATACCTACATATATGTGCAGTTAAATACATAAAGCAATTTACATACTACATATATGTAAATATATTTAAATATATTTCATGTACATTATTTTGATAATTTACTCAAAAATGTGTTTTATAACATTTATTAATTTAAAAACAGGTCTAAAAAAGTCTGACCTCATCTAACAGCTATGACCTTTCTGTGGGAGTTTTGTAATGGCAATAATGAATGATCACTTTAATTCTGTGATGACGTGAGTCAGGGACACCACACTGTTCAAGCAGACAAACAGCTCAAATAAGCTTTATCGCCCTCTTTATTTCTCTCTTTTACGTGGAGGGAGAGTGATAGTGGACACTTTGTTTTCATACAATTGTCCAAATCATGTCGCCTCCTTGGCTACACTCAAAAAAAAAAAAAAACTGCCTCTCATGACAAACAAATGACTGTTCTTTTTTCCCACCCTCACTTTTTTAACACGATGCCAGTGAAGAAATAATTAAAACGGAGAGACTGAATTGTGTACAAGGTGGACCCTCTGTTCAGTAAGCCACTTTCATTTGAGAAAAGCCTTTTTTGGAAATAATATGTTCTGCTCTGCTTAAGTCTGAGATCAAATGCTCTCTCATAACGCCGGGGTAATTAGATTTCACTATGTAAATGGCCTTTGGAGGCCATAAAGAGGAGAGGAAGGGAGATAGAAGGCAAGAGCAGGCTCTTGTTTGTTCACTGCTGCCTCCCTCAGGACATTCTGGATTCTGTCGTTTGGCATCTCATAGACTAAGCAACAGCACATCTACCACAGAAACTGTTGAGACGGCATCAAAAATAAGGGTTCTTATGGATTAGATACTTTTTAAATAAATATAAAAGTATAATAAATATAAATATAAAGTATGAATAAATGCACACACACACACTTTTATATATAACAACATTTTAGTCAGATGATGACCTTCATGTAGATGTCATCTGTGTTTAATTTGTTTTTATTTGCCCTTACGAAGATAATGGGAATAGCAATTAAATGCCTTTCATCTAAGGTTTTCATCTCAGGCAATCTGTCACAAACACTATCATATAAACAGTTTAAGACCTGAGGCAGTTTTGCCTTGTATGCTCTCCTGATAAATTAATACACAAAGCACTCCAAAATACATTAACAGAACATTTTAATCAAATACATTAATAAGAACATTTAGTAAACAAAAGTCTCCTTCCAAAATGGTAACTGTGTGTTTGTGTGTGCATGTGCGTGTGTAGGTGTGTGAGTCTTTTTTTCTGGTTCTTTGTCCCCAGTAGATTGCACAAACATATGGCTCGTCTCCCTCACCTTTAGTTAAGCCTTTCTTAATTAACTTTAAAGGGCTAATTTGCAAGCTTGACTAAGTATGGTGTTATTCTCCAACAAAGATACATTTTATTCAGCTGTAATACAGAATGAAAACACCGAAGAAGAATATTTTTTTTTGCTTTACCTCAAATAAAGACAATATTGAATCTGCAGTAAGAGGAAAAAACAAGACAGCAGCCGTTGACTAAGATTAAGGGAGTGGTAACATCATCTCTTTTTTTCAAACATAAACAGCAGGGGCCCATTATAATGGTACAGTTTTTAAGCCTGGAAAGATGACCATATGCCATGCTCAAGGCTCCGCCGAGACAAATGTCCACAGACTACGGATCAGTGACAAGTCTCCATGCTCTTAATGCCTTGTCAAGCCACTGTTGTAAAACAATTAAGATCCTATTAACATATATTTTATTAATTGCCCTATCGGGGTGGAAACACAAAAGACATGTTGATGTCCTGACTGGGCAGGCAGCTTTTGGAGAATTGGAGCATGGCATCTTTCTCACAGAGAGTGACAGCTGAAAAAATCGGGGTCAGATTATATCAGCACGGACAGCTTCACAGATTTGTTTGCCATTGATAGCAGCAATCAATTAGGGCAACCACGTCTGCAACGGCAGAAAATGCTGCAGGGACTCGTCGCATAAAGTTTTTTTTTTTTTTTGCCTCAGTCAGTCATTTGTGAGTAATTGTTACAGCTTGATAAATTCAGTCACTGGGTTATGCAAAAATAAATATAAAAATAAAAACAATTCCGTTATGTGGTGATGATTATTTCACAATTATCGTATCACAGCTTTTTTTTCATTTCCTCTGAGTAATTGGACTGCCCCGGTGCATTATCTGATCTAAATTGCATTGCTAATTACAAAGCCCAACAGTTGAGCGGCATCAATACTCCATTAGGATTAATTAAGATTGGGAGTGACAGCTGACGATTAGGCACATCATTTGCAGTTCAACAATGCAGAGGTCAAATGATCACGTTTCTTTCTTTTAATCATGATTACTGTAAGCTTCTGGATAATTCTCATCAAAATGAAGCATGCGTGTAACAATACGATTAGCTAGGACATACTCATTCATAAACATAATACCGTGAAGGTACGAGGCAGTTTTCGAGGTTTTGCTCAATCTAATTTTCACCCGGGAAAACATAAAGGTTTCATAATTGATTATGCGTCTAATTACAAAGCATATAATTAGTGGAAGTTATTGATAGTTGAGAATGTCCTTTTTAACCCTGAAGCTGTGTATCTACCCAGAGGAGATGTGTGTCCTTCTGATCTGATGATGGCTGTGACTTTTAACTAATTAGTCTGTCACACAAAGTCACAAGTTTTTCACGCCAACCTGGATTTGACAAGGCCTGTGTGTCTTTTTTTAAGCCTCTAATTTTCATATAACCAGTCAGCAGAAGTAAATCATCCTATGTGACCTTTAGCTTTATGAGGAGGAGGCAAAAACAAATCAATATTTGCATTACAATTTACCTTCAAATACACACAGGGAAAAAAATGTGTATCTATAGATACATAATGACTTTTAAAATGATTTTAGAGTCCTCCTGTTTAGAAGTTTTAGTGGCTTGGTGTGTGCTGTGCTTTTGAGAAGAACACTCGGAGATGTGGAATACAACACAAGCGCACTTCATCTCGCTTCAGCTGCAACAGCCCTTAAATGTTAAACATTAGACATTTTCAGATGCTATCAAAAAATAATAGCATCAAATCATGTTTTTTCCACATGCCACTTTCACAGAGTGGGGTGGGAGAGTGGTCCTCCTCGACAGCGTATGCCCTCAGAGAGACTTCACGCAGGAAAGCCAACCCATTATTGTTCTCATAACAGAAACAGAATGTTAAATGTAGGTTATGGCACATATAAAGACAGATCAGATGAAAGTATGAACATGAGCTTCAAAGTTTGGTTGAGAGATTGCAGAGTTCTGACAGATGTAAAAACTGCTGTAGTGTCTGCAAAACAGGGCCGAAAGCCAAACATAAATCTGGAGGACAAAAGTAAGTAGTGCCCACACACACACACACACATATACACACACACTCACAAGCCATTACAACTGTACTTCCTGCAAGTGCATTCTTAAATGTCACCGGGGACAGTGTGCTTTCCTAATTGTGATCATTTCCCAGCTAAAGATCAGGATCCCGTCCACAGCCCCCGGCTCTCACTTTAATGGTCTCTGGTGAATGTCACAGAGAGGGAAGTGTTATACACTTTACTTCACATCACAGTACTTTTGCATTGGATTTGAGGGAGGATGATTACAATTGTTTAACATTCACTTAAACACACATTTTCTATCTATCTATCTATCTATCTATCTATCTATCTATCTATCTATCTATCTATCTATCTAATAAATATTACAGTTTAAAATAACTTTTCCTGTCTAAACATATTTTAAAATGTAATCTATTCCTGTTATTGCAGAGCTTTCAGCAGCCATTATTACAGTATTTGGAGAACCTTCAGAAATCATCAGAAATTATTTTAATAAGCTGATTTGGTGCTCAAATCATTTTCAGTTTAAGAAACTATTCAGAAACTTTATTTTATTAACTTTTTTTTTTTTTTTTTTTTACAATATGTGCAAAACTTTCCATACTTTCAATGTGGTCTCAGACTTTTAAACAGCACTTGATATACAGTATATCACAATATAGGTCCTGACTCACAGATTTTTTTTTTTAGATGTTTTATGTGCAAGGTAGTACCCAGGTCCAGTCCAAATCAGTGCCATGGCAGTAATGATTTTTTATTTATCAGCTGTAAGAGACACTACAGTCGTGTACATTCAAAATGGAGAGACTCCCAGTAAGTGTTGTACAATGAGTGCTTGCTGGATGCAGTCAGTCTAAAAGTGGCTGAAAGAGTGCTGCCGGGCATACTTACCCTCCAGCTCCCAGAGGAGCTCTGTTATTATTGGTAATAAAAAGTGATAAACATGGAGTAAGGAATAGCTTGTTCCATTGTAGGTATACTGTGTCCTTTGCGTGAGTCATCCACAGAGGTTTTTGCGTCAAATGTCTAGATTTTTTTCTGTTCTGATTTTTCAAACTCACTTTGTAATAAATACTTCAGCAGACTTTATAAGGACTTTATACTTTTATATTTATATTTTTCGGATAAGCTCTTCACCTGTTCTCTTCAGAATCTTTTAATATGTTCCTCTGACCAAAACCAAGTACACAGCTATTATTGAAACTGTATCCCACTGATTTACATATTTTTCACTTTTAACATTGTCTGTTTGAGGTCCAAATTGTTTGTAACAATTAATGCATTGTTACATGGTAGGGTAGTGTCTCTATTGTATGTTCCTATACAGTTTTTACACGAATTGGAGATGTTATGCTATCATAGAGCATGAAAAGAAAAAAATAATTTGCATTTATATAATTTAAAATAAATGTCAAGTTTTCATGGAGTGTGGTTGAGATTTGCGCTTAAATCAATTATCTTAAGATAAAGAAATGCATGAAGTATCAACCTAATACTTCAATGCATAAATGTTCAAATTATTACTGAAAAAAATCAAGATCTTAGGTCTCTGAGACCCCAAACAAAACACGAGGGTTACATAAAAAAAGCAATTCTGACTGCTAAAAATCCTATTGGTTTAACAATTAGATGTGGGAACGGAATACACAAATATCTCTTCCCAGTGCTTTTCATATACGAGAAGCTAGAAAAACTAAAACTAAGGCAACAAAGTGTTTCACCATCCCTTGTCCACACTGAGTTTCTCCTCGGATACCCCGACACAAAGAAGTCATTGTTAGATGAGCTATTACCAGCAGTATGCACTGTGCCAAGGAGCGTATGGCTTAAGGGGGTCATCTATAGATACAAAACGTGCTCATCAGACCCATCTCAGCTGACCTCTTCCGCTTCGAAGGCAGCGTGCATCAACACAGTAGAACTGTATAGACAGATTTTCCGAATGTTTTGGAATCTTTTTGGTGACCGGGAGTGTGAGCGTGTTTGTCTGCGAAAGAAAAAGAGCCTGAGAGAAAGAGAGAGGGGAACATAATGCTCCTTGAAATGGATTTGACCTATGAACGTTAAGTGGTGTGATGCCATTTCTTCAGAAAGATGACATTAAAGGACCTTTTTTATTGATGGTTGTGAAGAAAGGGAAAAAGAGTGCTCATAATTAAGAATCAATTGGAGGAGCAAGGAATTGAGTCAGGGGAAAATGTTAGCTGTTAGCCTCATAGCTTCCAGGCTTTTCATTTTGAGAACATAAAAGGAAGAAAGAGAGTGCAGTGTTCCTTCTTAAATCCCTTTCTTTTCTTCATCCTCTCTCTCTCTCTGTCTCTCTTGCTCTCCTGTTTTTCCTCTTCCCCACAAATGGTAGCTGTTCCCCCTCTTGGAATAGATGTATTACTTATGACATCCCAGTTTTCATCCGTTCACAATTTTTACATTAGAGTTAAATCTCTGCAGCTGAATTCTTACGGCTGAGTTAGCCAGAGCCCATCAAATATTGAAGCGTTCAGAGCCACTGGCAGGCAGGTTGAGGGGAGTTCACGTCCAAAAGCCAAGCTGTAGATTCACAGACATCCCAATAGGAGTGTACAACAGAAAAGAGCACTGATAAAAATTTCATTAAAATGAGACGGGTATATTGCTAGCATTCTCTCCAGCATCACTATGAAAACTTAATCTGAGTTAATGGAAAAGATATGAAAGCCTTTCTCAATTCAAAACACAAGCAGTGCATAATTTATAAATTATTGTCAGAAAAGTGATTCCGCTCTGAGATTTTCTCAGCGTGAGATGGAAGACGGTCTGTAGAGATGGGAGGGGAGAAAAAACATTGCTCTTTTTGACCTTTGATGCCAGCAGATTTTACACTAGAGCTGTCGATATTATCAAGTAAACTGGTCATTTCGAGAAAACTGCAGCAAGAGCACTCACAGTGAGTAAATATCAACACATGGTTACCCACAGATCCACTCAGAGGAAAAAAGAATGAAACAAACGTGGAAAGCAGGTTGACGGGGCTAACGCATTCTGCGCCCAGCGGTCTGACAGTTGCTAAAAGCTTCATTATGTTGTCGGCACATGTAACGGTGAGCCGGCAGATTATTTTAAAAGCCTCTTCTTTTTCCCCTACACTTTTCCTTTGCTTTCTTTTTCTTTTGGTCTTCCAATTACATATGATGCGTTTACGTGGCAGAACCCCCGTGGCTAATTCTCAGTGACAGCCGTCTCATCCTGAGGCATGCTGGGAGTGGTAGTAATGGTGTCCTGCGCCGGAAAACACTCCCCTCTAATGTAGGCTGCTCATGTCCAGAGTGCGTAACTCTGTTGTTCCTGCTCTTTTACATGGCAGGGAGCGGATGTTGATGAAGATTAGCACATGTAGTTCTCCACTCCCTGAAGGCAGACATTACTTTATGAGCTCATTTACTCAGTCAGTACACATTACACACCTCTGTCTCTCCCCTTGGTGTCCAATAGAGCATTATGTGTCTCTTTCGCAAAGCCTAATGCACGCTGACATATGTTCTGATATCATACATGCTAATTTGTCAGGAAACATTGTTAGCATGTGTATGTTTAATAGCTCAATTAGTTAAGTAGGAGCCACTGAAATGGAAATGTAGTTGGAATGTTTTTTGTTTTGGTACAAATAAAGTAAGTTCCTTTAGCTATGGCTAACTGTGGGGCAATGCTGGCTGTAGTGGGACTTAGGGGGAGAGGGTTTTGTTAAAACAAATGAAAAGAAAAAGAAGATGCAAAAAAATTCCAAACGGTTCCTAGTCCTAGTGGGGATGTGATGCAGTTACTTCCTTCTTTGGCTCTAAATGTACATGGGGGAATAAGGAGGGGAGCGTGCCGGTATGGAGCAGTTTTTTTTTGTTGTTGTTTGGCTCAGTGGCGGGGGGTTTACTCGGCTGGGCTGGTAAATGTGCTCTGAAATGGCAGGGTGAACGCTTGGCTGGGCCGCCACTTATTCAGGGTGATAAAAGCATAAAAAGGCAATATGAATCTTAAATGGAGTGCGGAAGTACACAGCACAAACTTATTTGGGACAGTGCCATTAAACTCTCATCTCTCGCAGGGTGATGTCCCCAAAGCTCTCGTTTAATGTGGATAAATGGATGTAGACTAGAAACCTGCCCCTGCGCCGCCTGCTGCATGCATGCTGTTTGAAGCAATGAAAATTGATGAAGGTCTCAAAAGCACGACAGCAAGAGCGAGCTAAAGACGAGGTGAGTGAGTGCCGGTAGGTATAAAGCAGGTAAATGGGGCTTTTTTCGCATGCAAACAGGCTTCATTTTGCCTGGGAATGCCCTCCGACTGCGCTCTGTACTCAAGACGCTTTCCCTCTGTAAGCGATCGCGGCGTAGTCTGAAAAGGATCATCCTCGCCACGAGAAACATGTAGAGCAAGCCAAACAGTGCTGGTGCTCATGTTTTATTAATGCTCAAAGTTGTTCTACTGTCTCTCCGTAGCTAATTATGAGCGGTGGTTAATTTATGGAGGACTAGGGGCTGTGCAGGGGAAGAGGTGTTGGGTGTCGTTAAGATCTTCCCCAAATTCATCACAGGCCCGTTATCCATTATTTAGCCCTGTACGAGAGCGCAAGGAGGAAGGGTTTTACTCTAGCGCGCATGTAACTGGGTAAAGTCATGTGGAAAAAGGTCTGGTGAGCGAGAGAAAGATTGCAGTCCCTCAGAGTAGATGAGTTAAGGAGAGTAAAAGCTACCTTTACCCTGGCCAGGGGGAAACGGGAGGGAGGGTTCATGTGTGTATGTGTGAAGAAGAAGCGATGTGCAATGGGAGCAATTTCCCGACCTTCTGGCAAGCACTGGGGGTGATGTTGTTCATCTTTGGAAGGCTGCATATGTCAGAGCGAGCCCGGCCGAGACGCTCTGGGACTTACCGTGTTCTCTGGGTGTCCAGCAGCGGACAAAAAAGCTGTGGAGACGTCCCCGAACTGGATATGCTCACTCACTCAGCGTTACTTTACAATTCCCCTTCAGAGCCCTGGGGCTTAGCACTCTCTACCTCACTTCCCTTGTCTCCTTTCTCTCTCTCTATTTCTCCCTCTGTCGATTTCACAATACCACATTTTTAAAAATATTCTTGCCCTATTGCTCTCCTCCCCTCTCTCTCATTTCTCACCCATTTCCTTGCACGCTCTTTAAAACCACCTGGACTGTTCGTGTCTTTTCATTTATTCTCAATTTTTTTTCTCCTCTCCTTCCTTCCAGCTAGCCGCTTACATGCCCATCCATCATGCTGCACTCCTGCATTTTATTTCCCTTCCTTGGTTGTTATTTTTGTTATTGTTTGCGGTAAACAACTTTGGAAACCGCTTGGCAAACGTTTTGGCCTCTCATGTATTAATTACTGAGATAAAGCTGGAATGAGAGGAACACAAACACCTGTCCCACAAGCCCATTTCTTCCTCAGCACCCCACCAGCAGTTCCTCTCTTTGTTTGTCTACTGCTAAAAATGCCATATTTCACCTTGAAATCCACTGAATTTTGCAAATAAACACAATCTGTAATGTCAGTAAAATATTAAAGTGTTCCCTGTGATAGCCAGATAGAGAGTCAATGAGAAATCACAGTACCTTTTTTTTGGGGGGGGGGGGGGACTCTTTGTATTCATATTCATTTTATAGGCTTTAGAAATTTTTGATTTAATGACTCAGAACCACCAAGTAAACAGTAAAACATTTTCCTTGTTTTAAAATATATTTTAAAGTAAAGTTTTTTTTATATATATTTTTTTTTTACAAATATTATGAATTATTAAATTTAAAATATCATTACATTTTTGGGGAGCCGCACCATTATTATTATTATTATTATTATTAGTGAAGCAGTGTTATTAATATATTATTTTCTAACATTTATAATAACTTTTTTTCTTAATTATGATATCAGGACAGTTGTATCACCCTGACATTTCTGACTTGATGTTTCTTCAAATAAAAAGAGAGAGAGAATTTTAATACAGAAATTAAAAATGTGCTCATCATGGATTCACATTATGGCATGTAGTTATTGCATTTTAATGTATTTATGAGTATTCATGTTCATATTCATGTCATTGACCCTTATCATTATGTCCAGCCATACTTATTATTATTATTAAGTGGTAAAAAGGTCGAATACATTCTAATTATGTCTTACTGTAATCCATTTCATTCTCTCACAGGCTGAAATCACTGCCGCACGCAGAGCAGATTCAGGCGGATCGTGTGCAGTCGGCGTTCCCTGTGCTAGTGTTCTTGTCCAGGGTAGGTGCTAATGTGTGTGTAGAGTCCCTGTACTCACAAGCTCGCTGTCACGCTCAGCTGCACCTGGGCTTGTTCTGCAGGCCTGTCAAACCCCAGACCGGCCGTACGAAGGCATACATCCATGTTTAATTACAGTTGCTCTACCTCCCCTCCCCCAAACCCCCCCTCTCTCTACCCTCTTCAAGATGAGACACCTCCTGAGAATCCCATATTATCGCCCTTTTGAAGTTTAAAAAAAATCATTAATATTTATAGCATCCTCACTTTCCAATTCAGACCTGATTTCTTATTCAGGATAAGAGATAAACATAATTTATATATGTGTTTTAATACAGGTGCCTCTTTGCTCAGAATATTCTACTGTAACGATAATGTTTATTAACTGTGGCAAACATAGAAGATAACTGTAATATTCTTACACAATATAAAGCTTTTATTGAACTAATTCTGCATCCTCTTAATATGGAGTGAGTTTTTATATTATTATTTTATTCCTCTCTCCTCATCTTTTTGCATTAAAGGCTAGATAAACTGTTAAGAAATTAGGAGCAATTAAGATCAATTCAGTCAGCTTTAAAGAGGCTCATAGGAGGTAGAAAGTGATGATGGGCTATAAGAGATCAAAGTCATCACCAATCATTCTGATTTCTCTTTTATTGTGTCAAGTGAAGAAAAATAAATATTAATATTTCTGTTTATCAATTTATACGGATCCGCTTTAATGATTTGATCTGAGCAAATGCAGTCTGGGAAATATCACGTCTGCTAAGGCTCACTTCATTACCAGTTAAAACATACAAAAATCATATTAGACCAGTGCTGGATTCTGTGCTGTCACACTAAACAATAGAGCCATTGGAGACAGCAGGAGGGAGAGAAAAAGAGAGGGAGAATGAGAAGCACCAATGTTTTCTAACAGACATGACCTCTTTTTCTGACGTGTCACATTATGGTTGTACAGAACGTGTATCCTTTGCATAGAAAAGGTCAGGGAGATAAATCAAATTCTGCATCCTTGACTCTTATAATTCATCACAGAGGAAGAGGGGTCAGCCAATGAGTCTAATCAGATTTTTCTTTTCACTTAAGATAAATATGCCAGGGAAATCTGTGGAAAAAAAAATCATGGTTTTATAGTAAACATATACATCTTATTAAATAAGTGCAATGGTAGGCCCTACCGCAGCACAGTCATCAGTGAGAGTTTTTTTTTTCTTCTTCTATTTTTTACACATTTTGGTGTAAACCAAGGGACTAATTTACCCACCAGGTCCAAGTGATGTTTTGTTGGCACAGTGACATTTGTGCTTGTTAGATAATATACCATGATGCAACACGGTGAAACCCAGCACCTCTTCCAACTCAGGGAGCCACTGAGACAGTGCCAAGCCTTGTGCGCTGTGAGTGTTTGTTGTAAAGTGTCAGTTTTATTGCTAGGATATCACAAACCTGCTGTGTTTCTAATTAGGCCACTATTTATTCTGTGCAAAACTACCCAACACCCTCATTTAGTCGAGTGATTATTACAAAAATACTGAACATAGGTACAATACCTTTCACAACGGGACAGGTTAATTCTTAATTAACCACAGTGCAGCTTGTGCCACTGTGTGCTGTATGTGTGAGTGTGTGTATATGTGCACACTAAGATTTCAATTAGTGTTTGTAGAAGCATGTGGGTCCCCCTATTCCCACTTTCCTGTCCTCCCTCCCTCCCTTAACAGAGAAGTTCTGACTTCCTCTTGCGTTAGTGAGTCTCTCACAGTGACTGATCACGAGAACAGGCAGAGGTTCCGCCATCCAGACAGACATCACACCTCTCCCACACGCTGCTAATTAGAGTTCATTATTTATACGCTTTGATTTAGCCCAGCTCCTCTCTGCATCAGGTGCCAAATTATTCCCCGCTTGTTCTACAAATGAAAGAAACCAAACAGACTGATTGATACTGCTGCTTTTCCCTTCTTTTGCCTTCATTAAGACTGAAAATCAAAGCCTTCAGAAGTTGATTTCATTACCATCACACCTTCAATGTCAATGATTGGAGGTGTCTTAAAAAGATGTTGAAAGGCAAAGAGATCATTTTTTATCCATATTTGTTGCTTTCTGGAAAGAAAACAAAGTTATGTTTCCTTTAATAAAACTTTGTGTTAAAAAAAAACACTAAAGGGCAAGACATCTATTAAAACAACAGAAAGCTTCATGCAGCAATGTCTTACATATATTTCATGACTAGGCCCACACGGAATATGTATTTACAATGGTAAAAATGTGTAAGCTGAGCTAGATTCGTATTGGCAGCTGAAAGAATAACCAATGATGAGCTTTCCAATTCTCCACAAATATGCTTATGTTTCTATGCTCTCTGGCAAATTCAGGGGCAAATTCACCAACCAGTTGAACTAAATTATTATTTACTATAGCAAACTTCACATTAACCAGGTGCTATCCAGTCACCTAAATGCTGACACTTGTTTTGATTATGCAACGTGACACTCACATTTAGCGTTATGTCAAAAGCATGTAGAAATTACAATCACTGCCACTATCTTGTCTACACTGGGTACAGTATACAGATGCGCGTTGGCTTTCGGACACAGTCCACGTGCTTGAGTCTGTCGTCAACAAAACAAATGGAGTACAAGGACGTTCACTTTGACACGTTTGGTTTAAACAGCTCGTTCGCGTCTTTGTATAGATATCAGAAGGATCCTAGCGTAAGGAACAGGATTGTTTATTTTTAATGGCATACCAAATCGTGTCAGAGGATTTTGTTTTGTAAATGAGGCACAGTGTCATGGAGAGTTCACAAAGAAACATTTGTTGAAAGATGAAGCAGCACTAGATCTAACTGCAGCTGCATCACAATTCGTAAGTAATGCCGAGTTCACACTGCACGATTTTCAAACTCGTCGGATCGCCGTTGTTTTCACACTGCATGACTATCTGGGGTAGGATTCAGTCGCTGCTGTTTTCACATTGCACGATGGATCCGCGACAGGGGGTTTCACATTGCACGATTTCACAATAGGAAGAATCGCCGACAACTCTGTCTGATCCGCAAATACAGCCAAACGCACGCGAGAAGTGATAAGGAAATAAGCAAGATCACGCTGATATTATGGTCTATAAGTCCTCCCCGAACACACAATAATTAATAAAGATGACTTAACAAACATACTTCTGCTGTGAAATCTAAGTAGCCTACTTGAAAGTGAAACCAAGGTGTTGTGCATTTTATAATGAGTTTATTTCTAATAGCCTATAAAAGCCCTCAAATTGATGAAAAAGAAAAATGCAATAAATATTTTGTCCTTTATAGAAGAATATTATTTACAGGAAAAACCCTAGCCTCTTCTTCATCTTCATGCAGCCTACCTGTTCTGTGTATTCTAATGCTCACTTTGTAAAAAAAAAAAAAAAGACCTCCTTGAACTTCCAGCTGCCCTGTATCTTGCTCTCTCATTGGCTGTAGGTCATTGCCGATGTATTTTTCAGTCAGAACCGGTCAGAACTCATTCACACAGCAGGCTTGTGAATCGCCGACAGCTCCAGATATTTAGCATGCCAAATATTTCGCGGGCGTCGGCGACACATCGGCGATTCTCTCAGATCGCGTCTTTGATAATTCACACTGCGCGATTGTCACTCGCGGGAACGAGCACCGATTTGCCTCCGATCTCGGGCATTTGTCGGCGATTTATCAAAACCTGTCGGCGAGTGAAAAATCGGGCTAAAATCGTGCAGTGTGAACTTGGCATAAGTGATTTCATAATGCTTTGTCTGGAAATGTCCATTTTATTTTGGTCACGTTGTCAAAACACTCACATGCTATAGCCAATCATAACAGTGACAGATTACTTACAAGCCTTAAAGGACACACCCCTTAAAACAGGTCGTTTTAGACATGACCCTCTGTCTGAGGGCTGAATTTAAGGGTTAAAAAAAAATCCATGTCATGACTCCTTAAGCCAGGAATCAGAAAAAAAAGTCCAGACAACGTGCTGATTATTTACCAAGTCTTCTGATCATTTCTGGTGAAAAAAAATATTCAGGCAACTCTATAGAAATATCATAACGGACAACATTGCTGTTCTGTGCACCATCTAGTGCTTCACACTCCAGTCCAGTAGATTGCAAAAATGCATGAACATTTTACATTGGTGTATGAAAGCACCAGAAAAAGTGTACATTTACTACTTGGAAGAAGAGATTCCTCAAATGATGATCTAGTGAAGATAAGAGTATTGCACTAACTGAGCATATGTTCAGACAAGGGCAACTTTCAACAATTTTTAGAGCCGATTCACTGGATTACAGTTACATTTTTTAGAGCGATGCTGTACAGTAAAGTAGGCTATGTCAGATTGTAGTCTGCTGTGCAAATGTGTGCAAATAAATGACCCAATCAGTTGGCACAATTCATTCTTAGCGAGACATGAGTGTGTTAGATTGAGGATGATAAACAGAAAAGCGGGGGCTAAAAGGAGAGTAAAAATAAGGTTAACCATTATTGACTATCCTGGCATATGCACGGCCACTCATTTCAGATGAGCACCGAGGGAAAAAGAGAGAGGGGTAGGACAGGGTAAGGGATGCCCCTTGCAGACAGGATATTCATCAGTGCTGACCCACATTTAGGCCAGTGGGCTTCACATCCCATAATTACCACCAACCTGCCATTGTTTTACATTCATGGGAACAGGGCAGCTCTGTGACTGCTTGTGCCCCATTTGTTAAAGTCATCCTGTTCCCATCCTGGCTCACTCATGCATATGATGAAATGATATTTTGACATTCAGCATAAAACAACTCATGATGTGTTTTAATTTTATAAACATCAACTCGTAATTGTCTTCATGTGCTATAGAAATTTACTTTAGGATCTTGGGGTCCCTAGTGCTGTAAGTGTACATGAATGGTAACACTTTACAATAAGGTTCATTTGGTAACATTAGTTAACAACATTAGTAAACATGAACTAAAAATGAACGTCCCAGGTTACGTATGTAACCATGGTTCCCCGAGGGAACGAGACGCTGCGTCAAACGCTTTGGGAACTCCCCTGTGTTCCCACGCTCTGAAACATGTGTGTAATCAGTCCAACGGAATGGCGAAACGTCACGGGCGGGGTGACGTAGAGACCAGAGAGCTTAAAAGCCCATCCGAAACAAGCAACGTCAGCTTCTGAAAGGTTGAAGTAAGTCGCTCACAGGGATGCAGGAAGTATGGCATGCGACGCAGCATCTCGTTCCCTCGGGGAACCATGGTTACATACGTAACCTGGGACGTTCCCCTTCGGGAACTCGAGCTGCGTCAAACGCTTTGGGAACGTGAATGCCCACGCCACCATACTGACAAATGCCTGTCTAGTGTGAAATCATGGCGAGCACAGCTAAGACAGATGCACCTGAGAGTCTGGAGCGGTACCATACTTCTCCTGGCCTCAAATACAACGAAAGAAACTTGTACCACAGGTAACACCCCTAAAGACTGACCACCCAAAGGGACATGGTAAGGAGCTATGGCCACCACGACCACACTAAAGGTGGAGGGGGTCCAACCTGCGGAGAATCGTTCTACCGGGCAGTTAACTGCTGAAGATTTCGGGACCATGAAGTGAACACAATCCACTTCAAGGACAGTTTCCTCGTTGAGGGAGCTCTGGACTGGAGGATGGTCTCAACAACCTCGGTTGAGAGACGGGATGCTATGAGCTGTGCCCCCTCAGGGGCCACACCCACAGCTTCCACAACTCCGGGCGGGGGTGAAAGATGGTGCACACCGCCTGTGAGAGGAGATCCCGTTTCCGGACGGGAATCTCGCATGGAGAGTCTTATAGAAGGGCTACCAGGTCCGCAAACCATGGATGGCCCGGCCAGTACGAGGCTACTAACACGAGACAAACCTCGTCCCGGCGAACTCTCTCCAGAACTCCCGGGAGCAGAGCAATCGGGGGGAAAGGCATATAGACGAAGCCTCGGCCACGTCTGTACCATGGCATCCAGCCCCAGTGGAGCTGGATGAGTCAGACAGAACCAGAGGGGACATTGTGAGGTCTCTCGAGACGCAAACAAGTCCACCTGGGCTCGACCGAACTTCTTCCAAATCTGCTCCATCACCTCGGTGTGGAGCATCCATTCCCCGGGCCTCAGCCCCTGTCTCGACAGGATGTCTGCTCCCTGATTGAGGTACCCAGGGATGTACACTGCCCTCAAGGAGAGCAGTTTCCCCTGGGCCCACAGAAGGATCTGGCGCGCCAGCCTGTACAGGGGGCGCGAGCGCAGACCCCCCTGGTGGTTGATGTAAGAGACCACCGACGTATTGTCTGTGCGAATTAGCACATGATGGCCTCCCAGGTCTGGGAGAAAATGCTTCAATGCTTGAAAAACTGCCAGCATCTCCAGGCAGTTGATGTGCCAGCTGAGATGGGGACCTTCCCACAGACCTTGAGCGGAGCGGCCACTCATGACCGCTCCCCAGCCCGTGAGGGAGGCGTCCGTCGTTAGCGTTTCGCGACGACACGGAGCCCCCAACACGGGGCCTTGTGACAGGAACCACGGTTTCTTCCACATGTCTAAGGCACGTAAGCATCGCCGCGTGACCTTGATCATGCGAAACGGGTTGCCCCTCGGGGAAAACCCTGTGGTCCTGAGCCACCACTGCAAGGGTCTCATGTACAGCAGGCCAAAAGGTATCACATTGGACGCAGCTGCCATCAGACCCAACAGTCTCTGAAACTGCTTCACAGTGAGTGACTGGCCTTCTCTCACTCTCTTGACTGTTGCGAGGATCGACTCGATACGAGCAGGACGTGCCTGCATCGTGGTCGAATCCCACACCATGCCCAGATAAGTGGTCCTCTGCACTGGAGGAAGCACACTTTTCTTTGCGTTTAGTCTTAACCCCAAATCTTTCATGTGAGCGAGAACATCATCTCGATGCCGAACTGCTACCTGCTCTAATTGAGCTAGAATCAACCAGTCGTTGATGTAATTCAGTATGCGGATGCCCTGGAGTCGCAGGGGAGCCAGAGTAACATCCACACACTTATGAAAGTGCGGGGTGAGAGTGCTAGACCGAACGGAAGAACCCGAAATTGGTACGCGTTGCCCCCAAAAGCAAACCTTAGGAACTTCCTGTGTTGAGGAAGGATGGATAATGGAAGTAAGCGTCTTTCAGATCTATAGTCACAAACCAGTCCTTGGACCTGATTTGAGACACGACTTGCTTTCTAGTAAGCATCTTGAACTTGAGTCACCTGACTGAGTGGTTCAACAATCGCAGATCTAGAATTGGACGCAAACCGCCATCCTTCTTCGGAACGATGAAGTATCGGCTGTAGAACCCGGACTCTCTGTCGAGAGGAGGGACCACCTCGATGGCCTCCTTCCTCAAGAGAATAGCTACTTCTTGTTCCATTACCAGAGCCTGCTCGGGGCCCACCAGAGTGGGAAACACTCCATTGAATAGAAGCGGACAAGACCCGAACTGAATCTTGTACCCTCTGTCTACAGTGTGCAGGACCCATTGAGATACATTTGGCAGAAGCTTCCACGCTGCCACTAAGGGAACCAGTCTCTCGAGACTGGCCTCTGGTGTGCTTTGAACTGCTAGCTCGGTGCCCTGAAGCGGAGGACCGGCAGGGAACGTCCGATCTAGCTGTTCTAAACACTTTTTTGGAGGTAGCGAGCCTCTCAGGGCCGCTACGTTTCCGGGCGGAAGCTGAGAGAAACACTCGCTGGAGATCGTTGTGCCCTGAAGCACCGGGGGTGGCAGGGGTAACGGAACGATCTCCTGAGGGCACTGAGGAGAGACGGGCAACGCGCGAGCCACTCGATTCTACATTGCATAAACATTCTTCCCTGGAGAAGAAACGCCAGCGGGAGCAGAGCCAAACATCTAAGGTAATGCATTTTCACTAGTACACTTAGGGTTAATATGAATGAACACAGATAGCCTCCTCGAGAGCTGACTGTGCATGCTCTGCTTCAAAACAAACCACACATAAATCGCATGCATCCCCACTCCTTAATATAGCGAGGGCAGGGAAAACGAGCGATCTAAAATGCAGTATGCTTTACATATGCAAAAGATTGAGATGGCGAGTACTCAATCTCATCCACAATAATGCTTACAACATCAACCTCCTCGGAGAAAGATAGCTGCAGCACAAAGCTCTCACTCAAAGGGGAAAGAGAGCGTTGGATTTAAACGCGATCCCCGCGAACCAAATCGCGCCGTGCCTCAGCAACAGCGGGACAGGAACCGCAAAGACCGCAAACACAGACACACTCCTCAAAGTGTGCCCGGCGGGAGCGGAGCGTTCGCATCTGCGGGAGCACGATGCACAATCAGCTCCCTCGAGAGCTGACTGTGCGTGCTCCGCTCCAAAACAAACAACACAACGACCGCGTGCATTCACACCCGTAAAGTTCAGCGTGGGCAGAGAAGGACACGCGTTCTAAAGTGTTGTCTGTAGCTCACCATTGATTGTGATTGTGACTGATAGACAAACAACAGTAAATAAGACTGACACATTTCACACAGAGCGCTTGCTGAAAACACAGAAGCTGACGTTGCTTGTTTCGGATGGGCTTTTAAGCTCTCTGGTCTCTACGTCATCCCGCCCGTGACGTTTCGCCATTCCGTTGGACTGATTACACACATGTTTCAGAGCGTGGGAACACAGGGGCGTTCCCAAAGCGTTTGACGCAGCTCGAGTTCCCGAAGGGGAACAATACTTCTACAGCATTTATTAATCTTAGTTAATGTTAATTTCAGCATTTACTAATGCATTATTAAAATCACAAGTTGTGTTTGTTAACATTAGTTAATGCACTGTGAACTAACATGAATAAACAATGAACAACTGTATTTTCATTAACTAACATGAACAAAGATTAATAAATAGTGTAATAAATGCATTGTTCTTTGTTTGTTCATGTTAGTTAATACATTAACTAATGTTAATAAATGACACCTTATTGTAAAGTGTTACCACATGAATAATAGCAATTTTATAAACCTATTGTCATGATTGCAAACTGTGGCAAAACGAGGAACAAGGAGACGAGGGTAAAACTCAAAGAAACAGTCTTTAACCTTATCAAAACGGGGTAGCACAAGACAGGCAGAGGCACACAGGAACACAACATCAACATTAATACCGGAGGCTGGACAGAGGAAAACACAGGGTTTAAGTAACAGAAACTAAACGAGGTAATTAATCAAACTAGGGGTGTCAACGTTAACGCATTAACGCATGTGATTAATCTAAAACTTTTAACGCGTTAATATTTTTTAAAGCAAATTAATCATTTGATAAGGTTTGACCCCAACTTCTTCCCGTCATCGCAACACGGAAGGTTATCTATCATTGTGTGATGAGGGTACAGTGAACCAGTGTTGCCAGGGTAGCGGCACAAGTGGCCATGGACTATTTTGAAAATACAGTTGCGGGAAAAACTACAGAGCCGTGGGTTGCAGTTTTTTGCCCAAAGTGTATATAGTCAAATAAAAATTAAAATAGATCATTTTACTAATGTGTATTATACTTGGAATGTATACCTGACAACTTAACCACGGAGAGGAGGTTGTAACATCACAAACAACGTGAGTTTCAGCCAGAGCATACATGTAAAGGCTTTTACACAGCAAAAATAAACATGACAACAGCCACTATAGATTATATAAGATAATAAACACACGATTACGATAGGATATGGTTTATATGTGATTTTCTTGAGATGAATATGTACATCTGAAATGCTAATTTTTGCAGCGATATAAAAAGCTATAAAAAGCATATTTTAACAACAGTAAACGACCAAATTCCACATGTGATCACAAAAGGAAGTTATTACAAACACTCGATGGTGGTTTGAAGTGAGTTCTGAGTAAAAGTGTACTATTAATCTCATAAATTGTCTTATGAAGCATGATGCTAATATTAGCTCTAATGCACCTGCAGAACAGGTCCAATTCTTTTTCATAATGCATTTTTTCATAATACTTCACGTAAGGTCGCAAGAAAATGTTTTGTTGTATTTATTTAGAAATACTTTTGATAATAGTTGGGTAAATGTATACTGGGATTGAAGCGATGTGGCTTGGTAAACGTTTTATTGCCAGTATAAAGGCTGATGATATGGCGGATAGACAGTCCGGGGAGCCATGGCGGAGCTGGGAGCTCAGGGAGCCATGGCAGGATAGACAGTCCGGGGAGCCATGGCGGAGCTGGGAGCTCCGGGGGCCATGGTGGGATAGACAGTCTGGGGAGCCATGGCAGGCCAGCCTCCGTGGCCTTGGCCTCAACCCTCAGCCCGGTCACTACAAGGAGAACTTGGGAAGAATCTCAGGTTGGATCCCTGGGCTGGATACGGGGCCTGGAGCCCACTCTGGGCTAAACTCAGGAACAAGAGCCCTCCTTGGGCTAAACTCAGGAACAGGAGTCCTTCATGGGCATAACTCAGGAACAGGAGCCCTCCTTGGGCTAAACTCAGGAACAGGAGCCCTCCTTGGGCTAAACTCTACACGGGAGCGAACTCTGGAGCTGGAGCTGACACGGGAGCGAACTCCGGGGCTGAAGTGAGCCGCAGCCGGCGGGCTTGACTTCGGAGAGGCGGCCCGCGAACTTGAGTGAGCAATGATCAGCGGGCTTGACAGATGAACGGCTGGCAGACTTGACTGAGGAACGGTCGGCAGGCTTGAGTGAGCGGCGGCCGGCGGGTTGAATTGCTGCCCCAAATGATTGGAATGTGCTACAATGAGAAATGGAGATGCACAGTGTTGCCAACTTAGCAACATTGCAGACCCCTTTAGCGACTTTTTTCCCTTCAAAAAAGCGCCCAAACCTAGCGAGGTCTTGCTCTCCCAGCGCGCGCACACACCTCTCTCTCTGCTTCTGCTCAGTTTGTCTTCAGCAATCGGCAGAGAGGAGCAGCGCTTTAATTCAGTTAAACACAGATATTATGTTGCTTCTCTAATTTTACATGCAAGTATAGCCGAAATCACAGCACAGCTATTGTCTTTATCTTATGTGTATTTGATTTCATCAGACGACGGTGCGATTATCATGATTTTTTGTGCAGATTAACATCTTGGAAGGGAGAGCTGGTTATGTAGTCTTAATGGGTCGCGCTTCAGTCAATATTTCATATTCATTCCGTTGTCTGACAACAGAAACAGTAAAATATACCAATGAAAACAGTTTTATTGAGAATTTAGCTTCATCAAAATACAGTATGTGGGCACAGAGAGGGAAACACATGTAATAATAAATAATAAATGTACATTTTGTATTTTCAGAAGAAGAGCTGCCCTGTGTGCAAAAATGTAAACAGGTTTGTGTAAGTAAATTGCTCAGTGCAAAGAAAGAGAAGTAATGGGAACCTGGAATTTCTTTTTTCATGTGTCTAATAGACATGAACAAGTTCTTTGAAAAACATCTATGACCTTTGAAACATGTCTACTCTTCATGCTTTATGTTGACTATGGTTTCAATAATAATAAACATACATTTGCATAAAGCATCCATATTTGTCCATGCCCATGTTGATTAGAGTATTACAAATTTGAAAAGTATTAATTTAAGGTACATTTAGAACAAATAAAAATGTGCGATTAATTGCGATTAATCACAAGTTAACTCATGACAATCATGCGATTAATCGCGATTAATTTTTTTAATCGATTGACAGCCCTAGTTTATATGTTTCTCAGGAGATATTAATTCTCCTGCCAGGCTTTTAATTGAAAATAAGAACTTGTTCTTAATTGACTTGCCTGGTTAAATAAAGGTTAAAAAAATAAATGATTTAATTAAATCGGTCGTGGGCCCTGTGTCTCACCTGGTTGCCCGTTGATGGCAACATTAACCAAAGTTGCCCAGCAACATTGCTTAAAAAGTTGGTCCATGTATCATCAGCATTAGAGTCTCAAACAGAAGTAAAAAAAAACAAAAAAAAAACACCAATGACTTGTACATATGGGTACAGTCATTTTAGACACTTCCAAAACTGTTGCAACAGAGATGGAAATACAATTTTTAAATACATGAATTATGTTCCCATCGTTGTTGCCACAGATTTGTAAGTGCATTTTTCTGTTCTAAAGAAGGGGGTGTCCCAATACTTTTGTCTATATAGTGTATGTACAAGTCATTGGTGTTTGGTGATGAGTTTTTGGCTCAAGATCTGCATTTACAGTTACACCAGAGGTGTTAAACTGGGATTAGGACTTGGTTTTATGCAGACCAGTCAAGTTCTTCCACACTGACTGAATCAATAATTTTCGTTTTGAACCTTGCCTTATACACAGAGGCATTGTCATGTTAGAATAGAAAAGGGTCCTGTCCAAACTGTTGCTATAATATTAGAAGCACACAATTTCCTAGAATATCATTATATGCTTTAACATTAAGATTTGTACTCATAGAAATTACTAAAGTAGTCAAACCTGTTCATTAGAAGGGGCGACCCAATACTTTTGGCAATATAGTGTATCAATAATAAAGAACATAAGGGGGTTAAGCTGAAAATGTACCACAATCTGATTATTACATCACAAAAGGGATAGATATATAAGTCAGGAGCAAACAGGTGAGCTTCATCAGGATGAGTTGAGAGTCATGGCAATAGGAGCATATCTCTTTGAGAAACTGCAGAGTGCCGTACCAGCCCACATACCGAAGTAAATCCTGTAACCTCCCCGTCGGTTTGAAGTTTTGCTCCGTCTCACATTCTCACCCAGCGGCCCCTGCCCTGCAGGTCTACTAGACCTAAATATAACTCACCCATTAAATTACAGCAACTCTAACACTGATCCCTCCAAAGTCCAGCTCTGAGAGCGCTGCCGACTCACCTCTCGCTATTTAACTCATCACCACACTGAGTGCTAATACCCCTGAACCTGCATCGGTCTCACACCTGAATTCCTCCTCCCACCAGATAGAATGATCACCCCCTGCAACAAAACAAAGAGATCCTTCCTGGAAGTCTGTTTTGATACAGGTTACCATAGAAATGAATCAGTGTTGCTCTCTTCTGAGAGCTTGTTATGCGCCTTATCAGTGATGTGTTTTTTCCTCTGGCCCCAGTTCATCTGTCAAACCGGGTTTTTCTCCTTCAAAATAATGATGGCGCGCAGAGCAGAGGGCCTGGCTCAGGCAGCGCCTCATTTCAGGTGGCTCTGCAGTGTGCAGCTTGCACTCCTCAGGGGTCTGCTGCCGTGGAAATGGCCCCTGACATGAACAGACACAAACAAGCACTCACTACAAGTGCTGTTGGGGCTTATTTAGCCTTAATCAATATGGCGACTGGGTTGTACCTGCTTGTTTTCCAGCGCTAGTCAGGAGAGAAATGTGCTAGTGATAGACAAGGAATGCATGCATGTGTTTTGTCAACATTATAGAGCCACTGACAGGAACTGAAATCTTCTTCACTTGTGTGCTGTATTCTAAATGTCCTAATATACAAGTGAAATCGAAGAATGAAATGGTGTGATGTAATTTGAAAATCAGGCCAAAATTATGTTTGTTTCAGGAGTTCGAAACAGCTTGCCAAAAGTCCACTCCGGCTGGTAAACACCTTCAAACCAACATTGGTCCATGGCGATTATGTAATTGGTAGATCTGCTCTGGGGCACTGTATTCTTTGATGTGGAATTCTTCTCCAGTTCATTTCTTCTGTTCAGTCCGCCGAGGTCAGATGCAAAGAAAAACATGAACACACTGGAGAGCTGCTTTTTAATAGAAAATGAAGTTGCAATTTGAATTGCAGTGTTTAGAGGTTCTCTAACATTATACTGCTGTATATGCTCAGGTATTCCATACTTATTTTTACCTCTAAACGAAGAATGGGTATATCAGAGCCTTAATTTTTTTTTCACATTTTTCTACAGTTTTACGTGAAGAACAGACACAAATTGCACAAAGTTGTAATCTTGCTATGAAATAAGATGTTAGATTGAGAACTGTTGCCTGTTTTTCTTGAAATCGAATAATGGACTGATGTGATGTAATTTTGAACAAAATCAGACCAAGGTTTTGGGAGTTTCGAAACAGCTTGCCAAAAATCCATTTGGCTGGTAAACACTTTTGAAATACCATTGGTCCATGGCAATTATGTGATAGATAGGTGTGCTCTGGGGCTCCAATCCTTTGACGTGGAAATCTTGTCCATGTTATTTCTTCTGCTCAGTCCGTTGAGGTCAGATGCAAGTAAAAACATTAACTCACAGGAGAGCTGTTTTATAGTAGAAACTGAAGTTGTAATTCTACTGTAAATTTTCCATTTAATACTGTAAAGCTGTACTGTTTGATTTAAAGTAATCTGTTGTATAAAGTGCTATACATAAACGTGATGTGACTTGACTGGAGGGCTGAATTGTACAGCTTGTGTAATCATATCCACATCTCTATGATCAGATGCTTCTATGATCCACATCTCTATGATCAAATGTTGTTTATTCACCACTGTCATTTATGTTGTTTATTTTGTTATTGAGAGGAAATTACACAGCACATACAGTATTTCGAATGAAATAGAATGAAAAAAGAACTTCACCATGAGTATATATCGAAGCCTTATATCAGACTTCAGAGCCCGAAGTACATAGGTTTGGTAAAGAACAGACACAAATTCACATTGAAATCTTGCCATGTAATAAGCTGTTGAGAACCATTGTGACGGGATCATTAGCTATGTTTCCATCTCCCTATTTTAATGCACATTTTGAAGTATTGCATGAGAAACGAGTGATGGAAATGCCAAAAAAATAAAAAATCCCTTAATTCACGAAAAAGTTTTTATGCTCGCTTGAGGTGGTTTTTGACTTGTGCGAAAAAGGGTTAATGCGAATAATGGGAGATGGACATGCATTTTGCAAATAAATTCCTCCAAGAGCATCAAAAGAGTAATGTGACTTTGTGCTATGGGACGGCAAAACCTGACTAACCAGCGGACCGATCTCATTCCACAGCATCTGACATGTTATGATCATTCGGAAATGTCCAAGCAAAATTTGTCATCAAAGTATTTCTGTATAATTGCCCACCAGAAATGCCTTACATGACTGCATTCCCAAACAGCAGCATCCACCTCTGAAAGCAATGACCGTATTCATTGTGTTTCATCTGCTCTTTCTGAGGTGCAAGTATTCAGTAGGTTCGCGGACACTTGGATGAGTTGAATTTGTGAACCTGATTAACATGATCAATGAACTGTGAATGTAAAGAATGTTTTTAACTTGCTGACCCTATGACCGTTGCAATGGTTCTTGAATCATCCTCTTATTAGAGAGCGGGATTATCAATAAATAACAACTTCAATTTCCATCTGTTCCCCACAAAACTGTTGTATAGCATCTGAAGACTTGTAACTGTACATGGTCACTCATAGTCAGTGTGAAAATTATTTTCCTTTAAGAATAATGCTATTCCTTTAAGAATGGCTCTCATATTCTATAAACTATTCAATTCTTAGCTTAAAGGCATTTGTCAATCAAAGCATCTCCATACAGTGGTGCCAGTTTAGAAGGTAAATGACACATCAGATGTTGTTTTACACATTGACAGAGGAGATAATTAAACTTTTCAACAGTAGACAGACAAGTCTGTGGTGACCAATTATAGAGCAAAACAAAGTTATCTCTGGTATGTCTGATTGTTACATTGTCTATGCTAACTAGCCTAACATGGCTAACCTATAAGCCTAGATAAAGTATAAAGAGATGTATGGCACAATGAAAACATGACAAAGATCCATAGAAACATAGGACCCTGCAAAAATATGGATTTAGGATTACAGATTTGTATGATTGTATAATCATTGGTTCTTCTCATGTTTTAGGTACACAGTTTTCAATATACATCTAAAATAGTTAAAGTTCATCTAAAGATCTGAAATTAGATTCTGTCTTTATTAACTCACCAACCCTCGTGTTGTTCCAAATACTTTTGTTGACATTTGTTTGAATCACAAATATATTTTTAATAAAATCTCTGTCCCTCTATAAGTCCATTCCCCAAAATTTGATCATAAAAGAAATCCATATGAATCAAGCTGTTTAATCCAAGTTAAGACATGATTGCTTTATATAATGATATATAATGTAGGCTTTTATTTACATATAAACATTGACCAACGCACATACATAAAGCACATCAAACATGGTAAACGGAAGCTTAGACGTCTCGCTTAGAGAAATGTTAGAAAGATGTTTTCTTATGAAATATTTGAAGCATAAAAGTTTTGGTGGAATAGGCTTTCAATGGAGGGACAAGAATCTCTCAGATATAATTTAAATTATCTTCATTTTGGATTCAAAGATAAAAAAGTCCTATGGGTTTGGAACAACATGAAAATAAGTAAGTGATGACAGAATTTTTGGGTGAACTAACCCTTTAAAAATTCAGTTATCATTAGCCCAGTACATCACAGCAAAATGGGTATGTGGACTAAATGTGTTTCTTTGAGCGGCTATAATTCTGCCAACTTTACAAAAATATCTATTGTACCTCTAAAATGTAAACTAAATTAGCTGACTGATTTAAGTTGAGTCAGTTTAAGCAGTTTATTGATTTTTTTCATGGTGCTCAAAAAATTTAACAACTGTTAAATAAAATACACTATGTCTGTAACAGTTCAAAGGTCTTTCTTAGCCCACATCCCTCAACACTGGTCCATGGTAAAGCGGTCAAGAGTGGGGTCAGGGTTGAGTTTCTACAGAGCACACATTGGGATGATAAGGAGGGTGCATGGCCTCCTCTGGGCTCCAGGGCAGGTGAGAGTGCTCCAGGCAGAGGCCTATGAGTGGAGACAGGTATGTTACCATCCAACTCTCACTGTAGACCCAGAGCAGGTTTCCCCTGTGGATCCCTCCGGCCAAGCCTGCCCTACATCTTCCATCACACACTCCATTATAATTGAGTGGAGCCATGAGGCTTCCCCAGCACTGGTGCTTTCCCAGAGCGTAAGCTTTAAACCTATATATTCTTTTTTATTGTATGAGAACTTTACAATTGTACAATAGGCAGTAAATGTGCCCAAAGCACTGGGATTTATGTGATCAAGGAGCAGTTTTCAAAGAACCAGTTCTGGGGAAATAATTATAATAAGCATGTGAGGTCTATTCAGAAAAGTACAGTGGATGCAGAGAAAATAGGATGTGATTATTTGCAAAGTTTCTTGGTTAATTTGTTGTGATTCCTCCTGCCCTGATACTCACACACAGCCACTTGATCTTCACTACAGCTCCTTTAGAGGGAAAATTACGAGATGATGGGATTCATAACAGAGATAAATAAGGAGGAATAGAGCGCGGCCCCTTCTCCACAGTGGCTGTGCTAATTGGCGCAGTATGGTGGTTTGATGTGGTGAGAGAACGTCTGGGGCAGGGCAGGCGAATGACCTAAAGAGGCAACCAATCGAGAACTTCGTTCTCTCGCTTACTGTCTCTCTCTCTCTTTCTCTCTCTACATCTACTTAGCCGACGTTCTGTGGCTCCCTGTGCCTTTGTTGGGCTTGTGAAGTCAAGGTCTTCTCACCTGTCTTAATGATTTCTCTTGCCTTTACAAGGAAATTAATTAATATTCCAGCAAGCAAACACTTACTGGCTCATTAATCAATATGTGTCAGTTTCTGCCCATGATAATAAATGTACTTTGCAAGATAATTAATTTCCTTTCTTCTCTAGTCTAGAGTGCCCATAGCTCCAATACTTGACATTCCGCTTTTTGTGAGTTGAAATAGTCAGAAAGCTAAAGATACTACTCCATTCCTGTTAAGTGGATCAAAACAAGTCCTACTTAAACACGGTCCTTACAATGATCTTTTCTTCTTCTAGTGTTATAATATTTTTTACACTACTGAGAAACAGATAGCTTGGTACACTGAGAAAAATGATTTTGAGGTGAAGTAAATACTACATAAAAACAAAAGTAATTTCTACATTAAATAATTTAGTTCAGGCAATAATTAAAAAATTAAAGTAAATTCTATAATATTACTCAATTTAAGCTTGTAGAAATTAAAGTTTGAACTTATAGGTATAATTTACTTAGAATTGTTTGTTATGTTTACAAGGATTCTTTAAGTTATGATCCCGTTTTTCCCATCATGTACTGGGGCATGAATAATTAAAAAGGTAAACATTTTCACTGTTTTCGAGTTGTATTTACACTATTTTATGATTGCTTTTGTTGTTAGGTTTAGTAACTTACTGTTTTTTTTCCAATGCTATATTAAGTACATTTTATAAACCGTGACTGAGTGAAATGTAGCAGTGCAGTAAGCAGAACAATAGTTGAAGATCTAAAATAAGTTAAATGTTATTTTGGTTCAACTCAATTAATTATATTTTTAATATAAATTAGTTTAAATGTTAAATTAACCCAACTTGAAATAATCTACTTAGTAGATTATATCATATTGCGTGTTTTAAGTAAAGAATATTGAGTGAACTCAAATATTTAAGTTCATATAACAAAGATTATCTTTGTTATTTTACTTAAAATAAACAAGTTGGGTTTACTTAAAAAGTATGATGCAAAAATGGTGCATATATATTTTAAGTAAATCTAACACATCAGTTTTACCAGTGTACACTCAGACTGTTATTTTTTTCTCCCCCAAATCAGTTAAGCACAAACTCTATCCCGCCAGTTGATTTCATTGGTCAACTCAAACACACAATCATGTCAAGAAAAGTTCAGAAATATCATGGATGGATCCAATTGCAATAAACAGTAGGGGATGTGCTATCAACATATTATTTTTTGTTATCAACAATATATATATTTTTTTCACACATAACACAACAGAGCATCCAAAATATAACAAAACAAAACAACAGACACATACTCAACATCTCAAGGTCCAATCAAAAGGGAGGGAGAGAGGGAAGGACAATAAAATCACAAAAGTCACTCTTTATACAATCACGTATATCCAACAAAAAACACTGCCAAGCATCAATGGTCGAAGGCCTGGCCCCACCGACTCGCGCCGTTGCACATTCACACGTCACTATTTGCAGGAGGCTACGGATCCAATATGTTTTTCTACACATGTGTGGTGTAAACCAGTTCTGGATTATTGTCTTCTTCGCAGCTGTAAAACCAGCAAACAACATTCTCTTTTGCATTGAATTAATACAGAGACCAGAATCATCATTAAGAAGACACAAACTTGGGTTAACAGACCAATCAATTCGCAGTAATGATGACAAAACCAGGTTTACATGTGTCCATAGGCTGATGACGACAGGACATTCCCAAAACATATGCAGAAAAGTGCCTGATGATGTAGTGTTACATATATGGCAGTTCAAATTTGACTGTAGTTTCATTTTAAATATTTTGTAAGGAGTTATGTATGCTCTATGATTGACTTTGAAGTGAATAAGACGATGAGCCAGATTTTTAGATGTTAAACTGAGATTAGACCACACTCTCTTCCAGTCGACAGATAAATTAAGGTCAGATAATTCCCTATTCCAAATAGTTTTAATAGAAAGAGGTTTTGTAATGCAATCAATAATTTTATTATATATTAAGGAAACAGATGGCCGACCAGCAGATGGTGCAATCCAGTCCCGCATAGGATGAGAGGAAATGGAAGATGCCCACGGAACGCCATACGCTTTGAGAACAGAACGTAATTGAAGAAAGACAAAATATGCGGATGCTGGTAGACAAAATTTGGTTCTTAATGCCTGAAATGAACAGAGGCCCTGGTTATCATATATATCACCGCACGTGTTTACACCTGAAGAAGACCAAGAGGGTTGGACAAATGGACGATTTCCGCATACAAAATTAAAATTGTGCCATAAAGGAGTACTGTTACAAAATTTGAAGGGTCCACCTATCCGACGTTCAACCGTTTTCCAGATTTTAATAGAGTTAGCCACAACCGGACCAAATTTATAATTATCCCCTTTTTTTCCTGTGCCAGTAAATAAAATATCTTGAAGTCTATTTGGTTTAACCTTGTCAGCTTCAATCACCCTCCATGAAACTGTAGATTGAGGATCAACCCAATTATGAAGAGCCTTAAGCTGGAACGACCAATAATATAATTCAAAATTTGATACAGCCAGTCCTCCTGCGCTATTAGGATGTTGTAATGTGGTAAGTTTAATTCTGGGACATTTATCGTTCCAGATAAACTTAGAAATTATGGAGTTGATCTCCTTAAAGTAACCTGGAGGGGGAGAAAGTGGTAGCATAGAGAAAAAAAAATTTAATCGAGGTAACAAATTCATCTTAACAGTGGAGATTCTTCCTTGGAGAGAGACTTTAATATTCTTCCATCTTTGAATGTCATTTTTGACCTTAAGTAAAATGTTATTAAAATTGTCTCTGGCAATCTTATGAATGTTTTTATATATGGTAATGCCCAAATAGATAAAAGATTCCTTAATATGGATAAATGAGGGAATAGAAGAATTAACCTTAACATTGTTAATTGGCATTAAAGCAGATTTGCTCCAATTTATTTTATATCCTGATAGGCTACTAAAATTATCAAATTCCTTAATTATACTAGAGACTGAAACATCAAAGTGGTCTAAATATAGAATAATATCATCAGCGTATAATGAAATACTATGATTATGATCATGAATCTTAATCGATACTTCAGATTTCCTGATGGCTTGCGCTAAGGGTTCAAGAGATAGACAAAACAATAAGGGGGAAAGCGGACACCCCTGCCTCGTTCCCCGCTGTAAAGGGAATGAGGGGGAAATAATATTACCAGTTATGACTGATGCTGCAGGTGATTGGTATAATGTCTTAATCATAGAAATGAAGTGTTCACCGAAGCCGAAACATTGCAGAACTGCCCACATATAATTCCACTCTAGCCTGTCAAAGGCTTTTTCTGCATCAAGTGAAAAGACCGCACAAGGGGTTGGGTGGGAGTCCGCAAAGTCAAGAATATGAAGGAGTCGACGCATATTGTCAGATGCATTGTGCCCCTTGATGAAACCAGTTTGGTCCTCCTTGATCAGACTATGAATTACCTTCTCCATACGAGAAGCAAAAACTTTAGCATAGATTTTTAGATCACATGGGATAAGCGAAATCGTTCTATAGCTGGAACAATCTAATGGATCTTTCCCTTTTTTAAGAAGTAATGAAATCAGTGAAGTTTTTTTATCTCTATGAAATACCCCATGTTCAATTGCAAAATTAAATGAGTTAAGCATAGGTATCCCTACCAAATCTCAAATTTCTAAATATAATTCAGGGGGAGACCATCTAGACCCGGCGATTTGCCCTTTTGATGGCTTTTTAGAGAGACGTGGAGTTCCTCCAAACTTAATGGGGCCTCCAAAGATTCTTTATCTATCTGTGAGATCCGAGGCAGTTCCAATTTATCTAAATGCTGCTTACAAATTGGTTCATCAAAATCTGTTTCGACTTTATACAGATTTGTGTAAAAACCTTTAAATATGTCATTAATTGCCACAGGATTTGTGGTGACCTGATCATCCGATGATTTTATTGCGCTAATATATGCCTTAGACTCGCATTCTTTCAACCTAAGGGCCAATAAATGACTAGGTCTCTCTGATTCGAAATAATATTTTTGCCTAGTCCTATGTCAAATAAATTCCGCCTTTGAGTGTGAAAGTAAATCATATTCTTCTTTTAAAGAGGACAGCTGTGTAGCCTGTTGCTCAGTAAAATGTAGTTTATGTAGGTTTTGTAATGATTGGATTTTATTTTCTAATTGTGTAAACTGGTGAGTTTTCGCTTTGGCAAGAGTAGAAGAGAAAGATATACAGAAACCTCGTATAGCACACTTAGTCGTTTCCCACAGTATTTGAGGATCCACATCAGAGGGCATATTAATTCCAAGAAATTCCTTGATATATTCTTTTAGAGAAGTAATGAAAGTCTGATTACTTAATAATTATGTTAAAGCGCCATCTAGGGGACTTGGCTTTAATATCGGAAAGAGGAACACTGTACAACACAGCAGAATGATCAGATAATAAAATTGGTAATATAGAGATGGAGGAATTAGATGAAATTAAAGATGGGCTGAGAAATATGTAGTCTATCCTAGAGAAAGTCTTGTGTCTATTAGAAAAAAAAGTGAAGTCCTTAGCTTTAGTATTCTGAATTCTCCAAAGATCGATTAAGTTAAGCTCAGTGATAAATTTATTCAGTAATTTAGAGGATGGATTGGCTGTTGTATCAGACTGAGATTTATCTAAAGCAGGATTTATGACAGCATTAAAATCACCACCCACCACTAGAGGGCAATCAATTTCCTCAAGTAGAGTTTTGGAAATCTGTGTGAGGAATGCACTGTCTGTCTCATTTGGGCCATAAATAGAGACCAATGCTAACCTATTATTATATATTTTGCATCGGATAAAAACAAATCTACCCTTCTCATCACTACCAAGGCGTTCAATCGTTAAATTTAACTTCTGGTTAACAAGGATAAGCACCCCCTTAGTTTTATTTTGAGCACTGGAAAAAGCTATTAATTTGTAATACTTATTCTGGAAACGTGCCACGTCAGATTGTTTTAAATGTGTCTCTTGAATTAGGGCACAGGAAATAGATTTACGGTGTAAATATTCTAACACACGGGTTCGTTTAACAGCAGAATTTAAACCATTCACATTCAGTGATAAAATATTTAGAGTATGCATAGAATATTCATAATCCCAAGATTGTATTCAAAAAAAAAAAAAAAAAAAAAGCAGAAGCACTTTCATTCTGTAAATAGCATGTAAACGCTGATGTGCATTTTAGATACCAAACCTCCTAGATGAAAAATCCCATTAGAAATAAGGTAAAATAAATAGAAGTACAACCCCAAATCAGAAAAAGTTGGGACAGTATGGAAAACGCAAATAAAAAAAGAAAGTAGTGATTTCTAAATTTACTTTGACTTGTATTTCATTGCAGACAATATGAACACAAAATATTTCATGTTTTGTCTGGTCAACTTCATGTCATTTGTAAATATACATCCTTTCCTGTCATTCAGACCTGCAACACATTCCAAAAAAAGTTGGGACAGGAGCAATTTAGGGCTAGTAATGAGGTAAATTGGTTAAATAATGATGTGATTTGAAACAGGTGATGTCAACAGGTGATTGTAATTATGATTTGGTACAAAAGCAGCATCCAAGAAAGGTCTAGTCCTTTAGGAGCAAAGATGGGCCGAGGATCGCCAGTTTGCCAACAAATACGTGAGAAAATTATTGAAATGTTTAAAAACAATGTTCCTCAAAGAAAGATAGGAAGAGATTTGGATATTTCACCTTCAACAGTGCATAACATAATTAAAAGATTCAAGGAATCTGGAGGAATTTCAGTGCGTAAAGGACAAGGGCGCAAGCCTAAGCTGAACAACCGTGATCTCCGATCCCTCAGGCGGCACTGCATCAAGAATTGTCATTCATCTATAAGCGATATCACCACATGGGCTCAGGACTACCTTTGTCAAGTACCACAATACGTAGTTACATCCACAAATGCCAGTTAAAGCTGTACTGTGCCAAAAGGAAGCCCTATGTTAACAGTGTCCAGAAGCGCCGTCGACTTCTCTGGGCTCGGAGGCATCTGGGATGGACCATCACACAGTGGAAACATGTACTGTGGTCAGATGAATCAGTATTTCAGGTATTTTTTTGGGAGGAATGGACGCCGTGTGCTCCGGACCAAAGAAGAAAAGGATCATCCAGACTGTTACCAGCAACAAGTCCAAAAGCCAGGGTCTGTCATGGTATGGGGTTGTGTCAGTGCCATTGGCAAAGGTAACTTGCACTTCTGTGATGGCACCATTAATGCCGAAAAGTACATAGAGATTTTGGAGCACAATATGCTGCCTTCAAGAAGACATCTTTTCCAGGGACGTCCATGCATATTTCAACAAGACAATGCAAAACCACATTCTGCACACATTACAAAGTCCTGGCTGCGGAGGAAGAGGGTACGGGTACTTGACGGGTACTTGACATTTTAAAGCGCAAAATGCGACAACGAAGACCTCGTACTGTTGCCCACCTTAAGACTTGTTTGCAGGAAGAATGGGACAAAAGTACACCTGAAACACTTCATCACTTGGTGTCTTCAGTCCCTAAACGTCTTTTAAGTGTTGTGAAAAGGAATGGCAACATTACAAAGTGGTAAATGCTTTACTGTCCCAACTTTTTTTGGAATGTGTTGCAGGTCTGAATGACAGGAAAGGATGTATATTTACAAATGACATGAAGTTGACCAGACAAAACATGAAATATTTTGTGTTCATATTGTCTGCAATGAAATACAAGTCAAAGTAAATTTAGAAATCACTACTTTCTTTTTTTATTTGCGTTTTCCATACTGTCCCAACTTTTTCTGATTTCGGGTTGTATAAATGTCTGTTGTAACAAACAAAAACAACATAAAAACATGAACAACTGACAACCATAAACAAGGAACAACTCAGACCACACATTACCGAGAACATAGGTCTGACCGAGCAACAAAAAATAGTGATGGTTCGTGACCGATCCACTCCAACGCAAGATATGTCTCCCGAAAGGCTCACACAGCCAAAAAAATAATATATATATATATATATATATATATATATATATATATATATATAATTAAACCTACTCTCCATTAGTCCCCTCCAAAAAAGAAAAAAGGAGTGTCAGTCTTACCAGCAAAGAGATCATTGTACCGGATATATAGGGACAATATCCCAGTAGAAGAGAGGAGAGAAGAAAAAGCAAAAAATAGGTTTAGCAAGCGTCCATGTCCACCCTGCCATCCTCCCCCACTGGGCCGCTGTTCCCCCGTTGTCCCCCCACAGAGCCACTGCATACGTTCTCCGCTGAGACAGGGAGCTGACAAAATCCTCCGCTTTCTGAGGAGAATCGAAGCTTCTCTGCTCACCCTTGTGCCATAGTTTAATTACCGCCGGATAGATGAGGAAGGGCTGGAGACCAAGCGCTGTCATCTTCTTCAAAACCGGACGAAATGCCTTTCTCCTGATCGCTGTAGCTGGACTAAAGTCGAGAAAAAATAGCAGTGTGACATTGTTCTGTGCGCATTTCACTGGATAAGCCTGCCTGGCACCTTTCAGGATATCTGATCTGTCATGCCATCTTAGTACACGGAAGATGAGAGTGCGCGGCGGAGCCCCTCCCTCCGTCATACACGTGGTGCGCCCGGTCAATCTCAATGCCACGGCCCCTCAAGGAAGGAATCCACTTCCTTAACTCTGGATTAACTCTGAGGAAACCAGCTGCGTCGGGACCCTCCGCCCCCTCTGGTAACCCCACCAGCCTCACATTGTTCCTTCTGCACCTGTCCTCAATATCCGTCATCTTCTCGGTGAGTCGCTCCAGCTGATTTTTTAAGTCTGTGACTGTCCACCTATCCTCACGCACCGCTGCCTGAACAGAATCAACGTGGTCACGTGTCTGCTTCGCCGCAGTAGCTATGGCCTCAAATTCCTCTTTAACAGACTTGTTGGTCGCTTGTATGTCCTCACGCAGTTCGTGCAATGCTGGAATCAGCACAGAGTCCATCGCATCTCTTACTGCCGAATTCACAACCGAATTCAAAGTGCTTTGCCGCTCTTTAAGTGCTAGTTCAATGCTGCTAGCAATAGCATCTTCGAGGTCCTCTCTGGAGATGGCGGAATCTCTGAATTTTTTCTTCATTGGCGATTGCTCAATCTCTCTTTTCCGATCCCCTTTGTCTGCCTTAGCACTCATGATGGGTCCAATGCAGAGTGGTTTAAGTTTTACTGACAGGATCATACAATATGTGGCAAAGTGAGCAGAGCGAAAGACTAAGCCTGCATCGCCGTCGAAGGGTCACGTGATCCCACCCTATCAACATATTATTATGTTTAAGTGTTACTGTTTAATTTATGGTTAGGGGTTAGTGTTGTGTAGGCAACCAGCACTGTTATGAATGTGTGTTAGGGTTAAGGTTAGTTCATGCCTACTAATTTGACAAAAAAAAAAAAAAACACTACACTACACTATGATGATTTTATTGATTTCCCATTTGTAAGTGAACAAAATTTTAGTCAGTTTTTTGTAAACTGTTTCATCTGATAATTACAGTTGAATTGGTTGGACAACTCTTAACCAGTCAGAAAGGTTGTCGGGTTAAAGGGATACTCCACCCAAAAACTCCACCTCTTGCCATCCCAGATGTATATGACTTTCTTTTATCTGCAGAACACAAGTGGAGCTTTTTACATAATGTAGATCCATGAACTGCAATATGGGTCCCTCAAAAAGGATACTTTAAAAACCATGCAAAACGAACTTGACAGTAATCCATACAACCCCAGTTGATGAGTCATTGTCTTCTGAAGTAAAATAAATGTGTGTGTGAAGAAAATACTAATATTTTAAACTTTTTAAACTTGCTTCTGGCCAACTGTCAGCTGTAAACATCAGCACGTTGTGAAGCATGATGAAACTTGCGCAAGAAGTGACTGTCTTCTGTGCTTCCACATCACTTCTCGTCCAAGTTTCATAATGCTCTTGCATCACGCTTCACAATTCAACAATCATGTCAAACACAACAACGTTTTTAAAAATACGTGATGCATGAAAAATGTTTTTTATTCTTACAGCAAAACCAATGAACAACTTGAAGTTTTTAATAAACGTTTCATCAGAACACCTGATTATTATTATTTTATTTTTTTGTCTTTTGTCTTGTCTATTTTACAAAAGCAAACACTTGATGTAGCAAAGCAAGATATGACCACATCAACTGAGGGTGAATAATGTAATTATTTCTTGTAAATTTGGATATTTAAGCACCAAGTGTTTATGTTTTTATGGCCATAATGTAGTTTTTAGTGAGCTGATGGTCCACATCTCTAAGCTAAACCTTCTGGAAGGAATGGCATTTATCCACCTCCTCACTCTACAAATAGTCATGTGAGTGCCAGCGAACCTGGCCGTGCCAGGCCTCGTACTGTGCACTGACCTACTCCTACGGCCAACTCAGGATCAGGAGAAAACATTGGAAATTTTGATTTCTAGTCAGGCGGCCAAGCACTACTTACACTGTCCTTCAATAATGATTACTCCATCTACACCTCCTGGACCCCACCTCCAGCCCCTCACATCTCCAGCACAGATGTGCAGAGATTGCCACAAACAGTGCCCTCAACTGTGATAGATTTTCACAAACAGCCTTCCTGGTGTTTGGCTAAGCACTGTTTGGGCAGATGTCAAGAAGCATAATTTCATTGGAAAGTTCAACCCATACCTGCTGCTGACTGGGTTCTGAGCAGTGTTAGCACCCTGGGGTGAAGCAGGGCTCTGAGACAGGAACTGAGCTCCTCTCAGTAATGAGCAGCTAGTTCTGACCACCACTCTCGTTGTTAGCCATGGTTTGCTTAGGAAAAGCTGACTATGTATTGCTCAAAAGTCCAAATCAAGAAATTTCTGTCTGACAAGAGCTCTCATACAGCAGTGAACTCTAGACAAAACCTAACTTATTTTAATTCCAAAGTATTTTGAGTAAGTCATGGTAATATTTTGCTTTTTTACTACAGCTGTCACTATTACTTACTCAATTAAACGCTTTGCTCAGGGGTAAAAAACATATTTTCTTGCTGGATGAAACCAGCCAACCTTCAATCACACTTGTAATCCAATGAAAACACGGTCTTTCAGTTGTACTTCTTTAGTAAACAAGTAAGGTTAGAATAATTCAAATAATTTCCCTCAGCAACCACAAGGCAAATTAGCCCCACAGTTCATGCACAGAACGTATTTCTTGTTAAAAATTAATGACGTTCTTGAATTCTATGGACATTAATAACACTCACTATTAACATCTCAGCACCCTTCCTCTTGTATCTAGCTTGCTGAGTCTCCTCATAAAAAGGAAACAAATGTAATTTAGTGCTACACATCAAATATTAAAACTGTATCTGTAAAATAAATAAGTAGAAAGACCAATATACAAATTTACAAAACACAGACATGGCATGGAATTGAAAATAAATGAGGGTTCATCTGACATACTTAAAAACTGATGTACAATGAGGCAAAAACTGCTCGGGGATATTTTTGATCAAATTATTAATGAGTATTTATCTATTATTTATGAAGCCGAGAGTTAACTATTTATCTGAAATGAATGCATACAGCATTGGTTTCCATAGTTCAGCACTAAGGCTGTTTTTCTTTCGGAATAAGTAGCCGTCAGCTGTTATATGGAGACTCGAGTTCTGCTGCTCATGACTGTGTAAATGTCAATATCTCAGAAGGTGATTTTACGGTTCATTCAAGCACTGATAAGAAATCATTAGACTTTTTAAGGTTATCGACAGTTTCCAAGAGGCATTTAATGCATAAAAAAGCATTTTTTTGCAGTTCATTAGTTTTGTGCATCTTAAATTGACTCGTCAGGACACTTTTTGCATGGGTCAGCAAGCACATCACAGTGAAACCACATGACTTTTTAATGGCTGTGCCATAGTTAATATCCTGCTTTTCATTTTTATGTGCTCCTCAACTGCTCAAATTTGTGTTTTGTTTTTGCAACATAATTCAGAAGCCAGTGACATGAAATTAACCTTTACATTGAGGAAAATATTGAGAAGTGTAATTCAACACATCATAAATCTTTTAGAATTAAATTTGCCTTGGCCGTCACTGTGAGCTTTTGACTGACTACCTTTTACAGTTTAAAAACTGATGCATTAAAGCATTTAACCCCATGCTTCATCGTATTGCACTCATCAGATGAGGTTTTTAGGGTAAAAGCTGTTTCTGGAGGGCACACTTTGTACAATTCTTCCCCCTGTCCCTCCATCTTCCCCCTTGCCCCCTAGCCTTGGCATCTTCTGTCTGAAATGCACTAGGTGTTAACACTACAGAGGCGAGAGGAGTCGAAGAAAAGAAATCCTGCAGGTGCCCTATGGGCACCTTTCAAATTAAGCGGCTGGCTGCTGTGTCTTATGTGCCGTTTTGAAACATTAACAAGACCTTTGAGAGAAGGGAATGGGGAGAGAGAAGGGTGAGAAGAAGAGTGTAGAACATAGCATGACAGTCTTTAATGATTTATTGAACAGATACAAATTATTTGGGCCCTGGACTCTACTGTTTGGTGGAAGTCAATGAGAAGGCAAGTCAGGGCATGCCATGGGCATTCAGCAGGGCTGAGAGAGGTGATGTGTGATCAAGAAAGAGAAAAAGAGCGCAGGAGATTGGTAGAGAAAGATTAGGTTGACAGCTTGAGACCCAGAAAGATTTACTCACTTTGTATGCTGCATGCACTGTTCAGTAATGTAGGATGAAGCAAGGACAATAATACAGTATACATGTATCTCACATACATGTAAAGTTCAGGGTTATGTGTCTGTCTATCCTGTAGTTGTTTTTCAAAAGTTTTCCAAGTTGAACTGTAGAAAAAAAAAATCTGTACAGTAGCCCCAAAACACATTTGGACACTTTTTCACTTAAAGTTTGAATGTCATTGCTACATAGCAAAATATCAAACATAGTGTTGTTTTCTTAACTTACTTTACCTTTCTGAGGAATGTTTGCAATGACTTTAAGCAATGTCAAAATGTTTTTTTTAGTGCATGCATGAAATTTGTTTTAGCAAAGCACAGTTAATCACAATTTCCCACTATCATTTGACAATATAAAAACATGTTTTGTCACAATTTTGAAGTTTTATCATTTGAAAATTGATACTTTTTCTTGTGAAATGTAGGGATGCACAATATATTGGTTCCCTATTGGTTATCAGCTGATATAGGTATCAGCCATAACTGGATATTTAACTTCCCCTATTGATTTTGTCATCATCTAATGCTAGAATAAAGTTGATCTTTAAAAATATTGACAAATGAAATAGCACTGTTAAATATTATCTTAAGCAAAACTCAAAATGATTAGGCTATCTATTTTAACACTGCATGCTAATATAATGATGCCAAAATTCATTTGTAGCATTTTAGTTTTTGGCATTTCATAAACAAATTAGACTGAATTGAAGATTATTTTGTCCACCATAACATTAAAGTAATTATCTATTTATTGGTATCAGTCAGAATTTGAATATTGGTGCATCCCTACACTTGGATTCATTATTTTTTTGTACAGTGCATTCATACACTTTAAGTGTGTGGCTTCAATATGTCGAAATACAATTTCGCAACACATTTAGGTAAAAAATTCCCACTTCTCATATACTGTGTAAGTGGGATGACTGCATTGTAAGGGAAAAAAAGAAAAAGAAGAAAGAAGGATAATGTCCTGACAGAAAATTAACAGGACTTTTTCCTTCAACTGTAAAACACAATGCAATGTGTAAATCAAAATACCGCTAAAACACTGGAGAATCAAGAATCAGTTCCCTCATATTAACACAGCACATTGGGATGTACTTTTACTGACTTTTTTTAAGACTGTCTCAAGGTCTATCGTAAATCCATGTCAGTCAGGAGGATTTTTTCAAATGTGCTGTAGCGCTAAGGGTATGGGAGGGCCGCTCGCTGCAACTGAATTTTCATTAATTTGTTTGAGAAAGGCAAGTCGATTTGCAGAGCCCGCTTGGGCTCATTGGTAAATCTTACCACCAGTTTAGCGTGGATGACCACTTGAGATCTGCTGAGGCCGGACGCTTCGGCAGCGTTAAATATTTTCTTTGAAATTAATAAGTGCACTTTAAGCTCTCTGTGGTATGTTAACCCCAGTAAGCACTTTTCAGAGCCGCTGATGATGGACGAAAGGTTCTGAATAATTTGTGCATCTAATTTGCACTGATGGAGTAATGGAGACGTTCTCTCACTGCACAGATCGTCAGCCCTAGATTTCTAGTGACACATGACCTTGATAGCAAGATTTCCAAGTGACACATAACCTCTGACTTATTGGTAGCAACAAACCATTTAGAGTTTTATGGCTCAGTTTAACTGAAAACCCCACCCAACCGTTAAACTCACCAACCTACTTTCTAACACGTAAAGCCTAATTCACATTTCCAGCAACTTTCATACAGTACGTCACCAGTTACTGTACTGAGGCGTGTTTCCCAATAGCATAGTTAGCCAACTATGTTGGTAGTTATCTTAAATTCTGTCATTACCATAAAATGATTTGGAGATTCGCGAATCCATTATTCTTAAGAACATTCGCAAACAGCATTGCAAAGTTCTGTGGTGAAACTGCAGCTCTCGATGTGTGGTTAGAAGCAAAGTTCCATGTTAGTATGACATATGGACTTAAATAGATCATGCACTTGGGCAAAATAAACAAGCTGACATGTAGTGCAATCTAGATCTTTCCATACAAACACTAATTTCATTCTGATATCTTTTAATTTGTTAAGAGGATTAAAGTAACCTTTTTGAAGAGTGCACATGTGCATACTTGCTCACGGGGGAACCCTGGAGTGACGTAAGGGAGCAAAAAATAGTGAAGCAGTCCTCGGATGCCATGTTCAAAATTTACAGCAATATTTTTTTACATTAATTCCATGTTGAGCTGATTAATTATCAGAAGTTATCGCTCCACCACCTGTTTTACGTCTTTAACATCAGTTCTAATCAACATGGTTCGAACAATGGATGTGTGACAAAGCTTTTCAGTAAACCGTCATGATTGGCTTGTTTCTGCAACAATGCATCACACTATGTAGTTAATCAGCAAGTTACACTGATGTTCAGGAAAACTGGTCAGAAACATGTCATATAAAATAGGTACTTACTGTTATACTCACTGTAAGACAACTTGCCAACACTCAACAAAGATGACAGAAGATCCACTCAAATGTCTTCATTCCCATTGGTAGTTATATATTTGTATCCCATTGGTAGGTAAGATATATTTTGCCATCTCACTGGACACATCTTTACACCAATAGTCACTAGTACTTATATTGCTGGAAGTCTGCAACTCTCATGGCAACTTAAAACAGAGGTATTATTTATTTATTTAGCAAGGGATCAGAAATATCAGAGGTTTTTTTCTTTGGGATCACCAAAAAACCTGAAAAAAAATATTTAGCTTTTTTTCAAGTGTTTGGTCACACTTTAAGATCCAATTTTCACCATTAACAAATCATTAACTAGGACTTTTGCCTCAATAAACTCCAAATTTGCTGATTATTAATAGTAAGGTTGTTGTTAAGTTTATGTATTGGGTAGGATTAGGGATGTAGAATATGGTCATGCAGAATGTGTGCTTTATTACCACTAATAAACAACAGCCAACATTTTAATAATAGGCATGCTAATAAGCAACTAGTCAATAGTGAGAATTGGTCCCTATACTAAATTGTTCTAATTGTATAAGATACATTTAATAAAAAGATAAACATATTTGCAAATTTGGATCAAACAGATAATCCTATCATTTCCAAAATAAACTGTTTACCTGATAAGTTTTATCCACACTGCTCAGTTTTCACTAGTTTATGAGCCGGTTGCACTTACACCCTATTAAACTTACACCCTCCATTGCGTTGTACATCTTCACAGCTCTTACTATCTACATGAAGTTTAATGAAGTACAAATGTTGGTCTAACCTCTCCCTCTGTGGCTTGCTCTCCCCTTTCACCATTTACACTGATGAGTAAAATGTGACTAGACAGAGAGGCTACTTGGTTAATTAAGAGGTTAGACGAATAAACTCTCTGTGCTAATATTAACCTTTGTCTTGGGAATGTTCTTATCATCTATGCATGATTAACTTGCATGGTACAGCAATTAGCATAATTCACCATGACACATTCATTACACTAAGTATTTAACATAATATGATACCTGTGCTGCGTCAAAATTAAAGTAAAAAAAACATACTCCAGTCAGAAGGTACAAGGTTTAAAGAGGTCTTATAGATCACTGACAAATAAAAGAGTAGTGTTGTATTAGCAATTAAAACACTGTATGCATAAGTCACTTTAGTTTATAAGTCACCAGGGACAAACACATCAGCTAAATGAGCTGTGAGCAGGCGAGGAGTCCCACAGCACTAGTTACCACTTTCAAATGACAGGAGCTAAAAACTAAAGACTGCCTCAAGTCACACCATACAATTTTTAACTAAGATTCTTTGAAGCATAAAAAGTTGGAAAACAGAAATGTCTATGCTGTCTGAGACTCTTTGCTCTGCTTGTTGTGTATACCTCATTTTAACCACTATGATACAGGGACTTGATGTCTCTCATAGGCTCATCAAATCACTCTTATTTCTCTAAAGACATACTTTCTCTGAATCATTACCCCTGTGAAAATTAAATTAAAAACACACTGATGATTAAAATCATAATAAATTAGAGCTAATTTGATTCAGATGCAGCTTTTCCTCGTGGTTGTCAAATCCCTTCAGAGATTGTCATTTTGATATAAATAGTCAGATTATTTTTATTTTTTCCCAAAAACATCTATTAAGAATGTTTTCAATTTTTCATAAGATTTTAAAGACAAAACTTAAGAATAATTTGAATTCCTGAAAAGAACGTTCTTAAAAATCATTATTAAAAAAAACTTTAAAGTTGGATAACCTCCAACTTTTCTTAAATCCCCATAAGACGTTTAAATAAGTTATTAGATTGTTTTAAATATTAAGCATTATAATATAATGGGTACTCTCCGTGACACCAGTGATCAATAAAATAGCTATTTTTACATTTAGTCATTTAGTCATTTAGCAGACGCGTTTATCCAAAGCGACTTACAAATGAGGACATTAGAAGAAATCAAAACCAACAAAAGAGCAACAACATGCAAGTGCTATGACAAGTCTCGGTTAGCCTAACGCAGTACACGTAGAAAGTTTTTTTTTTTAAGAAAATGTGTAGATAGAATAGAAAAAAGAAAGCTAGTGTTAGTTTTTCAAGAAAAGCTAGCAGTTAGAGAATAAATGTGCAATTGATAGAGGGTCAAATGTGTGTTGTTGTTTTTATAAGGCATTAAAAATAACACACAAACACAAAGTGTAGAACATGATTGACTTGATTGCACAAACACTATTAGAACTGAACTGAGCTGGACGATGATGACATCACTGAATTCAATGATGAACTGCCTTCAACTGAAAATGTAGTGTTTACTATTGTCCTTCAACATGTCCTTTTGCATTACCGACACACTATTTTCCTATTTGATAATCTGTATTGTTAAAAGCGCTATATAAATAAAGGTGACTTGACTTGACTTGAACCCCCCTCAAATCAGTCACAAAGAAAATATTAATCTTGCTTATTATGATTAATACTGTAATCTACATAACAACAAACTCATTTTTTTCTCTTAAAATATTTGAGAAATTCTTTCAATTTTTTTAAAGAATTGTACTTAGGTACATTTTTACAAACTTCTTAGAATCTATCTTAAAAGGGTCATTAAAATGCCCAGATTATCTCTTCTGAAAGGCTTGGCTAGTCATGTGATCTCAAGATGGCTATACACTGATAGGAAGTGACCCACTCCATGTATAAATCTGCTCTTTTAAAACCAGTCATTTAAACCAATATCATGTGAGCTAACCTCATAAACATATCCGAGTAATTTCTTGTGTATAACTTTTTAATGAGAAAAAAAAGAGAGAGAGAGAGAACCTCTCACAAGGGATCACATTTTATTACTATTTTCAGAAGTGTATTTTGGTGTGGAAAATTATAAAAGCACAAAAATACATTTTCCTTATGCGCACATCTATAATATAATCTACCACCAAAGTCATGTTTAGTGCGGGTGCTGTGTGCTTGCTGACAGAAAGCAGCACTCATGACTAAAATTAAGTGCAGAGAGAATAAAGAAGCCATAGTAGCAATCAGACAGTTTTAATGGAGATTCTGGGGATGAAAATGTGAGGCCAGCTTATGAAATTTTAATTTGACTTTTAGGAAAAAGCTGAAAGGAGGTATTATTAGCAAAATTTAAAAGCAGCTTTTGGTGGAAACGAGTAGTCCATTTAATAACTCGGCTCAACGTAGGGTGCATTTCCAGATGAGTGATTTGTAAACATGAAGGAGTCTGTTAACAGCAGAACTGTAGTTTAATTGCTGTGTTGATGCAAATAGCAACTTCCCACACATTGTTATGAGGGATATATCATTATGCTTTACTGTACAAATGTCATAGAGGTGTTTCACAGATTAACACAGAGATCGCGTACACAATGATAAATCCCAAAATAGTGCAGTTGAAATGAGTTTCCAACTGTCCAACTTAAGAGCGAAAGAATATTCCCTTTCACTGTTTCACCTCTCTCCTCCACACCTCCTTAATTAGCACAAAGGGATCTCCATGAAAGCTTCTACTCCGAATTAAACAAGATATATGAATAAAATATATTTCAGTCTTCTGATGTCTCTAACATTTTTTCTTTTTTCTTTAAATCTACCTTACTAACGAATGAGCATCAAAAAGAGGAATAAAGGTTGGAAAGAGGAGGAGGGGGAAGAGTGTGACTCTTGAAGTATTTTTTTTTTGGATTTTCATTATATAAGAAATCAGCTTTTTGCCTTCTTGTTTATAGTGCAAATGTTTCGCTCTCACAGTGGTTGTTCGGACACCTGACATAGATTTGTGACATTTGCTCAGACTAGTCTCAGATGAAAGGTGCGTCTGCATGCCGGAGAAGCCTGTCTGTCTGTGAGCAGACGAGAGAGGCACATTTGTAAGAGGAGCAGCTGAGATAAGTTGGTGAAAGAAAAAGGGTGCTTGTCATCAACAGATTTATGGAGAAAGATACATTCTCACAAGACAGTGGGGAAAGTGGTACCATTTGTCAGATGAAAGTTTCTCAAACCTCACTGGAGATATGATCTGTGCTTTGGAGATGTGGAATAGATTGGAGTGGGGTGCTGGGGGTTGACTGCCTCACTTTATGAAGATGATAATAATAAAAAAAGGAATGGCTATAGGCACATGACTGAGTTTCACTGACATCTTGCATTTTTATGCATTTTGAATTCTGTCAGTCATCTCAGCTGCACATGGGTCAGACATTTTAGGATAGCATGAGATTTGTTGTATAGCTTCAAAAGAAATGTAGGGATAAATGTATCAGTGGCATTACTGTATGACAATATATTAATATTAAAATTAAGGTAAGCAAATTGTACTGTACATATATTGTAATAAAAGTAAATGCTGTGCTACAGTGTAAAGAGTGGTAAGGTGCAATTATTACCCCAAGGATATGTTTTTGCTTGTTTGTTGGTGTAACCTAATGTATTCAGGCTGGTTCAAATATTAAATAATAATATATTTAGAATATATTACCAATTTATTAATCTAATTTATTTATTTATTTTTACTAAAACATTGTTTACATTTTAAACTAACATACTACAGTGTACTATATATTTATTTAAGTAGATATTTAACATAATAGAAATGGAAAGTCTTGGAATTTATTCTCTTTTGATTTTAATGGAAATCCCTATAGAATTATAAAATGAAAAAAATAAATTACTGACATGCTATTTGAAAAGTAGAGCCTGTGGTGTGTTTGAAGTGCAGTGTTATCTGCAGGAAACAGGTCATTAAAGCTGACTACATGAGATCGGTGCGGGTCAAGTGAAAAATAGGTCAGGGTCAAAGGCCATGGAAAGATGGCTGTGCAGTTTTGTCAGTTACAAAAAAAGAGAGCACTTAAAACGTGAATTGCTTATTGTCACATTTCAAATTGTCACATTCAGCTAAATAGGTCTTGGTGTTTAAAAACTGAATTCCATGTGCCTGAGGGGTTAAAAACATATTCCTGAAAAAAGGGTTAGGATTAGGGTCACACTATTAAAAAACAACAACAACAACAAAAAAACACTTAAACATTAATGATCATTTTACTAATATGATATGTTGAAATGCATTTTGTATACATTTTAGACATAAACATTGACATTTACAGCTATAATAATAATGGTCACACTTTATTTTAAGGTCCAATTCTCACTTATAACAAACCTTTAACTACGACTTTTGCCTCAATAAACTCCTAATTTGCTGCTTATTAATAGTTAGTAAGGTAGTTGTTAAGTTTAAGTATTGGGTAGGATTAGGGATGTAGAATATGGTCAGGCAGAAAATGTGCTTCATAAGTACTTATAAACCGCCAATCTGTTAAAATAGGCATGCTAATAAGCAACTAGTTAATAGTGAGAATTGGTCCCTATACTAAAGTGTTACCATAATAATAATAATAAATAGCATGTGTGATGGGATCTGTGTAGATACTGACTGTATAGTGAATCACATGATGTCTGTTTGCTCTGTGTACAACACAACGGGGTGCTTTGTGCTTCATGTACTTGACTTTATTGATTTTTCCTTATGCTGGCAAAAAGAGCAGTAATTATGAACCTGGAACAGCTCATTGATTTGACTCGCCATTGGAGATTTCACACTGACAAATCATTAGCTTCCCTTTTTCAGGGTTCCACCAGTTTGCGTTTTTAACTTGCTTAACTGAACTCACAATTATACTGAGGACAATACAGATAGAAGTGGTGGGGAGGGGGAAGGGGGGCACGTTCGTCCATTTTTTTGACTCTGCAAATAGGAAATAATGATGTTTGCTTTTGAAATGAAAGCCTTTCCAGTACATAATAAATTACTCCGGTGGAAAGGGTGCGATGAAGAAAAACAAATGACAGCAAAATATGAGGCGGAACCTCTAATGTGAGCAGCTTTTTCATTACAAAGAAGCAGCAGTGAGGGGAAAGACAGAGAGAGATGGTTGCCACCATTTCAATGGAAACAAACATTGCTTTGGGCCTCTTTGTAAACAGTACACAGCTGCTATTTCGAGTGATGGGAGCTCCACCTTGTCACAACAATTCCTTAAAAGAGGAACAGTTTAATGTCAACAATATTTTCTCCATCTGCCTGTTCATGAAAACCCTGCGGATCCACCAGGGAAAAGCTTCCTCTCACACAGCCGGGGAGGTGCGGAATCCAGATTTCGTGAAGAGCGCATCATATTACATCAACTGTGGAAGATGCGCTAGCGCAACACTCGATGGGCCCTAACCTTGGAAGAAATCCATTTGCTTAATCGATTGTTGGATGTATAGATAGAATCAATAAATTCTTGAGAAAAGTAAAAAGCATTGCAGAAGTTTGATTAAAATGATACTTCATTAAAATTAAAAATACTGTCAACATTTATGTACCTATATTGTTCCAAACTCGCATGCATTTCTAATTTTCTATGAAACACACACAAAAATACATTTTTAATAAAGGTTGTTGTTGTTTTGGACCCCATTGACTTGTATAGACTTGCATGGACCCCTTTTTTGCTGAGGAAATCCATACAGGTTTAGAATGATGATTTTTTATTATTATTATTATTGGGCAAATGATCCCTTCAAGAACTTACATATACAATCAGCATATACAATTGTTGCAATAAAGTTGCACTTCATAATGCTTGACTGACAAGGATTTCTCCCAAGTGTTAAAACTCAATCAGGAAGCTGGTCATTTTATTAAGAGGCCTCACCTTGGTTCCAATTTACAGTGAACACAAATTATTTCCTCCCTTATAACTCTCCTCCTGACAGCTTCACACAGACACAAAATCCCAATTAAGGTTTCCATGAGCAGAGTGTCAGTCTCTAATTGGATTAGATTACAAACTTGATTGGGACCAATTAGCATGCCATGGCCTCACCTTTTGAAAAAGGAAAAAGTAATTTATCCTAATGGAGACGTTTGCTATGGTGTATATTAGGAGTTTTACTGCAGTCATTGAGTCAGATGGCCTGGCCCCAGGCTCTGCGAGTTAAGCAGGCTTATAAATAGGCTAGCTGTTAACACACGTGACAGAAACGGAGAATGAATTTGGTGCTGGAGCGTTTCTTTCTGCAATCAGGATTCTGTGGTGGAGCTGACACTTCACATTTAGATTGCATAGAAGTAAAGCCTCTGGTAACAGGTGTGACCTACAGTAAGCTTGACTAATACTCACCACTGCTCTGTCCTGGCTGGCTTTAATGGAAAATCACCATAAAGGTAATTTGCAGGAAGTAAATGTAGTCTGCCTTACATTAAGACCTCAGAAATGAAGAAGTACCTGGTGCTTTGCATGACACTCATTTCCACCATTTTGATACCTTATTTTCTCCTTCTTAGATTAACGCCCATCACAGCCCACTAGAAATGGCAAGGCAAAAAATGGCATCCAAGCATGCAGATGCGGTCAGAACGACAGAGGAAATTGGGTGAGAATGAAAGGTTAAGTATATTTGTTTTCCCCGTAATTACCTTTAAACTAAAAAGCTCAAATCACTGCCACATTGCAAAGTGTTTTTCTCCTTTTACTGACTGATGGCTTCTTTAAAGTTCCTTGGCAGATCATATATAAACAATCGCAATAATTAATTACCTCATTCTGCTTGCGTTTTCCCCACGCTTCACTTTCACAAGCGAGAGGAGTGTTCAGAAATGAAAACAGAGCAGGGAAGGTTTACAGAAAATCCCCGACATTTAATTGGACTTTGTGTGTGTCTTTGTTTATGCCTCTCTCTACCAGTAAAATGACTTGTGAAATTAAAGTGAAATGCTTTGATCACTCATAGCATTTGAATGGGGGGAGGGTTTAAATATTTAAAATTCATCTGCAGCGTCACGCTTTGATCTGCCGGCTGATTAATGAGGTTTGTTATTGAAAATATACTAAACGAATCTCAGAACGCCTGCCCACTGTACTTGCAAGTTGTCTCACTGAGAAAGGGGAAATTATACGATATTTTAAAGTAAAGGGTAAACTGCTCATTGGAATTATATTTCCATTTCTCCTCCTCTTTTTGAAGAATGAGACAGAAACAAATATGTTTCCTTCTTTATGAAGTGTACTTGTGAATAGCAATATAACAGCAATATATTGTGTTGAGAAAATGATCTATCTATCGATCTATCTATCTAGATCTGTCGGTCTGTCTGTCTGGCTACTGTATCATATACATCTGACTTTGATGTACTTTGTGTTTGTGTTACTTGTTTATTTTTTATGTTTAGTTTTTTTCTTACTTTCTTATTTTTGTCAGGATTCTTTGATAAATTTAAAGTTCAAAGAACAGCATTTATCTGAAATAGAAAGCTTTTGTAACATTATATACTACACTACACTACTTTACACTACACTATTAAGCTTAAAGACTTTTTAAACTTTTATCAAACTTTCAAACATATCTCTGTCTGCCCGTTCAAAATTGCAGTTAATTATTATGGTTATTTCTCTTAATTTCACTTAATTTTAATAGCAATTGCTTAATTTCAATTCAAACTGTAATTCTGCCTTGTTTTTGCTACCTTAATTGAAATCCAATTCAAATTCAGGAAAACAACCCTATAAAACCTATGGAAGTTTATTATTGTTTAGAACCAATAGTCTGGGTACATGAATTATTCTCAATGAATCACATTAACTCGACTTGCTGACCCACCTGACACTCTTCAGGGCAAACCATCCCTCTTCACCACCACACAGGTGTCTATCACCAACCAACAAGGCCAATGCAGTTTAACCCTCTGTTATGGGCTACCCCACAGTTGACCAGGTGATGAGAACAGGGGCAGTCATCTTCAGAATGTGTGTGTGTTTCAGTCCTGATATCTCTTCTTAAAACCTGTGAAGGAGAGGGTTTGAATTGATCAGCATCAAGCTGACAGTGTCTTTGTAGTGAGGCTGGACCATGCTGAGTTCATGGAATTCAGATTAAGCTTGAATAAATGAGCGCTCCAGCGTGCTAAAGGCTTACATAAATGAGGAATCATTAGGCTATAACCGAACACGAGGCACTAACTGTACCATCAGAGTCATGGCTTTTCTCTTTAAAGTGACTCATATTGAAGAGTACAGCAACCTTAAAGACGCATTTTTCACATGTAGTTCTACTTCAATAATTATATTAAGAGATATTTGCTCAATGTAAGTTCAAACACGCCGCATTTAAATTCATAAGCAGGAAAATAAACAGAGATAAATGTGTCCACTTGATCCAGAAATGCCTCAGTGAGTTTGCTCCAGAATAATGTACCCGGCCTGTAAAATGCTTATTAAATTAGAGGAGCACTCCTTCTTACAATACAATGCTTTCATCATCTAATAAATATTCAAAAGATAGACGGCTCTGAAAACAAATATGAGACATAGTTTGCAGTTGTTTTCATGTGACATGAATGTTTCATTAAGTGCTAAATGTAGAAAAGCCATTCCAATTTCTTCTCCAGCCGCAAGCTGCACCAAACCCAAACTGAATCCTAATGAGTTTTCTATTACAGTAGGGAATTTGCTGCAGTCTGACTACAAAGCCTAATGTTTAGGGCTGAAATTAGAGCAGTGTTGCCAGATGAGCCGTCTCCAAAAATAAAGAAAAACAGATTTCCACGGGATGATTCTAGTACAGTATGACTTCATCGAACCTTCTCCACAGTTCCCGCTCCTCACAAATTTCCACCACAATCATGATCAACGACCATCAAGCCAGTCTGAGAGGCTGGAGAAGTGTGAAATTTTCATTTTAGCACTGGCCTGGGCAGGTTGTGAGGAGAAGGTGAATAACCGAGGTTGTTGCAGGTCAGCGATGATGTATCTTCCATAAGGTGTTGTCTGCGTCTGACAGGTGATGTAGCGGGTCATGAATTGCCTGTCTTAACATTTCAGGCCCTGCACAGACCAATGTTTCAGATGCTGTTGCGGAGGCATTATAAGGAAGAGCCACCTGCTTGTGAACAAGGTGATCAATGAACGGGGAGCTTTCAGTGGGCTCGTATTGATGTTTTAGGACTGGGGCCTGGATCGATGGCAGCTGTTTGAGTCTGACTGAGCTAACTGCGCTTAACGTCAGCTCTGAAGGTGAAATTAATTGATTGAAGAGATGACATATATTGGAGATGGGTGTCAATCTGTGTTTATTTATGCTCCCATGAGCGATTATAAGAGTGTGTCTGGGAGAAGAAGAGCTCAGAGTCTTTCTTTTACCAGGTTATCACAATGTCTTTGGTTCCTCTGTGGTAGTTTGATGCAATTAGTGGCATTGAAAGTGGTTGAATGGCATCAAATTTGAATGCGCTTTCACCGCTGAGAATGTGCCCATGATGGCACAGGCTCCTATTAAAACAAAGACAGGTGGTGATGATGGTGCGTTCACCCCTGTCAGAGCTGTGTCATGAGCAGAATGATAGTAATTAGTGTGATGCAAGGAGTGATAAAAATATATTCGGAAAGTGTGATGAGGAATCTTTCCTTCCAAAGTTTTAGAAAGAAGCTACCTTTAGTTAGTTTTTGAAGAGCTTTGAGAATCCATCTCATCTGATGGAGAATCATTATTGGGACAAAACATGTCACATTACTTTACTTTTAATTAGTTTTATAATAGCAACAATTTCACTTTGAAATTAATCAGAGTTGAACATTAGAATGTTCTTAATTCAAATGTACCATTGCAATGGATTTCCATTATATATTTTTTTTTCATTATATTATTATGCACTGACCCTAAAACTACTTGTCCTCTGAACATAACTGTAGGCATCATATAGATTATAATATATATTTAATTTAAGAAAAACATGTAAGCATGCAAATATGTATCATGTAGAGGAACATTATTACTATGTTCTGACATTATTGCTATGTTCTGCATTTATATTCATAACTATTGATTTCTGAACATTATATATATATTATTTCTAGTGTGTTTGTTTTAAATATTTTAATATTTTACAAAAAGTAGAGATTTTCTATTCAATTTCCATTGGAATTTTGTTTCTATTAAATAATTTTAAGTAGGTCCTTTTGGTAGTTTGAAACACTAGAAAACCAAAATGTCCACTGCATTTAATAAATCAATTCAAAACCTCAGTTCATTTATTCATTCAAGTGAATGACAGATTTGTCAATATTTATGATGAATATTTGATTATTTTACGGTGTTGCCCCATTTGTGATCAAAGTAAAATCACACATTTTATAAGAAAATTAAAGAAGCCGGAGACCGCAAACATAGAAAAGCTGAAAAATTCTGTAGCCAGTTTTGACCAAAAACACAAGAATCGGTGAGAAATTATGTCAAATACAGATTCAGACTTCTGTTAAAGTGCAAGAGAAACATGTCAATGTGGTAAAAGGGAGCACATAATCGCTTTGAAAGGGAAGTGTTAATGTTCCAGGGAGTCTTCTAGGAGCAGCAACCTTCATTTAGCCACAATCGACTTTCTTTCCTTCCCAGTGTCTTGAAACTGCCCTTAAGAAGGCCAACCTGCTGACAAGTCCCATCTAGTCGTTGTGCCTTTTAAAGTATCTTTCCTCCCCGCTAATCAAAATGACTCTCTGTTAAATAAACCATGAAAAAAGCTTTCCCACTGATGGTGCACTGAGGCGTAAGGCTGTAAAGCTGGAGCATTAATCAACAGATCGGATTTCTGCATGCAACTGAGATTCTCCCTTCCTTTGTAAGTCTTCATTACAGAACAGAGAACCAATAAAAGGACAAAGCTATGTTATCTGGTCGAAATGAGGGGACAAATGAACGAAGTCAGATGTTTGTTCGCTACGGTTAATAGAAACTAAAGGAGATGGAATGTTGTGTTTGGCGCGAGGCACAAGAGAGAGAGAGAGCTGCCAACAGATATCAGTGAAAGAGACTGGTCTGTTCTGTCAGCGATGTAGCAGAATGCTAAGTGGCCAACCAAAATGGCAGAGCAGAGTATGAAGGCAGTGTCTCAGCCTTTAGAGAGTGGGAATGGGTAACAAGGGCAGGCAGCAGGTTCTTTTAGTGTGGCTTGCCTGTTTTATGTGCCTGTGCAGACATGCTATTCCATATCAAATCAAACTAAAGATCACAAGAGATCACAAGACATGAGGCCAGGCAGAAGATGGGGCATTACTGACTGTGATTACGCCTGTCACCATCCCACAGTTTCAGATTATAACCCATATATATAGAATGATTACTCTCTTTTTGCCAGATTGGAAGAGTGGAAACCAGGGATGTTTGTAACAGTCAGTTTAACCACTTAGAAATTAGGTACAGAGATGAAATCCTATACAGACCAGCATCATCCTAATGTGATAGGAGTTGTAAGAAAAATATACAGATTTACAGGACGAAAAACTTCTAATTTGATTTGAGATCAGGTTAATGCATGTTAAATGAATATGTAACATCTGAAAACGGGTCCTCTTGTTAAAGTTGGTTTATGTATTGACTTATGTTATAAATACCCTAAACCAGGCAGAAACATTTCTAAATTTTTACAATTAAAAAGAAAATGTATTCATTTTATTGACTTTTTATTTATTTATTTATTGTTTTATACCATTTTCACAAATGATGATGTCACCAAAATGATGTCTGGTTGCAAATTTGTCCTCAAAATGTGGTTATGTACATGTACACACACACACACACACTTTAGTTTGGGGACCAATTCTCTCTATTAACTAACTGTTAATTATGACTTTTGCCTCAATAAACTCTTAATTTGCTTAAGTTTAGGTATGGGGTAAGATTTAGGGATCTGAAATATGGTCATGCAGAATGAGGCATTAATATGTGCTCTATAAGTACTGATAGTCAATATGTTAGTAATACATATGATCCCTAAACTAATGCGTTACCCCCCAATAAAATGGGGTGAAGATAGGGGAAATAAATTTGATTAAGAAAACAAATGCATGTACACAATTTAAACTGATGTTCATGTTTTCTATACTGTTACAATCCATCCCACTTACCCTGGTAGTAAGGGTAAAATATGAGGGTTAGTAAATGATGACAGATTTTTTTAAATCCTTTTGATATAAATTATATAAAGTTAAATAAGTATATTCTTTCAAAGTAAAATATTTCTGTAATAAGCACTCTTTTTAAAAGTATGCTAAAGTGTACTTCTTTTTCACAAGTGTACTTCTTTTTCACAAAAGTTCTTTGTCCCAATGGGAGTAAATTCACATTTTTGTGTGTGTCAACTAGTATGATATCTTGTGATATTTTTAAACAGCGTTAAATCATACAAATCATTACAAGTTGTCATGAGACTATGAAGGTATATTTTATTTTATATATACGTTACAAAGGCACATGAATGGCATGAGGAAGTGAAATGTGCAAAGCTGGCTATGTGATTGAGGATTTTACAACGGGAAGCAAATAAGTCTTGTGTGATTATCATTCACACGAGCACCATCCAGCTCTATTAAGCCCTTATATTATACAAACTTGCAAGTCATCAAAGGGTGGGGGAGATGTCAGCATTGAGTTTTATTGTTCCCTGATCAAATGAGCACCAATAAGTCATGGCATATTTAAAAATTATGCTCATGAATAAGAAACAAAAAATCCCTTAAATTTACCATAATCCCTGCTTTGAAAGTTAAGAATAAATGACTTGCTGAAGAGAATTCAGCCTTGTGACAAGTCTGAAAAGGAGGTAATTATTTATGACTAGCTGACTGTAGCTCTGCGTTAGTTAACGCAATTTGTCATCTTTTCACACTTAATGATGTAAAGACCCTGTCAATCTGAATTACCCTTGAAAAGCACATGTTTAATTAATCCCGCAATGTATGGAGCGGTAGAGGACAGTGACCAAATATATTTCACCCTCTCAGCCAGACTGGGCCACGTGTCAGGCTGTGTCCAAGCAGGAAAAAGTGACACAGATGAAGGCGATAGCATTTGACACCTGGGAAAAAAAATGTCCCTGCTCATCTTCCAGCTGTGATCTGAGTGGAGAGGTATGCACCACACCATTAGAGAAACAATAGGCCTGAAAAAAACAGCCTCTCTTGTGTAGGCATATCCAAACTCAAAACTTCTCTCCAGGGTATGATGTCTATGCCCGTAGAGGACTCACAGATTCAACCAATGTCTGCCATTTTGACACATCAAAGACACAATTACAAGACACGGTAGCTAGACCTGCCTCTACATGCACTATCTGTGTAGATTTAAAACTAGTGAAAATAGTGAAAGTAGTCCATTGTTTTCCTTTCTTTGTCTCTACATGGCTTTGGTTCTGTATTAATTTATGAGCATAGAAAATGGACACCGAACATGCCTTCTCTATAATCCGAAGCGGCTGATTTAACGTGATTGATCCTCAATATGGGAGTTGTCTTCAAAGAACACAGCAGCAATGATAACATCGCACTACAAGACCAACCTTCAGTCTTTATGTTGCTTCTGCCTCTCCTGAGTTTAGTAAAAGAAGTATGTCTACATCAAGCAACATTCCGCTTTGATTTATGTGTCATAATCACTACCGATGCAGGGTACCATTCTCACTTTTCATAAAAGTAACAGCCACGCTTTTACCTTCTCCAAATTCTCAGAGACGTTGATAAACTAAGGAGAGGATGAGCAGGATCACAAAAAGAGAGCTGGGACGTTTTGATCATTTTTATGTCAGCGTGCTCGTGGATAAAGACACGTCTGCACTGCCAAGTGTCCCAGGCAATCCCGGCTTCATTGAGTCCTGCACCGCTATGTTCTAAATCACTACTCTTTTATTCTTCTCTACCATAATAGTGCCGCTATAAAGAGCAGCAGAGAAGAAGGAATCAATAAAATCATGCATCTAATAAGGGGGGGCAGGATTAAAAATGGTTCCTCCAAAGCCTTCAGGGGAAAATCGAGGTGAGATTTAAGTCTTTTGACAGGTACATCGGGGACTTTCTCTCCCATCCCTGCCAAAGTGGACCAGGCGGTGGGCTCGGGACTTGTTTATGGCAGGTTGGGATTAAGAAGGTCGGATCTACACCGCCATTTTTCAAGGCCTCAAAAGCCCAGTAGGCTAATTAAACAGTAACAGGCGAGACATGGGTCTCTCTTGCACTCACCTCCTGGCTTTGCTCTCTTCAATTCAAGCAGTTTAATTTTTCTAGAAAGGGGGCAACCCTGTCGGAGCACTGGGCAGGCTTCCAGCTCTTCGGTGGGATGTTGGAGGGGTAGCAGGGACTGAGCATTGGAATGAGGAAAAGGTTGGTCACAGGAAAGGCCAGGTCAAACCCTCTACACCCCAGCTGACAGCTAGAGTCAGATCCTTCCTGCTCCGTGAGGCTGAAGGACAGAAAAGGAGGGGGAGGCGCTGATATCGACAAGGCGGAAGCATCGTGAATCGCATTGTGATTCCCGTGCCAGTGTTGCAGTCCACCGTCAAGCCGCTGGAAGGGCAGGCGGTTCGCGTCCAAGGTCTCCCTGTGGAACCTGTGTTAGAATGGCGAGGCCTGATGTTGTTGACCTAGCCCCAGGGTGCATGTGTCACAGCCGAGGCCATCAAGGCAGTTCCCGTCATCGCATTTGCACTTCAAAAAACATTTGGCTTGCACAGCCTTGGAGCAAGGGAGTCTCAGAGGTGCTTGTGATAGTGGATTCACCAGCTTACAGGAAACCTCCTGAATTAAACAGAACGAATGGCAGCTGTTGGATCCGTCCAACTTCATCTCTAAAAGACCCTGCACTGCTAATCTTCTTCATAATACCCGTGCCTCTCGCTCGGTTATTGTCTCACGAATTAAAGGGAATCTCATTGCTGAGCAAAGCTTTAGTTAAATAAGATTCACATGGTATTGGTGGGAAGCAGGATTTTGGTCCCAAATTAAAAATGTAACAAGCCCTATAGCAGTGTTGCAAACACCTTCCTGTAGTCACCACACATGCACGCTAGTGCTTGATGAATACAGGTCGCTGTTTTAATAATTCTGTATATGTATTCAATTAATTTAAACCATAAATACATGCACTCACTTCATATCAATACTTATATTCATATTTAACAGATGTACAGAAAAAACAGAAAAACAGAAAAAAATGTATATTATTTCAACAAAAGTTTTAATTTAATGTCTATAAAAAATAGTGCAACCATCAAGTACACATTTTAATTAGTAGACATTACTAATAATTAATACATTACTAATAATAATTAAGTTTTTTGGGAACAATTACAACCCTATTTTACAGCCTGAACTAACATTGTTTTGTCACAAATAAGGTCAAATTATCTGATATTTTAAGAGACTTATTGCACTTGACAAGAAGTTATGACGGTCTGCAGGGCTCATGTCTATGATCTCTATAATACATTTTAATGTTGGTCACACCACATGACTTTGCGTCAATAGGCATTTTTTTAGTATTTGTTTTTTTGTTTTGTTTTGTTTTTTTAAATACAAATAAGCATGAATCAGTTTTGTCTAAGAAATAAATAAATAATCTAGGGAAAAAGAAATAATAATACAACATTAATAATAAAACATTAAATAAATGCAAAAGTTACATTATTTATATAGATACATTATTTTGGCCTTTTATAAGAAATACAAATGTATTGTAAATATTTCAGTGGAATCCAGAATTTCCAAACTTTAAAACTGTGTAGCTACTCTCCAAGTTAAAACTTTCCAAGAACATCTTAATGCTTTTAAATAAATGATGGAGGATTTAAGCCAACCGCCAGTGACATTTACTATGAAACAAATATAAATGCATTAGCGGGAGTGTTGAAGAATGATCACCTCATAAATAAGCTGAAAAGCGGTGTAACTAAACATCCATATTTGTTCTGGACTTGCTCTCGTCAAGCCAGCTGTGTCTATTTTTAATAAAGGATATCTGCCACTGCAAAATACTCCATAGTGGATTCATCTTGAAATCAGGATTTACATACCCATATGTTTTACTGAGCAGAATGGCCATATAGCTGTCAGATGTATGGATATGGAAAGACAAGCATAGCTCCAATTTACATAGGTGGGTATATACGTATACAGTCACACTCGAACCTGTCAGAGCTTGACATATCTGCTGTTCATCTGTTCATATCACCCAGCTGAATTAAGCTTGTAAATTGAGGTTTTATCTACACTAAGTGATTGTAACATTCATGTCAGAGATTTTCAAAATGAAACCTTCAGTCACAGTGACCTTGACTCAGGGTCAGCAGCAAAATCTTGGTGCGCCTCAATAAAATGTCCCCTATCAATTATTTAACCTGCCAATTGTTTCCCCCGACAAACATGTCCTCCCCAGAAAAGTAAATTATCAGCAGGCACAGTCACCGGGGGAAAGCCTGTCTGGCTGTTGTCAGCTCAGGCTGAGAGAGATTTGAGTTGTTTGCTGTTGGCTTGCTAAAGCTCTCTTTTCTCTCAGGTGTGATGGCTGAGTGTTTTTTTTTTTCCTGCTCTATATCTGCTGGCCTGTAGGGACTTTTCTCAAGCAAAAACAATGCCCTGGGCACAGAAGCCCCCCTAGTGAGATGCCTGATATACTTTAGCTGCAACAAGCTAAAAAATTAAATAGATAAAAATATAGAGACTAATAAGTGGTGAACAAAGTAAATGCTGTGGTGATGACAAGGGTGTGTGACACATATTCGTATATAGTTTAAAACACGTGCTAAGTTCTATGAAATGTACACTTTCTATTTATGTTGCTTTCATATGGCTTTGAAAAACTTTTATGTCATACCATACTGAAGTACCATTATACCACTTACAATACCTTGCGAAAGTATTCATACACCTTTATTTTTTTCACGTATTGTTATGTTGCTGCCTTATGTTAAACTGCTTTAAATATTTTTTTTCCACATCAATCTACACTCCATACACTATAATGGTAAAGCAAAAAAAACATTATTAAAAATAAATCAACTAAAATGATTCCATTGCATAAGTATTCATACCCTTATCTGGGACAGTTGAAATTCAGCTCAGGAGCATTCATATTGCTTGTAGATTTTACTACACTTCAAGTGAAGTTAACCTGTGGCAAATTCAATTGAATGGGTATGATTTGGAAAGGCACACAGGTCTTAATAAAAGGTCTAACAGCTGATAATGCATATTAGAGCAAAAACCAAGCACTGAGGTCAAAAGAACTACCTGTAGAGCTCAGAAACAGGTTTGTGTCAAGCCACACATCTGTGAAAGAGTTCAGAAAAAAAATCTGCTTCATTGAAGGGTCACAGAAGCATGTAGTCTCTGTTACCCTTAATGGAAGAAGTTTGAAACAACCAGGACTCTTCCTAGAGCTGGCCTCCTGGCCAAACTGAGCAACTGATGGAGAAGGGCTTTGGTTATTGTGGTGAACAAGAACCTGATGGTCACTCTAGTTGAGCTCCATGATCATATGTGGAGATAGGGGAAACCTACAGAAGGACAAACATCACTGCAAAACTCCACCAATCTGGGATTTATGGTGGTGTGACAAGACTCAATCCTCTCTTCAGCTAAGACCCATGAAAACACACTAGGAATTTACAAAAAAAAAAACACCTAAAGGACCCTCAGACTCTGAGAAATAAGATTCTCTGGTCTGATGAACCTCAATTCTAAGCATCATGTTTGAAGGAAACCAGCTCTGGTCAACACCTGCAGAGTACCATCCCAAAAGTAAAGTGTGCTGGTAGCAGCTTCATGCTGTGGGGCTGTTTTTCAGCAGCAGGGACTGAGGGACTCATCAGAGTAGAAGAAACGCTCAGTGCAGAAAAATATAGAGATAGCCTTAATGAAAACCTAGTCCAGACTTCAGAACATTCAGAACCTCAGAATGGGCAGAAGGTTCACCTTCCAACAGGACAATGACCCTAAGAACACAGCAAGAGTCGCTTATAGACAACTCTGTGAATGTCCTTGAGTGGCCCAGCCACAGCCTGGGATTGAACCCAAGCAAATATTTCTGGAGAAATCTGAAAATGTGCATCTGCCCCCATCCAACCTGACAGAGCTTGAGAGGAGAAGAGATGAGGAGAAGAATGGCAGATAATTGCCAAATGCTGATGAGCAAAGCTTGTCGCATCAAACAAAAAAGACTTGAGACTGTAAAGGTGCTTCAGCTAAATATTTAGTTAAGGGTATGAATACTTCTGCAATGTTATTTCAGTTGTTTATTTTTAATACATTTCCGAAGTTGTGACAATTATGTTTTTGCTTTGTCAGTATGGTGCATGGAGTGTAGATTGATGTGGAAAAAAGTCATTTAAAGCAGTTTAACATAAGGCAGCAACATAACAAAATGTGAAAAAATGAAGGGGTATGAATACTTTCGCAAGGCACTGTATATAAGACTTATCAATTGTTTGTTTCATGATTATAAAAATGGCATCTGGTCTAACAATCGAGAAAGAAGTAATAACATTTTCATGTTTAAAATATAATTTTAAGGCTTTTTTATACTAAGTTTATTTATTTATTTGTTTGTTTGTCATGAATTATTAATTTACAAATATATACATTTGATTACAACGTGAACTAATGTTGCCTTGTCATAAAAAGGACAAATTATCTCATACTTTAAGATACTTGATATGAGAATCTACAAGGGTCCAAGTTTTTCATGTTAGTAACAAATTACTTTATTTGGTGTACAAATTATTTTCAAATACTATTGAGCAGTTTAGTTGATTTTTTTAAAGTGAAAAAAGATTATGCCAAACCGCTTAAAAATGGTCCATTCTTTTGATTTAATTTTTAAATGTTTTAATGACATGTTTCCTCTATTGTATCAATACAGTTATATCTACTTGATTTTTTTTTATATGCCCCTTTTTTGACCTCATACATACAGTACATATGTCTACAAATAGGCTTTCCCACATTGTACTTCAAGAGTTAATATTGGTCATGTTCCAGTGAAGACTCTGAGGACTAAGAGGGTTGTGCTGGATTTAAAAGCTCATTGCCACAGAGATATAGCTGCTCAGTGAGCTATGACCACCCTACAGGCTGGAGAGTGTGAGTGTTAGCACCAGGGTGGCTTACTGTCGCTCCTATAAAGCTCTTTATTATAGCAGTATCCAGCCCAGAGCAATGCCTCCACACAAACACATCATGCTCTGCAACAGGGTGGCCGTTATCTGCAACCAGTGCCTATGATATCGCAAACATCAGATAGATGTTTTTATGTGAATGTGAATGTTCCCCTACAATCTGTAATTATACTAAACAGCATTGTAGGCAGATGCCATGGTGCATATTTGTGCAACTGTGCACATAGCATCATACTATGTAACTAGCAAAATCAGCACAGACTACATTCACAGTCAGTGGGCCTCTTTCGCTAATAATTTGCATATTTATGTGCACATGTCTCATACAAAACATCTGCAAGATTTCAATTTTATTGAATCTAAATTACTGCATATGAGGAAGTGTGCGCCCGCTGCTAGTGTAAATCATGTAGTAAAACAGTGTAAAACAGTAAATCATGCTTATACAGCATGCAGTAATAGGAATTCCGTACCTCACCTCTGTCCCCTGCGTATTTGTACTCTCAGTTTTATGTTTAGAGCATGCACAGCAAGATCTTCAAGTAAAATCAAATATGCTATTCACAAAACCAAACTCATTAAACAGTTGTGTAAGACTTTATTTGAAGATAGCCTTGTTACAGTGTAATTACACAAATTAATACATTTACTTACTATATGGTTAGGGTTTGGTTTAAGGCTAGTTTATTTTAATTATGCACAATTTACTGTTATTATAGTAAATATGTGTAATGCGTAGCAAGGACACTGTAAAATAAAGTGTTACCAACGTGTTTTTGACAGAAGTCTCTTATGCTCACAAATGCGGCATTTATTGGGTCAAAAATATATTTATTCCTGTGATGGCACAGCTTAATTTTCAGCAACCATTTTCAGTGTCACATGTTCCTTCAGAAATCATTTTAATATGCTGAACTATAGTGCTGAAGAAACATTAATTTTCTCATTACTTTCCAAGTTGAAAATGGTTGTGCTGCTTAATAGTTTTGTGGAAGCAGTTACTCACATTTTTCAAGATTGTTTTATGAATATAAAGTTCAAAAGAACAGTGCTTATTTTTGTAACTAAACTTTACTGTCACTTTTAATCAATTAAATGCATTCCTCACTCAATAAAAATATTTGTCAAAAAAAAAAAAAAAATAAAATAAAAACTTAAATCGGTAACACTTAGGCACCAATTCTCACTCTTAACTAGTTGCTTATTAGCATGCCTATTATTAACATAATGACTTAGTACATATAAAACATGATCCTTAGTACATATAAAACACATTCTGCATGACCATATTCTACATCCCTAATCCAATACCTAAACTTAACAACTACCTTACTAACTATTAATAAGCAACAAATTAGAAAAGTCATAGTTAATGGTTTGTTAATAACGAGAATTGGACCTTAAATTTAAGTTTGACCCTTAAATCTTACTAATCCAATACTTTCAATGCTATATTTTGAATGCTATATCCAGGGCCATCGGGAGTATGCAAATTTTGTGGTTGTAAATTTTATGGTTAATTTAGAATAAATTTGTAGTGCAAACGTATTGATGAATCAGGATTTCTAAGTGAAAATGCTGGTACAAAAAGTTACCCCTCTACCATATGTGACCCTGGACCACAAAACCAGTCATGAGGGTCAATTTTGTGAAGTTGAATAAATAAGCTTTCCATTGATGTATGGTTTGTTATAGGACAATATTTGGCCGTGATACAACTATTTGAATATCTGAGGGTGCAAAAAAAAAAAAATCTAAATATTGAGAAAATCGCCTTTAAAGTTGTCCAAATTAAGTCCTTAGCAATGCATATTACTTATCAAAAATTACGTTTTGATATATTTACGGTAGGAAATTGACAAAATATCTTCATGAAACATGATCTTTACTTAATATCCTAAAGATTTTTGGCATAAAAGAAAAATCTATAATTTTGACCCATACAATGTATTGTTGGCTATTGCTACAAATATACCTGTGCTACTTAAGACTGGTTTTGTGGTCCAGGGTCACATATGGTGATCCGTCCATCACCCTAACCAGTATACAGACACTCTATTGTGTGTTGGGAAAACAGCAGTTTGCTGGTGCTGGTGCTGGTTTCCAGTCACATCATATAACACATTACGGGCTTTGGTTTGCAAAAGCGTCTGAACAGCCACCAGCAACTCCCTGCTCATGTCATCTGCGCATCACAAATCGTAACTTCTGACGCGAACCGCTGCACAGAAGCCAAGAGCCGAGGGGCGCAGGCCGGGCCAGCACTAGACTTAAAAGTAATGTGAAACAGGGTGCAAAGGGGGGAAAGAATTTGCCTTCAAGCCTAACATAGACAGGGGTTCAATGGTATGGAAAAAAAGAAAGGGAAGGAGGGAGTGAGAGAAAGACAGAGAGAAAGAGAGGAATCCAAGGCATGGCCAGCTTCTCCATCATTTCTTTTTAAAAGGTCAGGATTCTTGTAGGTAGAACCGTGGACGAGTGGAGTGTTGCAGATGCGCTGAACAGCAGGGTATTTTCCGCTGCCATGACCAGCTAAGGAGGACTCCTTTAAAACACATCTGCCAGTAAACATTTTGGCCAAACTCCGGGTCATCTCCCCTGTCTGAGTACAGCTCAGCCAAGCATGAACGTCTACCTGCACAGGGCCACGAACCGCCTGTCACTCACTCTTCCCCCGCACGCTGCTCTCCTCCACTAATCGCTTGGCTGATGTGCAGTCTTTAACTCCTGTCCATCGCTCTCTTCGCAGGTCCAACCGTTCAGTCTGACAGTCTGAGTGTTTGCTGGTTCATGTTCGGAAATGATCTTGACTGCGGTACCTGTAAACAACAGTATATTATAACAATTTGATTTTAACATACCTTCAACAGTCATTTGAATCTGGTGGCATTATTTCACTGAACTAGTTCACTGAAAAATTACTATTTTTTCATCATTTACTCAACCTCATATAATTTCAAACCTGTTTGAGTTTATTTAATCTGCCGAACATAAAAAATATATATTTCTATCAAAAAAATCATTAGACTGTATAGACAAAAAGAACACCTGACATTTTCCAAAATACTGTGTTTTGTTCAGCAGAAGAAAGGAATTCATATAGCTTTAGAACAACATCAAAAAATTGTCAAAATTTCAACCAGGTGCACTACCGTACAAAAGTTTAGTGTCAGTAATTTTTTTTTTTTAAAGAAAAGAAAAAGATAATTGATTCAATAAAGATAGATTCTCAATATAGACAATATATTCAATATAGACAATAAAGACTTTACTTTGTTATATTTTTATTACAATTTCTATTTCAAATAAATGTTGCTATTTTTTAACTTTCTATTCAGCAAAGAATCCTACAAAAGATGTATCATGGTATGTATTGTCCATAAAAATCGTCAAAAAAAGCTTTCTGAAGGATCATGTCACACTGAAAACCCAAATAATAACTGCTAAAATGCATATATGCCATTAAAGGAATAAATTACACTTTAAAATATGTTTAAAATTATATTTTTTTTACAATTTTACAGTTTTTTACTGTATTTTGATCAAATTAAAGCAGCCTTAGTGAGCACAGGGGGAAAAATAATAATGTTTTGAACAGTAGAGTATATTGAGAAGTAAACCTGGCAATGAGTTAAAATACCCTACCTGCAGAACGTTTATGGACAAATTAATACCCTATATGCATTCCAGCGTGACACTAATGACAGGGGTTGTTCCAGTACAGTCTATATCGCTTATGTTGCTTGAGATGAAAAGATTCAATTTTAATCAAATCTGAAGAACCGAAAAGCAGAATCTCTTCTTAATCGGTCGTGATAAAGAGGTTGTTCTCACAGACTCTGTCTGATTGAGATGGACGGGACAGATGTGCGCTTGGTGATGAGTATGCCAGCCAAAGATACTAAAACACCCATGGGACTGACAGAAACATCTGGAAGGAATTGTCAATGGGATTGATGCCTGAGCCAAAGTAATGAAAAATGAATTTACAGCACCACATGTAAACAACATACAAACTGACCAAAATCCACCACACATGCTTTTATTTTGATTTTATGTACTTGTAGTTTTTTCCCTGAACACCTGTTAATCTATTTAAATATTATCTTTTCACGCGGTACAGTTATTCCAATCTCAAATGATGCTCATTAAAGGATAAAAAATATGTCTGAGAAACCAACACATTTACAGAAGTGCTGTTCAGCTGGCTTGGCTTCAGGATACAGATTTTACACTAGACATAAAGTGGAGATGCTACACAGTGTCAAAATTGTTTATCGTACAAAAATGTCCAACATATTAAACACTGAAATGTATTAATATTCAATGTGATCTCATTAGTAACTGAAGGTATTCATATGGAAAGTGTGGTTCTAGCACACATACTGTATATTGGCATGTGTTGGCAAAGACACTGGGATGTATATTAATAACACAGACAGAGTGATTTGAATCCAAAATGCATATCAAAAACTTGTAGTTACTGTATGTGCTTAAATATCACTATCTACAATGGTATATTGTAACTGAAATTATTGTCATTGCCCATGTATCGGCCTGTTTCATTTTTATACAGTTGAGGAGTAATAAGGTTTAGGGTAGGAGTGAGGTTGTCTCAGTGTTGCCCATGAGGCATTTGTAAACATTTTAATGATCATTCCAAAGCTGTGAATATGTAAATATTTGCACATGAATTTTACATGCCCCTATATAAAGTTCATATATTTAAGTATATGAAGAGTTCAGATGCAAAAGCCTCTAAGTGCCATCTGAAATTTTCTTCTAAAATGAGCAAGTTTATCAGGCTCCTATATTTATGTTCAGTTCTTTCACTTTAATTGCATAGAAAATGACCTACATTGCCATTAGAGTAAAATTACTGAATGTGGACTTGTGTGTAATAATTACAAATATTGCTACAAATACTAATGAGATCAAGCTGTAATCTTACTATGAACTGCTTAGGCCGAATTCATTAGTAATATGATTAGGCTCAAAATCAATTTGTTTTCTAAATATCTCTAGAATTTACTGCAAAAAAAAAACAAATTGTGTTCAACATATTATGCGTTGCAATTGAACCATATTTAATGTAGTTTGTTGTTGTTTTACCTTGCATAGTACATAGTTTGCAGATGAAGTTATGTGACACAACCTGACATGTAGGTGTCTGCACAATTTTGATTGATTCTACCAAGTGTTAGAAGAATTTCTGCCAGAATGCACATTGAAAAAACAAACAAACTTGGGTGTAAAAAACAATTTTCACTCAGAGATTGCTATTAAATTTCACACACAATTACAAACAAATGGTTATTAACTTTCACACATACAATTAGAAAGAAACTGCAAATAGCACATTGAATTAAATGTTCGATTTTGAAGTAGAAAACTGAAACAGTATTTTTTCCAATAATCTTTGTTTTATCTGCAACTTCAAAAATCAGTTTCTAGTAGAATTTTACTTGACACAACAAAAGGTTCTTTACTGGCATCTATGGTTCTATCAAGAACCTTTAACATTGATGGAACCTTTCAAATGCACAAAAGGTTCTTTATAGTGGAAAAAAGGTTCTTCAGATAATTGCTAAGAAAAAAACTGAAGAACTATTCGTTGAAAAGTTCTTTGAAGAACCCAAAATGGTTCTTGTATGGCATTGCTCTGAGAACCTTCTAATACTGCGGAATTAAACTTTTGAACCTTTATTTTTAAGAGTGTGGGAAGCGTTCTGTCCTCCCTTTTAAAAGTTGCTAAGCCTATCCTATCCTTAACTATGCACATATTATTGCAATTTTGAGCTGTGACCCACCAGTTGAGATACACTAATTTAGACTAAATATGTGTTTATGGAAAAACACCATCCTTGAGTCCCAAACAGATGGAGGATAATTGTTTAAATATTGCAAATGAGCTGCTAAGTGTTGTAGTGCCACGGCTATAGTGGTAGCGTTGAAGCAGACAGTACTGTATGAAGAGTCATCCATTAAACATAAACATCCCCTACAGCCACAAAAAGCTTAAATACATGGGAGGGCAGGGTCACGGGCTCTGAGAGGAACAGGGCACAGCGAGGGGGGACAGGTTTACTCAGACTCTTTTAATGTGCTGTGGCTCTACTTAAACATTGTTTTGAGCTCAATGCATCTAGATTAGTGCCACAGGGGAAAGCCTGAGGCTATGCCTATAATGAGCTTTAGAAAATGTCACGTTTTCATTTTTCATTATGGGGCCATTTTCGAGAAAGAGAATAAAGGAGCATCTCGAGGGAGGATGTGGAAACGATTTGCTTCCTCCTGCGTTGAGAAAAAGATTTAGGAGATATTTGTTTTCTATTTTTTTTTGTTTATTTGGTTGGTTTTTAAGAGGCCCGGCTGGCCACATTACAGCCGCCGGTCATTTCTTAATCATTGATGTACTGTATAAAGGGAAGCTTGATCGAATGTAATATTTTCCATCAGTTGCACTAGCAGCGCTGTCAGAGCAATCGTCCTTAACGCGTCCTTAATTAGCGCTCATCTTAGTGACGTTTCTGAAAATGCTGCTCGCTGTTGTGCACCCAGCCATCCCGGGACCTCTTCATTATGTGTCATTAAATGTTTAAAGTGTGCATAATTGATCCCCCCAATAAGTCCTCATTGATTTATTGCCATCTCAACTGCTGAAGGCACTTTAAAAATTCATAATAACTGTAGGTGCCTTCTCACAATCCATTAGCTGCTCCTGCCCCCCCAGTCCTTCCATTGATTGACCTTGTACAGGGATTCTTGTAGAGCGCGTCTATCACTTTTACTTTCCTGCTACCCTTCAACGGTGTGGGAAGAGTTATGTTTCAGCATTTTTCCTTGATAGCTCCGCTTTGATTTTTCTCTCTCAGCCTTTTCCTCTGTCTTTCTCTTCCTGCCTGTATCTCTTTCTGTATCCCCCAGTTACTCTCATTTCTGTCTTTCTCTTTACTCTCTCTTTCTCTCTAAATTGAAGCCCTTACTCAGAGATGATGAATAAATAAAGCATGTTCCATAAACAGCTTTCCACTATTATTTAAGCTTCCAGGGCCTCTCGCTCTGACAGCCTCCTCTCCCTGCCATCAAATTCAAGTGTGTAAATTTTCTAAAAGGCTCTGAATGTTTAATGATGATTTCAGGGAATGATGGAGTAATAGCTGAATAGTGAAGCTATTAGTTTTAATATTTATATTGAGTGCTTTGAATGATTAATGTGACAGGATGTAGAAACAGAGCTGCGGGACACATGTGCTTCACAACCGAAATGCCACTCGCTGGAAAATATTTGTTTTCTCAGTTGCGAGGACCAAACAGTGAGGAGCAGGGAAGAATTTAAGTTAATCATTTGATACTTTCAATTTTAATATTACACGGCTGTAAAATTGAGCCGTCGTTCTGAGAGTGCTGCAATACCTGGAGAATTACATCAGAATGCACTAGCATACAGGATAGTCCATAATTTTACCCTGCAAAAAAAGGTGTCACAAAGCAGCAGATACTTGTAGAATGTCTACTTTTGACTTTCGCCACACATAAAAATCTGTACACACTTATCTCAGTTGCAGGTAACGATATATCACATGCTCAACTGTTGATTATTGATTTGCATGCACAATGGATAGATAATACACAGATTGTACAATGGGTTCAACTGGTTTAAAAAAAAAAGAAAAAAACTAAAGTCCATCAGATTCAGATTAATATTTTTTAAATGTCAAAATAATTTAAAATAATAATAAAAAAATAAAAAAGTAAAATAATTGTAAAATATTTCAGCATGGATAATATTATAGAGAGGGTTAAATAAAAATAATAATAATAATAATAAAATAAAAAAATAAAAATTGCATATCACACACATAGCTATTACTTAAAAATAAACTAAAAATTAATAAATAAATAAATATCCTGCTGAGCCATGAGCATATCATCAGCTTCCAAAAGTGAATAACGCTTCCCCAAATTGCAACCAAGACCAAAAGGTCAAACCCCTGCTGTCAGCATCCGTCCATGCTCAGTGACCTCACTTCAATAAAACCCCATTTGTTATAATCTCACCAACAGAAATCAACACATCTGCAGAAGAAGATGCGCAACAATGCAAACAAGAGTAATGTTTTTATCAAAGCTTTGTGAATCTATTTTGAGAACAGATGCTAAGGGGAAAAGAATGTTGACAAAGGGGGAAAAAATGAAATGAAGGAATGTAACACACAACATGATGACACGGAGCAAGTTCCATTATTCAGACCCAGCCACTGTGCAGTTTGTCTGTCAGTGCCTTCGGCATGTTAAAGAGCTGGCACAAAGTGCTTTAAGGGCTCAGTTTTCTTCTGCTCAGCAGAGCGCTGGATTTAAAGGCCAGTTGATTCTTGTGGGTATCAGACAGTGTGTTCCTGAGGGGCTTCAGCTCTTTCATGCACATTTAGTGCACTTGACTCAGCGCGCAGAAGCTCTCAGATGGAAAAGCCATGTTTAGAGGACGCCGGTCAGACATTAAAACATTGCTTTCCCATTGTTTTTGGCTACTCTTAAATGCCATCTTACTCTCCCGAGTCTGCCGAGCCCACGTCAGGCCATGTCCGCGTGTTCTTGAAGATACGTCACTTTAAAAGTACTTTCACTCCTCCTATTCTTCCACCTGGGAAGGAAGGGGGTGGTTCTGGGTAAACACTGCTGCTGGTCAGGCTGTCATGTGTGCTCTAGCCATGGCTGAGCGATTGAGCGAGGGATCGAGGGAGACAGTGGGGGTCAGATGGATTGAGAAAAGCAGTGATTCATCCCATTTCATTTTGTGTGCAGTGGGACGGTCCAGACAGCCAAATGCTCAGTGCACTCTCGCTTCGGAATATTGTGAAGTACATCTGAACAGATACATATGATAGATTTTGTTGGCAGGGTTGAAAAGTGAAGGGAGCAGTGCTACGTGAGGTGTCTGTGAACTAAAGTTATGAGGAATGTCTTCCTGGACAGCTACGGGTGTTTCCTCAACTTTAGGCACTTTTATGTCCCAGGAGTTGTTTGTTATTTTTATACAACTAACATACTTAAAATTAGTTAACCTTTAAACTGTTTTGAAAACTTTTTACCATGCATTCATAATTTATTTTTGCTACTTTTTAAATGCCATTTATACATTTTTCTCCATCCTAGTTAATGTAATTTTTTCTATTCAAAATAAAAAAAAATAAAAGCTAAAATAAAATACTAATTTCATGTTTAAAATTATGGTATTATATAAAAAGTGTTGAAATAATTTTAGTACAGCATACAATATAGTGTGATATGAAAATATGATTTATCAATCACTGATTTTATCATGATTATATATATACAGTATATATTAATCTCAAATGTTAAAACTAGCCCAAAGCTGTGCTGTCATTTCAACCACAACAAGTTTTCCCCTTTTTTTTCAAAAGTTAGTGTACTTGTTACCAATGAGAAAGCACTAATGAAAAGCATGATTGAGATGAATGAGAACTGTGATGTGCAAACAAAACGAAAAATAGAAAAATTAGGTAAATTTTTCTTGTGAAAATTATATTTTTACTGTGTCATTTTGAATCAAGCTATTTTGTATTTATGTGTGATTTTTTTTAATGTCTATTTAGGATAATTAAAATGCTAGCTATGATTAGCCTTAGCAAGATGAAAATGAGTTATTATTACCATCATTATTAACACCAGTGTTGTTACTGTTAACTAATACTGTTTAAAATATTTTTCTGCAATCGAAATAAAGCTGAAATAAAATACATATAAATATTAGATAAAAATAAGTTTAAGTACTTACTGTATTTCTGAAAATAAAACTGAAATAAAAAAAGAAATCTAAAAAGAAATGTACAACAAAACTGCAAAATCACGACAAAATTATTAAATCATAAAACTGAAAACTAAAAGCTATATAAAAATTTCATAAATACTATAATAGTATATGAATAATACTAAAATAACACTGATTACCTCTACAAAATGATGTGGTGGAATTGCTCATGATTTTTCAGAAAAAAAAAAACAATCAAAAATAACAAAATTCTCCTGCATGTACATACACTGTTAGTGGACATTGTTAGTGGATACATTAAATGAACCAGTAAGAGAGTGAAACACGTTTAAAGCTAGTTAAAATTCAAAAGTGCCAGATATGATCCTTGTTTTGATTAGTATTTGAACAAAATGCAACAATGATTAAAATTTAATGTTAAAAAAATGTTCATGTAGCCACCCTAATCCTAGCAAATGTCACTGCTGGATGGTCAAACAGCACCAGTATTACACTAAATACTCCAGCAAAGCAAGGTCTTTCAGGCACAGAAATCAAGTGTGGAAGTCTTAAAGTGGCCCTAATTCTCACAAAGGCACCGTGACTAGAACAGATGCCGGGCACACACGTATGTTGACGTGTGTGTGTAAGTGTGTGTTTTCAGCCACTCTCTGAATACATGAGAGGTTGTTAACTCTGCCTGAGCAGCACATTAACAGGCCGCATTAGAATGAGTTTCAGGGGCTTCTGGTTGTACATGCCCAGGAATGATGATGGAGCCCATTAGCAGGAGGATTGAAGGCATCGCACAGGACGATTGAGGATGCTGCGCTTGCCTTTTCCTGATGCCTGTCTTTTCCGTGTTTCTTTCTCTCTCTCTCATCCACTCTCTTCATGGCCTAATTGCTATGAAGGTCTGGCGGTCCACACAGACACGTATACACTCATCCCTATTCGGCCTTGCAGAATAAATCTCATCTTTCCTTTGCATGGGGTAGAATTTAAAGAGATGTATTATAATTTTATCACCTCCTGCCCACCAGAAAGACATCGTGTATGATTCTTGCCCTCGACGTGGGATGAAGTCTAATTACATATTCCACAGGGGGTCCGGAGGAGCCATCGACCTGCCGAGACAATTCCGACACCATCAAAGAGCTTATCCCGTTCTTTGACTTTTTAAGTGGAATGAAGCGGCGAACATTGTATAGTTTATGTATGCGGCAAGAGCATGTTTGGAAATCATTCTTCAGATGCTAAATGTTTTGCAGGGTAATAACAGAATCGTTGCATTGCATTTGGCTCTAGGCTGGATGAGAAATAACGCTCATCTTTAGCCAAAAAAAATAAAAGTTTAATAAGATGCGAGCCCAATAGAAAACAGGTTATAGGTTATAACGTCCAATTAAATAAAAACAGAGTAACAGACATTCACAGTTTGATCATACAGATGGAGAAATTACCAGAGACAGCATAAAGAGACAGACCACTCATATGTGTCCCTGGATCACAAAACCAGTCATAAGTCGCTGGGGTATTTTCTCAATATTCAGATTTTTTTTTTGCACCCTCAGATTCCAGATTTTCAAATATTGTCCTATCCTAACAAACCATACATCAATGGAAAGCTTATTTATTCAGCTTTCAGATTATGTATAAATCTCAATTTCCAAAAATGGTCCCTTATGACTGCTTTTGTGCTCCAGGCTCACATATAATAACGAATGAGCTACATGCTCAATATGACGCTTAGTAGTCCGGCCTCTCAGTTAAAACAACCAATCGCCTTTTTGAAATAAGCATTATTTGTGTACAAAATGCTAATATGCTATGTGTTTTTGTTTTTGTCTAGAAAACACATTGCATATTAAGGCTGAAATACAAATACATGATTTTTGTACTGATTTGCAGTCTGGATGAGTTGACGCTAGTTGCTGAAAGTCAGAGTCAGTGTGCAGATCTCAGGCAGTCGGAGTTTACAGATTTCACAGAAAAAGGCGTAGTGTATGGGCACATATTCCGATTGTTTAACTTTAAACTTTAATTTCCATCCAGTCTGACGATATCAAACATGTTGAGCTGAATTTAGAGCACATATTCTTTTCAGTTGTCATGCATCTCGGGCAACGAGGCAATCGTTTCTCCGTGAGTTTGTTGTTTTCGGAACAACTTGAAAAGTCGGTTGGCATGTGATCCTCAGTCATTTAGAGTCCTTTAATGCCCATGTTTTCTCTTACAGCAATAGTATAAAACCTAGTGTTTTAAAACCTGTTGGGATTTTAAAAGTTGTATAGTGTGTTCCAGTCTTTGGCCACACAAGCCTGAAAAAATACTGTTTTAGTATTATCTGAAGTCAATTTATGATACCATTGCTGTCAGAATGTAGTACTTATTTGAAATATTATTTAATGACATTATTAAAATGGCATTTTAATAGTTTGGAACCTTTTTTATCTTTCACTATTCAAATATACAGTAGCAGTATTTGTAGGACTGGAAATATCTGCACCAATATGGTCATCAAACGATGCTTTAAAAATTACTCTATGAACTGACTATGAAATTACTCTATGAAGTGACTTGTGAATGCCCTCTCAGGGATGGAGGACAATGCTTGTGACAGTGCCAGTTGTCTGCCAAAATGAACTCCCCAAAAAAATCCTATATGTTTCTAGGATGCCCCCTCTCTATTTATTTTCTATTAAGACTAAACATCACTTTGGAAAAAAAAAAATGTTTAAATGAAGATACGTTACCTGCAACCCTTTATTAAATATGCCTATTAGCACTTGATCAGAGTCACACAGGAAGTCAACATTGTAATTACACATTTACAGTCGCAACAATATAACATATTTGTGTCTTATGACAAACACTGCTTATTAAAACCCAGAGATTCAAACACAAATTTAAACCTGGGAGATGCAAACTGGCTTTACACAAATCCTAACCATTAGAATAGCTTTTTGCTAAACTACGAGTACTAAAACATGTCATAAATACTTCATAACACAAGCTTAAAATTTGAAAAGCCATTTTTTCTTCATTCTTTCTCCATAATGGCAGCATTATTCTCCAAGGGCACATGCATTTACATTTAATTAAAACATTCCAATACGTAGAGCATTTTAGAAAATCCTTGAATTTAGGATGCTTGCTTGACATATCAAATAAGCAACGGGGCCCACTGCACACCGTAGTTCCACATCTAATATTTCTTACATGATTGACACACTCCCTTATGTCCACTGTGAACCCCTGAACCTGCTTAATAAAACATTTGCCTTCTAAGAGCAGCCGAATGTGGAGGAGGGAATGGGTTTTAACACCAAAATAATGCCGGCACTCTTTCGTTTTCTTTCCTTGTCTTTCTCGAAGGACTCCAGGCCCACCACCCGCCCCCGCCACCACTGGCGCTCCCAGTCACATCACAGGGGGTCTTGGCAGCCTCATTAAAATCAAGCAGATCACATGTAAAGACCAGAGGAAGTGGTCCATTCCCTCACTCAAAGCTTGGCAGGCTCTGGGGGTATCGAACTTTGAGCAGCCCTTGCTGGCGAAAGTGCGAACGAAGGCCTCGGATATTCAAAACAACATTGTGTTAATGCTTCCACAACAACCTAACCATAGCTTGCTTCAGCTATTCTGAAATGATTACAAGTATTATGATAATCATTTGGTGCAGATTGCTTTGTTGGAATAGTCATGCTGCTTTTCTAGCCCTAGCAGAATGAAATTTGTCATTTGTTTGTGTTGAGAGTAAAAGGGGAAGTTCATGTGGTTTGATAGCGCTGACGTTCTCAATTAATGGTTAATAAGAGATTAGCGTGCCTCTGTTTAATGAGGATGCTGCACATTGCCGTTTGGCTTAGCATGGATTCATATCCAGTAATTGCTTTCAAAGGCATTAAAATGCACTCTTTTTCTTTTTTCGTTCGGATAAGCATTCTCCTTTATCCCAGGGCAGAGAACAAACGTGGTGGAGAAACGCAGCTAAAATGCATAATTGGGGCTTGGCAAAGCAGTTATTTATTGAACAATTTATTTTTGATGATATTTTAATAATTCACACGATTGATTGTTTAAAGAGTGTAAGTAAAGCATGCTCTTAGGCACATTTTCTAAGTCACTGCGTTTGTTCAGCTGTCTGTGGCTGGTCGCATACATTTCATCTTCAGTGAGCTTTTGTTTGCATTGGGCCTTGGCTTCCTTCCTAGTCATGTACTAAAATGGTTGGAGCTTTGCAGCGAGAGTAAAGCTATCATTGTGTGTGTGTGTGTGTGTGTGTGTGTGTGTGTGCATCACAGTATTCCTCCAAGGCCTTTATTATGATGCATCAGGTTACAACAACCATACATAACTGCACTATTGGGGTGAGATCTATGAGCATACAGTGTATTACTTAATATAAATGACATCTAGCAAGAATATAGCAATTTGGAATTATATGGCAGAAATGAATGACATGTAATTTTATAGGTTGACTGCTTTTGTTCCTGACATCTTATACATTGTTTAAACATTTTTACCTGACTTGTTCTTCTGACAGTTGCGAGTGTATTGCTAATGTGAATAATGATGTTATGAAGAAGTTATGAGTTTCATACTCAAAACACGTTTTTTTTTTTTTTTTTTTGCAAGTGGGGAACTCATACATTTACATTTTCCTACTCGTAAAACAAAAAGAAAAGAAAATTGTTAAAATAATAATAGTACATTATACTCATATATCATATGATATACTGTATCATATTTTGCTAAACTAAAACTAAGATTTTCTTAATAGGCACAAAAACATGTACTGTAGTACAAAGAATCCGTGTGCAGAATTATAGATTTTAATTTAACTTCATAGGGAAGCTACTTCCTAATTTCACTTTTTAGTATTGTATACGTATACCTACTGTGCGTACGATTTAAAGGAAGGGCTGTTAATGAGAAAGGAGAATTAAAGCTCAGTAGACCTGCTGGTCTGTGAAGGTTGTTCAAACAGCCATCTGACACCAGGGGGACAGACAAGCCAGGGAATCAGATGCAAGACCGGATGAAAGAACAAACAAGCATGACAGTGACCAACATTCAGCAACTACGACATCCTTGCCTCTCTTAGCCTAGCCGGAACATTCGTGCCCCAAGATGGCAACACTGCCAGCCAGTCAACCTGCCAGCCATGTGGGGATAATTAGGTACGGGACTCTCACATCTCTTCAGCTCTCTCACTGGTTATCTTCTCTGTCACCATTTCCAATCGAGAAACAGAAAAGAATGAAACTACAATTGCTATGATGTTCCGGATATCTCTCAGTTTGCAGTGCTATCATGAGGGCAAGAGGAAAGAGGAAGAAGAAAACCCCTCGGCAGGAACTGACATTGCTGGACACTTCCAAACACCCACTGCATTCTGGGTAGGCTTGCTGGCATCTTCTCACAGTCAGAAAAATCCTTCCTATCGTCTCGCTCGGGAATCTTTGACACCTCTTTTACATGATTTTATCATAACTTGTTGTGAGGAGGTAGATGGTGTCCACATAGAGCACGACCTGGCCAAATATGAATTTGATTTCTGCATGAGCTATTCATCTCTACTCTGTTGCTGTGTTGTAGAAGAAGAAAAAAGAAAGAAAAATAAGAAAACATGTCTCTGCACTTCACTCTGTGGTTACTCATTGAAACAAAGAATGCTTCTTTTTTGTTGATATTTTTAATAAATAAATAAATGTTTTGTATATTTGACAGATGAGTGGAAACATGGTTCTATTAACAATAACAATCATAAACACATGATATTAATAATAATAATAATAATTTAATCACCTATTTACATGGTTCGAAAATTCGGTAACACTTTGCAAAAAGATAGCATTCATTTACATTTACATTTAAATTTAGTCATTTGGCAGACGCTTTTATCCAAAGCGACTTACAATTGGGGAATACATAAAGCGATTCATCTTGAAGAGGCAATCAGACAGAGGAAGTGCTCGTAACACCAAGTCTCAGTCATTGTTCAAATAAGTACAAGCTAGCAAGGGAAGGAGAGAAAGATAAAGGGAAAGTTTTTTTTTTTTTTTTTTTTTTTTTTAAGAACAAGTTTAGGATGAAGTCAAGTAGTGCCGAAAGAGATGAGTTTTCAGTTGTTGCTTGAAGATTGACAGGGATCCAGCATTCCGGATAGGGGTGGGAAGATTATTCATTAACATTACTTAATGCAATATATATTTTATAGCATTTTAATGTGTTAGTGTTAGTGGATAAAAAAATACAATTGTTTATTATTTAAGTTCAAAGTGCACTTTTAACTTTTGACTTTATATCGTATTTGATGTAAAATGCATCGATGCTGTACAAGTATTTTTTATTGTCATTTTAATGTTAACTAATGCAGTTAACCACCATTAAAAAATGGAACAATATTGTAAATTGTTACCAAAACCCAAATGTAATTTATTTCTGAAAACAATAAAATGTTTGCTGCGTGAAACACAATAATGTAATCTGACAGATTCAGGAAGGGATTTTTTAAAAACAATATTAACACATTTTGATATTCAGCATTATAAGCCTTTGAATGTTAAATGAAGATAATTGTCTGCTAATAAAGAAGAATGTTAATTCTTTTCTAAGGCACAGCTGTAGAGCAAACCCATGCTGAAATCAACACAACAGAACCATATGTTTGGTGCTAAGAAGTAATTATCATAGATAATACAGATTATTTTAATAATCAGAAAACAATATGACCGTTTTAAAAGGTGTTATCCTTTATCTCAGTCACCGTAAGGTGTTATTCTCCTCAGAATTCAGGTGTTACATCTCTCTTCTTGCATAAGGCCCATCTGTTTTTTTTTTATGATCTTAATGTTTCTTGTGTGAGTCTCAGAGTGATTTCAAGGTAATTATGTATGCATTTTGCTGGCCAGGCGAGACCTAGCTGCCTTCTGGTCTAAATTATGCCAATACATATGTTTGTTGCAGTGATACCACATGAATAAATGATGGAGGAGTCTCTATGTTATGGCAGCAGAGCAGAACAGTAATATGCACTATATGGCAGAATCACTGAAAGACTACGGTACAACAAGAGGGCGTTTTGGCAGATTTACAGATCATCATTTATAATACATCGTTAGTCTTTCAGCTATGCACAAAAGCCAGATGTTCTTTTTATCAGTCAGTCTCTGGGTTGTAAACATGGTGAAACGAGAGATGGTGAGGAGGAGAGAGGGAAATACGTAAAAACAACAACCAAAAAAAAAATGTTTTATGTTATCAACACAGGCCGTTTTGGATCCAACAACAAAAGGATTTTTTGAGTTTGCGAATTGCTTGAGCTAAGAAAGAGGAGCTTGCGTCGAGGCGGATCTATCATTTGGCTAATACACACAGGGCTGGTGGGCCGGCTGTTATCAGGGCCCAGCCCTGCACACTACATGTTTCTGTCTTCATATAAACAAAGGTCAACATGGGAACTTACTATAACTGTGTGCAAGCAATCACTGTTTCAAGGGGTCTGTTTTAACACCATCTTGGCGAGCTGACAGAGCAGTGTCCCAGAGCAAAAACAAACAGCTGCGGACATATGGGTAGGAGGTGCAAGACACTCCTCCTGCAGACTGCCTTGGGAAGAAGGGCCAGATAGATGAATGCGGGCTGCTGCGTTCTCTTTCTAATGGCCCGCGTGGTGGTAGTGAGCCCTGGTGGATAACTCAACATTTATGAGTGTGAATCTTTAAGAGCTGTCCTGATGAAAGCCAACACTGGGCGCCAACTCTGATGCCACGGCTATGGATGGTATGGGGTGGGGTGGGGTGGGGAACCACGCCATGAAGATCCACCCCAGGGCATCCTCCACACAAGAGTCGAGATAGACAGAGAGACCTGATAAATAAATCAACTTAAAGGACTGCAGTGGGTTTGAGGCCTATTTCTCTTCTTGAACCCTAGTTTTGAGACAGCCGGTGGGAGGGAGCGGGGAATGAGGGGAGAAAAAGCAGGCTTCTTCATGGCTTCGTCCCAACAGGCATCAAGGACCAAAGACACCAAGTCTGTGATTCTTTCAAGAAATTAAATATATTCACTTATCCGAAAGGCCTTGGCTCAAGATCCTCATCATTTTCTTTAACGTCCGAGATAAAAGCGTAAGGACTTTCCCATTGGTTTTCAATCGAAGAGTGCTTTGAAAGCTCATACTTGATTTGAAGGTCTCTTAGAACTTACTCTGGGACAACAAATTCTGAACTGCCCCTTTTCAAGTGAAGATGAGTAGAAAAGAGATTTCTTAAAACATCAGGGAGCTTTCAATTACCACCCCCTCCCTCCCTCCCTTTAACTTTAGAGGCTGCAGTAGTTATTCAAACTTAATTGAACAAGACTAGAGTTTTTTTCAGTGGTCGTTTCTTCAGTCTAATCCACTCTGAACAACTCTGGTTCAGAACTTTTATGAGTTGTTATTTATTCATGACAAATGCATACTGCAAATTTCAAAACAGCGACAATAACAGTATTATAATTAATGATAAACAGCTGTGCGGAGGTGAGATGACGCATTTACGTGTTGACTGATGAGGTACCTGTTTATTTCCGTTAGTGCAACTCTTCTAACAACACACTTTAACAGCAGGAAAAAATCTCTCACAATCAATGCATCGTGCAGAGGAAAACAATACACAGTAATAAACAAATTTCATCTAGAGGAAGTTTAGAGTTGTGTTAACCCATTCCCCTCCAAAAATAATTGTTCCCTGTTATTTGCTATGAATGTTTTTACTTTAGTTTTCGAATGCTTAGCCATTCTTGGTTGGAGGGTGCAGGTTTGCGGAATGACTTTCATTAGAGTGAATTAGATCGTTAGAACTCACCCAGACTTCACAAAACTCTCCATTTGACAGGAACGACTTTGGTCTATAGCCCGCTGTTTGACGTAAGCAGTGGAAAGCTGGCTTATGAATGTGTTTGCAAATGGATGAGACTGACGGAATAAAATCTTCCATTGCGCCTCCATTCTACCCCCCGATTTGAGTTATTCAACTCAACATCAGCTCATTATAGAAACCTATTTTAAGGGTTCAAATCAGCTGACAACAAGTCAACAACGCAGGAAAATCATGTTTACGTGAGATTTTTAAATTATCAAGTTTGCTCCAGTCTTTACGTTGAAACATAAACATCCACTTGACTGATATAAAATATTGGTGAGAAACTGTCAGGAGTGATATTCTGTCACCTTTTCTCGCAGGTGCAGTATGAATTTTTTTTTTTTTTTAAGCGTGTAGCTTCTCATTCAGCTGAATGAGATGAGGACACTTTTGTATACATACACGGGGCACATTGGAGGATATGATTTTTACCTCCCTTTCAAAACACCCACTCTTGCTGGATGTGCATCTGCAGCAAGGACCTGGAGCAGGTGTTCTTGTTATAATTCACCGATTATGAAAGAAATGATTGCTACTTCCTTCCTCCAATTTATTGTGACATGTTCTTATTACAGTCAGACCTGCACACGTCTGGCCACACACAAGCAGAACAGAGATTGGAGTAAATAGTACTTTACATTCTTGCATACATTTTTCCATTAAATTAAATTAAATAAATGAATAATTGTTTTACATTCAACTCAAATTTTGCTTATGTTTTATAGAAATTGAGTGTATTTACATGTACAACTACATGCTGAAAACTATTCAAATTAAATTAATTCATTAATTCAAAAGTTTACATGGAAGAAAAAAACTCGTATTTAATGCAAAAATGCAAATTTATCATTGGTGTTATTTTAAAAATTTGATCCAAATGGGTATGGCAATGTCATCATGCCATTTTTGCCATTTTATGCTGATAATATACTGCAAATTTGACCCAGTTGTTATTATAACCAACATCTTACAGTCCTTGTCTGTTATTAAAAATCAAATTAAGAATGGACTATAAGGTTTGAAGGAATGATGCCTTATTATTTCTCTGATCTGACCAGCTTCCATCACACCCACAGGTCTGTTAGATCTGCCTACTATCTGATCCTCACTATCCCTCAGCCATTCTTCAATTTTAAGGCTAACAGTGCACTCTCCATCGCTGCCTTGAGGTTATGGATTAGCCCACCACTGTCCATTAGGTCCTCCTCCACAATCAACATGTTCAAAACCAACTTTAATACTCATGTAGTCCCTTTGGGCTTTGTGCATCTGTGTTCTCCTTTTGTTTCGTGTGTTGCGTTTTGTCGTACAGTTCAAAATTGGTTGTTTTCAAATGTTGTATTATATAAATACATTTGACCTGACTTAAAATCCATCTATTTTCCTGTTTGCAGTTGTATTGAAAGCCAGTTGAGAGGGCAGGTTTGCAATGCTAATACATGTAAAGAAAGAATCTCTTTAACAGCACAGCGCTATTCTCTCCAGAATGATGTTTCATGTGTTTTACAAGCTTTGGCTTGTTTCTGCAACACACACTGGCAGCGCTGTTTGTTTCATTTTGCATTTTTTAGGTGATGATGCTACAAATGTAACTGCAAGACTTCTGTAAAAGCAGTTGCTGTTATAGTACGGCAGAGGGAGGAAAATAAAAGATATTCTCACCATGCTGCTGTCACATGCTCACTGACAGCAATTTTGATGCGGCAACAATAGCTTCTGATTCCTTTAACAGCTGCTAATGTAGTTTCCTTTTATTCAGTGATCCAAGAGCAAGGCGTGAAATGAAACCCCGCTTTTCCCTTTCTTTAGACCAATTTTTTTATATATATATTTTCACTTGTGTCTGCAACCAAAGTCATTTACATCTCCCAGGGCAAGGGGGTGGCGTTGAGGAGGGTGTCGGGCAAAGAAATGCTCATATAATCTCTCTTGTTGTCTTTTATTGTAACAAAAGCTTATTTAACTTGAGGTTTACTTACTGCAAGGATCCCTGGCCTCCTTCCAAGGTCCCATTATGAGAGTGGCCACTACCTAATCAAAGAAGCACCTCTTCATCAATATATTATTAACAAGCCTGCTAGAATGCTATGCAGTAGAATGGCCCTCCTCTGGGAATAGAGCTAATCGGAGACAGTCAGAACGCAGGGAGTGAGTGAGATTGTAGGGTGTACACAGGGATGATGCACGCAAGAGATGTTCTGCATATTTGTACCAGCAGAAATAAATACATACATTCAATCTTTTACCTTTAGAAATATCTTTAAAAACTATTTTTATGGAAAATACTCACTAAGATGTGTACACTTGCATGTATTCAGTGTATTATAATACAATATTGTATTACTTTTTGATAGTTACTGTATACCACAGGACATTTTAGAGCATTTAAATGGGGAGGGGAATCATTATCATAATTTGTATTTATATTTTTTTATGAATGTATGTGTGTGTGTGTGTGTGTGTGTGTGTGTGTGTATGTATGTATGTATTTAAATTCTGTTTGGTTGTTACACACCTTAAATTTTATAGTTAAGATATTTAAGATAGTAAAAGAAAACAGATTCATTTTTGTCAGAGACAAATTTTTCTTCATCTTAATATGGCCTAATTAATTGCGATGTTGCATTGATCTTTACTTAGCCGCACTTCTTAGAACTCCATTCAATATTTTCTGCACAACTGCAGAAAATAATGTTTATGCTTGTAAATATGGCTGATAACTATATTTAGAAATAGTCATCTAAAATTTTTTCGAAGCCACTTTTGATCATCTATTTGGGTGATACGAGCAGTTCAGATTTTATTCCATTTACACTCTAAAATCAACTGTTAAGATCATACAATTACAATTTTTTCTATCTCTGCAAAGTCTCCAGCCTCCCTCCCCTACAAGCTCTTGGCTGCATTTCCATTTACGATGAATCTTATTTTGACTTTGCCTCTGCTGACCTCCATTTTAGCCATCAGACTTGCTTCACCCCCTGCTCCGTTCCTTGCATTCATATGCTTTTCTTCCTTCCTAACACATCTAATTGACTTCATGTCTGATCATGTAAAGGATGCTGTTCTCCACCTGCTCCACACACTAACACTAAATCCTCTAGTGCTCTCACTCCATTAACAAAGAACAGCACCAAAGTTCTGCTCCCTGCTATCAAACCAGCGACTGCTAAAATCTCATTTTCAACTCAATTTAACCTGCTACCCCTTAAGGGTGGTGCGATTATAGCAAACCTGCTCTGTCAAACGTAAATTAGGACAAAAACTACCTATAATGCTAAAGGTTACCTAATGATAGACAAGAGCCTTTCACAATGCCAGACCACGTCTGAGCTGCTAGTGCTTGCGTCTCCTACCAAAATAAGCTGAATGTATTACATTCTCTCTTTTTTTCTGGGTTAATGCTGCACTTATAAATGAGTATCGTTTACCTCTACTGTAGTGGGCCTGTTTTCATTAGTCTCATGAGATTTAATTACGGATCCACTTTCTTACGCAACCCAGTCCCAGTCATTGCAAATCTGTTGCATGTGCATTTTATTTTTTAATTTAGTTATTTGAATAGGTATCTCAATCTCACTTAATAATGTAGCCAAGTGGCTTAAATCAGGGCTTTTCAAACCTTTTTCTCCCAAATATGATGATCACCATGTGAGGGACCCACTTCCAAAAATATAAAAGCAGCTATATATGGCATATTGTTGTGTGTAATAAGCACATAAAGACAATATATGCTGTTTTCAAAATTAAATTATTGGATTTTGTTGTCACTGTACTAAAGACAATATTATTAGATTACGTTTGTATTATATTTTCTCCCTTGTATAAAAGAAGAGAAACATTCAATTAGATGTTTTATATATTTAACATATTTAACAATTTCATATATTAAACACTTTTCACAATAAATAGTTAAATATTAAATTCAAATGGGATTAAATATAAATATAATAATATTTTATTTAAAAAAATATATATTTCTTAATAAAAAACAGAATTTCTTATTTTGAATAGATTTTTGTATAAATAGATAATCGTAGGGGCTTCTCTCTCTCTCTCTCTCTCTCTCTCTCTCTCTCTCTCTGTCAAATTTTGCAGACCCCCAAATCATTTGGTTTCTTTCTCCATGGGCAACCTGCTCAAAAATGATCTTATTCATACTAATATTATTTCCTATTGTTATTTCAAAATGTATGTCTTTGATTGCCTTCAGAAATATATGAAAACGTATTTGTATTTCTTGTATAATTTATTGATTCAAAAATACTGCTATGATGAGTTTGCACTTCTTTCAATGCATTTAAGCTTCACTGGAAAATTCTCTTTAGCACTACCAGTCTTGATGTTTTAACCAGCATACTAATAATATCTAGATATTTCTATTGGCACTAGTTGTCAAGTGTTTACAGTTAAACTAGCACCGTCTCTTCATCTGCATTGATACATGTCATTCACATAGCATACGTGTTGATCTTATTCTTCTCCCCATGATTCTTGCTTTGAGCTTGCCTTAAGCAAATATATAGATCACCCTCAGAGTCACTCAATGTAATGATGCCTCACACCTGACAGCCCTGACAGGCCTGTCTGTGGATCTGTCTCTCAGTCTGGGATTACCGCTATGGGCTGTAACCAGATTTAACCTACACATCAATAAGTTACTCTGGGCCACTAGTAACACACATGAGTTCTCTGTTCTTCTTATAGTAAATTAATAATTTAAACTCAGGAATAATTTAGAGAGGTGACGCATCCTAACATTTTTTAACAAACCAGAGCCTGGTATGTACAGTACAGTACTGTATGTGTGCATGAGAGATCAGTGGTGGATGCTCAAGTTGGAGGGTCTCAGCAGGTCTTTGGTCCTCTTCATTCTCACCTCATTCACAGCTCATTCACGCTTGGTGAAGCGTCTGCTTCCCATTAACACTGGGTCATACTCTCCCTCCACACTCCCGTCTCACACTGACGTCCTCAATCTGCATGCAGGACAGCAGCCTAAGCAGGGCCAAGCCACCCCACAAACAGCACTTACTATCATCATTACCATTAAGAGCAAATCAGCTCGACAATGCACATTGGACATCCTAATTTTATTATATATAATAAACTAATTTTACAGAGATTGTTGGGGAGGATTTTCATTTTTATGTCAGTTGTAGGCTATATTAAAATTCTTGAGCTAAATTATTTTAATAATTGCAATAATTTGTGTACAAAAGATTTCAAGAAAACACATGGAATTTGAATGGGACTCAATGGATAGCTTCCTGAGCCACTGAGCATAACCAAATAAACTTACTTTAGAATGATTTAGAATTAAATAGAAATTTCAAGCCAGGCTCATTGGAAATATGTGACTCCGCCATTTCTGCAAAACATGAAATATGTTGCTCTGGGTACATTTCTCTGCACTTTTCAGAATCGTTCACAAGAGGCGCTAAAAGCAATACGGGCTTATAAAACAGTCCAGTATCATGAAAAAAACATACATGTGTGCACTTTTTTCAGAATAATACTGTGTTGCTTGCAGTACCTTTTTATGGCACTTTTAAAGTGAAATGTCCATTGATTCACACTAAATAGTGGATTGAGTTTTCTCTAAAATAGTTAAACGTGACAGTGGCAATGTTTTATGTTGGTTGCTGTCTTATCACAGAAGTTTGGAAATTAAATGTCCAGTAAGTGTCACTAAAAAGTTAATGCTCTATCGAGTTTAAAATGAATGAATTACCTATGTTTAACCCTAGTCAAAACCTAACTGATAGTGTTAACAAAAGCTAATGTGACATAAAAATGCATTTGCTGAAGCAACCCTGCTGTTTTTAGACTTTGAGCTCTTTTGTGGAGAGTCGTGACCCGTGTTTCATGGAACTCGCACCAGAGCACTGAAGAACAACGCTGTACCAAGCAAGTTTACTATGAGCTACCAAGTTTATTATGTCAGAAAAGCTGTACATATGGAGCTGGTTATGTGATGTAAAAGTATTAGTTAACAAATCATGACACAGTAATGTGAAATGAACCGTGCAGAAATAAAGTCTTTATTTATCAATAATCTGCACCTGTAATCATAATTTGTGTGAATAGGAATAACAGCTGTTTTACTGCCTCTAGTGTTCTTTTTGTGTTCATAGTGTTCAAATTTATGTACATAATAGGTAGGTTGCAGTTTTGCAGAAATGTGAGTAGAGTCATGTATTTCCAATGAGCCTGGGATATTTGAAGTGCCCCCTCAACAATCATCAACAATAACATTGTGGTCAATAAAACAAAATGCATTTGAATAAGAATTAATATAAAAATGTGTACAAAACAGGAATTAACTGCTACTTGTTTATATTTATATTACAGTTATCTTTCGGTCAGAGACACCTTTGCCATAGTGTTACATGGGGTGTGTCTTGCTTCAGACTTGACTGACAGATGGCATTCTGACACCACCAGCTTCCTTGCTAACCTTATCTCATTTATTTATTTATTTTTATTTTTTGTTGTAATTGTTCTGCTCATTGTAAAAATAAAACACATGAAGTTTATGTCAGTAGTTCCATATTCATAATTGTTAACACTGTTTGTTTACAACAGAGACACAAGCCATATTTCAGTGACTGCCTATGGCTCAACAACAGGAAAAAAATAGACCAAAAAAAATGTAAATAGTGCCACTCTTTACAGTCTGAATGGGCAAACAGATTTGCAAATGGACAAACGAATTTGCACATTGAATTGTGTCACTTAAAAAATGGTATATTAAGAGACTACAAAGCACTATGCAAATTTACGCAGCACTACAAGTCTTTTACTCTTACATATTGACACCCCATTTGCCATTTGATGAAATTATTATAGCTGATTAAATTAAACCCTAGTGTCACATTTTTACATTTGAGAATTCTGAGCTTATAACTATCATTGGATGGCTATAGTGACTTCTTTATGCTCTGAATTAATCTGTTCATAAATCCTGATCAGAAAACACTGTAATGTTTAATCAGTTTAAATAAAGACAACATTGTAAAATAATCTGCGGCAATAAACACACCAATCAATGACTTGCTGCCTTTCAAAAAGTCCCAGAGAGACAGTAACATCCTCCTGGGTTTAAATGGCACATTTGTGGTGTATTAACAAGCCATAAATTTCACAGTGAATTTCAGTTTGTGCCTGTAAAGTAATCCCTCCCAACAGTGGGGTATAGAGTGAGAATCTCTGCCCGCCATTAGTGAAGCGGTTAAGATGATGAGAACAGTCCCTCTACTCCCAAAGCTGTCCCCAACGGCAACGGCACGTCGCTGTGTTCCCCTCACCTTCTTTATCTGCAGACTTTGACAAGAGCGACCAGAATCCCGCAGATCTATTTGGCATCATCACTGAGTCACTCACAATATGTAAATATACGAGAGGGGATCTGTACCTTCATCCATTATAGATGAAGGAAACCCAAATCTGGGAAATGGGTCCCTTTAACCGTCAGTCTCGGGGCCTTTGTGCCTGTGGCTACTGTACTTAGAACAACTCACTGTACTTTCTTGATGGCTTATTCATATTAAAGATGGCTGAGACCGATATATGAAATTGTTAAATCTACACATTTATTTTTAACAAATGTATTGTTGTAGCAACATTTCTTTTCAAAAAAATTATATACATACAGTAATTATTTGGTATAACCATGAAAAAAAAGTAATAAAATAAAACCTATAAGGTATAACTGTCAGGGTTCTGTTGTGTGTGTCATGTGTTCCTGCCTCTTGTGTCCATATTTGGTTTGTTTCCTGTCCTTGTTAAGTGTGATCATTAGTTAATTCGTGTCCAGCTGTGTTTGTCTCGTTATCTATGATTTACCTGTGTATTTATAGTCCTGTCTGTTCAGTTTGATTTCGTCTGGTCTACTTGTTACTCCCGGTGTTTCCTGTCTGTCAGCCCTGCCTTGTCCTGCCTTGTCCTGCCTTGTCCTGCCTTGTCTTGCCTTGTCTAACCCTGATGTCTTATTAAAGACTATTATTTGAGTTTACGTCCTCGTCTGCGTGTCCTTGTTCATCCCTGCTGTGTGCACTGTGACAGAAGACCAGACCTAACCGTAAGCGGAGCCCCTTCACCTTGTTTTGTTTTGTTCGTTTTTTCTAATTTTATTTGTTTCGTTCCTGTGTTTTGTCCGCCGCCGGCTGTGGCTATCCCAAGCCCGCCGGCTGGTTCTCTGGTTCCCAGGGTGCGGCTCCCCCAAGTCTGCCGGCCAGCCGCTGGCTCAATGCCCGCCTCTGACTCAATGCCCGCCGCTGACTCAAGCCCGCCGGATCGCCGCTGACTCATGCCCGCCGGTCGCCGCTAACCCTAGCCCCGTGGATCCAGTCCACACGTCACGGCCAGGAGAGCCGTGTTTGTGTCTTGTTGTGCCCACAGGAATATTCTTAATCAAGTCTTGTCGGTCTTGTCCACGGAGACTCGTCTGGGGCAGGCGGCTCCTCTTGTTGTGGCCACTGAGGCCATTCTAGCCGCCTGCCCCCTTGTCGTGGAAGCGGTTGCTGAGGGACCCTGTGAGGGCCCCTAATGTCATGCCATGCCCAAAGGAAGCCTCAGCTTCCGAGAACAGCCCAGGAGGGCTTCCTGTTCCTGTGGGATGTCTTGTCCTGTCTGTCTGGCCCCGGAGGGCTGTCCTGTCCTGTCAGGTACTGTCCTGTTTGTCTAGCCCCGGAGGGCTCCTGATACCCCCTAACTTCCCCAGGGAAATTTTTTTGGGGGTAGAAGGGTTCCGGCTGGAGTGGCCTGGCCGAGGGACTAGGCCAAGGCCATGAAAGACCACCTGCCATGGCCTCCTGAGCTCCCTGCACCACCATGGCCTCCTGAGCTCCTTGCACCTGTCATGGCCTTCGGAGCTCCCAGCTCCGCCATGGCCTCCAGAGCTCCCAGCTTCGCAATGGCCTCCATTATCTGTTCCGCTCTGGAGGTCCCCGTCCTGTGGTCCTGTCCGTGTCTGTCCTGAGGGGCCTCCAGAGCGCCCACCCCTCCTCCCCGGTGGAACTGTTACGGCGTGGGACACGCCTTCCGGGAGGGGGGAGTTATGTCAGGGTTCTGTTGTGTGTCATGTGTTCCTGCCTCTTGTGTCCATATTTGGTTTGTTTCCTGTCCTTGTTAAGTGTGATCATTAGTTAATTCGTGTCCAGCTGTGTTTGTCTCGTTATCTATGATTTACCTGTGTATTTATAGTCCTGTCTGTTCAGTTTGATTTCGTCTGGTCTACTCGTTACTCCCGGTGTTTCCTGTCTGTCAACCTTGCCTTGTCTAACCCTGATGTTTTATTAAAGACTATTATTTGAGTTTACATCCTCATCTGCATGTCCTTGTTCATCCCTGCTGTGTGCACCGTGACAATAACCTAAACAATTATTTTATATTTCAAGAGATTTATTGACTTGGCACACAGTCATGAGGGTCTTCATGATTTCATTTTCTATTTTGTGTTTTCAAAATGGATCAAAATCGCTAGTTGCAGTCCATTGAGTACTGATGCGAAAATAATTCTGATATGAAAATGTCTGAATATCATTGGATTAGCAGTAAATGCTAATGACATTTTAGGCCTGATAATAGTCAAGACATTTCTGTTTGATGTTTTAACAGGTAGGGACAGTGTAGCTCTCATTATCTTTTCAGTATCAAAGCTTTCCTGTGTAAATGCAGGTTTGCCTAAAGCTGTCAGATCCTCAACTTTGACAGCTCAATTAGATTTAGAAAATTAATGCAGGTGACATTAATTATCAAGAGTTAACACGCGCACACGCCTCCCTTCACAGACTCATTATAATATAACACAATGGCCATTTTTCGCTCTAAGTTGAAGACAGTGAGAACACTTCTGATAACTACAACATGAGATAATAAATGCATGTTTAATGCTTAAAAGCAATAAAACAGAATTTAATCTCGCCCTTGTCAAAAAAAATGAGGCTTGTTTGGAAGTGATGGTCTCAGAGACCAGTAAACATCCAGCATCGGCCCTCATACACACCTATTGTTAATGAGAGCCACTCTTCGGGTAATGAGCTGGCTCTATCTCAGACAGCATAAACAGCGAGCTGGTGTGGGAAACTCGATTTGAGCGACAGGGTCACGCACCTCGCCTTTAGCTGAATTAAAAGAGGATCGCCAGTGATGGTGTGCAATATTGCAATGCCCGTTTGCATATGTGCAGTGATATTAAAAGGGATCAGCTTCATCTAGTGAGACACAACAATCAACGTGAAGGGAACAGCATGGTTTAATATCACAAATTACTCCCAGGGAGTGACCTCCTCGCTTTGAGCTTGATTACAGAGAGAGCCTTAATTAGGAGCGATTCCCAACTCTCTCCATCCCTCTGTCTCCTTTTTCTCCATTTCCGCTGACGTAGAACTGGGGGTTTAGGCACAAATTCAATATTTACCTGGCACTACTGTGCTTGTACTGAGTCAGGTGGGGGAATGAGTGAGAAGGGGGTGGGGAGACATGAAATTAATAAAACCTGCTCTTCAGGATTCAGGTGCAAACCAATTTACAAGCTGGCATTTAAAGGACTTTAATTAATATTTTGTCACAGATGAAATTCAATGTGTTTAAAAGCCTTCCTAATGAATACACATAGTACTGACATGCTATTTTTACAGCAAACGAGGATGAAAGTCCATTTCCTGACCCGTATTAATTATCGGTTTAATTATCCTAGGTAATGGGACAGTGGGTGCAGTCAGGATAGGTCACCCCAAAAATGAAATTTCTGTATGAATATACATACAGGCTCTAAATGGAATGGAATGTGATTGATTGGATAGGATAGAATATATATATATATTTTTTTTTGGTCCAAATTCTGTTTAAATGATTTAATGTAATTGTTTTTTTTTAAAAAAATAAGAAGAATTTAAAAATAATGTCTAATAAATTGAAACAGAAACTTTAACACTTTAATAATTTTAATATTTCTTAATAGTGCCCTATGAAATGCTTTTTTTCCACAAATTGTGTATTTTTTTATTTTATTTTTTATTTAATATATATTTAATTAAAAAAAACTGTGGTAATCAAATTAATGTATAAAATATTTTACTTGTTTTTATGTTTTAAAATGCAATAAAATTTCTCTTAAGTTTTTTTGGGGGAAAAGTGCTGCACGGCCGTTTACTGTTTAATAAATCAAAACATGGATGAAAAATTGTGTGACATTATTTGATATTCTTAAAAAAATATGATGTCTGAATAAACTGTATTAGTAGTAGTAGTAGTAGTAGCAGTAGTAGTACTTTACTATATTCTGTAAAATAATAATAATATATTTATTATTTTCATTATTTATTACTGTCATAATTTAAGTTAAACCCGAACTTTTATTTTGGCAGATTGTAGTGAAGACCTTTGAATTTCTGTGTAGGCTATCTGACGGCAATTTTATCAAATAAAATGGTGAAGTGCTCATGATGTGAACTCTCAGAGCAGATCTGGAGATGAAGTTCATGAGGTCCTCCTCATATAGTGAGACAGCAAACACTGAAAACGTGCATGATCAAGAATAAACCTGGAAAAGATGGAGAAACCTGGGAATGGACAGAAATAGGCTATTTGATGGCCTTAGAATCCTAAGAGTCTAGTACAGAGAGAGAAGATCAGAAGATCAGAACGATAATGTGGTGCCAATTCACGACTCTTAAGAACAAATAATAAGACCTTATACTAAATCCTATATTGAACTAGAAGCCAGGGAAGAGATGCCAATACAGGAGCAATACTTTTCTCTCTTCCAATCAGGATAACTATGAATCACTTAGCCAGAACTTGATCTCGCAGCTCAGTTTGGTCAGTTTTGTAGACCTCAGAGTCTCCCCAACCCCTCAGCAGGTAAAAGGAAGTCCGACACGAGCATACGACCTGCTAGAGGAACTGCTCTTTTGGCTTTTTTCACCTGCTGCAGCTCTCCAGGGTGAAAGGTCAACTGTCACAGGGGCCAGGGAGGTTCCCCTTGGGGCACGCAGCCTGGAGAACTTCTCTTGAAGCTGAGACACCTCTGCCTGGTTTCACAGCGCTGCCCCAAACTGCCCTGGGGCATGAATGCTATTCGGTATTTATGGGACTGCTGGGCTATCGCTGGACGTACAAACCGCAATCCATGTCTCTGTCCCGAAGGAGAGTGCCTCGTCATCCTCCTCTGAAAGAAAGCTGCTGGGGCCTGCCCTAAAGTGCAGAGATTTATCAACATCCTGAATCTTTATGACGTGTCCACCCTAAATATTGATAGGTGATGGAGAAAAAAAAACTTTCCTATATTGAGATCATTATTTAATAATAGCTGAAGCCACAGAATGTGATATCTGCCACAGCTACTGTATAAGTCATGGAAAAACTGAAGTGGTGGTTTATCTCATCCCACACATACAAGTATATTTTTACAGTGAGGAACTTCATAAAAACAGATCTCCTGTTGTCCAAAAAATCACCAGACTGCTCTATCCATTCATTGCACCAAGTCGTAAAGGAGTAGCTTACCTAAAAATAAAAATCTGTCACCGTTAAGGTCTACTGACCCCTAAAATCTTCTTATTGTTTCAAACATGTCTGTCTTTCTGCTGTAGAACACAAAAACAACATTTTTCCATGCAATTACAATGACTGAGGACTAGAGTTATCAAGTTTTCAACCATTAAAGATCATAAAAATGAAGCCTATTTCTTGTGTGCTAAATTTTGCAGCCTTACAATAGCTTTGTGATATACAGTCCAAAATGTATTTTTTTTTATGCACTAATATTCCCATTTGGAACTACTGCAACCAAATCACTAGTCAGTGAGAAGAATAAACCAGTCAAATTTCCTAACGAATCATTCTTTTGTGAAGCAAATTAGCAGTTTCGTTAAAAAGATTAAACTCACAAAATAAATAAATTAATAAAATAATATAATATAAAAAAACATAATAATAAAATAAAATAAATGATTTATCCATGAATCAGACATAGTTACTTCTGAACGTGCCAGAAAAAAATCAAGGAAGGATGTCTAGATTTTTAGTGAACTTTAATTTTATTTTGGTCTATTCATTTAAAAGTATCACAAAAGATCAGAATATATAATGCACACATTATGTAGACTACTTTTTTGATACCTTTGTAACAATTTGTTGTAATTTCATGGAAAAGAGCAACCAGAGCATTCTTCAAAATTTCTCCTTTTGCTGTCCAAGGAAGGAAGTAATACAGTTATGGATCAACATGAGAGTGAGTAAATGACATAATTTTCATCATTTTGGGGTGAACTTTTCTTGAAGACGCTCAAAGACGGAACTACGTTATCTTCTGTTTTTGCAACCCTCGCATGATTAATGGAGCGATTCTCCATCTACTTACTCAGAACTAAAACTGTTTGCTCAGTCCGCGCTTGGAAAAAAGGGAAACATATTAGCAAAAATAAATGTTGGTGAGTGCTAGAAGAGGCCGATTATGTATGTCTGGGGCAAATTGGTGGTAATGAGTCAAGAGACTGAACTGGTTCACATATATTAAAACAGCGATCATTAAGGCATTTGGGCTTAGATTAATCCTGTTAATGACATGCCGGTGCCACAGGGAATAAGTGAGCCGGCCCCAGATGTCGAGCTGTGGCTCAACTCGGCACACAGCAAATCTCTGCCTCTTCCTCTCGCATACTCTGCACTCTCTCCATCTTTTCGCTCTCATGCAGCAGGGATGCTCCTGCACAGTACCACCACTTCAAATACAAACGAGGGGACACCATCACAGCAGACTACTAATGAGAGCAATGCGAGAAAGAGAGAGAGAGAGAGAGGTGGCTGAGATGAATAAATTAAAAAAAGAAGAAGTGATCTGAACTGCAGATAAGAAGCGGCAGCGGGAACCCTGATGTCCCCAATTAGGAAAGATGTCACCCCCTGTCCACAGAGCTGTAATAAAACCCTCACTCTGTATTCTCCATCACACGGCTCCAACACTGTTAACATTTTAATGTCCTGGGCGTGCACGGTAACACTAATTACTTGGCCATTTGGCTGACTCCAGAATCCTCCAAATGGAAATCTGATCTCGGGCTTAAGACCGTTACATTAAAAAATAATAAGTCATATTTACTGATCTAGCCAGTATTCATACTTGTGATTCAACTGGTTCACTCTTCTTATTGACTGATAGGATCTCCAGCCATAAAAGGAAATGACTGTGTGAATTTTAACAAGGACATGATCCCTGGATTGTTTCCCTTTTCCCTTCCCTTCTCTCCCCCCCCCCATCCTGCCCATATAACCCCGCTGTTTGAGAGAGGCCATGGCACATTTAGATTTCATCACAGGTGTTTTAAATCTATGCAAATCCTCCCATTCCAATCTTAACAGGCAAATCCAATCATTTAAAGCAATCTCCAGAAGCCATTTCTGCCAACATTAAAATTTATGGTCACTTGGAGAAATTTTTGAACCGTATTGAAAAGGCATATCTGTGTCTGATAAAATCCCATCATCTGTAGCCATTCCTTCTGACTCCTGCTCGGGGATAAAACACCTTGTTCCGAGGACGCCCCTCAGTTGTGGCAGATTCGAAATTACACAGAAATGAACAAGCTTTGGTTTCACCCCTGCTGAATTAACGACACACATCTTTCGGATTCAGCGACCAGTGTATTGTTTTAGGGCCAGGTGAACCCCAAAAAGAAAGGGTAAACTCATTTTTGTGCCTCTGAGTGCTGTGTACTGTTTGGTGGCGATAACACAAGAGGTAGCCTTGTGTTAGGCAAGAAATTAGATTCTATCCCCACATGTGGAACCGGCAGCACCAGCAGCATGAGATAGAAAAGAAGAGAAGCGAATGTAATGGTTGTATTACCGTGCTCAGTCATGTATTATTAATGTTAACGTGATCAAGGCAGGTGGACGAGCCCAGGAGACATCGCTGCCTAATGAACACAGCCCTCTCTCTCTCAGTGGAGCAGGCCCTGGCAGCTGTTACTGTTTCAGAGCAAGTTGTTAGCCTCTGTACCTGAGTGTGCCGGCTACCCCACCTCCCCCCGACGAACACACATTTAATTTACAAATAATCTACAGCCACCCACAATTGACACTGTTCATACTGAAGGGCTGGTGTCCGCTCATAGGATAAGGGTGTATTTGCAAGGAGGGGAAAGTCTAAACAGAGCCAAACTAAAGGTTGCTAAAGTCTTCTAAATAATTAGAACTTTTCTGAACTGCAGGTTAGATGTGTTTAAGAGCATGGGTTTTCAAACTGGGGTCCTCAAAGAGGCTGTAAGAAGGTGTCAGGTGGTCTGTGGGGAAAACTAGGCCTATAAATCATTTTAAAATTACAATTATTTGAATTAACAATAATAATAGTTTTTAGACAACATATTGTATTTATAATATCACACTTACTAATACATTTTCTTTGAATTTATACTTTTCAGGAAAGGGGTTCTTCACAGGAGGATCATCATATCTGGGGGTCCTTGGCATCAGAAACCCGTTTTAGAGGATGCGTCACCTAAACACTGTCCGTCATCTTCTAGAAGAGTGATAAACGTGAGCTCCAAGTTCACTTTATCCCGTTAAGAGTCTGAGGACTCTGGAACTTTGGAACGCTCAATTATTCATGTGTGGGCCGTACACTATTTATAAAGCATAAAAGGTAGCCATGAAAAACTGTGCAGCACAGCATCCTTTGTCAAGGCCTTGAACAAACGTTGAATAGAAGCATGTGCACAATACCTGCAGTAACTTGCAGAGGCTTACATCATTAGTTGAGTACGGAGCAAACACACACACACACAGGAAGAAAGAGGAGAGTGTGTTCAAAATCAATCCCAGCCAGACTATATGCACTCAGTATATGGCACAAATGATCCCTTAAAACTGTGCTGGACTTGCAGAGATTGGCCCTGTCGGTTCAGGTTTGCTTTTCTGCATGGTTGAAAGACAAAGGTCTGGCAGGGCTGTGTGTTTTTAGGTCACATACTGCCCCCTGGTGGAAGAAACGATGTTGGCAGTTATAAATCAGTTACAAATTGTCTCTGTGCTTGCCTCAGTTAGGGTTGACCAGCGGTACTAAAAAGAAATCTTGGCTTTTAAAAACAAAAGCACTGTGCAAAAGCTCTGTCTAAATGATAGAAAAAACTTTTACGAAACATGCATTCTTGGATTGCAGATATGTTGTCCAACATGTCAAATACACATCAGGATAAAATAATGAATAAATAGGTTACATTTAGAGTCATTCTCAGAAAATGTGTAATTTGTGTCCCCATGACATATTTCTAATGTAATTAATTGAACTTAATCATATTATTTTACAGGTTTAGTTGTTTAGCATGTAACAGGCAAAATAAAACAGCTGTATTTTAAAATTCACTGGAATGTCTCGATTCCTGATATTCTTCATCCGTGTTTTTACTGGAACAAAGCACAAGAACTAACAGTAAATAAGGTGAGGTACAATGATAGTGTGTCATCAGACATTTTAGCACTAAACTTTAGTCCAGTAACACACTTGCCACAAAACATCTTTTGAAAGAAAAATGAGTTATTAACTTTCTATTTACATTTTAAGAATCTAACTTTACTCAACATTATATAGCAGTTTTAAGGTTATGTTTTTTGATTATTGCAATAAATTGGAACTTTGCAAACATGTAATGCATAAAATATTGTGAGGGCCATGTGTTTTAGGCCTGATGTATGAATCAGATTACTTGAATTACTTAGATAAGAACAAATAAATAATACATATTAAATGTCATTATTACCTGGGATGAACCAAAGAGAACTGCAGTCAGTGCTGTTTGTTTTATTTTCTTTACTTAGATCATTGATGTTAACATTAAGTGCTGCTTAACAATTTGTCTATTTATGTCCGAATGTAAGTATTGTCCCTATGTTATACAAAAAAAAAAATGCAACACCAGTATTATCTGACCATGCATTAAAGAAGTATGTAAATTAATGTAAAACTAAACAAGCTATGTGAACCAGGAGTCATTTTATTAAAGACACAACTGACATCTGGCCAGAATAATCACTTAAAATACCATTCCTCAAAATACAAGTCACATTATGATTGAGTACAGTTTGAAGCTGAGGTAGTGATGGTGTGAAAATGTGATGCTGAATTTCACAGGTCTATACATAACAGGAGTCAACCAACGTATAATAAAGGATAAACTTTCATTTGAACAATAATTTTCTGAAACATGGCAAGTTTGTAAATGCGCCTCCATTGCGGACTTCACATCTTACAGCGGGATCAAATCTTTTCTGATTAGCCGAAATATGACTCATAATCCTCTAGCTACCAGTTTCTATCAAACATACTCTATTGCATCAGGTATAAAAACAAATCTATCCACGGTTGGAGTAATTACTGATCTCACTGAATTCAGGTCAAACTACAACAGTTGAACCGCTGAGATGTTTCTTGATTGCATTCATCGTCTGATCATACATTGTTAAAAACCAAAACCAATCCTCGGAATGATTCGCAGCCAAGTCTCAAACAGAGACAGAAGAATCAAACAGACGCCCTCATTCGCACAAACACAGGAGGAGAATCTTATTATCTGCTCTACAGACTTTCTGCCAACAAACGAAATGTCAGTTGATCCCTGTCATTACCTCCCAATAAATCAAATATGAAATGCTGCCATGTGTCTGTGATGTACTGATGGTGGATTTAAGCAGGATTTAATTAAATTGTACGTAGTCCATCTGAGATTTTTACAAAGTGTCCATGTTTACTTTTTTGCATGTTTTGTAGCAGCATGTATAGTCTCTCATGCATCAGGTTTCTGGATAAAGCAATGTTTCCAATAAACTGGGCTGTAAATAAAACAGACCAGTTTCTTCTACTCAGCTCAGCGAATTATTCGAAAGCCTCTTTGGTGCTTATGTATTGCAAAAGCTTAGAATCACAATATCACACATCCTGTTTCTGTTGGACTAAGCAGATACAATAGATATCAGCGAGGCAGTGGAATATAAACACAAAAATTGACAGGCCTGCAAGGGGAAAATAATCTGACAGATACAAAGCAATTTTGATGTGCTATCCAAAAAGTTAACTTTCACCAGCTGCAAGACCACTGCAAGTGTGTCCATGTTTGTTACACATGTCTGTGTGTGGTTGGTATGATGGCAGTGGTGAGGTCACTAGTCACTTATCATGGGTTTGTTGTACAGGCATTTTGATCATATAGATATGCTGTCCTGGGATGTCTGTGTCAGACCAACGGTAACAAAGCCCATGCCACCATCCTGGCTGGAGAAAAATACTGAATATTTCATTACCTGCTCCAGGAGAGGAAAAAAATCACTCTAGGACCTGTCATTTCATTACAGATCTATAATACAGAAAAGTCATGGCTAAATAAGCTGGAGGATCAATGCCACATTCTATAAATACGGCTCTCCAAAATATAACCAGAAACTCTCCTGAAGCACTTTTTTTTAAACAAATGGTCAGTGGTTAGGTGTTTAACAAGCAGGAAATTATGATCATTAACCTTAGTAGGTCAAACTAAACAATTTTCTGTCCCACTTTATATTCGGTGGCCTTAATTACTATGTACTTACATCATTAAATAAGTACAATATACAATGTTGTGAGGTTGGATATGGTTAGGGACAGGTTAAGGGTGGGTTAAGGTGAATCAACAGTGTAATTACAGAAATTACTTACAGATGTAATTACATGCATATTTTTTTAAATATTAGTACAATGTAAAAACATGTATGCACAAAATAAGTGTATTGTATCAAATGAGTAATTTAAATGTTAGTAGTTAAGGCCACCTAATATAAAGTGGGGCCCAATTTTCTATGGGTTTGAAATATATGCAACCCTGATTATAAAAGTTTTTAAAATTAATTTGAAAAAAAAGCTTAAAACAGCTTCCACCTTCCACAATATCTTATGTAACAGGGTTGAAGGTTGATGATTGCAGTATTGCAATCTGTGTAAAAATGGATAAAATTCAAAGCAATTTTTGCAAGAAAGGCAAAAAAGGACCAACGGGGTTTAATATCAATTATATAGACATTATAACATTGCTGTGTGATTTTAATTGTTGGATAGATTTGACATTTGAAGGTGAAGGTGAAGACAAAGATGGGACAGGCCAAAATCCTCATTCTAGACGGACATTTGATGGATTTAAAACCAAAATCTTGATGCACACAACTTTGCGGTTAGCCGCTCTAGCAAGGTTTTCTCCAAAGTTCTGCAATTCTGAGTGGCCCAGCTCCTTTGTAGAGGAAAGCCACAGCAGAGCATCTGTTTGAAGAAATCCACCTGATCAGCCAGGAGCTCCTAGTCGGTAATTACCGTTCTTATCGTAACAGGAAAACGTAAAAGGTTTTCAAAACCCCGAAGGCCCGAAAGCGAGATGTTTAGCTCGGTGTGACTTCTGTGTGCAAACAGCAATCATGTCTCATGCCCTGCTCAGGGCTCTAGTTGTCACGAGGAGAGGGGCTGTCGCTGCCAAAACCACACAGGGGAGCGGCATCTGTGAAATCCCTCTCTACTCCTCCACCGTTCACTCCCTAATCAATATCAGGAGCAACAACATGCGGGAAGGCTAGGCCGAGAGAGGAAAACGAAAGCAAAGCAAACAACACATTTTCAGTGGGGGAAGAAAATTAGCGTGCAACGAGATTCTTCCACGCACCTGTCATCATCTGCTTCGGCTCTTAATGAGAGCGCTTCTATTCCTGATCACATCATATTTGTTTTATACAAGTCCCTTTGAACAGCTAGGAGATATTGAGCCTTCTTTGATCACGGCATCTTTCTGAATTCCAAATAAGAAATGAGTCTCTCTCTCTTTGTCCCATTCTCTGTCTCTGTCTTTCTTGCTTTGCTCTCTCCTCCCTCGCTGCGACTACTTTGTTTGTTTACTACACAAGACCCATTGCTAGAATTAGCTAGAGAGGAGAAAGAGTAAAATAATGATAGAAATAAAGATGAAAAAGAAAAATGAACAGAGAAGGAGGGAGGGATAGAGCTCAGGAGCATTGCAGGAGTAGAAGCGTGGGGCGTGAAATTTTCTTCATTAATGTTTATGCACTTAACAAAGAGAGAGGGGTCTTGAAAAGAGGTATAACATTGCCACGAGACATCGCACTTAGCAGGGATTTTTTGAAGGCAGTCATATTCTAATGATGACCCTTGGCATGCTGTGGCACTTGGGACTGCCCCTATGCGAGGAAGGCTGTTGAAAATTAATCCTTTTCTCATTTCAAACAGAATATCACCAGGCCCCTGATCACAGCGTCAGGGCCCCCTTTCGTAGGGCCCGTTGAGAGAAAAGGCATTATGACAACCCCAGATCTTTTCAGCGGGTGAGTCCACGAGTCCCACCAGTCCTCCGCTCCCACCGCTGCTTCTGAAACGCACGGTGACACAGTGACTGAGGGACGGGAGAGGTCTGGATGTTCTCTGGCTGTTTAAAGATTGAAACCGTTGGTGTGTGATGGGCTTCTTTGATGTTTGCTAAGCACAATGGACAGTGAGAAAAGGAGAGAAAGAAAGGCAGAAAGCAAGACAGTGGTAAAAAGTACACACAAATGGGGTAGCGAAATAGAGGTGAACGGAGGAATGGCTTTACCAAAAGGCAATCATCTTTCTCAAAGTCACAGTCGAAGGGAAAAGGCTAGAAAGAGGAGAGGAGGAGGGAATTGGAAGAAGCAGTGCAGCCACCCTGACAAAGGAAGATAAAAGCAAAGAGATTGAATCAGGGGTCATGACTGACTATGAAGAAGAGATTACTCTACTCTGCTGCTTCTTCCACCACAGAAAAACTTTCAACCCTCACTCTTGAATAAGAAATCCTTTTTCACTCTGATGTTGTGGAAGGACACGGGATAATTGCGTCCAAAGTCTCAGAATAGAGAGACCATTCAAAAAATAGTTGGCTTAAAGCATACCTCACCTTGAGTGACAGTATTCCTTGGATGTGAAGACCTTCGTCGCTATACCTGCGAGAACAACTATAAATTCACCTTTGTTTCTGTGTAAATTGTGTTTCACCTTTGCCTTCACCTTGGGAAGCTAGTTTAAAACCAAGAAAAACTGCCCAATGGACCTGCCCCAGTCTTAGTCCCAGGGGCTGTACAATCCTATGTGCTGGTTTAAGTGGTAAGATCCCTTTCTCACGTCGCATTTGGGAGGCATGTGGAAGCAAAGGGAATTTAGAGGATCCGAAAGCATTTTGAATACAATTAAAATCTTTGATGGTTTAATCTGTTCACATCAAAAGCAACAATCCCGCTGTTTGATTTTTATTTTTTTGATGAAGCAACATAAAAACCGATGACTGTCAGCAAACAGCTCAATGCTTGTGAAATACATTAATTAGAGCAAGCATCTGGGTTCATGTTTCCCACCAGTGGTGTTTCAAAGTGTTATTTCTGAGATCATGTCTTTTATTAAATTTCCTGATGTGCTAAATTGTCAATTAAATTAAATGAATTGGCCATAACACGTTGTACAGTCACTGTAGGTGTTCTGATGTCCAGTGAGACCATGCTTACTGTTACACTATTTAATTTACGTATTTTTTTTGTCAAATATTTCCATATGGGAAAACATGTTTGTTCAAAACATTACAAAGCACAATAGTCTATAAAACTGCCTAATAAGCATTTTTGGACTCGAACCTTTATGCATGTTCATCAGCAACAATCGCAAGAGGGATTTCTTCACCCTTAGTATTATTAGATTAGTATCATCTGGGAATCTTTCTGACAGGATAGATCCATGGGGATTGATCTCCACCAAGAAAACTTCTCCCAAACCCTCAATGCTGTGTGCCCTGTTCTATAGTTTTCCAGAGGGATGAGGTTTAAATGTACTGCCTACAAATAATAACCAAAATAATAACCAAAATCAGGGAGAGTAAGATAAGATGGCCCATGTGCACAATTCTCCTAATCTATGAGAGATGCACATACAAAATAAGTCCAAAAAACTGTCAATTAATGGCAGGTAAATTTAATTGTCAAAGTAGATTTTTCTAGGTCTAAAAATATTATAAATGTTTGTAAATTTCAAAATTTAGAATATACTTTTTATTCCCAAAAAGTCCCATTTTGCAGCACGTTATTTACATAATACAAATTGAGATGAGAATATTTTTGGAGATGTGCTTATAATGAGTATACAAATATATTATAGTTCATCTGCATGCTGGAAATGGTCACATGACAGAAAATCTCACAAATGGTATTCAAAGCAAGAAAATTACCATATGTACATTAGATTACATAGAAACCTAAACGTTATACTTTACTACTATGGACTATGAGTTGTCATATCAGACATACTGAAATATAAGTAGTTTTAGTTGTACTTCAAATATTACTCTTAAAGTACAGTCTCTACAATTCTATTACTTTAAAAGAAAAGAGTAATTAGTTTTGTTCCTTATTTGGATACTGATGGCATTCTCAAAGTGCTAAGAACGCTAAAGCAAGAAAGTCAAAGAGCTTTACCATTTCAAAGCCTTGCAGAGAGCTATCTCTTCTTTAAACTCTAATCTTCACTTCTTTAGTTTAGAGTAATCACACGACAGACTGTCTTGGTTTGAGACGTGGTGCTCCTGAGGTTTGCCACTTGTTTTCTTTTTTCCTTCCTTTCACACATACCATGCAGATTGTTTACACTGATCTTAAAGTGGTGTAAATTGAATTCCGGTGCTTCATCTTATCAATGGCCACATGTGTAAAGTGGTGCATGCACCCCCTCTTGAGACATTAGATCTCTAGATTTTTTTTCCTGTAATCTTTTTTTAATAGGCATCTCAGAAAAGCCAAGAACAATAATCAATGTCAAATCTACCCAGGTCAAAACAGCAGCACATATAAAATCATAAATATATTACTTTGCCAAATTATATCAAAATCAATTTCAATTCAGTAAGTAAAACCATGACCATCAAAATAAAAGTCCAAAGTCTTCATATCAATTGCGTTTTTTTTATATATAAATCCATACAAAAAGAGTCTATACTGCTGATTTTCCACCACATTATACTTTAGTAACTTTTATATTATTGACTGTAAGCATGACATTAAAGTATTTCTACAATCCAATGACAAAGCTAGTAAGAATGGTAATATGTAACCTTTAGCAACAGATTGTCAGCATGACCTGCCATGATATCTTCTAGTGATAACATTTCTTTGTCATATTAAATTGTGTGTATGGGAGGATGCGCTGGTGCAGTGTAACAGAAAGTTTGAATTGTGGGTGGGTTATCTTTTTCACATTAAGGTCATCTGCAGCATCAACAGCAAAAAGGCATCTTCAGAAAGGTCTGTGAAATGTTAGTCTCTCGTCTTGTCAAAGGTCTTGATCAAACAAGCCACTGGAAAGGACAGATGGTGGCTGCACTAGAGGGGGCGGTTTGGGTGCTGAGCTATGACAAGTCCTCTGAGCTGGAAGAATGGTGGGCCGCTGCACTTAGGTGAGTTAGGGATCAAATGACAGCAAAGATGTGAAACCAAAGGGAACGTGGCGTGGTTAGGCACCTTTACCCATTTAGAGACAGGTGAGTGGGAAACAGCCTTTCAGTGTGGATGGAATGGAGGGTACAAGCAGGTCAGGAGGCAATCATCATTCTAACACCTTCCAGCTCAGCGTGTGGTACCTTTCATCAGACAGCCGCTCGCTCTCAGAGCAGCAATGATGCCGCAGTGCACAGATGGAGCAGAAGTCATGGATTCAACCACCAATGACAACAGACATGAACTCAGGGTAAATGTGTGAAGTAGGGCTGGGAAAATTAACTTGCTAATTACACTGATTAGGATTAAGGACTGATTAAGGGGTTTAAAAAATGTACTTCCTGTGGTTAGTGTTTATACTTAAACTATTTAGATTTTACTATTTTTCACTGTTTTGATTATACTTTCATTTATTTTTATCAATTCACTGCAGTGTACAGTCTAAAAAAATTAAAAACACTGTCAAAGAACTGTCTAGATATTCACGAAATCAATCAGTAACTACTGTTATTACTATAAAAAGACACAGTTCTTTAAACTTTTGGATTCACGAAATTAATTGTGGTTAATTTAGTACCACTGTTCTGTTAATAACAAAATGAAAACAAGCAACTTTACAACTTTGTCCTAATTACAGTAGAAATATTGAAAATATCTTAGCATATGGGGGTTCAGAGCCATCGAATATTGTGTTTTGTTGGAGGTTTGGGGCTTTCGAGTCAAAAAGTTTGAGAACCGCAGGTCTAGTGCATTTTTAAAAATACAGTAGCAGAACAAATTTGTATAATGTCTATTTAATGACTTGTTCCTCTGGCACAATAGAGTGCTGCAGGGATGATGTATTTTTGTAGGCCAAAACCCATAAACAAGTTAGCGGTTATTGTCCTAAAATCTGTGGGTTTTGTTAATCTTTTTTTGGTTAAATTCCTGAAATAAGGTCTGTGGTTAACATAAACCAAGATATTTTGATGCTTTGTAACATCAGTTGTGATTTTTTTTAAAAGCTTTTGCTTGTCTTGCAGATGCTAACAAGCAGTGTTGGGGGTAACACATTACAAATAACACGAGAACTTTTTAAGTAACTAGTAAAGTAACACATTACTTTTTAATTTAGAAGGAAATATCTGAGTTACTTTTTCAAATAAGTAACACCAGTTACTTTGTTTCCCATGTCTTGACTGACAGCTCTCGTGTTGCCATGTTGAGAGAATTCGGGAGTAAGTGCAGAGGCGTTGTGCGCTGCGTGAACATGATGTTACTGTAGTTCTAGACTAAATATGAACATGTTTTTACTCATCTCACCTGCACAAAAACAGATTCAGTATTCCTCAAAATGAATAAAAAGTCAAATGCAAACTCAGAATATTATACAAACCTGCAATAATTAAATATGTTAAATAAGACAAATATCATTCATGTATTTAATCCCATTTTATTAACCAATGTATTTGTTAACGACCTTCGATGATCTAATTCAACCATAAGCAGAAATGACCTATTTGTGTTTCATTTTTGTTATTGCCGAATAGTGTTGAACTTTCTTCTCCTGCGTCATATTCTTCATGCAATTAGTTAGAGCTGCACCCTCTACTGTACAGACATGCATTTACATTTTCTGAGGCATATTCATTTCACTTTTGTTGTGAAAGAGCTTTTACATTTGTTAAAAACAAACAAGCAAGAACTGCCCACATTTAAAAAGTAACTCAAAAATAACATAACGCATTACTTTCCATAAAAAGTAACTACAGTAACTTAATTTGTTACTTTTTTAGGGAGTAACGCAATACAGTAATGCATTACTTTTAAAAGTAACTTTCCCCAACACTGCTAACAAGTGTCTAAATGGGACTATAGAGGTTGAGGTTGGGGACATTAACTGCTATCACACCGAACACCAAGTGTGCCTCCCACATTCTAAAAAGTGAAGCCAAATCATTTCTTTCACGCTCTGGTGGCTGGCTGCAGTAAAGAAAATAAACCCTGCCCTCTCCATGTAAACGAATGGATCATGAGCCAAACTTTATCGGTAACACTTTAGAATACTGTTCTGTCGTTAATGAATAACTACATAGGAACAAATGACTAATGCACTATTAACATTGTAGTAACTACTGTTACCTAACAAGAAACTCCTGATTAACGATTTAGTAAGTAATAGCGCTCAGTGGTAGTTCACTATTAGCTAATTAATAACTACTATTTTTTTTATATGTCCTGGAGAACTCGTAAGAACTACTGTATACAGGTTCATAATTAATGTGAATTATGCATAATAAATAATTAATTCTAAAATGAAGATCATGGTAACCCACTAGTAATGACTCAAGAATTACCAAATTCTTCTAAAGGAACTACTGATTATTTGGATCAGTATTCTAAAGTGAAAAGTATCATAACTCCCTAATATTGACTGGCGTCATTGTAAGCTTTTGAGATATATGTAAAGTTTTGGATAGTAATGACTCATTTGTTACTACATACTTTTGAAGAAATTACTAATTATTTGGATCAGTATTCTAAAGTGAAGATCACGGTAACCCACTAGTAATGATTTAAGTGTTGCCAAATCTAGCAAAATGAAATACTAACCAGGACCTTACAAAAATCTCAAAAGTTTACAATGACTTTGGTAATTACTAGGGAGTTATCACGATCTTCACTTTAGAATACTGATCCAAAAAATGTAGTAATTCATTTAGAAGGATGTAGTACCACCTGAATAATTACTATCCAATACTTTACAAAACCCTCAAAAGCTTACAATGATTTCAGTAATTACTAGAGAATTATCATGTTATTCATTTTAGAATACTGATCCAAATAATTAGTAATTCCTTCTGAAGAATTTGGTAATGCTTGAGTCATTACTAGTGGGTTACCATGACCTTCACTTTAGAATTAATTATACATTATGTGTTATTCATATTAATTATGAACCTGTATACAGTAGTTCTTGGGGAGGTATATGATAAAATAATAGTTACTGATTAGCTAATAGTGAACTACCACACTCGACTAAGCACTATTACTTACTAATTCATTAATCAGAGTTTCTTGTTAGTTACTAGTAGTTACTAGAGTGCTAATATTGCGTTACTCATGTGTTCTTGTGTAGTTATTCATTAATGAAGGCACAGTATTCTAAAGTGTTACCAAAAAATCTAATTACACCTCAAATCAAAAATTTTCCCAAAGATGGTTTCTGTTATTTTACTTAGTTTTTAGTTCTTTCAAGTTTGCTTTTAGTTCAGGGGTGTCCAATCCTGCAACAATTATCTCCACCTCACTTGCCTGGAAGTTTCTAGCCAGTCTACACCTTTTTCCAATTAAATCTTTCCCGCCAAACACAGTATTTTCCGTTATTCATGAGACAGCGCCTCACTGCCAAACACAGAATTTTCCGTGTTTCCGTGTTTTCACTGTTATACACTCAGGGGCACTATTACACATCTCGTGAATGAGTCTAGAATGTCTCGATCAAAAACATAGTCGAGGAAGACGCAGAAATGAGCGATCTCATATGTAAGTGGATGCATATGAAAAATAATGTGATCATCAACAATAAAACCGCATATAAATGAAAACTGCCTAATGTTACAGAGTGAAATGTCGATCCAGAAAGTTTTTATGAAACTTACCTACACTTAAGTGTTGATAAAAAATAATCCTTCAAGCTAGAATAAAACAGGTTTTTTGGGGGGTTTTTTTTAAGTAAAGTAAAACTAGAGGGTCTTTTATTTATTTTTGATGTATTGCATGTTCAGATATTCATACAAAAAATATTCTGGGGACCATTAAAGTTTAGTGAAAATCATCAAAAATGCTGGCAACTTTTTTCAAAAACGCTGGCAGGGAAAGAGTTAATAATCATATTGTAATTAATTAAAAAAGTATATATAATAATAATGAAGCAGTTCAAATTCAACTAAAATCAAACTGTTCTGGATTCTGAAAAACTGGGACATACAATAGAATATGACTGGGAATGGAACAGGAAATGACCAATTAGTAAGGAATCCCTAAAGAGAAGCCCCCGTGTTTAACAGAGCTAATGAAAGACAGAAGTCAGACTAATGTCACTGCTGACCCCAGTTGAGCGTCTGACAGGGCCTGTGCTAGGGCGAGAGGGTGGAAGGACCTCGACAGTGCTAAGCAGTCTCTATTGCATGAACATTAACCCTGCGTTACCCTCCCCTCCAGCACACATCTGGCACAGAACTGGACTGGTACCAACTCTCAGTGGGCAATGCCCTTCTTTACCAAGGCATGCTGGGACAGATTGGGTATGAGTGTGTCAGTGCCAAGTTGCTATATTTACAGAGGTAGAGAGTTGAATGCCAACTACACTCAACCTCATTTCCAATATACACAAGGACATTCAGAATCAGTACACCCTCTCTAGCAATAAAATACATTTCAATTGGCCATTCATTTTAAACACAGAACATAAAACAAGCAGCTTGACTAAAAAACTGTAGTGGTCATGGCTAAGGGTCATCGCTCAGGTTTTTTAAATGTAGTAAAGTAATTATTTTAATAGGTTAATAGATCATTTGTTCCAAAACTGGACACGAAATACGTACCAATAACTACATATTACTGCAGTTTCAGTTTCCAAAAGAAACAAACACTAGAGGCAGTGAAGCTCCGACACCTTTTACTCCTTTTCACACAAATTTACAGAGTTTAAAGCGTATTTTTCGCACAATTACTTTAAGAATATCATGTTACGACTTCAAAACAATATTAATATGCTGGGAGATTTGAAAACTGATGCTTTTGAATGTTAGCATCGCACATATCCAGCATCATATCTATGGGTTTTCATAAGTGGTAAGTTTGTTCAGTAGCTAACGGAGTACAGAGATGTACTTAGGAGGCGAGGAGCTCCGGATCGAATCCCGTGTAACCACGGTTCACAAAGCAGTTCAAATCTGCATATAAGGAAGTTGAAATGGCACGGTTGCACCAACAAATACGTTTTTATACCAGTTATGCATTTGTTAACACTATCGGGTAGGTTTGGGGTTGGGTTTGGTGTAGGGCATATTTCCAACACGATAGAGCATTAACTTTTAGGGACATACCCCGGATATTTGAATTCTGAACAGCCGCAGTACGTACCTGAAGCAACATAATAAAACACAGCAATACGTACCTATATCAACATAATAAAAACGTGCCAGGGTTCACGTATTTAACCTGTGTTTTAGCACCACTCAATGGACATTTCTCTTTGAAACTGCGGCGAAACGTGCAGTAAGGTACGTAAAACGGTGTCGCACAGAAAGTGCACAGAGGTACATATTTTTATGAGACCAGGTTGCCTAAAGTATACTTGCAATAGTTTCAGTTTTGCACAATCAAACATACTTCAGTATATCTTTGGTTGAACTTCAGCACTACTATTGCACAATTAAGGTCCATTAAGTACAAAATTAGTTGTTCCAATTTAGCAGACTTTAGGTATACCAGTTTAGTATACCAAAAGTACAAACACTAAAAAGCAGTTGTGAAGCGTGAATGAGATATGATACCAAAGGTAGAGGGGACTTTAAACAAATAACAATTTTAATTTTAATTCCTCTCACAAAATTATCATATGGCTTTAGTTTGTATCATATTTAACTTTAGTTCATCTACAAATGCTATTGAAATTGTTGAATTAATGTATAATGTTTAGATCATTTAATGTTTATTCAGCTGACAAGGAAATGAACAAATACTTTAAAGCATACTACTATACTACATGCTACAAATGACAATGTGTACAAAAGAGTAATGAATCACTCAAAAGTAGGTAAAGATTCTGATTAATTTTTAGATATCTGTCAGTCTTTGCCATAATGCCTTGCTATGGGTTGAGTGTGTCTTGCTTCGGATTTCCCTGACAGACTGGCATTCTGACTGATTAGCTTTTCTTTTTTTTTTTACAAATACGAAATGGTGTGGGTATCATTGTTTACAGTCAGAATGGACAGACAAATTTGCATTTGTGAGATGATCTGGATCAGTGGTTTGTCTCATTTTACAGAATTGCATTGCTTAAAAAATATATATTAATTGAATACAAAGCACTACACAAAACCATGCAGCACCAGAAGTTGCTTTAATGACAAGTCGTGTTTAAAGGGATAGTTCACCCAAAAATGAAAATTCTGTCATTAATTCCTCACCTTTATGTCGTTCCAAACTCATAAGACCTTTGTTCATTTTCGGAACACAAATTAAGATATTTTTGATGAAATCAGAGAGCTTTCTGACCTTGCATAGAAGTGCCACCTACACATTATTTGAAGTGTTGAAAGTTAGGTCAAGAACACATGAAATGGTGACAAGAAAGGATTTACATTACCACTTTTGATAATTACGCAGTAATAGAACATTTACATATACTATGGTACTTGTTATACAGGAATTACTCCAGTGATAGATGCCCATTTTTACTATTTGAGCCCTTGCCCCTGAGGAAATCTCTGCACATCCCTGACTACAGATCAGATCTTCAATACCTCACATACACCATTTATTAAAACAGCAAAAGATTTAATTGAAATATTTACAAAAATGTTAATTAATATTTATGACTTAATATTAATGTTACATAACTCTCAGTACGTTTCACCCTTCCCCCAACCAGGCAACACCCCTCCTACAATTTTTTAATACAAAGTGATGTCATTGTCCAAGTCTGCATTCATTTTCATCGTGTGTAAAAAGAAAGTGAACATTCCTGTCAAATTTTTATTTTTGTGTTCCACAGAAGAAAGAAAATCAAAATGGTTTGGAACATGAGTGGGAGTAAATTATGGCAGAATGCTATTTTTTTTTAAACTATGCCTTGATTATTGAATTGTATATGTGTGAGCATCATATGGATTGTTCATATTATTTTTTAAGTAAAACAAATTGGCAACACTTTAAGATGTCGTTGTTACATGTTACATGTACTTACTATTATAATAACAATAAATTACGCATAATTGCATGCAAGTAACCCTAAGCCAAACCCTAATCCTAACCCTAACCATATAGTAAGTACATGTAGTAAATTAATATTACTCAGTACTTAAATGTATACCGGTAATTACATTGTAACAAGAACACAAAATAAAGTGTAACTAACATTTTATGGAATAAGCATAAAAGTATAGCTTTAAATAGTTTAAATGAACAATAGGCAGCCGTGATCAGCAAACATGCATCATGGTGTTCCAGGTTGATGTGCTTCGACATTGAAGAGCTGAAGCCATGATAGTATTAAATGAGGTCCTCACAGGCACAGATCACATGCACAGCAAAATGACTGAGCTCCCTCTAACAGGGCCTTGTGGCAAGGTTTTGTTAAACCTCATTTTTTAACACGGGCTATGGGGAACTTTAATCCTCTCCATGTCATGCACTATCACATCTGAACCTGTGGGCACAGGTGGGATTGTTATTCCATGTAAAGCATGAAGAGATTTAGTAAACAGTGTAAAAATGCACACTATTCTAGTGTCTGTATGGGAAATGAATTCTAATATAAAATTTGCTCCTGAACTCTGGAAACTGTCCCTGAGGAGAAAGGCACCTCTTTCTAACAGATAAAGATCTAGTTACAGACGTGAGACAGAAACACATCTCTGGCAACTTTATTTGATCGGCATTTATCGAAATGACAAAATAGAAAACTAAATAAATATTGTATAAATAAATTTATTGTATAATGTGAGCAATCACATTAATTACGGGTTTCAGGACTGTTAGAAGCCAGTGTAACCATGAATTTTTTAGTACTACCACTTCTACCAAAGCATTTGCCCATAAATATGTCTGGAGGACTTGGATGAATTTTTAATGGATGAGCAGAGGAGATGAAAGAGGGAATGGTAGGATCACGGGGACATCAGCATCGAGCTGCTGGCACAAAGCAGAGAGGACCCTCACCTCCAATCTTTTTCAGTGACATCCTCTATGTCTTATTGCTGTAATTACCCTTTAGTTTGTCACAGGCCCAGTCTCTCATTATCAGGACAGGGAACAGGAGGGAGAGCAGACCCATGGGCCAGTCAGACAGGAGGTGCTCAGGATGTCACCTTACATAGGATTTGCTTCTAATGTTGAAGCATAAATGCATGCTGTTCATGATTGGGAGAGGAAACAAGGAAACAATGCTGTAATGAGAAAGGACTCTTCATTCTTGTTGTTTCAGACAGAAAAGAAGAGTGAATCATAATATACTGCTGAATATATAAATAAACTGAAATGTATTAAGCAAAAAGGGTCCTTGCTCCATCCTTCTATCCACCAAAAGACCTCTGCTTCAACTACAAGTTAACCGAGTTGTCCAAGTAGATTTTGGGGATAGATTAATTACTTGTATAATGTATAATTAATTGTATGCATTACAAACACAGTATTTATTCATTTAAAAAATGGCCCATGTGTTCCATTTAAACATGATTAGAGTTAAAGAGTTAATATTCAGTACGTTATGTGAGCACAGCTTGTGTCCTTGTGCCTAAATCAGATTACATTTCTTCACTCATTTTTCATTCTGGGCTGAGGCCAGAGCAATTCAGGAGAAAAACATCTGGCACAAGGACGACACCGCAACAGTATCCCACCTGGGATCTCATCTACACAATCCATTAGACACCTTTCAGTCCCCCAACCAGCAGTTTAAATTACCAAACACATGCCAGAGCTTGCAAACAATAACACCAATAGTCAGCGATGCCTTGACAATGCACAATTCGCTCATTAGCCATTGTTAGTGACGACACATTTCCTCCTACAGCATTGATTCAATCTTCACTCCATGTGTTGTGAAAGCCAACCAAGTAATTGTAGCTGTTTTTAGACACAAATCAAAGCACTGTATGACACTGGTCTTTTTTCTGTTCAGATGTCAAACCATTTACCATTTTTGGCACTTAAATATGGTTTGAGATCACATTTGAAGAATCAGGCTGAAGGTAAGGCGAGTAAACATGCCTTGGCAAACTAGGGCTAGGTTTAGACTAGTATGGTCCTATTTAAAGCATCATTAATTAATGTAACTGGTGAAATGCAGTACTATAGTCCAGGGCTTTTCAAATTGGACTCCCAGAAGGCCTCAGAGGGTTCTTGGGTTTGTGTATAAAATGTATTTTTAAGGCTGTCTAAGTTAACCATACAACTGCTTTGGAATTATATTTAAATGTAAAAAGAACTATGCAAAAAAATAAAATAATTGAATTATCTGTTTTTCTCTTCAAAGTCAAAGTCAAAGTCAGCTTTATTGTCAATTCTGCCACATGTACCGTACATACATACAGAGAATTGAAATTGCGTTACTCTCTTACTCCCTGGTGCATACAGATAACACTAAACACAAACAGTAGAACGCAAAAATACAGATAAGTACAAAACAATATATATATATATATATATATATATATATATATATATATATATATATATATACATATATATACATACACATATATACACATATACACATATATACATATACATACACACACACACACACACATACACACATACACACATATATATATACATACATATACATACATACATGCACACACATACACACATACATACACAAAAATGCAACTATTACAAATATACAAATAAGGACATGTAGGAAAAAATAAAAATAAAACATTAAATAAAGAATGGATAAAGTGGCATAGGGCACATGGCAGATAGTGCAAATCAGTGAGATAACAAACAAACAAACAGTGCAGAATATAGATGGTGTAGTGCAAAGAGCTTATAAGACTATTTAAAGTGACAAGGAGCAGTCTTTTTTATTCAGACTGCCAGACGAGGTAGTTGAATGAATGAGGTCAGTCCAATGCTGTACAAGTGACCGGTGCTTGTCTCAGTGTGAGTGTGAGTGTGTGTGTGTGTATGAGTGTGTGTTCGTGTGGGTGGTGGTGGTGGGGTGGGGGTCCGAGTTCAGTGATTCGTGGGGTAAGAGAGGGGAGGGGGGGCAAGGACGGGAGGGAGTTCAGCTTCCTGACAGCCTGGTGGATGAAGCTGTCTTTCAGTCTGTTTGTCCTGGCTTGGAGACTCCTCAGTCTCCTCCCTGATGGAAGCAGACTGAAGAAGTTGTGTGTCGGGTGGGTGGGATCACCTGCAATGCTGAGGGCTTTGCGGGTGAGACGGGTGTTGTAAATGTCCTGGAGGGAGGGGAGAGAGACACCAACGATCTTCTCAGCTGCTCTCACTATCCGTTGAAGGGACTTGCGGCAGGACGCGTTGCAGGCGCCATACCACACAGTGATGCAGCTAGTCAGAATGCTCTCGATGGTGCCTCTGTAGAAGGTGCACATGATGGGGGCCGGGGCTCTGGCTCTTCTTAGTTTGCGGAGGAAGTAGAGACGCTGTTGTGCTTTCTTGGCTAGTGCTGCAGTGTTGTTGGTCCAGGAGAGGTCCTCTGTGATGTGTACACCCAGGAACTTGGTGCTGCTCACTCTCTCCACGGTCGCACCATTGATGGTCAGAGGAGCATGCTGAGTGTGCACTCTCCTGAAGTCAACGACAATCTCCTTCGTCTTCTCCACATTCAGAGAGAGATTGTTGTCACTGCACCACCCGGCCAGGCAGGGTGTCTCTTTATATATAACTTATTTTAATCTAATATTGGGGAGGGGAAAAAATAAACACTTAAATTAAATCATCTTAATACAAAGTAATTTTTTTCCAGTTAGTATTTTAATAATTTGCTTTGGCTTCAGTAGAGTAACAATAAAACAGCTAATTATTTAATTTGGCAAAATTTAACATGGGAGATTTTGGCATCAAAAAGATTGAAAACCCCTGCTATAGGCCATCCCTTTTTTCAAATGTTACTGAATGTTTTTGACCACCATTGTTCCAAGGGATACAAATGCAAGAAAATATGACAAAGGAAGTAGAATGATATTGGGCCCATAATCCTGATAGAATACCCCTGGATACTGAACCCCAGAAAGATCATTGTGGATTAGTGAATGGACTATGTGTAATTTGTTTTTTATAGACCAGCAGGATATTTCTTGAAAATCTGGGACCCAGATATATTAACAGCTAAAGAGAACTTTTTTAAAGTTAAAAATAAACAGACAACAAAGTATTTTGCTTTTGTATGACATAAGGAAAATATAAATTTCTTGTATATAGGCATTCGATATGGAATGCCAATTTTGGAGCATTGCATATCCAAAATACAGAAGAATTGTCACTATATACCAATATTAAAATATATAAGTTGACATATATTTTATATATATATGTTGACAATTTTATAAATATATAAGTTGACAATATTTTATATATTATACAAATATATATAAAAAAGAAATACAAATTTAAAACACTGGTTAGTATGGATTTCTGGTTTAGTGTGTGTTTCGACTCTCTAGTCTAGGGTGTTGACATGTTTTCCAAAATTACGTTAGCCAGTCGTAACAGTGGCCATTTACTGACAAGCCTTATTGACGGCCCTTAAAAACGGATCATAAAAAAGATTCAGAATAAGGGTTGAACATAATAATTTTCCCGGTATGCACTATGCAGTGGTGTTTATAATGTAAGGACTCAAAATGAACTTTTTTACTCTGTAGCACTGGTGCTCCCAAAATTTAGTAGCACAATCAAAAATTCAGGAGTACAGACTGAAAATTAAGGAGCACCACAACTGACAATTGAGCAGAACATCCGACAGCATCCTGTGGCCCGTTGCATGAAGCTAGCTGAACAAACTCTCCTTTTGTCAACTCTAAACCTACTTTGAAACTCAAACAAATCCAACCTGTTTTAGATCAGGTTCAGCGGGCTTGCAACGCTCGATATAAACATTCACTGTCAACTCAACTGAGTTTAATCCAGAGTTCATGAATAACTCTGGACCGCATGTACCTGAAAGTGTGACACATGCCAATCACACTGATTCACTTCTCACGAGAGATGGCGTAATTCACTTCTCTGCTGACGATTAAGAGATGTTGTTATTAAAAAATATATATAATGAATTTAAATGCATTTAAAAGGCAGGAATAAACACTGTTGCTGCAGCAAAAGTTTGAGAAGGCAGCAGAAAGAAAATATCTGACTATGCAAATGAAACAGAATTTAATAATGTATATAGTTTCACAAAGAGCTCAAAAGAAAACACAATTTTAGTCATTTTAAAAGCTTATTTGTATAATTAGTTGATTAAAATATTTAATCAAATTAATTAGATGATACAGTGATTAATCTAATTAATTGCAAACTAAATTTGGCTGTGAAAATACCCACAAAAGATTATTTAAAGCTATTATTGCATTAAATGGCATTACAAATAGTAGCTTTAAAAATAAATATTTTATTTGATTCAACAATAAATTTATTACACATAAACATTCAGGCTACAACAGCCTAACATAAAGTATGGAACATAAAAGAAGATAATTTGAGAAACATATCAGTATTTTTGTTCATGCAGTGAAAGAAACCGGTAACAGCTGTTACCACCAGTCTTCAAAATACCTTCTTTTATGTTGCGCAAAAGAAAGTCATACAAGTTTGAAACGACATGAGGGTGTAAATGATGGAAGAATTTAATATTTTTGGTGAACTATCCCTTTAATGTTTTATTTTTATTTTGTTTTAAATAAATTAAATTATACTCTAAAGAAGAAACTAAAAGTGCCAGCAGGTGACGGTAAATGTCTTTGAGTCATTCATTTGATTCGTTCAAACGGCTGATTCATTCAGGAATTAAGTAGAATGGGCCTTTTAATCACTGGTTCACACGATTCGTTCACACCGCAGATTCATTCAGAAACTAAACAAACACCGCTATGTTGCTCACAGATGAACAACAGTTCTGCTGTGGCTTTATAATATTTTCATTGGCAAAACTGAGCAAAATCACAAAATATTTTGTTTAAAATATAACATTAACTTCTTATTTACTGAACTGTTGTATAAAATCACATTTGCACTCGTGCTATTCGGGACAATTTATATCAAGTAATATAAATATGAGACAAAAACTCATACAGGGTCATTTCGTTGCCCCAATAACCTGAATTTTAGAGCATAACTGCGTTGATGGAGTTGTTGTCCTGCATCACATTTGACAACAGTCAACTGTATATGAAATGAAAGATGACGTACAGGCCTGGGGGAGGGGCCAGTGCGATAACTGCATTAAAATATTTTATTCTCCGTTCTGCCTGAGCACGTTCATGTGTTCTGGAGGAGGTGCAGCTTTGCAGAGTGTCAGAATGATTATGCAGGGGGGGTGGGGATCTTGCTTTCAAAGCTAGCTTGCTATCGCTAGCTTTTCCAAAATCGCCTACCATACCTTTAAATGTGCATTATGTAATATTTAGGAGGATCTATTGACAGAAATGCAATATAATATACATAACTATGTTTTCAGAGGTGTATAAAGACCTTACACAATGTACCGTTACATTTTTATTAAATTATAATGAGCAATTTATATCTACATACAACGCGGGTCCCCTTACATGGAAATCGCCACCATGTTTGTACAGTAGCCCTTAAGACAAACAGAGCCCTTTCGTCACTATTTTGTTCTTGCAAATAAAACACTGACATTGATGAACAAGTAACAATAATATTCGCAATAACACATCGATTTATTGAATAATTAAGTAAATATAATTCCTTAATTAACTTTTGTAAAGAAACCTCATTGCTGGCTATCTCTGCTGTCTCAGACTATGACATCTTAGTCCTGTATAGGCCACAATAGCTTCTCTAAAGAGAGGGGTGAGCGGGGGACTGGGCCATTGGTTGCAATTCGCAACCTGGCTGCTAATAATTTCAAACTCTGAAGCAAAAACAGAATGGTCTAACTTTAGCTTTGTGAAATTATGCTACATAAAACATCTGCAGGAATGAAAAAAAATAGGAGGGCTGAATGAGAACACAAATTCACTCTCTGACAGTAGGTGGCGCTTGAGTTGATGATACACAGGGTGACTTTTTTGAGCAATGTTGCCGGGTATCTTATTTGAGCAATGATGCTTGGGCACTTTCCCATTGGGAATGGGCAACAAATGTTTCCCTGTGTATCATCACCTTTGTGGAACAGCAGTTACTGTATATAGTGTTACCTTGGTTACCACTGTAAACAAAGCAGTGCTCCGCTAATAAACACTCCTTTAATTTGCATCATAGAGGCAAGTTGAAAATAAAATACCATAAAAACCTCCACCCCCAATTCAATATTTAAGGTTTTGTGCACCACGATCAGATTACTGTGCGTGCTACAGTATATTCTCTTTTTTGCATTCGTCTTCAGCATCGCTGGCCTCTGTTAATTGCTGTTTACATACTTTGTAATATTTCCACACAAATAACATTTTGGAAAATTATTGCAATGCAGTTTGTACAAATCCTGCAGAGATTGGATGAAATAAAACAAAAAACGGTTTTGAGTTAGTTCCCTATCACATGACAACCAAGCTAAAATCTGCATTAAAATGAAGAATGTAAAGAATGTTGTGTAACGTTGGATAAAACAGTGGACCGGTCACTGTATCAGCTCACAGCAGGCATATACCATGCAGTAATAGACCAATTTCGTGTAGACGTCACAGTTACGTCACTCACAGCTGCACAGAATAAGAGATAAAATGTATTGTTGTGCCTTTGGATGTCAGAATCGGAATGCAAATCATTTATATAGAATACTGTCGTCAAAAACGCCATTTGAAGCTAAACGCAGATGTTTAAACGGACAGACTAATGAATGAAACCTGCTATGATTACTCTACTTTTAAAGCATAAATTTGATTTAAACAATTGGTCTACATAATATTCACATATGCAATTCATAGGGAACATATTATATTTGCCCTACAGTTACAGCATGAAATACTATTTAAACCTATAACATTTTACATTTAATGTTACCTATTTTGTCTCACAATTCTTTTTTGAGACTTTTTTCTCGCAAATGCAACTTTATATCTCGTATTTCGGACTTTATAACTCGATTTAACTCAACAATAGCGAGTTTGTCCATTCTGAGGGGAAAAAAGCCAGAAGTGTGGGATATAAGCTCAAAAGAGAGAATGAGGAGTTGATTTTTCTTTGAAATAAAAACTCAAATTTACCTTTTTATTCTTTCATTCCATGGTTTCCATAGACCGCCACTTGAAAACTGTAATTTTCTGCTATCAGATAGGCTCCGCCCACAAAAACGTCATCACTGTTTGCAAACACCAAATTGGTCTATTAGCAAACGTTTTGTATTTAGAGTTGACAATGAAATAAATGCTATTTTATAAGAAAATCATAATTGAATTTTGTGAAAGGTAGAATTCACTTTCATCGCTACATTTTCATTTTTCAGAATCAGATTTTAAAATAAACACATTTAAATCTAAGCTGTGATGAACTTTGATAATCTGGTTTATTTTTCATATTTTTGTTTGGGTAAGAAGTTCTAAATGGCCAGTAACTAAAATTTTGAAACAAAACTGGCTGTTATTTGAACCTGGCTGTTAAAAACCAAATCTCTAATTTTGTCCGACAAACAAATCAGACAGGAGAGTATAGAGATTAACTTTGGTGGTCCTTAAACTTGAAAAATTGTGTGTATTGACGTCTTTCCACAGTTGAAATAAAATAGGTTCTGATGTTCATTCATGTTTATTTTGTGCTTTAAGTACAGGCTCTACAGCGATCTGTCACAACACATTAAAGAGGCACAAAATGGTATTTATTGTTTGAATTTCTTACAAAATGACAAAATTTGAAAGCTGAGAGTTTGTTTCATACCAGAAGCAACCTGCTCTGTCTTGTCTGTCAGCGTGTTGTCAGTTTCCCCTTTGCTCTGCAATGTATTTTTCACTGAGTGAGAACATGATGTATAGTGTGAGAGTGCCATGGCTTGTCGGACATAGCAACAGTAACTAAGGAGGGTGGGTTTTTGCGGAAGGGTCAATTGAAAAAAGTTAATTTCCCCTGATTATAATATAATCTAGCTAAGCTTTGCATTTGGTTGGCTAATAAAATATTAAAACTCAAATCAATATTCTCTGTACAAATATTTAATTATTATTAATTATCGCAGACTCGCTCTCTCGTTTCATACAAACACAGCTGCTGCCAATTTGCAATGATTGTTTTGTACATTGTAATGGATTGTAAAATAACTAACAAACCGGTAAGATTTTAAAACAGTTTCATCTTAAATCAATATCTTTTATCGCCATAATTATTAAAGTGGTGAAATGCTATGTAATATCTAGTATGTATGTACCATATCTCTTAATGTGTCTAATTATTTTGTTTTGTTGCAATTAGCCATGAATTAAGCAGGATAATGTACATCTAGCTGGTTGTTATCGCAAAATAAAGCCCTTTATTCTTATACAACAGTCTTCCACTTTGTGTTGGGCTGCTGATAAGACTGTCGGGCTTTATTCTTCGATAACAACTGGCTGGATGTACATTATCCCTCACTTATTACATGGCTCTCTGGAATACTTGATTCTGATTTGTGTTATTCCCCGATAACAACCTGTAAAACATTGACTGCTTTGTATGTACACTCCGCTGTCGCTGATCAATGTTTTGTATAAATATAATATAATATAATATAATATAATGTAATGTAATGTAATGTAATATAATGCATGCCTACATAGGAAAGAAGTGGTTCACCAAAATGACTGAATTCTGCCATCAACTCACTTCCTTGGATCGTATGAGAATATAACGCAATGCAAGAAAAGGCAAGAATTTTCATCTTTGGGTGAAATATTATTTAAATATTATATGTATTTAAAAAAAAAGTTAAAGTTAATATGCAAGTGACTTTCTATTCAGGCAGATAAATTGTTAACTTCAAAGTGTTGTGAGAATGTGTGTCCAGTGGGAATTAATCAGCTACAGCATTCAGTAATGAACACGCACTAAAGCCAGGCTGCTCTCCTATCGCTCACAATGAAGAGAGTCATCGATGAAGCCAGAGCTTTATGCTTCACACCCAGCCGTCAGTCAGTCAAAGATAATGCACTAAACCAGAACACACTTTCTTCTTTCCCTCTCTTCCTACCCTTCACCTCTTTGCTCTCTCTCTTGTTCTGTCTGGCTCTCAATCTTTTCACATCAGCAACACTTAGCTTCCAGGCCTCACTAAGGCATGAGACTGCTCGTATACTTTACTGATAATAAATTTATGAACCAAACCTAGGAGGCAGGAGTATTAAACGAGCGAACGAATCGCCGCAGTTCACTTTACCAAGCCGGCATATCCTTTTCATCAACAAAAATAACTCTTCAAAGGCAGTAAAAGCATGCTTAGAAAGTAAAGGGCCATTTGAGCAAGTATAGAGAGAATTGTAGAGGTGGGGGTGGGACAGATATGATCCAGTATGAACCCCCCCAAACCCCCCTCCCCACCCTACTCTCATCTAAAAGCTAAACCCAGCCTTTGAAAAACATACAGGGCCTTTAATAATTCAGTCTTTGGAGAGATTGAGTAGCTTCTTTAGCGTAAAAATCTGCAATCTCCTGACATAAGATCAGTCCCCATGGGGGCTTCTTGCTGAGTCTCATGCAGTCTCCTTGAGTTCTCACATCACAACTGAGACAGAATTCTGCACTTCCAGCATTCCCAAGATTACCTTCCAGATCAATAATTATTGTTATAAACATTGACACATTTCACAAATAAATGAGTAACAATAAATTCAGTAAAAAAGTTGAATTTATTATTAGTAATTATTGAAGTTGACTGCCGACTTAACTGCTGTGCCCCACCAATACTAGGCTGTAAATATTTTACAAATTTGCACCCTAAACACATTCATATTTTATCAGGTTTCTCAAGCAGTTTATTCTCAAAGCTAAGTGTTGGACTGCATAATTATTTCAGTTTAGCATGTTTTTTTTTACCTATTACTTACATAAATACAAGAATTTGAGTTATTGCTCCTCAGAGGGCTAATTTGAGCTAAGGCATGCATTAATTAATATAACCTAGATGGAAAAAAGGATATCCCTAAATAAGCTCTTGGTGAACATCCAGGATGATTGCCTTCTTCAAAGGAATTTGGGACAATTATTGCACAGAAAGGTGGTTCATATTTTATGCTCTCAGAATCGCTCCCTTCAAATTGGCAGGTAGCCTGCCTTTACACAAATCTCAGGAGAACGTGTTTCACATCTATCAGTAACCACAAATAATTACATTTCATGGGCGAAGAAGGTCAGAAGATGCATGCAAAACACAGAGGGCCATGTTAAGTCATATATCAATTCAAGGAAACAGGACAAACAACCCAACCCATGTGTTATTGAAAAAATCAAACATATGCTGATAATTAAACAAATATATTCGCAAATGAGATACATGAAATCTTAAATACCAATATCCAAATATTCAGTCATTATTTTTAACCCATTCTTGTTCATCATTATTTCAGTGCCAACTTCCAGTGGAGGGTTTTTCTGCCAGACCTTGTTTTCTCTTTCTTTCTGTAACAAATGCATTGTGTGCTCATGCTAACCCAATCCATCACTCCTATTCCGGCCATGAAAAAAGCACTTTCTTGGGGTGTGTTTTTTATTTTTGCCAGCACTGCTGTTCCTACAGCACTCGAGAGACCACACTGATGGACACTCTGGTCAACGTAGGCAAGGTGCTGAGGGATGGAGGAATACACTACCTACGTGCATCTCCTCCAACCAACACTCCCTCCCCCAGCCCACATCTCTCTCTGTAGACCACTTCCATATCCCTTGTGTCTCAGTAGACTGACTCATCCTTATGATAACCTGTGCACTATTAAATCCCCCAATGGGCCACAAGTCTGTCAGCATGCTAGTGTGACAAACAAGAGGAATGCTTTCAAGAGAACAGAGGCGTTAAGGTGTTTATGAGAGAGCAATCAAGACAAAAAAACACTCTAACCAGAATTTAGAATGACAGCTCAGAATACAAAGAGGGGGCAATTACATAAGACTGTCCATAATTAAAATAAAATTTTAATAAATAATCTAGTTCACATGTGCAAGTTAATTACTGTAAAAAAATAAATAAATAAATAGTCTGAAATTACAACCTGAAATACCCTTAACCTGCCATAAAAAAATGTCAAATGATCTGATATTTTAAGAGACTTATTGACATTGACATACTGTAATGAGGAGTAGGGTTTTTTTCTGCATTGAGACAACATGATTTGGATTTGTAAACAATGAAGCTGTTTTGTTAAAATGTTATTCCTAAGAAATATTTCAAAGGAATAATAATAATAAAAAAAAAAATTAATTTTAGTAATTGCTAAAGTTTTTTCTTTCATTATCATATTGGTCACCCTTAATCACTTGTTATAGAAAAAGTGCATTAAAGTCAATAAAGATGAAAAAACAAAGTGGGAATATGAATAAGTGGAGGTGTGGTCATAAGAAACCTGTGAGTCTAAAACTATCCGTTTAAAGCAAGTCTATGATTACTTCACATTTATGTGGGCAATTGCTCATAAAAACACTATTCCACTGGCACCGCATTAATCAGAGATGTCATTTCAACATCTCTTTAAGCTTTCTTTTGTGCAAACTTTCAGTAATCTGGGGAGATGTGTGACTATGTATTTGCAACAATTATGCTCTATTAAATCTATTCAAATTACAGTCTGTTCCAGGTTCCCCCGACAAAGTGAAATTTGATTTCTAAAACGTTCTCTCGTCTTTGCTGCACAAAGAAGCCGTCGGGGATCGAGGGAGAGATCGCTGGAGAGGGAAGTGGGCTGGAAGGCAAATCTAGGTGATGTGTATGTTCTTAGAGTGCCCCTGGGTCTATCTCGGGTAGGCAGGATCTGACAAAAAGATCTGTAAGGAGGAAAAAAATCCTCCACTCTGCTCAAGCATGGGAAATTAAGCCCAGATAAAGATTCTTACTTAAAACACACTCTCAACTCTTTCTCTGCTCTCTTTTTCTACATCTTTTCTCCCAAGAGTCGCAGGAGAAATTACCAATTGTTTCATTACATAAACTCCCAGAAGCACCTGCCGTTAAGACCTGTAGGTTCTGGCGCTGTCCCAGGCTGGCCTCCCTCGGGTATTTGTTCAAAGGGAAACTCTGTTGAGCCTCCCGGGGATGTTTAACTGATTGCAACAACGAGTATTTAGAGTATTAACTTCTGTGGGAATTCAACAAGTTTGCTTCTGTCAGAAGCTGAATTTAACTGTCAGGTAGATTTACTTTCAAAGGGTCCTGACAGGAAGTAATGACTACTCTTGGCAGGTGTTTTTTTATTTCTTCTAACAAACATGCAATTGCCATCGGTGATGTGAGATGGAGAATTGTAAGTCAGGAACTCTCAGTTTATCTCAGTCAATTTGATGATAAAGAAATTATTGTCTTAGATTCCAGCAGCAATGGAAATGTAATGCCTTGTTTGACTCTTCATATCAACACCTAGTTTGGGAGAAGGATGAGGGAGTTTTACGAGAAGAGGAGGATGAATATTAAATATTTTCAATTGTGAAATATAAAGTTGAAGTATCATTTAGGGTTTCACATACAGATGTAATTCACTTCGTTTATGAAATAGATTCAATTGAATTGATTAAAAAACAATATTGTGCTTGTTTGATGTTTGGATTTAGTGATCATCCGGATAAATGGATAGAATTCCCTCCTGCTATGACAGTGTGACATATGATGGAATATAACAAGAGCTTTACAAAAGAGAACAGTTATGTGTCAGTTGACATCAAATGGCAAAAGCCTTGACTGACACTGAAATAAATCTTTGAATATGTTCAAAAAAAAAAAAAACTCTTCCGCTGAATACTGCAACGCTATACTATAGCGCCCTCTGTCTTTTGTTACTAGTACCAAATATTTTCAGCTAGTAGAGACCCAAGTATATTACAAGTCACATTTTGAGACCAATAAAAATATTCTCTTTATAGCAACTCCAGCTTTCTGACCTCACACAATCATCAAAGGATATCAAAACACATGCAGACCCACCACTTTGTATCGTTGAGAGTGGAGCGCCGCAGGCATGAAAACTGTTATTAGTTTGGAAGTTCCATAATTCAATAAGTTTACATTCTGAATAATTTATGTTGAAAAATGTGAAAGTTTAAGAAGCCAAACTGCACAAATAAAAGTTACTGCTGGGGAAAAAAATGCATTTCTGAATGGTGCCCTGCTGGTGTGTAATTTGTGGTGAGCTGTTCTGGCCTTTTCCAGCCCTGTTTGGGCCAATGATTTTCTCTTGTCTCGGTGCAGCGCTGACCTTCTGAAAGGCAGCTGTGTGGTTAAAGCAGTCAATTTTCAAGGCCCTTGTAGCTTGAATCAAAACTCCATTATAGATTTTACCTCTGGGGGAACCGGGGGCCTTGCAAGGTTTTTCACAATTTTACCTGTGGAAAAAACCTAAAAGGACGGGCCGCTCTCCAGAGGGCTGCTTAGGGTTGATGGGGATTGTGAGGACTGAGAGTGCCAGGTGTGTACCCCAGGACACCAGCCTCATCTTCGTGTGACAAGCAGGGGGGCAGCGCAGAGCGAAAATGGAGCTTTAAAAACATTCGGATGGCACTGAACCCTTGACATGACAAGGCCAGCACCTCAGGGAGAGAACGAGAACAGAGCTCAGAATCTGAGAGCAGCTACGAGGGGTTTAAAACACCTCCTAGCAGGAGAAAAAGAAGAGAGAGACGGGAGAGCGAGAGAGACGGAGAAGAGACACGGCAAAGAATGAGCAAGGAACAGAGGGTGGGAAAGATGGAGGCCTCCGAAGAATACAAGTAACAGTTATTAAAACAACCAACAGTTCTCTTCCCTTGAACCATGTGTACTAACAAGCCAGGCGGGGGCCAAAGTCTCAGCCAGATCCTATCAGGACATCTGTCACTTTGTGGTGACAACCTCCTTTAATAAGTGACAGGGCCTTAGTGCTTGTGGGTGCATGCTGGGGGAGGGTTCCTCCACTCTGAGCAATGGCGAGGCCACTGCAGCCATCAAAGTCATGCAGCGGATGCCCTTTTTAAAACAACTTGTCCCAATTACAGCCAATAAGCACCAATCGGTACCCAGGCAGAGGCATGTGACATCAAAGATGCCAAGTGAAAATGCCCGCATGAGGTTCGTGTGGCAATTAGAGGACTTAAGCAGCATTTCATCACCAAATGTTTTCAAAATAAGTCTTAATTTAGGGGGAGTGAGTAAGAAGAAAGACACTGAGAGAGAGAGAGCTAGTGAGGGAGCGAGGGAGGGGGAGATGCCCTAAAGAAATCATTAAAGCATAATTACTGCTCATCATCTGTGCAAGTGCTTACAAAGTGCCAGTTCTGGATTTGTGCTCTTTTCCCTTGGGCAACACACACACACACACATAAACACACACACAGACACAAATAAATCCAAGGCCATACCCTAGATAAAAGTTTTACAATCAATCTCTCACTGGGTTTAATGCCCAATTAAAATCGGAGCTTCAGCATCTAGAACAGAAAACACTTGCCCTCGACTCAAAAGCAACACTTAATATCTTTATATACCAAAAGCAGCTCTTTTTGGTCTTGTCTAATATAATATCAACAAGCATTTATTATACAATCTGTCACTTGTCTGATACACATTTAGTGTAGAAACAATTTTCACTCAAAAACTTCCAGTAAATTTCACAATTACAAATAAAAGGTAAATGATACATTGAGTTAATGCAATAATGTTTACAGTGCAGTTTAAGCATGTGCTAATGTTAGCATATAGTTAGAGGATTTTTTTAGCAGTTTTTTATTTCTATTTTTTTTTTCTGTAAGGCAAATGTGTTTCCATTGTTAATTTGTGTCATTTCAGACCTAATGATGAGTCACAATGCTTCAGTGTGAACAATCATTAAAGTTATCAGATTTTGTCACTTTTTAAATATACCTACTACTGTACCCACCTGACGTTGAGTCCTGGTCTCATTAGAGGGTTAGCAATGTCAAAAACAGACACTTTATGTCTCTATTCTATAAACATTGCATCTATCTCCAGCAGACACAGTGAATTTTAAGCTGACTATTGTAGCATGATGCAAAGAAACAAATGTTTCTTCTTATAAAGTAACCTGTGAACTCAGTATGATGGGACTGCCATAACAGGCCTCTCTGTCAGATCTGATAAGCGTCAGGCAGAGCCCCCTTAAAACACTGGAGCAGATGAAAAGATTTCAGACAACTAGTATCATGACCTTCACAGGCAGACCATTACAAGCAGGCTTGCCAAGTCTAAATTGAGCTATTTTAAACCCAGTCTAAAAGTAGCCCAAGAATTGAGCTGCTGCCGCGGGTTGGGTTTTTTTTCCCTGCAGGTTAAAGATTTGACATATAAATTATTTTTAAGTAAAATGCTTGTATTGAAATATTGCATTTTTTTTTAGAGGGCACTTGTAGGGAGCCTCTGTGCAAATATATATGACAAGGAAGAAGAAGAAGAAGAAATTTAGTACCTGCTAGTGTGCCCCAGAAAAGCTTGATACTGTTTTGCCAGAACAATAGAGAGAAAAAAATACTAATCACATTTACTCACCTTCATGTCTCTCTAAACCCGTATTATGTTTTCATCAGTGAAACAAGTTGTTGAGGTGATGATGATTGACTGTCATGCTACAAAAAGTACACATACAGCATAAAAGGTGGTTCTGCATTTTCTCAAGGTCATTCGAGCTTCGTGTGAAAAGCAGACCTAAATTTTAGTCGCTATTCACTCAAAACCTTTTACTCTCATTCTTGCCTTTCGACAGAAAATCCATTTGTTGTTTATATAAGCTAAGTTCAAAGCACGCCTTATACCATAAAATAAAATAAAAAAACTGTCCTACTGACCTCATGTGTCAAACCAATTTGACTTAATCCCATACAGATATTTACTTTTAAAGATGCTAGGAGCTGTTATTATCTGTTTCCAGTAGAGGGACTTCCAGTGTAGCTGGTGCCAGTATTCTTCTTACAGAACAGTAATATACAGTTCTAATGGGTAAAATGAATAATTAAAGCTGTTAAATATATTCTCACAGCAAGCACATCTTTAAAGTGAAAATTTAATGGTCAACACCATCTCATCTCAAAACAAACAGTGGAAAGGCAAATTTCCAATCCCAAATATTAAAGGGAACAAAATGTAACATCTGCATTTAAATATAAAGCTGTAAAGTTTAATGGCATTCGGAACAGTGGCTAAATATTTTCAAAACAAAGCCACACAGATACTACAAACACAGTACATGACCCTAGTAGACAATTCATCTCAGGCTGCACTAGGAGTACAATTTAAAAAAAAAAAAAAAAAAAAAAAACCGGACAATGCCTACACTTTATCAGAGGAAAACTAGCCTACACTTATAAGTGTGGATCAATGTGAAACAATTATGAACTCAAAATTATTCTAAGGCCTTTTGTGTTGCAAGGTCATGTGAACAAGCATTTGAAGTTATAGAACAAGAAAGTAGAGTACAAAAAGTCCTTTATTGTTTCTCCATTCAGTACTCCTTTTGTCCATTATGATGAGTCACTATTTTCTTCGTCTTCCTCTGCCTCATCAGATTTCTCAGGATCCTGAGAATCAGAACTTGTGTCATTGGCATCGATTGCAAATGGGTCTTCTCCCTGTAAAACAAAAATATATCCCATTAAATATTGCTTCAAAAGCCTTATTTTCTAAATGTTTCAATATGCCACAAATATCATTACCTTCATGTACTTCTCATAGCGCAACTTCACATTATCATTATTTATTATTGCTTTAGCTGTGACCACGCTGTCTCTTTTTAACTGCTCCTTATAAGCCTTTGAAAGGAAAAAACAAGACATACAAGCAAAATGAGAAAAATCCCATATATAAGATGAAAATGACGGTTCAGGATATATAGAGAAGTGAGGACAGAGTCATGTTACCACTTTGCTCTTGAGGTGAGTGAGTGAATGAAGATGTTGCTGTACAGAGCTGAAAACCACAGGAATGTGAATGTCACATGCAACACAGTAAACCACCTCCATCCTGCTCATGTAGTCATCTTCTCTCACCCCTGTAAGAACAAGAAGTTTAAATAGTCTTTCAGTATTTGAACTCGACGAAGAAAGAAAGAAAATAGTGACTCATCATAATGGACAAAAGGAGTATTGAATGGAGAAACAATAAAGGACTTTTTGTACTCTACTCTACTTTTTGCACATCACGGAGGATCTCACCTGGACCACCGACACCATGTCACTCTCCAAGAAGGCACAACAGCGCCTACATTTTCTCCGCCAGCTGAAAAGAGCAAGTCTCCCACCACCCATCCTAACCACATTCTACAGGGGCACCATTGAGAGTGTGCTGACCAGCTGCATCACTGTCTGGTACAGGAACTGCAGTGCTGCTGACCGCAAGACCCTCCAGCGGACAGTGAACACAGCTGCAAAGATCATCGGTGCCCCTCTCCCATCCATCCTGGACATTTTCCTTGCACGATGCTCCAGCAAAACCAACAGCATCGTGAAGGACCCCACCCACCCCTCCCACAGTCTCTTCCAGCTCCTACCATCAGGAAGACAGTACTGGAGCATCAGAGCCCGCTCCGCCAGGCTGCTCAACAGCTTTTTCCCCCAGGCTGTGAGAGCCCTGAACCCAAATCACCCCGCCCCCCTCTGAAACCCCATGCAAACCCCTACCTCTTGAAACCTGGACCATCCCCCCCCACACACACACACACCCCCTCTCCAAACACCCCCCAACCTTACCACACCAAAGCAAAAAAACTGAACTTTTTGTGCTACACACAGGTGAGTGGGCCTGTACAAACCACCTGTAGTAACACACTCTCCTCTATACGCACTAGACACTTTTCACACACTGCTGTGTGTACATAATCCCACAAAAGACTCCGCAATATATGTATTGTACATATATATGTACATGCACTACAAATCATCTTGTACTGTTCCCCAGCCAGCTGCTTGACTCACAATGTTTCTCTCTGCACATGTACAATATTATGTGAAGCATTCGTATAGTTTGTATTTTTTATCTTTAGTTGTATAGGGTAAACATTTATATATAGTATACTTAGTCAAAATCTGTCAGTAGGTTAGTTGTGTAATAGGTTTATAGTGTTGTATGTCTGTATTTATGTAGCACCGTGGTCATGTGAGGCACGACATCTTGTTCCACTGTATGTCTCCACATGTAGCGGAATGACAATAAAGCTCAACTTGACTTGACTTATTTGTCTTTGTAGTATGCAAGATAAAGCCTCAAATCATCAAGTGTTAAAAAATACATGTACATCAGTGTATTCATTTATCATATTATACATATTTATGTGATGTTGGCTTGAGTGGAGTCATACCTTCCATTATCTTTGCCCATTCATCTTTGCTTCGTCCACAAGAAAACTTATGTTTGTGTAGAGTCGAGACAGTTTTATGAAACTTGTGAACCATGCAATCCTGTACAATATTAGAATGGGGTAAATGTACATCAACATATATAATAAAAATCCAGACTAAAACATTAAGGGGATTTTTTTTTTTTTTTTAAAAAGTCTTACATGCAAAAAACTGATGACCTCGTCATCAAATTTGGCTTGCCGTCGTATATAGTCAAGAGTCTCTCTGTGATACGTGCTTCCAAAGTGTTTCTCAATGTCTTTGTCTTCAAACGTGTGGAATTTACAAAAAGCACATGTAAAAGCCCACCTAAAAAATAAATAATGCACTATGAATACTAAAGTGACAGAAATTTGCATTTACCTTGACATTTTTTGCTAAATGTATTAGAATAATTAACGCCTACTTTGTACTATTGTAAGTACTTTGTACTTTGCTTGCTACTACTATTTTGTAGTAGCAAGCAAATTTAAATTCTTTAGCCTTTTTACATTTCACAAGTCAACATTTCTCTGCTTCTAAAGATGTTAAAACATGTTTTTGAAAATGTTCTCTTTTGTTTTGCAACTTATTTTAAAAAGTAATACTTATATTCTAGATTAAATATATGTAAAGTAATACATTTCAAAAGTTTTTGTTTTTTTATTTTAATTTTGATGTTTAGAGCTTACAGCTCATGAAAGTCAAAAATCAAGTATCTCAAAATATTAGAATATTTAAATTTGAGTTTCATTAAATTACCATCCTTACAGTATAAATTCCGGGTATATCTTGTTCTTTGAAACCACAATAATGGGGAAGACTGCTGACTTGGCAATGGTCCAGAAGACAATCATTGACACCCTCCACAAAGAGGGTAAGTCACAGAAGGTCATTAATGAAAGGGGTGGCTGTTCACAGAGTGCATTATCAAAGCATATTAAATGCAAAGTTGACTGGAAGGAAGAAATTGGGTAGGAAAAGGTGCACAAGCAACAGGAATGACCACAAGCTTGAGAATACTGTCAAGCAAATCCAATTTAAACACTTGGGAAAGCTTCACAAGAAGTGGACTGAAGCTGGAGTCAGTGCATCAAGAGTTACCACGCTCAGATGTCTTCAGGGAAAGGCTACCAAGCCACTTCTGAAACAGAAACAACATCAGAAGCATCTTACCTGGGCTAAGGAGAGAAAGAACTGGGCTGTTGCTCAGTGGTCCTATTTTCAGATAAAAGTAAATTTTGCATTTCATTTGGGAATCAAGGTCTGGAGTCTGGAGGAAGACTGGAGAGGCACAGAATCCAAGCTGCTTGAAGTCCAGTGTGAAGTTTCTGAAGTCAGTGATGATTTGGGGTGCCGTGACGTCTGCTGGAGTTGGTCCATTGAGTTTTATCAAGTCCATAGTCAATGCAGCCATCTACCAGGAGATTTTAGAGCACTTTATGCTTCCATCTGCTGACAAGCTTCATGGGGATGCTGATTTCCTTTTCCAGCAGGACTTTAGCACCTGCCCACAGTGCCAAAACCACTTCCAAGTGGATTGCTGACCATGATATTACTGTGCTTGATTGGCCAACCAACATGCCTGACCTGAACCCCATATGGAATCTATGGGATATTTTCAAGAGAAAGATGAGAAACAGTCGATCCAACAATCCAGACAAGCTGAAGGCTCAATAGTGCCTCAGCAGTGCCACAGGCTGATCGCTTCCATGCCACACCTCACTGATGCTGGAGTTTGTGCTAAAGGAGCCCCGACCAAGTATTGAGTGCATAAATGAACATACTTCAAAGAACTTGAACTTTTCTGTTTTGCAAATCCTTTTTTTGATTGATCTTAGGAAATATTCTAATATTTTGAGATACTGGATATTTGACTTTCATGAGCTGTAAGATCTAATCATCAAAATTAAAACAAAAAAAACTTTTGAAATGTTTCACTTAACATGTAATGAATCTAGAGTATATGAAAGTTTCACTTTTTGAAAACTAATGCACCTGCATATATATATATATATATATATATAATATATATATATATATATTCTTTATATATATTTCAAATATTTAAATGAATAAATTTTTTTTTTATTTTTTCTAACTGACCATACAACTGAATACTGCAGCAGCAAATCAATCTCAGACCAGCTCTGATAGTGGCCTTCAGCTCTGCATTGTTGATATCTCTTCAGATTTTCTATGTTCACCTGTCTTATCTCTCACTATTTTTCTCATGATTGCTCTCTATACGTCGTCTTGGACCTGACGCTTCAAATATCTAAGGCTCGAACTTGCAAAATTGAATCTACACTGCTCTGAGATACATGCTTTTTTCATACAATTTGCAAAAACAATACAAAGATCCATATTTAATAGCCATAGAATCCTAAAAGCCATACCAGTGCCTAGAAATCATTTATTTCCCTGTAGGACTGAAATACAAGTCCAGTCTGAATTTTGAGACTCATCAGGACTTTCTAATCATCATCTTAATTTCTTACCTTGAAATTCTGTGACCTTTGACATGGGTCCATAGAAAAACATCAATGCAAGAGCAAAAACAGTAGCATCAATGCAAGTAATTTTTTTTAAAAAATACAGTAAAGAAAGTGCAACAATTTAACAATTTGTCCATTTGTTTTAAATCATGTTTGGTCTATCAAAGCAGCGCTTCACATACCCACAATGCTGATTATGCTGGGAGTTGCTCTTACTATCCTCTTTTTTTTAACCATCTTGCAAGGAGGTACTGGTTCCATCATCTTCCTCTTGGTACCTCGAAACACCAAAGCAGCTGATTTTGAGTAGTATCTCTCTATGCAAACAGACGGGTTCTGACTAGAGCACTGTGGAAGATGAAGAGATAGCGAAAATTCAACAATGAATGTCTTTGCTTTTGCTCAATAGATAAACTAGACACCAGACGTACCCCTACATCTTGTCCTTTAGCCTCAGGTACAACAGCACCTCTTCCGCGGTAGTTTCTGTGCAGATATGGGTGCATGTCTCTGCCCCGTGAGCCAATCGGCGCTGGCCGACAGTGTGAAGGAGAGTACAGGCTGGAGGAATCGGAGAGGTTGGATGTTGAGTATTGACTCTCTCTGTCTGAAAACGGAGACCTAGACCTTTGAGAAGACATGACGAAGGGCCAGTTCCAGTTTGACATGACGTCTGCACCCCAGGTGGATGAAGAGGTCTCACTGTACCCTCCATTAGAATTATCAAAAACGCTATCTGCATCTTCAGCGTTCAAGGACCCAAGTCCAAAAGATTCATAGGCATCATATCTGATGAAAAAATAAATGGTAGCACTTTTCAGAGAGAAGTTTTTTTATATAAGTGTTACCAAACTAATTATTTTTAAAATAAATGTGTTAAAGATCTCCAACATTTGATATAGGAGAGCTGTTTCTGTTGCCTCCTCAGAAAAGCACAAGGAAGATCCTCTGACAATTCTTACCTGTCAGAGCCTTTGGTCTCAAAGGACTCAGAGGATGCAAACGATCCAAATAATGGCTGACTGTAGCATTTCCCTGGGCATTTGACAAGTGAAAGTGATTATTTGAGAACGCTATAGGAATGTACCTCATTCAGAAACAACAAGTACAAGACATCAGTATATAACATTGTAGCAATATATGAGTGAGGATTAAATTACCTGAATTTTCAGCTGATGATGGGAACATTTCATCCTTATTGAAAGTCCTTTAAAACAGATTGTATAATGTCATAATTAAAGCCTTGAATAAACATAAAATACTATGTATTATACTAAGTATTGACTCCATATTTTAGCTGACAGCTACTGTAAATTAAGCAAAGGACTGTCTGATATCGCGTAAGCTTTTCTATGGTACTTCATAAAGTATTTAATTTAGAAGTCAACCAATACTTTTTTTTAATGGCCAATATATAATGATCAGGCAGGGTAAAAATCTATAAAGGTAAATAGGAGACCATCTATTTTACACACACACAAAAAAATGTCATGCCATAAATGGGAGATGAAATAATGATAATAATAATAAATAAAAAGGTGAAAGCTAAAATTTACGGTTTTAGGGTAAACGTACCTATTAAGCACACTTTCATTTTTGAGCTCAGATTATTAAAAAGAAAAAAAAATATTTTCCTAAAAGATGTCTTAACCAATTGATGTGTTTGTTACTATATACCTCATGTAATTTCAAGTCAATCAGATCATTGCACACCGAGATATGGGTCTCCTGTCTGGCGGCCATTTTGAAAGCCGTCTAAAAACTTTCACCAAAAGAGGAACCCTTTAAATGTGCATTTTTTAGATGTTTAAGCCTTTATTTTGGGTAAGTTTCACTACTTACTTTAAAATTAAGAGATTAATGTTTAAACTTTTGCATATTATAACCTGGAACTTGGATGTGGGAAATAATTACAGTTAGATCCAAAAGACAGTTTTAGCAACATAGCGCAGATGCTACAGAACAGAGTTAGCTGACTAGCTGTATAAGATTGTGTGCTACGCTAACATATTACTTCACAGGCATTATTGGCTTGTACTTTTAAATCCATAATATTATAAATTGACAGTTTATTACTGGTCTGTGGTTTTACACTGCTGTAAATTTTGAAGATTTCATATTATTTTAAGGTGATCTTAAAGGGTAAACTACTATGAAAATCACAGCTTCAGTGTGACGTCAATAAGAAAAAGTATAATTTCATAGATATTGTTAATAATAGTTGTTCGTATGACCTAGACATGACCTAGATTATTTATTTAGCAAAATCTTGTCATTTTAATAAATATTACATTAAATTTATTAAAAATTGTTGCAGATCCAATTAAGCTCAGTGTGCTCTCTTTAAGCTCTTCCACATTGAACGTCTATGTAAATACTTCAGAAACAGACTTTAAATATTAACTGATGGTCATTGCTTTAAGATGATCTTAATAAAATGATTAATAACTTATTTTAACAGCTTTAAGATGACAAAATCGAGACATAACTATAGTTTATGCCCAAAGATGAAAGAGGCATCAGAAACCTGTCATATCTGTCCAGGAAAAATACAACTAAAGACTGGAATACACTACACGACTTAAAATGTGAACAGATTTTTAAAACACTAGGCTTCATACACTTGCCTACTTTGTAAATAGTTTGTTTTTTGAATATGTTACTGCGCTGAATGTGGACTAGTCTAGATGTTGCAGTGTGCTTAAATGACACTTCACTATGAATATATAACTGATCAAATTGAATGCCTTGTTGCTTGATTTTAGAGTTCTGTTTTTTTTTTTTTTTTTATTGACTTTGTACCTTCAAATAAAACTTTTTTTCAATTATTCTTTAAAAAGGTTGTTTAAAATAAACAAGAATTTTTAATAAAACATGATGTGAGCTTAATGGGAACGGAGCGGTGTTTAAAGGGTACAAAAATGTTCTTATTTTTGTGTGAGAGATTAATATTTTATTTTAACATAACTTCTTGTACTGAAACCAATATTGTGTGCACTAAAAATGACTCTGTGTAGATTTTGGTGAGCTTAATAGGTACTCTTACCCTAAGTGTTGCAGAAATACTTCACCATAGTCTGTGAAAAAAAGGTCCATGTTCTTTTCAGAAGTTAAAAATTTAAGAACACATGTATGGTATGATACTGTTTATGTAAGAACGAGAGTATTTAGGCCTAATCCACAATAATTGTTTGAACAGTTTTTCAGCAATGCCAGCAGCATTAAAAGGATGTCCCAGTTTTGTACCAGGTAAAGTTGTTCAGGTTTGTCATAAAACACTTGTAGAGAGCACAAACATTGACACATATAAGCTACTCTATGAATGGGCCTTTACAAGAAAATTAACACACCAGTGTTAATTTTGCCCTTGTGTTTGGATACTCTGTTCAAGATTTACTTGTGACATTGAAACAGAACACCTTGCTGTATTTACATCCATTTTGCACCATCAATTCTTACTTTTATTTAACGAAAATGCGTGTTTCGTGGTGTGGGAAATGTTACATTGCCTGACATGTTGTCATGTAAAACTTTTTAATTTAATTTAATTTATTTATTTATTGTAATTAAGTATTATGCACATTTACGCAAACCAAAAACATAACATTTAGTGATTAAAATACAACTAAACAAAAGGCTAAATGCCAGGCATTGTAAACACTGAACTCATTGTCCTCGTTTAAAACGTACCAATTTTTCCGTTTCACCGATTCATTTTCAACAAAAGGGACGTTATTTCTAAATGCAACATAAAGGACGCCTCACTTACCACATAAACGAGAGTCAATCAGCCCTACCGCGTTAAATTAAAGCAGATGTCACTGAAATCATTTCCCGCTAGAAACAAACTAAACAACGGTGTCAGGAAACTTTAGAGCTGGTTTGCGACAACAATTCTGCTACTTCATAACCATTTCCTAATGAAAGTCTTCTTCCTCCAGAGGGCGCTAGTGGTTCACAAACCAAATTACACCCCCAATTCGGGCCCATTCAAATACTTTTGGTCTCACTGAAGGCATTTGTACTATAAAATAGGCCTATATAATCGGATTGATACAGCCTATCAATACACGAAATATAGTAATCTTTTCCAGTAATAAAAAACATCTGTGTTTGGTTTGTCATGATCAGCGCTGTGAAAGGTTGGTACCACGTGACAATGCCGTATCTTTTTTTTAGCATCAGCACCTTGAGTTGAACAATTAACACCTGTCAGAGAGTAACAATATCCATTATAAATATCCATAGTAAATATACACACTGTATAGTTCAATGAAAATTATTAATGTTAATTTATGGTACACTTAGAGACCACTTCAGACCCACCAAACTCCGCCCCTTTGTGATATCAGATTGTTATTCTTTCATTCATTCATTTATACATGCATACATACATTTAGAGCAGCAAAATAATATTTGTAACACTTTCAAGACGTTGTCCTTCACCGCTAGAGGGAGCTCAAACCTAAACCACTGTGCAAGGATTCCACTGAATAGTCGAGAACTAGCAGGACATTTCGTGGAGAAAATTGTTTCGGTATGTTTTGATATTGAGATTGGATTTATTAAAGGGGTCTTGTTTTGAAATACTATACTTAATATAACTCTATACATATTAAAAGTTATATTGCACATTAGTACTCTCTTGAATTATATTACCTCCTCAATATATACAGGTTAGCTTTTAGTTCCTTGTGCTGTATTGCATTAGGTTTTAATCCTGGACCTAGGGACCCCCGCTCTTTAAATTTTGCATGTTCCCCTTAACCTAACATGCTTGATTCTGATCATCAGCTTGTTAGGACAGACTCCATAAACTGAACTGAGTGTGTCAGATAAGGGAGACATACAAAATGTGCAAAGCAGGGGTCCCTAGGACCAGAATTAAGAACCACTAATGTAATGAAAAACAAACAACACAGACACCAATGTTGTCAAACAACACAGACACCAATATATATTTTCAATATATTTATTATATTAAAAATTGTAAGTTGCAAATTTAACATCCTTTCAAACAAAACATGTGATTAAGAGCAAAGCAGACTAAATTCATTCTCCTTTCCATCAAAACTGGAAAGGCTAAACCATGAAGGGATGCGGTAGCTATCAGGCTACATTCAAGGCTGAATAGCAACACACCTTCAAGTAGCTTGCTGAACAATGAAACACATTTCCTTTATTCTGAAAATAAGTACTCAGTCAGAATGAACAATAAGTGTTTTATGTACCTGAATGGACACAATGTATTTTTTTATGGTGGAATCATTTCAAATCAGGTACATCATAGTAAAACTATTAGTAGGTTATAGAAATGGAACATAAATTAATAAATCTCTACATAAATGAACAAACAAACGTTCATTCCAAACATCAAACAGAACCAACAAATAGTTACATTGTACAAAACCTATATAGTAATCTAATTTAAAGTCACTCAAAACATTGAAACTCATCTTTAGATTCGTATGTGGTTTAAGTATTGTTCACACATGTATCAAAAATGATTTTCAAGCCTTATCTGGCACGACATCAAGATTCTTGAGGGGTCAAAAACATACCAATTACAGGTCAGACCCTGCAGCATTTCAGTAGGACAACTATAACACAGTGTGGGAAGTGCAATTCCACAAAATGACTAGACAACTCTTCTGTGAAATGCAAATAGGTCAAAAACAAAAATTTGTTCAAAGTTTTATTGGTTTAAAAAAAAAAATACAACGGACGTTATCCAAATTATTCCATTTCTATTAACCCTTCAATCCAAGTGCACTACAGGTAAATTAAATACCATCCAATCTACTGAAAACTTTCATAAACAATTGAATGCTTTGAAGCAAACACCACTTAATCTATGTCAACAATTAATTAAAGCAGCTAGGTATTATGGATACCCTTTACTTTTCAAGAGAACAGTTGCACTTCCTCTTCATACAAATTACTGACTTAAAATAAAATTAGGAAATGGTTAAGGAGTTATAGGGTGCAACAGTGAAACCATTTGTTATTATAGCTTGCTACCTTAAAAGGGATAGTTTACCAAATTTAAATTCTGTCTTTATTTACTCACCCTAATGTTATTTCAAAGCTTTATGACTTTCTTCTGTAGAACATAACACGCACATAAAATAAATTACAAAAATTAAAAACAAATAAAAAATGAAATAAAAAAAAATCTAGTCAGTCTAGTCAGATCCAAACAACTTTCATTCTTTCATACAGGTTGTCTAGATGTCTGTAATGACATTAGGATGAGTAAATGATAGCAATCTTTATTTTTGATTCAACTATAAAACAACTATTGATTCTTGACCATGTTTTATTAATTTGTTTAGAAAAATGAAACAACAAATGTTCAGGTTAGGAATATCTAACACGCAATTCCAGCATTGGCATGAATATCGATCGATACCTAACATCTGGCAAGTCACTTTTTGTGCATTTGCCTCAAAAGCTGACTGCATGGGCAAGCACAGCGCAGACAGAGCAAGGTAACTTAAAAACAGTGATTCACACAATGCAAGCATTTTCATTACTTTTACTAGCCAGTAAGGGCTAACAGTAAAGCAAATGGTAGTCATACACAGTTACAGGCTAACATATGATGTTAGAATATATATATCAGGGCAATTTACCTATACATGTCTACTGGAGGTTTAGAGCATTAAGGACCATGCAGTGTATACGCATTACAGGTCTGTCCCATCATATGGTGTTATATACAAACATGCACAAGTCAAATGAGGTCAACATAACTTATGCATTACTTCTGTAACCCACATGAAAAGATGATGTTAAAAGGAAAAGGCTATTTTATTGCCAAAACTTGCACAGACTAAAGGTATCATGTGCATCGCACTGCATCAACCAACATTGTTATTCAGTTCCAAGTATTTTGGTTAATAGACATTGAATAGGTGGACAGTTTCATTACAAAAAGTTCAAACAGATAGTAACTGAGGTATAAAATATACTGTTTGATTGAATCTTGGATGGTTATGATAACTTTGTATCAATGCAAACATTCAGTTTCTTAAACACTTTAGAGCACATCTTAAATTACTTTAGTGCACTTTTATCTAAACCCAAATGAGAATTCCTTTTTGGGGAATTCCAGGGAGACTTTTTCTTTTACTACTTATAGTCAAGTACAGTAGTTGTGATTAACTTTATAATAAAATGTTGGTTGTTCTGGGTTCTCCCAAACAATAAATACAATCATTAATGGCACCACAATACACAATGCATGTGATGCAGACTGTGCGGATAACAGCTGGTGAAAATGTTAACATGAATGCTACTGAAAATGAACAGAAAACAAAAGTGATCTGAATTATACTTCCACTGTAACATGGGCAAATGATAAAAACAACAAAAAAAAACATTTTAAAAGAACAAAAACCCATGCAGAAAGGCATAATCATCTCAAACATTTGAATAATTCTTAAGAATTCTATGCATTAAGCATAGTTGAAATTAACAAATGTTTATATTGGCTTGCCGCGCAATTTGTTTCGGCCTGTGCAAAAAAAAGCATTGAATGTTAACATAAGTTTTGATACTGGACTCATTCCTTACACATAGAACATCCATTCATGCCCACAGTCCTGGATAAATCAACAAAGGTTTTTTTAAAAAAAAGAAAAACAAACAAACAGAAGTACTGAACACTGCCTTTTGCGCACTCTGATTCCGTTCACTCAGAAAACAATCTTACCATTTTTTTCTGATCCACACTCACACTCCGTTAGCAAAATTAGCACTGGTTTCCTGACTTATGCTCTCTTTGACCTCTAGGGGCAGTGAATCAAAAAGGTGGTCCTCCACAATAAGGCCATTTCGGCGCAAGAGTCGGCACTGGCCAAGCTGTGCGGGCAGACGATCCAGGCAGTTCCCCTTCAGCTCAAGATGAGTCAGCTGCAGCAACTGCCCGATTTTCTCTGGCAGCGACGAGATGCAATTGTGCCCAAGGGATAGGGTACGCAACTTTGTGCATTTGAACAGCTGCTTGGGTACCACTTCCACCTTGTTTCCTGTGATGGCAAAGTGCTGTAGATTCTGGAGAAACCCCACCTCTGGAGGAATCACTACGATGGAGTTGTGGCTAACATCCAGGTATCTCAGTTTAAGAAGATTGAACAGAGTGGTAGGCAAGGTCTCTAGTTTGTTATGTAACAGATAGAGGAACTCTAGGTTTTTTACTTGACTTATGGACAATGGAATGGAAATTATTTTATTGTGCCACAGTTTGAGGCAGTTAAGCCGTTTGAGGTGCTGGAAGCTGATGACCTCTTCAATGGTACGGATATTGTTCGATTTCAAGTCCAACTCCTGCAGGTTGCTCAAACTAAAGATTGAATGCGGTATCCGCTCCAGTTCACAATTGTGCAGCTCCAGTTCAGCAAGGTTCATCATCTTTTTCAAGCTGTTCAACACCAAGAGTTTAGTACCATCATTGTGAACCACAAGTTTGATCAGGTGGGGTGATAAGTCCGTAATGTTAGTCGGGATCTTGGTAAGGTTGCTCTTCAGATGTAGGATCTTTAGATGCCTCAAGTCCCTGAGGGAATCTAATCCTATCATTTTGTTATTCTCAGAGTTCAAGTTTCCCACCAAGTAGAGCTCTCTCAAGTTCTTCAGCATGTAAACCCAAGTGGGAATCTCTCCTACGTCCGTAAACTTGACATGAAGGCACCGGAGGTGATCGCGGAGGAAACTGAATGCAGTCTGTTCAACTTTGGCGGGGCAGTGGTAAAAGTGCAACTCGTGGAGGTTGATCATCTGGGAGATTTTCGCTGTGATACGTGCCTCTGGGATGAGTTCTAGTTTCAGGACCTCTAAATCAGTGAGGTCAAAGACCGCATCAGGAACACCCGAGAGCATAAAAAGATGCAGCTCAAGCTTTTCCTGCGCATTGCGAGTCACATGTTGGCGTAGTTTCTCATAGGTCCACTCGTGGTTTAAACTGATTTCCCGCAGTTTGTTCTCGCTTACCTCTGAGAGAAAGACACCAAAACGTTTTGAGTACAATTGGTCATACTGATCCACCATGTGTAGGAGGAAAGCAAAGTCATTCTTCACATCTGGGATATCACTAAAACTGCTTTCTTCTCGAACTTTCTCAAAAGAGTACTCTTTAAGAGGCCGTCTAAACAGCCAAAAGAGAGTGTAAATGCAAATCAAGCCATAAACAAAAATGAGGACAATGTAGCTAACGAGGAGTTTTTTCAACATGAAAGCCATGTTATGGGTACATTTAAATTTTGCGTATCCAGTTAAATGCTTAATTTCAGGCTCACAATCATGGTCGAATTTAATTGACGTGACAAAGGTCATGGTGTAGCAAAGAATCAGAATGAATTTGACAGTTTTTATTATTGTTTGAGCTACATAGAGTTTGTAGATCATGTCGCTGTCTTCGACATGTGTGCGGAACTTCCTCACTTTCTCAAAAAGTGCTTTAGCTTGCTCTCCATCTTTCTTATCAAGTATAGTCATACTTGGAACCTCAATGACTGGCTTCTCTGCAGAAAACTTGATGCTAGATTTTGCGAGCATGGGTGTGGACTGATTTGGACTTCCCTCCTCACTGCTGGTTGAAAAATGCTTTGGTAATGTAGAGGCTCCAGTCAATCTCTGCTTATTCTCTTCAGAGTCTTCACAGGCTGTCTCAGACAATGCCTTGGTTGTCCAAGGGGACTCAAAACACTTGCCCAAAATAGACACAAAATGCTCAATTTTGGAACTGGTCTTTGGATACTTGAACCAAAAGTTACTGCTTACCATGAGAACAATGGTGTGAATGAGAGCTAGATATGGAAAGTATTTTGAATACCATGGGAGGGCAACATGGTAGCACATCTGATTAACAAAGACATACTGCTGAAAATCCAGATTTGTTCGTAAACCCGTAGGCTGAGGTTGCTTGACAGCAGACGACTGTGGGAAGTGTTGGACAACACTGTCGGTTTGTTCTTTGCTTGCTAAAGGTGCAGCTGCCAATGTCGCATGGCCTCCTCCTGTCCCTGAGTCAAGTGCTTTCTCTAGTGGCCTTTCCGTGGCCACAGGGGTTTGGTCCTCCAACGATTCCAGAACAGGAAGACAAACCACCTGATCTTTGGTTAACTGCATGGTCCCAGCAAATATGGCCAGCATTAGCATGACCACACCCAGGTAATCCATAAAGACGTCCCACCATGGTTTCAGTATCCGATAAGTTGGCTGGATGTCATTTAGAGAGGCAACTTCTGTGAGGGTAAACATTCCTACATGAAGACATAAAAACAAAAGTATTTAGTATATAGTATTATCAATGAGTGCGTTTACATGCACCCTCTTAATGCAATTATAATGAGATTTTGACAATATTGCGATTAATCTTTACCTCATGTAAACGCAATACTTCGATCTAAATAATGCGATTAAGCTCATTATCGCAGCAAGCATAATCGTATTAACATAGGTGGCGTACGCCGATTTTAATCGAAATATACAGGCATGTAAACACCTTAATCGCAGTATTGCCGCTCTGACCTAAGTGCGCATGCGCTTGTGTCATACATGAATGACATGACACGCACCTTTAATAATATGCCGATTAGAAATGATGGAGGGCAAGAAAGCATTGCATTCTGGGGAAAACACAACTAGCTGCCACCAGTCTCTGTTCCTTACCCTCATCCAGAAACGGCGAGCAGAACGCGAAGGCAGCGTATTCCATCACATTTCTATGGCGCCGAAAAAGCGTAGAATGCCGCCATACAAAATCATTATGCATTAGACGTAAATAATTAAAACAGCGCCCAGTAACACACATGCTCTTTCTGAATCCATTATTTATGCTGTGCAGTGGGGTTGGGTATGGCACCGGTGAATAATGGCAGAACGTAAAAAAAAATAACTACAAGGCTTCTTAGCGAAAAATAAGATGCGCACGGCGGCGCTCATGGAAATTGCATGTAAACGGGAGTGAAGAGCTTTGCTCTTGACATGTAAACATCATAATGCGATTAAGTCCTTACTCTGATTATTGAAAATAATTTTCATATAGCTTTGAAAAACTAATTAATCAAATTAAACTAATCTTTTTCAATTTAGTATCTTTAATTTTCTATTTAATAAGTGTTGTGGTGTTATCATGAAGTGTACACAAAAAAAATAAAAATAATAAAAGTTATATATTTTTTCAAGGTAAAATATTTATTTTATTTATTTTTGGGACATCACACCACATGACATTTTACAACCTGAATTAACTTTGCCTTGTCAAGAGGTCAAATTATCTGATATTTAATACCTAAAATCTTACATGTATAATACCTATATATGTATGTGTGTGTGTGTGTGTGTGTGTGCGCACGTGCTTATTTTAAAAATGCATCAGAATTGTTATTCTTACAATGACAAATACACATAACATAAAACGTAGAATTTTTGCTTGTTCTTAACTTAATAAACAAATCCAAGTGCCTCAATGTTCCACTCCCTGCTATTTGAAATGCAGGCTTGACATAAAATAAGTCTCATTCTCATATTCCATTAAATCAATGTACAAATGCAAGGAGTGGCCTAATACACCACTAAAGATAACAAATGGTCCCATCGCTTGGGGAGACATCCTAGTGTCTCTGTCCTGTATCACTTTTCACAGCACAGAGCTTGATCACGGCCCAGGCACTAAAGCACTGCATTAGACTTTCTTATTAGATTATCAGCCTTAGTGGGCCCCTACTGTACTGCATGAAGACAATAGTACTGCAGTGGTGAGCCTGGCCAAAGACAGTGTTGTCTTTAATATCAAATTGCAAGCCTCTGCTCTAATATTCAGGCATTTTGCAGGGGTACTATTGACGTGTGGAGCTCAACTTTCACATTGCTAAGACTTACCAATAAACATCCAATAGACAAAATTGAATGACCTTCTCACTGTCAAGAAACAATTGACTAAATGTCATAATGATTAATTAACTTGTATTTCACTTGGCTAATCCAGCTGTTATTTATATAAATCATAAATGTTTTGAGTAACATGAATTCATTGTTGGATGATTGAGTTATTCTCCTTGAAGCAATGTGTTATCAGATTACATGTACTATTACTTAATACTTTTAATTTTTCCATGAGGCCTTTTGCACAATTTACTGCCTCTAGGATCTACTAATAAAACAATGTCTAGACTTGCTTCTCAAGACAATCACATTCCATCCAAGTCACAAGCGCTTTGTTCTTGTGCTTCGCCTGTCCTACAGATCTTTCGTTCAAATCTTACACTGCCTTTGATGTTAACATGTCAACTGTAAGAATCTAAGAAGCATAAGGAAAATGTTTAAGTACAAAATACATACAATTTTGTATTTCGGTCAATAAATGTAAAAAAAATAATAATAATGTGTGTCACAGATCTTTAAAGTGGTGCAATTCAATTCAAGACTGGCTTTAGTTACAGTAATAGCTATATATGCAGAAGTGATCCCTCTACATTAATTAGTCTCTAATTTAGTGCAATTACACAATAGCTTATTTAGCCCAGTCAGATTGCCGTAAACAACAATTACTACTTTCTTAGTGTGTTGCCATGGGGTTAGAAAAGCACACGTGATTTCTCAAAAGGCACATAATTATGTACAGATGCATATTATATCACAGCACAAAGATAGAAAAAACCTAGAATCGTTCAAAAACCGTTCAAAAACCTAGAATCTGGCTGGATATTCCAACAGGGTGATCTATTTTGGTAGATCTGTCATTTTACAAGTATGAACATCTGTAGAGCTCATCACTTCTTTGATGGTACTTCACTGTGAAAAAAGAAAAATCAGTCCTTTAAAGTACAAATTAATACAAGCCTATCAAATGAAGTGAAAATTGAGCACACAGCTACCAGCAAGACTGTGAATAATATTAAGTCACCTAATAAATTTAATGCTCAAAGACTGGTAAAGTAGGACTCAACAAGACATCAGAGAATGTCTGAGAATTGCTTTTCCCGCTGCTTACCCAAAATCATTTGCTAGACATCAGTTCCCAAGATCTACAGCTAGAAGGTTACATACACTAACCCTATAAGAGCTGAGATGTTAAGCAGGCTTGTTTGCAAATGTGTTGAAGAGTCAACAATAGGCATTTTCTGTTCCACTGCAAGCAATAAATAAACAAATAAATAAAGTATATGACGTGATATGATAGGATATGACATAATGCAGACTCTCAGACTAATGTACCTTTCATTATACTTGTATTTATAGCATTCGCAGGCAGGAAACACTTATACAAACAACTCCTGTTAATTACCTTATCACTGGTATAGATCCAAAGAGCATTTGTCCATTTCCTCAACTACTCTCATCATTCAACATGCTCCACACACCAGTGCACTTTACATGCATCTGATGAACTGACATCACTCAGTAAGTGAGTATCAATTGTTTTAACACTTTCTGGATTTAGCAACAGCCCCACCAAATAATACTAACAGATCTGCCACATGGCTCACTTCTTTGTACTTTTTATATGCTATATGTTTCTGGAGCATTCTATGTGTTATGTATTTTACATATAATTTGCCTTTGATTCCTTTGTTCCACTAGTTTTATAATTTCTAGACAGGTGTAGAAAGAGGTGCAAGGTGTTAAATAGTATAAAACAAAAATTATTCATAAGTTGACTTAGCAAAGACTAAAGGCTCTGTGGCACTTACAAACATATGGTTGCATTGTTTGTTTGTCCAAATGATGGCATGTTGGAGTGTTTAAAAAACCTGTTTGGAAAGGATTGGTCATTTTATCTAAAGCTATTAGTTACATAAAAAATATTCACTTCATTTCAAGACAAATTTGAGGTAAACAAATGTTTTGGTCTGAAAATGAATTAACTGCTGTTTCCTAAAACAAAAAGGGCAAAACAATTGCTATTTAATTTGCTTATTTGGAAATAGGTTATCTTAATAATTTCTTATTTCCAAACATTTTTTGGAAATATAACATTGAGAGAATAGCTGGGATTCTGACTAATAAATCAGAGTTTCATAATTAATTTTGGTCTTTCACTCATTTTTTTACCAGTGGTGATGAGAAACCTCAGTTTTTAACCTCACCTGGGTAACACAACCTTAACCCACAAAAAACACAATTACCATCACAGCTAGCCTTATTTAACCTTAGTCTGGGCTTTTACCCCATAACTAGGTCACGGCTGCAGCTGTTATTCTCATTTGCTGTGTCTCAAACAGAAAATTTAAATGACAATGCTGTTAACCAATCATGTCTCTTCATGTCATGTTCAGTTTTGTGGCAACCATTTGTGTCCCAGTATATGTACAGTTTACTGTAGGTCAGTGAGTTAAAATAAAGCGTTATTGTAATAATGTATGAATTCATGTATGTGTGTATGTGTAGAAAAACAAACAAACAAACAAACAAAAAACAAGATTAAAGGCTGAAACTGAACATCTGTTCATATCTGCCAAGTCAAGTGAAATCAAAATCAGGAAATCAAGAATAATATTAAGGTAGGTCAACCAAAAATTTTAAATATCTTCTGCATATAAATAGGCCAAACCAATATTACCAAATGTGTCTCAAAAGTGACAGCAAAAGAAACTAATAAATCTAAATCCACTTTTTTTTAATTAACACTTTAACTTGAAAGCACTGGCTGTCTCAAGTACAACTTGCTGGATACAATTTTGATGATGGGCAACAAATTATGTAATATGCATTACCCAGAAATTGGATGAATTGGTAACTTCTTACAAGAGACCTGAAATTCACATCACTAGTTATATATTAGCTTATGCAACTGTTTGAACAGTCCATAGTTTGTACAGCCTCCTTCAAAAAGTGCCCAAACCATCTTGCTTTGGCTGCTCTGAGTCTGAACTGCTCTGACAGTCTTCATAAACACAACCTCAAGACAAGATACTCGACTATTTGTAATATTTCAGAAATGGATGCATAGCATTACGTATATACTTACTGTCTCATACAAACGTCATCCACGCAGCACTTTAATTCCTGAGAATCTGAAACACATTTTATCCACTTGTCCTTGCCGTAATGGGGACACTGTTGTAGACAAATATGCGGTCCACTCGCGTGGGAGACGTCCTTTTGAGTGCATTCACGCCACTGTGTTTCTATACCGGGTCACGACATATATACGACAATGGTTTGCTTCCCAACAACGCGTAAACTGCAAGCAGAACGGGATTTACAGGAACGGACTGGAATATTGCCCATGAACGCAATCCGGTGTCTTGTCATGTCTTCGCGGTTCTGTGCAGATTAACGCCGCTCAGGGAGGAAACCGTTGGAGGTCTGAAGACACTGTTGTGTTAAAGCGGAAAAAGTGTCGGTACAAAAGGACAGCTTACTAATCATTTACCCGAGAGGGCTTTATCCACATGTAAGGGTCCCCGCTCATCTCATTATTATGGTACATTCAGTGCCGCGCGCACAGCGGCAGAGTCAACCAGTCTGCACCAGTTCTCTGCACTGCATATCCGCCACCTTAAACCCCCACAAACACACATTTACAGGCTCATACATACCTCAAACCAAAGCTGTCATTTTAAAAACGTCAACGCGTCCACGATGCCCATGCGTATGAAATTATGAATGAGAAATTCAGTAATAAACAGAAATGTACTGTCAAATAGAGGAAGTGCATGTGGGCGGAGCTAAGGTTTAGGGGAGGATTTACGCGCGAAACACCTGACCGGAGTTCAGAAGTTACTAAGCAACCAAACCCCGTTTGTTACACTTGAACTGTTGCACGTCTGAAGCCACTTTCCACGAAAAGGGTACTAAATCGGGTTTGAACCGGCAATGTTAAATTATTACAAAGTATGCAGTATATGTAATGAGTAACATAACTGCAAATTTAGCTTAAATTAAGCTGTCAAGCAGAAGAGGCATGCTACGATTGTTGGTTTGTTTACTTCGGATTATTTTATCTATTTGTTTAATATATTCAGAATTATTTTGTATAGTGACTTGTTTGTGTAACAGGACTGAATGGTTGAGACTGATGTATGTAGTCAGTACTAAAATAAGGGGGGGGGGGGGTATTTTACCTAATAATTATGTTTAGTATAGGGGAAATCTATCATGATTTTTGTGCCAGATTCCAATAATTTACATTTTATATAGTTCAAATTAACATCAGTGATTATCTTACAGTTTAAATATGCATAGGTCTAAAATAAAGTTGTCTGAACTCTATACTTGATATTTATGCCCTCGGTTTCACAGACAAGGTTTAAAATAGTCCCAGATTAAATGCATGCTTGAGCTGTCTCAACTGAAAATATCTTGCTCTGACATATCTTAAAATATTGTTCTGTTTCAACTTCAAGATGCACACCTGTAATGTTTTCTTCTAAGGCATTTTTGTTAAAGTTGCTTAAAGATCTTAATTTAACTAAGGCCTAGTCCTGGATTAAGCCCTGTTTGTGAAACCGGGCCGTGGTAAACCAGCTAAATGTTAAACTCCATACTTTTTGAGTTTGTCGCATTGCATAGGCAAATAATACTTAACATATAGGCTACAATTTCACTGTTATAAAAATCAAAACAATACGCAAATACAAAGTGTAGTTATTACTAGACACTATAAAATAACAGGGGGAAAAAACTCACCTTATGTCATGCATGTTTTTGCAAGCTTGCTGTCTTGTTTATATGTAAATGAAATCCTTTATGTTTTACAAGCGGACCATATGGTTGCAAATAAGATTAAACAGACTTTGCCTTCCCCTCCCCACCGGACAACCAGGTTCTGTGGGTTTTGCTTGTATTTATTTGCCACATGAACGATTTAGTGTTGGTCATTGGTGTGGTTATTTTATGTGACTAGCCACCTGCACACACAGAGGGAGACAAAGGACAGACATCAGAAAACTCTGAGTTTGATTGAAACAAAGTGTGGCAAGGTGATTCCCACATTCCGATATGTGCCGCAGGCAAATTCTGGGTACATGAAGACATTTCTTGGCACTCGAACTCTTCAGCTAGGCCGGTCTAAAGAAAATACTGTGAAAGACTAGCTTAGCTTTAGCTTTGGTGATGTTGTCTTTAAAATGACGATTTAAATCTGTTTCTATAGATTATATGAGAAAGGCTGTGGAACAGCAGTGAATGTATGCTGATTTATTTTGCATTCAAATCAAGGCTTTCTCCAATCACAACCTTGAAAGTGTCCTTTTGCCTCTATCCACAGCTCCACTTTGACAGCTGCTGCACCTTGCCTGTTCATGGTTGAACAGAGAGCAGTCTTCTCAGGGCAAATTTTCAAGATCACACTGTCCAAGGGTCATCAGCTTGTCAGGTTTATAAAGGCCTGAGGTCTGGTGCACAATTTTTCCTTGCTTCTTGACTTGTTCTGAATTCAACATAAATCACAGACCTGCAAAAAATTTCACAGACAACAGATTAATGAACTTACTCATGTCATCCAGTAGCAACAAGTTTTTTTTTTTGCATTCAGCATTTGTTAATATAAATATTAACAGTTATTAATAATAATTGGTGCACCCCATGGAGTACCGATGTGGTCCCTCTAGGGGTTCTGGACCCCCTGTTAAAGCTCTTATTTGTTAAACATCTCCATCTTGTTAACAAAATAGTGTAGTACTCTATTTTAGGGTCCAAGTACTTGCCTGCCACCATCTGTACATGGTGTTGTGTTTCAGGATGGTAATTAAACAAGATATGTTCTATATAAAGGCACTTGCTGTCCACTTCAAAGTTAGAAGACATGCCACTATACACTGCAAAACTGTAACAAAATATTAGTATCCATCTCATTTGAAGTTTTGTACAGGTAGAAGCGATTTTCTCCTTCCCTGATAAAATCCCCAAATATTACCTTCAAATGTAACAGAATTTGTATTAAATAACCACATGCAAGGCAGAGGTAATGCCTTTGAAAGTGGCTGAAGATATAGTATTTTCCCTCTGTTTTTTTTTACTGTAGACCAGACTATGATTCAGCTATCAATAGCCATATCCATCACAGCTGATCATGTGACCGAAGAAACACTCTCTGATCCCTACATGCTGGTGCTGGAACATGAGACGAGATGAGATGGGAGACAACACCCACATACCTCCATCAGGCAGAGGATTGCTTCGGCAGACATTAATAATACTCTTTCACATGAATGATATTAGGCTTATAACTGATTTACACAGCATCAGTATTTACTATCATTCTCTTAATAACCGTATGAAAAAGTACATTTGAATGGGATGTGTTTTTTTGTGCTTGAAAAACAAATATTTAACTAAAAAAAAAACAGTGAAGCATGCAATACAAATTAAATTATTGGCTTTAAGGCATGTTACACAATTAAAGTTATGTAAATTATGTACTTGCACTTGAATTTGTGTGTCCATTTAATTTTGAATATTTTAACAGATATGACCCAGACATATCTGAATAATCTTCACCATTATAAAAAAAAACAAGTAAATAAAAAAATAAAAATATTGTTTGCAGTTGCATTTTTAATGTCAGCAATGTGTCAGACTTTCTGGTGTGGGCATGCATTTAGGAAGTCAGCAAATTATCCCTAAACATTGCATAGACTCAAATCTCTCTTGCATTTACTGCACAATACTGCCACCTGGGTGACAACTCTCCCTTGAGAATTACAAAACATCAACAGAACTCAACACAAGGGACACATTTTTTTTTATTTATGCTGTTTTACAAATCAAAAACACTTTGGTAGAATTAAAATGATACAAAACAGAAAAATAAGGCATATGGTGGCACTATATGTCAGCACTTTTATGAAATGGCAAAAAAAATCAATATCCTTCATTTAATGCACAGATTTAAAAGAAAAATGTCCACACTGACTGAAGCTTTGGCATTCACATCACTATAACCTTTATCATGCAGACCAGACATAAAACCAGAACAGGAACTGACCTTCCTAACCCAAGACAGGTCTACTGTCAAAAAATCACTACAAATGCACCAAAGCCATTTGTGTAGATATTACTAGAGGATTACACGCAAAACACACAAAGGTCAGGTGATCTAAACAGCTCAAGTATCCACTTAAAGCGACTAAAGATGTGTATTACCAGTGTCTTAGAATTCATCCATGAAACACTGATTCAATGACACTTGTTTATGGTGCCAAAAAAAGGCCACATGCTGATCTCAGTAGATCAGACGAGTCACCTCCCACAAGGCAAGATCAGATCAGATCAGAGACAATAATGTAATTACCATGTACATGACCTCAAGACAATACGCACACTCGTAATCTTTCGCCAATGAGTAGCTGGGAGAAAATACTATGGAAACAAAGTCTACCTGATTCATCTTAGTGCACCTTGAGAGATTTTTTTTTGCATATTATAGACGAATCCATTTCTTAAAATGCATTTGTATATAAGCTTAGAGCTTTGTTTCTGTCAAATGTTTTCTTTCAGTTTGCATAAAATATAAACAGTGTACAATGCAAGATTAAATGACAAATACTGTTGACTAATATGATGAATAAATCTAAATGTCTATTTATAGTACATTGTTTGTTTATAAGAAAAATGTTAATGGCTAAGTTAAGGTAAGAAAAATGCCTTCTGCATCTGCATTCTGTCTTAGACCAGAGAAGTCAAGTACTGTTTAAACTAAGCAAACCACAGCAGAAAAAAAGCAGACCCCTTTAGACATGCTTCCGACATTTGAAGCTGGTACAGCTAGTACATAAGAGGTATACTGACTAGGATCTACTACCAACAGCAGTCAAACTTGTTTAACATTAAAACAGTAATGCAAAGAAAAACATGTAAAGTCTACCTGAGAACACATGCATACGGATCCTGCTCTCCAAAAGCTTTAGAATTATTAGAGTAAATATGCAGGAAGAAAAAAAATAAACAAATACTACTAGTATAAATGATTACATTAACTATTTTCCTATCATTTATACTTCAGATCCTTGCAACATCCTATATACACATAAAAAGTCAAATAAAAGGAATGTTAAAGTTTCCAGTGCAAATTCTAATACCACTATTTCCAGTGCAAAACATGTTGTACAGTACTTGACCTGCAAAAGCTTAATGGATTATGAGAGCAAATGTCAGTGAAGGCATACAATGAAATTGCTGTCACACACACTGTCTGTAAATGAAACCCTGTCATAAGTTGTCTACTTTTATGATTTACAGGTTAAAAACAATATCTTACAAAATTAAGATAAAAGTCTTAAAATGTGTACATTTTACATAAGTTTTTCATAATATACAATGTAAGGCATTAAAAGGTATTCATCCCTAGATTTTTCTCTCTCTTTTTGCATTAAAAGGCCATTAAGCACAAGTCCAGCTTTAAACATGAAATTGCAAGTACTCACCCATATAGATCACAATACATACTACAGGACGGAACACCTGGAGTCTTGCCTCTTAAGGAGTTAGATTACAATATTTGGCATTAAAGCAAAGCAGTCATCACTCTGCTTGCATTTGTTCCCTGATGTCTGAAGGCAGCGTCTCAAACAGCGCGCTTTCTACGACAAGTCCGCTGTGCTTTAAGGTGCGACAAGAGCCGAGTTCAGCTGGTAAGGACTCAAAGTGATTACCCTTTAACTCCAAGTGAGTCAGTACTCCCAGGAAAGAAATCTTTGGTGAGAGGACAGACAGCATGTTTCTGCCAAGCTTTAGAGTCTTCAGCTTCTTACAGAAGAAGAGCTCATCAGGAATATTTTCGATTTTGTTACAACTAACAGAGAAGTACTGAAGGCTTTGTAGAACGCCTATCTCCGGTGGGATAAAACGGATGTCGTTGTTGGAAAGATCAAGGTAGCGCAGTTTGTTGCACAGGAACAAGTGTGAAGGTAGGATCTCGATCTTGTTATGGCTGAAGTAGAGGCGCTCCAAGCTGCTGAGCTTTTTGATGTGTTCGGGTATAAAAGCGATGCCGTTGTGCCAAAGCTTCAGACAGGCCAGCTTACGGAGGTGCTGTAAGCTGAGAATCTCTTCAATGGTGCGTAGATTGTTCTCTTTCAGATCCAACGTCTGCAGATTAGACAGGCTGAAAATGCCATGGGGTATGCGTTCTAGGTCACAGTGCACCAACTCAAGTTCTGTTAGGTTCACCATCTTTTTCAGGTTGTTTAGCATGACCAGTTTGGTGCCATCATTGCAAATACAGAGGCGCTGTAGATGGCTGGCCACATCCACAATCGACTGAGGGATCTTGGTGAAGTTGCTCTTCAGCGTCAGTGTCTTCAGCGCTTTGAGCTCTCGTAGAGAGTCCAGGGTTACATTCTTTGATGCATCAGAACTCAAAGAGCCAATCAGATGGAGCTCTTCCAAGTTCCGCAACACATACATCCACTGCGGAAGTTCACGGCCGTCATCAAACTTCACTCGTAGCACCTTCAAGTTCTCCTTGAGGAAGGAGGTGGCTGCACTATGGATTTTGAGCGAGCACTGGTAAAGCGAAAGCTCCTGGAGATCCTCTAGTTGGACAATGGCTGCTGGTATGGTAACATTATTAATAATCTCAAGCTTCAAAGACTGCAGCTCTGTCACCTCAAAGATGGTATCTGGTAGACCAGACAGCATGAAGAGTTGAAGTTCTAGCCTGTTATTGCTGTTGGTCTGCAGCTTCTGCCGAAGCTTGTCCGCTGTCCACTCATGGTTGAGGTTGAGCTGTTTCAGCTTGTTTTCACTCACCTCTGAGAGAAACACTGCAAATCTCTTGGAATATAGGGGATCATACTGGTCAATCATGTGCAACATGAAAGCAAAGTCATTCTTTACATCTGGGATGTCATCAATTCCGGTCTCTTGCCTGACATATTCAAAAGAGTATTCCTTGAGAGAGATATAGAACAGCCAGTAGGATGTATAAAGGCATGTAAGTCCATAAACTCCAACAAAACACAAATAACAGTAGGAGAGCTTAGAGAACAAGTGGGCCATAGTATGATTGCAACAGAAGTACCGGTAACCCGTCATGTCCTGCATGTTCTCAGTACAGGTAACACTGAACCTAACCTTTGACACCAGAGCACTGTTGTACGCAATTATAAGGATAAACTTGAGCACTTTTACAACAGTCTGACGGACATACATCATATATAATATATCACCCTCCTCCACATGCAGGCGGAATTTTTTGACCTTCTCAAACAAGGCCTTGGCTTGCTCTCCTTCCTTCTTGTCAAGGACACTTGGTGCTGGTTTATCAACAACGATCTTTTCAGGAATGGATCTTAAAGATTGAGTCTTCTCCAGGTTGCCCTCGCCAATTGGTGCATCAAGGTTTGACCTACTGGCACTGTTCTTCTTGTTGTCTTTCTCCTCAGGATTCTCCCCAGATACTTCCGACAGTGCCCTCGTAGTCCATGGAGAGTCAAAGCACTTGCCCAGGATGGATATGAAGTGCTCAATTTTAGAGCTGGAGCCAGGAAACTTGAACCAGAAATTGCTGCACACCATGAAAATGATAGTATGAATGAGAACCAGGTAAGGGAAGTACTTGGCATACCAATGCAGCGCCTTTTCATAGCACATTTGGTTTATGTAATTATACTGCTGAATATCCAAGTTCGTCTTCAGTCCTTTCAACTCATGGACAGGCACTGTCGATTCATGATTTGTGGAAGGAGGTGGGCACATCAGCTCTGTCTGGTTTGGCGAGAATGTCCTTTGAGGAAGGCATATGATTTTGTCTTGCATCACCTAAAAGGACAGAAGAGTGTAGCTATCAATATCAACACAATCAAAACAAGACATACTTCCAGAAATTTGCATAAAAAGTAGTTGGGGGAAACAGAAAACCAGAGTCTGTCCATGTACAGGCATTCTGATTATATTAATATCCCCAAGTATGCAAGTCATTTTCTCTGGATATAAAATAATTAAAGATGAAAGCTAAAGAACCTCAAATGCACACATCAGAGAGCAAATAAATAAACATCAAGAGTGTAAAAGAAAGCAGATGAGGCCATTTTATGCACTGAATTACAATTTCACACCACCCATGTGTGATTGCTGGGAACAGTGTAACAGTATCCGACGAGGAGCATCTCTTTTAAGATAACTATTTCGGTGCTTTGACGTAAGTGTTGTGACTCAGACAGGAAATGAGAAATTATTACACTGGCCATTTGAATTCAAAAGGGAGATGAATTACCTTTGGGTTAGCAAGAAAAGGTGCTCAATGGCTACTCAATTTTGACTTAAATATTGTTTTTAAAGTACACCGCAGGCAGAAAAAAAAATGTTCACAAGAACTGAGAAGCAGTAAACAAAAGCATTCTGTATTCGATTCAAGATGTGTGCCCTCCCCCCCTTTTCCTGCAAAACAGTTTTAGTTTGTCTGGTAATTACCATGTGGTTTCTGTCTGGAAAGGTAATGAGAAGCAAGAAAAATCAGCTAAAAGGAGAGGGAAAAGATTGTGAGAGTTCTACACAGCACTATAGTGTGGCACAACAGGCTGACTGCTGAGTAAAGCCTGCTAATAAAGCATCAGCAGCTCTGAACTCAGCATCTCTGCAGTAAAATGGATGTGAGGCGCAGCAGCCCCAAGTGGCTAATAAAATGTGCATTATGCACTACATGGCCACTCAAAGTGCCCCCAGTCAAACATGGTCATATAGCAAAGAGGCGGCTATTTATTCCCCCCTCAGAACCACAGGATTATGCCATGACGTTAGTAAAAGCATTAATTAGGTCAATTAATACTGCCTTCACTGGGATCATCACAAACATCCAATCGCAATTCACAAATTGCAATGCTTCATGCAATTGTGCTATTCTTTGATGCACACCTCCAGGGACAGTGGGGGATATTCCCACCCTAACAATGGGTTCCTGTTAATGTTTGTTGAGACTAAAAATAATTAGGATCATCTAGGAATTGAAACTGAAGGCCAAGCATGCTGCTTGAAGCTCCACCCACTAGTTTATGAGGCCGAGAAGCTAGACTACAGGAGTCATTTTGTTTATAGAGGGGCCACCATGAGGGGAAGGAGTAATCTTTTCGTGTGGGGCGACTGGAATTTAGTTTTTTTTTTCCGTTAGCAAACTCCCACTTCTAAATGCAGTACGCACTGCCCAACAGTGGGCTGTTCATGCACAGAGGAAATGCATCTATGGTGTGAAGTCATTCATTATTCCATTGCTGTTGGTCAAGGAAGACTGTATGTCTTAGTACTGCTTAAGATGTTAGCTTCTCAACTCTAAAAAAAATAATGAAATGTTCTATTGGTATGTGGTTTAAGGAGAAGAATTGTAATATTTACCTGCAGAGTGCATCCAAACACACCTATCATGAGCATGACCACAGAGAGGTAGTCTGTGAACACATCCCACCATGGCTTCAGAACCCGGAACGCTGGCTGCTGTTCCGTGAACTGCCGGAATTCAGTCACTGGAATCATACTCCTGTGAAGGCACAATGCATAATTAGGAATTGGAAGAAACGCAATAAATGCTGACTAAAAACAGCTGATATGCTAGCCTAGAGTTATTTCATAGTTCTTGATAAAAATTTCAGTACTATAACAAAAACTATTGGATTTACATATTTAACTAATTGAAAAAGAAAATAAATTAAATGAGTTAATTATTTATAATAATAATCATAATCATAATAATGAATTTAAATAATGATCTGTAGATTACAACACAGCATTTAATTTTTTTTTTTCAATTAATAAAACATTTCTTTAAAAAGGTCAAGTGAAAGAGCGATACAATGAAGACAAAAGAAACACATTATTTATACATCAAAATTTTAATTTCATTCTTGCATTCATATACAGTTATTCCTCCCAGAACTTTGCAGTGTGTAGTTATGAAAAATGATGGAGCATAAAAAAATACAACTTTTATTCAAATTGTGAATCGCTTCAGTTCACCACTCTTGTAAAAAAAAACATACAAAATCAAAGAAACTTCCCAAACAATGAATCTCTGATTTACACAGTGTTTACACTTTGTTGGTTATATTGAAAGGATTCACAAGTGTGCAAAACTAGCACTGAACTGCACTGTACTCTGATACTGAGCAGATGCTTAAATACCTCTGATTGGCCACTGCATTCATGAGCTCAACAATCATGCCTGTAAATGGCTACAACGCATGACATTTAAAAAAAACACTGTAAACAAAACCCTTTGATGCTCTTCACAGGCCAAGCACACAACTAGTCTGCTGTACACATGGGAGCATTTGAAAGCCATGGTATTGTGACATTTTTAACATTTCAGTACCAACTTTGTATACCGGTACTTTTGACAATACTAAGCTAGCCTAAATATAAACTGATGGATGTTTAAAATAAATAACCTATATGGAATGACAGTCTACCATCCACTGGCTAATCCATGAACATATGCATTTATTGTTCTAATAATTTTTTAACAGCCAAAGAATTATAACACAATAAGGGACTATTGTGGACCGTATTGACCCAAATTTAAGACGATGTTTTTTTCTTGGAAATGCATCTGAAAAAACGTGGTCGTCTTATATTCAGGGTCTAGACTTTGACATGTCAATAATACAGGTGCATCTCAATAAATTAGAATGTCGTGGAAAAGTTCATTTATTTCACTAATTCAACTCAAATTGTGAAACTCATGTATTAAATAAATTCAATGCACACAGACTGAAGTAGTTTAAGTCTTTGGTTCTTTTAATTGTGATGATTTAGGCTCACATTTAACAAAAACCCACCAATTCACTAGCTCAACAAATTAGAATACTTCATAAGACCAATAAAAAAAAACATTTTTAGTGAATTGTTGGCCTTCTGGAAAGTATGTTCATTTACTGTATATGTACTCAATACTTGGTAGGGGCTCCTTTTGCTTTAATTACTGCCTCAATTCGGCGTGGCATGGAGGTGATCAGTTTGTGGCACTGCTGAGGTGGTATGGAAGCCCAGGTTTCTTTGACAGTGGCCTTCAGCTCATCTGCATTTTTTGGTCTCGTGTTTCTCATTTTCCTCTGGACAATACCCCATAGATTCTCTATGGGGTTCAGGTCTGGTGAGTTTGCTGGCCAGTCAAGCACACCAACACCATGGTCATTTAACCAACTTTTGGTGCTTTTGGCAGTGTGGGCAGGTGCCAAATCCTGCTGGAAAATGAAATCAGCATCTTTAAAAAGCTGGTCAGCAGAAGGAAGCATGAAGTGCTCCGAAATTTCTTGGTAAACGGGTGCAGTGACGTTGGTTTTCAAAAAACACAATGGACCAACACCAGCAGATGACATTGCACCCCAAATCATCACAGACTGTGGAAACTTAACACTGGACTTCATGCAACTTGGGCTATGAGCTTCTCCACCCTTCCTCCAGACTCTAGGACCTTGGTTTCCAAATTAAATACAAAACTTGCTCTCATCTGAAAAGAGGTCTTTGGACCACTGGGCAACAGTCCAGTTCTTCTTCTCCTTAGCCCAGGTAAGACGCCTCTGACATTGTCTGTGGTTCAGGAGTGGCTTAGAGGAATACGACAACTGTAGCCAAATTCCTTGACACATCTGTGTGTGGTGGCTCTTGATGCCTTGACCCCAGCCTCAGTCCATTCCTTGTGAAGTTCACCCAAATTCTTGAATCGATTTTGCTTGACAATCCTCATAAGGCTGTGGTTCTCTCGGTTAGTTGTGCATCTTTTTCTTCCACTCAACTTTGTTAACATGCTTGGATACAGCACTCTGTGAACAGCCAGCTTCTTTGGCAATGAATGTGTGTGGCTTACCCTCCTTGTGAAGGGTGTCAATGATTGTCTTCTGGACAACTGTCAGATCAGCAGTCTTCCCCATGATTGTGTAGCCCAGTGAACCAAACTGAGAGACCATTTTGAATGCTCAGGAAACCTTTGCAGGTGTTTTGAGTTGATTAGCTGATTAGCATGTTACCATGTTCTAATTTGTTGAGATAGTGAATTGGTGGGTTTTTGTTAAATGTGAGCCTAAATCATCACAATTAAAAGAACCAAAGACTTAAACTACTTCAGTCTGTGTGCATTGAATTTATTTAATACACGAGTTTCACAATTTGAGTTGAATTACTGAAATAAATGAACTTTCCACAACATTCTAATTTATTGATATGCACCTGTACACCCACAACAATAGGTGGCGTCAAAAACGCATAAAACAAGTGTGCCATGAAATACGTAATGTAATGTGTCCTGTAAAGATCGTGAGTAGGATGCACCGAAATGAAAATTCTTGGCCGAAGCCGAACACAATGAAACACTTGGTTTTTCGCATTTTTTCCCCCCCATGAAGGCCTATTTTGCCATTTTTTCACCATTGCATAAATTAAATAGCCAAAATGTGCTTTTTACTGTTTTGTCCTGCTTTTCAAATAAAAAAATCAATTACAAAACAACAATTTAAAAATATTTACTTAACACTGAACATTTTGTAACATTCTAGCAGACATTATACCAACAAAGCACAATTTAACTTAAAATTAATAAGTTGCTAAAAATATTTTTTTTTGGCCATTTTTTGGGACCCCCTTCTTGAATCAGGCATGTATTTTTTTTCTGTACAAATAAATGCAGCCTTTCTGAGCAGAAGAGACTTCTTTTAAAACATTAGAATATATTACAGATCCCAATTTGAACACTATGTGTGAATGTTATAATAAATGTATAGCTGTTGTAGGGTAATTAATATTATCATTATTATCGTCTTATTTTTTTATTTTATTTTACAGAACAGTAAAATTTCAATACTAACATTTATGAATGTTGATGGAGTTGTTGCTTTTTCTTAGATTTTATTTTGGCAGAAACCCACAGGAAGATCTGTGCTTCTTTATGTTGACAACAGCATGCAGATATTTAAATGATTCTCATTACGAATTTGGGAAGATGTTTGACGCACGTATCACATTGTCACGTCTTTAAAAAAAATGACAAAAATGTTACTGAGCAAATGACGAGTAATAGTGTTTTAGCGCAGATTTTTCTCGCGCTTTGGACTTTGAACCCTGGTGCCGCGAGCTCACGCAGCACTCATTGAATACATGTAATCCATGCCTGTATTAGAAAACATAATATTCTGCAGTTTATTTACTAATCGTTTGGGGCCATTTCGCGATTTCAATCATCATACAGTAACCAGCATCAACCACCTCTTCCTCTTCTCTAAGAGGCGCTAAACAGTCTCTCGCTGTCGGTGCTTCGTGCTTGTAATGTTTTTTGCGTCTTTCTCTGACAGTTTTAAATACCTGCAGACACATTTGCTGAATTAGTGCACAAATCTATTTGATCGCGTCACGTCATTGTTCGGTACAAATTATTCGGTCTTTTCACTTATTCGGCCGAACACCGATATAGTTTTTTTTTTGCTATTTTCAGCCGAACAATTTCGATTGCAGAACATTCGGTGCATCCCTAATCGCAAGTGAAAACAAAAGAAAAAGAAAAAGCTTATACAGGTGCATCTCAATAAATTAGAATGTCGTGAAAAAGTTAACTTATTTCAAAAAGTGAAACTTTCATATATTTTAGATTCATTACATGTAAAGTAAAACATTTAAAAAAAAATCTTGTTTTAATTTTGATGATTAGAGCTTACAGCTCATGAAAGTCAAAAATCAGTATCTCAAAATATTATAATATTTACATTTGCGTTTCAATTAATGACCATCCCTACAGTATAAATTCTGGGTATCTCTTGGTCTTTGAAACCACAATAATGGGGAAGACTGTTGACTTGGCAATGATCCAGAAGACAAACATTGACACCCTCCTCAAAGAGGGTAAGTCACAGAGGGTCATTACTGAAAGGTGTGGCTGTTTACAGAGTGCTGTATCAAAGCATATTAAATGCAAAGTTGACTGGAAGGAAGAATTTGGGTAGGAAAAGGTGCACAAGCAACAGGGATGACTGCAAGCTTGATAATACAGTCAAGCAAAGCTGATTCAAACACTTGTGAGAGCTTCACAAGGAGTAGACTGAAGCTGGAGTCAGTGTATCAAGAGTCACCACGCTCAGACGTCTTCAGGAAAAGGGCTACCAAGCCACTTCTGAACCAGAGACAACGTCAGAAGCATCTTACCTGGGCTGTGGAGAAAAAGAACTAGACTGTTGCTCAGTGGTCCAGATTCCTCTTTTCAGATGAAAGTAAATTTTGCATTTCATTTGGAAATCAAGGTCCCAGAGTCTGGAGGAAGAGTAGAGAGGCACAGAATCCTTGTTGCTTGAAGTCCAGTGTGAAGTTTCCACAGTCAGTGATGATTTGGGCTGACATGTCATCTGCTGGTGTTGGTCCACTGTGCTTTCTGAAGTCCACAGTCAACGCAGCCATCTACCAGGAAATTTTAGAGCACTTCATGCTTCCTTCTGCTGACAAGCTTTATGGAGATGCTGATTTCATTTTCCAGCAGGACTTGGCACCTGCTCACACTGCCAAAGGTACCAAAAGCTGGTTCAATGACCATGGTGTTACTGTGCTTGATTGGCCAGCAAACTCGCCTGACCTGAACCCCATAGATTCTCTATGGGGTATTGTCAAGAGGAAGATGAGAGACACCAGACCCAACAATGCAGATGAGCTGAAGACCACTGTCAAAGAAACCTGGGCTTCCATACCACCCCAGCAGTGCCACAAACTGATCACCGCCATGCCATGCCGAATTGAGGCAGTAATTAAAGCAAAAGGAGCCCCTACCAAGTATTAAGTACATATACAGTAAATTAACATACTTTCCAGAAGTCCAACAATTCACTAAAAATGTTTTTTTTATTGGTCTTATGAAGTATTCTAATTTGTTGAGATAGTGAATTGGTGGGTTTTTGTTAAATGTGAGCCTAAATCATCACAATTAAAAGAACCAAAGACTTAAACTACTTCAGTCTGTGTGCATTGAATTTATTTAATACACGAGTTTCACAATTTGAGTTGAACTACTGAAATAAATGAACTTTTCCACGACATTCTAATTTATTGAGATGCACCTGTAGTAGCATGAGTCGTGACCGTCATGTTAGCCTGAAGGGAACAAACTTCCTCTGTAAGTGATTTTAAAAGGTAAGACAGTACCCAGATTTGAAGACTACAATAAGATTTCACTTCTACTGTTAATGACATTTTGCAGGGCTACTATGAGATGGATAGCCTAATTTATATATAATTCAGATATCAAAAAGTGTATATTTTAACATGCAAAACAAAATTGTGCAAAACAAAAATCCTTCTGTAATTGAGTGTGGAAAAATATTTTGAGTTGCAATTCAAATGACCTATGGATCCTGAAAGTCACTGGATAAGAATTTGGATCACCTTAAGTATTCAAGACAACACTGCCATGAAGACCAGAATAATATGCCCTTACATTCTAATGATTCCTAATGTAGGCAGTCTGCCAGGCTTCGTCTAATCTCTATTGAGCTGCACTTCTTGCATCATATCATACACAAAGCATATTCCACCGATCTTATTAATTATTGAATATATGCTTCACTTTGCAGCAGTCAGCCACTCCAAAAAGAGGTTTATATATGTACCTATAAAAGGCCTGCACAGATGGAGAGCATTGGCACAACAAAGTAGTAAAACACAGAATGCCACGAGGAAGGGGAGTAGTACTAGAACTACTGAACATCGTTTAAACCACTACTAATGAGTAGACTTACAAGGCACCTTTCACAAAATGCAGACAAGTACCCAGTTGTAATATATAAAGGATAATCTCAGCTTTCGGTTCCAAAATCGGAGGTTACTTTCAGGGTATATAAGTAACCATAGTAGCTTGCTCTCTGAAGGTAACCTGCTCCGGAGCATGTTATGTTCCAGGGTTAGTTCACTTCAGCGCTATCAGCGCATGCGTGACCTACTGAGGAGCCTTCTGCGACAGATAGCGCACAACATTATATAATATTACAATATGTAATATAGCCTATTATATATATATATATATATATATATATATATATATATATATATATATATATATATGTGTGTGTGTGTGTGTGTGTGTGTGTGTGTATGTATGCATATATATTTATATTTGTATGATATGTTAATGATGAAGCACTAATATAAGTAATAAATAAGGTAATATATTATTCTAATATGGTTATTATATTTATTTTATTGGCATATATAACAGTTATCTGTATAAATTATAAAACACTATGACAAGGTACTGTTTAATTTATTATTATATATATTTATTACATTTTATATTATCATCTCACACATGGATCTGCATTTACTATAATGTATTTCTATAATAAAAATACATATCTGATATGACTTACTATATAATTAGCATCAAACAAACAATATAATTCATATTTTCAGGGATTAAAGATTAAACGGAAAAAAATAAAAATGATTGCACAACCATCAATTAGGTGGAGATATGCACTAAGCATGTAACTGACCATTGAACAAAAGAATGGCACCCATTTTCTTAGCGTCCGTTTACATAGTGACTCGTCGATTCGTCTCTCTGTTGAGAATGTCTTCTGTCTTAACCAGGAACATACTCTGTGTTGAATGAACTTACTCCCGGATGCATTTTTGGAACCACATACCTCGAGTAAGCAAGGTTTTGGGTTAATCAACCGAAAGTTCAGGGTTTAGCTGACGGTAAGTTAACCGTGCTTTCTGGAATACACCCCTGAAATCCATTTTTCAGGTCAAACAGCCTAAATCGCTCTCTCTGATCAAAACATCAGATAAACGAAAATATCCCCCATGTACTTTACATGCAAGGTCAACCCAAAGAAATACAACGCAATCTCACGGCAATTCGTACATATTTTACGAGGTGGCTAATTCGTACGACCTCACTCATACGATTTAGTACGATTTGTCTAAACCCCAGTGATGGTTAGGTTTAGGGGCGGGGTTAGGTGTAGGTCATTCGTACAAATTCATACGATTTGACAACTCGTAAAATACATACGATTTAGCAAAAAACGTATGAATTTGTACGAGTGAGGTCGTACGAATTCGTACGAATTAGCCACCTCGTAAAATATGTACGAATTGCCGTGAGATCGGGCTGAAGAAATAACACTTTAGGCCTTAGTCTAAATGTGAATGCACTAAAATAAAATATAAATAGCCAAACTTGTACACAAACAATTACAGGAAAGTGTACAAGACTAGTAGCTTAATCATCACAAACTGGTCAGCAAATGAATTAGGCAAACCTAACCTCAGCTGATCATAAATCCTCAAGTGGTGTACTTTCTGGAAATGTTAACCGTTCAAGGGTGCTTACAGCAGAGTAAACACATTTGGTCTTATTCAGGTTAAAATATACTCCAGTATCCACAGTTTGTACTTTTATAAATATTTCTGCAGAAAAGAGACAGCATCAACGCTTGCATATTTAGATGCAATTTGCCTGTGTTCTATGCACAGAATGGGTAGCCACAACCATTATAACCCAGAGGTAAAAGAACTTTGCTGTATATGCAACATGCTTCAACAGGCAGCCTTCTTCAGGCAGTGCAAAATATTTGGACATTTGTGAACAGCTGCAGCAGTTCAAGTATCTGGAACTCCTGATTCCTGGCTGAGTTTGTTGCTAGATATATTCCTCACACGGGTTTGAAACTTATAAAATGCACATAAACTTCCAGGAGTAGGCAGCCTTTAACAAAATGATTGAAAATGAATACATTTTAAAAGATACAATTTCATGACATTTATTATAGATAAATGCTGCACTATATCCAATGTTCAGACACTGCGAGACGGAACTGTTAGCAGACTGAATGGAAAAATACAACGAGTTCTGATAGACAAGAATTAAGCAGTGCAGAAATGGATGGGGTCTATGCATTGCTGCAGATCTGCTATTTAAACTAATAGCTTTAAGTATCCTATCCTACTAAACTCAGTTCAGTAGAGATCTGTACCATCTCCTGGAGCAGCTCTTCCTGCCAGGAAATGGGGTGATTCTCAAATATAGTCGTGGAAAAAAAACGTTGCACGTCTGAATCACATTCAGTCAACACTAGCAGGATGAAGGCTAACATTCGCACGGACGATATGTTTTGTAATGTTACGTGGAGACGATTTCCTCTACTGCTAATTACGGAAATCGAAAAAAAAAACATTAATTTCCAAAACAAAAACAATGCTCGTTCACTCATTTGATTTTTATTTCATTTTAAACCCGCACATTTCATTTGAAGCTCGCCTACTTTAAGTTTTTATGTATTTTAAATATAGGCCTGTTTGTCTACTATAGACATGCTATAGTAAATGATGTAAAATAAATATATAAAAAAATCATACAAACATTTAAGAACTTTACTGACGCAAAATGTTAATTGATATTCTATGAACTATATCAACACTTTCCTCGTGGTCATCAATTTTCTTTCGTCTGAAGCATTTGTTTTGGTAAATTCGCTCCACTAACACGGTTTTCTCTTTTTCTCACTGAGGGGGGTTGAAAAGTTAAACGCTGTCCCGAGCGCGTTTCAGTGTTTCAGCGACTGTCCAACAATTACGTCATGAAGATGAAATTATCCAACATAAACATCTGCGATGCTAACGTTTGGTCTCAAACACCGATAACGCGAATGAAACGATCCCGGTTTTGGCTCACCTTTAGATGGATTGAAGGCGCGTTCTCCGTCTACAGCTGAAGACTCTAGCGGGGAATGTAGCATGTCCTTGTGGCTGCGGTTCTCAATCAGTTCTGTCCTCCAACTGCTATAGGCTGCCGCTACCTTGGGCGGGTCTTCAGTAGCCTACATGACAATAGCGTTCCCAAGAACCGCTTTTCTCACTTTCCGTTTAGATTTTGCGCGTTATTATGTCGTGCTACATCTGTCCATGACCCATAAGCACCTCATTGTTAAAGCAACTCTCAGGAGCATATCCTCCACATCCCCACTATTTTAACTAAGCAAATAAAGCCATTTCCTGTGCGTCAAGCTAGTTAATTATGGTTTTAACAGTTTTTAGAATCCTTGTTTAACCTAAAAAAGATGGGAGAATGAGCTGGAGATAAATGTATCAAGCAAGGCAGTGGTTTATTGTAAACCACTGTAATTCACACAGGGTTGACTATATTATTAGGCTATTAAATAACCCATACAATTACATAGAGAGTGAACTAAACAACAATTCAAGAAATGTAATAAAAAAATATATGAGTAATGTAACTTTGTGTGTAGCCTATTTTTAGTACTTTGTGTTTTTAGTAGCCTATTTAGGAAACTAACGCCAAGGAGCCACGAAAGCTATTCATTACTGCCATCCTCCTCCACACCAGCCATAGCAGACATTACCTTGAGTATGTCATCCCACTGTCTCCACAGCCTCTGAACTAGATCATATGTTTACAGCGTGTCTGATTGGCTGCACCATCTGCCTCAGGCTTGCTTGCATGCTCCCTCTTTGTTCTACGGAAACCCTCTTTGACATTGGCCGGCAGAGACTTTAAAGGTCTTCCTCAACTAAAAGCCTATTCACTGTAAGGCTGTGGCATTTTATCAGCTCTGCTGAGAATCTACGCAGCTAGTCTCTTTGGAAATGTGTTAGAACACTTAGATCTGTTGTGAAACTATCATGAAATAATCAATATAAATCACAGAGTTCTAAATAGAAAAATATATACAATACATGACTAAAATTTGTTTTTAAAGGTGTATGATAAAATTGTCATTGTGTTGTTGATTAACTGCATAAGTAGTCACTCTTGTAAATGTGTCATGTCAAGGACAGAATTCATGACTCACCAAATAGTTGTTTCAAAGTGATTTATTTCTTGCAGGTGGGAATGTCCAAATATAGTCTACTTAAGATCTAAGGATTGTAGTGTTGGACTAGTCTTAAAAACTCCAGGACATTGCAGTGATGGGTTTTCTTTAATTAAAGTTTTGTAACACACATGGTCAAGTATAAAGAGAAAAAATACATTAATTATATATCTATTTTTTATATTCATTGGGTGATGGGGACCATAGTTTTGAGTTCTGAGACAAGATGTTTTGAGAAATGTCTCAGTCTTTTTTATTTAACCATACAATGGAAGTCAATAGATATCAAAATATCTTTCCAAAAAGACAAGCAAGCAGGTTTGGAACAACGTGAGGGTGAGAAAATTGAGTGAACGATCCCTACACTACAACTTTCAGTGCATTCAGGTACACATTTTATCAGTATGTGTTTTTCTTTGTTAAACTCATGATTATGGCATACTCCACCACACTGGCCCTTACTGTCATTTCTAAGACCCGCTATCATGTGTCACTGTTTAATGACTCCTACTGGCCTTATTGATTAACTTACATATTAAACACTGGAAATGTGAGAGTGCCTTATAATGTTTACTTCTATAGCTCAGACATCGAAACCTAATGCAAACGATTAAGTTATTTTTATGTTTTCTATTCAAAAATTGTGTGAACAGGGATGTATTTGGTGTAGTTGCCATTGATAAGATGTTTCCAGAAATGTAGAGGTCTCAAAGGTTTTGCAGACTATGATTCATTTTAGGATATTGTTTAATTATGAAAAAAAAAAAAAAAACCTTGGCCAAGGCCATTTAGTCTGCAGGTGCAGGTAGTATTTGATTCTACCTTGTCATGTAAGTTTCGGAGGTAGGCTGGGATATGGAATCTATCATTTTCAAGTCTTCTAGTTCCCTTAAAATATATATATATATACTGTATATATACAGTATATATATATATATATATATATATATATATATATATGAACATAAGGTGGATGTCTACTTGACCCTTAGAATTTCATACCTTCTGAATTAACTTCTCCAGAGGCTTAAGCTCAGTGGCTTTTTCTTTTTGATTGATCCATAACAGAAAATCTCTTTGCCTCCTCAGGAACAGTAGATTGTACTTGTCCAGTTGATGAAATATGAAAGCAAAGTCATTCTTGACATCAGCAGTACCACTCTACTCCCATCCCACATTAGGTCAAAGGATCCTGCCTATGAGTTTCTAATCATCCACAAGAAACTATAAATGCTAGTACGATCTGTGCATCCTATCTCCTGTCCAGAACACCCTGCAGCTCGACTGAATTTCTTTTGTGTCTGGGTTTAGCCCCCTGACAATGTTCTTGTAGTCCATGGTGAGCCACAGCACTTGTTTAAAATGGAAATAATTTGTACAGAGGTGAATTAGATCTTGGGTAACAGCCAAAAATTGCCCACCTTTACAATGCTTATGGAAGCAGCTTCAGGAAGATGTATTCATAGGTAGATGGTCGGTCAATGCTTGTAACGTAAATATGTTGTTTAAGGACAGTCATCTTTTAAAGTGTTCTCTAAACATACTGCAAACATATGAGCTTAAAATTAATGAAAAGAAGACATCTCGCCAGGGCTAAAGAACATACTAAACAGTCTGACAAAGGTCTTCAGCTTCCCTGTTAGCAGCATGCTAGCATTTCAAATAAACAGCATTGCTGCACTATTTACAGTTTTTATCAGTTTTCATTTCAATTAACAAATTGCAAACGGTTGAAGTGTTTTGTAAAGATTTCAGATTTTATAATACAACACATTTTTTTTTTGTCCTAATAGGGTTTACCAATTTACCTCAAAGGATGGTCAAAATGTTCGAATGTGTTACAAAAAAAATAACAGATAGGGCATATTTTGAATGTATACTTTAAATAAATGTTTACTCTTCTATACTTTAACCCACTATTATTGCACATATTGAAAAGAGAGGGAGAGAGGGAGAGAGAGAGAGAGAGAGAGAGAGAGAGAGAGAGAGAGAGAGAGAGAGAGAGAGAAACATAACAATTAAAGTTCCTAATTACTTGAAGGCATATGGAGGAAAAAAATATTGCCATAATATTAATAGTGTTTCAGGGACAAGCCTTTTTGAAGGTCAAATTTACTGGTTTATGGTGATCTTTTTACAACTGTGTTTACAATGATACTATGAAACAACATTAACAAAATAAAATTATTACATGACAATGTGTAACAGCATCGCTTGTGTTATTTCTTCTATTATTTTATTTATCATGGGTTTATTTAAAAGAACAATACCACAGGAAAAAAACAAACAAAAAAACAAAAAAACAAAAAAAAAACTCAAGGCTCTCTAGTGTATGCTGTAAGTGATCTCTATTCAATTTTTCACTGAAAGTATTCAGTGCTGACTGGAAGCCAATTAAATATTAAATGCCTAAGAGGAAAAATGAAATACAGGCAATATGAATTCCCTTTAATTTAGAATAATTTGCCCCAAAAGGCACACATACTGAGATCATCTATTATTTAATGTCAGTTTTATGGACCCCTGGGGGACTGTGAAGGTATTGCATAGGGAGAAGATGCAATATGTAGCCAATAGAATTGTATTTTTAAATTATGTAAAAATGTTTTTTTTAGTTTATTTGTTTATTTCTAAGTGGGGATCACTCAGTCTATAAAATCTGAAAAACCCTGATTTACTGAAGCCATAAATTAAAGAATATGAACAATTTATGCTAAATTTGGTGATTTAACTGGAAAATAATTTGAGTCAAATTTAAATGTATAGATTCAAATCAGAACAAACTTGTTTAAAATGGTGGTAGAAAGATTAGAAATCCAGACTTTGGATGGACTAGACTGCTAAAATAGCAAGCTTTTGAGATTCTATTCATAGACAGTTTATGAATAGAATCTCCAGCACATGCTATCCCTAGCAGTTGCTGGGAAGTTTATTTCAAAATGAGAAATTTCAAGGATATGAAAGGATATTATTTAAACACTGTGAAGAGATAGGCTATAATTCTTCTTTTAGGCTACTTGGTTAGCAAGATTAGCCTTTAGTTCAGTGAACCTGTAAATAATACTTATATGACATGAAACTATATTCCAAGTCTAAGAAGCAAAATATTCACTGTCTTGAGATGATCAAAATGAAAACTTTTGTTCCGAGAATCGTGGGATCTTAAATCTTGAGATGTTAATTATGTATTTACTGAATTACATTAAAGCTCATTTTCATCACGTGTCTGTGATTACAGCGCCATCTGCTGTGTTAAAATTAATCTTGACAAATGTTAAAATTTAGAAAGCTTACTGATCAGAGACTCCCAAACCATGGACCTTTGATTTGGCTGACACTGAGACATGTGGATGGGGAAAAAAGCCATTGAAGCATATCTTCATATCTTATTTATATTTTTGTTTATTTTTTCCTTTTTGCATTGAAATGAAAAAAAAAAAAACATGATTTTGATTAAAAAAATACCGGTATTTAATAAATAATAGTATATATATTATATTATTTAATTTTTTTTGGCCGTTCGTATGAACTTTATGTTGACATTAGACAATTGGTGACATATGCAAGAAGTAATATATTGTCTAAAATAGATGCGGGAGGCCTCTATGAATGATTAATTTAACTCAGACTACAAACATAAAACTCCTGCCCCGAGGCACATTTTTCCTGCAGGATGTTTTTCTTTCAATAGAGGTGCAATCAAATTAAGCGAGACCATTACAAACGTGAGTAAAATTGCTACTGTCAGAAAACTGAAAGGGTATTTTTAGTTCATATGATTAAGAAATGTAAATAAAGCCGTCTGTTTTACGCCTCTGCTGATCCCTTTGTTGTGTCGTTCAATATGGTTCATTGTTTCGATGATGAAAGGTAAACGCTTCTTTCTTTCTTTATACTTAGAGCTTCAATTAGATAGGTAGCATACTGATCATCTTTTTGCATGTTTTCATTTTTTTTCCATGACCCGTTTGTCGCGAAGGCCAGAAATTACAAATTCGACTGCCACTAGCCTAATACCAATGTCAAATTCACGACTGAATCATTTTTTAGTTAGAACTTTCAAGTAGGTCAGAAAACCGGTCTTAACGATTCGTTCACTATCAGCCTCGATCGGTGCGAAGCAGTTTACCAAGCGAAAGTATTATTTGTTTTAATAAAAAGAAATAACATCAATTAAACATACTGTAAAATAAATCTTATAAAAGAGTCGGTAACACTTTAGAATAATGGTCCGTTGTTAACAAGTAACTATGCAGGAAGTAATAGGTAGTAGGCCTACTACATTAACACTTAACTTAAAGGGATAGTTCACCCAAAAATGAAAATGATGTCATCATTTACTCACCCTCAAGTAGTTCCAAACCTGTATGAATGTCTTTGTTCTGCTGAACACAAAGAAAAATATTCTGAAGAATGTGGGAAACAGAGCAGTTCTGGGGCACCATTGACTTCCATAGTATTTTTTTTCCTACTATGGAAGTCAATGGTGCCCCAAAACAGCCTGGTTACAAACTTTCTTCAAAATATCTTCCTTTGTGTTCCGCAGAACAAACACATTCATACAGGTTTGGAACTATTGAGGGAGAGTAAATGATGACAGAATTTTCATTTTTGGGTGAACTATCCCTTTAAGACTATTAACTAATAGAGAAGCAAGCAGTAAGTAGTAGCAAATTTAGGAGAAAGGTAGTTCCTTATTAGATATTTGATACTTATTAAATAAAAATATCTTCATTGAGAACTAGGCCCTACTTGTGAAATATGACCAATTAATAAAGAATAACCAATTAATTACTAATCACAACAGTAACGTCTTAAAAGTGAACAATTGAGTTTTTTGTGGAAACTAATTTAGGAATATGATATCCCCAAAATAAGTCGGCTACAGTTTGAAATTGTGACTACTCTTACCAAAGGATGGATTTTCTCTGTTTATTTCAACAAAAACATAGAATAATAATAAAAATAATTCATTTAGAAATGTTAATAATTAGGAAGTGATTGAATTAGTTAACAATTATGAGCTCTAGTTTGTGTCAGTTCAGTATGCCTCCGACTACAAAAGACCTACCTTTAGTAACAGTAGGCCGGGGAGGACTTTTCTTAAATATATATAATGATGTTCTCTTGACAAAAACAATTCACATCCTTAATGAAGGCATCAACTGCATTTATATTGTGTTAAGCACAAAACTGCATATTCCAGATTACAGTGTCTGGTAAAATATCACTAGTGCCTCACACAAATGTATGACTGTACATTATGTGTCAGATTTAAATATGTTAAATAACTTATTAAATTACTTAGTAATTACTGAGTGGTTAAGGTGTTTTTCACTTTAAAATAATGGTCCAGATCACTAGTAGTTCCTGCAAGCTGACAAGGTAACGTTTGAGTAATTAGTGAGGGGTTAATGTATTTTTCACTTCAAAGCTAAAGTGCTACTAAGGAACTACTAGTGATCTGGACCATTATTTTAAAGTGAAAAACACGTTAACCCCTCAGTAATTACTCACACATAAATTAATAAGTTATTTAACGTTTTATATCTGACACATACTGTACAGTAATACATTTGTGAGGCACTAGTGATATTTTACCAGTAGGTCATTTGGAGTGGGATACATATTGAACTTCATAATTTGTCAACTAATTCAACTAATTCAATCATAAGCTTGTCAGCATCACTTCCTAATTATTAACATTTTGAAGTGAATTATATATTTTTATTATTATTCTCTGTTTTTGATTGAAATAAACAGAGAACATCCATCCTTTGGTAAGAGTAGTAGTCACAATTTTAAAATGTAGCTGACTTATTTTGGGGATATCATATTCATAAATTAGTTTCCACAAAGAACACAATTGTTCACTTTTAAGACGTTACTGTTGTGATTAGTAATTAATTGGTTATTCTTTATTAATTGGTCATAGTTCGCAAGTAGTTCTCTATGAATGAGGAGATTTTTATTTAATAAGTATCAAATATCTAATAAGGAACTACCTTCTCCTAAATTTGCTACTACTTACTGCTTAGTTAATCTTGCTTCTCTATTAGTTAATAGTATTAAGTTAAGTGTTAATGTAGTACTACCTATTACTTCCTGCATAGTTACTTGTTAACATTATTCTAAAGTGTTACCAGAGTCAATCGTTCTTGAAGTTATTTGAAATGAAGAACTGATTGGTGGAAATGAGTCGGAATTCTCATCACTACGAAGAAGATAGATAGTTCATAAATATTTAAACAGCTTATGCGGACTTCGGTATCTTCCTTCGAAAGTTCCGGAAGAGCAAGGTCATCGCGTAACTTAATTAATATCGACGAACCTCACCATAGTAGGACCAGTCACTTCCAGAACACAGAACTGTTCAACAGAGTCTGTATCGACTCTTTGAAAAGAGCAAACTGATTGGTCCGTTTTAGAGGCGTAGGACGTTTGCGTCAGGCCGAATCTGCTCCCTTCAAACACAAAATACCTATACTGTACTGCAACCAATGAACTGAAAGGAGTCTTATATCTGTGACCGCAATGTTTTGAAGTGAGCAATGAATATTTGATACGATCTTGACTTCTTTTTTTGCCAGATATGAATCCTATTCATCTACTTCGTGTTTTCAGATCTGCTCCACGCATATTACAGACCAATAGATTTAGAAATTTCACATCCTGCCAAGTGAGTGCAAGTTTTACCGAGTTATTAATTTCTCTTTGACATTCCTTTATTTTGTTCTATAACTTTTTTTAGTACAAGATGGCATCCATAAAACATAAGAACACGAAAAGGATAGAAGGTCTGGACAAGAATGTATGGTAAGAATAGAGATTATGTGCTAACACTTTCTCACAGACATGTGTTAACTATTCCTAACAGTGTCTGTTGTGTTTTAGGGTGGCCTTCACATCAGTGGCAGCAGACCCTTCCATTGTCAATCTTGGACAGGGTTACCCAGACATTCCTCCTCCTTCCTATGTGAAAGAGGGTCTCGCTCAGGCTGCAATGGTTGACAGGCTGAATCAGTACACGCGTGGCTTTGTATGTTCTGTCCACACTTTATGACTGTCCTGTATTATGTTTAAAAATCACTCAAATAGCTACACTTCTGTTTTCAGGGCCACCCAACACTGGTTAAAGCACTGTCAAAAGTATATGGAAAGGTCTATGACCGTCAGCTTGATCCGTTTAAAGAGATACTGGTTACAGTAGGTGGATATGGATCTTTGTTCAGCACTATGCAGGCTTTGGTTGAGGAGGGAGATGAGGTAAAGCAGATTTAGCACGTGTATGTAATACTTTCAACATATAATTACACTAGATTATGACTTATACATTCTCTCTACTCTTTTTTTTTTTCTCCCTTTTTCAATTCAGGTTATTATTATAGAACCTTTTTTTGACTGCTATGTTCCTATGGTGAAAATGGCAGGGGGGAAACCTGTTTTAATACCTTTGCGATTGGTAGGTTAGCAGGATGAATATTGCTTGCTGTAGTGTTTGCTATATTTTTCATGAAACATAACACTTGTTTGACCTGTTCTGCAGAAGTCGTCATCAGCAGCAACCAGTGTAAGCAGTGCTGACTGGGTTCTGGACCAGGAAGAACTTGCTAGTAAATTCAACTCCAAGACCAAGGCTATCATAATCAACACTCCTAATAACCCTATTGGAAAAGTAAGGTCACATATATCGTATATAGATCCCAAATGCATTTTAATATTCTAAAGCTCTCTTCCACTTCCAGATATTCAGTAGGAGTGAGTTGCAAGCTATTGCAGATCTCTGCATCAAACATGACACCCTGTGCTTCAGTGATGAGGTATATGAATGGCTTGTATATAAAGGCCATGAGCATGTAAAGATAGGTATGTGATAAATCTCCAGTGGTGCATCTTATCTTTTCATGTCAGTGGATTACAAGTTATAAAGATGTGCTGATTCTGCTGTATTCTTTCTTAACAGCAACCCTCCCTGGAATGTGGGACAGAACCATCACTATCGGCAGTGCAGGGAAAACATTCAGCGTCACTGGATGGAAGGTATTTGACTGTTATTGTCTTCATTGTTCATATTTATAATACTAATTCACCCAAAAATGAAAGTTATGTTATTATTTACTCACCGTCCTGTCAATTCAAACCCTCCTCCATAAAAGCAACATAATGTCGATAAGAGCTATGAAATCTTATTCAAACTTCAGATTAAGAAATTATGCATCATGCCAAGTTTGGTGCCAGATCACCATAGAATGCAACAGTCAAATTCCAGAAGGAAAAAATTCCATTGATTTTCTCCATAGAGGAATTGATATTTAAGGATAACTCATAAACCTTTAAAACAGACCTACTGTTTTTTTAAGCACATCATTTCATTTTTGTTGTTTAAATGCAGAGTTTGCTTTTGAAATGCTTTTTGAAAACTTGCATTAGCGAAAAAAAAGAAAGAAAAAAATTGCATCAAAAGAATTCCTGGTGTCCACTTGCCTACCCACTCCCATGAAGCACTGTTAAACATGTAATAGAGTCAATCTCCCTACGTTCTTAAACTATTTAAATATTTGTATTTATCCATTGTTTGCTTCCTGCAATTATAGTTTTTTACCCTGTCCAAATACCCATACTTGTGGTCTTGGCCGCTTGAGAGCGCGTACATGCGACAGGAGGTAAGTGCGCAAGACTGTCCCAGGTTTTAAAAAATGCCAAAGCGCAGTGCCCTTAATGCACACTAAATTCACACTATCTTCAATACCGCTCCGGAGTGGTATTCAAGGCTTAGTGTATCCCATGCATCATGTTTTGGAATAAATCGTAAAACTTTTCAAGAAAGGTCACAGAAACCTTTCCAATTTAAGTTAAATATCAATAATAATTAGATATTACAAATAATTTGGTTGTAAAACAAAGTGTTGCACATTTTATTGGTGCAAAGATAAGTATATTTATTTTGTACAACATTTACAAATTATTTTTATCACTTAATTAGAAGCACAACAATCTAGATTTAAATTTAGTTTAAAATGCGAAGTATTGAAACTAAAAAATAAATCTCTGTAAACGCTTGCATTTTTACAACACTATAAGTGTGTCCCATCAGGTAATGAAAAGTTCTACACACAATTGTGGTCTTCATGCTCACTTGAACACTTGGGCCAAATACAGGAAATATGTCATATAAGTAGTCAAGTGCAACGACCAAAAGTGTGGGTATTTGGACAGGGCACTAATTAAAGCCAATTAAAGGTGCTGTATGTAAGTTTTTGACTCTATTAAAGCATAAAAATACCATAATATGTTTGCAGCTATTTAAGAAACATGCTAAGTTAACATACTTGTTTATCTGAAAAACAATGCAACAGTCAGTTATTCTCCTTTGAAAATGTGCATTCCGGGCCAGAATGTCGGTCTCTGTTTTGGTTTGTGAAACCCGCCCACTGCCAGTTTACCCAATTGTATTTCGGCACCCTGGGTTGCCAGTTGGCAGAAAACACAGCGTATTTCATGTCATTCATCATCAGTGTTGGGGAAAGTTACTTTTAAAAGTAATACATTACAATATTGCGTTACTCCCTAAAAAAGTAACTAATTACGTTACTTAGTTACTTTTTATGGAAAGTAATGCGTTACATTACTTTTGCGTTACTTTTTAAATATGAGCAGGGTTTGATTGTTTTTAATACAATAAGTTGTAATTATAGCAAACGTAAAAGCCCTTTCAACACCAAAAAGTGTAATGAATAAACCTCAGGCTGAAGGAAGAGTAAATTCACATCTGTACATTAGAACGCAGGAGAAGAAGTTCAACACTCTTCAGCAATAAAAAAACAATGAAGCACAATTGTTAGTTTATCTAAAGTCATTTTTGCTTATTAGTATGGTTGAACTGGATCATCAAAGGTCAGCAAAACATTGGTTAATAAAATGGGATTAGATACATTTGTGTTATTTACCATATTTAATTATTGCAGGTTTGCGTCATATTCTGAGTTTGCATTTCAATGTTTTAATTCATTTTGATGAATACTAAATCTGTTTTTTGCGAGTGAGATGAATTAATGCACATTCACATTTAGTCTAGAACTACAGTAGCATGTTCACACAGCGCACTAAATGGGAAAAAGTAACTAGCGTTACTTTTTTGAAAAAGTAACTCAGATATTTTCTTGTAAATTAAAAAGTAATGCGTTACTTTAGTAGTTACTTGAAAAAAGTAATATTATTGCGTAACTCGCGTTACTTGTAATGCGTTACCCCCAACACTGTTCATCATCATGTGCGCTCGTTCCTGTTGGTGTCGTTAATCTGGCAACCTGCATGTGCTTCAAGTCTGAGGAGGAGGGGCCGGGTGAAAAAAAACCCACTCCAATATTTTGAACTGCCAAGTTCAACCGTGTCAAGCCTATGCACAGCACCTTTAAGTGATTAAGTAAGTAATTTGAGCCATTGAAATTACAAATTACAAAGATTGTAATATTGTATTGCAACTCTTTATTGAAGACATTTTAAAAATCCTTATGGGAAAATGAATGGGTTTTCCCATTCCCAACACTCTATTGGCTTTTGTGCAAGCAATGGCGAAGATTTACTATAATTAACAACCTAAATATTTATCTGTTTAAAGCCTCTTATAAGCCACTGTATGGCTTTTGAAGACTCATAATATAGTGCACAAATTATATGAACAACTTTTATGGTTCTTTTCGGTTCTTTTGAAGCTTGATATTGTAAATCATTGCATTTTTAGGTTGATCTTGACACATCATCATTGTATGGTAGAGAGATGCTTTAGGATTCTTAAAACATTCTCCTTTTGTATTTCATGAAAAAAAAAAGTAGCAAACAGGTTTGGAATTAAATGGTGATAAACAAATAATTCCAACATTTTCTAAATAAAATGTTATTTCTTTCATTTTTTTATTTATTTATTTATTTTATGCAGCTGGGCTGGTCAATCGGGCCTGAACACTTGATCAAACACCTCCAGACTGTTATGCAGAACAGTCTCTATACATGTCCGACCCCATTACAGGCAAGTTTTGTCTGCTATTATATAGTTGTACACAATGCACTGTTCTAGACGACATGTTTATGACATAGTTGTACTGCACAGTAGGATGCTGTTGGCCAGGGTCTTCTTCGGGACTTTGAGCTGATGGGTAAACCCGACTGCTACTTTACCTCTCTGGCAGTAGAGCTGGAAGGGAAAAGAGACCGCATGGCAGCCATGTTGAGACAGACTGGCATGACTCCAGTGGTCCCGGAGGGAGGATACTTCATGATAGTGGATGTCACAGCACTTAGTAAGTGAAGTTTGTTAAAAAAAAAATATTTGCAAAGGTGACGTTGTTTGTGGGAAGTTGAATCTGATTAGTGTTGTTCTGTCTTGTCTGTTGAATATAGATCAGGACTTGTCACATATGGGAGATGATGAACCATATGACTACAAGTTTGTAAAATGGATGATAAAGGAGAAGGTATTCTGTTTTGTGATTTTAGGAATAAATAAGACAAAGCACAGTAAAATGTACAGAACTGTCTTCAAAATTTTTTATTTTTTTTAAATATATATATACAGTGCCGTGAAAAGGTTTTTGCCCCCTTCCTGTTTTTTTTTTTTTTACATTTTTGTGCATATTTGTTACACTTAAAAGATTCAGATCATCAAACTAATTTTAATATTACACAAGGATAATGCAAGTAAATACAAAATGCAGTTTTTAAATGATGATTCAATTTATTAAGGGAGAAAAGCTGTACAAACCTACCTGGCCCTATGTGAAAAATGAATTGCCCCCTCCTGTTAAATCATGAAAGGACTGTGATTAACCACATTATTTTAGAAAGCTGAGTTAAATTTCACTATCCACACCCAGGCCTGATTACTGCCAGACCTGTTGAATCAAGAAATCACTTAAATAGAACCTGTCTGACAAAGTGAAGCATGCTTAAAGAGCAACGCATCATGCCACGATCTAAATAAATTCAAGAACAGATGAGAAACAAAACAGTTGACATGTATCAGTCTGGAAAGGGTTATAAAGCCATTTCTAAGCCTTTGGGACTCCAGCGAACCACGGTCAGAGCCATTATCCACAAATGGAGAAAACTTGTAACAGTGGTGAACCTTCCCGGGAGTGGCCGGCCAACCAAAATTACTCCAAGAACGCAACGACGACTCATCCAGGAGGTCATAAAAGAACCCAGAACAACATCTAAAGGACTGCAGCCCTCACTTGCCTCAATTAAGGTCAGCGTTCATGATTCAACAATAAGAAAGAGACTGGGCAAAAACGGCATTCATGTTCCAAGGCAAAAGTTCCAAGGCAAAAGCCACTGCTGACCAAAAAGAACACAAAGGCTCGTCTCACATTTGCCAAAAAAATATCTTGATTATCCCCAAGACATTTGGGCAAATATTCTGTGGACTGATGAGACAAAAGTTGAACTTTTTGGAAGGTGTGTGTCCCATTACATTGGCGTAAAATCAACACAGCATTTCATAATAAGAACATCATACCAACAGTCAAACATGGTGGTGGTGGTAGTGTAATGGTCTGGGGCTGCTTTGCTGGACCTGGACGACTTGCCATAATTGATGGAACCATGAATTCTGCACTCAATCAGAAAATCCTGAAGGAGAATGTGTGTGTGACCTCAAGCTCAAGCGCACTTGGGTTATGCAGCAGGACAATGATCTCAAACACTCTAGCAAGTCCACCTCTGAATGGCTCAAGAAAAACAAAATTAAGGTTTTGGAGTGGCCAATTCAAAGTCCGGACTTAGATGCTGTGGCATGACCTTAAACAGTCCTTTCATGCTCCAAAAATCCTCAAATGTGGCTGAATTAAAACAATTCTGCAAAGAAGAGTGGGCCAAAATTCCTCCACTGCAATGTGAAAGACTCACTGCCCGTTATAGCAAATGCTTAATTACAGTTGTTGCTGCAAAGGGTGGCACAATCAGCTATTAGATTTAGAGGGCAATTACTTTTTCATGTGGGGCCAGGCAGGTTTGGATAACTTTTTTCCCTTAATAAATGAAATTATATATATATATATATATATATATATATATATATATATATATATATATATATATATATATATATATTATAAAATGTATTGTCATTTTTTTATTTAATTTATTATTATTTGTTTTTTAAGAAACTGGCTGCGATTCCTGTAACAGCTTTTGTGGGGGACGATTCAGTAAAGCAGTTTGAGAAATACATTCGTTTGTGCTTTATCAAGGTAAGGAGTGAGTTAACTTTCAAAAGATCATTCAGCTATCTAAAGACAGCATAGCTAAATATGTTGCTATCTTTCCTTTCTGAAACTGTCTGAATGTTGCAGAGATGATTTTAAAATAACAACTGACATCAAATGCCTTACTATTAGTGCTGATGGTATTTAATGGGTTTTTACTACAGCAAGAAAGCACCTTGGATGCAGCAGAGGCCATTCTGAAGAGCTGGAACAAAGGCTGATAATGCAGTAATACATGTGCAGTACTGATCAGATACAATATTTAACTTAAATTGTATATTGTTACATCCTCATACAATAACCTAAACTGCAGCTGAAGTGTTTTTAGAGCTTGTATTTAAATTTGCAGGATCAGTCTTTTTTTTTTTTTTAAGCCTGTTGGGATTATAAATTGTTAATTTTAAAATTAATATTTTGTCACAGGCTACTAGTTGTATTCAATTTACTGAATTTAATGCTTGTATAAATAAAAAATAAATCAAATGTGGGTAAGTCACCATGTTTGTCTGGCTTTTTAAAGGTACTTTGTGTACTCTATCAAAATAATTTCTGAAGGATACTTAACACTGGAGCAATATGGCTGCTGAAAATTCATCACATGACTAAATTACACCTTCAAATATATTAAAATAGAAAACTGATATTCTAAATGGTAATAGTTCACAGTATTACTGTTTTTAGCCTAGGTGAGCATAATAGACTCTTTTCAAAAACATTAAAAAAAATCATATCAGCCCCAAACTTTTCAAAAGTAGTGTAGATAAACATGTGTAAAAGGTACTTTTACATCAGGCCCTGGGTGATTGAAACAGCATGTTAAATGCAGCACCTTGTAGTATTTGGTTTGGCTGCAATTCTGAGGTCAGTTTCCAACACTGACCGTTCATACAGACGTGTTAAATCATCAAGTCCAGTGTTTTTCTTTGCATTGATTTGCAAAGTTTACAGTAAATAACATTTACACCGAGTACAACTCAAAGCGGTGCAGCAGCATGTTGTGGGTGACAGGATTGAGTCTGACCTGCATTCCATATAACTTCTAAATGTTTGTGAATAAACAAACTGAACTAAAATTAAAATAAAATATTACTATTACTAAATAAAATATTACGAAAAAATATATTTTTTATAGAATAGTTTTTTTTCACAAGACAATATCATTTGTCAACCTCAAGATGGCATCATTCAACCTGAAAATGTTCAGTATGTGTGGAACCTAAAATTAAATTAATTATAAGCCTATATTATTGGTCAGTGAATTTGAATTGAACCTCTTTGCTGTACTTTTTCTGTTAACAGCAAATGCCCATTTAGTCAAGTGCAAAGAGTTAAGTAGACCAACGTTAAGATTATTTGCTAACATGCACAAACCACACACTAAGCTGATCCTTTACAAAAGTTGTCACTTTCTAGAGCAGTGTGTGTACTCACTAATAATTTAGGTGAATATATTTATTACAATAAGGTGCACATACAAAAGGATCTGGAGTATTTATACAAAAGCCCCAACTTGTCTTGAAATAGGTTAGATGGAATCCACAGGACTGTTCTAAAAGACAGTTAAATTGTCTGAATTATTATTCTCCAATTTAAAGTCTTTTATCAGTGACACTCAAATTCCCTCCTATATTTCGGTTCACTTCCATTATGCAGATAAAAGGTTCTCTGAAGCCCCAGCAAAGTGAAGGGCGGAGCCTCTCCTCTCCAACCTATTTCCCAGCTTCCCTTTCCTCTTCCTGTCTGTAAATCTGTCCCATGTCCTAACTATCCCCTGGAGAGTATGTACCCTACTATTTCTATGACATTTTCCAAGATAACATCTGGTCACTGACTATCAGATTTCAAAATCAGATTTACACTGTAGTTCAAAAGTCTGAGTCCAGATTAAAAATCTGGTTTAATCTAATATAAAAACAGGAAACAAAGTTTAAAGGGGTCATGGCATGCCTTTTTTATTATTGTAAAACATTTCTTATGACATAAAAATAATATTTAAGAATTTTCAATGTCACTAATCAAATAAGTACATTTTGACATTCAAGTCAAGTCAAGTCAAGTCACCTTTATTTATATAGCGCTTTTAACAATACAGATTGTGTCAAAGCACTTAACAGTATCAAGTTGGAGGATAGAGTGTCAGTAATGTATAATAATAAGATTAAACACTCAATTTTCAGTTAAGGGCATTTCATTATTGAATTCGGAGATGTCATTGTCTAGCTCAGTATAGTTTAAATAGTATCTGTGAAATCCAATTGACGATAATCGCTAGAAATTAAGTGTCCCCAACTGAGCAAGCCAGAGGCGACAGTGGCAAGGAACCAAAACTCCCTCTGAGACAGAATGGAGAAAAAAAAAACCTTGGGAGAAACCAGGCTCAGTCGGGGGGCCAGTTCTCCTCTGGCCAATGTGAGCTGTTCTGTGCAAATGGTCAGTTCTAGCTTCCACTGAAGGACAAGATGTTCTCAAATCATGCTGGATAATACAGTGCTGTTCCACACACCATTTTGCACCAAATAATTGGTTTCCTTAAAGAACAGCACAGTGGGAGTATTTCACGTTTATGATACTGAGCGGAGGAGGCTGTTCAAACACATTACCTTAATCTTGAACACAGAGAGGAGGGAGTTATGAAAGTTCACGGAGTGGATGAAGCAAAACTAACTTGCTTTCCATGGGAAACCCGTATTACTCATGTAGTGACTCTCACATACACACCCAGACAGGACCAGTTAGACCCGCAGAGGCAGAGCGATAGCTTTTCTTCTTCCCCTTAGTCAGGTGAGGTGACTCAAATCAAAACTGCTTCTGCTTTTTTTCATTGAGAATTTCTCAAACGCCACCCATAGCAGGAAACGGCAAAAATTAGCTTCTTAGTAAATTCTCTAGACCGGTTTTCATCTGCCACGGATACAAAAAGACACCGTTAATGCGAGTACTAAAACTTGACCGTCGGGTTTGATCAGACAGGTGCAGCAGTCCTCTTCTACTGTAGTGAGATTGACATGCATCACATTTTCGCTCAGAAGTAAATCCATCTTCTTATGTCTTAACAGAGATCCCACTAACACGTTTAAATGTGCAGTTATATTCGCGCAAAAGGCGTAACCAAATATATGAATCAAATACACGTTTTTCGGTATGGCACGCCAATAAGGGCAGAATTATGGCAAAGATTAATCGGGTTAACATCCAAAACGCTGTATTTGGCATCTTTTTAAGTGGATTTAGTGACATCAAACATCCATTTAGCGTCCGAAAATTTGTATACTCTAACTTTACTCAAGTATAACTTAAAAGTGCACGTAAACGTACTTAGTTGATATTAGGGGTGTCTTCATTGGTTTGCTTGGTGCACATTCTTCTTTGAAGCTCTTACCAAGAGGAATAGACAGAAACCAGGTGTTAGTTGGTGTACAGAATGTTATTTGAGGAAGGTTTCGTGACACACTTGAGTGGAATTGTTGGCAGGAGTCCATCATAAGCTTGCTCAGAGAGGGGTGAGTTCACTGTAGGAACAAATGTGTCGAACAAGTAGGAATGGTGATCACAAACTTATGAAACCATTTCTATTAAAGGTGGTTTAATGTTGACATATACAACCACAAAATGGCTAAATTGTGAGAAATCGTTGCAAAATTACAAAGATCTGAAACAGACTACAAATAGTCTTTAAAAAATGTCAACTAATAAAACATACAGCCAGTTTGGCATGATCACATGCCACAAATATACATTTTTTTGTGTGTGTTTTCATGAATATACATTTTTACATTCCATATGAAAAGTTCAGAATTGCTCTCAACTTTGAGCTGCCCTCTCCAAAATGATAATCTTACAATTCATATATATGTGTACAACCATTGTCATAACATACAGCAGATCCAAATGGCTAATATTCTAAAAATACAGTATAAAACTATAACTTACATTTATTTTGATGATTAGAGTACAAGGATACTTTTATAGAAATTAAAAGAAATTCTCAAAAGATCAATTGAATTGCAGCTTTCTCTCATTTTGCCTTGATAAAATTCAAGTTAATTTATCTGTGCTCTTGGCCAAGGTCTTTTTTATTCCAATAAAATGGGTAGAAGAACATTTGGCAGGAACGCTTTGGTTGGTTTTCTGTACCTCATAGTTATTGTTTGGAAGCCCTGTAAAGAATTTAAGGCATTGAAGGGAATACAAGAAAATAAATAATTCAAGAGAACTCTCTTTGAGCTTGCTCGTCTTGTAAGATGCTCCTATTATGGAGTGAAGAATTTGCAATTTGATGTCTTGGTCAGGTTCAGTTCTTCAGTTGTGTGTTGAAAATCCCAAAATCTGAAGACAGTAGGCACATTTCAGCTTTTAAAAGCAGAGAAAATGTGTGGAAAATGGAGAGGAAAGCTGCAGTTGATCCTGTTGATTCCTCACAAGTTTATAATGGTCACCAATCAGTGTCCCAGTGCTCTGACAATAAAAAGATGCCACATTGGGCTACCAAGACTCAACCACTTCATTCTTGATTCTTAAAACAGGTTATTGCCAATCCTTTAAATGGCAAAATAAGAGCATAGAAGGAAATCAGTTTCTTTTCCAATGTGTCCAACAGAGAGGGAGTTGTTCTGTTGGTTCAGTGTTGCGCATGTGTGAACAGGGTTTATGAGGATCTGGGTTAACACCAGTCAGCGATGTAGTCAAAGTCTGCAAACATCTCCTGCTCGCTGATTGTCAGAAACCTTGGCTCACGAGGTGGAGTCAATATCGGTGCCTCTGAGGTGAATTCATCGTCAAAGTTACTAACATCTTCACAGCCTTTGATGGTCGGCACAAATGGGGGTTGGATCTTCTTTGCCAGCAGTGCAGGCCAATCCATATTCTGAGGAAGAATAAACAAATGTGTGGTAAGGAGATTTTCAGTGACATCTGAAAATATATATATAAAAAAAAAAATAATAATAATAATAAAAAAAAAAAAGCTTAAACAGATGGCCTACTCTGAAAAACGGATGCTTCTTCACTTCCTCCGCATCTCGTTCCCCTGCACCAAGGCGCCGCTCTGGATTTCTCCTTAACAACTGGATAAGGAAGAGAATGTTTAAAGCTTATGAACATAGTTAGCTGGTAAATTAATTTGAGAATATAAAAGTGCCATTATAAAAAGGAACAGTCTTTTCTAATAAAGCAGTGCTGTGATTTTAAGGATTGCCATAGACAATAAAATGAACTGTAGTCTAGGAAAATAGTTTAACCATAGCAGGGCACATCCAAACATACCCTTCTCATTATGGAAATGGCTTCTGTGGAGAGGAACCTTGGATAGCGAACTTCATCGTTAACAATACTGTCAAACACCTCCTCTTCATCATCACCAGGGAACGGGGACTGTAATTAAAATATTATTAATATTTTACATAATAAAGTATTGAAAATAAATAAAAGTGCCTTTGTTTGTATTATTTCCATATCAATGAACATGAGCCTATCAGTACTAGATCACAAATAATAAATTACTTAAATTCTAATTATAATAAATGTTAATTATTGTAGTCAACTAAATTATGTAATTATGTAAATGGTCAATTTAAGACTGAAGTATCACGACAAGCAACACGCCTAACAAAACCACTGAGAATGGATGCATGGGAAGCAGTCATGCTTTAAAAAGAACAGTTGGATGGAAACCAACAAAATGGCAACAGAATGCAGTAAATTTGAGACGTTTTGCAAAGCTGAACTGCTTGACACACTGTATTAAAAACACGGTGCTCATAGAGCGAGACGCTGAAAAACAGTGAGACGTCAAATAGCACAGATGGAATGTCTGAACAAGTTCTGTTCGAATGGTCCATTGGTCTACATCAGGCAGGTTGACAAACTCTGTTGCATGGACTGCTGTGGACTGTAAACCAGTGAAATACTAAAGACCCTGATATACTTCAAACGAAATCGAAGAACGAACTGATTTTACATCATTTTGAACAAAATCCGTCCAAAATGAAGTTCGTTTTGTGAGTTCGAAACGGCTTGCCAATGCGAACTTTCCGCAAAAGTTCTTTACGACTGCAAAACACCTTTATACTACCATTAGTCTGTGACGATTACGACATAGGAGGTGTGCGCTGAGGCTCCGCCTTCTTTCACGCGGAACTCTCCTCTGGGTTCATTTCGTCTCTCGAGTGCTTGGAGGTGAAAATAAAAGGTGTGCTATTGATGAAATGAGACACTGACACTGTTTTTCATGTTTAATACTGCTGATTGCTTTTAAGCAATATATTTAATAAAGTGCCATGTAAATACACATGACTTCACTAATTTGCAGAGCTCATACAACATAACATGTCGCTATGATCAGATCTTTTTTTTTTTTTTTTTAATGCTTGCCATTTTCTCCATTTTTGTTGTGTTTATTTTGTAACTGAGAGGAAAGCGCGCAGCACATATTTACATATTCATTTAAACATTGCTTTCATCAGAGTGGGTGGTGTCGTGATGTTCGCTAACAGTATACCGCTGCTCATGTATTCCGAACTTTCGTTTTACCCCTAAATGATGAACAAACGGTACTTCGTTTTGAGTATACGGGTCCTTAACTGTTCTAAAGTGACTGAAGTTCTAAAGTCACTTTTTATTTTACTTTTCAAAGATTTAATCATCTTAAATAATAATGTAATAAATTATATCACACAAATTAATGTAAGTGAACTTTTTAGGGGGATCTTTTTAATTTACTGTGATATGTTTAATTAGTTAGATTTTTTTCTTTTAACCAACCGACAGTTCAAGTTAACAACATTAACCGTACTCTTCATAAATTTCTCTTTGCAGATCAATGAACTATCCATCCATCATACCTCTCCAACCAACATCTCAAAGATGAGAACTCCCAGACCCCACCAGTCCACTGCTTTTGTGTATGACGTCTCAGTTAAAACTTCCGGTGCTAAGAACTCAGGAGTTCCACAGAACGTACTAGTACGATCTTTAAAGCCCATTCCTACATGATGGGAGATGGAATGAGTTACACTCACATTACTGACAAACAACACATAAATCACAAAAACTTTAGTAACATTATTAATAAAAATACATTATCTACCTTCTTTGCAAAGACCAAAATCTGCAATCTTGACATATCCCTCAGTATCTAGCAAAAGGTTATCTAGCTTCAAATCCCTGCAGTAGAAAGTTCATGACAGTCACATGTGGTTCATAAAACGTTCATAAAGCCTTCTGTTTTTACATCCAGGACTGACGCTTACCTGTACACTATTTTATGGTCATGCAGATATTGCAGCCCCAAGACGACACAAGCAGCATAAAAACTGAGGACATAAAAACAAGTTATTTCAGATGGAAATCCAACTTTTGGGAAACGATCATGTCAAAGTGACAGCAGCAATAGTAAATTCAGTCACTCACATAGAGCGCGGTTCAGAGAACACGTCTGCATGAATGTGCATCATCAGGTCTCCTCCTGCTGCGTACTCCATGACGAAACACACATGCTCCTTGGTCTGGAAACAAGCGAAGAGGTTCACCAGGAACGGATGCCGAACACCGTTTACCGTCTCAAAGATCCTCTTCTCGCACATGAGGCTGTGGATAGATATTAATGTAGAGTAAAAAGACAGTTGACACAAAACAAGGCCATTAACTTTTTTCCTCCAACAATTCCGGTACAAATGAGACATACATACTTTAGCTATATTGCTATATTTAAGACTTTCTACTTCAACATATTGTCCTCCAGTGTGACAAATGCATTTTTAAAAGCAGAATCATTCCACTTTGTCTGTCAGTTAACATGGACCCATTAACTGCATGCATAGTGAATAAGCTAAATATTACTCAAATGCATATAATTTTAACAGTGACTATTAATAATGTATGTAGCATTTCATTTGTATATACTGTAGATTATATAACAAACAGTTTGTATTTATTTTATGTATTATTTTTATTTTAGCCTCTGTATCAGAAAGATATGGCATGAGAGAAAATGAATGAGAAGAAAATGGAAAATTGGAAATGAAGACATGGCAGGAAGATTAAAAAAAAGTTACAGCAAGTTAGAGAGTTGCTAGCATGAGGACTTCCAGTGTCAATCTAAATTAAGTTAACCAGAAGTCAATTATCGAATAAATATTTATATGTATACATATACATTTATAAACACATTTTCACTATTTTGCATATTGTCAACTAAAATGTTATTTGAATAGCATTTTAGTACAAATAAATGGACTAACATTAATAAATGTGACATGCTAAAATACTGACTAAATTCTAAAAAACATTTTTTAGCAAAAGACAAAAACTGTAAAAAAAAAAAAACACTATGCATGGTGGCTCCACCACGTCTAGAGTACAGCTCTGACTCTTTGGCCTTAATAATAACAGGAAGTAAAACAGAAGCAGAACAGTCCCCACAGTATACGATAACTGATGACTCTACAAATGCTTCCAAGCATCCTCATGAAGTTGTTCATTTATTTTACTTAAACACACATAGATAGCCTTTACCTGTCTACTTCATCCCTTGCAACAATGTCACCTTTCTTCAAAGCTTTAATGGCAAACATTTCTCCAGTGGTCTTGTACTCAGCAAGTAAAACCTGTTGAATAATTAAAGGGATGAGACAATGCAACTGTCTGCAGGAGCCACATCCCAAAGTGGCAGCATGTAGACATAATCTGCTACCATTACATAAATGGTTAATATACTGTACATTTATGACACATTTGCACATTTTACAGAGCTCGCCTTATTGCATATGTGAAAGCAAGTTTAAGTTTACCTTTCCAAAGTGGCCACGCCCCAGAACAGCTACACATTTGAAGTCTGTCAAACTGAATGGAACTTCCTCTTCTTCCCTAAAGGCATAACCACACACTTTGAGCATTTGACTACCGTTAACGTATGCATGCTGTTTATATGTAGCCGTGATGTCAGTCATCCAAAAAAAGGGGAAAAAACTATTATACCTTATTTCAGTTTTTCGTTGAACTGCAGTCAGTTCCAGGCCAGGCTGCTCATTTTCAACCAGACTGTCATAATCTGGTTTAGCTACTGTTTTGTTCAGGAAGTCAAAGGTCGCTAGGGCATCCTGTAGGCGAGAGGCATTTAGAAGTACTTCAAGAGAACTCCCCTTATTAATAATACTTGCCTTCAAGGGACAGTTCAGACAAAAAAAAAAAAAAAAGAATCTGTCATTGTTTACTTGTCATCATTATATTCCAACCCCATATGACTAACTTTTTCCCATCAAACACAGAAGGACATGCAAGGCAGGATGTGAATGGTGACCAGGGCAACTTTGCAGCCAAGGACAACTTTGCTGTAGCTCTGTAATCTTATTCATCCAGTTATATTATTGAATATGCCAGTGGTTCTCAAGCTTTCTTTATTTACAGGTACTAGAAGTGTCCATCGATTGAAATAAGTAACTAAAATTCCAGAGGTTTGAGGAGCTACAGGATCTTCAGGCATCCAATTCTTTTCAACCAATGAATTTACATGACTTTTCCTGTCATTAGTGATATATGTATTTACACTGGATATAGATTTTTAAATAAGGATTTAAAAAATAAATAAAAATAAATCTTTACTCACCATTTCTACCCAATAAATTATTTTAGAGCTTAGCATAACTGTAAAAAAATATATATATTTGTTATAAAATGCCCATGGTGTATTAAGATTTTAATAAATTCTGTGACTTCTTCAGGGCAAGAAATCACACATTACAGCAGAAATCACAGTTGTTGGTACATTACAATTTTAAATATCTGGATTTTAAGTAGTTTAGTTGCTTTTTTAAAGCTTGGTTTGTCTTATCTTAAATCATTTCAAATCATCTTTGGATGTTTGGTAAGGCTGGTTGAGAACCACTGGAATATACACGTTCAAACTGAGCACATCACATTCACACATCATCTGTTAAAAGACAGAACCAACAACATCTGGCAGCAAACTTCATTTGAAACAACTTGTCATGCCATATTTAATTATATGTGAAGATGAATGGAAATTGCCAAATCTCATTCACCTTCACGTGTATTTAAATAACTTCCTGCCAAGATAATCAGTGAATAACTTAAATTACTTTTCATCACACAAAGCTTTCCATTCCAATTCCATTTTCATCCCATCCTCTTTCATTGCATGTCAGATGGGTCATGATCAACATGAGTGAAAGATGATATTTTTCAGTTCTTGCTGAACTATTCCTTTAAAACAACTGCTCCTGTACCTGCACCTCTTTTCCATCTTGGGATCTTATCCGGTGATGCAGTTTCCTCTCTCTCAACTTCGATGGAGTGCCGTTTTGAGCGAGGGGTGGCTGGTTTGTCAAAGTCTAATTTGGTCACAGTGGGGTCGCTGAAGGAGAGAAGACAAATCATAAAAGTTGACCACATGCCAGTTTCCATTTTAAACAGTCCAGCGGCTTTGTTTGGGGGTCTGGAGATTTACAGAAAAGCTACATTATGGAATGCATACACTGGGATACGGAGCAGGAATGTTAAGTCATCTCATTATCTAAATATAGAGCACCAATTACATTTCCAGACAGATTAGTCATTGTTTATCAAAGACTGCAGAATAATTCGAGGGTTTTCCGCTACCAGATGCTCTTTTAGGAAATGAGTCTGTCTGGATGAGCTGGAATGCATTTGAACACATATGTACCTGGGTAGGGAGTGGGCGTCTGGGTGGCCGATGGGTACCGTTTCAGGGCTCAATGCTGAGCCTAGTTCTGCCGCCTGAGGACTGAATGAGGCATTGATTGAAGGAATGGCTCTTCTCACCAATCTGCCCCAGGTGGCAATGTTAATGTTCATCTGAGGGGCACGCAGGAATGTTTTACCTGAGAGGAACAAGGTTTATGTATGAGATGAAGAAAGCAGAAGCAAACATCTGAACAGCAGATAATATTAGTTCCAAAACCTAGTGTGCCATTTATGTAGACACTTTTTTAATGTACTGTAGACATGCTCTCCGATACATTATTTTAGCAAAATTCTGAGACAACATAGCATTTATTCCTTCATGTACAATGCAATCCCAGAATGCTCTGTGACAAGCTCAATAAGAAAGCAAATCCAGGATGGCTAAATATTTGTGTTGTGAAAGCCTGTTCACACCAGGACAAATATTTTGTGTGAAAACGCAGTGAGATAAACATTTAAACTTGAATGACAGACTGTCTTGTCTCTGTACTCTTGTATTGTTTGTTCTTTGATAAGCACCATAGCAAACATCAAAAAATCTGAACAGCTGTTTGAAAACATGTAAACAGAAAGTTGCGCAGCGCTTTGTGTACCGTGTAACTGGGTACTGCTACTGTCAGAAACTGAATTTACATGTTCATTCAGCCCTGTCTGTAGTTAGTCTGAACAGACAAATCACATGCGAAAACCAGACCAAATTTAAGTGCCAGATTCGTATTGATGTAACCAGCCTTGAGATGGCCTTATAACAGCATTGTGCTGTTAGCTTAGCAAAATGCAAATGGAAACTTTTGACTTGAGTCTCCCATGCGGAGCACTATTTGCGGGACTTTGGCACAATTTTGAAACAGAGCTTAAGTCTCTAAACCAGCTATTCACCTTCTTCGTCTATAAATGGTTCAAACGAGTTCAAACAAGGTCAAAGTTCATTCTGACTTCACTGTGTAAACACTGGCCCCACAGCAGTGCAATATTGAACCACAGTACTGTGTCAAAAGTAGGCTGCTTAATCTAATCTGTTTAAGTGAACATGTCAACCCTTCTCAACACGGAGGCATATTTGCCACTTCATAACCTTACCTTGCTGTTTGGAGAAGATTTTCTTTTGCCTTTGTAGTTTAGGTCGTCTCTCAATAACTGGGTTAAAAAATGTAACCTGTATCCAAAGAGGTAGAGAGAATATCAATATAAATGTCTTCTACAAGGCCATCAAATTTGTATATTGCATGTCTATGCGTGATGAAAAAGTACCTCAGCAAACAGTGTTCCTTGCGGTTCCAGGTAAAGGCACATGCCATGACGCTGGTTGTCCAGGAAGTCTTCCAGCCTTAAAAACTTAACAGCACACAGTGAGCGCCAGTCTCTCCAGTACACAGCTATCTCCAGCTCACGAGACTACAGGTCAACCAAAAAAACATTCAATATCTTATATTAAGTATACACACACACAGACAATATATATTTATATATCCTCAACCACCACCAAATAAATGTATATGGAGGACTAGAAGTGCCAGTTAAAAATTTAAAGAAATTAAGCAATCATTTATCAGTATATTAGCTGAAAAACTAATAATTATATATATATATATATATATATATATATATATACATACATACATACATACATACACACACACACACACACACACATGCATACATATTTTAATAAAGATTTTTTTTTTTTTTGCCATTTTTGCCTTTATTTTGATAGGACAGTAATGAAGTGGGAGAGAGAGCGGGTACAGAATCGGGGAAAGGTCCATTTCAAAATCTGGACGCCCGTAGCACAACGGCGCTATATGTTGGTGCGCTGTCACGAGGCTATCGGTGCCGACAGCTCAATTAAAATTTTATATGTTAGATAAACGTAACAAATTATATTTATAACTCATTTTTTGAATGCCAAAATTCATTTAAAATTGTAATTGAGAGAGTACTGGTCAAGTGCTTTCTTTTTTAATTTATTGATCAAGTTAAAAACGCCCAACAGTTACCACTTATGAGTTTTACTACAGTTCACAGCCAACGGTTTGACATTTACAGGCCTTTTACAGGTCTTTTCAGAGTCTGTCTGCCATTACACAACTGCTGATTAGAGCTCTCACGTTGCCTGCCATGAGATTAAATGCTTATGCCGTCACACAGCCAAAAGCAAATCCAAACCCATAGACGTGCGTGTAAATAATCGACCCTCAAAAATTAATAAAATAACAGAGCAAGCAAGCCTCTATATCAGGTTTACAGGAATCACTAATGAAGTAACTGAAGGAGTCATTTAATTCACTCTTATTTAACCCTTGCTCCTTTGGGAGATGTCAAATAGAAACCCGAGCAATTCTATCAACAGAAAAATAAAAAGCGCCTGAAAGCAAATACAAAATCAGCCCATTTCTTAATGTGGAGGATTATAAAGGACAAGTTTGGAAAACAAAACAGGGAACTAATGCTTATTGTAAACATATGAATGTAAAAATTAAACTGACGTTTGCTTGTGCAAGAGTGTGACTCAAACACACAGCCATAATAGAAAGGGGACAATTATATATGTGAGAGTGAAGAGATTACGAATGATGACTTTTGATCCGCCTTGTCCGAGTTTCCATAAGAACTGGGTCAAATCTGGGATTAACATTTCCAAAGTTAATTGAGAGAGGCTGGAATGGAGAGCATGTGTGCATATGTGTGCCCATCTACTCATGTGTCGAGAGGATTATGGGATAAGACTGTGGTTTGACAAGTGTGTTTTATGCAATTTTTCTTGCATTACCCGGTCAAGTTCAAGCGTGAACTTCTGATCCCAAGATTGGTTGCTAACTGGCTTCCAATGGGTCTGTCCCACAACTGTATTGTCCAGCTTCAGAACGGCACTGATTTCATCTGTCATAATAGTACAAAACATCTCTTAAACTATTACTTTAGAGCAAAAACATGAATATAAGTTCATTAGGGATGTATATTTAATACATTGATTAATGTGTTTTATAAAAAAAAATGCTAAAAAAATACAAAATAAAAACTCCCCAAACATGTCTGTCTGCATACAATCAAAATAACAAAAATACATAGACAAAGAATTTAAAAGTTGTTCAACAGTTTGGGGTTAATTTTTTCCTCATGCTCATCAAGGCTGCATTTGTTTGATCAAAAATACAAAAACAGCAACATTCTGAAATTTACAATTACAATTTAAAAAGTAACTTTTTCTATTTTAAAATGTAATATATTTCTGTAATGGCAAAGCTGAATTTTCAGCAGCCATTATTCAGTCTTCAGTGTCATGTGATCCTTCAGAAATAATTGTAATATGCTGATTTGGTACTCAAGAAACATTTCTATTTATATTATCATAGCTGAAAAAAGTTGTGCAGCTTTATATTTTTGTGAAAGCTGTGATTTTATTTTTCAGGATTCTTTGAAAAATATAAATCTCAAAATAACATCATCAAACAACAGCATATTTTATAACATTATAAATGTATTTACAGTCACTTTTGATCAATTTAATTTTAATGTTACAGCTTTCCTGTAGCTCAAATGGTAGAGCATGGCGCTAGCAACGCCAAGATCATGGGTTCGATTCCCAGGGAAAGCAAGTGCTGATAAAATGTAAAAACTGTAACTCGAATGCAATGTAAGTCGCTTTGGATAAAAGCGTCTGCTAAATGCATAAATGTAAATGTAATGTATCCTTGCTGAATAAAAAATTTAATAATATCTTAAAAAAAAAAAAAAAAAAAAAAACATACTGACCCCAAACTTTTGAACGGTAGTGTATTCACTTAGACTCCATGTCAGAACAAGTGTTATTTTCCACATAACGTTATATAATAAAAGTAAAATCAATTTACCGGTGGAGACAATGAGTGAAGATGAAATTAGATGGCAAATTGCCATGTTTCACATAAATGTGAATGATAAATGTAGATTAATGTATCTAAATTTAGTTTAATTTACAGTGATTACCCGATTTGTTCTGCTTCAGAATGAAACCGTGAAGCACAATGGCCATGCAAGATTCTCATGAATGATATTAACTTGGATTTTCAACAAGCATTTAAAACAAAGCCACTCAACTGGACAGATCATCAGACTTGGAGAGCGTTCGGCTGCTGCCAGACTTGTTCTTGTTTCCTCGGCTCATAAATGAGGATCGTGCCTCACTGGGGCTCCAGCCGGGCAGAGAAACAGATGCGGTCTTAGAGCGACCTGGGACGTTCTCCAGGAGGTCCTGACAGCCCATGAGCCTCACGTCTAATGTGCCTGTGGATTTACAACAGAAACCCAACTCAGAGCCAAAACTCTGCGTGATCTGAGATGTAAATCACCAAACACATCTATTCTGATTAACACAAGATAATAAGTGTGCAAACAATTGCAAATGTCTATTTCAAGACACACGCAGTGGTTATAGAGCCTTATATGGAAAGCACTATGAGTCTATAATGGTAACGTAAGCTCTCTCATTCTCCTTCAGAGTGAAGGTCAAAGTTGTGTGTGATAAAGGCAAGGGTGGGGGAGGGGACCACTGGGGCCAAGTGTGTTGAGACAGTGTGAAAAGTTGAATGCAGTTCCTACATGCCTATACCCAGACAGCTGTTGCCCTTCTCAAACGGGGCTATATGTTCAGTACCATGAGTTGTGATAAAGGACTAAAGAGCCTGTTCACACTGGGAGAGAATATTTGCAGTGAACAAGACTATAAATTGAAACAATGAATTCCCATGGATCTATTAACAGAGACTAAATTCGTCTGAACACTGGAAGAATTTTTCTTCCCCATGTATGGTTTATTTTTTTCTTCTACCAGTGCCAAAACATGTCTACCAATAAAATATAAGCATATGGATTTTTGGAATTGCTCCAGTACAATTGGGGGTGCTATTTTACCAACTAGTACTGAATGCTAAATGAAGAAGAATCCTGCTTATAGTGGAATCCATTTGCTTTCTCTTTATTTCTCCTTTTAGGTTTACCAAACTGATGCTTCAGGAGTTCATAAAGAGATAATAAAAGTGAACCATATGACTAGCAGTTTTAATCCAAAGCCTTTATATGATAAACAGATTTAATTTAGGCTTTAATTCACATATAAACACTGATCAACACACATGCATAGAGCACATCAAACATGGTCAACAGCATTTCAAACATACTTGCTTGACAAGTGACAACAAATGCCACTATTACTCTTGCGACAAGCAAGCACTTTTGAGCTTCCATTGACCATATCTGATGTGCAATGATCAATGTTTTATTTGAATAAAAGCCTAGACTAAATGAATCCTCAATTCATAAAGATCACTTTTATGAGCTCTTTTTGAAATTTCCTAAGCATCATATTTTTGGTGGAATGGCTTTCAATGGAGAGACAGAAATCTCACAGGTTTCATTAAAAATATCTCAATTTCGGTTTTGAAGATGGACCTCTGCATTTTATGAATGGCAGACAATCTAAAATATGCATTGTGCCACCTGTTGGACTGGAGTAAATTTGGTTTTCTGACAAATATTTGATGAAAAATGGGATTGTTTTGTGATTCACTTCACTTTTGCACTTTTCTCCCAGTGTGAATAGGTTTTAACCCCATTACAAGCCGTCTAATTTCTAAAATCAATCTAAAATGTGAACAGTAAATACCGTGTGACTATGAATTCTGTTTTGTTACCGGTCAGAGCAGCTGGTTTGGCCACAGTGCTGTACTTGTTGCTGGTGGACATGATGCTTTGGCGGGGACTGAGAGGTGGGGAGGACACCATCGCTAACTCCTCCATAATCAGATTACTCTTCGGGTGATTTTTGGGCAGCTCACTGAGTCTCTGCTCCAGAGAGAACTTCAGCAGGTCTAGCTTCTGACTGGACTCATTCAAGCGTGCTTGTGCCTGCAAGAAAGTCAGACAATGCTTACAAATGCATACAGACACAAATACTCACATTTTGAATGTGACAGTGCTGCCTTAGAGAATAAGGATTTAAATGTATCTGGGACAAATGGTTTTATTCCAGAAACTGTTGTAGATTGTTATTATTATTTTTATAAAATAATAATTTTAATACTTAAAATAATAATTACTGTAAAATAATACTTGTAGTTTTATTTTTAATAAATACTCTCTTTTTTTAATAATCACAATAAAAAATTCTGAATCATTGTTTTTCCAAATTATTCAACCCTACCATTTAACCCCATTAAAATGTATCCAGCGTAAAGTCAGTTTTTCAGCTATCATAAAATTATTTTTATTTTCTATTTTATTTTTAAGTTCATCCCATTAACTCTATACTGATTAATTGTTAATAACAGAAAAACAACACTTTGCGATATCAGTTTTCTCCACTATCATGCAGCCCTAAAGCAAACCCATTTTTTTTCTACCTTGCTCTACCAGGTGAGCAACAGGAACAACTTCAAATAAACATTGATTCAGAGGCACAGAGCATTCTTTCATCAGCCAGTATTCTGATTGACTGCTATCATGCGGCAATAGCTTCAATCTTTTTTCCCTGTATCTTTTTTGTTTAGCGTTGTTAAAGAAAACTGGTTTCTGTCAGGCAGTAGGTGTGACATTTTTGTGTGTTGTATAACAAAAGAATATCATTTAAAGGACATTTTAAAATCCTCCAACAGATAGGAAAAACTGAGTATAACACACAGGAATAAAACAATTACATGATAGCTCTAAAGACCATTTAACCACTCTGTGTCATACCACAATTATGGTGTAAAGTGAGAAATGCTGTAAACATTTGGCCCTTGAGGCAATGTAGGCTATTAAAAGTATATAGTTAAATGAATAACTGCATTAAATGGATACAGATATGTGAAGCACAGGAAAAAGATGAGAAACGACTATAAAAAATCATTATAATTTAGAAATGGAGCTGACCTCTGAAAGAGCTTTCTTCTCCGTCACCTTCCCTGTTCCCAGCAGTTTCATCACATTCTTGGCACCTTCTGCCACAGCAGACTCTATCCGGAAGTGATGTCGAAGCTCTTCTATCCTCAAGTCCAGAGGACTGATTATAGGCTTGCTTGAAGTCACTGCAAACATCAGATTTATGTTTTATTACCACACTCCTGCCCATTTAAATTGCAAATCACAGATATAATTAGAGGAAATCAGCTACACCACATACCGTCATTGTTCTCATAGTTCATCTCGCTGGTCTGGCTGTCTTTGAGAAGCTGCATTCGAATGAACTCTATCTTTGTCTTGCTGTCTTGAAGCATCTGTTGAGCTGCTGCGAGCAGTTTGCGGTCCTACAGATGAAGCCACAGGAGGAGGAAAATAAAAGAATTCAGAAAAGAACAGAGGAATAAAAAGTGCACAAATAGCACTTTGTAAATGACAAGTATTACTTATTTCAGATCCAGTTCATAAACCTTCAAATAGAAATACAAAAGGAGATATACACTTCGGTTCCATTTCTATTTAAAATAAATGTTGTTCTTTTGAACTTTCTATTCAAAGAATCCAAAAGGTCTTGTGACACTTTAGACTGGAATATTGGCTACTAAAAATTTCACTATGCAGTCATTATTTTAAACAAGTTATTTATTTTAAACTGTAATATTTCACAAAATTACTATATTTTTAAATCAAACAAATGCAGCCTTGGTTAGCATTAGAGGCTTTAAAAACATTAAAATAATCTTACAGACTTAAAACTTTGCAACAGCTGTGCATGAATCAAGGTTTCATGTCATTTCTATTTAAATGTATATTAAGTAATGATCGCTTTATATATTTCAATATTTCAAAACATATTACTGTGTAGCACTCATACATTATTTATTTATTTGTTTTAACGCCATATAAGCAACAATGGCTATATTCATGCCAACATTAACAGTATCATTTCAATACATCATTAATAATAATAATAATAATAATAATAAAACATTTGCTTAAAAAGCAATCACTATACAAAAACATACAAGTAACAACAATAGTATAGTAACAACAATAGTATTATAAATATCATATAGAATTTTTCCATTTAATCAGTGATTAGCCTGTATTAGCCTGTATTTTACTCACCTTCAAGGCATCCTAGGTGTATATGACTTTCTTCTTTCAGACGAATCCAATCGGAGTTATATTAAAAGTTGTTCTGGCTATTCCAAGCGTTATCATTGCGGTGGGTGTTTCTGTTCAACAGTCCACAACACATCAACTAAAGTGCGCGCATCCATCCATAATAAAACATGCCTCTCATGGCTCCGGGGGGTGAATAAAGGCCTCCTGTAGTGAATCCATGCATTTTTGTAAGAACAATATCCATATTTTAAACGCAATAAACACTTCTCTCTCACTTCATCTAACTGTGGTACGCGAAAGCCGTTCCGGCGGGTGACGTAGGACGTCGGCGTTGTGTGATTAGTGACGAGCACGGAGAGAGAACAAAACAAAATGCCGGTCATGAATTAGAAGTACAAACCGAGGATTTATAAAGATATTTGATATAAGCCAAGAGGAGACTGGTGTTCCTTTGCTAAAGTAAGGAAACTTTGCTTCCTTTGCTCCTGTAAACAAACTCGTGAGACTAGCATATCTCAGAGACGCGCGTGCTGCACATACGTCCTACGTCATCCGCCTGGAACGGCTTCCACGTATGACAGATAGCGGATGTGAGAGAAAAGTATTTATTACGTTTGAAAACATTTGATTGTTCTTACAAAAATGCATGGATTTGCTACAGGAGGCCTTTATTCACGCCCCGGAGCCGTGTGAGGCACGTTTTATTATGGATGGATGCGCTTTATTTGACGTCTTGTGGACTGTTGAACAGAAACACCCACCCACTGCAATGATAACGCTTGGAATAGCCAGGACAATTTTTTATGTAACTCCGATTGGATTCGTCTGAAAGAAGAAAGTCATATACACCTAGGATGCCTTGAGGGTGAGTAAATCACAGGCTAATTTTCATTTTTGGGCGAACTAACCCTTTAATATAATTTACTATTGGGCATCCTATTAAAATGTGTTTTACCATCAAAAAATTCTTACACAAGTGACAAACTGGGTTCTCTTTCCCTTTCAATAAATATGAATGAGTGAGTCTTGAATGTCTAATTCAACATCTTATCAACCTGGTCATATCTATTTTCAAAACAGTAATTCTTTCATTTACTACTGGATTCACCTCAAATAGTTTGTTGTATATGCATTCATTCCATTCAATTTGCCATTTATTAATAATGTACAGATTTACTCATACACTACATTCTCTTATTGTTTGCATATCAGGGACTATATCTTTTAGTGAAAGGATAACAATTGTATACAGCCCTAAGTATTTTAACATTAGATCACATTATTTTGTATATAACACACTAAGTTGCTTTTTGAGGCAGCCTAAAAATTCCCTCAAACACCGGTCAGTTTTGACAACCATAAAAATGACTTTGTTTGTTTTTTTGTTTTTAATGTAAAAAAGGAAAATATTTATGTATTAACTGTTCTATAAAAAAATGGTCCTTGAGGCCATACTCTATTGTGAATATAGTCACAGCTGAAGGGGCTGCCTGTCACACTCTTTAGTTGTGACCACATTCACAATAGGTTATAGCATGACTTTAGTCTTAATACTCATACTTAATTCATATTTTTAATATATCATATTATTTAAAGTTATTAAAAGTGAAACCCACAAATTAAAAACGAAACCATCCAAAACTCGTTTGAAGTGTAAAGGGATGTTTCCTCGTCACACCAAACATTCAAATCAAGTGACTGAGTCAGGAATCTCTATGGACTAAACTTCCTGTAAGCAGCCATTAGAGGCTGACGTTACCTTAGAGGCCTTTCCTCCGGATGTCTAAAGCAGCTGGGAACCTGCATGCAGGACTCACCACTTTAAAAAAAACAACATACCAGTTGATTTGTGTTTTTTTTTTTTTTCTTTCTTTTTTTCCCCACAGTCCAACCAATGGTGTGAGTTTGGGAAGCGAATACCTGTTTGGCCCAGCATTGAAAGACAAAGAGTTAGCAATTCCCTTTGGTGCCACAAGTGGCGCAAGAACGCAGCTTTAAAGCTCTTAAACAGAGCAGTCATGTAGGAGTGTAGGAGTATCACTTAATCAGAGTGAGTCAAATGAAGTCATGTGCCATAGTGCAGAGTATGTTTTTGTAAACAGTTCATACATCTGGAAATAAGTCAGACTCCCTTCAGTTCTGTCTCCCTGTGTTTATCATTCCATATATTCCCCCGAAGACTGTTCGACTGATTTAACAGAACTCCTTTGTGAGTCCTAGATGCTAATTTTAGCCACAGAGCCTCTTTAATTAACAGTGTCGGTTCTTGATAAAAGGGAGGAAAGGAGGGTCGGACACTTTAGACCAAAGTCAAGCCAAACCATGAGAGCGATTCTGCTGATACTACATGTATGTTTTCAGACACACTACATGCACAGCACCAAAGCCTGATTTCCTGAGGGGGAGGGTGGAGAAACATAACTGAACTGTTCTATTCCAGTTCTCCTTAATGTCAGCTGCACCCTAGGGGGTTACAACCATGACATTGGTATATGTGTATAAATGAGTCTAGTTTGGCTTCCTTTACCTCTTTTGGAAAAAGGAGAGGAGATTTCAATCAATTTTAGGGAACATGTTTGCTAACATCTGTTTTCATTTCTTGGGCTGAATCTTGTCTCCCAAGATCTTTAAGAGATCAAACGGCTTATCCTCTCTGGGAGAAAAAGAAAAGTACAGTATGTAGTGTAATATAAAGATGAAGTGTATTTTTTAAATACTTTTCCTATTCCAACTTAATATGTAGAGGTTACAAATTTACACTTTAAGGTTGATTTAACTGAAATATGTAAACAGTGGCTCCATCAAAGCATTCTAAACAGCCCAACACTGCAACATTGGTTCAACCAGTGGTATGAGTTCGGGGCAGGACTACTTAATGGCAAAAAGTGGGAATGTTTTTGGAAATGGCCCATTGTTTTTACAATATTGCTTTGTAACACGACAATCCCCCCAAAAAAAAGGAGAATCCTTGTAAATAACTTTGTACCACAAGCAAATGCATTAGACTACACAAACCACTAGGGGTGTGTGATATTGACAAAAAATAACCAATATTTTCTGGGATTTTATCGATAACGATAATTAGACAATATTTTGCGGAGTGTGTTATTGTGCTGGTACCTTAAGGACTGCCGTGGACAACTGACTCAAAGTATCAAAGTTTTTGATATTTTTCATATTATGTGTGGTGTTCAGTTCACACTGATAGAAAGTAATCTTTTCTAATAAGTTTAAACTGATTTTATTTTATGGTCATTTTTACCTTTATAAAGTCATTTTTTCTAAAAGTGTCCATTATCTTTTGAGTCACATTCTTACATTTAATCAGTGAATTAGAATAATAAGACATTTGGGCTGTTAGTTACCAAGCAAATTAAATCAACACAGAATCTGCATGTGAAGTGGCATTTAGATGTATTTACACACTGTTTATTGCAAGACATGAATGTATTTTACCTGCGATTACAAATGCATAAATGTTTTGATATATTAAACATAAAACGTTGAATACTGATATTTGAAATTATCTGAATAATAAAAGATACTTTGAATGTGAAATTAAAACCACCAGTAGGTGGCAGCAAGTCATTGTTAATAAGTGAGTCATTGCGATTGAACCGAATCATTTAAACAGTTTAAACAGTTGATTCGTTCAGGAACAAAATACCACCATCATGTTGCTCACAGACGCAAAACAGTGCTGTGGCTGTGTTTGGAATTATTTTAGTTGTCGCAAAAACAGGAAATATATGGTGTCTAAAACGCAAGTCTCTTACTTAGCTTCTTGTTTATTGAACTGTTGTAAAAAAAAAAAAAATCAATATCACATTTGTAATCATGGTAATAGGGCTGTGCGATATGACGATATATATCGGATGGACGAAATAAAAAGTCTATCGTTTCATATTATGCTCTATCGTTTATTTTGTGGTGTCGCAAAATACATTGTTTACGCTCATACTTTTTCATCATTTGGATGACTGCGATCTTTACACGCCACCACGGTGCGTGAAGGGGAGACAGAACCAGGTGGCTCCGAGCAGGAGCACTATCAGCCAGGACAAAACGAGGAGCTCGTTCCTAAACGAGGGACTACATCTGTAGTATGGACACGCGTTTTAAGCACTGCAGTTTTAAAACAACCGATTTTAAGCTGTTGAAACACAAACAACAGAGCTATATGCGTGCGCCGTCTCTGTTTCAGTGAGAGAGGAGCACGCTTTTTTTTTCCACTTTATTGGACTTGAACGATTACATAAGCACAACTATATGCATAAGAATCCCCGTCTTTGCAAGTATCCTCATAAACACAGCGATTTAGGTCTGAAGAGAGAATAAACAGCTGAAAAAAAACGCATAGCCTATGTAACAGTATATTGTATCCGGACTTCGGTCTTAAAGGGGAAGCTGTCCAATATTCATCCTGTCTGCCATTAATCAAACAACAGTGAGAGATCTCTCACTGCTCTTGACTATATCACTTCTGTAACTTTAATAAGAATAAATTAAATAATAATAATACATTTATATATAGCCTATGTATAGAATCTATACATAATGCACGTGTTAATTTTATCTAATTAACACAATAAAGACTAATTAATTTACACAATGTATGTAGCGTTTCTTATTTATGTAGGTTTTTGCCCTATTGCTTGCAATTAGTTTATTATCCTTATTTAATCACTGACTGTTTATCTTCAGTGAACTTGAGTTTGTTTTTCTCTCTTTTTAGGCTTCACTATATTGTTGGGATTTCTTCCAAATTTTTTTTGCATCCAATAGCGTTTACTGTCTAACATTAATTCACATCAATACACATTACACAATACAATACAATACACACACAAAAAGGCATGTTCTTACACGCCTTTTTTGTTTTATATTGTATTTTTTATATTGTATTATATTTCTATTAGTTTGATATTGACATTGGTGACAAGGATTATGAAAATTATATGGTATCAAAGATTTAATATCATAAAAAAAAAATTAAAGAAAAAAATAACTATCGTGATATATATCGTTATTGTGATATAGAATTAGTTATATCGTGATATAAGATTTTGGTCATATCGCCCACCCCTACATGGTAATATCTGGAGAAAACAGCACTCTTCGTGTGAAATTGATTAACTATATGAAATGGTATAAATGTATACATTTTCTGCCATCATATCTTGAATTTGTGATCATTCTAAATGCATTTTAATAGACTGAATCATGAACACACTCTAAATACGCACACTTGACTAGACTTCACGTAATGCATGCGTGCGCTCTGTAGGGGTATTTTGAATGATTTTTGCAAAATACTCAATGTCAAATCGCACATCGTTAAAACAACAATTACGATATTATTGCAGACGATATACATCTCACACCCCTACAAACCACACAACACAGATCCTCTAAAGGCAGACTACTACCTTGGAAGAGCCGTTGGAATACATCTGAATCATATTCTCCGCTCCCTGTTTCACTTTGAGCTCGATGTCGGCCTGTTTCTTCAGAGCGGCCAGTCTGCTACTGTTGGTGGACATCCGTGCTTCACTCTTGGGGGTGTCTGGGGTTAGCGGGTACTCTGATATTGGACAAACACAAATCAACATCAAAGAGTTAATAAAACACTAAAACAACAACACATTGTTGGGAATGTTGGAGAAATGTGACTAAACATATGGGCAGGAAATGCACACAAGATTAGTGAAACCACACTTGATCCTTCAAGGCAGGTAGGAAATGCAAAATGCAGGACAGATAGCATTGTCATTTTTATGATAATAAACCACAAACAACTACACTGAAACAAAGTGTGGCTGATGTGGCCGATGATGCTAAAAGTTTGATTAACTAAGCAAAAATCTTTGTTTTTGTTTGTAAACCTTTAGATAAAACCAGGCTTTTAAAAAAAGTCCAGTCCACGTTATAAGTAATTCTGGCCACTTGAACCACTTACATATACAAGAAGAGATGAATTATTAAATATACAGTTCTGCTAATGAATATTTTGTTTAACTGCTATTAAGATAAGCACCTCAGATTAAAACTGTTTGTGTAAGATCAGCCAATCAGATTAGAGCTTGCAAGATCGAGAAAGATTTTTCTAGGTTGCATATGAATGCGAAAGCCAGTGAATGGTCTGTGATGTCTGAGGATGAGACTACATTAAGACATTTTTTAATCTATTGTTCCCTACCAGATTAATGTGAGGTGATCTTTTTTTTTTGGGATATATGAAGAGTTAATACTATTAAAATAGTTTTAAGGTATATTTAACACATATTGGTAACATTAAGAACACTGAGAAATCACAACTTAAAATGTGTAACCAAATAACATGGCTTTTCTTTTTTAGCATTTGAGGAGTTGTGTAATAAACAGAAATGACAATGATATAATGACACCCAGTGAAGGACTTGTGCAGGCAGGAAAAATGCAAATTTTCTCTCAGGTGACAGTGAGCCAGTTTCTCAAAGACTCTCTGTGAGAACAACCAGGCCATCATGGAAAGACTTGCACAAGATTTAGCAAACACAACATGAGCAAAAACACCTTAGGAGAAAAACTAAAAGAAGAGGGCAAAACTGGATTGCCAGCATTAAAGTTGCTTCATCTTTACCTAAACAAGTAATACCTAAACTACTACAATATGCATGCAATTTAGAACTTGATCAAGTTTACACAAATGACCTATGGCTAATTTTGTCATTTTTCCTCTGAAACACACACACACACACACACAATACATACATGCCATGCACTTCAGGGTTGTTTTATGATTAGCTGAGGTTCAGAATGATGAGATCATCTACTCATGTCCTGACAAGAACACTAACCACAAATTATACACCTGCAAAGGTAAGGTGGAAGCCCTGTTTCTGACAGCTCTGTCATGACGTATAGAGAACCAAGGCAAAACATTAATATTAATAAAACAATAACAGTCAGTAACACCAGAAAACTGGTAGCTGAATTGTGACATGCAATACTAAATCTACTGTTTTAAATATCATATTGCTAATTAGACATGCATCTTATATTACCTGATATCAATGGACAATATGGACTTTTTGTACTGCTTTTAATAATATTAACTGATATCAATGGACTATATGGACTTTTTGTACTACTGTTTAATGGCGGATTTGTCACACCACACAGGACCATTTCAAATTCATTAAAAACATGAAAATTGTGAAAAACTTGATGACCACTTACAATAACTAAAATACACTTAAAATTCATTGTTCCTTGTCTTGATCTTGTTGATTAAAAAAGGTCCATTGACAGGTTGTGTCAACTACCCACACACAAAATATGCAAATTTATATTTCCCTGCAATTATATTATATAAGTAAATATATAAAACCTTTTAAATTACTGCCAGTCATCATTGCATGAAGACAAGCTAGATAATACTGCTGCAGATTGACTATTAAAAAGGCCTGTAATTAAAACCAGCCTTAAATGCACAAACCTAAGTACTTGACAGGTTTTAACATTTTTTACTTGACCTTGTTAGAAACAGACCAAACAGGAATACGATTAATTCCTCCAAGGAGAAGACACCTCCCTGAATGATTCATATGTTGGGAATTCCCATGTATTTCTTTTTTCTAACTGAGTGCAAAGTGATTATTTCAGATTTCTTAGTAACACATACATAGAGAGAGTATATCAGAATATTCTTGTATAAATGTTTATTCTTTTTGCTACTGTCTTATGGAAATACTGGAGATGTTCACCAGTACCATTTATACATATTTCACATATTTTGTTTCATGTATTCTGCACAATATTTTAATAAAAATAAAAATGTCCTGTTAAATTATTAGCACACAAAACCAGCCGACTGCATTGCAAAAAAGTGTCAAGGACAGGTTTATAGAGCCTTCCTTTACTGTTTTTGTATACTGATTTAAAGGGGCGGTTGATTGCGATTTCACTTTTTTAAATGTTAGTTAGTGTGTAATGTTGCCGTTTGATCATAAACAATATCTGCAAAGTTATGACGATGAAAGTTCAATGCAAACGGAGATATCTTTTAAAATTATGTCAATTTAATGCCTACAAAAACGGCTCGTAGGGACTACAAAATTTTACTTCCCGGGTTTGTGACGTCACAAACCCTGATAAACCCTGCCCCCAGGAACATGCAACAAAGGGGGGCGAGGCCATGTTGCGTGATGTTGGCGTAATGTTTAGACGCGCATGGGCGGTTCATAGGAGAAGGGACAGAGCGGTGTAGAATAAAAGGTAAATTATGTGAGATATATATATATATATATATATATATATTATTTATATTTTTTTTTTTTAAACGAAGCATCAACACATCTTAGACTGCATCCCATAAAAACAATCAAGCCTAGAAAATAATAATAATAAAAAAATAAACAGGCAACCACCCCTTTAATAATTTTAAATGTTCCTTATTTTGACACAGGCTAGAAGACTACATTTCAGACTAGAAAAGAAAACAAAAATATTGTACATGCAGTTTTGCTATTTACATGCTTGCAACAACATTCAATCTGTATCTGATATTAATACTGCATTTATAATAGTATCTTGTCATGATAGACATTTGACCAAAAATGTAATGCATATTGAACTACTGTACTTGACAAATAAATAATTTCTGGTAGAGAACAGCACTAACAATATGAAGGTCATGGGTTCAATTCCAAAGAATGCATAAAGTAAACAGGCATGAAGTAACTTAAGTATTCACTTTGAACTGAAGTAGTGAAACTTTTGACTTCAGTATTACAAATTCAAAACACATACATACACATATATATATATATATATATATATATATATATATATATATATAAAATGTAAATGGGAATTACTCAGCTAATTATACTGAGATTTAGAGTATTCCTATAACCTTGTCTAGAAGTGTTGCTGAAGTCTGGTGAGTGAATGACTAAATCAGGAAAAGAGCAAACCAACTCTCCAAGAGACATTATATGCATTCAATCAACATGCAACCTACTGCAATTGGACTAGTTCCTATCTGAAAAGCTGAAAATAGATTGGAGCAATAAATAAATGCATACATAAATAACACACTGCTGCTTTTATAAACACACAGTACAGTGATTCAATGAGGGATTTGTGGAACTAACCAGGAAAAGTCTCACATTTGCCATGGGTTTCCCCAATACTAAGTGCCAGGAAAGACATGCTTCCTGTCCTAATTCTTCTCTAATCCCTCTATCACCCTCCCTCTCTTGAAGATGAGCAGTGGCCTGTAGCACGAAGCCGGTTTTGGGTTTTACCAAGGTAAGTTCATGTTTAGCTTGATCAGACTCTCGGAGTTTCAGAGATCAGAATTTTCGGGCTCAAGAAGGTGGTTTGGTTTTGAGCGGGTTTCATTACCATGGTAACTTGCGCTATATATATATATATATATATATTTATATAGATAGATGGATAGATAGATAGATAAGCTTTAATATATCTGCTGCAGCAGAAGTGTTTATTCCTGCCTTGTAAATGCATTTAAATTCATAAAATTTTTAATAACGATATCTCTTAATCTTCAGCAGAAAAATGAATTGTGCTGACTCTCACGAGAAGTGAATCAACCGACGCTTTGCTGATGCTCTCCATGTTCTGTGTGATTGGCTGCTTGGTGCATGTGTCACTTTCAGGTGCTCGTGCTCCAGAGTTAATCACAAACTCTGAGTTGACAGAGAATGTTTATATTGAGCTTTGTGAGCCTGGTGTACCTTTTTTTAGGTTATGAATGATACAAACATTGACAGCCAATCAAAACCCTTCCTACTTTAAAGTGTGCGCTGCAATTATGAATAAACAATATCATCATCTGTTGGTGTGGATGCTAATATAGTTATTTTAGTTATTGTTCTGGGTGTGAACAGGTCTCAACTAAGAAAAGGCATACAGCTGGCGAGACACTAACAAATGCATGTGCATTCAGAGAAACTAAAAGACATTATTTCAAACAACAGACATCCCCTGAAGCACTAGCAGAGCAAAGAAATTACAGCCTTGTAATCATGAGTTTGCATTCATCATGTTCTCCAAGTCCACAAAGAGTCACACTATAATATAAATCACAACCCACAATGCCATGAGCATAATGCAACATTTACACACACAGGGATGCAAAGACTTCATCCTTTATCATACTGCCTCTTTGCATTCATTTATGATTAACTTGACAGTTTCTGAGTCACATTATACTATTGTAATATTATTGATAATAAAGTTCACAGGGAAATGAAGACAGCTGCATAACTAATAAGTGTTCTTCCTTCTGTAGCTAACTCATGGTTCAAATGAGCAACAATATCAAAATTCAACTGCAAGCCTCTTGTATAACCAAAAGCTCAAATGCAAAACCTTCTATTTTGGATAATCCCTTAAACCCCTGGAAAATCATTATCATTGTTCTTTGTTGTGGTGATTTTTTTTTCAACAGTATATTACAGGGTAGAGTAATATACATGGATAACTGTTGTTTTGGACACAAAGTCCTTGGTTGTACAACCACAGTAGAACAAAAAAAGTGCTGTGGTTGTACCACGGTACAGTAACAGCATGAGATGGTAATAACATGGTACTTGAATGCATACCATTATACTGATGATAACAATATTTACATACCATGTTATTTACAATGTACCTCAACATAGTTCAAAGAAAGCTATGGTATTACCTCAGTCCAAAACAAGGCATTGCCATGAAACCCGTTTATTACCACAGCACCTTCTAAGGCTTGAGATCGATATTCTCAGTGATTTTATTATTTATTTTTAATTTGGCCATAGCAGCAAACAATCGCAAAAGAGTTGGTAAGTGATTCATTTCCATGTATTGGTTCAATTTATCTGCTTATCTGATTTAAAACTAATTCAAACATTTGTTTTCACTTGTTCCCCAATGTTACCCAAGTGTTATAAACATTGGTAAATATTGCTGTTTATTACTATGGATTGGTATATTGGTGCATCTATAAGATTATGATTAAATACTGTTCCTTTTGATGTTCATTTAGTGAAAAAAATATTTTTAACTAGATTTTTACAGCATTTTTAATCTTAGAAATTATGGTTTGTCATTAAATGACTAAAATCAATAAACTAATTTTTAAGCAATTTCAGTGCAAATAAACATTTGGCTGAAAAACATCAAGATATAATTTTGAATTTATTTAAAAAGGAAAAACATACAAAAAAAACGTAGTAGTAGTAATATGGTATTTTTTAAGTACAATTTTGTCAGTGATTAATAACAAATCTACAATAAACACAAAAGCTAGAGAGACAGCCATACCTACAACCTCCTCTGGGTCCTTCACCACTATGTGTGCGTTCAGTTCCTGAAGCTCCTGGTGCAGTTCCTCCACCTTCTTGTTGGACTTTTTAAGCATGTTGTCCACATAAGCCAGACTCTTCTTATCTGTGGTCACCTTCCTCAGGTTCTCAGCTCCTTCTTTGATCTTCAGCTCTTTGCGGATCTCTCGTTTTATCTGGTCCTTGATCTCATCCAGCTTTTGTTGGACCATGGTGTCTGAGAGGTCCAGATTTTGGCCAAGACCAAGACGTTCTGAAACCATCTGACCCCGAGTATCACTCTGAGGAGCAGGAGAGAGAAAGAGATAGCAGAAATGTTTACAATTATCCGAGGCATTCAAAGACATGGAATGCATCCTGGAATGAAGCATCATTCTCAAGATGCAACACAATGGCAAGTTCTCAGAATAAGTGGTCTGCATTGTGAGAGTAATATTCTTTTCTATGCTGCAGAATGATGCAAATTCACTTTCACATGCAAGGTAGAGTGCATGATCCGGTTCAGCTTGTTATGCAACGGAATAAAGCAGCAGCTAATCAGCTTGAGATGTCCCAGAGACCTCGCAAGAACAATGCAACTCCTTTAGCCAAGCACAAGTGTCAGGGACAAACAGAGTGTACACGATGAAGAAAAGAAAATCTAGTTGAAATTTTCTAGAAATATACCCTGTAAACCAGGAATTGGTTTTATTTGAAAGCACTTTTATACCATTTTTAAGGAAAGTGTAATTTTAATGACTCCAAAAGTAACAATAAAAAAATAAACATTTATTATAACTATAAACAAACATAAAAAAAATTATAATAATAAATATATAGGAAACTGAGTGAGTGGAACTGGATCATGAAAGGACTATGAGACAGGACTTAATTTCAAGGGCAAGCGCAATTGTGCCATATGTTTGCCCAAAAGGCTATGGCGTCGGCCCGACAAACAGCTATATTTTTTATTTTATTTTATTAGACTTACTGATTCTGACAAACAGTCATGAAGGTTTGCTAGGGTCCTCTGTAAGAATTAATTTTCGTGTTTATTTATTTTTTCCCTGAATGCACCACATGACTTTGATTTGGGCAAAGTTATGAGAACTCAAGAACTCTGAACTGAACAGAGCTTGATAATGAACTCAATGTCTTCTGTAGACCTGCATTTGAAGTTGTTTCATAATTAATGACCTTAGCCATACTGACAGTGACACGATTATGGAACTGAACTGACTCCACACTGAATCGGAATTGAGCTAAATAACGTCACTATTGTCTTCTGCAGAACTGCTTTACAGCTGAAAATGAAGTGTTTCAAAATAGATTAATTTTGCAATATTAATACTGTTATTGTCCTGTTTATTACTGGAAAGCTGCTTTGAAACAATCTGTATTGTATAAAGCGCTATTACATAAATAAATGTGACTTGACTTGTTGAAATGAAATGAAATAATGCCAAGCATCAGGCATCAAAAATGAACATCATGTCACGGACAGAAAAAATCCCAAGTGGTCAAACAATCTCAAGCAACGCTGCTACATTAAATCTCATGTACACATAAAAAGGTTGTGTTGCAGAATTACATTAATGGAACAGTTCCCCAAAAATGAAAATTGTGTCATTATTTACTCACCATCATGTTGTTCCAAACCTGTAGGAAATGTAGAAAACTTTATTTTACGGTGTCCTTGTTACATGCTATTACAATAAACTATGGATAATTACATGCAAGTAACCCTAAGACAAACCCTAATCCTAACCCTAAGCATATAGTAAGTACATTTAGTTAATTAACATTACTCCGTACATGAATATATAATTACACTGCAACAAGGACACCTTTGAACTGTAACCGGAAATTCTTTCTTCTGCTGAACACGAAAAGATATTTGAAAGAAGAATGATGGTAAGCAAATAGTTGTTGGTACCCATTGACTTCCATATTATCTTTTCCATACTACGGAAGCCAACGGCCACCAGCAACTGTTCGGTTACCAACATTATTCAAAATATCTTCTTTTATGTTCAATAGAAGAAACTCATCAACGTGAGGTTGATAAATGATGATAAACTTTTCATTTTTGTGTGAACTATCCCTTTAAGACATCTGCACCAATTCACTATTTAGACATTTAGGACAGTTTGTCCTCATTCATCCAACAACCTCTTGGATGATGCAAGTGTTCATTTTGTAAGGTTAAAGCATACATTAAAACAAGTTCAACTGAGAATCTTTTTCCACCTTAGGTCAGTTCAGTGCACAGCCTCCTCACTACAACATGGTTCTCAAAGTTCACACAAACATGCCTGCGTGGTGAATGAGAAGACCCCTCCTGAGAAAGATTTATAGACATACAGCAAACACGGGGTTTGGCATTCAGAGCGCGTGTTATCAGCAGGGTGGGGTCAGCACACACAGATCACTGACTGAGCAGCCCAACTGCTTCAAATCAACTAGATGTGACCACACAGAGCCAAAAAACTCAAGTGGTGTGATTTAAAACTAGAGGCTTCCTGAAAAAAAAGGGAAGAATCAACATCTAGAAGTTCACCACAAGCTTTAAAGTGCAACAGTCCATAAATTGTAAAGCTATAGCCTATATACGGAAGAAATCATATCAGTTTTAGTGGTGGTGGAAGAAAAAAATGCATTCAACAATGCATCACAATTCTTCTGTTTATTTTGATAATTGATCAATATGTCGATTATATGTTTGATTAATTGAATAATCAATAAAAAAAGCCAAATTTTATCCTCAGTATTTTTTTAAGTTATTAGACCATATGATGCCAATATTGTCCTCTAAAATGTGCTATGAATACAAATATAGTGATGTATTTATGTATGCTTTATATACGTGCAAATCGGGTTAAAATATAAACATTACATTTTAAAATGTACCATAGTAAAGAAAAACAAAAGCACAGACTAAACACACATTCACTATTAATATAGTAATTAGATTACATATATATTTCATTACAGCAATTCCTTTAGAGTTAGTACTGCTCTCATAAAAATAGAACTACTTGTTACATTTTTAAACCTACATTTAAATGAAAAAAAAGCATATTTAAATGCAACAAAACATGCATTTTAGTCAGAACAACTCCACTCCCTTTCTACTGTTGGGAAGCCTGTGAAGTTTAATGAAGACTTGCCTGCTGTCAAGACGAGCCTTTATGCAAAATGGAAAAACTTGAGCAGCTGTAGATTTTTTTATTTTTTTCCATTACTGATTCTTATTTTTAATCTATCACTTGTTAACCCTAGACTCTCTCTCAAATGATTCTGGATAACTCAATATATATAAATATAGTAATAGTACTTTATATAATAATAATAATAATAATAATAATAATAATAATACACCATGCCAGAAATTTACCTTAAATAAAAATTCAGAAACTAAAACTGTTTTCACTTCATTAAAATCTTTTCATAAGAGTCAACTGAAAAGTAAGTTCTGATAGAGATCAAGGCATAATAACAAATGTTAAAACTATGCAATTCCACAAGCATAACACCTCATGACTGCCATTATGATATTCAGTATAGTGTTGTCAAAAGTACCGACCGCGATACCATTCGGTACTGAAATTTTAAAAACGTCCATTTCCCGCTAAGATTTGAGCGCTGTTGAGCGGATTATTAAACAGCGCTGATTGGTCATAGTTCACGCGCTCAACAGATACATCTGTGATTGGCTTCAATGTCAATGAAGCGCTTGAAGAGTGTGAAAATCATTCAAATCTTAGTGTACTGTTGAGTGCGAATGGTATCGCGGTCGGTACTTTTTAAAATTTCAGTACCGAATGGTATCGCGGTCGGTACTTTTGACAACACTAATTCAGTATATGGAAACATTTTGACATTTGAACAGAATGAAATCATCTGATTCTAGGTTATTATACATTCACTTTTTCTTTTTTTTATTTAGGCTTCTATGTAGAATATTAAACAGAATATCACTGATTATTTGCACCCAAACATACTGTAGCTGTTAAAAAAGTGAGATTCCTTGTGAATTGTGACTGCTTGGATCAAAACAGAATCAATTTTTGAGAAATAAGAAGGTTTAATAAAATGTGTGTATAATAAAAGACTATGTACCACACAATATAGAACTGGTTCTTACCAAGAAATGGACGATTCCAGCTGTGCATACAGACCCCAACATTGTTCTCTCTTAATAGCACAAAACCCTCAAGCTATTTTAGAGATCCAGAACTCTCCAAAAATATACATTCCCAAACTTAATGTAAAACTATAAAGCAGCACAAAGCTCTTCTAACAAGGGGAGCCTGTTAAAGTGTGGAAATCAGTCCAGCGTTTAAGCTAGTTTTGGCAGGGAAGAGTTCAATTCAAGGTAAGCCTGACGTCAGATAAGCCATTTGTAAATCTATTGCTGAATGACGGCGACTCAGGTCATGGTGGTCGTAAAATAACAAGGGTCAAAGACATCAAGCATACTACAATTCCAGCTGCCTTCCTCAAATTCAACCAATCAGAACCATACATCAAATTATTACTAATTTAAATCCGTTCACATGCTAGAAAAAAGCAAGAGACACCAACAATCCCTCATTCAGTTTGCTGTGATAAGCCCGGCTCACACTGTGCGATTTTGGCCACGATTTGGTCGTCTGAGACAAATTTTGAAAATCCTAAAATATTCCTATAATCCTAGGCTAAAATCTGTAGTCTTTGATCGCTGGTTTGACATGTTCACAGACAGCCGATTAATGGCTGTTGCGATCAAATTTCACCTCCGACGAAATTCTGACAGTGTCAGAAGATTTGGCACACATTCCTGCAGTGTGACTACCCCTACGATGAATGTCAAACTGTCTCCGTTTTTCAAGACAAGCTATGAGCAGAATTAATGCTAGAGAATTATTCTATCAGCCATAAACTCCGGCGCTCCCGTCCTCCGCTCGCGGAATTCATCTGATACGTTGCCTTTTCTATATAAACACTGATTGTGCCGCTGTTTTCATGTGGGTGTGTAGAGCTGCATACACTATTCTTCTTAAATACGACATTTCGGTCCCGCGTGCAATGCAGTTCGCAGTCACTGGACGTGTCCGTACAAGTTTTCTTGCGCGCACCCGTTTTTAACTCGTCTTGACTGGCGTGCAGTCTGACATTAATGACAACTGAGATCCCATAGTGTGACATGATCATCATGTTCGTACAGTCTGACAAGTACAATCCTAAAGGACTTTTAAAAAATCGTACAGTGTGAGCCCAGCTTTATTTAAAAACCTCCAGGAGTCAGGGCTCCATGCATTAGCATAAAGGTGCTGTCACATTATCAAAATTTAGATTTCAAAGGCAAAAATGTCCATGAAGCACAGCTTACACAGAAGTCACTTTAAAATCAAACAGCATTCTGTTGGTCAACGTTGCAAATTTGTGTGACTAGGGCTGGGTATTGAGTTTGATATGTTTTAGACACTGACCGAATTGCCTCAAATACCATTGAGTATAGAAAAATCAAGTGCTGGTGATTGGCTCTGGTGAGGAATCAAGGAAAAACACTAGTTTATGCCTGTTAAGCCCAGAGACGTGGCTCACATGACGCTGTAGTGTGTAAGCCTCAAAAACACATAAATGTTGGTTAACATTAGTGCGTTTAGTTTTAAAAGTGTTTTAAAGTAAAAATGATCTTCGTCCATACTGGCATTTCAGAAAAGATCTCAGTCCACACTACACGCCCGAAAACATGTGTTGCATGACCATTCATGCGCACTCAGGGCTCTAGACTTATTCTTCCCATTGGTGCTCTTTTGTGACTAAACTTTCTCAGTTGGTATTGGTTTCATAATTTGGTCACATTTTTTTTTTTTTTTGGTACAACATGGGATTAATGCATGCCCATGAACTTTTATCATAGTTTATAGTTATATGGTAACGAAAGTGGTTAACGTTCAACCCGATCTTTTTCATCAGTAGTATTATTTGTGACTTGAATATTGTGAACGGGAGTTGACTATGTTATAAGCCAGGTTTCAGAAGCTCTCGCCTTAGAAATTAAAAAGCACAACAACAATAAAACAGTAGGCTACATTGACAAACTAGCTATGATGATGAAGACGAAGAAGATGAAGACGAAGACTATTAATAAGAACAATATAAAATGCACTAAGCATTAATGAGCTGCTGGATTCATGAATATTAATCAGGTTGTCTGCGTTCGCTCAAACTGACTCGCTGAAATCAAAACAGGGACAATAATAGGTGAGCGCCAGCCGATGAGATTGTCGTTTGAGCATTAGTTCCACCCACTACCGGAGAAAACGGCAGTTCTTAAAAGCTGAAGAATTCCAAAATGAACACTGTTATTTTGACAGGAAAATACAACAAAGAATATCATTTACATGTAGTGCGTCAATTCTGCATGTTATGTAAGACTCTCTCGCTCTTTATTTCTTTGCGTGTGCGACGGCGAGTCATGCGCCTTCACACTAGAGTTTACGGTACGTCAAACACAGGTGCGCTGAGCGTCCATTCAGAAGAACTGAAAAAAAAAAAAAAAAAAACACAGATCTCTTGACGGACAGCGAAACTCTGAAGCGCTCAGTCATAGTGTTTGGCGAGTTAAAATATATCTGTGCTAAACTTATATACTTAGCCTCCAACTTACACACTGGCGAGTAAAATCTGAGAATTTATTAGCCAGTGGCTAATATTAGTCAATATTAGACGCCCAGGGTGAAGATTTAGTCGCATATGCGAGTGATTTACTCGCAATGTTGAGAGGGTTGTATTGTTAGTTTGTTCCCTTTTTTTTTTTTTTTTTACAGAAACACTGAATGACCAAAAAAGCACCACCAGATAGAGAATAGGCAATTTATTGAAAACTGCATTTAAACTCAAACAGGCTGTTCATCAACTGATCAAAAGTTTAAGACCATAGCCTTAAAAAGTTAAAATCTGCACAAAAATATGGCTTTCATGTTATTGTCCTTCAGGCAGTCATACTGTCATGACCTCCTGATGGCAAAGGCAAAAAGGCTTTCTGTCTTTGAACGTGGCAGGATTGTTGAGCTGCACAAGCAAGTGTGCGCGCAACACTCCATCGCTGCCGAGGTTGGACGCAGTAAGACATTTACATTTCTTAAAAGATCCTGAGAGTTATGGGACAAAAAAAGTCAAGTGGTAGACCCAAAAAAGATCAGGGGAACACGCAGGATGGTCCAAAAGAGCGACGTTATTCTCCTGGAAGAAGTCCTTCATCAGGTGGGCGTTGTGAACTGCAGCGTTGTCCTGTTGAAAGAACCAGTCATTACCACACAGACGAGGGCCCTCAGTCAAGAGGGATGCCCGCTGCAACATGTCCACATAGCCAGCCGCCATTTGACGCCCCTGCACAACCTGAAGCTCCATTTTCCCATTGAAGGAAAAAGCACCCCAGATCATGGAAAACATCTCCAGTGGGATCTCCTTGTCATGCCAGTAACGTTGGAAGCCATCAGGACCGTCCAGGTTATTTTTTTCTCGTCAGGGAATTCTCAAAAACTTTCTTCCACCTTTCAATGCCCCATGTTTGGTGCTCCCTTGCAAATTCCAAACGGGCAAGTTTGTAGCGTGGGAGGAGACGTGACCTTTGAAGATGTTTTTTTGTACTGTAAGCCCTTCTCTCGCAGATGCCGTCTTATGGTTATTGGGCTGTAGTCAGCATCAGTAAGGGCCTTAATTTGGGTCGAGGATCGGCCTGTGTCTTCACGGACAGCCCGTCAGATCCTCCGGCGCAGTGCAGGTGAATTTTTTTCTTTGGGGGTCTACCACTTGATTTTTTTTGTCCCATAACCCTCAGGATCTTTTAAGAAATGTAAAATGACTGTCTTACTGCGTCCAACCTCAGCAGCAATGGCACGTAGCACGCACCCTTGCTTGTGCAGCTCAACAGTCCTTCCACGTTCAAAGACAGAAAACCTTTTTGCCTTTGCCATCAGGAGGTCATGACAGTATGACTGCCTGAATGACATTTTGAAGCAGTATTTACAACCTGGTTACAATCCACCAGCGCGAAATGCGAATACTTATAATGTTTCCCCCGGTCTTAAGATTTTGTTCAGGTGTGTATATATACATACATACATAAGTCCTTATACAGTGAACATTTAAATATGCCTTTAAAATGGGGTTTATGCATACCATTATGTATATCAGGATACTTAATATAAGACAAAAACAAATACAAACAAATTGGAGCAGTCTGATGCAACCCATAAGGTTTATTTAAACCTTATCCAATAGTAAACTGTGGAAGGCAAAATAAACATTTAATCTCCTAATATTGAGAAGTCTGATGCAACTTAAACATTGTCCAATACAAGTCTGAGCTGGACACAATTAATAATAATAATAAAAAAAACTAATTGGAGTAGTTTGATGCAGCTCATTAGGTTTAATTTAATTTTAGGTAACACTGCCCAATGTTAGAGAGAGGACAAAATAAATAGAAACATTTAAACTCCAATATGGAGAAGTCTGAAGTAACACATAAGGTTTAATACTGTCAATAGAATATAAGACTGAAGAAGAAAAAAGAAATATAAACATTTAAACTACTGAAAGAACAAAACGGAGTAGGCTAGTTCGATCACGGTTATATCACGGGCGCTGCGGATATAATAAAAAAAATACATTCTGATTATTTGCGGGTGGATAAAATAAATCATAAATGACGCAAATATTAACTACATTTTTTAAATACATATTTTTTTTCATCAGGCAGACAATTTAATTTGTGTGTGTGTGTGTGTGTGTGTTTGCCTGATTGGGAAATTGCAGTGACAGAAACGGTGACATTCCAGATAAAGTTTGAAAGGAGAAAAGCCTGTGTTAATGCTCTTGATTAGGCTAATATGGCCAAAGAAGATATTTTGTTTTATAAATAAATGTTTATTTAAAAGCAGCCCACGATCAGCTTATTATGTTACCGTTACCCCTTACGGCTCCGACGAGGTTTTGTTCCGTCCTCCACGCGGTGCCAACTCACAAAAGCAGCACGGAGAGCCGCTTCAGAAACATGCCCGCGGCGTGGCTGATATAACCTCAAGCACTGAGTAGAGCGGCTGCGATCAGCTCCAGTTCCCGTGGAGCCGTAACGCGCCGCAGACGCATGCAGTGATGCGCAGATCAGCTCTAACGTCACTGAATCTGCTGTTAAAAATTAACCATCCATTCATCATATCATCATGCAAAACATACATGACAAATAGTGATTTTTTCATTGTTTCTCGAGACATCATAGCATTTCCACACCGGCGATGACATGACTGCGGCGCCAAATCATTTATGTCCCCACTGCATCATGTACGTCCTCACGCGTTGACATCATCAAATTGCGATCGGTTCGTGAGATCGGCCAAATATAGTGAGTACCGATTGAGTCATAAAATGTGATTATCGGCCGATACCGATCTCCGGCCGGTCGATCAGAACATCCTAAAAATCATGTGTTTATTAGCTTCATGTTTCTTCCGTGGAAATGTTTTCCTGGGTTTTTTCTGTACAGAACTGAAAGCGGAAGTCCTTTGTGCAGTGGCTCAGAAGACGAAAAAATAAAACCAAAGTTTGTGGTAGTGTGCAATGTAATTTTGTTAAAACAGATTTCATAAAATTGGTAATTGTTCAGAAACCGGTATCGAAGTTAAGGTATCAGTATTGAAACATTTTGAATAATACCCAGCCATGTGTGTGAGCCTGTTGAGATATCCGCCTGGGGAAATGTTTTGCCTTAAAGCGAAATTTGTGATTTAGTGGATTCCTATTGAAATTATCAGATTTAGCCAAACAGTGGTAAATGTGACACCACCTTAAGGGTCACAAGGAGGGAATGTAAGATGTAAACTGGTTTTAAGAGCCAAGAACCTAGTGTGGCTGGAGAACAACCTCACTTTCCTCCTCAGCTTTCTGATATATAGCAGTGAGAGACAGGGAAACGTCTGTGTCCCGTCTGTGGAGAGTCCTGTAAACGCTTTGGCTGGCTGAACACGGAAAGTAATGCAGCTAACAGAGAAGCCAGGAATTGACGCTGAAGTAAGACAATGCCAAGAACATGAGTCAGTGACAGGGTGGGGGGGGGGGTAAAATTAAGAATAGGAGGAAAGGATAAAATTAAGAACAAAAAGACATTGGCCAAGAATCTTGGTTGGGTTTTTCTCCCATAATAAATGCCCCACCCTGAGAGAAGGACCTGGCTGTAGAACAAATCCACTCACAGGGAACACAGTGGCCACATTGCATAACAAACTAACTCCCACACAGCAGACAACAGGTTGCCAAATGGCTTGTGACACACTGAGGTTAGAAAGACCTTCTGATCATTTAGGCTACCTGTACAAGATATCAGATGACCAAAGCAAACTGCAAAACTTCAAAGACGTACCTATACCTAGACTTCACTGCGGTTTCCATCTGAAATTAACACTAGAGGCACTAAAACACCAACAACTTTAATTCCTTTTCACACTTCTGTGATTACAGGGCCAGATTATAGATTAATAAAGCATTTTAATGTGGTTTCTTGCACAATGTTAAATGACCTCAAAACACTTCTACAGTTGTGAATGATTTGTAAGCGAATACATTTAAATTTGCATCCACAGATCTTTATGTAGAGCTTATTTGATGTAGTAAACTTGCTCAGTAGCTCACCTGGTACAGCACTGCATGAAACAGAGTCACGACACTCGACAATAGAGTGCAAATTCTTGCAGAAGCAAGTTGAAATTGTATTTTTAATTGCCAATTTGAAATGCCTTTATATTATGTTTGCTTTTGTTCAAACTATATTGGTTAGGCTTAGGGTAGGGTTTAGTGTACATTATTTTCAACCTTTTAACTTTTTAAACTGCACAATAAATATTTAAATAAGAGGAATCTCTGAAACTGGTGTTCCTCAGTGTGGTCAGAGTTGCTTCAATGAAACGCACTACTGGACAATAGTGAAGCGAACAGAGAGAGAAAGACTGAAACTGATACTGCAGATTCTCTCTCCCCTTGACATTCTTGTTCCTCTCTATGAGAAAACTACTGAAATTGTATTGCCATTGTTTTTTTAATGCCGCTATTATATTTTGTGCAGCACTTTGAGCTGCATTTAATGTATGAAAAGTACTATTCAAATAAATGTTTTTTTTATTAAAACTACAATGATTTTAATGCATCAATAAGTTTCCTAGACCATTTCCGTTTGTCACTAGTTTCAGGGTTTCTCCTTGTTTAGTGATGCATCTATTTAAATTGCATTATAAACATTATATAAAAAAAACTTTAGTGTTTGATTCATAACTCTGTTTAAGTCAATCAATCAAAACTCTGAAGTCTAATCAATTGAATATTTTGCATTACATGTAATAATAACTGTGTTACTAATAATACAGGTTAATATGGCTGTATATTACTATCATTGTTATATATTATTGCATATAACTGGAATTTGTTAAACATAAATAATGAACTATTAATTTTATTTTTTTTAAATACTAAAAAACAATTTATAAAATTTCATAAACTATTATTGCTATATTATTATTTGCTATATCCCTAAGTTCTAGCGTCCATGCGTTTAGATTTACTTTTGTGAGTTAAAGAGTTCAAAATGGGTAGGGAGAGGAGTTCCAACATGTGAAGCCCTCTATAGAGCTATGCTGGGCCTCCATGACATCAGTGACTGGCCAGTTCTCTGAAATTCCACCCACTGAAGAGAGTCATGAATGAGCTTAGAGCCAATGAGGGTTTGAGCATCATCCTGTGAGTTTTATCCCAGAGCTCATCCTATTATGGTTTTACCATGACCCCCAGCACCCACGCCAGTGAAAATACTTTCCTCTAACCCACTACCTTATTTGTTCCATTACCATTAGTACTTCTGCAGTTAACTCGCACTCACAGCAAACACATAAGCCAATAGACCTTGTGCTCTGGTACAGATCACTCAGGAAACGTCTTGCACAGGATTCTATATAGAACTAGATTTAGTGGGAACATATGTCAGGTGACTTGCCAAGTAAAAAGGAAGATTAACAGAAAGACAGATTTACCACCTTAATGCCACATTTAAAAATAAACTAACAATAATGACTTAAAAATCTGATTTGTCTTTGATGTTGGTCAAGCTGCCCTATCCTGTTTGACTGGGAGGTTCTTGACAGGTCTGTGACTAATTGATGGATGGGATGTATGCTTAGCAATAGTAGTAATCCAACTAGTAGTAGTAGTTGTAATATTAATAACATTAAATTTAATTATTTCAAATATCTAAAAAATATTGAATACCCATAATTTTTAAATAATTAATATTTATTTTTATTTACTATTCACATTAGATTTTCACTCCCCATGGAGAAAAAATTGCCTACAGATTGACTCATAAGCCATTAAATATTTTTCAGTATTTGACATTTTAGGAAAAAAAATTTTTTTTTACATGAGCTTTTAGCCATGGAATTATAAAAAAAAAAAATATAAAATATATATATAAATATATATATATATATATATATATATATATATATTATATGGTATATTATACTGGTACTTGGTTTAGCTAAGAAATCTGCAATCTGCAATGCAATATTTAACTAGTTGAGATGCAACATTACCCTTTCCTGTTACTTTCAGCTGATCATTTATCAGTACAGAAGTCCATTTCATGTACTTCTTTATTATAACTTCCTATAGCATATGCATTCTGCAAACTGCTATGTACAGCTATAACCCTATTTTTTTTTTGATGGGCTACAATATCATATTGGACAGGAGTACCCAGTAGAAAATACCCAGTAGAATTGGAACTGCAATATCAATGCATGTATGCTGTGAGTTTAGTGTGTGTGTATATTATAAAGTCTGCATACAGCCAGAGCACAGTGGACTGAAACCAAAACCAAAGGTTTAACAAAACAATGAGACATGACGGCCAAAGACACGCATATGAACAAGAACATGTTTAACATAGCTCAGTCTGTAAAAAATAACATGATTTATGTAAACCACTGTCACAACAATGAGCGCACAGCTTGTTTTCTGTTGTTTTCTCAAGAAATACAAAACTTGTATTTAAAAGAAATTTAAAACAAAATGTATTATAGTTAAATAAATTACAAAACAAGAAAGAAAGAAAGAAAGAAAGAACAAACAAAGCACCATTCAGAGTAACAAGAAAGGAAGAAACCAAAACTTGCAGTGAAATTCCTTTCCAAGGAAGTGTGCCCTCAATTTCAGCAAACAAACTGAAATATTTTGTGGACTGCTTATGCCAGTGTGTTTGACAATGATCTAAACTAATCTTTAAAGAAAATAAAATTTGCATATCCTTACATCCTCTTCCCTTAGCTACACAAAAGACTTCCTACCCAAAGACTGTGGCATTTCTGAGCTAATGCCTCTCTCTCCTTCAGTGATTTGGCTGCAGATAAGGGCTAGAGGATACCTGTCCAACACTCCAGCCAAAAAAAACAACCTGGCGGAGTCCCTCTGAACATTGAAACAGAGTATCAGTTAACTGGTTGGGTTTCAGTTGAGCCTCACTGCAATTAGATGGGGAGGAGACAACCCAAACACAGCAATCAAACTACTCCCTCTCAAAGCAACAAAATGACACGAGTTTAGAAATGATCCTATTCACAAAGGCCTGAATCACTACCATTTCTACACTACTTCTATACTTTGTATTGTTTTCACTTTAAAGCACATTTTGTTTGAAACATATTTTGTCTCTTGAGAATTGTGACAGTACAACACCTAGCCTGTCACACAACTAAAATAAACAAAGGGTTTAATTAGCCCAAAAAAGCACAATATAACATAATATTTGAGGAAACATGTATTTTAAGAAAAAAACAGATGCAAATCAGATACAATATTTTGTTACATGACTAATGATGTGAAGACCATCAAATTAGGCAACAGCTGGACTAAAACCCTTACATAAGTCAAAATATCCATTTATGACCTTCGGTTTGCAAAAAGCCAGTTTATACTTCTCTAAATTAATTCCGAATCAAGTCAAAATATGGCGTTTGACGTCAGTTGTTTGTAAAGTTTAGTACTACATTTTCTTGATATACTGTAACTTGCAATATAATTTTAAATGGAGTTTTTTTTTTTAAGAAACTTGTTTAATAAAAAGCAGGCAAACAAACACTGACATTGCCTCATACAGTATCATTCAGCAGTGTTTCAGGGAGTTGCCAGGGTGGAATCGTTCAGGATATGTTACTAATAATAGATTTTACTCCAGATTTTCCCTCACGACACAGGCACGAAAGAGAGGTTCTGCTCCACAGTTTCTACATTTATTTCGTATGCACATATACACTCCTTTTTAAAATATGAATGTTTCCTTCATGAAAACAGCTCACAGGGTTTTTGAGAAAACGAAAGGACATTATTAGTGCATTTTAGGCAGTATAAAAAAAATAAACATTTTGTTTTCAAATAGTTAGGCTAACACATATTGTAAATATAACGTTGAAGAAACAGTAAATTAACATTGAGCTAAATTATGCGAACACGCACAAAGAGGTACAAAGCATTAAGTAACCGCTGTTCTGAATGCTACTTAAGTTATGTAAATACAATATTATTATACATATAATACACTTCGTTTGCTGAAAGAATGCATAGTTTATCTAGGGGCTGGGATTGAAGCAACAGTTGGTCTGTGTCAATATTTCTAGGCCACATTTAACCCTTTCAGACAGTTAAAAGTCACTATCTAATGCTTAAGAAGAGTGTTGAAATTTTAAAATAGTTATTAACTTAGATGAAAACAAAGGTAATGCGATCAAAGTGAGCTGACAGTGTTGAAGCGCGCGGTTAGTAAATAAGAGATAAAATAATTCTCTCACCTGCACGGGATCGGCCGCCATCTTGCCTCTTAATAACTTTGAATCAAACTCAAGGGAGCAAAAAGGAGGAATGTCAGTAAGAAGTTAAACCTCTCCACTTCTCTCCTAGTTAGCTCGTATTTCTTCCTAATTCTGAAGAAAACACATCGGATCCACGACTCGGGCTATTCCATAGCGCAGCCGGTAAACTTCCCAATTCCCATGACGCTGCCGAAATATCCTTGTTTGATATATAAAAAGCAATTGTATAAAAGCTTTAAAAGTTTCAGGAAACCAATGCAATCGTTTTCCGTGACAGATCCACGCACACGGTCGTGGAAATGCGAGTGTTTTGAATGCGTGTATTGTTGAACACGCTCCTCTTCTCTGCTCTCCCAGCTGGAGTCAAATCCTACACTTCCAGTCATGTGATCAGAAACTCTATGCGATCATTTTCCCATGAGTGTCCATGCACACTGCCAAATATAGAGTTTAAATCATTCTTGTATATTTACTAGAGCCTCGTATCAGATTACATCAGCGCAAAGCACAATGTATTCATGTAAATAGTGCTTAATAATAATAATAATACAGTAGCCTATATTGTATTGCATAGGCTATTATAATATAATATAATTACATTATTATTAATTATAAATAAAGCTATATAGTAGCATATTTACAAGTGAATTGGTATTAGGCCTATTTATCACCCTTTTTTAAAATATCTTTTAAACGGTACTTCTTTTTTTAAATCAAGCTTAGACACAAATATTGTATGCATATAAATCGTTTTGACAGCTATACATGTTGAAATAAGAACAAAGCATAATACACTCATTGTAAGGACTGGAATCTTGATGCGTTAATCTTGCCATGTTTTCTCAGATTTCATCATGTTTTCTTCTCTCCTCTTTATTAATGAACAATATTTTATTTGATGAATGATATTTTAGTTTATATATATTATTATGATATCTCAATACATTGTTCATAAATCTGTTCAGCCTGCTTTTTGTTCTATCTCCTGTTTGAAACCTCTGAAACCACCATTGGCTTTCTGACTTCCCAGCTTCCAAGGAGCTAAGAGCTAGACACTTCCTGTGGTAACAATTGAGCTTCCTGTGTAAGACCATGTGTTTCTCTATCATCCATGATGATCTGCTGTTGCTTTTATGATAGGTTTTATAATAGGTTAAGATATTGGACTAAAGCATGAAATGGCAATATAGCATCAGGAGTTCCTCATTTAGAATGACAGAGTATTATAGATTTCTATGGCCCAGTTAACATAAAGACTCACTGTTCTGCTATATGAGAATTCATGCATTACATACAGTTCTAATGAATTTGCTGTTCTAATTAATTTGTAATAAGATGCTTTTAACAGCTTTATGGAGAAATAATTATTACCATAAAAGCATAAATGCAATATTAGCTTTGTACATTCACAAGGGAAAACCAGTAAAACCAGTCTCTGGGGCAATAGGGGAAATAATAGCAATTGATTTTGTACTGTTGCAATGTGAGCAGGTTGGGCATGATTCATGACTCATGACTAGTGATCAAGCAAGTTCAGAGATGCGTCATACTGTGTGTGAAGGAGGGATTCTCTTACGATACTGTCATACCTGAGAGATGTGTGTGATCATCAAATAGGGTTAACATTCAATGCAGGGTTTTAGATTTGTACAGTTTTGACATATTTTGCCCCCCACACTTCTTTAGTTACACATATGCATATTGACGAACCACAGAATTTATGATTCAAACATGAACTGAGAGCTTTCTCAATGGTTGTTTGAGAGACTGATTGAAACATTGCATCATGCACACACTCACACACACAATATGATCAGACTCTTATTAAACTGTGCTGCAGCACATACATTGAGTATAAACACTGCTGAATACTAGGTTATATTCATTTCAGTGTTGGGAATAGCAGTCCTATCAGATACAACATTCCCACTGGAGGACTAAATACTTCCATCTGGCTTTTACCATGTATTTTACGCCATCTAGTGGTAAATTGTACACTTAAGATTTTTCATAGACCTTTTTTTGTTTGGTCGTTGTGATTTTGCCAAGTAAGACATGTTCCTAGATCAACATGTATTGTTGATCCTGGATCAACATTAGGCTACTGTCCAAAAATATAGATTTAACCCAATCCCTACCCCTTAATCTAAGCCTACCCATAATTTATTGCTAAAATCAGTGGGAAATGATAGCTGATTAACAAGGGTTTAGAAGCACCTAACCCTGATCATACACCTAAAACAGATATTTCCTGGAAAGTTATCCCTCAATTCTGATTGGTTGATTGGAATGTTGTTCCAGGATCAATAAGGATGTTGATCCAGGAACATGTTGGTGAAATCACGGTCACCTTTTTGGGTCATAGGTTTAGCTGTATTAAATGACATTATGAAATAAACTATTATTATTATTATTATTATTAATGAAGAGAACCTTAAGCCTTAATAGTTTTGCATAATCTTTTAATTATTTCTTTGTATTTTTCTTTATATTTCTTTATTTCTTTATATTCATATAAATATTATGAAAATGCACACAAAATTGATATTTATGAATTAATAATTATTGATATTTTATTATTATTGTTTATAAACATTATTATTATTATTATTATACAAAGCTTTTTGCTTTGAATTTTCATGGTATAAACTTACAGCTTTTTGTCCATTACCATTACCGTGTATTTTTCGCCATCTAGTGCTAATTTGTAACATTGCAATTAAGATTTAGTTGGTTATAGTTTTAGCTGTTTTAAATGACACCATGATATCTAAAATTATTATATTAATATAAAGTAATAAAACAATAAATTCTTAAATTTGTATTTATACTGTTACACATATAATTTACCTCTATTAAATTAAAATATTGGTAATACTTATAGTATTGCAGGTATTGATTTAGTATTACTACTCAGTTGAACATAACAGACAATAAAGAGTCAAATTATTTATCAACATATAATTAATTATTATTGTTTTTAATTAATTGTCTAATTATTTATATATATTTTGTGGCTGTGAAATTTAAAGCAGTAGGGATAGTTCACCCAAAAATGAAAGTTCTGTAATGACCCCTTTGTCATTTCAAACCTGTATGACTTTCTTTCTTCTGCAGAACACATTTACATTTATGCATTTAGCAGATGCTTTTATCCAAAGCAACTTACAGTGCATTCAGGCTATTCAGTGTTCCCTGGGAATTGAACCCATGACCTTTTGCGCTGCTAATGCAATGCTCTACCACTGAGCCACAGGAACACAATAGAAGATTTTTGGTGACCTTTGACTTCTGTTATGTGGACTTCCATTTTTGCGCGTTCCATTTTTATTCCTTTAAATCTATTTGTGGGCAGATCACACACTTTGTGACATAAAGCACATAATGTGTAGATTTGATGCCCTACTTGTAATCATGCAGTAAGCAGCTGCACCCTGGCTCAGGGTTGTATGCTTCCTCCATTTCTCTTCTCTCAGTACATTAACGTCAACAATGAATCAATCTACTGTAAATTTGGTTTTCAGGACCAGGGTTATTATAATAAACTAAAACCAAAATCATAAAAAATTTAGAAATGATATTAACTATATCGAAACACTATTAAATGATATACCCTTTGCAGAGTCGAAACAGAAACATAATCATAACAGATAAAATAATTTCCTCTGTAAAATCTTTCAGATACATAAACATAAATCTACTTTAATAGCATTTACCTTCAGAACTGTTACACTAGCCCAGATAATCTGAACCAAATCCACTCCATCCCATCCCCCCATTTGAAATCTATGCACACATAGACACTTAATTAAGACAAAGTTGCCCCAACTGATGTACACACAGCCTGCTTGTATAGAATGATGACGGTCTCTGCACCAAACAATTAAAGCCATTCATCATGATCAATTACAGTATGCAGGAAGAGCATGAGATGTATTTATGCTCTCTCAGGTCACACGATATACCACATTTGGTTATGTTTTATTGTATTATAGAGTTTGCATGATTTTTGGCATTTTAACGGGCCTTCTGCAAACACCATGTGAAGTACTATCTGTTTTTATGTTTCTAAACTTTTGAACTTAGGCTGTCATTTTATAAAGCATCTGAAACGCTGTTTTAATTTAGCTTTTATTTAAAATAGTTTTTTAACTGGTTTATTTTAACATTCTTCTACTTGTGGCAAATGCAAGTGATTCTAATTTGATTCGGATTAATGTTGCATCTGGCAAAGAGCTGAAGCAAAATAACCACCAATAGGAAAAAAGCCATTCAAACCACAGCAGGTGTTGACCATTCATCCAGAGGTTTTCATAACCATTTTCCCATCTCATTTATCCATAGCTTATCCCAGATATCAATTTTTATACACATTCAAACCGTTTGCCATTTCCAATCCTTAATCTCCTGTGAATGCGAGTGAGGGATCAACTTTAAAACAGCACAGCTGTCAATGTCAGGGTTAAAGGGAGCAGCACCTAATTTAATCTCCATATTAACCGGAGCAAATAACAAATGTAAATAATTACCCGTGTCACCTCAGATGCTCATAAATAAGGTAAGCAAACCCTGGCTTACAAGGTAAAGCTCCTTGTTCATGTTTCTTTTTACCTGTAAGTTGAGATGTTTCTGATTTGAATGCGTTAATAACATGAATTAAATCCCACAAATGATTACAACATGCAATACCTGTCACTTTGCAATGTGTTTATAAGCTGACAAAGAAAAAAAACTAAGAGGTGAATCTTTTTTTTTTTTTTTATCTTTTTAAATTTTAGTTGCATAAAGTAAAAAATGTCAAGATACAACTGTCTCTGTGAATAAAAAAGTATAAAATATATAATATATTACTGATATTATAAAACATAAAATATATTATGGATATTATTATTATTTTAATTCATAGACAGATGTACAGTAGTATTATTGCTAATATAAGGGTTCCAGAAATATTTAAAAAGTATATTTTAATCTTATTTAAAAAGTAAATTAAATAAAGCAATACATATTTGTATTTAATATATATATACAGGTGCATAAATTAGAATGTCGAGGAAAAGTTCATTTATTTCAGTAATTCAACTCAAATTGTGAAACTCGTGTATTAAATAAATTCAATGCACACAGACTGAAGTAGTTTAAGTATTTGGTTCTTTTAATTGTGATGATTTAGGCTCACATTTAACAAAACACCACCAATTCACTATCTCAACAAATTAGAATACTTCATAAGACCAATAAAAAAAAACATTTTTAGTGAATTGTTGGCCTTCTGGAAAGTATGTTCATTTACTGTATATGTACTCAATACTTGGTAGGGGCTCCTTTTGCTTTAATTACTGCCTCAATTCGGCATGGCATGGAGATGATCAGTTTGTGGCACTGCTGAGGTGGTATGGAAGCCCAGGTTTCTTTGATAGCGGCCTTCAGCTCATCTGCATTGTTGGGTCTGGTGTCTCTCATCTTCCTCTTGACAGTACCCCATAGATTCTCTATGGGGTTCAGGTCAGGCGAGTTTGCTGGCCAATCAAGCACAGTAACACCATGGTCATTGAACCAGCTTTTGGTACCTTTGGCAGTGTGGGCAGGTGCCAAGTCCTGCTGGAAAATGAAATCAGCATCTCCATAAAGCTTGTCAGCAGAAGGAAGCATGAAGTGCTCTAAAAATTTCCTGGTAGATGGCTGCGTTGACTGTGGACTTCAGAAAACACAGTGGACCAACACCAGCAGATGACATGGCAGCCCAAATCATCACTGACTGTGGAAACTTCACACTGGACAAGCAACATGGATTCTGTGCCTCTCCACTCTTCCTCCAGACTCTGGGACCTTGATTTCCAAATGAAATGCAAAATTTACTTTCATCTGAAAAGAGGACTTTGGACCACTGAGCAACAATCCAGTTCTTTTTCTCCACAGCCCAGGTAAGATGCTTCTGACGTTGTCTCTGGTTCAGAAGTGGCTTGGTAGCCCTTTTCCTGAAGACGTCTGAGCGTGGTGACTCTTGATGCACTGACTCCAGCTTCAGTCCACTCCTTGTGAAGCTCTCCCAAGTGTTTGAATCAGCTTTGCTTGACTGCATTCTCAAGCTTGCGGTCATCCCTGTTGCTTGTGCACCTTTTCCTACCCAAATTCTTCCTTCCAGTCAACTTTGCATTTAATATGCTTTGATACAGCACTCTGTAAACAGCCACACCTTTCAGTCAGGGGCGGACTTACCCATTAGGCAAAGGTAGGCGACTGCCTAGGGCCCCCAAAAGCCAAGGGCCCCCTAAAATGCTTTTCATATACGAGATGCACATTAAGCACGGACACGCGAACGGTGTTTATTACCACGACAACCGTCTGCGTGTCCGAGTTGAACGTGCTTCTTGTGTATCCTGCTTGTAGCAAATATAAATATAATGTATCTGAAGCTGACTGCCGCACGAGCGCGAGGTCTCTCTTTCCCAGCGCACGAGGTCTCTCTCGCTCGCTCTCTCTCTCTCTCTCTCTCTCTCTCTCTCTGCGTCTGCTCTGTTGAGCGGCTGAAAGGAGCTGCACTTTCAGTTAAAACACATATTATGATGCTTCTCTAATTTTACATGTAAGTATTGCTGAAATCACAGCACAGCTATTGTCTTTATTTTATGTGTAGCCTATTTGATTTTATCAGACGACGGCTCGATTATAAATCAAGATTTTTGTGCAGATTAACATCTTGGAAGGGAGAGCTGGTTATGTCTTAATGGGTCACGTTTCAGTCACTATTTCATATTCATCCCGGTGTCTGACAACAGAAACAGAAAAAAATATACCAATGAAAACAGTTTTATTGAGAATTTAGCTGAGGTTTATCATTTTATAATTTATTTAGTTTTTTGTTAAAGTGCCCCTATTATGGGTAATGAAAGGTTCATATTTTGTTTTTGGGATCACCAACAACAGGTTGACATGCATGCAAGGTCAAAAAACACTTTAATTTTCTTATAATATGCATTTATTTTTACCTTATTTGCTCAAGGACTCACAAATGATTCGCTCAACTATTCATTTTTCCAAACCCCTCCTTTATGTGACTCTAATCTGCTCTGATTGGTCGATTTCATTTAAAGCAGAGCACAGTAAAGCTCCAACAGCAGCACCTAGTGGCAACAAGTGGGCGGGTAATATGCTAATGTTTCATTTTGACGTCAGCATGAAACGGCTTAAGATTCGTTTTAAAAATGGCTCGTTTCAATGATTCAGAGTCGACTCTTTCTTTTGAGAGACAATAACTTTATACACTATGCACTTTTAGATTTAAAACTTTGCAGGATGTTTTCATTCACTTAGAGCTGTGTTACACACTGCATGAAAGGTAATTTTCAAAAATCCATAATAGGGGCACTTTAAAACTTGTATCTCAACAGTAAATCAATTGCTATTTCCTGGTCTACAACATGAAAGAAAAAAAGTGTCTGCTACATGAATAAATGTAAATGTAAATGAAAGAATCCCATTTTAACATGTACATGCAAAATGTAGAAACGTTGGACACAACTATGGGGCACCATTGTGCATCACGACAAAAAAGAAACATCACGGTTGATCTAGGTAAATGTGTACAAATTTACAGGGCCCCATTCCTATATTTGCCTGGGGCCCCCAATTCACTAAATCCGCCCCTGCTTTCAGTAATGACCTTCTGTGACTTACCCTCTTTGTGGAGGGCGTCAATGTTCGTCTTCTGGATCATTGCCAACTCAGCAGTCTTCTCCATTATTGTGGTTTCAAAGAACAAACCCAGAGTTTATACTGTATGGATGGTCATTTATTGAAACTCAAATGTAAATATTCTGATATTTTGAGATACTGATTTTTGACTTTCATGAGCTGTAAGCTCTAATCATCAAAATTAAAACAAAAAAAACTTTTGAAATGTTTTACTTTACATGTAATTAATCTAAAATATATGAAAGTTTCACTTTTTGAAATAAGTTACAAGAAAAAAATAATTTTTTCACGACATTCTAATTTATTGAGATGCACCTGTATATACAGTATATATATAGCACATTTATATTTTATACATTATTTTAAAGCTATAGTTTTAATAATCAATTGAATGTAGAAAATAATGTTGTTTATTGCTGTATGATAATTTTTTTTTCATTTCATTTCATTTATTATTTTTTTGTGGATAAGTCACCCAATAAATAAAATTCTGTTATGATTTACTCACTCTCATGTCATTCCAAACCTGTATAAAATAAGAAATTCTAAACAATGTTGGTAATTACATTTTTGAAAAGAAAACCTTGAGTTGGAGTTGACATAATCAATTCTCTTTTTTTTTCTTCTCTCTGTCAAGAGTCATGCGGTGTGACCACCATAAAACAAGAAAATTATATCATAAAGAAGGCCCCTACAGACCCTTCTGACTGTTTCAGGCTCAATAGATCATAAAATATCAGATAATTTGGCCTTTGGCCACAAGGCAAGGGTAGTTCAGGTTGTAAAATGTTATGAGGTGTGAATTCCCAAAAACATAACAAACAAAACAAGTCTAAATGTTTAAATGTTTCTTGAAAAAATCAGATAAAAGTTATTTAAAAGCATATGAAACTAACAAGAGTCCAATTTCTACTTAGCACGTGTTTTAAAATAGAATTTTCTTTTTCTGTTTTGTGCATTCTCTTGTTTGTCACTGACCCATCTGCTGTTCAACAGGATGATTACTTCCTTGGGTGGGCTGACTAAGCTATTGTTCTGATCTAGTCTTTTTCCAGTTTTGTATGTGCCATATTTTGAAATGGTTGAGAACACAATGTGTAATCACAGATTTCTCTTCCATTTCCTTTTGCAGTCTGAAGCAGATGGCAGTAGTTATGTTTATCAAGCACAGTACGGGCCAGTGTACGAACAAGGATGTTGTGACATTCATGAGTTCTAGCTTACAAATCCGCCACCTGAGCCATGACGCACAGAACACACCTCATGTTTATACACACTGAGTCAACTCAGACCACCAAAAAATGCATCAAATATTTAGACTAAGGCAGATCTGTTTCAGTGCATTCAGCTGCCAGGGGAATTAATGTATTTTGATGTTTTCCATGCTGAGGCAAAGCTCTGAAAGGCCTCCTCTCTTGAAAAATATTTGTTTGGTCCGTTTAATTTGGCCTCAATGGATGCACATTGATTATATAATACAAATATAACACCTTCTCCACCCTTATGGTTTCATACTTTAGAGATTCATTTTATGCAAACTTCAGCTTTGACTGTTTTTCAAAGTTAAAAAAAAAATCTGATTATTACGATTAATAGAGTATTTTTTTTTTAATTTCTACTTCAACTTCTCTACCTCAATTTTTTTTGTTTAATTAATGTGTTACTTGTGATTACTTTGTAATTAATTGTGAAATTTACTAGCAATTCCTGAGTGAAAATGGTTTCTGCACCAAATGTTTTTCAATGAACTACAAAAAATGTGCAACCAGACCATTAGAGTTAAAAGCAAATAACAAAAGCAAAGCAAAACAAAATAAAAAACAAAACAAAACAAAACATGAAACAAAAGCAAAGCAAAACACATGCACAAAACAAATGCTGATTGAAGCAAATAAAAATGTTTTGCAACATTCTCAGACCATTAGAGTTAAAAGCAAATAACAAATGCAAAGCAAAACAAAACAAAATAAAAAACAAAACAAAACATAACATAACATAACATAACATAACATAACATAACATAACATAACATAACATAACATAACATAAAACAAAACATAAAACAAAAGCAAAGCAAAACACACACAAAACAAATACTGATTGAAGCAAAGAAATATGTTTTACAACATTCTTAATTTAATCTCTAGAGGGCGATATTGCACAATGAGTAACTCAAACTGATTGTGTTCAAATGTTTGTACTGCAGAAAGAGAATTTTGGAAGGACATACAAGAACAAACAATATAATGGTACCCAGATTTGGAAAAGCTTTCGTAATTGCTTTCAACTTTCACATTCTCTCCATACAAACAATATATAATGTTGCTCTTCTTTAAAGAGACAAAACAATTCTGCATGTAGTCCAATCGAAAGTGAGAAATCCAAGTGAGAAGATCTGCTAGACATCCAGGGGGTTCACTGTTGCACCCCGAATGATGTCCGTTCTCACACAAGCCATATGGCACACACACACACACACACACACACACACACACACACACACACACCCTCGCCTCCAATGGCAGCTCAGTATGGTGCTCGCTGGCTAACATCTTGCAGGACACATAATTAATTTGCCCCAGCGTCTGCCATTTATTTTCCAACCTACATTTTGTTAATTGGACAGAGGAGGTTAAAATCAAATGATGTCTCCGGCTATGCAAGAGGCCACTAATTGTACAGAATTTACAAGTAAGGCTACAAGGCTGACTGGCTGGCTTGCGGGAATATTAAGTCATGAGTGATCTTTGCTGGGTGCTTGAGGGAGACTGTTGTCATTAAATAAGGGAAAGTGTCATTCATACATGTGCTTTGTGTGCAGATGAACATCACAGATGTTCATAGCTTTTATTAATACAATAATGAGTGGAGGAATTATAGTGCTAACGATGTCAAAGGTGTTAATGCCACAATGGACAGACTTGAGGTCAGATACGCCTGCAGAAATAACAGCACAGAGAAGCCTGGAGGTCCAGCTGTTACTGACACTGAGATTGTTCTGTACAGCTCTGAGTTACTTTCAGTATATTCATATTTAATACATATATATATATATATATATATATATATAAATATATATTTTAAAATAGGAATATATTATGTCTATATTTATTGGAGTAATAATACAAAAAACTATACACATATACACACACACACACACACACACACACACACACACACACACACACACACACACAATTTAATATTCTTGTGTAAAGCTGAATTTTTAGCAGACATTACTCCAGTATTCAGTGTCATATGACCATTCAGAAATCACTGATTTGGTGTTCAAAAAACATTTTTGTATTATTATTAATGTTGAAAACACTTTTTCTAAAAAAAAGAAAAAAAAAATATTAAAAATTGTGGAAACATACATTTTTTTTTTTAGAAAGGATGAATAGACAGCTCAAAAGAACAGCATTTATTTGAAATATAAATATTTTGTAACATTGTAAATGTCTGTCACCTTTGATCAATTTAATGCATCTTTGCTGAATAATAGTATTCATTTCTTTCTTCTTTCTTAAAAAAAATTAATGGTAGCATATGTCCAAATGATTACAAATGGACTACAATTTCTGTCAGACAAGAGCTTTTTACTTGTTGGAATCCCTATTTCTTAACACACTGACTGTTCAGAAGTTAATTGAATAGCTCATCTTTTTCCCGAATTAAACACTGAATGATTGTTTAACTATTTCAGCAATTCATTTCCATTAGTATTTTATCTCTAAAGTGCAAAAGAAAGAGCTGAGTGACATTACAATATCACCTGGAATGTCTTTTATGCAACCGGAGGTTCATTTCCCTCTGAACCTCTGTGTTTTAGAAGAGACTTGGGTGTAATTGTCACACCGATATCTTTATTAATATCTCAGGGAACTGATGTGGGCTCATTGAACATCTGAAACGCTTTTAAATATTTTGTCGTAGTAAATCGCAGACTGACAATCAGTGGGAGGGAGAAACAGAGTGAAAGTGATTTAGTATTTTTCTTCTGAAGTCTCATTCCCATATCTGACTCATAGAGTTGCTCTGAGAGTGTGTTATATGTTAATCACATATAATGTGTATTTAAGCACTTGGGCGAATGGCAACTGAGAACTCGCACATTGAGAGTGCTCTCATCGCCCATCTGTTGTTTTTTCATTTGTTGTCTTTTTGATTATGGGGTGGAGAGTGAGGAGGGGGGCTTGGGATCTATCTGATACTAAATGCATAACTCAACCTTATTGCTACTGCAATTACCAACTAACCATTAACAATACTTTCAGCACTTAATCACAAAAATGCCACTAATTTAAAATGATGATGAATAAAAATGATGCTAGAATAGAAATGTCCTTGTGAAGTGGGGTAATTAAAAATAAATACATAAAAAATATGGGGCAATATGCACATAGTTTTACAGGTGATGGACAATGACGCTTCATGTTGAGTCTCAATTCAGCCACATTAAACTGTATTCCACAGTTATGAATTTAATCAAGCTAATTGACTATTAAAGATTAAACTTAAGTAGGAGTATAAAAGAGAAAATATACGACATTGCTTGCTTTTCATTCCTGATAAACATTAGTAAATGAGTACAGTTATTATCTAAATGATGGCAGTAGTGTCAGCTTCTTGACCAAGAGAGAGGAGAGGGAGAGAAACACTTGTCGAGTCATATTTCCTTTAGCATTCACACAGGAGGTCTGTGTAGCCTATGGCTTCACGCTGTGTTTACTCATCAAATTAAACGGCAGGGATACACCTATGCTCTATTACACTCAAACAGTGTTTCATACAGCCTCCATGATTTGAAGGACACAGCAGCCTGTGTAAGCACTTTTAAATCAATGAGAGCGCGGTAATAACATAATCTTTAATGCCAACAAAACATCATACGAATTGTAATCCAGTTTCTAATAACCTAAATTAGTTTCCATTTCATCACGCACTGAATCATTTAAAGAACCAGCCTCGAGTTGGGGGACAATATCAACCGCAAACCCCCACATAAACAGAGAGAGAGAGAGAGAGAAAGAAAAAAAAGCCTCGGGCTTCCTCATTTGTTTCCAAGGTAGGCTACACCGCGGCTAATTTAAGCGAGAGCTGCGCTCCAGGTGGAATACGAAACGGGAAAGGGCCTAATGAGGCTTTAAACCACGGACCGGTACGCGAGGGGTTAACGACATTACAAATTACGGCAGCGGAAAGTTGGTCGTGTTCCTCCAGGCGGCGGCACCGCCAGACAGCGCGAGCGCAGCAGCTGCACGCGGAGGGGCGGCTCGCGCGCAGGGCAGCGTGCCCAGCGCAACGGTCCCCAGCGTTGTTAATCACGCGCTTCCCGCCCTCTCTCTCCTCACTGTGCTGATTTGCAAGAGCAGATTAATCAGAGCGCGGGGGCCTTGATGAAATTTTGCTGTTATTGTGCTCAATTTTAGCAACATCTTTTATTATCTTCATTATTCATTTATGGGGGGAGGGGGTGTGCTGCATGGGGATGACGGTATGGTGAGGGGGGACCAGTGTCAATTATGCAAATGACATTTGCCTGTTTTTTTGCAGATTACTTTATTCGCTCGACATTGTTTGTGCGGGAATTTAATTATTAAATATTATTACGCTCACGTTTCCGTCAATTTTCCGAGGCTTGGTTTCAACTTGATTTTTCCTCCAGCTGCTCTTCTCCTCGATCTGTGCCAAAATCAAAGTGGCTCGGCTACAAAAGGGCCAAATAAACTCCCCTCTATTTAATAAGGATGAAGTTATTCCCTTGTTCTCATCTGCGAGCTCAAAGCAATGATGGGGAGAAACGCACCGCATATTCATTTTAATGAGCATAAATTGAATTTAAGTTTGCTCAGAATTGACTGCAATTAGGCTCTGCCTTAATGACAAATTAATCTTTTTCTCTTTTATTCACAGGAATTTGTTTTTCAAAGGCTTTCTGTGGCAGCAACAGAAGGGTGCCTAACAAAGAATTCCAGTTTCAGCTAGATCCTAGAGATGATAGTGAAATTAAAGCTTTATAGTTTAGCACACTCAAATTAAATAACTAGACTTTTTGATTTTTTTTTGCCTTCGCCACATTTTTATGGACACAGACAAATTGTACCGATCTAAATACCATCAACTGATAGTGATAATACTTTTTTTTCTTTTTTTTTACAAATTCCTAATTGAACCTATACATTTCACAGTTTGAAAGTGTGTGAAATCCAAAGGTTGTGGGAGGGGTGTTGCTTTGCCTCATTACTGTTCTTCCAGAGAGAGAGAGAGAGAGAGAGAGAGACAGAAATGCCATCATCTGGTTTGATTACTATACCAGCTTCTAAAAATGGAGGTTGGTACGTGCTGATTGGCATTCAGAGCAGCAGACGGAAGTGAGTGAAAGAGAGTTCTTCCCAGATTTGGTGGGATTTTGGCGAGGGAACATAGAGCTACTTTCTAATATCCTCTGCCTTGCTGTCTGCAGTGGAGTAGAGGATAAACCTACGTATGTTCTCACCTAAGGTTAATGCAAAGGTTAATGAGTAGGCATAGAATGCTTCTCTGATGAGCTAATCAAGAGCATGTTCTGCCAGAATCTATTGCTGCCTTTAAGTGCACCTGAGAAGCTGCTGCTTCCGAGATGAGCATTTGTTGTTGATTAATTATTATTATTATTATTAAAAAAGTGAAGTTTACTATCATTTTAATTAGCTATATTTTATTTTACATTTTTATATTTTACATATATTGATATTGTCATTTCTCTATTGCTTATTTGTGCATGCTTAAAAACTTTTTTTCTCATTGGGAGGTGAGTGAATATAGGAATTGTCATGTGGATTGCTCATGCATGGAGTATTGTGATGTTTTTACAGTATCAGCTGGTTGGACTCTCATTCTGACGGCACCCATTCAATGCAGATGATCCATTGGTGAACAAGTGATGTGATAATACATTTCTCCAAGTCTGTTCAGATGGAAAAACAAACCTACAGCTTGGATTGCCTGAGGTAAGTACATTTTTATCAAATTTTCATTGTTGGGTGAACTATTCTTTTAAATGTATTTATTGTTCGTAAGCTCATTCCTATAGCATCTTGATATTATTAAAATATATCAAGGAAAAAGAAAAGAAAAAAACAACAACTTTGCATCACTAATTTTCCTTAACAAGACTTCTTTGACAGCATGTTTAACATCAACATGTCCCGTCCAAAGTCATTACTTAGGTATCATCTAGGATTTCAAGTAGTAAATACACACTCTTAAAAATAAAGTTTTTTTTATGGTTCCATGAAGAATCTTCAACATTCATGGAATCTTTCGATTTACATTTTATATGGTGAAAAAAGGTTCTTTGGATTATTAAGATGCTCTCAAACTTCGCTTGATCGTTCATGTGCTTGCATCTCATAAATATAATATTTCAGGCCACGCCTGAAGGCAGTGTATGTGCATATTTGCGTGTGAGATACAAATTCCACTGCTGATGCTTCTGGCATCAATCCTCAATTCTGGTAGCATGCATGTTTGCTTTAGGAAAGGGTGAGGGTCTGTGGGAGCCCACCACATGGACTTAGTAAGTGGGTATCTTGGGAAAAAGGTGGGGGTTGTGCGAATGATGTGTCCTAGGGCACCCTCTTCATATTCCTCTTCCTCTGATTACTCATTAACATTAGCCCGCCTAGTGGTACGCTGCTATTTCTGATGCAGTGGGGGCACACGCTTGCATGTCCTCCCCTTTCCCGAGTTGCGCCGCTGCTTGTCCTGACCCAATGGATCCTGCCCTCGCTGCCACGGCCTTGTCTTTGGCTGGGAGGAACAGCTGTCTACTCTAACGAGGCCATCGTCGTCGTGATGAACAAAACGACACGGTGGCATACGAGTGAGCAAGACCGCCACTTGGACTCCACGAGGCCCCGGGACACATAAACAATGTCTTAATGAGAATGTGTGCCATTACAGTAATTAACACAGCTCAACGTCAAGCCACTGTCAGCTCTCCAGACTTTCAGGAAGGTTTTGCGTTACACAGAAGCAGACAGAGTTGAACCTCCACCGGCCTCTTTTGAACCGTCTCCTGTGGATTCACAGTATGGACAATAAAATGTTTTTTTTTTTTTTTTTTTTTTTCATGAAACAGAGCCTGGGAAGTGAGTGTTGTTTGAACAAGGTGTATTGAACGCTTTTAATTATGTGACATGTATATTGTGAGCTGATATGAACCAGCTATATTTTTTTTAATTAGCATTGTGCCAGGAGTAATGAAAGCTATGAATCATAGGTTAAGTATATGTGTATGTCAAACCACAGCAGTACAAACTTAGAATTACACTAGTGTTTTCACAGTAATACCTCTTACATCGGTTGGTGTCGGCTAGAGTTAGTGAGAGGAGAAAAAGTTTCTCCATGGAGACTATACTGCTATAAATGTAGTATAAGTTGCCTTGGGTGTGAAGCATCAGCTAAATCATTTTCATGCGTATTTTTGTCATGTTTCATGGTTGAAATATATAACAATACTTAAAATATAAATTTACTTGAGAAGCAACATTGCATAAGATATTAAGACTTCATACAAGTGTATTTTGTCTTAAAAATATTTTTTTTCTAATTTATTTTTAATTTGTTTATATTAAAAAAGTGAATCAATTACTCACCCTCATGTCATTCCAAACTCATAAGACTTGTACATCTTAGAAACAAAAATGAAGATATTTAATCAAACAGTTTAATCCAAGTCTTTTAGATCACTTTATATGATGATGAATTTTAATTTAGGTTTGTATTAATATATAATTAATCAACGAACATGCATGAACACAGTCTTTAGATTTCATTCATATATGTTCATTTGTGTTTCAAAGATGAATTAAAGTCTGATGAATGTCATGAACAGACGCGAGGGTCAGTAAATGATTACAAAATTATCATTTTTGGGCAAAAAATTGTCTGCCAGAGCTGTAAGACAAATTCAGACAACCATGATATTGATTTTACACAACTATAAACAAGGAGTTAACATTGAGTAAATTTAGGCACAGTATTGCAGGGCTATTTTTGCTCTGCAATTAAAACAGTTCCAAATGAAGTCAAAACATGATAGACTGGCCAGTATATATGAGCAACACATCATTTACAATGAATCAATGTATTTGAAATGATTGGTTGAATGAATGATTCAGTGACTCACTCATAAAAACAGTCACTTGTCGCCAACTAGTGGCATAATGGCTGGCTGTCTTTGTGCCCACAAACACACACTGCTACTGGAATAAAGTGTTACATTTAGAGTGCTCGATTGATGACTTCCCCTTCTCTTGGAGCATGTGTGTATTCTGGAGCATTTCTAATTAGCAATGAATTATGGGGCTTAGTGATGTTATAAAGTGTGTGTTTGTATAGGAAGGGGAAAGTTGGTACTTGTGTGATTGAGATTGGCCTGGATAGTTTTCCAATCTCTTTTGTTTTGTCCTACATTATTATAATTACAATATCCTCCTAACTATGATTTGTAGTGAATTTGATTACGAGTCCCTTGAAGAACAGATGTGTAGTGAATTAACAACCAAGGCTGCACAAATTCACTGAATGTGAACTGAAACCATAACAGGTGCACCTGGTGAAGAAAAATGGCAGGTGGATTAAAAAACAATAAAATGGATTTAGAAAAAGGTGTTGAGCTCTCTATTAGTGCTCTTAATAACATTGTTTGCTTAAATATAGAGATGCATTGAAATGCTAAAGTCATAGCGGTTATGTACAGGAGCCGTGTATTAATGAGTCATTGCAGGGCTATATTATGTTTAATTAGCTGCTTTATATAATGAGGTGTTCATTTCTAAGGGAATTCGCTGTGAGTGGCACATCTGCAAGAATAACTCATGCAATCAGCAGTGCTCGGACCCATGCAACTGCAAATGAGACTCGCTTACCCCGAAATGAATTACATCTCTGCGCTTTCTCAGAAAGCCCATTAATTAACTCTCCTGACATCAAGGTCTTTTTCTTAATTTCATGTACCATTAGCATAATAAACACAATTTGAGTTAGCACAATACGATCAGTTTAATGGATGCTATTTATTTTACTCTATTATTTAAAGGTGTGGTAATAGGAAGAAGAAACATCAATTTAGTCGTATGGCCCCTTTATGAGGAATTCCCCTCAGAGCCCCGTACCATCACAGATGTTCGTTAAAGCTTGGTCGCATGCATTTGGCCAGTGTTTGTCGACTTCATTAATTTGCACAGCGGAAAGGCTGTAATTTCAGACCGTATTGGGCAGTGTAACCCTACTTCTGTACCAGTCCCGGCGCCAGGACACTGACTGGCTTTATGATTCTCGGGGGACATTCATTACAAATACAAACATCAGTGTGTACATTTAACAAATGTCTTGTTTGCTATAATTAATTTAAATGCCTGGAACAAATTTTATGTGGTTGAAAACAATGAATCGTTGTGATATAAGTGCAAGCACATGTATTTCTGGCTAGGCCAGACAAAGCGCGAAAGCACGTTTGAATCTGTGAATGTTCTAAATGCCTACACCGGTGATGCCGCATAAACGGTTAAAATCAACGCGTTTCGGTTGGAGGCAGTGCTTCAAAAGGGGTCCTGAAGGGTCAATGCAGAGGAGGGAGAGGTGGAGCATGATGGTGGACTCAACTTAAGTTTACCAGTTGCACCAGTGCTTTTATAGTGTGCAATTGTAGGCATTAAAAAAATATTAAAATTTATTTAAACATCTTTTAGTGTTTGGGTAGTTTTTGTGTAACCCAGCTCCTAAGTCGCGTTTGCGTGGATCACGGGCGGGCTTCAATTTGGGGGGCTACCCCCCCAAGCCCCCCCTTGACGCCGGGCCTGTTCTGTACTCTGACTGGCTTTCACATTCATTACAAATAGACACTCATTCCCACCAGTGCAATATCTTAGGCCTAATGCTTGTTTGCCTAATGTTTCGGTTGTAAAAGGGGGAAGGGTCAATGCTGTGATGCTCATTTTTGTCTGATCAATTCATTTATTAAAATGTGCATTAAAACGCAATTTGTACAATAAAACGACATGAACACACCTCTTCAGTGATGATAATTTTTTTTTTTTTTTACATTTCTGAATTAAAGAGTAAAAAATCTCTACATTATTGACCTAAAAGACCTACATTATTGTTTTTTTTCCCCAAGAAAACCATGTGACTGTGTGTTACGGTCAATAAGTCATTTAAAGTATCAGATGTGGAAAATATCAGGTTGTCATGTGATGTGTTTCCAGGTAAACAATGATGTTTGTAAAAAAAAAAAAAACCTGTTTATTCAAATCGTAAGGAAAAAATTATATTTACTACTTTATTTTTATTTTTTTACTTTTTATTTAATATCTTTAACAATATTTGTACACATTTATTTCATTTATGTGTATACTTAACATTTTTTCTAAGTGTATGGAAAATATATTATTGCCTTTTACTTCATAGCTCCCCCAAGTGACATTTTTAGTCATTAAAATGAAATTTGACATTTTTTTCAAAACCACAAAAAACAATTGATACAAGGAGTACATTTATAAAAACATGGCATGTGTGTATATTTTTTTTAAGTTTTTCTTTCTTTATCATGGAGACTCTTCTTTGTCATTGACCCCCATATAGTTAGACATGTTAGCTTACATGAAAAAAAGTTGTGGTAGATAATTGTGCTCCGCCTATAGCACGCTTCTTTCCATCCTCCTTTTATCCTCCTCTTCTTTCTTCTTAAAAAAGCACCCTTCATTAAACCAATACAGGATATTTAATTCCTTGCAGCGAATTAGTTGTGACCTTATAAAGGCCTGATCTGGAGGTGAGACATGATTAGAGTTATAGTGGAGGACAGGTACATCATTATCTCATTGAGTCTTCTGCACTGCCTGCTTACACAAGCGTGTTCCAGCTCGGGCTGGCTGTTCAGCACTTACTCTCCTCTTAGGACCCAGGACAGACTTAATCATCAGTATTCCACAAGCGGGAACTGCCCTCCAGTTCTCTTCCCGTCTATTAGAGATCCGGCTTCTGCCCCATGGTAATGTACCAGTCCTCACTAGACTCCTACTGTAAATGAACTGCCCTAATGTGGAGGAGGACTCACTAACTCCATGTAGAAAATGGAATAAATTAGGCTAGGTGAAGACAAGACGCAACTTGTATTTATAGAATACTTTATGATTTCCAATTTGGTCTGACAGTTTGTTCTATGCGCCTCCTCATTGCCATTCGGGGTTTATTAGTAGACAGTGTGTCCGTGTGCTCTACATAGTCAGGCAAAGACAAGCCGAGAGTTATGGGTATGGTGGAGTGCTAATGGGGAATATATTCAGTCGGAACTAGCCAAGTTTCTTTATGAATGATGTATGTCACACTGAAATTATTTCAAGTGTTACCTTTGTTACCGAGAAGAGTGATTCACCTAACTTCACAATGCATAAAATGTTTTCTGTCCAGTAATTTTAGATAGAAAAAAAGTATTTTTGCGCCACATATTCCAGGAATGTCAGCACAGAGGGATGAATAATAGATTATGTCCCGTCCTGAGCTCTTATCAGTTTGCTCTAAATCTTTGCGTCCATCTTGGCCTCCAGATTTTGTCCCGTTTCCTGTGACACAAAGCCTTTTTGACCAGAATCAATTATCTGTGGCTTGCTGGGGTGCTGTCTCATTAGGGGCAGGTTGGGTTACCTCTAAGCTCTGCTGGTCATCCAGTGGCGCCACACGCACATGGCTAATGACTGGAGATCGATTGGCCTGTAACCTGAATGCTGTTTGTTTTGGTATAACGTTTGCCATGCTCACAATGGCTCATGCATCGCAGCAGACTAACGCACGTCTCACAGGGGAGAGCAAGTCACAGTGCATCATACTGTATGCCAATGTTGTTTTGAATTGACAATTCCATTCTTTCTTAATTTTTTTTTTTTTTTTTTTTTTTTTTTTTTTTTTTTTTTTTTTTTTTTTTTTTTTGGCCTGTCAGTAGCACAGATAACACATGACAGTACATATGCATGGCTATACTATCATCATTCACAGCCTTTTTTTTTTTTTTTTTTTTTTTTTTAATTAAATATATTTATTTTTTTATTTTTTTATTTTTTTTAATATTAATTAATTAATTAAATTTTATATACCCTTTTACTTAACCACACTGTGACAGACAAGACCAGGGGACAGAGAAAACAAGAGAGAGAAAGAAGAAAGAAGATAGGAAAAAACAAAAAAAAAAACAAAAAAAAAGGTTGTGGGGAAAGTCAACAAAGAAGGGGAAGAGAGAGAGAGAAAAAAGGAGAATGGGGGATAGAGAGAGAGAGGGAGAAAAAACAAAAACAAAAAAACAGACAATTTGCTTCAATACCTGCTGACAAAAAGAGAAAACAACCGAAGACACAACATCAAAGAGACTGCAGCAACAACCAACATCTGTATAAATCACAATAAATTCTAAATGTTAAATGTTATTGAGCAGCACACATAACTAATATTACAAAATAAGTTTTGAAGCAACAGCAGATCAAGACAATGTGTGTCTGTGAGCACCTGTTTTTACACCAATGTGAATGCTTGAGTGTACACCTGTGTGTGTGAGCGCGCTTGTGTTCATAAGGTTCCTCCATGTAAATGTTTAATAGTGTGTGTGGGGAACAACAGCCCCATCCCGCAAGGCATGAAGCAGGCACGGAACAGACCCGGGCCCCAAACATCCGGAGGCCCCCCAGGGCACGAGACCCCCAGGAGAACCACCGCAGGGACAACCGCGGCCTCCACCCAAAAAAGGGCAGAGGAGAGCCCGAAGGCGGGACCTCCGACAGCCACAGTGTAGGCGCCCCAGGGTGCCGTGGCGGCAAGCCCGCAGGCTCCACCGGCAGCCGACCACACCAGGGCGGACCAGGCCCTGGGCCCGGAGACCCAAAGGCCCCCCACCCCACAAACGGGGCCCAGCAAGGCCAGTAGGGCCAGGCCCCGCCAATCGACCGCCGAGAGCGGGCCGGCGCTCGCCCGAGCATCCTGCCCCGGCGCGAGAAATCACCAACGCACCGGCGGCATCCTCCACCGGCAGGGCATGGTGGTGGGGTGGGGGTCGACTAAGATGATGAGTGAGGCGGAGTCTAAGGCCCGACCTGACACATAGACGTAGACGACAAGCACACATATACACAAGCATATGTTCCCACCCTCATGCACGCAAACAAATATTCACACCTTCGCCCCACATGTAGACACACAAAAATGGACACAGTACCCACACTCACACTCCCCATATGCACTCTATACTCCTAGATCCAGGCACCACCACCCCCAGAGGGGTAGCCAGCGCCCGATCCCGGAGCTGAACCCCCTTCGCTCCGGCGTGGGGACAGGAAGACCACCCCGGTCCCCGCAGCAGCAGAGAAAATCAACAGCCCAGACCCCGACCGGGCGGCCAGCTCATCCTCACAGCCCCCGGCCCCAGACAGAGAACAGAGAACAGGGGTGTGAAAAAAAACAAAAAAAAAAACGACCCCATGCTTCACCCCACCCGCTCAAATGTAGTGTTGGTGTGTGTTGTTCTAAGGTGCTTTAAAACAGGGGTGCTTTAAAACAGGGGAGGGGCACCCTCCACAAGCTTGTGTCAGCTCGTCCCCTCCCTAGAGCCCTCAATGTCTATGTGCAACTTAAAATTGAGAAGTGGGCACTGGCACCAGAGGGAAGGCTGAATGAACAGACCGCCCTCCGGATGCCATTCAGTGTGCCCACCCCCAAGGCCCTATATGTATGTGTCATGTGACAGTAAGTAATGAGAATGTCTAAGCTGTAATGTGTAATTGAGATGCAGGCGGCCACGAGGAGACAGAGGAGTACCACCTCCCCCGCATCCCAGCGACTCACCCGCACCTCAAAACCCTACCTATGTGTTGGTGTGATGGAGCGGGAGAAGTGAAGCCTTAGGGATGGGGAGGAAAACATCAGAGGGGGCAAAATACCCCCCCCTCTGGAGCCAGCTCCCCCGCTGACCCCCATAGGCACCCCCGTTACCCCAAATCTGCCCAGGGCGGGGGCCCAGGCCCATCCAGACCAGGGCCCATGGCAGCCCGGGGCGGCCCACCAGACCCCACAGCAGAGGAAAAACTACCCCACCCCATCATCCAGTCACTTCCCAAACTACGTAAGACAATAAGACACCCAGGTAAAGCCCGTATACCCCGCCTCTATTGGACCCCCCCCCCGCGGAGGCACCGATGCATCGAAGACCCCCACACCAGAGCCGGGCCCAAGCGCATGCACCAACCCATGCTCCCGGCGGCACACCAACCAGGACCCAAGCCCCCCAGGCCCAGCCGTGACCCCAAGCCGGAGGCAGAGCGTCCCCAGATCCCCAAACCCCCCCCGGACCAACCCCGGAACAGTGCGGCCGCCAGGCTGGCAACCTACGTCCGCCGGCACAGGCATCCCCAGCAGCGCCGCATGCCGCCGCCAGAGAAACAGCATCTAAGAGTCACCAATACCCCATCCAGGCCAAGGCCGCAGCCCCAGCGCCAAACCCCCCAAGAAACCCATCCCCAGGGAACCCCCAGATGCCCCAGGCCCATATTGCCACCCCACGCCAACAACAAAAACCACAGCCGGACAGAATCGGGACCCCCACCCACACTAGGTGATGGAGCTGATCAAAGGAGCCCAGAGAGATTGATCTAATGTGTCAGCAGAAGCTGTTTCAAGGCTAATATAATCCCACAAATAATCTCTATATTGGTTGATATTAAGATTATTTTTATTTTTCCAGTTCATGAGGACAGTCTTCTTAGCAATGCATAGGGCAGTGAAAGCCATGTGGATTGTGTTATCTTCTGTAGTGACACCATCTAGGTCGCCCAACAAGCAGACTAAAGGAGAGGCTGGAATAGAGCATTTAAGACACTTTGATAAGTCTTCACAAATCCTGTACCAGTACCTCTGAACAGGTGGACAGAACCATAGAGCGTGGATGTAATTGTCAGGTGTATTGCCTTTACAGTGTGAGCAGTTGTTAGAAGCTGTAAAACCCATCCTGAACATCCGATGACCTGTGTAGTGCACTCTATGCAGAATTTTGTATTGTATTAATTGTAATCCAGGATTTCTAATCAGTTCAAAGGTTTTTAAACATATCTGAGACCAGAAATTATGGTCCCAGTTTACTGATAGATCTGCTTCCCATTTTGCAATAGGAAGTGATACTGATTCATCTATATTGGAAAGTGCCCTGTATATTTTAGACATTAATTTGGGGGTTTTGAGATTAAGAAAATCTGACACACTTGGTGGTATTTGTAAATTGATATGATTAGACTTAAATTTCCTTTTTACAATAGATTTAATTTGTTGATATTCTAAAAATCTGTTCTTATTAATCCCATATTGTTTAATTAATTTGTCAAAGGGAATAAAGTCTGTCCCTTTGAATATATGTTCCAGGTATTTAATACCTTTACAACTCCAATCTGTGAAGTTTATCATATTGTTGTTTAGCAATATGTCAGGATTGTTCCAGATAGGGGTACGTTTGCATGGGATTAGTGAAGACTCCGTCATTTTTAGAAACTCCCACCATGCTGTCAGAGAAGAGCTGATACTGATGCTTTTGAAGCATACGTGTCGTTTACTGATCGAGCTAATGAATGGCAGATCCGAAATCTCTATATTATTGCATAATGCCTGTTCTACATCTAGCCAAGGCTCATCTAAGAGGGTGTGTTTTAACCACCCTGAAATGTGTTGAAGCCTATTGGCTAAGAAATAGTGGTAAAAGTTAGGTAGATCTAGTCCTCCTTTATCCTTGGTCTTTTGCAGCGTTTTTAAGCTAATACGCGGGGGTTTACCTTTCCAAAGGAATTTAGAGATAGAGGAGTCCAAAGATCTAAACCAGTCAGGTGGTGGTTTACTCGGGATCATTGCAAATAAATAATTAATTCTTGGCAAAACCATCAATTCCATTCTTTCTTAATTTAATCGTATGTTATGTCTTTGAGCATAACCCTTGAACAAATGTCACACTCTGGTCATGTTATAATAAAGCAAAGAGTCTGATATTCTTAATTGTTAAATTGAAATAGTTCAAGAACTGGTCTAAAATATATACATGAAACAATGCACTTTTTTTGGACATGTGCGGATATGAGCATTTAGAATGGGTAGCAAGCTAAAAATAATCTAGCAGAAATGTTCAAACAAAACATATAGGCCTACTGGGATTTTAAGAACATCTTTTGCTTTATGAGCTAAACAAAATCTATTTGGACACATTTATTATAATAACTTATCATTGATAAAAAAATATGTTCCTACATGTATGCATGAGTATACAGCTACATAGCAGCCTACGTACCATGCTGGGCTTAAACGCCTGCTTTGGGACTGAATGTATGGCTAGCTAAAAATAATGTAATACCTGCTTTTGTTAATCACATTGTTAAGTTTGGCATTTATTTTTATTTTTTTATTTATTTAGACAAATGTAGGTTTTTTAAAGTTGCATCAAGTTTTGTGCCATTAAAAAAAAAAAAAAAATTCTGCAAATTGTATTGATCACCCCAATAAGTGTTTTTTAAATTTTATTTTAAATGTCCTTTTTTTATTTATGTGCTTTATTTATTTATTTAAATGTATGCTGCTTGTATTGATGTATTTATTGTGGATGTTCTTAACAAAGAAATGCCCTTTTGTTACGTGAAGTGGAAAAAAAATTCCACTCTGAGCTACAGTTAGTGGTGGGCATTTATTTTCTTTTTCTGTGGGTTTCATCAAGCCAATATTAATTTGTTTTCTCAACTGATTCTTTCAAAAACTATGATTCATTCAGGAACGCCATGCCACTGTAGTGATGAGAATATCTGGCTTAATTCTGCGACTCGGTTCTTCTGAACAGTTAAAAAAAAAAAACAGTTAAAAAAGAGTCAAGGATTCTTTTACGCCGTGAAGTATGCCAATTATATGTACGAAACATCTTATAGACAACATCTTATCTCTCACATTATACGATTTGTTTATGCCAGTGATACTCAAATCTGGCTCGCGAGATCCACTTTCCTGCAGAGTTTAGCTCCAACCCTGATCAAACTCACCTACCTGTGATTTTCTAATGATCCTGAAGACATTGATTAGCATGCTCAGGTGTGTTTGATTAGGGTTAGAGCTAAACTCTGCCAGATTTGAGTATCCCTGCTTTATGCAGATGCTTTGATAGACCAAGCATAAATAAGTCACAAAGTGAAAATGAAAATGATATAAAATAAATGTAATAGATGTAAATGCAACAGCTTAATTTTTATTTATTTATTTATTTTTTATTTTAGAATTATGCATGACATGTGCGTTTGACGATATAAACACTTTTAGCACACCTTGACCAATCAACAATGAGACCCAGAACTAACTGTTGTATTACTAATTACACATTATTGTATGTATATTGTATGAGGTTGTATTATATGCATGCATAGAAAGGAGACTGTAGGCTACTGTAAGTTTCTATAATAGGCCTTGCAAATCTGGCCGAATGGTCAGCGTTGGTTGCAGTTAGGTTAGTTTTGTGTTGTACGGTGAAACCTTTTTATGTAATGCACTAATTGTTTTCTTTCCTTTTTTTCTAGTTGTCTTTTAGAGAAGCGAGGAGTGTGGAGGCTGTCCGTCTGTACCAGTGAGAAAAACCTGTAAAGTTGTGGTTGTGAAATGAGTCCTACACTTTGCTGGCATAAATTTGGTAAGTTCTCTAAAGAAATGTTGGGCTGATCCAGTATTCTCATGGGAAGCCCAAACTTTACTCTTACAAACTTCACAAGTAGAAATCGGTTGACAGTAAACAAAATTAGGATGAGATGTGTGAGGAAATGAAAATGCAATAACGCTAAGTATATGAAAACTAAAACCATATTTTTTTCTGGGCAGTGTGCATGAAATGTCCAAAATGTTCTATACAACATCTTGAGTCTCATGGCCAACCTCTTTCCACTGTCCTTTTTTATTTACAGTAGATCAGAGGAGTCCAATCCTGCTCCTGGAGAGCCAACTTCCTGCATATTTTGGTTCCAACCAGCCAAAAACACACTTGAATCCTGAAGACCTTTATGGTTTAATTGTTTAATTAGGATGGGAGTTAAAATCTACAGGACAGTGGCCCTCCAGGAGCAGAACTGGTTGTACATTAAAATTCAGGGATGCATATGGAATCTGCCACTGGCTGCAATGGTCAATCATCTCAACTGTACTTTTGACCTGAATAACAGCCGTAAACTGTAATCAAAGCTGAATGAAGACAGGGAAACTCCAAAGGGTGAGTTACCCCTCGAGTGTGCTTCCCCTCATTTTGTGTGATATTCCTTAATTAACAGGAAAAATCTGCAGATACTCTGGTTTTAATGGACTCAATACCCAGATCTCATCTCCCACATCCAACACAGATCCAAAAAACTGATGGTAAGCCTCAGTTTTCTTTTTTTCAGTGTAGAATTAGTTTGCCCAAGGAACTCAAGTCTTTTCCTCATTACTAACAGGCTTCTTCTGGTTTGTGTTTGAGTGTATATGGCCTGTATTCTGGGCTCTAACCAGCACAGACTGATTCCCCAGGGGGCTGTCTGTCTGAGAATGCACATTCAGGGTCATGAAGAGCAGTAAAATTGACCGAAAATGTGACTGGAGTGATTTTGTTAGTTCCCATGTTTATTAAGATCTGTTTGTACAGAAGTAGTACTGAGGATGTGTGCAATGTTTATTGAATAAAACAATGCTAATCAATTATACAGGAAATCTGAGCATACGGTATATCTGGGATAATTATAAAAGATATTGATTCGAATTTACTGCAAAACATAACATAACTAGATATCAGCAAGCATGTATTGCACTGAATTTAAAAGATGACCAGTATGTTACCTTTTGTTCTTTATTTGTCTTTTCGCTCTCTTTTTTTTCTTTTTTTTTTCTCATTTTCCTAACCAAAAGGGAACACTTTTTTTGTCTTCTACATGGGTAACAAATGAACAAACAAAACAGGGATTTTACTTTTTTTAAGGGCTGTCAAAATGAACATGTTAATGTGCAATATTAATTAGCTCTTGCTTTCTAAAGACTTGTCAGAAATCATGAGATAATCACAATTATGTTATACTGCTGAAAACCATTTGCTGGTAACTTGATAATAGGAATATTTTCTATATATTAAATAAATATTTAAATTTATTTTAGCTTTATAGTAAAATAACAAAATAATACAGCGCCATTATAAAAATAACATTTTACATTTTAATATTGTATATTAGTAGAATATATATTAATATAGTGCTGTCAAATGAATCGCATCCAAAATAAAAGTTTTTGTTTACATAATTTATGTGTGTGTACTGTGTATATTTATTATGTATATATAAATACACACACACACACACACACACACACACACACACACACACACACACACACACATGCATGTATATATTTAAGAAAAATGTTATGTTTATATTTTAAATATATTTATATATATATAATATATATTACATCAATGTAAATACATGTAAATATTTTTGAAATATATATTGTATGTGTGTGTATTTATATATACACATAATAAATGTACACAGTACACACACATACAGTATATTATGTAAATAAAAACTTTTATTTTGGATGCGATTAATCGCTATTAATCGTTTGACAGCACTATAATAAATTTAACTAAATAAATTTATATCAATATAATATAATGAATACATTTTAAAATAAAATTAATTATATTATTATATTCATATATTTTATCACATATGGTGTTTTAGGAAGGGAATCATCTTAGTTAGGGGTCCTTGGCATCAAAATATGAAAACCTTGGCATTAAAGAACAATATGAAATAATAGATTGTAAAAGTTTTGTTTGCGTTCAGCTCTAAATGAAAGCTTCAAGGTTATTGCTTGAAGCTTATTCCACACATATTTTCAAGTGGGCACTCAAAAATGATTGAGAAATATACTGTATGTATGTTCTTAAATTCATACTCAACAGCAAGTTTTGTCTTTTCATTTAATCTCATTGCAAAAAACTAAACAAAACATTAGTGACGCTAATGGGATTAAAGTCATGGAGAAGCTTTTGTATTTATTATACTGTGTTGAAGCATAAGTATTTAAGTTGAAGAACTACTCTTACTGAATACTGTATCTTGCAACCTGGATACTTGCTATTCATTCAAATGGATACAGTACTGTCTGTAACCTTCCTTCTGCACAGAGAATGTCATGAACTTTCCTCTCCCTCCTTCTACCTGCTATGTCATAGCCAATGAAGCCGCTCGTCTAGACTAGTGATGGAAAGCGACACAAACAACACAACCGTCAACCGCTGAGGTTTCAGACCAGCAGCCCACAGTGGAACCGAGTCCCATGAAACTCACTTTGCAAATCCAGAATTATTAGTACCTGGCCACAACATATCGTTGCGGTGGAGAGACGGGACCATGGTTTGCTATTACTCATCGGCATCTCGGATATCGTTTGGACAATGCAAAGTAGAGAGCCTGCAGATCAATGCGGCCCTCCGCAAACACCATTAGTACACAACAGCGTATGATCAGTTTACTGAACAAAAAACATTGTGCGGCGTCCCTGCACTCAGCATCCCTTTACTGGAAACAATTGATGCCTTGTTGCAGTGAAATTAATCCTCCGAATTCATTAGCCGAATCAGATATTCAATCGACGCGACCCAAAATAATTATGTGGCGGAAAACGAATGACAAACGACTCCTCTGCCTAAGCTTTCCATTCGCTAGACAAGACTGCCTTATTTCAAACGTGGAAAATATGATACTGGCCAACCTCATCATAATAACAAAACACCAGCCACATCTGAATCTAATTTATCTCTCATTTTAGATTTGTCAGTGTCTTCCTTTCTTTCCAAGGCTCCAGAGAGAGGAAATGAGACGTGAAAGGTGCCAGCATGATCGGCTGTTTGGGTATCTGTCTGCGCTATTGCCATCTACAGAGCAGTTATTAATCCCTCAACGATATTCTTGTATGTTACGCTTACTAATTGGGAGGTGAGAGAGACAAAACGAGCGAAATTTCAAACTGCACTCTGTGGATGTTCACTTTCTGCACAAATATATCGAGTTGCTTTCTCTCCAAACATGATCGACATGTTGGGACTCCAGTCCGCTGTGAAGAAAATGCTCTCCACACATGATCGACACAGTGAAACTCAAGTCTCTCTCGTTGAAAATACGATCCAGAGGGTAAATTGCCAACAATTAAACAACGGGCCTCTATGGAGATGGTGAGAAGCGAACACGGGGCTCTTTCACACTGTCTGAATAAAGTGTGGCCCAAATGCATCTAATTAATGGGCTTCTTATGAACCATGTACAAAAACACCTCTTTAAAATGTGCATTATTTTAGGCAACATAAATTGGCTAGAAGTTCTGTGTCTCCAGAATGAGCACCGTACAGTCAATTAGTTTTAAATCCCCCTGCACTCCAGAATAGGTTTGCGTGAACTTTTGAGGAATCGGATCCCCAAAGAGGAAGCAAATCCTCTTTGGGGAAGAAGGTGATGCAATGACTGATGCAATCGCAAATATTTCCAAGCCATATTCAATTGACGATTAACGTCGTTTTAAACCAAACTGGCTTTCCATTCAAATCAGTGGCGTGCTAGAAAATCTCAGAATCATCAGACAGTTTTTGGCACAATGCGTTCCGATGAAGGAGAGGCATGTCTAGTCTGTATCTGTCTGTCATATTGGATGGTAGATTGTAAATGAACCCAGCTGACATGTGGTGTTATGAAATGAGGTTATTTATCGCACATCCTTTATCTTGTGCCAGCCGCATCCCACACTAAGCCACGGCACAGCTGTTCTTCACCATTTCACGCCTTTTTGCTAATTGCACAAGCACACTAATGATGACCTATTTCCATGGGTAATTTTAATCCCACAGAAACAATGTGTGGCTTCATAATATTATCAGGAAATGAGAGAGTATTCAGAGGAAAGGGGTTTGTTCGAAAAATCCCTCAATATTATCTTTTCAAATGTTAAAAAGCGTATTTTAGCCTACATTCAGTAATTCTTCATGTCTCGTGGTTCAGGATGATTTGAAATGTTCTGTTATTTTTCGCACTCTAGCTCTCTTCGTTTCCAAATGATCTGACTGTGACCCTGACCCACGAGAGGAAATGAGATTGTTCCCCTCTTGTTTCTGTAGATCAGAGTGTGTTGAGAAAGATCAATGGTCATCAGCCTTCCATAATGAGGTAGATGATGTGACACAGATGGTGGTCAATTTCTATTTACTGATGATTTTGGACCCCCACTTCCCCTTTTCCCTCTATCAAACAATTGTTAATCAGGAAAGGCTTAGATAACACCTATTTAAAAGCATGTACACTGAGAAAAGAAATACTGCACAGTAGCAGAGTGCTATTAGTATTATAGTCAGAGGGATCATGCTGTTACGTACCAAGTCAGGTTTTTGATCAAATATAAAATATTTGATAATGAAGCACAAATATTATTATTTTAATTTTTTTGGTTCAAAAGTTTCGCGGTCAGTGAGATTTTTTTTTTCTCCTTTTCTTTTGTTTTCTTTTGAACAACTTTTATTCAGCAAGTGATAGTACAGGCATTTATGATGTTACAAAATATTTTTTAAATAAATGCTGTTCTTTTGAGCTTTCTATTTATCAAAGAATTCTAAAAAAAAAAGATCATGTTTCCACAAAATGTTAAGCAGCACAAATATTTTCAACGTTAATAAGAAATGGAACTTGAGCACCAAATCAGCATATTAGAATGATTTCTAAAGGATCTTTTGACTCTAAAGTCTTGAGTAATGGCTGCTAAAAATACAGCTTTGCCATCACAGGAACAAATTACATTTTAAAATAACACAGTGGCTTAAAAACCATCTAGTCTCCTGCTCTCACATCAGTGAGAAAAAAAAATGTTGCCATGTAAATTCTTGGCTGATTTACAACATGCATGGTTTCTGTGACTGAACAAATTGCTTCATATGAGGCACTGTTCAATTTCTGAATGTTTATCTGTTGCTAAGCATCTAGATGTAACATTCTATCAATGCATTGTTGCACACATTACACGTTTGGCACCACAATGCAGGATTAACCCTGCAAAAGTGCATACTGTATGAACAGGAAGTTGCATGACTTTTGTATTGGGATATATTTCTGTTTAAAACTGAAATATTGAATAGGTGGGGCTTTATTTTAGCACTCCTCCTCCATCTCTCATTCACAGCAAATTAATGATTGGAGGGGAGTCTGTCCAAGATGTCAAACGGACGTCATCAGAGATGGAATGCCATTCCAGAGCAGAAGCAAATTTTCAGATTTTGATTAAAGATTACCAAGACAAACAATTTTTTTTCTGTGTATTACCTTAACACTGATTAATTATTCACCTCAGGCTTAGCAATGTGCGCTAACAAAGTAAATTATATACATTTTGATTTTATATGGACTTTAAAGTCTTTCCTTTATGCTCAGGTAATTCTCATTTACAGATCTGCTATCCACAGTAAGTAATTGCACAAAAAAGTATCTTGTGACATCAAAATAGGTTTTAGTTATTGCTTAGATTTCAAGTTTGAAGTTTCTGTGTTGTGACTTAAAGCGATAGTACACCAAAATAAATAAATAAATAAAATATTTTATTTACTCATCCTAATGTTGTTTCAAACCTAAAAGAACCTAAAACATAAAATAAGATATTTTGAGGAATGTTGATAACCAAACCATTTTGGTTTCCATTGACTTCCATTGTATGGACAAAAAAATGCAATGGATCCAAACAGTCTTCATTTTGAGGTGGACTGTCCCTTTAAGAAGCTACCCACAATTCATATGTCTTATGCAATCATTTAGAATCTGTGTCAATAGTAAATGTATTGCATTGTTGTCCATACACATCTTAAATACTGTTTACATGAAAAGTGGGGGCACTAACATGAAGTGAATGTCAGCTTGCAAAACCTGAGTCATAAAGCACACCAACTGTTTATTATTTCACCAAAGCCTATAATTTGTGGAACAGAAATGACTACATTTCCACCCAAATTCTCCACATCACATGGCATCATGTCCAGTGTGAGGTCAGGGGCCATAAATATTTCAGAGAGGTTGTTTGGGCCCGGTGACAGGGCCAGCAGCCCACACTCGCCTCACCGCCTGAATTAAAGATGTGTTCTGTTCAAACGCTGTGACTGCCTCAGATTAGCCACAAACAGTAATCTGTCACTTAGCTGCAGCCTGGCTGGCCGTTTGAACTGATGTAAACTGGCCCTGTCTTGATGCTCCACCGGCCAGTGTAATGGGGATTCATTGATCCACTGGTCTCTCGCTGATTGAGTTAGATAATTAAAAAGCCTTGTATCTGTTCCATTAAGGATTGTTTGTGTAGCTCTTTCATGTGCCTTGTACTTATTCCTCTGTTGGAAAGCAAAAGCTTTGAGGATCCCGTGAGCTTTTGTCTTTTTTGTCCCCTTTCTCTCTTTTTCAAGCATTTAATACAATTATTTTGCTTTTAAAGGACAATGATTTGTTGATTAAACAGCTTTAAATGTTAACCTTAAATCTACTATAAATCTATACTATAAACTATAAATTTGAGTGTAAGAAAAATAGAAAGAGCTTGTATTTGCTCAAATCTTGAATAAGTTGATAAAACATCTATTGATCACAAATACAAGTAGAAAAGGATGCAAAGAGGTAGAGAAATTAAATAGATTCTGGGCATCGTTCTGAAGAGACAGTTTAGAAGACAGACTTCTTGAGTGTGTGAACAGGAGTGTGTGGGCTGAGATGTGGCACTTGTTTACTTAAGCCGTCCTCTTTTATAGCAAAAACCATTGAAATGAATTACTTCAGTGGCACAACTTGCCCTGTATTAGGGATTGCAGAATCATTGCAAAATATTTGCATGATTTAAATGTCAGTATATTAATACATTATAAATTATAATAGATTTAATACAATAATACTCACCCTCATTCTAATTTTTTTTGACTTTCTTTTGCAGAAAACAAAAGAAGATATTTTGAAGAAAATTGGTAACAAATTTTAGTTTTGGTTGTAATTAACTTACAATGTATGGGGAAAAAACTAAAACACACTAAGACATGTCTCAAAATAATTCATTTTTATGTGTCACAGAAAAAAGGGAAAATAAATCAGGTTTGGGACAGCACGGTTACAGAATTTAGATTTTTGAGTGTCAATGTCAACATTTTGTTTCTCATTTTACGATGTTTTAAAAACATTTCTGATAGAAAAAAAACACAACACTTTATTTGTTGGCATGTTTAAGGCATTATTACAACATCAAATCGAAATAGAAGCATAAAATGTTGCTATCTTTCACAAATTTTTCACAGTTTTGAGTGGGGCATCTTTAGTGCTTAACTTTGTTAGGAAATTATATCTTTGAAATGTAGATCTCTCTTTATCAGATTTTCCTCAGATTTCTCAAATTAATTTGGCCCCTATATTTTCCTTGTCCTCAAGTCTTTCCTAGTCCTCTCAGTATCTTAATATGTACTATGTACTAGTATTTTTTGACCTATACTGGATGCAAAGTTTACTATCACTATTAGTCAAGTCACACATAACTTACCTTAAAGCTACTGTACAACTTTGTTGCTTTGAGGTAAAAATACATGAACAATTTACTGAACACAATATAGATATTTTTGGACCAGGATAAATATCAATATTTAAAAAACATATGGCCCCTTCCTAAATATAAAAATTGTACACTGGCTCCTAGATTAAGACACACGTCTTATCTTGTGTGAGAGGCGCTGATCAAACCTGATGACGAGAGTGGGTTAACGAAGCATTTATGCGGCTAGATGCTGCATTTCTCAGCAGCGTCGGTCCTCTTGTCCTCTGCTGTCACCGTTAGCCGTGTGGGCCCTTCCTCCTCCTCCGCCTCCTCCTCTTCGACGGCGGTGATGGCGTCTCTGTCTGCGGCGGGGCTGAAAATAGCAGAGCGGCTCTCATTAACAGATTAGGTGTTGCAAGGAATCCGTGCGGTCAGAGCTCCAAGGCTTGATATTGTTCCTCCAGGATAGCAATTATGGCTGATTGACACGTTGGCACGCGGGGGAGAGGCCGGAAGACAGTTCTGGGATGAAGGACAAAATGCTCTTCCTCATGGGCTCAGACCAGTGCAGTTGTGGCATCTTGGCCCACCATGCCTCGCCAATCCAATCACAGCAATTTGTATCAAACAGTGCAGATGTACAGGAAGTGTGAGGAGGTAGTTTATTTGTCCCCGGAACACACTCTCGCACATTTATTCTGCAACACAAACACACTCGCACAGTTCCTGCAATTTGTTGAGCATGAGGTTCTGCATTAATAATAGATGAACTTTGTGTCATTGTCAGTGGTAGTGGAATGATGAACATGATAGCCTGATGTCAGCTCCTGACTGTATTACTCACTCAGGGTTTGCTGTTTGCAGTTCCAGGAAGCCACAAATTAAACTCTGTCCAGACACTGATAACCTATGTGTCTCTCCACGTCCCTCACCTCTCTGTCAGGGCGGGATAATGATGCCTTTTACAGTCTCACCTGTATGAGGCAGGATTTTACTTATCAGTGGAAGACTGGAAGAGTCTTCATTGTAACAGCTCAGGTCACACTCTGAAACTTGGAAATAACAACTCGAAAATGTTCACGTCTGTGTCTCTGAGAGCAGGAAAGTATAAGGCTTGAAATATACTCTTCAAGAGTAATGTGAAAACAGAGCTTGAATTTGTATTTTCATAATGCAAGAATTGCATTAGCGTAGCTTTCTGCCTCTATGCTCAGCTTTATCTTTAAGGTGAGCTGCTGTCATGGCAGAGCAACAGTTCTGAACAAATCAACTATGGGAACTTTTGGCTCTTTAGACTTTTTGAAAATTAAATATTTTTTTCAACACTTTCATTTATCCATGCACTAAGAGTGTCTAATAGCATATATGTAAATATGTATTTATATAGAAGTGAATTTAATTGAGCTAAATAATGAAAAATTGATAAAAAAAAAAAAAGTTTCTGTTTTGAAGAATATTGCAACACTGACAGTTTTTTTTAGTTTATTACTGTAAAACAGCTTTGAAGAATATGTATTGTATAAAGCACTATATAAATATACTCTATGTGACTTGACTTAATATACATACATCACATGCAGGTGATTTTCTTTGTCTTTTCTAGTGTCTATTGTGGACATGAAATTATTGCAATAAAATGGTTGATATTTATAGCATTTTATATATCTTAAATACATACTAGTATTTTTAAGATAATAATACAATAATGTAATGTAATAATATATACATGTGTATATATATATATATATATATATATATATATATATATATATATATATATATATATATAATCTTTTTTTTTATATACGTATATATAAAATAATTGTAAAATTTTAGAATAATTAGGCTAAATTAGCTTGATTAGAAATGTAACACTAATAATGGTTAATAATTGAAAATACGTCTATGGAAACACATCAATTTAGTAAAAACTCCCATATATTGCAAAAAAGTTTTTACACTGGCATGAGGTGGTTTTTCAAGCAATTCGAAAAAGGAATATATCGCAAAACTGCAATGGGAACGTTTTTTTTACGCATTTACAGGTCACCTGGCATACTTAAAATTCACATGATCATTCTTTAATGTACTATAACCTCCAAGAAACACCTCATATGTGGCCGCTCTCAAGTATAAGGGGCTTTCCTTGCCATTAATGCTTGGATGGATTGGACCCCTTATTTACAAAGCACATGTCTGCGGCACATTACGGCTCAGACACGGCCACTCTAGTGTTTATACCAGCTGCGCCGCAGCATGTAAGAATCCTAGAAGTGGCTATCTATGCTGCTTTGCTAAAGATACATGCATACGTCTCATTTGATTAAAAATAATGGGTAGTGCCATGCCTTATCACAAGAGGAAAAACGTTTTAGTCGCATAACATCAGTTAATGGAAACGCCGCCATTTCGCAATAGTTTTTAATCGACATTTAGAAAGTATCACAAAAGTTTTGCGCAAATCTGTAATGGAAATGCATCAGCTGCCAGTGTTGGTTCCATGGTAAACAAGTATACTAAAAAACAAACAAAAAAAACTAACTGGGCTAAAAAATTTGATTTGGTGGAAATGATGCCACAACTGTGGAATTTTTGGAAGGGAAGGAAAATTAACTAACTAACTAAATAAACAAATACTGACATTGTTTACTTTTATTAAACTTTTTTGTTTCATCATTGTTTGAAACTTGTAAAAAAATATTTTCATAGCTTAAAGGCCCGTTCACACCAAGAACGATAAATATAAAGATATCTGTGAAGATAACTAGCGTCCACACCAGCGGACGATATCGTCTGTTTATTCTCAGCGCATGCATACCTCGAAATTCTCGAGCTCGTGACAGCAGGATTGATTATGATTGGCTGTCAATATTTTTATCGTTCATCAGCTGGAAAAAATTATGAAAGTGATTCCAACAATATTGTTTCTCTGTGCCTTTATCGTTATAGTTGTGGTTTGGACTCTGCTATTCTTTAATATTGCGAACGATTTTTACAACTGCTATATATCTTTATTGTTATCTTTCTAGTTATCGTTCCTGGTGTGAATGGGCCTTTAGTTTAAAAATGTAGGATATACATTAAAGACCTTTGAAAAACAATTAAAAGTAAATTAGTTCATGTTTTCAAGTCAGTTTAAATGTGAACAAAATGGTAAGATAAATATATATAAAAAGATTGTAATGAAATAAAAGATTGTAATAAAAAAGCCCGAAGAAACCCAAACATGTTCTACCTAAATAGTAACATCTAGTTCAAAGCTATACATTTAAAGGTAACTCAGTTTCCTCCTTGAGCGCTCAGGTTCACCATAGTAATGCAAGTTTGTGTGTTAAGTATGTACAGCGGGACCCTTGCGTTGGTCAGGTATTCGTGTCTGCGTACGTGTGCTAGCGTAGAGTAGGTTTCCTGGCAGATATGTTTGCACATGCGATCCGTATCAAACCTGAATCCCTTACGGCAGGGAATTATGAATCTCCTTGCAATGTTGTAGTGGCAGGTCTCGTTTGGTCTTGTGTTTAATTAGTGCCTCAGTCTTTCTCTCCTGTTGTTGCCAGGGTGGCACCTGAGAAAAGAGAAGCGAAGAGAGACCTTGTGCCATAATTATTGCCCCAGCCCTCCCCTTTTGATCAGGGCCAGCTCACTCTCTCCGGGGCTTCACTACATGGCTGCTAATCAAATAAATGTGCCCTTTAAATGAATGTTGTGTGTGATTCCTCCCATTGCCCTTCCCTAGCTGTTTTAAAAGAGAAACATTGTGAGGTCCCTGTAGTTGCCCTGACTCCATGTCTTTTAAAGCTAAATGTTTGATGTTCATTCAGATTTTTTTTCACTCCCTGATCTTTTCGTGGTTTTCAAAGAAAAAAGATACCTCTGAGTTTCAAAACATCAAAAAATCCATCAGCAGAATCAAGGGAATTTTTGATTATTTAACTCCAAAGGCTTCAAGTCTTCACTTGCATATGAAGAACATTTTCACTAAGTTAGAGTTCTAATCAGGAGATGCTCTGAAGGGGGCAAAAACTTTGGTATGTTTTCTCAGTATTCTGTATTAATGATACATATTTCATCATGCTACATGCCAGCGCTCCAAATCACCTCAGTCATTTTCATTAGAAGACTGCGAGAAGAGACTAAAAGAGTTAAAAAAGAGTTTCTCATAAGACTTCTGCAAGTATTTTTCTGAAAGTTAATGTGAAACTGGGGCTGTTTTAAAGCCGGCATGAAATTAAATTTAAGAAAGAAAGGTACAAAAGCTGTCACTGGGGTGTTACCCTTTCAAAAGGTATACTAAAATGTACCTTTTGCTACTAATATGTACACTTAAGGCAGGGGCGGACTGGGACAAAATTTCAGGCCGGGAAATCTCACACTCATCCAGGCCATCCCATACACCCACAACAAATTCTGAAACATGGACAACCCTATTAGCCTATTTGTATGACCATCACGTAAAAAGGTCTGTCTTTAGTCGGGGCCGTGGAAAATAATTAAAGGTTCTCTTTTGAACTGCACCTTCACTTCCCTTTTCTTCATTTTCTCCAATATCTCTGTCACTCCCTTTTTTCTTGTACCGGTCACTTCTTTACCAGCAGGTCTACTGTTATTAACAGAACTGTATTCACCTTGTTGCAAAACAACCACCTCATTGCAATTTGTTTGCACATAATGTTATTTCTCTTAAAATGACTTAAACACCCAAGATTTAACAAACCTATAATTCAAATATATTAAAACAAATTTTCTAAAGTGCCTAAATGCCAAACTTAGTACATTGAAAATCCTAATACTGAACACACTATTGTATTTTTGGGCTGACTGATATTTTTGTGTTGCTGTCTGCTCTTGCTCCCTCCCTTTCTATACAATAAATCCATGTGAATATCTGCCTGCTAAATTTATTAATGTAACTTTCCAATCGATAATAATGTCCTTTAGCACAGTATTCTGACTGATGATAATAATGGGGTGCTACTAGCAGTTTAATACTCAACTAGGTTAATAAAGACAAAACTACAGTAGCGTATTACAGATGAAACTGACCTGCACTTGAAGCCCTGAACAGGTTAGTAATTTCACTACATTTAACTGTTTCTTCTGGCCGTTTCCTCTCCTTCCTCGAGTCCTGCGCATCGACTCTGTTCAAAACCGGTTGACGGAGGCAAGGAACAGACGTGAAGCGCGGCGCTGCCAGTCAAGACTAACCGATTTATGATTTATTATCGATTTATTAGGGAATGCCACAATCGGAAATGATTGTGGCATTCCCGGTGCTCCCAATGGCCAGTCCGCGCCTGACTTAAGGTAATAATATGTGCCTATGGAACATGCACTCTGTACACTTTCAAAAATGCTGGGTTAAAAACAACCCAACTTGTTTGGCAACCCAGCGCTGGGTAAATATTGGACAGAACACATGCTGGGTTATTTTGACCCAGCAGGTTGGGCTAATGTTTTTACCCAACATGCTGGGTTGTTTTATTTAAGTCAACTATGTTTAAAAAATATTATATTGCTGCTTTAAAATGGGCTTAAAAAACAAACAAACAAAAAACACAAACTCAGAATTACTACAGGCAACAGCAATAATCAAAAGATGAACATTTACACTCTAAAAAATGCTGGGATAAATACAACCCAATGCTGGGTGAAATATGGACAAACGCAGGAATTGGGTTGTTTTGACCCAGCGGTTGGATTAAAAGTTTAACTCAACCTTCTGGCTAGTAACCCAACCACTGGGTCAAAACAACCCAATTGCTGGGTTTGTTCATATTTTACCCAGCACTGGGTTGTATTTAACCCAGCATTTTTTAGAGTGTATTATTAAGCAAGAACACAGGGACAAAATACAAGACAAATTGACTTTATTTGGGTGAATACAGCATAGTTTACAATATTACATACATTTAAACTCATTCAACATGCATTAAATAACATATTTTAGCATAGAATTAAATTAAACGAATAAAATCCATTTACTGTATGTTATGCAAGCTTAACACGTTTCCATCGTGCGTACCGTTCACTGCTGATGCAGCTGACTGACACCTCATCCTTCTGTTGCGTTGTGCAAAATAATACAATTTACAGCATAGTAAAGTCTTTATAAATGAAATAAAATCTATACAAACCTTTATTTCGCTGAAGAAGTGCACCAAATCGGCGGCGCCGAGAACCGCTCTCCCCTGTAGAGGACTCACAAAGCCCGTGCTCTGACTGTAACTCAGCAGCTCGGTTGTTTCGTCGGAGACAAGCTCAACTCAGTGGTTGGGTGGAAAAAAATAACACCGTATTAAAAATGACCCAGCAAATAAGTTATAGAAAAACTACCCAGCACCTGGGTAAAAATATTAAAAACAACCCAATAAAATGACCCAACAGGCTGAACCAGCATTTGGGTTAAAAAAAAAATGTTTTAACCTTGTAATTTTTAATCAAAATGTTATAACTGGACCTTCCTGTGACAATGATAGACTTCTCTTTTGTTATGTGTGCAAGATTTCTCCAATCATTTAGTCTTCTTAAACTCCGCCCCTACACATTCATCTGCTTTTTTATTTGTGTAATGCAAACATCTCTTTGTTCAAATCAAAAACTGATGCATAAAACCTTGTCCCCGCCCTACTTTTCTGTTTCGAAATTCTGTTACACTTTGATGTGTGTCACAATACAGAAGAAAAGATATGATGCTACTTGTGTTTCATTGTGACTATAAAGCAGCTCATCTTACAGTACAGACTGCTACGCTTAGAGGACAAAAGGTGGACATTGAAAGTGATCGCTCAAAAAGAGTTGAGCTTTACTGTTTTGCCAATGTTTTAGCAGACATAGCATACCCACTGTGGTCTGGAGGGATAGGAAGCAAGATACCACCTCACTTTACGGAAATCAACCAGACGCACAGTTTCAGCTCTCAAGCTGTTTTTGAGTACAGCTCAAAAAGCTGTGATTTGTAAAAATGAGAAGCAATTGTATCAATTCAGTGTGTGGCTTCTCTTAAATATTTCCAAAGGCTGAAAAAATTGTGACCACCCCTAGTAGTTTGTTCAGCCTCAGACCATTTCATGTATATTGCATGTAAGAGTGGCAAGACATTTCCAAAATCCCCAGAAAAACACGCTCTAGTTTATAGCTTCTACGGTATTACAGGAAGAGAGAAGCAAAGTTGTGTTGACAAGGTGCCAGTCTGTTAGATAAGTGCTTCCCAAGTCTGGTTTTGTGAGGTTCATGGCATTAAATATTTGAAAGATTATTTGAAGAGCTTTGTTGTCAGCCACTAGTAGCAAGTAAAAAAATAGTGAAAAATATATCATTGAGCATGATTTCCTCCCCCATAGTTTATTAAACACTAAAGCACATTAAAATGCAATTCATACTGACAATAACTTGAATATACCCCTTCTATGATGAACATTAAAAGTCATTAATATATTTTAAGTCAAAGCATGTCAAATAATAGTACATAATAAAGGTCTCACAAAACAGGAAATCATCACAGAGAGATGACCCCAGTTTAAAGAAATAAATTAACTACCTTATTAAAAAATTATATTAGATATAATGATGTTGATTATTTAGATTGTTATACAAATTGTACTACTATATGTACACATACTTTGAATCAGTAGACTTTTGTAAGAACTTCTACAATTGTTTTTCAAAAATGTAATAAAATCATTAACACGTATTGGTACATATTTCTGGAATTAAATTCATATCATAAAGAACACACATTTTCATTCTTTGGTGCTGCCTGTACTTCTTTTCACTGTGACTATCATGCTATAATGTGAATCAGCACATGAGCTTTGTTGTGCACTATTATTTTAGCATCATCAAATTTAACTTAACTTAAAATTTGAACTGTCATGTTTTTAAATAAATGTTTATTTGCTGTATTACCATGTTTTAATCAAAGGAGAGTTTGTAGACTGTTTGTAGAATGCATGAAGATGTCAGAGATCACTAACAGCAGTAGAGTGAGTCAATGAGTTAATTTACCAGCAGGTGGTGCTTGCTGCAATGTTCGCTGAACTCTCAGTATTCTCATCTTTTGATCATTGTGAATCATCTTCTTTTGAACTCTTCTATCTTTTCTTTTCTTTTTTCTTTTCTTTTCTTTTCCTGCCCATTTGATCACGTTCACACTATATGTCCTTGTTACAGTGTAATTACACCAATAAGTACTGAGTAATATTAATTAATAACATGCACATGGTTTAATGTTTACTTTTATTACTATAGTAAATACATGTGTAACAAGGGCACACTAACATAAAATCTTGTTCACAGAGAGGTCAAGCATTCATAGTTCCGTTCATGTTTTAAAACATTTATCTTCTATTGACATGTTTCATATTGGACCACAGGCACCAGGAATACATTCTGGAGCTATAAAAATTAAACATCAGAATTATGTACATTCTGAAACTGGGATAGAATAAAAACAGCACACAAAAGCTGTAATTACCATTCTGAACAGTACAGTAGTGATGTTTGCTCTGGGTATTGGCTTGATAATTTACTCTAAATCAATGAATGAGATTTGCACTGTGGATGCATTAGCAGCACCGTTTGAAGAAATGTCCCCTTTGGAATGAATGTAAAAGCTATATGAAATGAATAATGAAATGAAATAAGTGTAAATATGTCAACTCAACAAAGACTTTTGTTGTGTTGTCTTCTCTAAAATGGTAACGTAAGTTTATGCTCGCAGTGACCTCTGAATGAACTCGCTGTTGATTTTAGCTGTCAAAGTGGCATTAGTTGTCATGCACACAGTCACTATCAGCCTCTGATGGGAAGTGGGTTTCAGTGAAAGAGATGCTTCAGCTTTCTCTCTTTTGCTTTATCTTTCTCTCTTTCTGTGGCTTTTTGAGAACGTCAGGTGTGAGAGATTTATTTCAACAGGGTGGGTAAAATAATCACATGACTGACTGAGGTGTACTGGTGTGTCTTGGACACACGATCACCTTTAGAGATCCGTGGTGGCTCGTATCTGATGTGTTGAAAAAGTACTGGGTGAGTTCTGGGACAAAATGTATTCTGTCTTTTATCGCTGAAATAAAACAGTGGCCTCAGTGTTGATGGTACAATGACTTTATAATCCTCTCTTTCAGATCCTTTTAAACAAGGTCTCTTTAGAAATCACCATCACTGAATTTTAGAGATTCACTGTTTAGATGTCACTGAGATTCACTGCTTAGATAAACACTCTATGTATAAACACACACTACATACACTACCGTTCTAAAGTTTGGGGTCAGTAAGATTTTTTTTCTTTAAAGAAAATTAACACTTTAATTCAGGAAGGAATTTGCACCTACATACCGAAAAAATATTTTATTATATTATATTATTTTATTTATTTATTTATTATTATTATTTTTATTCAGACTTTGAGCCTTTTCAGACAGAAAGTTAGTGTGTGGTTCTATGTATTGATCATTAATCTTTTGAAAATCAATAGGCATTTTTATTTTATTTTATTTTTATTTTTTTATTTTATTTTATTTTATGCCAATTTCTTCTTTGATAAGCTCATCCAATTTCTGGAGCACCTAACACAATCTTTCTTATTTGTGCCTGCAAAGGCAGGCCATGGCACAACTTGCGCACTAAGTACGAGGCAAAAACAAAAGTCTAGTTTTAACTTTGTACAACGTTTACCTTGAATGTGGCCCTTATGGTCCTCTGTCAGGCTCCTTTCTAAGTAGGTTCTGTGTGTTCCTCTTCACCCATCAAGTCTGAACTGCCCTGCTGTTTTAAGTGGACGCGCTGTCATATTTCTACAGGGACATGATAATCACTGATATTACTAGTGCTCTATAAAGGACAGACTTGCTTCTATATAAGGACTTCTCTGCTCTGCAAACCTTTTTATCTGCCTCAACGGGAGGTCAAATAATGGCCTTTGAAACAGAAATGTGTTGTGGCATTGTCTCATTTAATCTTTTGTCTCCGTTTTGATATACCATGCAAATTCTACATTTGCTAGGCTGGTAGGTGATGATAGATAAGAACATTGTGTTCAGATGTCCACAGGTGAAGACGTGACCAAACTGTGAACTGTAAAAGAGTGCATAGTAATTGACAAACCCAGTGACAAACTGTTCATAAAGCCTGACGTAGAAAGGCAGGTTTTTATTTTATTTTATTTTATTTTATAATTTTTTTCATTCAGACTTTGAGCCGAAAGTTAGTGGTCCCAAGTATTGATCGTTAATCTTTTGAAAATCGACACACATTTTTTTAATTTTTTTTTATTTTTTTTATTTTTTTTTTTTATTTTTTTTTTTTTTTATTTATTATTTTGGTGCCATAGAATGGAAAACTGTATTTACCTTGGCATAGTTGAATAATAAGAGTTCTGTACATGGAAATGACATACCGTGAGCCTCAAACACCACTGTTTCCTTCTTATGTAAATCTCGCGCATGCAAAAGACCACTGAAAAAGAGGCGAATCCCAACATAACACCGACTGTGACGTCACAGATGGGATCATTAATGTTTACGCTCCCAACATTTGCATAACGTGTACCAGCCCATGTTCTAGGCCTGCCGGACCTGCACAGCCAAATCATTGATTCAGTGTTGCCAGATATTGCTATTAAAACAAACAAAACCGATAAATAAATAAAAATAAACTAAAATTAATCTTTTGCAATTAAGATAAGATAATGATATCACTGACCCTAAACTGCAACGTCCTACTTTATTAACTTTCTGAAATGTCAAAAAAGTGGAAAAGACAAGTCCAAAAATGCTTATAACAGCTGGATCTGGCAACACAGAGGCTGCATCCGCACCCTCACTCACAGCACTCTCTCAAGCCTCGTTCACTCCACCAGCGTCTCGCACCGATCATGTTCATACCACGGACACTAAACATTCTTGCAAAATCTCTCAAAATCTGTATCTTCATCTGATACTGGCTCAAACATATAAGGTTGGATGCCTAATCTCTTCATCGTTCACACCGGACAGTAGAGATATGTTTAAATGAGCCACGCTGTGAAACAGCCAATCAGAGCAGAGCTCAACATTATTATTCATGAGAATCATGACCCTTCCAATAAGGTAATAACAGACCATTTCATTCTAGGGACAAATCCTAGGGTTGTAAACGGACATGTAAAACCGTTTCTGGAGAATTTTTGCCCTTACCTAAGCCACATACCTTCTACTGTATGTAGATATCAGAGAACAATTTAAAATATTGTTTCAATGCATTCTATGGCACCTTTAAAGTTTTGAGCTCTATCAGGCATGTCAGCCATTATTGTCTATTCTGACCTCTGGAAGACAGATAGTGGAAAAAAACTAATTTCATTTTCTCATTGTGAGCATCACGACATTTGGTCTAATTTTCTGGCCTGGTAAGAGGAATGATGTCATATATTTATGAAAAATCAGACCATTTGGCCAATGCTTGCCCAAATAATGTTAATATTGATCTTTATCATCAAGGCAGATAATTTATATTAGCTGTTGTTTCCAAGAAATACTGTAGATATTTTCTATGCTACCACCAGTGATGGGAATAACGGCGTTATAAATAAACGGCGTTATTGTTTTCAGTAACGAGTAATCAAACTAATTACTGTTTCCCCCGTTACAACGCCGTTACCGTTACTGACAATAAAATGCGGCGTTACTATAATTTATTATAATATTATTATCATTTTATTTTTCAGTTCATCTGAATGGATGAGCAGTGTAGCTGTATTTGACGTACCGTAAACTCTAGTGTGAAGCGCACGGCTCGCCGTAGCTTTGTCTCACACACACACACACACACAGCGCGCGCGCAGAGAAAGATACAGAGCTAGATAGTCTTTCATAACATGCAGAATTGACGCGCTACATGTAAACGATATTCTTTGTTGTATTTTCCTGTCAAAATAACGAAGTTCCTTTGGAATTCTTCAGCTTTTAAGAACTCCGCTAGTGGGCGGAGCTACTGCGCAAACGACAATCTCATTGGCCGGCGCTCACCTATTATCATCCCTGTTTTGATTTCAGCGAATCAATTCGAGCGAACCCATACAACGTGATTAATATTCATGAACCCAGCAGCTCATTAATCCTTAGTGCGTTTTATATTGTTATTAGTGGTATAATTCGTAGTAGTTTTGTTATCTTATCATTTTTTTCCCTCCTTTTTTTATAGAAACACTAAATGACAAACAATATCTTAAGCACCACCACCAGTCCTAAGTTCAGTCAACATGACAAATATGAATTCATACTTGGTTATTCTAATTACTAAAGATCTATCATCATATAATGCTAAATTATCATAATATCATATTATAAATCTTGACTAACTGATGCTAAGTGTCAGCAGATAAGTAGTGTTGATTAATGTACAATGTTTTATAATAATAATTTATTCTATTTAGTGTCCATTTAATTCATTTAACATATTTAATATTGGGGCATCCAAGTTATTTGACATTTGATTTTTTTTTTTTAAGTAACGCAATAATTACTTTCCCTGGTAATTAGTTACTTTTATAATGATGTAACTCAGTTACTAACTCAGTTACTATTTGTGAGAAGTAACTAGTAACTATAACTAATTACTTTTTTTAAGTAACATGCCCAACACTGGCTACCACACAACTGATTACATTTTCATAGTGCACACTCATGTCAATGTTTTCCTGTTTAGACCAAAAGACAGGAGTCCTCATTGCCTTGTTCCATCAGTTTCAGGTAGAAAAATTGTAAAAATTGCGTTAGTACAAAAACACAGCAGAGATGAACAACTTTGTCACCATGTCAGAACCCATAGAGCTAAACCAGCACTGAAAAGAAGCTGTTTCACAGACATCTACCTCAAGAGTGTCTTTACGCCTCTAAAAAGTATGATTGCACATGACGTTCACTTCTTACATGCATAACAGCGTCTGGTTTCATCTCAGCCTTGATCGTCAAATAACCGCCGTTCCTCAGAGTGTATGAATTCACTTTAGCCTGACAGAGATTCTGTGGCTGTTACCAAAAAGCGCTGGCCTGGGATATAATTTGATAATAAATAGACCAACAGTTTCCGCAGCATACATTTTGCGCACCTAATGGAGGCACCGGAGTGGCAGGCGCTTAGATCTGTCCTGATAGGACGATAACACAGAAAACACTTCCATTCATTTCATCACAGTCCTTTCTGTTCTCAGAGACGGAAAGGGTTGAGACTAATGACTCGTGAGCAATAAGCAAGTGTTTAAGTAAATGTACTTGCAGGGGGAATAGCTTTTTTCCAAGTGGCATATCAATATTTTAAATAGAGTTTCTATCGCTGTCTCTACCTAACTTGATTAGCTGTGTGATGTGTTCTGACAGGCCTGTTGTTTGAAATACCCCATTAACTGTGTCTGTCAGCTTATTTTCCCTCGGTAGGCCGCGTAACACCCATATTTCATAATTTGTTTTGCTATCAGGGCTGATTTGTAAATGCGCAAATTCTAATTAGTAGCAGCCACTGTTTCTAATTTATTAAATATTAAATGAATCCTGCGGTGGATGCTTTTCTCTTCCCAAGATGGAAGTTTATGCTATGCATATTATTCGGCCTTTAAGGTTGTCAGCACTTTTTAAATGCACCAAAATGCTTTTTTCTGGTTTGTTTGTTTTCCCTCTCCAGTCGTCTTCGAGTTAATATTTATTTATCTTAGATCTCCAGCTTTCTTTTTCATCCAATAAAGGCGTCACAGTCTGTTGGGCTTCAATCCTGCCGCTTTGTTTAACTTCATTAAAGCTGTCTTAATCTAAGGCCTAGTCGCTTGTTTCAGAGGCTGCATAATACATCTTCTGAAGTCACTTTGTCACTTACACATTAACAGTTGTTTTGGCCATTTTTTTCCCCTCCATGGATGCCCAACCCTTCGAGATGGAGCTGATATTATGCTCATAGTCTGTTCCAGAATAAACCACAAGCATAACCCTGTTTATTTTTGAAACGCCATGTATAATGACCGCTAGCAATAGCGTAAAACCCAAGTCTCCCGTGCAGCATGCGATATTAATTCTATTGTTTAGTTAAGGTTTTTCTCTGACTGTAGACATCGGATCGCTTTGTTTTCTCAGTGTGACAGCTGCCTGCGAACTGGACGCGATTTGAAATATGTCATTTGTATTGAATTACCAGACATTTATCGAACACCCACTTATCCCAAGTGAACTTCAGTCTAATTAAGTTTCAAGAAACACATCCATCAAGCTATTGAGGCAGTTAATTTGCCATTGCCTCCTGGATCTGTATTCCCTTCCCGAATCACTGGAATTCACATGAGCATCGTTTCAGCGATGTCATTTGCTTTTCCTTCCTACTGGGCTGCAGCTGGCATGGCCACACTTGAAGCACGCTCACCCCACATGCTATTAAAACATGCTTCCAGAAAAATCCCCCCGTCGTGGACAATTGTGAAAGTCCCCCAGCACTTCCCTTTGTGTGACTGTTTCTGTTGGGGTAATTTCATTAGAGTGCTGCTGTTTGATAGTATATAATGAAGTGTGAGACTGAAGGGGGAATGAGGGTATCGTGGTTTACGTTTCAAGGTCATTTCAGCCACCAGGACAAATCAGAAGGATCTAAGCTAGTAATACAAGGAACTCCTTGTTTCTCTGAATGAACAGTACAGCTTCCTAGCTCAGTGTACTGTACAATGAATATGGTTATATTTCATTCTTTCTTTGTCATTTATGCAACCCAGGTTCATTGAAAAAATGTGCCTGTTGTGATATTTCTGCAAAATGATATTATGTTGCTTCTTGCACATTTTGCGGCAATTTTTAAAGTGAAATGTTTGATGAGTGGCACAAGAGCAAGTTAAACTTTTCTCAGAAACAGATGAATGTGATTATAACAACATTTCATTGTGTTGGTTGTTGTACGTCGTTTGGAAACAAAATGCCAGATGATTGGAGCTAATTTATTTTACCCAAAAGTGAAAATTCTGTCATCATTTACTCACCCTAATGTCATTCCAAACCCAAAATAAGTAAAAGCCTAAATGAAAACTGCTCATCATTTTAAGCAATTGTTTCTCTTCACAAGATAGGGGTTCATTTTACAACACCTTTATGAACTTTTTGTTGGATCTTTTATGTTTTGGTTATCTGGACAGAACTCTCTTATGTTTCGTTAAAATATAATTTGTGTTTTAAAGACTTTGGAAGATCTTATGGATTTGGAAGGCCATGAGGGTGAGTAAATGATTTTTTGGGTGAACTATTCCTTTAATGCTCTATCATGTTAGAAAATAACGCACCTACATTAAATGATACCCTAAACATAACTGATAGTGTTAACAAAATGACATGTAAGATAAAAAATGAATTTGCTAAGTCAGCCATCTAATTTCAGCTTGCTTCTGCAAGTCTTTGAGCTCTTTTATCGAGTGCTGCGGCTCATGATTCACGGGGCTTTGCATCGCAAGTGCAACTTGAACTAGGTGAGCTACCGAGCAAGCTTACAACATTAGAAAAGCCATAAATATGGGGCTGGTTATGTGATGCAAATATGAAAATGTATTTGTTTAGAAATCATGCATTATGTTAGAAGTGTTCTGAGGTCATATTGTACTGTTGTGCAAGGCACTGTGGAAAAATAAGTCTTTATTAATCGATAATCCGCTCCTACACTGCAAAAAATGCTTTTCTTACTTTGATTTTTTGTCTACAAAAATCTTAACTAAACAAAATCTTAAATCAAGAAGGATTTTCTAGACAAGTAAAAAATTATTGTCTTGTTTTCAGAAAAAAACAAGTCAAATTTAAGTGAATTTTTGCTTAGAACAAGCAAAATAATCTGCTAATGGGGTAAGCAAAATAGACTTATTTCAAACAGAAAACAAGTTTTTTTTTTTTTTTTTTTTTTGCAGTGTATAATCATAATGTGCGCAAAGGAATAAAAGTTTTTGGTGATTTATTGGCAATAGTGTTCATTTCAGCTGGAAACCACAGTGCATTATATGTCCACATACAGTATGTTTTTGGAGTTGAATTGGAGTAAAAATGTAGATAGAGGTATGTTGCATTTATTGTTTAGTTAAGTGTTTAGTTGTTTAGTTAAGCAGCTTTACAGTTAAAAATGCAGTTTTGAGTGTCTGAATGGGGCAGTTAAATGGGAACATAATTACAGTGTGCCAAATCCATGTGGCGAATGAGAAAACACTGATATTAATTATAGAAGAATGAGAAATTATGTGCCGTCTAATTGGTAATCAGTTTGTTTTGTACTTCAGGCTACTTGCATATGAAAATGAATGATGGGCTATTTAACTTAATTTATTCCAGTTTTTACTGACATTTACTGGGCAGAACACATTTACATAGTAATCAGTAAAATTACAGATCACAATCACAAATATTAAAGACAAGTAATAAATTGCTTCAACCCTTTTCTTTTCATACTGCTCATAAATTAAAGCTGTACAACACACTGCTCTTGTTATACTTAATTTGAGACAATTATATTTAACATACGAATAGAAAGTAGAGAGCACTCAAAATGAATATTGCGATTCATAAATAATAAAATAATACCAACCAAACAAACAACAACAACAACAAAACTTGTTTTTGGTTCCATATTTGGGGTATGTCAGCTATGCAAACTGTTCGTTTTATTATTGTATGTGTAGCTAGTCTTCTTGGCGCGCTAACTGGAGTTAGCAGAGTCTTCTCTCATTAGTGCAATTATCCGTGTGAGGAAAACCTGTTTCTGTTTGCTTCTTTTACGCTCTGTACTTTCTCTTGGCCCCTGCATGATTCTCTCTTTTCTGCATAGAGACAATACCCCCCACACTATTTATCATACAATCCCTCATTTGCTGGATCCTGAGGAAAGCAGATTATGCTTATTTTTCATTTGGACAGAGGGAGATGGAGCCAGGTGTTTGGCAGCAGTGGAGTGTTCAGGTGTAACCGGGCCGGCGATGGGACATGATGAGTTGGGGCTGATGAAGGATGAGGCGTAGAAGATTTCAGGGAGAGAGGCACCCTGCTGGCCTCCCTCAAGAGCACCCCCACTGATCAGGAAGAGGGGAAACTTTCCTTTCTAATCCGCTTGTGCCGTGATCACTTTCTGCTGCCTTAATTAGCTCGTTACGGCCTTGATGAAAATGCAAGGTTTGCAAGCGCAAGGCCTGCTATTCTGCTAAACTCATCAAGATCATTTGTCTTGAGTCTCAAGGTGATCTTTTATCTCACTTCTACAGGTGGAACTTCTTCTTAACTCTTAAAGATCCATTCTCAGCACTTTGATAATATAAAAGTTGAGACATTTTCTTTATGGCCTAATGCAGGGGTTTCCATCTTTTTAATGTCAAAGACCCCCAAATATATTGATCTCCCTCAAGGACCACTAGTGAAATATAAAGGCAGGTATATATTTTCATATCCAAAGACTTATGCTGTGGGAGAAAAATAAAAGTGTACTATTATAACGAAAACATATCTTCATAATTAAATAAGTGGCCTTTATGTTGTCATTGTACTAAGGCAAATTATATATTTTTTTACATTTATGCATTTAGCTTTTTTATTCGAAGCGACTTACAAAAGCGATTTGTCAAAGAGCCAACAATAACCATGATATAGAGTGGCAATAAGGAAATTTTAATATTTTAAAATTATTTACTTTTTATAAAGTTGATAATGTTTTTCTTTTTCAGATACATATTAGATGTATACACCTAAAAAAAAAAATATTTTCTATTTAAATGCATATTTCAGTATATGCATATTTGTATATTATGCAGATATATTTCTGTTTCTACAAAATAGGACTGTCAATAGAATAAAATAACTCCAATAAATCTCATGATTATTATTATTATTATTTTTTTAATAAAAGCAATATTTAAAACAGAATAAAACCATAATATCATCAAATTCTGTAAATGTGTTAAAAATAATTGTTTTAAACATATTAATTTAATATCTTGAGTTAAAAAGGTCTTTTTTAACATGTTCTTTGTTTTCTATTTTCTAGCATGTTCTGATTTTCTAATATTTTGCAGACTCCCAGCATGCTCTTCATTTGACCCTGACCTAATATGTCAGTTATTAAATATGTAAAATCTGTCTTATTTTCCAGTAAAAATATTGAAAAATGTAATTTTTTAAAACATTAAAAAACATAAAAGCACACAAACATAAAAAAAAATATTTTTACACAACTTTGCTTTTCAAGTAAGCTTACATTGTATTAAGAATGTTATTTTTATATTAGAAAACAAGATAGAAAATAATAAAATAATGATAATAAAATAATAAAAAATATTTTGCATAGACCTAAATATAAAATAACTGACTACTCAGGTAGTCAGATAGTAGATCACTGGTGAAACTACAGGTGAAAATACTTGACCACGACCCACAATTGTGGGAAGTAGCACTTCCAGTCAAATCCATATTATGTCCTTATAAACTATCAGTACTAACTCAGTCTTCAATGTATGCAAACAAGACCAACAAACAGGCTAAGTTGTTCTTTTTGAAGATGGTCATTGTCCAACTCCATTCTCGCTCATTATACCACAGCTTGATGCTGAGTCATGCATGTCTAATGGGGCAGGCAGACTGCAGCGTGTCTCTGTCTTCAGCTGGTCCCTCAGACACACACCACGACAGCCTTTCCCTGGGGAGAATCACACGGAGGCTGCTAAAACATGCCTAAGCACTGTCTCCCTGAATCAGAAGAAGCGGCACGCATGATGACGCCCAGCGGAACCTAGCGAGGACCATTATTCCCAGCCTCAGAGATCCACCTTTACCCAGCCTTGAGGGAAAAACGCTCTTCACAAAGTCTTCAGTTTACGCTGGATTGAGGACTGACGGGATATGAAGGTATAAACTGCACTTGTTTTTTAAAGACGGTGAAGGGGGCTTGACGCAAACACCCATAAACCTTTAGATAACGTTAACGCCACGTAAAACCTATAGACACTACGTGAGCTTTCTCTCTCTCTGTGATGCCTCGAAAATGTCCTACAGAGAAATAAAATACTAGGCCTTGAGCAAACCGCTGGGACTTGTCAGTAGACTTCTCCCATGTCCTAATTACCGTCAACAGGATTGATGGACAGTCAAACCATCTGAAATCAAGCCTCAAGAGGACGCTGCTCAGTTAACTAATAAAGGCCTAGCAGTTAATACTCTCCTGAGAGGTCTGACAGACCTGTAAACCAATCCTTCTACATCCTTTTATCTGTGTAGTCCACAGTCTGATCTTTACCTGGAGAAACTCCATGCATTTTGTGCTGCAGAGACCTTTAAGAGTTTCCTGATCCAATAACTGCCATTTGTCAAATGGAAACCTCTTGGTTTGATTTTTTTCCCCCTCATTGCTTATTTTCCCTCCACTGAATTCATTATAATTTCCCGGGCTCAACTAATGTGGCTTTGTCTGCACGTTCTCAGTGCAAATGCTCCTTGCATTATTGTGTAAGCATCTCGAATTGAAACATCCGCCTTGTGAAATATTGACTTTAATATCTCATTTGAAAAATTCATGAAACCTTTGATGTTAAATCCATACTCAATTTAGCAAAATGCCACTAAAATATGCAGAGGGGGGCAGAAAACATTATTGTCTGTGCTTCTGTGAAGAAATTACATTTTATGGCTGTTACACCGATCTTTCCCATGTTTTCTTTTACTTTTTTTTTCTCCGTCGTCTGGGGGAAAAAGTGGAGGCGACCCATTAGAGGCGAAATGAAAAGCGCTATTGATTGGTCTCTTATTCCTCCACTCTTTGCCTCATTTCCTAAATGCATGGTAATAAGGGCTTAGCCGTGGTGACACACAATAAGCTTTAATGAATGAAACTTTAAAGAATTAGCGAATGTATATGCGTGTGTGTGATGTTATCATCGGTGAATCCTTTGCATTTGGCTTTGTTGTGTTTTCATAAGACCGTTTAAAGCACATCCATGCCAATAATGTTACAATACAATAAAGACAACGAATGACACAAATATATATATGTTTGAAAAAGAGGAGCTGTGTGTTTCTGCGTGGTTGGCTGAAAGTGCCGTAGGGAGGGGTGAGATTTTTAAAAGGCATCATATTAGAATTAGATTTCCTGAGGCTAATTATGATCAAACACAGCCTTTTGAAATGGTCCGAGGTTATGACAGGTAGAAAAAAAAGAGCCTTTTAGCAAATGGATTTCCATGGAGAAGAAAGAGTGTGAAAGGGAGTGCAAAGGAGAGAGTGCAAAAAGAGAGAGTGAGTGGTGCAAGAGAAATGAAAAGACTGACGAATGTTGTGAAATCCACTTGCGTGCTAATAGAGTTGCTTTCGCCTTTGGTAATTTGTAAGCACTTTACCCCTGCCTATCGATCAAGCTGAGGGAGGGAAGGAGAAAAAATTACACTGCATTAACATGTCCCACTCTCTGCTGCTCTCTCCCTCTCTCTCACTCACGCACTCACTCACACACACATACACATCTTTCATGATTGTCCTGTTCCTCTGTTCCACTCATATTTTTGAGAAGAAATACCCCCTTTCATCATCCTACTGCAAAACAAAGACACATTCTTCCTCATTTCCAAAACCCTCCTTCCTTTCATGGTGATGAGCTGTTTTATAGGACTCTATAGGATGGGATTTGGGTCGCTGTTTTAGAGGTGTATCAAGACACTTTGATTAAAATTAATTCCCCATGTTCAGTTGCAGCTTAAAGATATAAGGTGAGTTGTGAAATTCTCAGGGTGGTGGCGGTGAAAGTGCAATATGGATTTTGTATTATTAAGGCTGTTTTTGGATGATACCAATGATAGTTCTGTCAGGACCACTATCGTCAAAATGATAGATACTTAGCATAAAGTTTGGTTTGGCGGTATGGTTCTGTTCTGTGCAAAAACTCCCTGCCCATCCATACAGCCCGTCATGATTGAGCAGGGAGAGCAGCAATAATAACCCCCCAAGGGTTAACAGAACAGAACAAAGCAGATATCATTAATGTACTTAATGATATTTAAGTGCAACATTATTCAAGAAAGAAGTCTGATTCAGCAAGGAATATCAGAAAGCCATGTCCTGACTGCGAAAGGAGGAGTTGGGGATGGAGGAGGGTGATTTGCTCCTGAGCAAGCGGGAAAAGCTGCTGATTAATACTGAATAGAGCTTATATAGGAATGTGGCGATAGGTGTTGTATTCCTATAGGTAGATGTGATCAGCTGAGAATCAGCTGATGCAAGCTTGACTCACGTGACCTGCCAGAACTAACGCTAACGCTCAATTTATATTTTGAATTTGATAAATTCTATATATTGTCCAGTATATTATGAATAATCTGCTATACTGGCTGTAAATTTAACCTACTTACTACATAGCTGTTTACCAAAAAAATTACTGTAACACTTGAGTTGAAATTATTTTGTATCTTTATACTTCCACTAGTCAAAATAATCAGCCTAGAAAAAAGATGAACACTGCAACAATATTACAGTAGTAATACAATAATATAGTAGTAATAATATAGTAGTAAAAGACAGAATTGGAAGAAACAAACAAACAAAGAAGGAAGGAAAGAATAAACTGCTCTTAAGCAATTTTCATTACAATTGATAAACGAGGCACAAGAAAATGACAATTTCATTTGTATGAAATCTGTGGTGGGATACAATAGACTTACAGTAAAAGTAATACCAGTGTCACTTGCCCGGATGAGTGGTTGGATATACAGAGAAACTCTCAGAGTGAACATTTAGAGTGCATAAGTTGTACTTAAGAATTTTGCAAGAAGATGACCACATTTTACAAGTTGAATCTTGTACTTATGGTAACTTATGGTAATAAATTAATTTGATGGCTCTTGCAAATATGCCAAATAAGTAGGATTGGAGACAATTCAAGTTTCCACCACGAAAGAGTGTTTCTCTGATCTTGTTCATGTTGACTCAGGTCAGCCAATGACAGTCATCAGAAGGGTTTCTGATTTAAAATGATACTGCAATTGTTTTTTGGAACAATAGAGAGCAAGCAGATTTACTGTCTCAGCAATCAACAATTTTACAGTTGTGTTGGCCTGCATTTCTATTAGCGTTTATGATTTCATTGACAGAGATGTTGTGGACACATGTAAAAACTCACATGTGAAGTGAAGTGTATCTAGATTTGGAAAACTAAAGGGGTGAGTGTTGTTTTTGTGGTGTGCACATGGAAAGCGCGAAAGAAGGATTGTTGGTTAGGAAGGTATCTTATGGGGATTTCAATTCTCATTTTCTGGTGTTTGAGTTGCCAGTTTATTTTTATTTTTTTCCCCAACTGTTGACACTTTCATTAATTTAGGATTTCATCTGGCCCAGTGATTCAAATAGTGCCCAAGTAAAGCATCTATCTATCTGTCTATCTGTCTGTCTGTCTGTCTGTCTATCTGTCTATCTGTCTATCTGTCTGTCTGTCTGTCTGTCTGTTCTGTCTGTCTGTCTGTCTAATTTACATTGGTTATTGGGATTGTTGGTAATTGACACTAGCATGCTCACTCTTTTCCTGATTTAAGGAGACCGAATATTTTATTTTTCACTACAAGCTATTTCTAAACCTGCATTCCAACTCCAGCCATACTTGACTTATATCAGGATCATACGCCTAATGGTTTCATTTAATCTAAACATATAATGTATCAACGGAGCCCTCGTGCAGTTGTGAAGATTCAGCTTTCTTCAGCCACTCAACATCATGGCCACATCAAGCAATTTACACTTTAGAGAAAGTATTTTTACAGAAAGTACCTGTAAGTACCACTAAGAATCATTCTAAATATATAATTTCAAGCAACATACTAACTCTGGGATTTGTGTCAGAGGACTGACCTATTGCCAAGTAATTGGTGACACTTTCAGTCACGTGATTCAGTGAAGGGGTAATCATAGTGGATATGGTCAGCTGTGTGTGTTGAGAGCTGTTGGCTTCAGGGTGCTCATCTTGCTGAGGCATGAGTACTGCACCAATTAGTCAGTGCCGGGAGCTGTATGGGACATATACACCTGCACTATCACTTTCTCTCTCTGCTTATGTGGATCCTCTGTCCTGTAGTCCATCTTGCTGATATTCCACAGTGGTATCTAAGTGAAACATATTCATTATTAAGCCCCGTTCACACCAAGCACGATAACGATAAAGATAACTATAACGATAACTATATTTGCGTCCACACCAGCGAACGATATCGTCTGTTTATTCTAAGCGCACGTGCGTTTGCCGCTTTAAATTCTCGAGCACGTTATAGCAGGATGGATTCTGATTGGCTGTCAGTGTTTTTATCGTTCATCAGCTGGAAAAGAATCGTTCTGGAAGTGATTCCAACGATATCGTTTCTCTGTACCTTTATCGTTATAGTTGTGGTGTGGACGCTGCTATTCTTTAATACTGAGAACGATTTTTAGAACCATATATTTATCGTTATCGTTATAGTTATCGTGCTTGGTGTGAACGGGCCTTTATAGTTATCGTGCTTGGTGTGAATGGGCCTTTAGTGTTTAGTGCAGTTGCCGTTGCTAGGTGCTAGACGTTTACTGTGTAGAGACTTAATCAAATCGCGTTTGGTCTCGTACTGTATCGCGTATCTTGTCAGTGTCTGCGCTTGCTTGGCCATTTGGTGTGATAACAGGAAAGTGTGTTCAAGCGCCAGCAGAAGACAGTGTAAAGAAATACTTTTTGAGAGAAGCAGTCTATCAGCGGAAGTTTAAAGCAGCTCGTAAGTGTATTTACTTGTCTCATTAGTGTTTAGTGCAGTTGCCGTTGCTAGGAAACGCTTGTTTTTAAACCTCATGGCCCTGACAGAGACTTGGATCAAACCAGAGGACAATGCTACACCTGCTGCACTCTCACAAGCAGGGCCGCTGCTGGCCAAATGGGTGCCCTAAGCAGGATTTTATTGTTGTGCCCCCTCCCTCAAATATTATGGAAGTTTTAAAAACCACCTACCATAGGGGTCAAAATAGAACTTTAATAAAATATAAAAGTAAATAAATTGTAATTAAATTGTATTATTTACAAATTACAATTGTAGCTCTAGACAGTTACCTATGGCAGTAATACTCTTGTCTGATTGATTTTATGGTCTCATGCATTCAGAAATCACGCAAAAGAAAATTAAGCAGTTTTACTACGAAAACCATGGTTCATTTTTTGTAAGGGTTGTGATGTCCACATGTTTTTTGTTGAAGAAATTATAGAGGCTGTGTCATCTATAGCAACTGTGTCCACCTGTAGCTGGTGTGTGGTGAGCGCACTGGCGCCGTTGTCCTGTGGCTGCCGTCGCATCATCCAAGTGGATGCTGCACACTGGTGGTGGTTGAGGAGAGACCCCCCACATGATTGTAAAGCGCTTTGGGTGTACAACAATACACAATAAAGCGCTATATAAATGCTTCATTCATTCATTCATTCATTCATTCATTCATTCATCATCATGCATACTCATTGATGAGACATGCAGATAGTGATAAGAATTGGTTAATATAAAAAAGAAAAGAAAAAAAAGGCCGGAAGTCATAATATAAATGTCAGTTAAATGAGTTATTTTATGCATTTAAATGGTTTCATTTTCGTTTGTACTTTACAAATTAAAAAATAAAAACAGCGCATATTTTCTAGTATAAGTGCACTGTGTTCATATTTACTTGTGCATACAAAAAAAAAAAAAATCATCAGCTTGCGCCTTATATTGTGATCTCGAATTGCACAATATTTTAGTAGGCTACGTGCATTTGAGAGACGTTCTTTAATGTGATGCTATACATACATGAATGCACTAATTGCCTTTTTGATTGTTTCATGACTTAACTGACGACAGAACTTTGTAAGCTCATAGTTTCTTGCGCGCATTATTTATAATGAAGATATAGAGCGTGCGCCTTATATTCGCGTAAAGATGAAGAGTGTGCGCCGTGAGCACAGTGATGCTGACAGGACAGGGAAGTTTGTTTTGCTGATATATAGCCTAACAGCATCTCATCAGACCGCAGTTCACTGTTGTTCTACTGAAGCTCATTTGGTTCCTGTTCTTTTCCACGCTCGTTTGACCTGCGCCTGGCGCTGAGGCGAAGCTGAAGTGCGCGTCTGAAAAGTCTCCCGTTTTATGTGGTCATAAAGAGATACGCCGGTTCCGCGTCTTAATAAATGTATTTCTTGTCAAGAAAAAAAAGGGACAAAAACGTCAGTTTTGAGTGGGGTGGCCAAAGGGGTGGCCAAGCTTAGGTTAGTGGTGGCCACGGCCCCCCCTGGCTCCGCCCCTGCTATGAATGTAGCCTACCTGAAAATGACTTGAGGGCTTCGTTTTCATCTTTTTTTTCTTCTCTTTTCTCTGCGCCGGACTGCTGATGTCTTTTCACGGGCATAGTTGTCCGTCAATTATGATCATCTGCATTCAGCCACAAACATGAGGTGAGAGCGGTGTGGGTGTGGGAATGGCACATCATTTTTTTTTGAGCAACTGGGATGGTGCCCCCCCGGGAGTTGGTGCCCTACGCAAACGGCGTACTCTGCGTATAGGGAGCGGCGGCACTGCTCACAAGGCATTAATGTTTGCCTACAAAACCACCTCTGGCTCTGCACCTCTTTATCTAAATTCAATACTTCAGACCTATGTGCCCTCTAGAAGCTTACGTTCTGCAAGTGAACATTATTGTTCATCCCAAAGAGGCACAAAATCACTTTCACTGACTTTTTCATTAACTGTTCCCACCTGGTGGAATGACCTGCCCAACTCAATCCGAGCAGCTGAATCCTTAGCCATCTTCAAGAAACGGCTAAAAACACATCTCTTTATTTGACCCTCTAACTCTAGCACTCTCTATTCTAATTCTATTTTATCTATCTGTCTTCTTTTTATTTAAAAAAAACACACACACACTTGACCCACTATCAACTGCATATTTATTCTGTAACTGCTAGCTTTTCTTGAAAAACTAACACTAGCTGTCTTTTTTCTATATTCTATCTACTTGTTTTCTTTATAAAAAAAAAATATTAAAAATAAAAAATACCTTTCTACGTGTACTGCCTTAGGCTAACCAAGACTTGTCATAGCACTTGCATGTTGTTGCTCTTCTGTTGGTTTTGATTGCTTCTAATGTCCTCATTTGTAAGTCGCTTTGGACAAAAGCGTCTGCTAAATGACTAAAAAATAAATAAATAAATAAAATTAAAGTTGCACTAGGCAAGGGTTTTTGTTGTTGTTGTAAAAATGGACAGAATTGTATTATTAAAGGGGTCATATATGACGTGATTTCATGTTTTCCTTTGTCTTTGGAGTGTTACAAGCTGTCCGTGCGTATATAAGATCCGTAAAGTCGCAACGATTAAAGACTCTAACCAAACGAGATGTTCTTTATAAAAGTTAAGACTCGTCCACGCCTTCCTAAAACGCCTCATTTAAACACGCCCCCACAAATCTACGTCACTGTGTGGGAATATTTGCATAACACAGCCCAAATGTATAGCCTATGCAAAGAAAGAAGGCGTTACTTTTATTCTCGTTGTAGTATTGTTGCCGCTGCAATGTCGTGGAGACGCTGTGTGATTCCAAATATGGTAAGGGGCATAACATTTCCATCACACACTTGAGGTATTTGGCCATTCACAACGCTCTTGATAGCTGGCCAATCAGAGCACACCGCGCTTTTCCGAACAATGAGCTTTGTAAAAATTGACATGTTTCAAAAAGGCTGGGAAGAGAGGAGCAACAATAATGTAAGGTATGAGGAAAATAATGTGTTTTTTGAACGTTAAACCACGTAAACACATTGCATTACACACCAAATACACAAAATAATGTTCTTTTTAGCAACGTTATATGACCCCTTTAAGTAAAATGGATTGCCAATTCACCACGATAAGGCTTCAATAGCGATTTTTATTTTGAGATTTGGTAGGGAATTTCAGTTTTACCTCATTTGTCCTTATGACTTTACATCATGTCAACAAACAGAAAAAGATAAAGTACCTCTCTGACCATCTGATTCATCCACGAAAAAGCAGTGCCAAAGCACAAATGTCCAGCTCTACAAGTAACTTGTAATATTAAGTTTTGACCACAGGTGGGGATAGAGAGGCCAAAGTTCCATAGTGAACCTTTAAAGTGTTTTTTTTTTAGACTAGACCAGACTAGAATAATTTGTTTTGTTTAAAATTTCTAAATCATTGTTCCATTAACTTCAATTAGGGATTGATTTAGTAGTAATTAATAGATGGATGTTTGTTCACAAGGAAAATGGATTAATAAGCATTGTATCCAGCATCAGCATTAATGCATGGGATCTGTATTTGGTCTTACAGAAACAAAAATTACCTGAAACTTTTACAAAAGTATGTTTTTAAGATTCACTCATTTTTGAACCTGTGCTTGAATGATATAGAGGAAGTCAGATAAAGTGCTGAAGCTAAAATCAGCCTCTCGCAGCAGTGTGTTTTGGCTTTGATCAAGGCGTACCTGAACGTCATTAGATCAGCTTTAAAATAAGATGTTAATTTTCTCTCCTTTTTTTCCTCAGGAATAGTTATTGTCTCATTTGCGCAGGGGTGTGTTCATTCTCCATTACCTCCAGCCACCAATTTGCATAATTATCATTCTGAGATGAAGCTCTTTTAACACGGATAACGGCAAGCATCAGCAGAGCCTGGGTGAAAAGGATGTGTTTGGAGGAAAAGTTCTCAGATGTTCTTAAATTAACACCGATCAAATCTAAATCTAATTAATATGCCTTTTAGCACTGATAGCACAACCCGATGATAAATTTATACATTTTTGAAGCGTTTTTACTTGCATTTAATCTTTTTTCCCTCCACATCCTTTTCAGCATTTTCACTTCATTTCTTTTGTTCCAGATTATCTGGAAATATCGAGCCAGGGGAGGTCAGATTCTGTATAGCACCTTCAAGCTAAATGTCGACTTATTCTACTTAACAGAACAGGAAAAATAATAAAATAGTTGCTACAATGAAGATTAATTATATTAAAAAGCAAGGACATCTTACATTAGTGACCTCAAAACTTAAAGAAAACCTAATATTTCATTTAGACTTTTAGTAGCTGAATCTACTGGCTTTTCAGAATATATTATATTTTTATGCTCATTTTAATAACATCTCTTGTTGTAAATTTAAGCAGTATCATTTTGATCTACAGTATCTCCATCACATCTGCTTTCTAATTTTTGTAGCTGATAAATTCTATGATAAATGATAAAATTGTCCTTATATTTGAACAGGTGATCACATATTTGGCTTTAACTAAAACACATTAATAAAATAATTATTTAATAAAAATAATTTATTGTAAACATTTACTCCCATATTAAAGATGATAATATCTTTGCCCTTTCAGTGACAGATCAAAATTAACAAGAAAAATGCTTAAAAGTTTGTCTCAGTTGTGGCATCTTTGTGTTAAACGTACAAAATATGGCCAGAAGGTTCCTCTTGCCAGAGCATTTGAATTTGTGGTGAACTCCTCTTTCATTATTTCCTTACACTAATTACTGTCTTTCTTCTTCTTCTTCTCTCTCTCTCTTCGGCTGGCCCACAGCTGCCAGTTCAGCTGTCAGTTTCACAGCCAGATGACTCAATTATATTGTGGGAGCAGCAGCTTTTCAGGGAGGAAAGTGTGATCTTCAGCGGCGGTATGGCTTTGAGACCATTTGGTAAGAAATGCTGGGGAAAATGGTCGCAGCGCATTAAAGGGCCCTTCATTAGTTGAGGTACATTAAGGCTCCTAGAGGCTCACCACTCTCCTGAGCATAGACGATAACATTTACACACACACACACAGTCTCCACACAAAGTTAATGAAAACGCTTGCCATTGACTTGTGTGTGTGTGCTGAGAGGAAATAAAGGGCTAGAGTCCTGGCAGAAGCAATATCAAGCATGAGTAATTTACAGGGTTTGGGCTGTGCGGTATTTCTGTTCTCAGGCCTGTTAGAGATTTGTCCAGTAGATAGAGCACATATAACTGATAGAGAGGAAGAGAGAGGGAGGCAGAAACTCAAAGCCTGCAGATAAAAGTCAATGTGCTCTTTGTTCAAGTGGTGACTGGTCTAATGTTTGTCCATCATTTAAGGAAGGGACGAGAGAAACTGTTAAAGACCATATGTAATAGTAGCTTTTAGTCCATGCATGTTAGCTATATTCTAGCGTAAACTAGTGGTCACTTGTTGCAGATACGTATATTCAAACTTCATCTGGGTATACTACTTCTGTGACATTTCATTAATTAATTCATTCATTCATTCATTCATTTGTACAAGGTCTAACAGTTGAGCAAAAATGCAAAGCAAAATAAGTAATTATTAAAATTTTATTTTTGGTTTGTTTTGAAAATCCACCATGTTGTCATTTGGTACACTATAAGTTCCACCTATCTAAACTTAAATATTTAAGTTCAGTTGCTGCCTTACATTTTTAAGTATAATAAAATTGGCTGTATAAACCATTAAATGCTGTTACCATAACTTACTGGTCATACTATTTTTTACAGTGTGTTATCAGTAGAAGCTCAGGAAAAAATACTTGCAATGTCAAAGTTCAGAGTAAGAAGAAGCTGTGCAAATGTGCAGATGGTGCTCTTCTCACAGTTTTCTAAAAATGATTAATTTACTTTTACCCCCATCTGGCTCATTTAAATATGCCATTGGTGTTTAATGTTTGTGTGAAAGATTTTTTTTTTTTTTGTAAAACAAACAAATAAAAAACATTATTTTCTGTTCTAAATCATTTATTACAGTCTGATGGTATTGTCAGAAGTATTTTGAGATGATATTTACAGAATTCTTTTCCAGAATTATCACTGGGGATATCGCCTCTTGTGTTACAATCCTTCCTTAATCCAGGAAAAAATAGAAAATAATAAGTTATAATAATAAATAATAAACAAATGTGAAGTTGTCCTTTGTGATGAGTTAGAATGACAGAATGTTAATAAATACTTCACAGCTTTTATGGAAGAAAAACTAACTGAAATGAATTCAAAACTTCAACATTTTGTTATTTAGAAAATCAACAGTTTTTGAGAATGTCCCTGACTCATGTTCCTGTCCGTAATACAATCAGCAACAGGCTAGCAAGGTCCTTTTCCAACCAGCACACTTTATGAGAACCTGTGGTCATGGTGACTTGCCATAAGCATTGCTTCAATGTGCCTGTAAAATCTATAAGACTGTAGGGTGTCCCGCTTGTTGTTTTATGATTCTGACAGGTGCTCACACCCCATTTATGGTCACTATGTGCCCCTGAAGCATCCATTTGGGTAACCTGCACCGATACAGACTACTTCCTGACAGTCTATGATATTGTCACCAAAGTGTGGCAGCGTTTGAGACAAGGCCCATGTGCTATAGCAAAACATGTTTTATAGCTGTGGTATTACTTATGCTTATTGGGGAAAAAAAGAGCCTTTCAGTGTGTCCTACCCACAAAATATTGTCAATTACCTGACCTTAAGTTATTTCATGTGGTTGATAAGAACCAATGATGATTGTCTGTCTGTATGTACTCTAAATGTACTTACAGTTGACCGTATCTAGCAGGGATGAAATTTCATGAACTGACTTACTCAACCCAGGCTCATTGGAAATACGTGTCTCTACATACATTTCTGCAACACCGTAATTATGTACCTTGCAGCACGTTTCGCGGCAGTTTCAAAGTGAAATGTCCAGAGAGTGGCGCTAAAACACATGTTTAATACGTGACCGTGACACGTTTTTATTATGTTGGTACAGGCACGTATTGCAGTGTTTTTATTATGCTGCTTGAGGTACGTTTTACCACCATTCATAATTCAAATATCCGGTGAGTGTCGCTAAAGATTAAGCTCTATGAAGTTGGATGTATCCCCTACACCAAACCTAAACCTACCCGAAAGTGTTAACAAATGCAAAAGTAATATAAAAACGTATTCGCTGATGCAGCCATGCTATTTTAACTGCCTTATGCAGATTTGAGCTGTTTTGTTGAACTGTAGTTTGATGGGATTCGTACCGGAGCTCTTCATCACCCAAGTGCAACGCTGTATCGCGTGAGCTAACGAGTAAACTTACTGAGTTGGTAAACTCATACATATGAAGCAGAATATGTGACGACAACATTCAAAAGTATCAGTTTTCAAATCGTGCAGGATGTTAAAATTGTTTAGAAGTCATAACATACCATTCTGCAAGTAACTGTGAGAAAATAATCAAAACTGTTCCTGTAAGTCATACTTCGTGTGAAAAGGAATAAAAGTTGTCAGTTTTACTGCCTCTAGTGTTGATTTCAACTGGAAACTGCAGAGAATCGTATATATAGGTACGTTTTTTTCAGTTTTGCAGAAATGTATGTAGAGATAAGTATTTCCAATGAGCCTAGGTTGTACTGCAAAGGTGGAATCCTGCCACAGTGCCATGCTTGAATTCACTGTACTCTACATAATGACCCTTTTTTCCACAAATGTTTGTAAATGCAGACAGCATGGTTAGGTGCTTCATTTTATACACCTGTGGAAATGGGTCGGATTGAAAACACCTGAATGCAATGATCATGAGGTGTGTCCCAATACTTGCCCATATATTGTGTATGTATGTACAGGTGCATCTCAATAAATTAGAATGTCGTGGAAAAGTTCATTTATTTCAGTAATTCAACTCAAATTGTGAAACTCATGTATTAAATAAATTCAATGCACACAGACTGAAGTAGTTTAAGTCTTTGGTTCTTTCAATTGTGATGATTTAGGCTCACATTTAACAAAAACCCACCAATAAATTAAACAAATTCTATCTCAATAAATTAGAATACTTCATAAGACCAATAAAAAAACATTTTTAGTGAATTGTTGGCCTTCTGGAAAGTATGTTCATTTACTGTATATGTACTCAATACTTGGTAGGGGCTCCTTTTGCTTTAATTACTGCCTCAATTCGGCGTGGCATGGAGGTGATCAGTTTGTGGCACTGCTGAGGTGATATGGAAGCCCAGGTTTCTTTGACAGTGGCCTTCAGCTCATCTGCATTTTTTTGGTCTCTTGTTTCTCATTTTCCTCTGGACAATACCCCATAGATTCTCTATGGGGTTCAGGTCTGGTGAGTTTGCTGGCCAGTCAAGCACACCAACACCATGGTCATTTTACCAACTTTTGGTGCTTTTGGCAGTGTGGGCAGGTGCCAATTCCTGCTGGAAAATGAAATCAGCATCTTTAAAAAGCTGGTCAGCAGAAGGAAGCATGAAGTGCTCCAAAATGTCTTGGTAAACGGGTGCAGTGACGTTGGTTTTCAAAAAACACAATGGACCAACACCAGCAGATGACATTGCACCCCAAATCATCACAGACTGTGGAAACTTAACACTGGACTTCATGCAACTTGGGCTATGAGCTTCTCCACCCTTCCTCCAGACTCTAGGACCTTGGTTTCCAAATGAAATACAAAACTTGCTCTCATCTGAAAAGAGGACTTTGGACCAATGGGCAACAGTCCAGTTATTCTTCTCCTTAGCCCAGGTAAGAGAGTGGCTTAACAAGAGGAATACGACAACTGTAGCCAAATTCCTTGACACGTCTGTGTGTGGTGGCTCTTGATGCCTTGACCCCAGCCTCAGTCCATTCCTTGTGAAGTTCACCCAAATTCTTGAATCAATTTTGCTTGACAATCCTCATAAGGCTGCGGTTCTCTCGGTTGGTTGTGCATCTTTTTCTTCCACGCTTTCTCCTTCCACTCAACTTTCTGTTAACATGCTTGGATACAGCACTCTGTGAACAGCCAGCTTCTTTGGCAATGAATGTTTGTGGCTTACCCTCCTTGTGAAGGGTGTCAATGATTGTCTTCTGGACAACTGTCAGATCAGCAGTCTTCCCCATGATTGTGTAGCCTAATGAACCAAACTGAGAGACCATTTTGAAGGCTCAGGAAACCTTTGCAGGTGTTTTGAGTTGATTAGCTGATTGGCATGTCACCATATTATAATTTGTTGAGATAGTGAATTGGTGGGTTTTTGTTAAATGTGAGCCTAAATCATCACAATTAAAAGAACCAAAGAATTAAACTACTTCAGTCTGTGTGCATTGAATTTGTTTAATACACGAGTTTCACAATTTGAGTTGAATTACTGAAATAAATGAACTTTTCCACGACATTCTAATTTATTGAGATGCACCTGTATGTATGTACTGTATGTATGTGTGTGTGTGTTTGTGTGTGCATTAACACCACTTTGCCTGGCATTATGGCTGCTCCACAGGACAGTTACCCTGGCTCTCTCTTCCGCTGTCTCAGCTCAAAGCCATCCTCCTTCCCTGGGACAGCCTCCCACAGAGGGGCAGATGCTCTCATTTTACCCACCAGGAGTACCAACCCCCCCACCCCCAAACACCCACCCGACCAACCACATGCGCTCATCTATAATACACACTCATGATCATGAAGTCAGCTATTACACGCATTGATAGATAACCGCATATTGGATGAATAAGATACTGAAAACGAAAACTGAAGCTTTCCTCTCTTTTCCCCTTTTTGACCCTCAACCCATTTCTGCAAGTATGTGGACTGCAAATTCATGTTGTCCTAATCTCTCCATCTAATATGGACTGTAGGACTATGTGTAGTGGTCTTGGTAAATTATTGTTTATTATTTCTCTGAATTAAAATAAAAGTTGAAATTAAAAATTAAAACGAAAATAATAATTAAAATGATGGCATTATTTACCAACCTTCATGACATATCCTGTTTTTTAAGTCTAGGTTTGTGAAAAGTATAATATGGCGGAGGGAAAAAATTCCCTCCGCCAAAGCTTCTGTCTATCCAACAGTGTTGTAGTAAAGACCAGCTCATCAAGTCCAAGTCCAGAGCTAAACCAAAAGAGGGCTGAGTTCGAGTCAAGATTGAGACCAGAAGTGGGTTGAGTCTTAGTCAAGACTCAAGGACCAAGAATAAGACCATGAAAATTATGGTCTTAGACTCGAGTTAGAGTATAAGACTATATTTTCATGATGTTTGTCATGGACTCTGGAGCATGTGGACACTGTCTTGAATTGAACTTGTCTTGGTCGTCTGAGCTGGTCTACAGCACTGCTATTCTATATTTTCATTCATAATTGTAAAAAGCAATGTCACACTGGACTGAACCATACACAAGAACCATTGTTACATGGTATTAATGATGCCGATGCACCAATTTCAAATAGCTTCAGAAGACTTGTCTAAGCCTTATGGACAACTTTTTGATTTTATGATTTTATAGGCGTGAATATTTATGGTGATTTTATGGTATTTTATGTCCTTTTAGGAGATTGACAGATGTCATCAGTACTCTGAAAGTTGTTTAAAGATTTTTCAAAACTATCTACTATCTGCCACTATGTACCAAAGAAGAAGAAAAAAAACAGCAATGCAATGTAAAAAATGGCAGAATTTTATTTTTCCAGTGAACTATATTCAAACTCCTGATCTTCATATATAAGTTATTAGCAGCACTGAGATCTACAGGGGATGATTTGCTCCACATGCTGTGTGTTTCAACACCTTATTAATACTGCATGGCTCTTGCTCTGTTCCTCTGCCTTTATTGTCCCATCACCCTGCGCTCTCAGCTCAGAGGTCGAGGCTCAAACACGGGGTCAGGCCTCCGCTGCCGGCTCGGCATTGCCTAAAATCTGCAGAAAACCCAAGTAGGGGTGGATCACCTACAGATTATCACCCTTCTTTCCCCAAGAATCATTATCTGCAAGTCAAAATAAGTTAAATTGCCGCCTTTTCTCTCTCACTTACTCCCTTCTACTGTGGAAAATGCATTTTATGTATAATTCTTGGACTAAATAAGCCACGGTCCAGATGGATAGGTTCTTGACAGTTATGAATGAGGGTCTGGCTACATTAAGGCAATGAAGTGGGAATGGGAGGAGAGTGGGGTGGGGGGGGGGGATTGCAGATTTTGAACTAAGTTTGAATAAATCATCATCAGAGGCATTCTGGCTACTCAACTGGAAGCCCCGGACCTTTGTGACCATGTGACCTCTGGTTTCCCTGGCAACTGTAGTACTCTACATTCTTCAGAATATTAAAAGAATTTTGGTGGCAGTAAGTTTGCCTGAGAGCAGTGAACTGGTGCCCGGTGTGATGAGTCTACCCCTCATTAGAGCACCCAGCCTCGGCGGGCTTAACAGAGCTACGTCTATATCTTGTGGTAATGAAGACCCCGCAGAGGCCGAGAGGAGAGCAAGAGAGAGAGAGAGAGAGAGAGAGAGAGAGGGAAGCAGAAGGCAGAGGGCAGAGGAAGAGAAAGTCAATACTAAAACCCGTGCAGTGAGAGGTAGTATCAATTTTCTGGATTATTAATTCAAATTTGCATCCGCAGACTGCTTAAAATTAAGAGAGCCGCAGACGCCCTCTCACGCTCCGACGAAATTATAATTTAAAGTATTCCGTTTCGGACGCTCAAATTAGACTGCCCAGTCAGCATGCCGGGGTTCTTCCCATCCTGCTAATGAAGGCACATATGCAATGAGTGGGAACAGAAAGAGAGCCAAACTACACCTGTTTCACCACAGAGCTGCTTACAGAACTCGGTTTTCTGTCTGGCAGCAGAACAAGGGCTCTTTGTTTTGAACCGGCGAGAGGAGGAAAAAAAGTTGACTGTTGAAAGGTGGGATTTGCAGCTAGGTGTGAAATGAGGGTCCCACATTAACTGCTGAGGTAATTATTTTTCTTCTTTTGCATAAACAGCCTTCTTCGGGAAGTCATTGATGGCTTTGGAAAGTCATTTTTGTGATTATAAACTGGGTCTCAGACCCACATCATCAAGTGGAACTAAGTCCTCTCAATAACAGAACCCAGCGGTGGAATGAGAAGCAGGATTGTGTTCTTGCAAATGACCAGCATTAGATTCTAAATGGGCATGAGAAGTTTCATCCCTGGGTTTGATACTTTTGTCAGGAAAGAACTCATTTGAGAGATGAAGCCATGAGCTTGAAGGGCAGGCTGGTGTCCAAGGATTGTTAATTTTGGGGTCAAGCAGGGTCATGTCAATTTCATTTCGGTATCATGAGCATTATTGTTTTCCCTTGTGCGCGGGGATTTGAGCCGGTGCCCTTAGCACTCAAGAGATTACGTTTTATTAGAGTTATGCGTCCATTATCCTTCAGCCTGAACATGAAATGATCACAACCTCATTAGGCATTTCAGAAGTGGCTCATCCAATCAGATGATGATGATTTTAATAACCGTATGAATCTCTTACACTGATGTTGGGATAATATTATCTCTGGCATCAAGTAAAACAACACCGAGAGTGGTTTCCCGTTCAAAATAATAATTGGGATTTGAGGTCAGCTGACTATTTGTTGTGTTGGATGCACTTTGTGGAATATCCTGAAGTTCGGTTGATTTATTTAAGGCCAGCATTGCTGATCCGTCCTGTCTGCCCTAATAACTTCAGAGGACACATTTGCTTGGGCTCGGAGTGAGTCAGTATCAATAAACGACAAGCAGGTGGAGCTGTGAGCAAAGTTAAACCTGTGGAAAACAGCACAACAGCTCAGTCCACTTTGATATACTGTACAGAGTGAAGATGAAAGGCGGATGAAAACAGGATCGAGGAACGAATCACTCTAGGAGTACCTGGTGGAAGAGACGGCGCTGGTCAGGTTTGGTGCTTTTTCCACGATTTCTGAAACACGTGTCACTTTGAGGCATTTACCACAATCTAAATGCTCCCTCTAAGCTCCCTGTGCACCACAGTCTGATTCAATTTGCTTGATTCTAATCTGTATCCCTATCTAACGGGCCCTCTTCATTTTTATCCCCTGCAATAGAAGGAGATGAAAGAAAGGGATTGAAAGAGAGGATCGACGGCAATCAGGAGATGGCAATAATCAGAATAATTTGCAGCTAGCACTGTACAAATGCGTGATTGTGTGCTGCTGCGCTGTGCCGTGTTTGTACGGCTTGTCATTTTTTCAATTACTCTGGCTGTGGTTAAATGCTCATTTTCAGTTGCCCTGCCTGAAGCTAGAACACTGAGGCCCATTAGGGCCCGTGCTCCAGCCTCTCTCTCATTAGTTTTCTCCCGACGAGTGGCGTTTGGGAGAAGAGCCTGAGACCAGTGCTCTGGAAGGAGGTCAGCGTGGATCTGTGGAAACAGGACACCGCAGACATGAGTGGTTAGATTGCAGAGGAGTTGCTGACCCCACGGCATCCCATCCATGCACTGGCACCAAGGACACATCATTAGAGAGCAGGGTGACCTTCAGGGCCAACATAGCACAAAGCTCTTAATGACCGGGCCAGGCCTCCCTCTTCTCTCTCAGAGCCCGCCTGACTGCACGATCCTCTAAACAAGTCACATGGCAATAAACATCACGGAGACCCAAAACCAGTGAAACCAGCCATGATGACAAGACCATCTCACAGCCCAATTTATCATATTCTTTCATGTTTGGTCATTGAAGGGAATCGCTCTAATTCAGTGGTTTTCAGTGGTGGGGCCCACCGCGGGGCCTGAGAAAAATTCCACGTGGGCTGAAAATGACTTAATAATTACATGACTTTAATAGTTATATTAAAATTTAAAATAGTCATATATGATTATAATTATAAAACAAATTCAAATTTATTAAAATAATATAAAACACTTCAAATATACTGTATGTAACAAATAAAACACTTAAAAGGCACTTAAAAAATAAAATAACTTAAAACATAAACTTGACTGAACTGGACTGTAGATATTGGGTGCTGTGTGAACCATAATGAAGACTTGTATTGTGCAGCAGGGTTGTGCCATTCAGAGTTGAATTGATAATGCATTTTAAATATATTTTTTTAAAGCATTTAAATGAGAAAAAAAAGAAAAAGCATTTTAAAACTTTTTCAAACTCTGCTGCTCTGTGTTTCACGGAAACCTGGCTGAATGACGCCATAACGGACAGTGTGCTACATCTGCCTAACTTCCAGCTGATCAGATCGCGACGCAGAATCAACAGGGAAATCGCGCGTCAGCGGGATGTGCTTTTTCATCAATGAGAGGTGGTGTACAGATGTAACTGTGTTAAAGAAGATGTGCTGTTCTGATCTAGAAACGCTCTTCATTAACTGCAAGCCGTTCTATTCGCCGCGGGAGTTTTGTTCATTCATTCTCGTGAGTGTCTAAATTCCACTGCAAGCACACGTGAGGTCAGCTGTACAGAAACTAGCTGATCTGATCACAGACACAGAACAACAACGCCCGGACTCTGTTTTAATCATTCTAGGGGACTTTAATAAAGCAAATCTCTCCCGTGAACTGCCAAAATACAGACAGCACATCACATGTCCCACCAGAGACAGTAATATATTGGATCACTGTTACACAGCGATAAAGGATGCATATCACTCTGTCACACGGGCAGCTTTAGGACTCTCTGATCACTGTTTGGTTCATCTTATACCGACCTACAGGCAGAAACTTAAATCTGCTAAACCTGTATTAATAACTGTTAAAAGATGGACTAATGAAGCAGAGCAAGATTCAAAAGCCTGCTTCGACCTCACTGATTGGACTGTTTTCAAAGCTGCTGCAAATGATCTGGACGAGCTCACAGAGACTGTAACATCTTATATCAGTTTCTGTGAAGATATGTGTATTCCTACCAGGACTCATTTAACCTACAACAACGACAAACCATGGTTCACTGCAAAACTCAGACAGCTCCGTCAGGCCAAAGAAGATGCTTACAGAAAGGGGGATAAAGTCTTGTATAAGCATGCCAAATACACACTGAAAAAGGAGATCAGAGTGGCAAAGAGGAATTATTCTGGCAAGCTAAGGAACAAATGATCTTCCAGTGATTCTGCTTCAGTGTGGAAAGGTATGAAAGACATCACCAGTTACAAGACACCATCCCCCAGCACTGTGGAGAATTAACAACTGGCAGACGAGCTGAATGAGTTCTACTGCAGGTTTGAAAAAACACCATTCTCACCTCCTGCAACCCCCCTCTCCCCCACACCTGCACTGCAGGTAAGAGAAGATGACGTGCACCAGGTCTTCAAAAAGAACAAAAGAAGGAAAGCACCAGGCCCAGACGGTGTGTCACCAGCCTGCCTAAAATCCTGTCATGACCAGCTGGCCCCCATCTTCACACAGATCTTCAACAGATCACTGGAGCTGTGCGAAGTCCCCTCATGCTTCAAACGCTCCACCATCATCCCCGTCCCAAAGAAACCCAAAATTACTGGACTTAATGACTACAGACCTGTGGCTCTAACGTCTGTGGCCATGAAATCATTTGAAAGATTTCTGGCTTATCTGAAGGCCTCCACTGGACCCTTACTGGACCCCCTGCAGTTTGCCTACAGAGCAAACAGGTCTGTGGATGATGCAGTCAACATGGGACTGCACTACATCCTGCAACATCTGGACAGACCAGGGACTTATGTGAGGATCCTGTTTGTAGACTTCAGCTCCGCTTTTAACACCATCATCCCAGACACCCTTCAGAATAAACTGACACAGCTCTCCGTCCCCACCTCCATCTGTCAGTGGATCACCAGCTTCCTGACAGACAGGCAGCAGCTAGTGAGGCTGGGAAAATTCTCATCCAGCACCCGTACGATCAGCACTGGAGCTCATCAGGGCTGTGCTCTCTCCCCACTGCTCTTCTCTCTCTACACGAACGACTGCACATCTAAAGACTCCTCTGTCAAGCTCCTGAAGTTTGCAGATGACACCACACTGATCGGCCTCATCCAGGACGGTGACGAGTCTGCTTACAGACAGGAGGTTAAGGAGCTGGCTGTCTGGTGCAGTCTTAACAACCTGAAGCTTAACACGCTCAAAACTGTGGAGATGATCATGGACTTCAGGAGCAACCCCCCTGCTCTCCCCCCACTCACCATCATGAACAGCCATTTTCAGATTCATTTTCAGCCACAGTCATTCAGATTCCTGGGCACCACAATTTCTCAGGACCTGAAGTGAGACAATCACATTGAGTGTATTGTGAAAAAGGCCCAGCAGAGCTTGTACTTCCTTCGCCAGCTGAGGAAGTTCAACCTGCCACAGGAGCTGCTGAAACAGTTCTACTCTGCCATCATTGAATCCGTCCTCTGCACTTCAATAGCTGTCTGGTTCAGCTCAGCTACCAAATCTGACCTCAGAAGACTATGGAGTCCGGACTGCTGAGCAAATCATTGGTACAACCCTACCCACTCTCCAAGAACTGTACTCATCCAGAGTGAGCAAAAGGGCTGGCAAAATCACTCTGGACCCCTCACATCCAGCACACTCCCTCTTTGAACTGTCTGGTAGACGCTACAGAGCTCTGAGCACCAGAACGACCAGGCACAGGAACAGTTTCTTCCCTCAAGCTATCCATCTCATGAACACTTGACATTAAACGTGGAACACACAACAATATTATACACTATTATACTTTGTACATTATTTATTCACCATGCATACTTATTTTTTTCATTTCAATTTTGCACATATCAGACCTGTACACACAATTGTCTATATTATATATTGTGTTTTTGCTATTTTGTACATTGCCTATTTGTATATTTGTATATTATTCTTTTATTATCTGTGTCATGTCCTGTTGCTGTCATTCTGTTGCACTGTGGAGCTTCTGTCACTATAACAAATTCCTCGTATGTGTAAACATACCTGGCCAATAAAGCTCATTCTCATTCTCATTCTCTAAATTCCAGTTCAACTCCTGAATTTGAAGTAGCAAATAATAAAATAAACTGAAATTCGAAACTTCGGAACTGCAATGTTTAGTACAAGTTTAATTGAAAATGGAAGGTGGTTTGAGACAAACTTTGAATGATAGCTTGACAAAACATTGTCAAAATGTTTATAAAATATTAAGGTTTTACACCCCTTACAGACAGACAAACAGAGAGCTTTGTTGAAAATATCACCTATAAAAATATATATACTTTTTATACGTAAAAATATTAAAGGGATAGTTTACCCACAATTCACCCAAAACAGAAATTTCTGTCATTAATTACTCACCCTCATGTCATTCCAAACCTGTAAGATCTTTCTTTCATCTTTGGAACACAAATTAAGATATTTTTGATGAAATCCAAAAGCTTTCTGACCCTGCATAGACAGCAATGCAACTGACATGTTCAAGGCCCATAAAGGTAGTAAGGACATTGTTAAAATAGTCCCTGTGACATCAGTGGTTCAATCGTAACTTTATAAAGCTATGAGAATACTTTTTTGTGCGCAAAGAAAACAAAAACAACAACTTTATTCTGACGTAGAACATCCATCTCTCTTAGTTGATTGTCTGTATATTCTGGTTCAAATACAGTAAGGCTGGGTAAAAGATTGCAAGCTATCCTCTATGTCAAAACATGTTCACAAAGACTTTTATATGTGCTTGTAAACAAGCCACAGCGCAGTTGCATTGCTGTCTATGGAGGATCAGAAAGCCCTCGGATTTCATCAAAAATAACTTAATTTGTGTTCCAAAGATGAACAAAGGTCTTACGGGCTTTGGAACGACATGTGGAACCACTGCTCTAATTGATTGACAACATAATTTAAACACCTCTTCATATGTTCCCATACTTTCATGTCTGCTTCCCCCTGTCCCAAATCCTCATGTTCTACTCAGTAGCTTAAACTTACAAATGCTGTGACGTGATGTCCTCTCCTTGCATGTGACCTGAACAAAAAAGCATTGCTGGTACAGCTCCTCCAGCTAAATGGAGGTCAGCGGAAGATGGCATCCATTACTGAAGCATTCAATTCAAATGTCACCTGGCTGGCATGGTTTTCCTATTCCCTAATGTGTGTTTCAGGATGAGGAGAGAAGAGAATGGGAGGGGCATGCCAGGATATTGTGTGTTTTGTCTCCAAGTATGCAGTTTCTTTTTAAATGCTTAATTTCAAATAGGTTTGTGTAAAGCTGCCCACCGGCTGCCCATGGGGCAGGGGGGCTATTCATCAATGGAGACGGGAAGAGGCAAGGTGACACTGCATTAAGTCGACAACCTCACCTTGGATTTGGGCGAAACCACCATCGAACGCTCTCTCGGCTATCCTCTGGAGCTCCAGCTGCTAAAACAAGACTGATTGTAACTATTCATCATTTCACCTCAGCGCTACTCTAAGCAGAGTCGGAGCGGGCCGGAGGACTGGATGTGAGAATGCACGCCAAAGCCAGAACTTGGCTCTGTCATAGAATATAAACACTCACACGCCGTTACACATGCGTAGCCACAAGCAGCCAACGCCAAGGCCTGCTGAATTTTGATTGCCAGGCTTCTTCTAGAAAACAATGCAGTCCTGTCTCCACGAGAGGACCGAAAGACAGTAGTCTGCAGGTTGCGAGGCAAAATGGGAGTTGAGCATGGGTGCGTTTAACGAAGACGGCTGGGATTCTTGGACACGACAGACCTGATTGTCACTCCTTGAGTTCCTGTTCTGTCACAGCAGCTCAGTGCTGTCATCCCTCACCTCGGTTGAAATTAACAGGTAATTTGTAAATGTCACTATGGGTTAGACGGCTCATTTTGTTTCTTTGTGACCAATCCAAGGAACAGTGGCTAATTTTTCTTGTCTTCTTTTAATAAGATGTTCATTTATAAATAGAATTACACACTGCAAAATAAATGAGGGGAAGTGATGTGGAGAAAGAAGCAGGTTTAGCAGCATCTCATCGTCTCCGGCAATTAATAACACACATCAGAGCTGATGGATTGGACGTTGCTATGTTCTGGTAATGTGTTTTTTCAATATATGAGATTATGACTAGAAATGTAATTTCAAATACCTAAATTAATTTAGGCTAACAGAGTCTCTCTCTCTCTCTCTCTCTCTCTCTCTCTCTCTCTCTCACACACACACACACACACACTCATGTTGGTTTTTGTGGTTTACGGGGACTCTCCATAGGCGTAATGGTTTTTATACTGAACAAACTGTGTGTGCTATTGCCCTACACCTACCCTATACCTAAACTTAGCCCTCACAGGAGATTGTGTGCATTTTTAGATTTTCAAAAAAACACCATTTAGTATGTTTTTTAAGCCTTTTGAATTACGGGGACATAGGCAGTGTCCTCATAAACCACCTTCAAATTGTAATACCTCTGTCATACCCATGTCATTATACAAATTTGTGTCCTCATAAACCACATAAACCCGCACACACACACACACACACACACACACACACGCATGCATGCACACACATATTCTCCTTTTAATGAGTTCTGAGTTTAAAGAGTGTGAGTAATTAATGGAAAAGCTAAGTTAATGAATTCAAGGTAATTTTTCTTGCCTTTCATTTGTGGGTGATCAAAGATAATTGAAAGCAATTTAAGCATGATCTACTTTTATTTCTTTCAACAGCTTTAATTTGATCTTCGACTGGATGTTTCTCCACAGAAGAAAGCTTTAATTGTGAAGGCATAACCCTCAAACTCAACCTCCTTGATTTAATGGGTGTACTGTTTTATGCCTTGCATGTTTTTTGTTTGATTTTTAAACAAAAATCACTGTAAATCAGACAATTTAATTGTAGTATTTATTTATTTATTTATTTTCAACACAAATTGTTCAATGACAAATAAATGATAAAGAAAAGGAAAAATCTTCCAGAAATCTAAAAGCCTGGAATGTGGTTTAGAAGCCTCATGTGGTTTTGAGAAAATGTTTTTTTTAATTTTTTTATGGAAAAATACAAATTTAATGACTAGTAAAAATATAGTGTGGTATGATCATCAAATATAATATACATAGAAAAAAATCCTTACACCCTGAATACAACTGAGTATACACATAAAAAATAAATAAAAACAATAAATAAAAAAAATAAATACAAATATATATATATATATATATATATATATATATATATAATCCTAATCCGAATTTTATTATATCTATTTAATCAATTATTAATTCATAAATATCATTATTGAGAATCATCACACTACATGACATTTTATTTACAGATGTTTTTTTTTTTTTTTTTTTTTATGTGACTGAACTTTCAATGTTTTACTTGTTGGATGCACCACATCACGGAAAAGTTCAGATATTATTAAGCAATACAAGAATTTCAGGCTTTTAATTAGGCTTTTTGTCTTAAAATTAAAATGTAATAAATAAAAAAAAAAATATATATATTAAAAAATATAATATATATATATGGCCATCATAAAATATGTGTATTAAACTCACAGTATGTATAGAAATTGCATTTAATATATTTTAGAGTAGATTAAGAGATCTGGAAATAATGTGCATATGAATTCTGATAAAGCATTATTATAAAATAAAGCATTATAGCATCACATTAAAAGATCTAACCTAAGAGGACTTTACTCCAAAGCAGCATGATTATAAAGCAGTGCCAACAATCATCCACAAAGCATACTAAAGAGACTTAACCAGTTACAACGGGATTACTGTAAATATTATAATATTTACGCTTTATAGTCATCCTAATGAGCTCTATAGTTCTGATGGTGCACACACATGCAGCGCCAACAGAGAGTGATTATACAGCTTTAGCAAAAGAATCCTTCATAAACCGCATTATTTTAAACCATCTAAATAATCTATCTCCAATCCACTGCCAATAGCCGATCGCACTACCCTTGCATCACGTATAAATCTATATCACTTAGAGACACTCACAGAGACATCTTGCTTTGACTTGCAGTCAGATTTGATGTTACTTTGTTTATTTGCACCATCTGAGGATGCTTATCATCAAACACTCTTTATCTCTGGAAAAAGTTGCTAATTTCTATGGACGTGAATGTGTTGACATGATTAAACAATCATTTTGAATAAACATAAAGTTAACATTTGGTAAAAATTAATCCAAAACATGGGTCTGTTGTCCACAGTTGGTACCCAGTGTGTACAATATATTATAGGAAACTGGTATAGCAACCCTAGAATGTAAGTGAATAATAATAATAATATAGAAAATTCATGATAATAAAATGGACAATATGACTATATAGATAATAAAATAAATACAAAATCAACTGAATAACAATAATGTTGAATATTCATAATTATAATTATTTTATAATATTACATCTCATGACACCAGTATTGTAACGTAACAAATATTAGCAAGTGAAAAATGATCAAGTAAATGGCACTGACAATACTAAAATGTAAATAATATTAATTATGAAAAATATATTAAAAAATCAATAAAAAAAAGAAAAAAAAAGATCCTGTTTTGTTTTTTCCCCCTTCCCGTTAGCAATATTTCAATAGCATATTTCTGGTCATATTTTACAAATTACACTGTGTAGGCCTTACTGGCACTCTCAAAGCATAACTTATTGACACACATGCATTGATAAATGTTGTCCTTTCCTCGGTTGTGTACAGTATGTACAAAAGGCAAACCTCCCTGCTCTAGAAATGAAAAGAAAATACACATAAATAACATTTCTCTTTAGATTTCCCTTCAGGTGCCCCAGTTTCCCCTCCTGCTCACATGAAACCTATGCTCCGCTTTTCCTTTCTGCTTGGGGTGTAATTAGTATATGTGTGTTCTGTCGGGTATGATAGCTTGTCTCCGCTCAGGAGGTGGACCGATAAATATTTATATATATTACAAAGGGAGACGCCACACCAAGCCTATTAATGAAGACACCATATACGGCCATCTTAGCCATGTATGCACATAGGTATCAGCCCATTTGTCAAGCCATGAGAGCTAATTATCTCCTACCAGGCAATGTTTTCCTCATCCGGAGAGTCTCAATTCCTTGTATTAGGACATGCGTGGTCAATCCAGCTCCAAATATCACCTCCATGCTCATGAATGCATTAAAAAATTTTGGGTTGCTGGTAATATTATTAAAATGAGGGGGAGGCTGAATCCAGAATCCGAATTCTCTGGCGTCTTATTCAGCCTGGATGGAAAGGACACTGGTGTTTATTGATGCTATTAGTGAAAGGAGAAGATTCATTTAGCTACTTTGGCACAAACTGTAATGGGAGCTTTGATTGCGTGGAGTGACCGGTGTAAGGGTGACTCATGTTGGCTTTATCCTCTTGTACTTCCTCTGGGATGTGACAGAGAAAGCAAGTTTCTGATTCTGCTTATAAGTGAAACATCCGATCTGGATGGAGTGTTGGTCTCTCTTCCAACTCTTTTTCTCTTCCTTGAGATGTTTGCAGTGGTAGCGCTGGGTCTTCGTCACAGCATGTGATGAGAGGCCATTTTGTTGGCATCATCAAGCTCATTACTGCTAGACAAACACAGAATGTAGGTCTCTGCTAACTTAATAACATCGTCATGGTTTCACAGCTGGGAGATTAATTAAATCTGAGCCCAGCTGTAATTAAAGAAAATAACACTCCAATGGCGACTTTACATTGCCAAGTTAAGTGATACAGCACCTCCAGATTTGAGTTCATTTTAATACCTAATTCATGAAATTCCTAAACTTTGGGGTCAAATGATTTTGAAAGTGCTCACCATGACTGCATTTATCTGGTCAAAAATACTGTAAAAACAGGAAATATTGTGAAATATTATAATATTTAATTTAAAATAACAGTTTTTTAAACATAATTTATTCTTGAGATGGCAAAGCTGAATTTTTCAGCAGCCATTGCTTCACATTCTTGAAAACAAAGGTTCTTAATAATTGGCATATTTGATTCCATGAAGAAGCTTTAACCTTTTTTTGTAGTGGAAAAGGGTTATTTAGATTATTAAAATGTTCTTCATACTAAGAAAAACAAATTCTATTGACTGAAACAGTTTAGCGAAAACCCATTTTGGAATCTCTATTTTTAATTAATGCAGTCTTCAGTGTCACATGATCCTTCAGAAATCATTCCAATATGCCGATTAGTGCTTAAGAAACATATCTTGTTATTATCACAGCTGACAATGTTTGTTCTGGATATATATTTTTGGAAAACATGTTATTATTATTTTTTGTAGGATTGTTTGATGATTAGAAAGTTGTAGCTTATTTTAACAAGCTGCATATTTTAGTTTGTTACTAACCAGGTCAGATTAGTTTAAAAAAGATATGTAATTGGGAATGTCTTTGCTTTTTTGATTTTGATTATTATTGGTCTACCATATTTTTAAAATTACAATTTTACATGATTAAATATCTGACAGTATTAATTAGTTGTATGTATCCAGGATACATAATATAGTAATGAAACTGTCCTTAGGAAGGGCTCAACCATTTTGTTCCAACAAAGTTTTAACCTTCATTTCCACAGAATGCTATTAAACAAAGTACTTAATTTAAAGGCAGGGTAGGTGATTTGGTTCAAAAACATTTTTTGTTATGCTGGTAGAAAGTCTCTTCACATCCTGATAGCAATCACTAAGTTAAGTGATAGAAATGTATTTATGTATTTATATTGTCAATGGATAAAATGTTTGTCGAATCATATTCTTTGGTCCGAGGGTTATGATAGGCCATCCTACCTGCATGTCAACCTACATATTTGCACCCTGTTCACGCAGATGTGAGCAAGAATGGAAGGCGTTATAATTGTAATATTATTCACTTTGTACTGCAATGTTTTCTCATCAGTGAATGAGACACGAGGACAGCATACAACCCTCCACCAGCGCCATCTCTCATCATGGTTAGTCTCTGGTCTGCGCATTCATGTGTTTTAAAGGAGGCTTTACACATAAGCACATAAAACACATCTTATGCTTTCAAATCTAGCTAGCTATTGCTAGCCTCTCCGAAATAACCTACCTTGTCTTTAACTCTCTCCCTTGTAATTAACTTATACAACACTGAACACACAGTTTCTTGTTTCTACAAATCTCACAATGAGCATTTATACTGTACCTGTCTTCCTTTTAATCTAGATTAAATGTAGGACAAAATCATCCATTGCTTTACTGAAGAGTCAGTCAGAGTGATTGAGTCACATTACAGTCATTGATTTAATGCTCTTACACTGTGACCCTCATATTACTATCACTCACCACAAAGAAATTTCCTCAAAAAATGTACATCATCCATCACAAAGAGGTTTGTAATGAGGTTGCGATATATATGTTCTTGACCTCACAGCCCAATGAGGAACTTATTTAAGACACCCAAGCGTTATTTTAATTGAAGGGCTCAGGTAGAGTGGTGGCAGCCTGTCCGTGTTTAATGAACAGATTTCTGTTCAGCGCTGTCCATTTCAATCCACAGATCAGCAGCTGACAGTAAAGCTGCCTTTTGTTCATTTAAGGACTGACACCAAGCAAATGAAACAATGTGTGATATGTGCTGTAAATCAGAGCACATCAGGGTATACGTATAGAAAGCAAGACTAAACAATGTTAGTTTTATAAGCCTGGCCTTGAGAATATAACTAAAACTGATGTCAGCATTAAAAGTAAATGTAGGCCTATGATTTAGCATGAAAATTATGAGAGTGAGTCGCAAATTGTATGAATGAAGTAATGAAAAATAGTCTGTGTGTATGTTTGAGTGTTTCTGAGCTGATTGATGACGTGCAGGCCTATGTATCTAAACTTTTCTGCGAGTTACTTAGGCTGAGAGTAAGTAGTTGTCTGTGCTGGCTCTTTATTGATGAGTGGAGGTATATATCTTTCAGGCTGTCATCTCCTGGTCAGTGGAAGAGCTGCTCTCTCTCTCCTCTCTGCCATGGAGCTCATAGTAATAGAGTTCTTATTACACTGCTGGCTTTGCCAGCAATATGTTGTCTATATAACATTGTGAGACATCTGTTTCATCTTAGTCATCCTGAATCAGAATCTTTTCCCCCACAGTACAATCTCTGTTTTTGTGATCTTAATATTATCTTATAATATTAAATAATACATTTTATTATATTTTTGATATATTTGTACACAAAATATCAATAGTAATATATGTTTCTATTTTAATAACTGTCTTCTATTAATATTATAATAATACAATTATAGAATTTTCAGCAGCCATTACTCCAGTCCTCAGTGTCACACGATCCTTCAGAAATCATTCTAATATGCTGATTTGTTGCTCAAGAAAAAAAATCAGTTGTGCTGATTAATATTTTTGTGGAAACCCTGATACATTTTTTTTCCCAGGAGTCTTTTATGGATACAAAATTTTAAATAACATTGAAATATTTTGTAACATTATAAATGTCTTTACTGTCACTTTGTAATTTGTGAAGTTGCAAATTTTTTGTCAGGCATACTTTCAAAGTTCATAGTACATGTAAAATAAGGATATTTTATTTGCCTTCATTATTTTATTTCTTTGCTGCTTTTGAAATGCTTTTTGTGCATAAATTCCTGTCCCATTGTCAAATAGAATAGTTTATCAAAAAATATTGCATTTGATGCATTACAATAATCTAAACAGGGATTAATATACTGATTTCTTTCTTTCTTTCTTTCTTTCTTTCTTTCTTTCTTTCTTTCTTTCTTTCTTTCTTTCTTTCTTTCTTTCTTTCACACAGATTATGAATCATACCCTTGTCTTTTTTACCAAGACCAACAAATTACTAATACATCCCCCCCCCCCCAAAATGTAATATACTTGGTTACCAAAAAGACCAGAAAATCTTGGTAAATATAACTTGAAAATATGGTTTTCATTTCCAGATAATTCATAATTTTATTTATTTATTTTTTACTATTTAACTATTAAAATAATAATAATAATTATAAACGTTGTATGATAAAAAGAGTGAACAAATAAAACAAATACATTGTTGTGTGAAAAGTGTCTTTTAAGTGAATTTTTCTAACCGTTCACAGGGTTAAAGGTGTTCATCATTGAAGAAACACTTTCTGTGACGTGAGGAATACATTTTAAAGTATTCTTTGCAGTGTATGAGAGGTGAGCGTGTTAACATAAGATGTGTGTTATAGCGTTTGCAAAGTGTGATATTCCCACACTCGCTCCTGCGATCACGCCTCCCACCCCCCTGGAAACTTGTTACAGATGTATCCTCAAATTTGTCTTGTCTAGGTCTTGACACCTGCTCACCTCAGAGTGGAAGTCTTGCTCCTTATATTGATGGTTGGAGGGCAGTCTAATAGTGTCTGTCCCACTCTGTGAGATGCTCTCCTCTGTGGCTTGATTGCTTAGCTGTGGGTGCACACCGAAGTCTGTAGAAAATCAATAAAGGGCGAGAGGCCTTGGCTTCCTTTTCTTAATAAAAGTTAGATATTATTTGTCACATGGTATGGCATGGATTTTATGACTTAGCCTACAGTGTTGTTTCTCATAGTAGTGGTTGAAATAAGAGAGGTGTAGAGGGATGTTGCGACCAGATCATGTTGCGTCGTCTTATGTCCGTCTGCTTCATGAAGGACTCTGAGCAGAAGTGTTGTGACCATTCAAACACGAGTTCCCCCTTCAATATTTGAGCCAACCGGATTGTGAAAGCAGCTTCCAAAGTGCTTAATTGTGGAATATATATTTTATAGTTGCACTAGTATTCATTATTCTATAGGTAAAAATGTAGATCGATCTATCTATCTATCTATCTATCTATCTATCTATCTATCTATCAGATATCTATCTGGTCCTATATTCAGACCCTATCACCCTTTATCAGCCATATCTATCTTTTTCATCTATCTCCTTGCATCTCTCCATCTGTCATCGTAAGTGGTGGACAGCCATTTTTAGGTCTCTCCAGAGATGCCAATTGGGTTTAAGTCAGGGCTTGGCTGGGCCATTCAAGAACAGTCACGGAGTTGTTGTGAGCCATCCTTCGTTATTTTAGTGTGTGCTTAGGGTCATTGTCTTGTTGGAAGGTAAACCTTCGGCCCATCTGAGGTCCTGAGCATCTGGAGAAGGTTTTCGTCCAGGATATCCCTGTACTTGGCCGCATTCATCTTTCCCTCGATTGCAACCAGTCGTCTGTCCCTGCAGCTGAAAAACACCCCCACAGGATGATGCTGCCACCACCATGCTTCATTGTTGGGACTGTATTGGACAGGTGGTGAAGTGCCTGGTTTTCTCCACACATACCGCTTGAATTAAGGCCAAAAAGTTCTACTTGGTCTCATCAGACCAGAGAATCTTATTTGTCACATTTGGAGTCCTCCATGCGGGCTTTCATGTGTCTTGCACTGAGGAGAGGCTTCCGTCGGGCCACTCTGCCATAAAGCCCCAACTGGTGGAGGGCTGCAGTGATGGTTGACTTTCTACAACTTTCTCCCATCTCCCGAATGCATCTCTGGAGCTCAGCCACAGTGATCTTTGGGTTCTCTTTACTCTCTCACCAAGGCTCTTCTCCCCCGATAGCTAGTTTGGACGGACGGCCAGCTTAGGAAGGGTTCTGGTCGTCCCAAACGTCTTCCATTTAAGGATTATGGAGGCAGTGCTCTTAGGAACCTAAGTGCAGCAGAATTTTTTTTGTAACCTTGGCCAATCTGTGCCTTGCCACAATTCTGTCTCTGAGCTCTTCAGGCAGTTCCTTTGACCTCATGATTCTCATTTGCTCTGACATGCTGTGAGCTTAAGGTCTTAATAGACAGGTGGTGGCTTTCCTAATCAAGTCCAATATATAATCAAACACAGCTGGACTCAAATGAAGGTGTAGAACCATTCAAGGATGATCAGAAGAAATGGACAGCACCTGAGTTAAATATATGAGTGTCACAGCAAAGGGTCTGAATAATTAGGACCATGTGATATTTCAGTTTTTCTTTTTTAATAAATCTGCAAAAATGTCAACAATTCTGTGTTTTTCTGTCAATATGGGCTGCTGTGTGTACATTAATGAGGAAAAAAAATGAACTTAAATGATTTTAGCAAATGGCTGCAATACAACAAAGAGTGAAAAATTTAAGGGGGTCTGAATACTTTCCGTACCCACCTATCTATCTATCTATCTATCTATCTATCTATCTATCTATCTATCTATCTATCTGCTAACCTTTCATTTCATAATAAGAGCATTTTATTGTGTCATTCCATAGTTGAGATGGTGTTATGCTTTTGAAATGCTACTGGCGAATATCATCATAAATTTGTCAATTTACCGCCATGACATTTTACTCACTCTGCTCCAGAGTTTGCCTATGCATAATTGGGTTTCCTATCTACTAAATTAAATTACAATCAGCAATATGCATCAAATTATGTTAATAGGGCTGCTTTAAGTGGATCATTATCTAAAAGTCTTTTTTTTTCCATATTATTGGCTGGATTCTTTCACTGCGCTCTATCTAAATGAATCCCCTCCACCAAAGCAAGGAAAAAAAATACACTGAACTGAGAAGTTAGCTAGAGAGAGCGAGAAGAAATACATTTCATGATACACTTAAAATTATTATACACCATGTAATTGTAGAGCGAGAATACATTTTACAATAGTACAAAATCAACACTGTTTTAGGTTTTATGTGCTATACAAAAACGTAATATGAAACATATAATATGACATAAATCTCAAGATCCAATTTATGCTGCTGATTTTCTTGTCAAAGCCCAACATGAGAATTTATGTAGACAGTTATTCAAACTTTTATCTGCCTCTCAGTAACATGAAATGAGCATATATACTTTATCCCTTGTTCATAACCTTGGGTATGGAAAAATGCAATCATATAAATACGCCTGAGCATTGTGATTTTTCCCATTTGCGAGGGTCACCTCCTTGGAGTGGGTCACAGTTTGTTATTCAGCTCAGAGACGTAGCATTACGCAAGCAGGCATGTAACAATGAAACATACTACAGGGGCCGTTATATATGGCGCAGCGATGTACTTTGAGAAAGCTCTTTCCTTGAGAAAGGCCATGTTTATATTTACCAAGCTTTATAGTACTCACGGGTGAGAAGAACACTAGACTTATCACATATAGTCATGTAAAAGTGTTTGGTTGATAAATCAGGAGGAATAACTTCGGAAAGCATTTCAAAGGAAAGAGGTTTTTCCTTGCACCAATCTCATGTGTGATACATAATGCCTTTGCATACAGAACAGCACCTATGTGCTCACACAACTGAGTTTTTGTTAGACTTCCCTATTTTTATTAAACGCCTCTGGCTGTAAGGGCAGGGGAGTCTCTCCATTTATCCACTTCCTGCCACGGGTTGCCAGGTTTGGTAGTGAGGCGCAGGAGTCCATGGGGAAATTAATGGGTGAGGAGTACTCTGAAGTGTAATGAAGTAAGAGGGAACAGGCAACATGGATTGAGAGATTAAACGTGTACCACAGGGCCAGCTCTGAATGATAGAGAGAGTTCAACATGTTCCTCTGAAGCATCAGGCCACACAGGTGAATGTGCATGTGTCTAATATTATTAAATTTGTTAAGGCCATATATGTACTGTCTTTTTGTTTTATTGTAAATTATACCATCGGCTATAACAAATGTGAGATTTAGCTGCAATGGAAGTTAATGTAATTGAGTGGGGATTCCACAAAACCTGTGGCCACAAAAAAAGTCATGCACTACTCAATATTGTATTACTTTTATCCTCAAGCTATGTTTGTGCACTGTAAAAAATGATTTGGATCAAGTACAGTAAATGGGTCATTTTATGAAATAAATTTTAAACATTCAATTAGACTAATATAATGTAGTAATAAATTGCTTTGTGTATCTCTTGCTAAATGAATAATTATAATACGTTTTTATAATATATTAGGATATATGGATAACATACAAATTAATAAATATGGTATATATAAATATGAAACTTGTTTTTGACAAGACTCTTCTTAAAAGTATGATGTCATTGTGACATTATGAAATACTCAAAAATAATTTGATTTGTGGAGTAGATCATTACTTTAAAAGGGGGAAATATGATCTTGACAAGGTGGACACAAATTCATGACTTTTTATTACATTAAATCAACTAATACATCAACTAAGATCTAACAATATACTGCATAAAAGGATTAAAACAATATCTTAGCATTTAGGGGACAGAGCAAAAAAAACATCCTCATAAAGAAGAAAAAAAAGTTGGTCTGTGAAAAGGTGTTTCATTAATTAATTGTTGCTGAAATCAAAACACATCTTAAATCAAATTTTACTTTTATGTTCACTCAATACATTTACTGAAGTTCATTTACTTATTATTTTATCTCAAACGGTTGCCTTTTTAAATGTTTTTTGAGCACCAATTGTTTTTTTTACAACACTCACTGAGATTGACATCAGACCAAATGTGACTTAATCAACAGCGAGGGTCTTTATCAAGCCCCCACCAGCTTTCACCTTTGACCTCTTAACATGCTGAATTCCCTTGATTTAGGGGTTAAGCAACTATAGGCACTGAGGAGGACATCACAGTCAAAATAGCGAATCATCTTGCCCATTGATTTATCAATCCTGACAAATCCACAGAGGAGTAACATTGTATCTAGTAAGGAGTGCTAAGTCCTGTCCTGGAGATTTACATTTATTCATTTAGCAGATGCCATTATTCAAAGCAAGTTACAAATGAAGAATACTACAACAAAGTGTTTCACCCTAGGGAGACAGCAACATGTGAAATACCTCAATGCAAAGTTTCAGAATTGCTTAGAAGAGTACAAAAGATTTAGATGAGATTGTGAAACAACAAAACAATCTTTATTATTTTTATTTAACTTGATTTAATTGTTTTAGAAAGTGTAATTGATGCACAAAACTGTTCACTGGTATTAAAAAACACTGTTTTAGGCTTTATGTGCAATATAGGTGTGGTCACATTTTTGTGGGCAAAATTCAGTCAATTGGAATCTATGCTGAAATGATTTTGCAGATTTCGTAATGGGTTCAAGTTGGTTCAAATCACCACTTGTGAATTAATTCTGTGTTTCATATACCCCCGCATAGACAATGGACCTTTTTCCTGCCAAACTTTTGCTAATGTGACCACATCTTCAGAAAGAGTTGTTTCCGAAAGTAGAGAGGAACTCTAACGAAACTGAAAAGATTATTCCATCATTGAGGAACAGTAAATGTGAAGGTTCAGAAAAGTTAAAATCAACCTGCAAAGTAGATCTCTAGGAGCACAAACCCTCTCTGGCTCCTGCAAATCACATTGAATCATCTGGCTATCTTAGGGTCCTGAGGAAGGACCCCAATGGCTCCATTATCTGCCGTGAAAGCCAGAGTCCACTTCTGAAAATGACTCATTAAGATTTTGATCAATCTTATGTTTCTCTGTGCGGCACAGTAAGGAAATGCCATCAAGAAATTGCATTTCCCAATGAAATTAGACGTCCAGCCGGCCCATCCAATCCCATGTGTTTCTTTTGAGACATTAAGATCTGATATGATTTTGGGCTGAAAACCACTTTTTTTTTACCCTTCTCTAAATGAAGCAATTGAATTTCCTTGATGGTCTCATGGAGCACTTAGCTTAAGAGAATACACTTCCAAATCAAAAACCTTTCAATCATCTCAAATCACATTTGGATGAGATACGCTCCCAAGTGTAGCGTCTCATTGAATGCGATTGAACGTTTGAGTGGCTTGCGCACACATCGGGCATGTTAGGAAACATTAGGTTTGACTTTCTGCAAGGTCTGCCGATTGCCAGTGACATCTTGGCCGTTTGACGTACGGATGGCATGTCAAAGGAGAGGACGAGGGGAGAGCGGGACAGAGCGCTTTTCATTACCACACTGCTCTGATTGATTACAAATGGACTTGGCAGCAGGATAGAGGACTGAATAAGATACATATTTAAAGATTTAGCAAACAATGGAGTTGCTCCACATTAAAGCTGTAGTCCGTAACTTTTTTGGTTAAAAATTATCCAAAATCAATATTTGAGCAAGTACAAAACCAGTCAGTGTTCAAAACTATCACCTTACTTTAGCCCGATTCAAAACGGTTAGCTTATAATAATGTTTTCTATTTTGAGTGGTACGGGTAGGTTTTCGCGAGAAATTCGAGCATGTTGCTGCGTCATTACATCACGTCTGTAAACATAAAGAAGTTGTCCCGGCTACTAGGATATCGCATGTGAGGATGCTGCAGGTGGCGGATCGTTTAGCCTTTTCTCACAGCAGCTAGAATAATTAAATGTATCATTTTGATGGCGGATTGTAATCCAGAAAGGGTTATGTGTTTATGAAACATGTGAATGAAATTAAATTATATTCCAGTTTTAAATGTGCTTCTGATTACAGATAGCCTGGTATTACACAAGATTTGTATTTTAAAGACAACCAGTTCGAAGGGAGCATAGTTTGCTTTTTGGGTTAAAATATTTTTTTAATATGAAATTCGAATGGTATGACAATTAGATTAGACTGTACAGAAATTGAAATCTACATGATAATACACACTATACTCATAGTCACGCATTGCTGATGTTGTTAACATTAATAATTTGAGAATAAAGTATAACAATAAGAATAATTTGCACGGTTTGATGGGATATGAGCTAACCGATCTTTAGATTTAATCACTATTGGTAGCGCAATTTATTGTAATGCTTTTTTCCTCAGTTGGTCAGAACAAACTTGGCATACTTACTTGTTCAGATGACAATATACGGTGAAAATTCTTATTTGGGTCATATATTCCAAGACGTAGTCTAGAATCTGTGATTGTGAAGTACAGTAAATATCCACACCGGTGCGGTGACTGACTGACACACATACTCCTCAAAACATTAGATTCATCCGCGCTGGAGCCATGCCGGCGCACAACCCACGCAAAGAAGATAATTCCGCACACAGCTGCAATTGCAGGTTTTCAAACAGAGATGGTGACAAAGAGGCAAAACTTACGGACTGTAGCTTTAAATTATCTTTGAAATAGGGAATAGGTCACCCAAAAATGAAAATTTCATGTTTGTAAAAAAACAAATCCATCAAAGCGTTTAAACTTTAAACCGTCACTTCTGGCCAAAATATGACTCCATAATCAATAATACCGCTTCTGACAATGAAAATATCAATCCCCTGTTTTCACTTGTAAACAGTGCTTGATCTGTGCATATTACTCTCCTGATTCAGACAAGACCACTTTTTCACTGGAAAAAGCAATATTATGGATAGAGGACTTTTTAAAAAAACATCTTAATGATGGATTTCCCTAGTGAAAAATAAATATACTAAAATGCTAAGTATACTACAAATAAATGTACATATTTATATACTTAATAAAAATACACTGAAATTGTACCTGGTATACTTAAAGTCTGCTAAATTGGAACAACTAATTTTGTGCTTAATGCACTTTAATTGTGCGCAAATAGTGTTGAAGTGCAACTAAAAATGAACTGAAGTATATTTGATTGTGCTAAAGTGGAACTATTGCAAGTATACTTTAGGTACACTTTAAATATCTTGCATTTAATGACCGATATTATTCAAAGATCATACAATCCTCATCAAAAGTGACATTAAAACACATTTTAGGCTTAATATTAAGAAAGTAGTACTCCAAATATATATATATATATATATATATATATATATATATATATATACAGTAATTCTTGAGTGATATGTCAGTAAATATGTTAAGAGATTTGAAGTATACTTAGTTTGACATAAACGTATTTTAAATATATTACTTTTTTACTAGGGTTGTTTACAAACACACAAAATAAATCACAAAATAAATTTTCACTTCACTTCACATGTTTTTTTTTTATCAACTGTTTAGACTCTCATTCTGGCGGCACCCATTCACTGATCCATTGGTGAGCAAGTCATGTAATGCTAAATTTCTCCAAATCTATTGCCATAAAGAAACAAACTCATCTAAATCTTGGTACCCTGAGGGTGAGTACATTTCCAGCCAATTTTCATTTTTGGGTGAACTATTCTTTTAAACGCAAATGACTTGTGTTTTTCTTTTTGTTTTTTTTTGTGGCAGAGAATGGTTTATGCTCGGACATGTTGGGCTCAGGTGCCAAAACATTTTTAGCAGTTTCAAATGTCTTATTATTGTGTTTAAAGCTACTGATGTAAAATAAAAATATCACACGAGAGGAAATGCTTGCTTTAATGTGGTGGCTGTCAAAATGTAATTGCTCATTTGAGAACATGAGGTAAGAGAATAGTGTTATAATCACATTTATATGAATAATATAGCTCATAGACGTGTGCAAATATATAAAAAACAAGGCCCCAAATAAAGAATGGCTGTTGCTGAGGGCAGTTTTATCTGACAGGTGCCAGACTTGGCATTTAATGCACAGGGATTGAAGAGCAGGGCAATCCAGGATGATTCAGGCTGAGAGAAGCGTAATACAATTCTCTTGTGCTACTAATAGGAGACAGATCTCCTTTCCATGCCAAAGCATCATATCTCTAATGCTCATGTAGGGGAAACATATGCTAATGGAACCCAATCCCTATCCCCTCGTATTTATACTATAATGACTTTAAATTTGTGCATTAGAATGAAATAATGAATAAATCCAATGGAAAGGCAAAGCAGCTGAGGCCAGGGCTGGTCTTGACAGCCACGCTGAGAATGATTTGAAAGGGGAAGAGTTGAGGTGTCATAACTCTTTAGTCTATGTCCTCGCTTATATCAGGCTTGGATTTAAAGTAGTACGTGTGTAGGCCTTGTAGTGTACTTCTAGTGTGTCCACTTCAAACTCAAGTGTGCGAGATAAGTGTTAAAACCCGTAGTATGTTAAAGACTATTGAATGTAGGAACAAAGAGGGTCTAGTGACCTGCTTTCATGTTTTATCGATGAATTAATACAGATGCAAGAGGAAATATGACCAAAGCACTGAATAGCCAGATGTGCATCACTTTCTGTGATGCACAGATGTTAAATATTGACACTAAAACATCATATTTTTAGTCTGAGTCACTTTAGTATGATTCAAATTCAAGTGGGTAGTGTTTAATAGTTTTTATTTGATTTTTTCCAGCTTAAAGTGATAGTTGATGCAAAAAATTACAATTTACTTACCTTCACGTTAGGTTTCTTTTAATTAGTTCACTTGTAACTAAGTGCCTCAAACAAAATGTGTAATATATTTGATCAGTGTTATTATTGTTAACTAAAGAAAAAAGAAAAAGAAAAAAAAAACTAAATATTAGATGATAATTTCAACTTTAAAAATTTAAATAAATAACAATAAAAGAAAAATAGGCTCAAATTGATGCACTACAATTACTAAAACCAGAAATAAAAATAAAGGTATGTCCTTAAATTACTACAACAACAATGAAATTAGTAAAATATAATTAAATTAAATTAAATAAAAGCTAATTCAAAATATTACTAAATACTATAATAGCATATGATATGAATAATAGTAAAATAACACTAGATTTGATTTCTTAAAAAACAAAACAAAAAAACAATGTGTGCTCTTAATCCCAGATGATAGGTGAACTCAGCCAATCAGATTAGAGTTTGCCAAATCCAAAATTACTTCCCAGTTTTCAGAGAACTGCAGTCCATCAATGAACTCACTATGGGTGGTCCATGGGTGTGTCGTCTGAGTCTGAGACTACATCACTTGTGACTAAGCTTGAAAATATTGTTTTTCTCTTTGCATTGTATTCAGTATCGTCTTTCCTAAAAACCATGCAAACAAAGTTACTTATGACATTCCATATCTGGCTGTCTCTACCTATGACACTCTGAAAACATCTACTGCATGAAGCTCAAGGGGGCATAACTATGGGTTTGCAGTGTAGGCCACCAATATGAAATACCACTTCCATAGCCCAACAGGAGGTGGAATGTAATTGTGCCTTTTCATACCCTGAAAGTGCATGGCACAGCTTTGGCCCTGCTACTCTCAATGGATTTTTCATTTGCTGGTATTTGGGCGACAAGGCCACTCAAGATAGATTTTACCTCATCTCTCTAACCATTTGTACAGCATGACTTTGATGAAAGTGCAAGAAAAAGCTCTAGCAGCGAAACCACCACTGTGTTCAGCTAAAGGGGCAGATTGTGAGAGCAAAGTAAACTTTCATTTTTGTGTGTATCTTATGTCTTTATTCACTTTTTGTCCAACAGTAGTTCCCATATAAATGAATTCAACAGGGGGCCACAGCATACTGTAAGGGGTCCACCATGTGCTGTTTGATTACAAACTAATATTTGTGAAAAATGAAAATATGCATTAAAGTGAGCATTTTAATTATTATTTACTAAATAATTTTAAGGCAACGGATTTCCTCAATGTTTTTAAGTTAAGTCAATTTATCACTTTTTACAGTGCAGTTTTGCATTTTATGGTGTTTTGGGTTGTTTTATGTTATTTGTTTACTGTTTATAACATTATTTTAATGTCATGTTTTATTATGGTTGTTACATAAAATTAAAGGAGCAGTGCAGTTTTTTTGTAGATCATAAGTTCCTTGTTACATTAGCATTATATAAGTTAATGACATATATGTTTCTAAATATACAGGACAAGACAACATCCCATATTGCATAAAACATTGACAGGTTTTTGTTTTTTTTATACGCTAAATGTCTGGCAACCACAGCTGGTGTTGTCACTTTTTTTTTCTTTTCTTTTTTTACACTGAGTTTATTTATATAAAAAAAATATATATATATTTTATAAAGCCTGTTTCTGTTATTCGGGCATAAAATACATGCTCTGTCAGTTGGCTCGTGAGTGCAGTCCATTTCATTCACTTACATTTTTGTTCTTTTATTCATTTATTTAAAGAGAACTGTGGAAGTCTTAGACGCAGAAACATATTTCATAATTAGGGGAGTCATATTAATTAGGAAGATTGTGGAGGCATCGAAGAGAAACCATTGCTTCTCAGATTTAATGCTATTCATATATGTCAGCTTTTATTAACTAATACTGCAGTGGTTCAGTGGCTAAGCTTCAAAAGCCAAGTCTAACTGCTCACATGTACATCGGTTCAGATTTCCTAGCTCTGACTCCTCATCATATTGGCAAAATATCTTAAAAAGTAATCCTAGATTTCAGTATATAACACATTTGATCTGATATTCCCATAACTATGTAACATTTTTGTTATAATATGATCATAAATGCGTTTAAAGAGACAACAGGGGGAAGATGTTCCTGACACTGATTTGTTATTCTGAAAGTCATCTTAGATGAGAAATAATACTTAAAATTAAATTAAATATTACAAATATTAATTGGCTTTTCATAAAAATATTGACACTATAAATTATTTTTTAAAGTCACATTCGGTTATGTATATTTCTTTAATTATAGTTTGTGTACTCAGCAAGATCTTTGTCATTTGTTATACTTTCTGCATAATTCATGTTTATTCTTATAATGCATAAACCAACATTACATTTCCAGTATTGCTCAGTTAAGCACTTGCAACTTTGAGGTAACAAACTTTCAACGTCTCACATTTTTGTTAAAGGGATAGTTCATATAAAATCGAAAATTCTGTCTTTAACGCACCTTGCCGTTACAAATCTGAATAAAGTTGTTTTTTTATTTTTTTATTCTGTGGATCACAAAAGAAGACATTCAGCAGAATGACTAGGCTGCTCATTGTAAATGAATGGTGACCAGGACTGTCCCTGATACATGTAGAAAAACCTTACAATAGAAAAACAGAAAGTGGTGAATAAATGATATCGGAATTTTGGAGTGAACTGTTCCTTTAACTAAAAGCTTTTGTTAAGGAGACATTTAACATCGCTGAAAGGTTCATTTCTTTGAAATAGCCTTCGGAAATGCCAGAGCGCCTAAAATCATATCACAAATTCCTCACCTTTAAAGCTTCTTTGATATGGCTTTTAATTAGCGTCTGGTCCTTTCAAATGAAGCCAAAAACCCAAGTGCGGCCTACTTACCGTCGCCACTCGACGAGACAGCGGGAAAAAAGTACGGAGGTGGAGGGGTGGAGGGTGACAGCTTCCTCTTCCCTTAGTAAGCCATAGAAATAAATCTCCTGCTTCTCTGTTTGACTTCTTGATGAGAAAGTGTTGTGCAATAACGCAATTCTGAAAGGAAAAGGCACTTAGGAGGCTGAGAGGTAGATTAGCAATTTGTAAGAGCTATTTATAACCATAAATTGCAGCCAATCAAACCGCCCTTGTCTTTTATAGAAGTATGTTTGAGTTCCAGAGAGGCCGCTTCAGCCTGAAATGCAATATCCTGAAAGAAACAGCTGTTCCAACATACAGATGGGAAATGAATGAGGGAGGTGGGGGTAGGAAAATGAAAGACATGCACAGATGTGACCTTATCAAAGTGACTTGAATCTTGTACTTATTGGCCAGGACCGGTTTGAGTGAACTAAACGCGGTGACGTGATCACAGCGGAAGTAAAGGACAGTTCTCTCTCTCCTTTACAAACCCTCCCTCTCCCTTCCTTACGGTCGGCCTGAAGAGGCTGGAGATTAGCATATGACATGACAGATTACATTAAATCACATCGTTGCAGTACTTTATGGCATTAGCCTCTTAGCCTAGGCAGCTAGACGCATGCAAATGCCCCTCTAAAACCCTCTTATTTAAATCTGCTGAGTGACATGGCACCTTTGATATGATTATTAGTCATCTGACTGACTGGAGTTCACCAGCAGCAGGACACACAGATGCCACAGGAACGTGTGAGATATTCACACTTTTCAGCATCGCTTTCTGAAACTGACACGCTGCAGATTTATTATTTTTTTATTTTAGTGGGAGTTTTTCTTCATAGCAACATTACCATTATAATTAACTAGGTTATGTTTATTTTTACACACAATTATATATAATTAGGTTTTAGTTATTGGTGGTGTTATTGGGAACAGTGTCTTAATTAATCCATATGTACTTAATTAATATGACTCTGTAGTTCCAGTGTGCTTACATTTTAATTATACTGTACCATAAGTGTTGTGATATATTTCAAAGTATTTATTTTGCTAATAAATTAATATCATAATCATGCATGACTCAAACAGCACAATAATGAGCAGCAGCAATAACAACAACAATGATAACAGTAATAATACTATTTATTTTATTATTGTTGTTGTAGTTATAGTTGTTGCTGCTGCTGTTGGTATTGCAGTTGTTGTAATGTGTAAGTATGTAATGATAATATTATTTACAGGAATATTGTTATTATTCATGACAATAATTTTTTTAATAACATTTTAACTATATATTTTATTTTAATAATAACTTGAGATAACCACACATATCTCCAACAGTGCAACAGCAGCAACAATAACATTTATGCAATAATAATAATTATAATTATTATTATTATTATTATTGTTATTATTATTATTGGGTATTGCTGTTCTTTATTATTGTATAGTTGTTGTTGTTTTGGTTGTTGTGTGAGTGTGTAATAATATTATTTACAGAAATTGTATTTTTAATCATAACAATACATATTTTTAATGAAATTGTAATGTTATATAATAATAATAATAAAAATAATAGATATTGATATTCTTCATTATTGTATAGTTGTTGTTGTTTTGGTTGTTGTGTGAGTGTGTAATAATAATATTATTTACAGAAATGTTGTTACTATTCATAACATTACATACTTTTATTAACATTTTAACAATATGTTATTTTTATATAATACAATATTTAATAATAAGTAATATTTAATATATTATTATTATTAGTAGTAGTAGTAATATTAATATTGGATACTGCTATTGTTCATTATTGCATATTTGTTGTTGCTTTGGTTGTTGTGTGAGTGTGTAATAATATTATTTACAGAAATGTTGTTACTATTCATAAAAATACATATTTTTAAAAACATTTTAAGAATATGTTATTTTTATCTAATTAAATATTTAATAATATATAATATTTAAAATACCTGTTTCCCATGTCATGTACTATCGTGCGTATCATTGCAACATCAAGATTGATATTTATAAATGAATTTATATTTCAGACTCTTTTCTCTAATTATTCAGAGTGTCACAGTAGAAGCCCCCTGCCCTTCTGCTGTGTCTTCCCCATGTTCGGTGGTCTTTAATCTTAATTATAAAGCTATCATTACCACATGAACCCGAGGCTGCGGCCGTCCACGCTCAGAATCAATCACGCGATGGGTCTGTCTGCTGCAGAGCTCCTCTCCCCTCGTTCCCCACTAGAGCTTTTTCATTTATTCTCTTTTCAATTTTCATAATTGCTGTTGTCCTCACACTCGCTAAGAGCACAGCTCGTTGCCCTCCCTGCTGAAGTTCAGCATTTTGGATATTGAATATTGGTTTCACATACTTCATTGCATCGATCGGATTGGATTTTGCAAGAATAAAGGGATGCGTCCCCTCTGATTTAGGAAGATAAACTGCTTTTCTTGCAAATAAGCCTTGACCAATGAGTCTCTCATTCCGCTGTGTCGGTTGATGCATGATTTATGGGAGTTTGGGTTTGTCGCGGGACTGATGTTCACTAGAACGGTACATTTTGATAAAGGAGTTTGTGTCTCGTTACAAATTTTAAAAAGAAAAAGTACTGCGCCGGGCCAGAAATCAACAGAGAGCTTTTTATCCAGTTATTATGCTGCTTTATCGCTCTGTTTATTTCTTATGTATACTAGTCATTCTCCGACAGGCTGTTGGCAACCGCTGATGAAATATTCCAACATGTAGAGTAGAGATCCTAACAGGACTTTCACACTCTATTAGATGTGAGAAGGCGTTAGATGAAAAACAGGACAAAAGCTCGCCAAATGCTCATCGCGCAGCTGAATTCTCAATAATCCAAGATGCTCGAGCAGAGCTCTCCAGGTCTGTGATTGGGATATGCGAGGCCGCCGCGAGGACTAATTTCTTGAAAGCCTGCTTGCTAACCGAGGCGGTGAAATTTAGGAGCAGTGAAGATGTCAGGACTGCATTAGACCACCTGATCAAAGGCCTCCAGCAGGCCTCCCTCCGCAGGTCCTTTCATGAATCCGGTCACTCTGCCAACAGACTTGTTTTAGCGTTAAGGCAGCTTTATGTTTGAATTTTATGTGCCAATTAATTAGGTGCTTTCTAATATATGTCGGGAGAACTGTAAACTATTTAGAGAGGGGTAAGGAGAGAGCGATCTGTGCTAAGGTTCTTTTGATTTATAACGGTAAGTGTTCACGTTCAGTAAGCAGAAGAGACAGCTGAGAGTGCACGGCCGCCACTCCGGCCCGCTCTGAACCAGGAAGAAGGATTTAAATGTCTTCCCTTGAAGTCTAAATATTTAATTTCTTAATAGAGGACATTGCAGCCAACATTAATTTTGTAGGAACAGTGAGGACATTAATGAGGCTAACACAGAGTGGCATGTCTTGTGACATTCATTTGATAAAAAAGGTGAGGCTCTTTTTTCTTCATCTTCCTGCACTTTCACCCCTTTTAGAAAGCAGGCGGTAAAAGGCATCGCCGTCATTGATCTGTCTTCCCTACCATGGCAATTATTAAATTAAATGCAGAAATTCACACTGTTTGTAATTACTTTCACTTTACAGTATCCTTCTGTTACACATGCCATATGCAAATCTGCATCTTAGCAGTAAATATCCTTTGTTTCTAATAGTCTAAAGAGTGAATTATAACGTGGCCTCAAAAAAAAGAAAGAAAATTGGCTTGATTTTTATAGGTGACACTGAACACTCAAACCCACTGCTTGCTAGATTGACACTCGCGTTGGTGACATAAGCCAAACTATATAAGATTCTAGCGCAAATAACCAGGAAAACATCACATCAGATGGTGTGAGTGGGATTTGATTCCGAATATGGCACAACACCTTCACCTCAATCAATTTCTCATACCCACTTAATGAGAAATAGTCAGAGAAAGGATGTTGCTTAATAAGATCTAGAAAGATAAAATAGAAAAAAGGTGCCACCATACCCATTGGGATTTGTTTATAAGACAGTCATTTATTATTTCGAGTTTAAGAACAGTGTTCTGTAAAAGCCTGTTTTTGCCTCAGAGCAAAAAAAGAAAAAAAAAGAAAAAAAGAAAAGGTAGTTGTGGATAAAGTTAAAATAAGACATAAAGACACAATGTGAGAAATTAAGTTGCACTGTAAGATATATAACGTTACAGTTATGGGAAATAAAGTTGCATTGTGAGATATAAAGTTCAACTGTGAGATAAAGTTACAACAGGGAGATATAGAGTCACAATTACAAGAAATAACAACATTTTGTCATATATATTGCAAAATGTGCCTTTGTCACATTGTGAAATATCGTCACAATTAAAAGAAAGTTGCAGTTGCGAAATATAATGTCACATCGTGAGTTATGTAGTCAGAAAAATATATATTTTTTGCAAATATGAGAAATAAAGTTGCATTTACAAAATAAAATGTTAGACTGCAAGATTTATAGTCACATTGTGAGATATAAAATAACAACAGGGAGATATCAAGTCATAATTGTGAGATATACTGTACTGTAAAGTTACACCATGAGAGATCTGTGAGGTCACAATTTAAATAAAAAAATAAAGTTGGACTTGTGAGATGTAAAGTCACATGGTGAGATATAAAGTTGCAAAAAATAAATAAAGTCAGAGAAATAAAGCTACAATTACATTCATTCATTTACTTTCTATAAAGTGTAAATAGGTTTCCATAGATTTTGGAGCTCATGAAGGACAGAAACACAGACTTGATCTATTAATTTATACTAAAAACACATTTTTGACCTACACCAATATAGGTCCTCTGTACTTGACTTCTGAATTAATGTGCACAACCGCAAACTATGATTCAACACCTGAATGTCTGTTCTCACCTTTTATCTACAGCACATTTTTCCTTTTGAAGTCTTTGCCTAAGAAGATAAATGAATCAGAGTAGATCTATAATGCTTATCCCTGTCTGCATGGTTTATTCCTTTAAAATATTAATCCCACATGAAGGAAGCTGCCATTTTTATAAAAGATGGCAGGATAGCAATGAAATCTTCCATTACCATTTTTGAAGGTAAAGAATATCTTAAACCGCAAATGCAACATAACGTCTTAAGACTGAATGAGAGAGTAAAGTCTCTCGAGAGGGAATCAGAGGTGTCGACTAAGCTGGAAACTCTGTCAAGTACATGGGTCAATTGTTAAGCACACAAAACCCCAGGACAAGCAGGCCTTCCCTTTGTCCCTGTAGGGTAGAAATTCAAAGCCTGGCTTTAGCGAGCTGGAAAGAGAGCTATAATACTCTTTAAAATATGTAAAGAAGCACATGATTACGTACATACTTAATGTGAGCTAGTATCAATCCGTGAAAGCCAGAAGAGGCCTGGGATATTTATGCTGCTCAGAAGCTTTTTATTTAGTCCCTCCTCCATTCCTGACACACTTCAGTTAGAATAGAATGAGCCTCTGCTACTTTTTAGAGTCCAACATCCTCTTAGTGTGAATAATCTACAGTCATTTTCCATTGTAACACATACTTTTGGATAGCACAGAAACATACTTTAAGAGTCAAATTTATTATTAATCATATATGTATTAATATTAAAATACTATCAGAGATCACATCAATGCTCGTTCTTGTCCATGTATTAGGACAGTAATAAATGCCTAGCATTTTTAGTCATCACTCACAATGGCATCACATATAAAATGCTTAGTAAAAAAGGTTATGAAATAATTGATTAAATAAATAGAAATTTGGTGCAGCATTAGCTAAAGTGGTTATTTTGAATAATAATGTACTTAAATGTTATGTAAAGATAAAAATATGACATTTTGCAAAATATTTTTTTGCCCCTCTTTACATGATTTACATGATTTATTCCAAATAAATTCCTTTTATCATTCCTTTTAACACAAATGATGTAAGTCTATGTGTATTCATTAAAAACAAAATATATTTTTGAGTCATACATTTTTGTATTTAGAATTTTTTGTATTTAGAAATAGCATTTTGGAGACATTTTGCAGGCAGTTGTCCATTTTAAATAATGTATTGATGTATGAAGCACAGCTCACACAGACGTCACTTTTAAACCAAGCAGCTTACTGTTTGGTCAGCACAGCAAATTTGTATAACCAACTTGAACCCGATGCAAAATTGTCATAGGCGAGTCATTCACCGTCACACAAAATTTCCATTCCAGTGGATTCCAATTGAAATTACTGGATTTTGCCTGTGTATATTTGCATAACAGAAAATCTGACCACACCTTAAATCACATACGTAAACAACGTATGCTGTTCTGTGTCAGCACTACCGTACGCGGATACGCTGTTTACATTGTTAATGCTTTGATCTGAACGTAAACAACGTATCTGCGTACATCCAGTACGTTGCATACGTTGTTTATGTATGTGACATACTCCAAAATGGCACTATAGGGTGACGTGGAGGAGACGAATGTTTGAATAAAGTCGTTATTTTTGTTTCTTTGTGCACAAAAAGTATTCTTGTAGCTTCGTAAAATTACAAACCACTGATGTCACATGGATTATTTTAACGATCTCCTTACTATGTTTCTGAGCCTTGATCGTGTAAGGATCCTTGCTGTCTATTGGAGGGTCAGAGAGCTCTCGGAATTAAATATCTTAATTTGTGCTTCTTAGGGTTTGGAACGACATGAGGGTGAGTAATCAATGACAGAATTTTCATTTTTGGGTGAACTATCCCTTTAAAGGGATAGAACTTGTTGAATAAATTTGTTGTTTTTGTTTTCTTTGCGCACAAAAAGTATTCTCGTAGCTTCATAAAATTAAGGTTGAACCACTGTTGTCACATGGACTATTTTAACAATGTCCTTACTAGCTTTCTGGGCCTTGAACGTGTCAGTTGCATTGCTGCCGATCAGAAAGCTTTTGGATTTCATCAGAAGTATCTTAATTTGTGTTCCAAAGAAGAACGAAGGTCTTATGGGTTTGGAACGACATGCGGATGAGTAATTATTGACAGAATTTTCATTTTTGGGTGAACTATCCCTTTAAGGTTGGATTTTAGGCCTGTTGCACCCTATTGTGATGTCATTGTGTGCTATTTGGTTAAATTATAGGGAAACTGCACCAGTTCACAGCTGATGATGTCTCTTTGGTGAGTTCTGAAACATCTAGAGCAGTCAAGTCAAGTCAAGTCACCTTTATTTATATAGCGCTTTTAACAATACAAATTGTGACAAAGCAACTGCACAATATCAAAATGGGAAAATAGTGTCAATAATGTAAAATGACAAGATTAAACACTCAATTTTCAGTTAAAGGCATTTCATTGTTGAATTCAGTGGTTCTCAACCATGCTCTTGAAGCACCTCCTCCTTAATCAACATTTTTAATAAAATTTATTCTGAATGTGTAATAGCTGTAGGTGCACTGGAAAACTCAAGACAGCGATGATGGTGGTGGTCATCATTTTATCATGATCTGCACTGACTGAAGATCCTCTTACCTTTGTGCTCATCAGCTCTTATGGCTGAAATGGGAACTTCAAAGGAGAGATACATAATGAATCTTTATATATTTGATAAAAGGTACCAGCCGATTTGCTTATCACCATTTGCCTTCTTTTAGGTTTTCATGGACATCTTTGTTGACTTGGGAAACAATGTTTAATACATACATCACTCTAAAAAGGAGTAGGGCTAATGCTAGCTGACCTCTTCAGGGGGGTTGTCTTGTTTTGTTGCCTTTCTCTGTCCATTTCGGCTGTGCAAGAAATGAGGTCTTTATGTACAAAGAGAAAGAGGCTAAAAGCTTTCAGAGAGGTATAAACATGCCGAATCTCATTTTGTGTGTTCCAGAGAAACACAACTTCGCTAAATCTTTTCCTCGTTTAATTTTCCTCCCTAACAGGCATTACAAAACCGGTGCTGGTATGTAACTGCTAATTTATCATTTCAGTGTATGATAACCTGTCATCTCCTCATTTGTCTATGAGTGTTTCTAATCAGAGATAATCCTGGTCAAATCCTTTGATTGTGAGTTTGGATGTGATCCATCTCTAAAGAAGCAATTTAATGGGCTTCATGGCACTTGGCGTTAAGTCATTTATCTAGCGGAATGACTGGAGATGCTTGTTTTAATAAGAGTGCACTTCATGAAAACCAAGGAGACTCGTCATTTAATTATCCAAAGGGAAGGCCGTTCTCAACCCTCGATCAAGCAAATTGCTGCAGTTTGGAAAATTTTTCCTCAAACTCACTCTTCCCTCACCTTCTTTGGAAGAGTTGGTGTGCCATCTCTTCTTGGATGAAGTCCACCCCCTACAGCTTCAGTGCCTCACTTTTTTTGCATTTTGAAAACTTCACAACAGGCTGGATTAGTTATTCTTACATCATTGGAGAATGATTATGTAAGCGAAGCAGTTTAGGCGTTGGCAGTGGCTTTGTGTTGCAAGCCTGCAGACATTCCACAGATGGTAAAGAAAACTAATGGGCACAGAAACACTGCCTCCATTTTCTCTCTCGGTCTGTTGTTTGATCCATTCTGAAGTTATTTCTCCAAGGGAACAGGAATCAGTGTTTAAACATAAAAATGACAAATTATCTTATGACAGAATAATCTTCTCTTACACTTGCAGGAAAAATGCTTACACAGATTTGACTTGAAAAGTTTTGAACATCATAACTGCCATTGCTTTGTACTCAAATTCACTTAAAATAAACAGAAGAGGGTTTTATTGGCTAAACCAATGCATTAGCTAATGTAGTTCATGGTAATGTAGTTCTTTCTGTCTTTAGAGCAAATTTTTAACTAAGGTTTAAGCACTACTCTGACCCTTGTTATTTGAAGCAGGTTAGGACAGGGAAAAGTGGCTGACTTGGATAGCTTTGCACCACAATTTCTCTGACATTGTATTATGTTGAATATCAAAGTTGTTGTTTTTTTGTCTGTTTGTTAATGAGGGACTTGTAGAGTAAAAATTATAGGTTTTATTAAAAGTGTTATTTTTAATTTCATATTTATTGCAATTTTATGAATTTATGAAAAAAACTTTGCTTTTCCTTTAAACTGGAGGGAAATTGGGTGAAATCCTTCAAAATGAATAATTGGTGTTGCTATTATGACAAATATTCCAATAAAATATGAGCAATTAAATATGTAAATAGTTGCATGCCTGTAAGTCACAGAATACATTTATCTTTCAGACAAATCACTTTTAAGAAAGCACAGCACAGCAGCATCTCTACTTCCTCCGCAAACTCAGAAGAGCCAGAGCCCCGACCCCCATCATGTGCACCTTCTACAGAGGCACCATCGAGAGCATCCTGACTAGCTGCATCACTGTGTGGTATGGCGCCTGCAACGCGTCCTGCCGCAAGTCCCTTCAACGGATAGTGAGAGCAGCTGAGAAGATCGTTGGTGTCTCTCTCCCCTCCCTCCAGGACATCTACAGCACCCGTCTCACCCGCAAAGCCCTTAGCATTGCAGGTGATCCCACCCACCCGTCACACAGCTTCTTCAGTCTGCTGCCATCAGGGAGGAGACTGCGGAGTCTCCAGGCGAGGACCAGCAGACTGAAGGACAGCTTCATCCATCAGGCTGTCAGGAAGCTGAACCCCCCCCCCCCTCCCCTCTTTTACCCCACGCAACACTGAACTCTGACACTACGACCCCCCCCCCAGCTCCCCACACCCCCAGGACCTCCCCCCCCCCTTACAAACTGTGACCCGCACCAGTCACTTTGTTCAGCACTGGACTGATCACTACCTCATCCAGCATTGTCTGTAAACTACCTCTTCTGACAGTCTGATAAAAGACTGTTCTTTTTTTGCACTACACATATACCTGCACAGTTTTGTTTTATTTAACTGGTTTGCACTCTATCTGCCATGTGCCTTATGCCACTTTATCTATCTCTTTTTTATTTTTCTACAATGTCCTCATTTGTATATCTGTATAGTTTGTATGTACATATGTTTAAACGGTATTTATCTGTATTTGAACGTCTACTGTCAGTGTTTAATGTTAACTGTATGCACCAAGGGTCTGAGAGTAACGCAATTTCAATTCTCTGTATGTATGTACTGTACATGTGGAAGAATTGACAATAAAGCAGACTTGACTTGACTTTTACTGGGGTTCTGCTTTGACTTTAGCAAAGAACCCTCTTCTTATCAAAAAAATATTTTGGTTGCGTAAGGTCCCTGGGTTGGTCATATGGCTTTATGCTGATTAAAACAGCTTTTTATTTTCCATTAGAGATTCATTATACTGTAGTTGCATTTTATTTTTAAAATGTAGAGAACAAAATGTTGTGGAGCTAAAAAAAAAAATATATATATATATTCTCCTTTGGCATCAGTGTACAATCTCTGCCGAGTGGTAATCGAACTGTTTGGGGCATCTTTAGACTTATTTAATACATGATCACAGACCACAGACTTACTGCACTTTCCGTGAATACACTGAGATGATATCCTGCAGGCATCAGACATCATTATTTTTTTATTACAGTAAAGCAGTATGCAGCAAACAAATCCATAAATATCACATAATTTACTATTCATTTACTGAAGCCATCACAAGTGATGAATGTATTTTTTTTTTCCTGAATGCAAATGAATGACTATACGTAAATAAGGCATGTAAAGATAAAAATATGCGTTGCTTGAAGATAAATTATTAAATCATTTTCTCTGGTTTTCATCATTGTTTTTTGTCAGATCATTTACAATGCATTTCCAGTGTTAAATTAAAACAAATAGCCTGTTTTTAATGTATCAAACATATACCTGTTTGCTATTTATACTGTATATTAAACTCAGCGTCCATGTGAACGGCTGTTTCTGATGTCCACACTAGAGCACACATCCTGCACCTGTCCACCTAAATCAAATTTCAGCTCATGTTTTGGGAGATGTAATCTGTCACATAACCTTGAAATTGGAGTAGAGGCACCATCAGTCAAAACCTAATGTTTATCAAGAGGCTCTTCAGTAAGTCTCAACATTAAACTGTTTTGGTCCTCATGTGCTGTAATCGTCAGAGGTTTTTATTTATTATTGTATTGTAAATATTATGTATTATGTATTCATTTGATTCACTTTGATTGTACTCTTTGGCTAACAAGGCAAAATATCCTTTTTTTAATTGCCTCAATCTGAGATAGTTAATGAGGCATTTTACTTGTAATATAAATAAAATAATATAAAGATGTTCTCAGGTACTCATTAGGCTTTGCATCACATTTAACATATAATAAACAAATAGATCTGCCACATAGGTCATGAGTCATTCAAAAAGTTAGTCAGAAATGTTCATTTACCAGAAAACCACAAGGGTTCTGATAAACAGAAGTGGTGCAAGTATAAAAATACCAAGGCATCCTCTCTGCCAAACCACAACACGCCTCTTTTTACCTGAAAATATCACGACAGGGGAATGTCAGACAAGGTAAAACCAATGTAGGCAGTGGAAATTAAAAACAAATGCGGAGTGAAAAGAACAACTGCTCCTTCCTGTAAAAGTAGGCGGGATCATTTAAAGAGAGAACATTGCTGCGATTGGCTCCTGTTTGGGCTACTTCCTGAATAAACAAAAACAGAGGAGAACAGCTGGGCAGGTTTTGGCCCAGAGCTGAACTGCAGAAGAAGCTGTTAAAAGACACCTCAGTGGGATTCCACCTTCCTCCACTGTCTGTGTGTGTCCGGGACAGAGCGTCTGGATGTAATCTGCCGTGTGAGGGAGCGTTTCAGAAAGGAAGAGAGAAAGTGAAACTGTTAGGAAATTCAAATGTTCTTGGGAGGAGTCACAAGAAACAACAACTTCACTGAGAAGGATGATGGAGAAAGGATATGAGATTCTCTCAAATAGCACGTATACTAATACTGTCAGTGTTAATATCACAGGTATGTAGAGTCTTCATGGTTCTTTTGTTTTTACTTTTTTCCATCTGTTCTAAAGTTTTACTGTCTGTTCTGGGAAAAACTAAGGCTTAAACTTTATATGAGTTTAAGTGAGCATGTTTTGAAACTGGCTGGGCAGAACATCCTGTTAATTCAACTTGCAGTTAAAACCGCACCATTGGATTCTCTGTATATGTGCAAAGTCAAAACTCAGAGGTATTTGCAGGAAATGCAATGACCTCACTGGTAAACAAAAGTGCAGATGTACATAGTGTGAACAAGCATCCTGTGTCATTCAGCAAACGCAGCACATACTTGTGCCTTGTGCCTAGACTACCATTCATTTTCTAGGGTGTGAAGAGACCAACATTTTAGTCTTTTTGTCATTAGCTGAAACTTAAAATATTTAAAAAAAAATTGTTTTCAGTAATTGAAATAAACCTGAAATAACATAAAGTAAAAATACTTGTTGAAGAATTTAACTTAAGAGAGAGAGAAAAATAATGTTGCTTTGGTAGCTAACTGAAATAAAGATATTTAAGTTGAACTAAAACTGCAAAACTAAAACTGAAATGAAAATAATAAATTAATTAAATTAATCTAATTACAATTAGAAACATATTGTTAAAAATATAAAAAAATGTAAGATAGATGACAAGAAAACAAAATACCTCAAACTTGAACTAAAATTAAAACTTGCGCACAAAATCTTTACTTGTCACACAATTTCTGAAACCTGAAACTCAAACACCAGAACCACACACCAAATCTGCAAAACACAACACACAATTCTCTATGTAACACGCAAAAAAATCTAACAGGAATTAATATTATTAATGTTTGCTTTTGAGATGTTTTTGTGATATTTTGAATGCAGTGCTTCATTTTGCAAGACATGTAAGGCATTTTGCATTTTGTATGTGCAATTCTTGGATTTGTGTGTAAAGTTTTGAAAAAAAGAGGCAACGTTTTGAAAATGTGTGTAAGAAGCTGAAAAACTGTAATAGTATATAAATAATGCTACAATAACACTGCACCGCTCACAGTACAAAAAATGAAAATTTCATACCTTCATTAGGATTTCCATTTAAAACAACTTTTCATTAGGTGTCAAAATTAATTATTTTGCATTTCCTTCTGTCAGTGACAGCTATGCTCATGTAGCAAACCATCTAATTATATTTGTGTTTAATAATATTTTTTAAAGTGTAATATGTACAAAGAGCGAAAACATTTTATTTTACAAATCACTAGGTGAAGCAGAAAAGGTTGTCTTGGCACCAGCAGAAAGCTTCCATAAATACAAAACCAAATTATTATGTGTTATAGATCCTCACATGCTCAAAAATCACAGCTTTGGGGTGTGAAATATGATGAAATTTCGAACATCATGAATATCATTAATGTTAATGCTTAGACTGATTGCGCTAGCTTATCTAAGCCTGCTAATCCATAGCCAGTGAAAACCATATCAATTGCAAATCAAATCAATTCTCTAATTATTAGCTTGACTGCTAAACATAGTAATGAAAGCCTTAATTAAGAGAAACATCGAAAGACGACTGAGACTGCAAGGGGAAATTGCAGATGCATTAATAGATTTTTTTTTATCATTTTGTCCATTTTTTTTTGTATTCAAGAGCCTGTATTTGATTCTCCTCATTTAAATATGTTTTCTTTTAAGGTGAAGTAAACTAGCTGGAACTTTCAAAATCTTGTAGGAGTAAAACGGTGTTTTCCTCACCTCACGTTTGACTTGAATGTGATGTGAAATTATTTTTGTATCATAGATTACTCATACAGAACTCACTTGAGCAACAACCTTCCTTTTGAGATTTTACATTTTCTTTGCCCTGGAGTCAAATATTTTATTGTTTGCGAATATATCTCTTGTGCTCTGGCTCTGGCTATGTCCTGGGACTATCACTCAATGATGGTCCACCATTTTTGTTACAATGTGCTTCCTGTGTAGGTTGTTCCCTATTGAAAGCGTCACTGGAAATTACATTCTTTGGCAATGTGTTGTCAACATTTTGCAACTCGCGTTGTTCTTGATCCATGACGCTGTGGTTTTATTCTCCAAGATTTGAAATAAATGAACAGGATTGCTAAATCTGTGTTGCCTGGAGTCATTCGGAGGGGAGAAAAAGTTCTCTTGTAAACTGAAAGCTCAACGGAGTGACCTCTAAAGTCATTTATTATGAAACGAACATGCTGTTTGACCAAAATGTAATTGTCTGATGTCACCACTGTGAGAGTCGCAAATAGTAGGCCTTTGAAAAGGGTACATTTCACTTTTAAGATGTATAAGAGGGCATTTTTCAGAGGCGGATTTCGTGTCAGCACAGAGAGGGAATTTTGACAGAGATGCCACATTTTTAGACACAAGATGAATGTAGCCATATGGTGGAGGTCCGGACCCATGTTTGGGAGGTTTTGCTGGCCATGGTGTTTTTTTCTTTTTGTGCTTTTTTGCCTCCTGTTCTCGCCAGATGGCTGTCACACAAGCCATTCCTCACCCACGGTCGCCTAATTTGCCATTATTCTTTCTCTAATGGGGCCATTAACAACATCACTGATAATTGAATCGAAAGTTTCCCTCGATTGGGCCGTTTTGGGGTTTTAAATGGCGAATAGGGCACATCCAAGACTGTTCTTGCAAGTTCCAATCTCAAGGTGCTTCCTTTCGATTTGACCAAATCGATAACACAAACAATTGCAGACTGTTGGGCTACTGGTCTTCAGTTGTTCATATATTTGAAAGAATGAAAATATACCATCACACAGTGAAAATACATACAGTATGCAACAGAATGACATACAATTGTAGAATGTTGAATGTTAAAAGAATTGGAACTTTTGTATGTCAAATTAATGCAGGGAATATAAATATGACATAGACCTGTTTATGTCGATTTAAAAACTTTAAAATCAATATGCAAATTATGTTTTTAAATGAACAGCATTTAAATGCAAATGTCAATAAAATAATGATAAAATAATGAAAGTAACCAACTGAAGATAATTCTAAGATGTTTCAAGCTAAAGAGAGTTAATTTGATGAATAATCGGTTTAACTTTTATTAGTTTCAAAATTAATTTATAATATCAATATCTGCTGATAAAAGTAGTCAAATGAAGATTATTCAGATATGTTTCAGTTTAGATTATTCAAGATAGTTCAGTTGATGATGGATTTATTTAACATTTTTAGTTTTAAAAGTAGTTTATAAAACTATATACATACTGTATAGTTAATCAGAAAATAACAGGCCATACGGACAGCTTCTTAAATTATTTATTTGTTTAATACTTTTTTAATTGTTCAGTGGCTAAAAATCTAAAAACTCTCTACTGTCAAAACGACACCTACCCTGCAAGTGGAAAGTAACGTTAATGCGTAAGCTTGAGGAGGGGGTGACATCTTCTGACAGTTTGCTTGGGTAGTCCAAAACCTTCCAACCACAGAAAGCTCTAGCTGTATTTACTTAGAAACTTACACTGTTTGTTTTTCCCTTTCCACTTGTAAGAACTTGTCACTGGCCTAAAAGAAACACCAAAATGCTTGAAAGAGTTGCTATTTTAAGTCTCTTTGCAGTCAATGAATATTCTACACTTCTGACACAACGTATCGCGGTTCTTTCAGCTGGGCGCATAAAGTATGGAAAGGAACATCAAAATGGAGTGTTCAACATGGTAGCATATCTCTTTCTCCCTCTCTGCTCGTGTAATACAAACAGAGTAACAGCACTGACATCCATCGGGAAGTTTTGTTCCCTGTCACAAGGTGTTTGGAGACTGACTTCATCCAGTTCATTGCTAACCTTGTATTATGAGGCTACACATACAGAGACTGAGACAGTTGACAGTTAATTATAGGAGCCATGGATCGCTGTAGACATGTTTGTCAGCTGTATGCCGATTGACTCGCAACTTGTTTATTTTTCAATGCTGCTCCATTGTTTTCCGGAGCTGCTTAGATGAGTCTATTTTGCAACGTGTGAGAAGGGCCCCGGGGCTTGCCATAATGATGGTAATAAGAGAATGCATCCTGAACTGTGGGGAGGAAGAGAGACATAGTGAGAGTGAGAGAGTGAGGGAGGATAACTGCATTGTTTGGGGAGAGGAAATAATTGGTGAAGGTGACCTGATATGTTCATGAGTGAATTACCCACAGTCCTCCTCTCATTTAACCTGCACTGTTGTACCACCTCTGCACTTCATTCTGTTCTGTATCTGCAGTTTTACTGTGACATGCAGCATTGGCTTGAGAATTCACTATAGCCTATAGAAAAAAAGTGCTGGGTATTTATTTTCAAACATACAGTAAATGTTCTATTCACATTTAGTGTATAGTAGCTGAATAGGGCAGTGGAAAGTGAACACACTGAAGCTCATCATGTGTGAAAATGTATTTTTAATTTGGAATTCAATACAGAGGCCCTTAAAATCAATTTTAATTATTCTAACTAATCCGTATACAAGCATCACTGCAATTTGTGAAAGACAGAGAGTGAGAGAAGAATGTGTTTAATTCAAACAGAGTGATGGAGACAAACTGAGAGGCAGACAGAGGTAATGAAAGAGACAGAGTGTGATGGTTGGAAATGCTGAGACAGACAGTGAAAGATGGAGGAGTGTCAGTCAACTCTGCTGTGATGGAGACCAGGGAGACTTTTTAACACTCTGAATGTACTCAAACTTCTACTGGTTTGCAGCCATTGCTGCACATTTTTTTTTCGTACTCTCAGAACTCTTGGATGAGAGTTAACTAAAGTTGTGTGCACTTCAAAACCCAAAACACATTAAATATGAATAAAGTAATTGACTTTCATAGTATAACGTTTAATAGATTGGTATTGTTTGTGCATTAATGAATATATAAATATATAATCATATGACCCTGGACCACAAAACCAGTCATAAGTCGCATGGATATATTTGTAACAATAGCCAAAAATACATATGTCAAAATTATCGATTTTTCTTTTAAGCCAAAAATCATTAGGCTATTAAGTAAAGATCATGTTCCATGAAGATAATTTGTAAATTTCCTACCGTAATTATATCAAAACTTAATTTTTGTTTAGTAATTTGCATTGCTAAGAACTTAATTTGGACATAATTTGGATTATATATGGATATATAACCATTATATAATGTTTTAAATTAAAAATAGGGTTTTTATTTTAATACAAACACATTTTAAATTGAAATAGTTTATATTTATTTATATTAACTTTTATTAAATCATTGTTTTAATTTTATTTTTTTTATTAAAATTGTATAGTATAGTGTAGAATAAGCATATTAATCTATATACATTGATATACAGTGATATTAGAGGCTGTAATTGCTGCCAAATGTGCTTCAACTAAATACTTAGTCTGAATACGCATGCAATATGATATTTCAGTGTTATTAAAGATATGGTTTGCATTTCCCAAAAGCCAACTGTGGTCGCAATTTCTGTTGGACTCTCTTTTGGGAAACTCACCCCTGGTTTTTGCTTTGTCATTATGTTATATATTATACATTATGGAGTGATGGAATGTAGATTGATGTGGGGGAAAAATACAAATTTTGCAACATAATATAAATAATCTAAATACTGAATCCACTGTATTTATTGATCTAAAAAAAATAAAAATAAAACTCTTATTCATTAATTAGTTGCAATCCAGTTTAACCAGGCACTGTCTGTTCTGGTATTGCACTCCTCTGTGTATATTTAAATTATGTCTTCGTCATTCTTTTCAGCACAGACATCCCTCCTTTCTGTGTGAATTATTATAGACTGTACCTTATTCACAAAACTCTTTGCTATTTGCTTGGCAAAATTAATGCGGTGATATTATGGTAAATGTATTTGTATCGAGATGACAATATAGTCAAGACACTTTCTGTACAGTCCCAGTATTATATGGCATATTGTGGTAGTCTGCAGATTCCTCTAAAGGATTTATGTTGCTTAAATTTTTACATTTAGATGAACATTTTTTGGTTTTATGGGCATGGTTGTGCTGTTAGCTGATTTACATAATTCCTTTAGTCAATGGTGTGCTAAAACACACAGAGGAAATAAACAATGCCAACAGTGCAATTCATTCTTTGTCAATACAATCCTCCTCAGACTGCCACACACTTAAAATCTCCTATCATCTTTTTATAAAGGCTGCTGTGGCATCTCATGTTTAACACACACACACACACACACACACACATATATATACACACAATCAACCACAAATGACCACCATGCCTGTAAGGGAAATAACTGTCTAAAATCTTCTTGAAGAGCTTACATTTCACAGTCCCTGGCCTGTAGCGCCAAAGCACTCTGGCCTTATTATAAGTCTGGTTCAACCCCGGTTTGACAGAATTAGGATGAAAGGAAGCATTGTGAGGAACCGGTAATATGTCTTATGACTGTAGACATCTAAAGAAGCACAGATAGCCACGTTTGCCTGGTCAGTAACAATAACTGCTTACAAAGGCACGAGAAGATCCCAATCAAAGCCTGTACGTGTAATTAAATGAATTTGGTGCCCAGCGAGGGTCTTTCTGCAGGACCTGAGGCTACAGTGCTCATCTAGAACTGAGCTGAGAGAGACAGCAGGCCCTGAGACAGCGCTTTATGAGAGCTTGAGACGAGTGCTCTGATGACAGGTTGTCTCCCACGGAGGAAACAGAGCCATGGGTTCAGGTTTGGGTTTCAAAGCTCCTGGTTTAAGCTGATAATCGAAAGGCATGTGAGCTGGAAAATGTACGGCTGAATCAAAGACTTGATTACTATTATAGCAGAGGCCCTTAAGGCTAGAGGTGAAGATGATGGTAGCTTGCTTTTTGACACCTTTTATGCCCATTAGATGTTCGGTTACATCAGAGTCAGGGCTGTGGGCAGTCATTTGGTGAACACTCCTGGGGCGGATATTGTGTGTGTGTGTGTGTGTGTGTGTGTGTGTGTGTGTGTGTGTGTGTGTGTGTTGTTTCAAGTGTTGGATGTGCTTATGAAGGGATAAGTCTTGATCCAAGATGGCGGCGCGGTCAGAGGCAGCAGCTGCTCCGGGTCCAAAAAACTGTGTTTTAATGTCAGTTAGTCTCCTCGTCCTCAAAACCAGAGGAAAAACAACAGAAACATCAGGAAACTACAGTGCAACATGTCTATGATCGCCAGTGTCTTCTGGAAATCGGTAGTGCATGTAACTATCACCCATCACCAGTGACTACTGAGAAGCTAAGAGGCCTTTGTTTACTGTGGAAATCAGACCCTGAGACCGCGGACTCGCCTACTGCTGCTACCCGCACAAGGAGGTGCCGCAAGCGGTGTGAGAGGGGACACAAATGCGGCAAGCGCGGAGGCATACGAGCTAGGCTAACCCCACAAGACCAGCTCTTCCAACAATACTGCTGTCAAATGTACGCTCACTAGAAAACAAACTGGACCTAATTCGACTCTGTCGGGCTACACAGCGTGAGACAAGGGAGTGCTGCGTGCAGGGGCGGATTTAGTGAATTGGGGGCCCCAGGCAAATATAGGAATGGGGCCCTATACATTTGCACAAATTTACCTAGATCAACCTTGAGGTTCCTTTTCTGTCGTGATGCTTGCTGCTGCACAATGATGCCCCATAGTTGAGTCCAACGTTTCTACATTTTGCATGTTATAATGGGATTCTTTCATTTACATTTACATTTATTCATTTAGCAGACACTTTTATTCTTTCATGTTGTAGACCACGAAAAAGCAATTGATTTACCATTGAGATACAAGTTTTAACAAAAAATTAAATAAATTATAAAGTGATAAACCTCACAATTGAACCTTTAAACCGTTTTTTTTTTAAAGAAAAGGGATGAGTCAGAAGTATAAATTATTATATTATTTAAAACGGGTTTATGTGGGTGGATTTTCACATTGGTCTGAACAAAAACTGCAGACTGGATTATTGAAAATGCACATTCATTCTATAGTCTGTACTTTATCAGGTAAAATTTAAATTTTTATCTGTTCTAAATGTACCTTAAATGAATACTTTTCAAGTTTTTAATACTCTAATCAACATGGGCATGGACAAATATGGATGCTTTATGCAATATATTGTATGTGTATTATTAGTGAAACCATAGTTAACATACATAGAGCATGAAGAGTAGACATGTTTCAAAGGTCATAGATGTTTTTCAAAGAACTTGTCCATGTCTATTAGACACATGAAAAAAGAACATAGAAATACCAGGTTCCTATTACTTCTCTTTCTTTGCACTGAGCAATTTACTTACACAAACCTGTTTACATTTTCACAGGACAGGTCAGCTCTTCTTCTGAACATGCAAGATGTACATTTATTATGTATTATTACATTTGTTTGCCTCTCTGTGCCCACATACTGTATTTTGACGCAGCTAAATTCTCATTAAAACTGTTTTCATTGGTATATTTTGGTTTCTGTTGTCAGACAACAGGATGAATATGAAATAGTGACTGAAACGCAACCCAGTAAGACTACATAACCAGCTCTCCCTTCCAAGATGTTAATCTGCACAAAATCCTGATTTATAATCCAACCGTCGTCTGATAAAATCAAATAGGCTACACATAAAATAAAGACAATAGCTGTGCTGTGATTTCGGCTATACTTGCATGTAAAATTAGAGAAGCAACATATCTGTGTTTTAACTGAAAGCGCAGCTCCTTTCAGCTGCTGCTAGAGAGAGAGTGAGAGAGAGAGAGAGAGAGAGAGGGGGGAGTGGCGCCCTGGGAAAGAAAGAGACCTCGCGCTCGCGCGGCAGTCAGCTTCAGATGCATTATATTTATATTTGCTACAAGAAGCACGTTCAACTCGGACACGCAGACGGTTGTCGTGGTAATAAACACCGTAAACCGCAACCGTTCGCGTGTCCGCGCTTAAAGGAACACTCCACTTTTTTTGGAAATAGGCTCATTTTCCAAGTCCCCAAGAGTTAAAAAGTTGAGATTTACCATTTTTGAATCCATTCAGCCGATCTCTGGGTCTGGCGGCAACACTTTTAGCTTAGCTTAGCATAGATCATTGAATCGGATTAGACCATTAGCATCGCGCTCAAAAATGACCAAAGAGTTTCGATAATTTTCCTATTTAAAACTTGACACTTCTGTAGTTACATCGTGTACTAAGACCGACGGAAAATGAAAAGTTGCGATTTTCTAGGCTTATATGGTTAGGAACTATACTCTCATTCCTGCGTAATAATCAAGGAACTTTGCTGCCGTACCATCTGTGCAGCAGGTGCAGTGATATGACACAGCGCCTGAAAGTAGTCCCCAGCTCAGTAGCCTATGATATAGCTGGGGACTACTTTCAGGCGCTGCGTCATATCACTGCGCCTGCTGCACCCATGGTACGGCAGCAAAGTTCCTTGATTATTACGCCGGAATGAGAGTATAGTTCCTAACCATATCAGCCTAGAAAATCACAACTTTTCATTTTCGGTCGGTCTTAGTACACGATGTAACTACAGAAGAGTCAAGCTTTAAATAGGAAAAATATCGAAACTCTTTGGTCATTTTTGATGACCAAATGCTAATGGTCTAATCCGATTCAATGAACTATGCTAAGCTAAGCTAAAAGTGCTACCTCCAGACCTGGAGATCGGCTGAATGGATTCAAAAACGGTAAAACTCAACTTTTTAACTCTAGGGGATGTGTAAAATGAGCCTATTTCCAAAAAAAGTGGAGTGTTCCTTTAATGCGCATCTCGTGTATGAAAAGCATTTTAGGGGGCCCTTGGCTTTTGGGGGCCCAAGGCAGTCGCCTACCTTTGCCTAATGGGTAAGTCCGCCCCTGGCTGCGTGTTTGTTTGCTGCACGGGCTAACCTGCTACCGAGCTGACAGAGACACAGCACTGTCTGGTAAGACTCGCGGTGGCGGCTTGTGTGTGTATATTAACAAAGCATGGTGCAACAATGCTATGTTAGTGTCAAAACACTGCTCGTCGCTGGTGGAGTTTATAATTGTGAAGTGCCGACCCTTCTATCTGCCGAGGGAGTTCACGGCCATTGTTATCATTGCTGTGTATATACCCCGTTGTGCAAACGCTAAGGACGCGCTTCGTGAACTGTACAGTGCTATCAGCGAGCAACAAACAAACAACCCTGATGGCTTTTTCACAATATCCGGTGACTTCAATCACGCAAACTTAAAGACAGTTTTGCCAAAGTTCTACCAACACGTGAACTTTGAAACAAGAGTAAACAACACATTGGACTTGGTTTACACAACAGAAAAAAATGCGTACAAAGCTGCACCCCGCCCCCATCTCGGGTACTCAGACCACATCTCTGTTATGCTAATTCCAGCATACAAACCACTTCTCAAACTTGCCAAACCGGTTCAAAAGCAGATCACAGTATGGCCAGACAGTGCTACCTCAGCACTATAGGACTGCTTCCAGGTAGGGCTGTGCGATATGACGATATATATCGGATGGACGAAATAAAAAGTCTATTGTTTCATATTATGGTCTATCGTTTATTTCGTGGTGTCGCAAAGTACATTGTTTACGGTAATACTTTTTCATCATTTGGATGACTGCGATCTTTACACGCCACCACGGGGCGTGAAGGGGAGACAGAACCAGGTGGAGAATGACCAGAACTAAACGAGGGACAACATCTGTAGCATGGGCACGCATTTTTAAGCACTGCAGTTTTAAAACAACCGATTTTAAGCTGTTGAAACGCAAACAACAGAGCTATGTGTGCGCCGTCTCTGTTTCTGCGTGAGAGGACTGCACTTTTTTTTTTCCGCTTTATTGACTTTGAACGATTACATAAACACACGTATATGCGTCAGAATCCCCGTCTTTGCAAGTATCCTCATAAACACAGCGATTTAGGTCTTAAGAGAGAAAACAGCTGAAAGAGAAAAAGCATATGTAACAGTGTATTGGATCCGGACTTCGGTCTTAAAGGGGAAGCTGTCCAATATTCGTTCTGTCTGTCATTCATATTAATCATAGCACATTGCTAGAAAATCTCTCACTGCTCTTGACTAAATCACTTTTGTAACTTTAATAAGAAGAAAAAATGATATATTTATATTAGTGCTGTCAAAGTTAACGCGTTAATAACGCGTTAACGCAAACTCATTTTAACGGCACTAATTTTTTTAACGCGCGATTAACGCAGCGCGTATTTTCTGTTTGACCCGTGGCCCAACCCCTTATTGGAGAAATGGAGATGGACAGTGTTGCCAACTTAGGAACATTGCAGACCCCTTTAGCGACTTTTTTCCCTTCAAAAAAGCGCCCAAACCTAGTTTCTGAGAATCACCGATACTGCTGCGCCAGCGCGAGGTCTTGCTCTCCCAGCGCGCGCACACACCTCTCCCTCTCTCTCTCTCTCTCTCTCTCTCTCTCTCTCTCTCTGCTCTGTTCAGCGCGCGCACACCTCTCTCTCTCTCTCTCTCTCTCTCTCTGCGTCTGCTCAGCGCGCGGCAGAGAGAGGAGCAGCGCTTTAATTCAGTTAAACACAGATATTATGTTGCTTCTCTAATTTTGCATGCAAGTATAGCCGAAATCACAGCACAGCTATTGTCTTTATCTTATGTGTATTTGATTTCATCAGACGACGGTGCGATTATCATGATTTTTTTGTGCAGATTAACATCTTGGAAGGGAGAGCTGGTTATGTACTCTAGTCTTAATGGGTCACGTTTCAGTCACTATTTCATATTCATTCCGTTGTCTGACAACAGAAACAGTAAATATACCAATGAAAACAGTTTTATTGAGAATATAGCTTCATCAAAATACAGTATGTGGGCACAGAGAGGGAAACAAATGTAATAATAAATAATAAATGTACATTTTGCATTTTCAGAAGAAGAGCTGCCCTGTGTGCAAAAATGTAAACAGGTTTGTGTCAGTAAATTGCTCAGTGCAAAGAAAGAAGTAATGGGAACCTGGTATTTATTTTTTCATGTGTCTAATAGACATGAACAAGTTCTTTGAAAAACATCTATGACCTTTGAAACATGTCTACTCTTCATGCTTTATGTTGACTATGGTTTCAATAATAATAAACATACACTATATTGCCAAAAGTATTGGGTCACCCCCTTCTAATGAACAGGTTTGACTACTTTAGTAATTTCTATGAGTACAAATCTTAATGTTAAAGCATATAATGATATTCTAGGAAATTGTGTGCTTCTAATATTATAGCAACAGTTTGGACAGGAGCCTTTTCTATTCTAACATGACAATGTCTCTGTGTATAAGACAAGGTTCAAAAAGAAAATGATTGATTCAGTCAGTGTGGAAGAACTTGACTGGTCTGCATAAAACCAAGTCCTAATCCCAGTTTAACACCTCTGGTGTGACTGTAAATGCAGACCTTGAGCCAAAAACTCATCACCAAACACCAATGACTTGTACATACACTATATAGACAAAAGTATTGGGACACCCCCTTCTTTAGAACAGAAAAATGCACTTCCAAATCTGTGGCAACAACGATGGGAACATAATTCATGTATTTAAAAATTGTATTTCATCTCTGTTGCAACAGTTTTGTAAGTGTCTAAAATGACTGAACCCATATGTACAAGTCATTGGTGTTTGGTGATGAGTTTTTGGCTCAAGGTCTGCATTTACAGTCACACCAGAGGTGTTAAACTGGGATTAGGACTTGGTTTTATGCAGACCAGTCAAGTTCTTCCACACTGACTGAATCAATCATTTCTTTTTGAACCTTGCCTTATACACAGAGGCATTGTCATGTTAGAATAGAAAAGGGTCCTGTCCAAACTGTTGCTATAATATTAGAAGCACACAATTTCCTAGAATATCATTATATGCTTTAACATTAAGATTTGTACTCATAGAAATTACTAAAGTAGTCAAACCTGTTCATTAGAAGGTGGGCGACCCAATACTTTTGGCAATATAGTGTACATTTGCATAAAGCATCCATATTTGTCCATGCCCATGTTGATTAGAGTAATACAAATTTGAAAAGTATTGATTTAAGGTACATTTAGAACAAATAAAAATGTGCGATTAATTGCGATTAATCACGAGTTAACTCATGACAATCATGCGATTAATCACGATTAATTTTTTAATCGATTGACAGCCCTAATTTATATATATGTATAGAATCTATACATAATGCACATGTTAATTATATATATCATAGATAGATAGATACAGCACTATCTATCTATGATAGATATAATTAACATGTGTATTATGTATAGATTCTATACATATAAATATTATTAAAAAAATAATAATGATATATTTATATATATGTATAGAATCTATACATAATACACGTGTTAATTATATCTATCATAGATAGATAGATATAATTAACACAGTGAAGACTAATTAATTTACACAATGTATGTAGCGTTTCTTATTTATTGTCGTTTTTGTCCTATTGCTTGCAATTAGTTTCTTATTCTTATTTCATCACTGACTTTATTTATCTTCAGTGAGCTTGAGTTTTTTTTGTGTCTCTTTTTAGGCTTGTATTAGTTTGATATTGACATTGGTGACAAGGATTATGACAATTCTATAGTATCAAAGATTTTAATATCATAAAAACCTTTTTAAAAGAAAAAAAATACTATATCAGGATATATATCGTTATCGTGATATAAAATTAGTCATATCGTGATATAAGATTTTGGTCATATCGCCCACCCCTACTTCCAGGACACAGACTGGAACATGTTTAAAGAGGCAGCCACCTACCATGACCACACAGACCTGCAAGAGTACACTTAAACAGTGACTGCTTACATCAAAAAGTGCATTGATGATGTGACAGTCGCCAAGAACATCACCACACATGCCAACCAGAAGCCATGGATGACAGCAGAGGTTCGTGGGCTGCGAAAGACCCGTAATGACACATTCAGATCGGGAGACAAAGCAGTCCTCAAAACAGCAAGAGCCAACCTGTCCTGTGGCATCCAGAAAGCAAAACGGTTATATGCACACAAAAAATCAATAATCACTTTTCTGACAGCAAGGACACACGGAGTCTGTGGCAAGCTATTCAGACCATCACAGACTACAAGCCCCTGCCACAGGCCTGTGACGACACATCCCTCCCAGATGCACTCAATTAGTTTTATGCATGGTTTGAAATGCAGAATGACAAACCTGCACAAAAACTACCCACACCTCCCAATGACCAGGTGCTCTGTCTGTCTCCAGTCGATGTAAGGAAGACCCTATCTAGGGTTAACCCACACAAGGCTGCAGGTCCTGACAACATACAGAGAGACTGTGCTGCACAGCTGACAGATGTCTTAACCGATATCTTTTGCAGCAGTTGTCCCCACATGTATCAAGTCCACCACAATCACCGCAGTACCAAAGACGTCACCTGTGTCCTGCCTGAATGACTATCGTCCCATAGCACTGACCCCAATCATGATGAAGTGCTTTGAGAGGTTAGTCATGCACCATATCAAATCCAATCTCCCCAACACACTTGACCCGCTCCAGTTTGCATACCGTCCAAACCGCTCCACGGACGATGCCATTTCCTCCACCCTCCACCTGGCTCTTACCCACTTAGAAAACAAAGACTCTTATGTTAGAATGCTGTTCATTGACTTCAGCTCAGCATTCAACACAATAAACCCACAACAGCTCATCAACAAACTAAACCTGCTGGGCCTAAATGCCTCCCTCTGTTACTGGATCCTGGACTTTCTAACCGGAAGACCTCAGTCAGTCCGTGTCGGCCACAACACCTCGAGCACTACCACACTGAGCACAGGTGCCCCACAGGGCTGTGTGCTCAGCCCGCTGCTCTTCACGCTGCTGACCCACGACTGCACTGCCAAGTTCAGCTCCAACCACATCATCAAGTTTGCCGATGACACAACTGTGGTAGGTCTCATCAGCAACAACGATGAAACACCCTACAGAGAGGAAGTGGCACAACTGGTTGAATGGTGTGGTGCAAACAACCTGTCCCTCAATGTGAGTAAGACAAAGGAGGTTGTGATGGACTTCAGGAGGAACTCTGTTGACCACCCCCCACTGACCATCGACAGCTCGACTGTGGAGAGAGTCGGCAGCACTAAATTCCTGGGGGTGCACATCACAGAGGATCTCACCTGGACCACCAACACTACATCATTCTCCAAGAAGGCGCAACAGCGGCTCCACTTCCTGCGCCGACTTAAAAGAGCAAGTCTCCCTCCACCCATCCTCACCACATTCTACAGGGGAACAATTGAGAGTGTGCTGACCAGCTGCATCACTGTCTGGTATGGGAACTGTAGTGTAGCAGACCGCAAGACCCTACAGCGGACAGTGAACACAGCTGCAAAGATCATTGGTGCCCCTCTCCCCTCCATCCTGGACATTTTCCTTGCACAATGCTCCAGTAAAGCTACCAGTATCGTGAAAGACCCCACCCATCCCTCCCACATTCTCTTCCAGCTCTTGCCATCAGGAAGACGGTACCGGAGCATCAGAGCCCGCTCCGCCAGACTGCTCAACGGCTTTTTCCCCCAGGCTGTGAGAGCCCTCAATTCCAATCACCTCACCCCCCCTCTGAAACCTCATCCACAACCCTAGCTCCTGAAACCAGGATCCTCTCCCCCCCATCCCACCACACCACACCACACCACACCACACCACACCACATGCACCACATGAAAACTGTTGAAAACACAAGAACCTTGTGCAATTCTGAGTGTGCTACAAACCACCTGTAGAAACACACTCTTTTTCTCTCTATATGCACCAGACACTTTCTTATAAACACTCCATGTTACAAGGACCTAATAAGATAACACAAATGTTTACTTGTGAATGCATCACAAATCATATTGCACTACTTCCTCCTTAACCTTAAATACATCTATTGCACAATATCATATCATGTACAGTTATTATGTAAAGTACTTGTATAGTTTGTCTTAGGTTATGTGTATGTATAGTCAACTGTTTATAGTATATGTATAGTTAGATCACCGATTCAGTAAGTTAGCTATGTAGGTCTAAAAATTGTTCTTACGTCTAGTGTTGTATGTTTATATTTATGCTTATTTATGTAGCACCGTGGTCCTGCGAGACACGACATTTCATTCTACTATATGTCCACACATGTAGCGGAATGACAATAAAGCTCAACTTGACTTGAAGTGTGTGGAAATGTGGAAAGGAAAAAGGGGATAGCATTAAATATAAACAAAGTATTTGCATTCTTTATACAGTATAATGCATTTACATTATGGAATAAATAGCATATTTGTATTATAATTAGCAATAATTTTAATAAAAATGACCATGAAAACTATGTAAACTACCATGCAAAATTTGTGTGTTTTAAAGAAAGTAATACTTTATTCAGCATTAAATTCAAAATAAGTGACAGTATAGAAAATGTTACAAAAAATGTCAAATACGGTTCTCCACAAAAATAAAAGCAAAACAGTTTTCAGCATTGATAATAATAAATGTTTCTTGAGCACCAAATCAGCATATTTTTTGTTGTGTGTGTATATATATATATATATATATATAGTTAGTATTAAGTAGTGCTTCAAAATAGTACATTTCAAAATGGAAAAAACAAAGAAAGCTATAAACACCCTTCACAAAGCATTTAATTTCACTTCCATACCTGTTAAGTTGTCTCAAAAGGCACATATTCAGACCACCCCATCACTGTGTGAGGAAATTTAATTTTACAAATTTAGATTTGCTTCTCAGATTTGCTAGGGCCTCCATTTCGCCCTAAATTCTGCTCCATCTCCAGTCACACTCAGTGTTATAAAACAGCTGAAAAACAAACCTCAAATATTTACTCTGAGCTCAGCCATGTTCAATTCTGTCCTCGCCGTATATTATATGATTATACCATGGAAAATACACTCAAATTTCAAGAAAGGCTTTGTTGGTAATTTTGGGGATTAAAGTGATGATAGAAGACAGGGAAGAAGAAATATAGAGCATATTGGTCGCACACAACCATGATTCCCTGAGGGACAATCTTTGCCTTTATTACATCTCTGGACTCTCTATGTTATTTTCTCTCTCATTCTCTCTCTCACACACACTCAATCTCTGTGTTACTTAATCTGTGCCACAACACACATGGAATTTGTGAGACATGGACAGGGCTTTGCAAGGGCCTTCTTTCTCTCTCTCTCACTGTGTGTGTGTTTGTATGTTTGTTTGCTTGAAAGGCTGATGAAATTCCTGTGAAACCTATAGCTCTTCCCTGGCCTTGTTGCTGTGTAGACACATTTTAGTTGAAGTGAATTGGTACTGAGAGCCAATAAAGAAAACATGTTTTTCTGCACACTCATTTGAGGACAGGAAATGACAAGAGATGACTGGAAAAAAACAGAGTGCTAAAAAACAGCAGTTCTGCCCAGTCTGTGTCAGAGTATGTGTAGAAACTTCCTTCAGAGACCATGATGAGATCAGTTTAAGGCAGCGTGGGGAGGAGGGGTTGAATGGATATTTCACAATCAAGGAATCCCCAGGCTGGAACTGCCTGAGGAGAATTGAACCCTGCTGCTTCCCTCAAACACCACTTTAATATTAGCAGGAGAAATGATATCTGAATGCTATAACAATTTATAAGTATCCTATTTTTGCACATATCCTTTCAGATTATATATATATATATATTTTATCATTTTTTTAAACGGCATACTAATTTAGCCCACGAGGTAATTTAACATTTTTTTACAACAGCCAACTTTAATATGTGTCCAAATGATGCTGCTCCACAGCCAAGAGAGCAGGTTATGACACATGATAAGATTAATACAGGGAATGTCATCACTCAAGACTCCATATTTAATTGATGTTTTAGGGAAGGACATGAATTGCTCAGGGCCGATTAGATGATACTTCTCTCTGTGAAAGTATATGTAAATATGTACAGTATGCATACGCACACTTATATTTGTCGATATATTTATATAAACTGTATAAACTGATATATCTACAATTTTATTTCTTTTTTTCTTTATTTCTATCTATCTATCTATCTATCTATCTATCTATCTACAATTGTTGAGCCGAGCACAACATCTAGTTGAGAACAATTGTGAGAACTGGGTACATGAATCTAGTTGTCGCTAGTGTACATTTGAAATATCAATGTGTTCTGTGATTCTATGAAAAATCTTTTATTGGATTGTATGTAATAACTGTATGCATTATTTATAACTCTATGTATTTGTGGCATATGTGAAGGCTTGCATATTTGTTTCCAAAAGTTGGCATTGGTTGAGATACTGTCCCATTTATTGATGGGAAGTGATATGGAAGGGTTATAAGATGCCAAGATTCTGTATTTTTGTAAAAGGTTAGAGGGAATTTGCCAATTTGTTGAGGTTAACTACCAAATCTGTGGTTATTTGATATATTGGTTTTGGCTTTCGGCTTTTATTGAACTTCTTATTTGAATGTATTGTAGATACTGCTGCAGCACTGAACTTTTGGCTCAAATAGTAAAAGTAATTTATCCATTTCAAAGAGGTGCTGCAAGTGAGTGATACATTTACTTTCAATTTATTTCCTTTTATCTGTAATTTGTTGATTAAAAAGTCAGGATTGTAACAGATGGGTGTGTACGCAGGGTGCCAGGGTGAATTCTGTGATTTTATCATTCCACCAGTCTGTCAGAGTTGTAGATATTACAACATTTTGGAAGCAACTGTGATTCTTGGTGGATTTACTGAGGAAAGATAAGTCTTGAATTAAGATTTCTTTGCATTTACATTTTCTTTTATGTCAAGCCAAGGCTGACAGAAGTAGATGGAATGAATCCATTTTACTTTTGTAACACAACTGATTGGCTACGTAATAGTAGCAACATTTGGGGGCCTTTAATCCTCGCAGATTTTTGGTGCTTCTGAAGAGCTGTTAATTTAGCCTACTTTATTTTTTTATTTTTTTTATATATTTTTTTTTTTGTTTAATGTAATAAGCAAAACATATAATAATGTATTATATTTTTAGACAATTTCTAATGACTTAAGTTCAAAGCTGTTGTAAATTGATGATAAAACACACACCTGTGACCATACAGTCTAATAATTATTAAAACTCTTTATTGAATCTAGTGCTGTTATCTGCTGACATTTATTAATGCCACTTAAGTTTAGTGCTGCCAAACGATCGCGATTAATCACATCCAAAATAAAAGTTTATGTTTACATAATATGGGTGTGTACTGTGTATATTTATTTTGTATATATAAATAGACACATGTAAAAAAGCTTATTTATAATATAAATTATATATAAATACTGTATATAATATATAATATATGTAAGTATATACATGTATGTGATTGCATTTATATTTACAGTACATAATAAATAAACAGTACACACACATCTTTTATTTTGGATGCAATTTGACAGCACTACTTAAGTGTTTTTTTTTGTTTTTGTTTTTTTTTTGGGGGGGGGGGGGGGTGCAAAATGTCCAATAATTGATCATGACAATACTGTCCAATGGGTCTGACCTAGTCTCGCGTAGCCAGACCTTCAGACTGACGGCTGAAGGTCTTGAATCTATGGTAGCTTTCATTGGCCAAGGCCCGCCCATGAGGCCGTTTGACTGACATGTCAAACAATCAATCACAGTTAGTTTCGTTCAGCGTTACATTTCGGGGCGTGAAAATGTCGCCACAATAACAGACCACAATAAAACAATAAAACTCTCGGACGTATTTTAAAGATTCCATGCCGCGAATTTTAAATATTTCACATACTTTTGAAAATCTAGCATTTATTTGATCCTGATAAGCGTTTGTCATTACAGTTGTAAACTCAACCGCTTTCTTCTTTCGTGAGAGGGTTTGGCATCACGGCATCTTTGTTTCCAGGCGGAACGTTAAAGAACGCGACACACACGTCTCCCGGAAATCCTGTATAATCTAACCAATCCGACAACGACTTCGAAACTCCTGAAGTGTTTCCACTTTTGTGTGCCATATGCATCAGACGCTTAGCCAACGTTCTGTGGGTGTGACATCTGAGGCTGAGACTAGGTCTGACCTTACATTTACTTTCTCATCTCTTTTCTTTATCGAGTAATAATGTGGTGAATTAAAATGTTTTTTTTTTTATTTTGTTATATGTTCATCATGTTTTTGGGTTATTTAGACTAAGCGAATCTGTCAGCGCTTGTGTGTCTCCACAATTAACATACGAGTGCCTTCATTAGCACTTCTGTGTCTGTATTCATTAGCGTGTGTGTGCGCGGCCCCTCTCTGATGGGGGTAAGGGGAGGACCTGTGATTGCTAAGTGTGGAGTCTGATCAAGGCTGACAGTATTTAACATAATTAAGAAAAGCTTCAGTCACAGTGGCATTAAATAAACACCTCACTGAGTGAGGGAGGATCTGATGAGAGGGAAAGAGGAAGAGAGAGGGAGGGAAGGGTCATTTCTCAGTCATGGGATGAGATGTGCGTGTTAGTCTTCTCATTACTGCACAGCTTGAGTGGCACACACTTCCTCTCTCTCGCTGCAACGTGAGCACACGCCTACACACACACACATACACACACACACACACACACACACACACACACACACACACACACACACACACACACACACTTATACTGTCAAGGTAGAGCATTAACTTTTTTTGACATGACTTAAACTTTCCTGCTTGGCAAACAACACTGTGCCTATTGAAAAAAGGAAAAGTGTTTAAAGTGCTCTAGAATGATAAAAGTCACAGTTCAGTCTACAAATACATGTGCCACCATTGGCAAGCGAAGGGGAAATCATTAGTACACAACAAGATTTAACAAAAAGCTACATGATGAAGGGGAAATAGTTACATCCGAAATTGTGTATACTACTATATTTGATTACAAAGAACTGTTTGAAAAGTATATAGTAGGAATGTGTGTACTGTAGCATGAAAGAAATGCAGACATAATATGTACAATCACCATGTTGCCATTGTCACATGACTTACGGTGTCAGTTGCATTGCTTTACTGCCATCGACAACTCCACTTTTGTTGCCTCATTCCATTAGATGCATACATCAGAATGTCGACAGAAGTAATAGGACATCTAGGTACTTTTTGCCTACTGTTTTACAGAACAAATACTATAAATTCAGACTCTTTTCACATGCTGTTTTTTAATTTGGACACAGAAAATATATATTTTTAAATAGCTAACTTTTAAGTAACTAATTATCTGTACAATATTTTAACTGGAGTTAAAAAAATCTAGTCTAAATATAGCAATGAAAAGCAGAATTTAAGAAAAATACAGCCTAAAATGCTGTGTTGAATCATCTGAACTGAATGAATCAGACTTTCCAGTGGTTCAGGACCTAGTAGGACAAATAAATTAATTAGAATGAATCAGACTGAAGATGCTTCATAGGGACAGTTTAGGACAAACTGACTCATAAAAAATAATTAGACTTTCCTACGCTACAAATGGGAGAGGAGACCGCAGAGACGGACAAAGTACACAACTCCATTACTTGAGTGAAAGTACAGATACTGCTGGTTAAATATTACTCCATTACAAGTGAAAGTTGTAAACTGAAGTACTTGCTTTTAAAAGCACTTAAGTATCAAAAGTAAACGTCCTTATGTCAATGCACTGTTTTATTATTATTGTATGTAATACTTGCAATACCTTATGCCTCTGAAGCAACTTGCAATACATTACACCTACTGAATACACTGACTATCTTGTTGTATCTTTGGAGTAAAGATCTTTTAGAATGTTAAAAACTTATAGAAATGAAACAAGTGAGTTGACAAAAAACAATTTTATTTACACCCCTACCCACCCCCACAAAAGCAGCATGGTAGTGATCTCACACAGTTCTGACAGTGTGTGCACATATCTACGTGTAGCCATTCATCCACATTTGAACCGAGCGGACAGTGAAGTTGTTGTAAATACAGACTGAAAAAAATAAATAATAATAAATCAAACCTGCTTTAAAACCCAGAAACTGTAGCTGTATAACTTTACAGTGAGGAAAAAAAATATTTGATCCCCTGCTGATTTTGTACGTTTGCCCACTGACAAAGAAATTATCAGTCTATAATTTTAATGGTAGGTTTATTTGAACAGTGAGAGACAGAATAACAACAACAAAATCCAGAAAAGGCATTTCAAAAAAGTTATAAATTGATTTGCATTTTAATGAGTGAAATAAGTATTTGACCCCTTCACAAAACATGACTTAGTACTTGGTGGCAAAACCCTTGTTGGCAATCACAGAGGTCCGACGTTTCTTGTAGTTGGTCAACAGGTTTGCACACATCTCAGGAGGGATTTTGTCCCACTCCTCTTTGCAGATCCTCTCCAAGTCATTAAGGTTTCGAGGATGACGTTTGGCAACTCGAACCTTCAACTCCCTCCACAGATTTTCTATGGGATTAAGGTCTGGAGACTGGCTAGGCCACTCCAGGACCTTAATGTGCTTCTTCTTGAGCCACTCCTTTATTGCCTTGGTCATGTGTTTTGGGTCATTGTCTTGCTGGAATACCCATCCACGACCCATTTTCAATGCACTGGCTGGCTTCAATGCCCTGGCCCTGACGGTACATGGCCCCGTCCATCGTCCCTTTGATGCGGTGCAGTTGTCCTGTCCCCAGCAGAAAAACACCCCCCAAAGCATAATGTTTCCACCTCCATGTTTGACGGTGGGGATGGTGTTCTTGGGGTCATAGGCAGCATTCCTCCTCCTCCAAACACGGTGGGTTGAGTTGATGCCAAAGAGCTCGATTTTGGTCTCATCTGACTACAACACTTTCACCCTCCTCTGAATCATTCAGATATTCATTGGCAAACTTCAGACGGGCCTGTAAATGTGCTTTCTTGAGCAGGGGGACCTTGCCTTCATGGCGTAGCATGTTACCAGTTGTTTTCTTGGTGACTATGGTCCCAGCTGCCTTGAGATCCCTGACAAGATCCTCCCGTGTAGTTCTGGGCTGATTCCTCACCGTTCTCATGATCATTGAAACTCCACGAGTGAGATCTTGCATGGAGCCCCAGACCGAGGGAGACTGACAGTTATTTTGTGTTTCTTCCATTTGCGAATAATCGCACCAACTGTTGTCACCTTCTCACCAAGCTGCTTGGCGATGGTCTTGTAGCCCATTCCAGCCTTTTGTATCACAATCTTGTCCCTGATATCCTTGGACAGCTCTTTGGTCTTGGCCATGGTGGAGAGTTTGGAATCTGATTGATTGATTGCTTCTGTGGACAGGTGTCTTTGGTAACAAGCTGAGATTAGGAGCACTCCCTTTAAGAGAGTGCTCCTAATCTCAGCTCCTTACTTACAATCTTGCTGATTGATAGGGGATCAAATACTTATTTCACTTATTAAAATGTAAATCAATTGATAACTTTTTTGAAATGCTTTTTTTCAGGTTTTTTTTGTTGTTGTTGTTATTCTGTCTCTCACTGTTGAAATAAACCTACCATTAAAATTATAGACTGATCATTTCTTTGTCAGTGGGCAAATGTACAAAATCAGCAGGGGATCAAATATTTTTTCCCCCACTTCAGCAACACTTTAATAAAAAAGCAAAACAGCAAGATTTATTTGACATCATTGCTCTTGCGGCACTTTGATCATACACAGAATAGACTATGCAGTACTGCTTCAAGTCAAACACCTGTGTTTTGTTAGGAGATGCACAACAGTTGTTCAGTGGCTTGATAGGTAATATTTTCGTTTACACAATTTTGCTAAATCAATACAATATCGTGTCTAACATATACCACAATATACATTTCTTATTATTGAATTGTTGTAAATAAATATCACATTTGCAACTGGTCAGTGTTCAAAGAATGTTGGGAAATCACTTCAGGTAAACCTAGAGGAGTGATCACTGATAGGCTGTTAAAAAAAAAATCACATTTTAGAGAAAAAAAAAAAATCACCCACTGACTTTCAAAGCTGCTACATAGTAACGCCTTTCTACTTCGAGGACCTTGATAGAAATGTAGTGGAGTAAAAAAAGTACAATATTTTTCTTTCAAATGTAGTGCAGTTAAAGTCAGAAAAAAAAATCAAGTAAAGTACAGATACTGAAAAACATATAAGTACAATACTCAAGTTAATGTACTTCATTACTGTCCACCTGTGGGAGACAGTTAGGACCAGGGCTCTGAACCAGTTCAAGGAACGAAAACGAAAATCGGAAACGAACTAAATTTTGACAGGAACAGAACCAGAACCAGAAACGAAATCAATTTTATTTTATTATAAATTATATTAATTATATAATTATATCAATTATATTTTATAGTTCCGAACAGAATCAAAAAATTGAAATGGCCATTAACCGGTTAATAACGTTATTTTATCGTTCCATTTAATATTTGAAATTTGCTGTCAACCAATCACAAATTCAAGTAGTAGGCTATGCCCTATATTGCAAATGTGGCGCTGATGCCTCCAACGCGTGAAATGCCCGCGCGCTCAGCTGTGAACGCCATAGGAAAGTCGCAATGGCAATGCACAGGCGTTAGAGTTTATCTGAGGACAGTGCAAGATGGATTCAACAGATCACACGCACATGCAGCGCTTCTGTGAATGGAGAAAACAGAATTAAACTATAGGCTTACATAAAAAGGAATATGTATAGGTTATATGCACGAAATATATTTAACTTAAATCATTGACAGATTAACAAAACGAAAGAAAAAAAAAAGAGCTGACAGTTTTGAATGTCTGCTTCTATCTGTATAAGTTACCAGAATGGCGCTTGACAAGCACACAGACAACATATTTTGCGATATTGCAGCCTGTTCATTATCAAAATTCATTATGAAAATTAGGGATGTGCGCTACGACTAATTTTACTGTCGTTTAAACGGAAGTTTTGTATCCGACTAGTCGACTAGTCTAAAAGCTAGAAACCCCCCAAAAATGGCAAAAAAAACATGTCTATATAACAGCATACAGTTGAAATACTTAATCTTTGAATCACACTGTCAAATCCCTCAATGAATTCTGCTAAAAATAGGTCACGATTATGCCGTATGCTTGCCTCGCGTTATCAATTAATTTTAGGCGGTCGTTAAACAGAAAAAAAGGAAGAGCATACACTCTTCATAAACCAGTGCATAGCTTATTTATTCAGATCGTCTGGAGCAATGCAGAAATGGAAAAATCAATAGACTGACATAATTCTTCATTTTCATTTAACGTTAGCCAACATATTAAAACGCATGAACAAAAGTAAAAAAACAATAGGAAAGTTTATCAAGGAATAGCATTAAAACGGCTTTTAAAAATGTACTTCATGTTGGCTATATTGTCTAAAAACAAAACAAAGCTCGTTTTACTTACTCAGACCGTGCGCATTTGTTCAGTGAATTTGACATGTTAACGTGGTCTGGCGAAAGACGGGACAAGAGGCGATTCTGCAAAAAAAGCGCTCTGCAGGAACTGAAGTCACAGGCACACAGAGAAATAACTACAAGCAAGCAGACAGTTTCGAAAAGAGCCTGAAAATCCCGCACCACCACCGAAGTGGGTCTTCGTTTAGAGGAATAGACAGCGCGGATAGGATCGCGGACCGCAGCGGCAGGTTGTAGTGTGACATGATTGACATTTGGCTTTGGCTAGACTCCAAGCTAACGCATACATGCCTGTATTGAATATGATTACGCATAGCTCCAGTAAAGTTATTGTAAGCCAATTTGACATTACACAGTTTACAAAAAACGTTTCCATTTCCTTCTAATTCAAAATAATCCCACACTTTGCTGGTCTTTCAGTGGAGCTTGCCGCAACTGACATGAAGAAAACGCATGTGAGGTAAAATTATAGTTCCCGCCCAGATACGCTTTTAAAAATATTTATATATTTAAATATTTTGATATGTATTCTTTTTCAAAAGTTTTATTTTAACTGTTCTTTAAAATGTTTTAAATGTTACATTAAAATGATGGTAATTTGAATGATAAAATCATCATGTTTTTTTTTTCTCTCGTGTAGTCGACTATTGTTTTCAGTGTCGACTAGTAGGAGCTGTACCGTTTAGTCGACTAGTCGACTAGACCCGCACATCCCTAATGAAAATACAGTTAAAGAACCATATAATAAGTAGCACTGCTCCGTTGTACAATCTGTTGCATTCAGTGTGACCACTGATATGCGAAGGATGATGATCGATGTGAGTGAAGCACAAAGCCTATTTCATAAATAATAATATTTTAGCATCCAGATACGTCGCGAATATGAAAACATTTGGATTCGTGCCGAATGAGAGAGGTAGGCATCAGTTTCACCTTAAATTAATTAGTTTTTGGCTTTACATTTATATAGCCTAAATGCTTTAAATCACCTTAACTTTAGATGATTTGTTGTGGAGAGAAGGGAAATTTAACTGTGTTTATAATGTTTGTAAACATTCTGCTTTTACCGGCATTTTAGCCTACATTATTTCTGAATGTAATCATAAAATGCGACTTAGCCTGTTTTTTTTTTCCCTCTCAAAACGCAATTTTATAAGAGTGTTTAACAATGCAGCAAACATTTTTAAATATCTTGAAAAAATACTTTAATGTCGTAATTTTTTTCTTTTGTTTAGTAGGCTACATTTGGCCAAAATCTATAAAAGACCATGCTGTATTGGCTATGATTAAGCGTAGCAGGTTAAGATAGCCTACCAGATTTTCTGTGTTGTTTTTTTCTTTTTCTATTTTTGAGAAAAGAAAACGCTGTACTTTATTATTATTATTATTATTATTATTATTATTATAGGCAAAGAAAAAAAAAAAAAACGTTATTAACCGGTTTCGGAACGATAATAATGAGGAATGCAGGACCAGAAACGTTAAAATATCGATTCTGCTCGGAGTGAACCGATTTAATTTTTTTTTCGTTTTCAAGCCCTGGTTAGGACAGTGCATTCAATTATGTCCTCAGTTTGATCAGCAAAGCTGCTTGCGAAATACACCCCCCCCCCCCCCAGACCTTTTTTTCTTTAAATTTTTATAACTGAGATCGCAATCAGTGTTTGGAATGCAGAAGTTGCCATTTTTAAAACATGCAAATTTTAGTGATGTGTCTCTCGGAACTATTCGTTCATTTTGATAAGGAGATGTCTCAGAGTGATTTGATTATTTTGCCATTATATACACAACATCCTTTCGTTTGTAGACTATGAAACAGAAATGATTCATTCACCTCCCGAGTCCAAGTCTTTCGTTCATTTGTCATGTGAAAGCGGCATAGGTCATGTAACAACTAATTTTTCATCTCGAGTCCATTCTACGTCTTCTACTGGAATGGTAAAGTAATCACTTCTGTTTTTCATTATTAATCTTTGGTTGCATTATTCTGATTTCCTAATTTGGATGACATGATCTGTGTTTCCCTATATAGGTCAAATGTAGCTTCCATTTTAATTTAACTCTGCTCTGAAATGAATAAAATTACTTAAATAAGATATATTATGGTGGGCGATTTGGTCCAGTAAATAACAAGCAAAAAAAGATTGCTGATCTACATTATCACAACATTTCAAAAACTTGTTTCAAGGGACTTTTAAGTGTACTGTGACTCACAGTGTACATTGGGATTGTCCACTGTAGACTCACAGATAGATTTGACTTCTCAACTTTACAAATGTCCTCTTTAATTGTCGGTGTCTTCGCCCAAGATTAAAGCTTTAGTAATCTGACTTCCCTCCTTCTCATAGATTCGGCTTGTAATGGTGGATGATTAGAACCATATGTTCTCCTGTCCTGTACAAGCCCTGTAAAGATAAGACTATCCACTGATATGCTGATACTACAGACAGAATGACTTTCCCCTTCATGAATGACTCTGAATGCCATGGGATGTTTCGTTTCCCCATTTAAATCCTATTTGACAGATGGCTGGGGAATATTGCATTTAAAAAAATAAAAATAATGGCTTCATAGTCGTTTTCATAACAAAACCTTTGCTTTCTGTACTACCCTTGCATTAAGTACACTCGATAGCCTGGTTGGATCTTATAGACGTCTTCTAATTGCATTTTTCTTGGACGTTAACCTCCAGCGTCTTGCAGAACTTTGATGTATATGGCGGCGAATACTGGGCAGCCGAGCAGTCTGGGGATGGATGAAAAAGTGTCTGCTAGCGTGACAAAAAGCAGACATCCAGACACACACTCCTCCACTGCAGATACTGGAGGAACTTTCCTCTTCACCCACAGATACCCTGCAGACAAAGTAAAGAAGAAAAATGGAGGACAACATTATGAGATACATATATATTTAGTAAAATTAAGCACGATGATATCTGGGGTGAGCCTTCAGATAATGGCTCATGGGAAGTCTTGAATAGATATTTCTTTAGAAGTACTGAGACTTATCCTTCCTATGGTTCATAATTAATTTATTAATAAATACTTTGCACAACAAATTAAGCTGAGATAATTATTTTCCCTGCAAGCACTTAGGTGTTAATGGTTGATTAAGTCTTCATTATGGGTTAACTATTGCTTGACATGATTGCTTGTTTTGCCTCCGCTTTGTTCCCTGTTTATGGAAGTTGTGAGTAATTTTCTGTTCAGATTGTACCTGCGGCAGCACTTTGAGAGAATGAGCGCATTAATGACTTGGCAAAAACTAATTCTGTCAATCACTGTTAGGTGTGACAAAGTGTCAAAGTGACAAGTAAATAAGCAGCTAGCATTAGGTGAGGCATTAAAGACAAACACCTTGATTTCTCTCTTGTCATCATCAAATAATTATCCAGTGCATGCCTAATGTTATGGAAATTTGTTATTACGCCCACACAAATTCAGTAATGGGCATACACTCGATATCTAAATTGTTTCGCAGCACACCGTTAAGCACTAGAGGTTCTCATATTACACTTTTCAAGGAGGTGACTCTCTATATGTTCCAATCAAGTGTCAAGGTGCACTCAGGATTTTTTTTTAATGTTGTGCTGGTCAATATGATTGTCATTTTGTACGTTTACTGACACTTAGTGGCGTGGAAGAAGTATCACGTAAAAGCAAATATCATGTGATCTTAAAGGGTTTCTCCACCCAAAAGTGAGAATTATATCATCATTTGCTCACCATTATGTGGTTCTTTCTTCTGAGAAACATAAAATAATATATTCTGATGAACATTGGAAACTAAACAACATTGGAACCCATTAACTTCCATTGTATTGACAAAGACAATTTCCCAAGATTTCTTCTTTTATGATCCACAGAAGAAAGTCTTAGTTTTGGAACAACATGAGGGTGAGTAAATGATGACATAATTTTCATTTTTGGGTGGAGTGTCTCTTTAATATAATGTCCTCCATTAGATGACATGTCCTACACTGGAATAGATTTTGTGGTGAAAGCAAATACAGCAGGACACATACAGTACTTGATTGAAGCAGGTAGACCTTAAAGCTCTAACAATAAAGTACATTCACCTTAGAATTGTTTATAATCTACAATATTCTCAAGTATCTATCTCAAAGTAGAAAACATTGTAATATTTATTCATGTAAATTTTGTAAAGGATCCACCTTATTGTAAATGTCAGAATGAGACTTTTTGTGGAATACTTCTGGTCAGTAATTTCTAACTTATAAGTAGTTTTTAGTCAAGTAACTATCTGTATTATTTCAGTATTAAGTTTAAAGTATATATGTATTTCACAGATTTTACACAGGTAGGAACTGAATGAATGAATGAATGAATGGCCAATGTAAGAAGAACTACAATAAGATGAATAAAATTATTAAATTAAAATAAGTAAATATTTTACTGCTTTAATTGGGCTACCATTTAATATTAGTTCCTCGTCTAATGTAAATGTACATTATTAAAAAAAAAAAGAAATTACGATTAACTTCTGTGGATGTAAAGTGTTTGAAATCAGAGAGAGAGAGAAAAAAAACAGTGCATTTTGAATCATTCAAAAGTACTATGGAAGCATATATATTTGTCTTATCTAAAGCTCATAGAGCAACTCTCTGCTCTTATACTCTGTGTTAAAACTCTCTCGCTTCTTCTTTTGGCAGAGGAGTCTGAGTGCTTCATTTGCAGAGATGTTGGCCTGGTGGTTGAAGATCCTCTGAGAACCTTCTGCGACTGTAAGAACCTTGTGGCTCACCACAGCTGTCTGCTAACCTGGATCAAAAAGGTACCATCAGCATTTTAAGCCAACCATACACTACAAAACCGTGGCTCGTCACCCTTTCAAGTTGTCATTCTGTGACTAATCTGGACAAAAGACCTCAGACTGTAGCCAACTTGAAGCATGTGCCTGCCTAGATGTGTTTAAATCAATAAACCAGTGTTAATTTCGTCTACGAAGACAACGACGATAAATATTCGTCAACGAACCTTTTTTCTGTGACTAAGTAAGACGAGACGTTGATGAGCTAAAACTAATATCTGATGATAAAAACTATGACGAAATTTATGCCACGCCTTCGTTAACAAGACGAGACGGGACTAAAATGTTATTTGAGGACTACCGGACATTCAAAATACATCCTATAGGCCTAATTAACTGTCTTGTCTTTCAAAATGTGTGTCTCTGTCATTGGATAAGGGGCGTTTGCATATCTAGTTTCAGTATGGCAGCAGTGGACAGATAGGCTACCAAAATGCAAACTAGTGATCTGAAACAATGGCCTCAGCACCCGAAGGGTTAGGAACTGGGTGACCAGACGTCCCGTTTTTCCCGGGAGTCACAGTTCGTTGTCGATTAACTTAAAGTTAGTGAAGGCGGGATAGGTGGAATTTATAGAATTTACTCACAATAGAAGTGCTCTCTCTCGCGCACGCTCCACTTCTTCAGTCTCATACAGCGCGCGATCAGTTCTCAGTTCTCAGTGCTCAAATACACACACAGCAGTCCAAATGTCTATCGTGTAGAGTCAGAGTATCTCACGTAAATACAGTCGGTTATGGCTTAAGTGAGCGTAAACAGGTGGGTGAAAACTGAATGTGTGTCAGTATTACATGCATACAGTATTACCTTCCGTCTTAAATGGACAGCATTCCTAATGATCTGTGTCATCAATGTTAACCAACAAAAGATGTTAAATAAATGTAACTTGTTAAGTAAACCTACTGTATCTGAAAAATGAGTTTAATTTGTATCTCTACCAAAAACTGAAAATGTATTCCAGTTTTTCCAAATTCAATCCTTGATTCAAATTTCTCATAAAATTTCGTAGTTTTTTTCGTATTCTCCATCCTTTCCTATCAAAATGCATGCAACGGATGCGAAAACGCAGAAAATCGAACCTGATCCGATTTTTTTTGACGGAAGAAAGTTTTGGAGGCAGTGTGCAAACGTGATTGACACAACGTGAGGTCGTATTTATTTTTTAACGTGCGAAAATTTCGGACGAAAATTTCGAACTCCGTGTGCAGAGACCTTAAGACTAAATCAAAAATGCCTGCCAAAATTACCACTGCAATAAACAAAAGTCCTCTTGTCCTCTTCATCTCATCACCACCCAGGCTGTTCTCCTTTCCCTCCCTAGTGCAGGCCATGTACCACACTATGCAGAAAGTTGTTCTGTTGCATCCTCACAATTTTTCTTGTTAATTAAGACTTCAGATGGCCTGGTTGGGTGAGCGTTCTGTCTTTTGCAGGGGTGTAGCTGGACGTCTTTTGTCTTATAACCCAAACTGTGCATGTGCCTCCTCTGGCTTTGCGCTACATTAAGTCCTGGAGGTGGAGGTGGTAGGGGGCCTCCCTAACCCCAGCCTCCCAGGGCAGACACAGTGTGAGTGGGCAAAGTGATAAATACACACTCCTCGTCGTACATCATCACTACACTCCAGATATCAATAGCCCACTGGAATGATTAATAACAGCCGATACTTCCTGTAGTTAGTTCTTTTTAATTAAACCATGCTTTGTGCAAGCACAAATGGATTCTACAGCAGAGGAAAGGAAACATTCTTAGAGTTTATGCCATCACCCATTAAAGGCATAGTTCACCCAAAAATGAAAATTCTGTCATTTTACTAACCCTCATGTCATTACAATTCTTTTATGAATGTCAATCCAGAATAACAATGGACCAAACTTCCATTATGTTGAGAGAGAGAGAGAGAGAGAGAGAAACTTAATAATAAATAAATAAATAAGTAAATAAATAAATAAATAAATAAATACATAAATAAAATATAACACTGACTTAAAATATATATCAAATTTGTCATAGGTTAACACTACTTTGGAAATTGTCATTAGGACCGTTATTTTTCCATAAGGACCATTATGTTTCCATAAAAATGGTATATATTTTGATTGTACATTGTTATCGAACAGAATGAAGGATATTCTGATATAACTTTTCAAATTATATAATATATTTTATTAAATTTTATAAAAGCAAAAAAATATATCACAATATCCTTAACACCTTTTTACCTGACAATACATACAATTTCATTTAAACTTCATTTGTTATGTAGTTAAATACTGCATAAATAAAAATTATATAATTGATGACAACACATCAAATTTAAATATGCACATGAATGAGATTTGAGAGCTATGGAGGGGACGAATTTTCAGGGAATAATGACTTAAATTTTGGTCTGTTCCTCAGCCAAAGCTATCATATAACTTTAAAAGACTTGGAATATAGAGCACAAATCATACCCTTTAAGGGTATTTTTATGGTGCTTTTGTCATTTTGAGAAGTTGACAGCCCTTGGTCACCATCCACTTTCATGCTATGAAAAAAAAAAAAAGAAAAAGCGAGAACGTCCTGCCTAACATCTCCTAACATCAAGAGAGAAAATCATATGGGTTTGCAATGACATAAGGGGTGAGTAAATGATGACAAAATTGTTGTTTTTTCCCTAATAATTTCTGGTCACCTCTTTATGATTTCTGAGGTAAAATGACCAGGCGAATAAATACTAACAAATCAATTCAATTCAATTCAAGTTTATTTGTATAGCGCCTTTTACGATATAATCGTTGCAAAGCAGCTTTACAGGAAATTAAGTTTCTACAATATATTTATATATTGTAGAAACTTAATATATTTAACTTATGGCAAAATTTGGTAATTCTGTATGTTGTCTGAGGGTTGGCATCCTCTGATGTCCTCTGAGGGGTTGGCATCATCTCTTCTCAGGTGTTTGGTCATCTCAGATCATTTAAGGGTTGGATCCAGACTGAATCTTGTGTAATTCCTAGTTACCATGGGATGTTAATCCCATGGCAGAAACAGAGAAACAAATAGAGACATAATTAGCGTAGCTGTTGTTCCATCCAAGCAAAAATTATTTGTTCAACCAAAGCTAAAGAATAATAATGTGCGTTTGATCAGATATAACTGCAGTACAAGATTATGAGATGCATTATATGAATGCTTGGCTAAAGAGATGTGTCTTTAATCTAGATTTAAACAGAGAGAGTGTGTCTGAACCCCGAACATTATCAGGAAGGCTATTCCAGAGTTTGGGAGCCAAATATGAAAAAGCTCTTCCTCCTTTAGTGGACTTTGCTATCCTAGGTACTACCAAGGGTCCAGAGTTTTGCGAACTTAGGGAGCGGGTTGGATTGTAGCGTGATAGAAGACTAGTTAAGTACGCAGGAGCTAAACCATTTAGGGCCTTATAGGTAAGTAATAATATTTTGTAACTGATACGTAACTTAATAGGTAGCCAGTGCAGAGACTGTAAAATTGGGGTAATATGATCATATTTTCTTGACCTGGTAAGGACTCTAGCCGCTGCATTTTGTACTATCTGTAGCTTGTTTATTGAAGATGCAGGACAACCACCTAGCAGTGCATTACAATAGTCCAGTCTAGAGGTCATGAATGCATGAACTAGCTTTTCTGCATCAGAAACAGGTAACATGTTCCGTAGCTTGGCAATGTTTCTAAGATGGAAGAATGCTGTTTTTGTAACATTGGAAATATGATTTTCAAAAGACAAGTTGCTGTCTAATATAACACCCAGATTTTTGACTGTAGAGGAAGTAACAGGACATCCGTCTATTGTAATCCAAGAGATTCTGCGTACTGTTTTTTGGTCCAATAAGTAATATCTCTGTCTTATCTGAATTTAATAGGAGAAAATTATTGGTCATCCAATCTTTTACATTTTTAACACACTCTGTTAGCTTAGATAATTTAGAAGTTTCATCTGGTCTTGTTGAGATATATAGTTGAGTATCATCAGCATAACAATGGAAACTCATGTTCTAATAATATTACCACGGGGCAACATGTATATTGAAAATAGCAGAGGACCTAGGACAGATCCTTGTGGTAATCCATACTTTACTGGTGATAATTACTCCCCGTTTAAATAAACAAAGTGGTAGCGATCGGACAGGTAGGATCTAAACCATCTTAAAGCCTGCCCTTGAATACCCGTATAGTTTTGTAATCGATCTATGAGTATGTCATGATCTATAGTGTCGAACGCAGCACTAAGATCAAGTAAAACTAGCAATGAGATGCAGCCTTGGTCTGATGCAAGAAGCAAGTCATTTGTAATCTTAACAAGTGCAGTTTCTGTGCTATGGTGGGGCCTGAAACCTGACTGAAATTCTTCACAGAGATCATTTTTTTGCAAGAATGAGCACAATTGAGCAGACACAACTTTTTCTAAAATTTTAGACATAAACGGAATATTTGAAATGGGTCTGTAATTTGCCAGTTCACTAGGATCTAGTTGTGGTTTCTTAATAAGAGGCTTAATAACCGCCAGCTTGAATGGTTTTGGGACGTGACCTAAAGATGAGTTAATAATATTGAGAAGCGGTTCTTCTGCTACAGGTGACAACTCTTTCATTAATTTAGTGGGTACAGGATCTAATAGACATGTTGTTGGTTTAGATGCAGTGATAAGTTTATTTAGCTTTGAGAGAAACACATGGAGTAGAGGTGGTGGGAGTGTTAGCAGCACGCTGTATACTTACCCCAGACTTGTGAGCGTCAGCCCGGGCTGTTTCCAGCGCAGCTCTCCGCTCCCTCAGCTGGGCCTGCTTCTCTACCTGAGCTCAAACTCAAAACACGCGGCAACAACAAACAGGAAGTGACGATAATGACAAATCCCACTGTATTTCAAAGTAATGTTCATAATTAGCCGGACCTCCCAGCATGAAGCAACACAACAGCAAAGCTCATTTTGATTATGTCTGTCTCTGTTTTGCGCTGTTTAGACTACAACTGCGAGCTGCCAGCAGTGTGATCACTTGCCCCAACAGTTAATGACAGTTAATGCTGTTTTTGTCTTCTCATGCTGGATGCACTGAAAGTCCCACTAAGCCCTGTTTATTCAGCGGCCTTTCCATAAACACTGGATCTCTGAGTCCACCACAGACCCCACCGCACTTTTCCAAAACAGCACACTGTACCAAGACGCCCACAGACATATGCACATACACATGAAAACACATACACACATGCAACAAACACACAGAAGCCAAGCTTATTGTTTTCCAGGACGAAATTGAAACCAGCAGATTTCCCCTGCCGTCATGCCTAAAGTATTCCAAAATAGAGAGTCCAAATCCACAGTGAGATTATAGTGATCAAAAGAAGCATTTTTCAAATGTGACAAAGACTGCCAAAGGATTTGTCTTCATTTTACAGTTCACATACTCCACAGTGGAAGTCTGATCATGTCTTGTTTTAGCTCTGCTTTTTCCTATACATCTTAAAGCGCATGTAAGTTTGATTAAGTTGATTAAGAATAAATAATTCCATGAATGAGAGAAATTGCTTTTTACGTGACAGATTTTGTGTCTTTTATTGAAATATGTAATAGGTAGAATCCATTTCATTTCTACTCATTTCATTCTATGCACGATACCAGAAGCCAGTTTGTTTCTAAATAGTTATGCATATTTATATGCAATATTTACAATATACAGTATTTATACTGCATGCCTTTTCTGTTGAAAATAATCAGCAATTCCCTTGCATCACATTAAAAACATACTTAGTAGTGCAGATATTTGCATGTTTATAAAACTTTTAATATACAATAAAGCAATGCATTCCTTTGAGATGAAAATAAATATTATTTCATAATAAAAAAGTTATACATGTAATGCATTTGTACAGTAATACCTACAGTGAAGTGAAGTGTTTATTTTTGCAACTCATTGCATCATTGTATTCTGATATCATTGCATTCTGATATTCCAATTAGATAAATGTATTAATTTTATTGCATTATAAATAACAAGCACACAATTTCACAGAAAAATTAACATTATTTAGAATTTCTTAGTATTTGGTGTTTCCTTTTCTTTAATGACAATAGAACTCAAGCTGCATGAAACCCATAAATCATGTTACCTAGCATAATGTAATAATGATCCAAAGAGCATCTTGTGCTTCATTGGAAGCAAAAACTTTTGATTGTGTGCACAAATAAACAAAATAGTAATAAAAAAAGGAGCAGAAAACAAAATCCTTCTTATTCATTTTTCATCATAACAAATCCTTAAACTTGCTATTTATTGTCAGGCTAAAATTAGATTTTAAATCTCAATTTGAACTCAGACTTATGCGCCCTGCTGTATAGACAATGTTTTTTACTCTGATATAATTGGTAGATGGCGGTATGATGATAAATACTGCATTCTTGTTTGATGATATTTTTACTCTCTTAAAAAGAGCAGTTATCCTGCTGCACAAGCCTTTTTTCTGACCAAGATTGGTGGGACAGTAGACCCTGTTCTGAAAATACACACACACAATGACTCACGCTTCTTTTAAATGGAAGGAGAGGAGAGAAGGAAAGGAAAGAGGAGAGGAGACGTGGCGAGACGCTGTGCCTCTGACAGTGGAGCTGAAATCAGTGATCGACCTGTCACTTCTTGTCTGATTGCCATCTCCCTGAAAGAAGGTCAGGCACATACGCCTAAAGTGCCTCTTAACCACATTTTATGAAGCCAGAAAATGTAATCCAATAACCGTTTGACTCATGAGTGCTTTACGCTCGGCGGCTGGGAACGATACTACTCTTAAAAGCAGCTTAGGTAAAAAAGGGAAAGGAAAGAGAACAAAGGCAAATTCCAGGTCCTTATCTAATTTCAGGAAGAGCATTTACAGTGCAACTGCAGTGGCCGAAGAAAACAAAATGCTCATAATTCATTTTCTCTTCCTGGCTAATATATACTTCAAATACGGTCTGGTTTGTAACAATGTAGCTGCGCCAATTGTCTGTGACAAGGCAGAGAAGAGGCTTTTCAGGACAGCAATCTTTAACACTGCCCTCTTCCTCTGTTCAAGCTCAGAGAGACAAATAACATGGCACAAAAACTAATTAGCGAGTGGGAACTAGTTAAGAGAATGGCCTTTGAGAGAGGAAGCCGGGAGCCCGAGGCTTGATTTAAATATAGGGCCAGAGTCAGTGACTGAGTGTGCCTGGGAGATCCTGCCCCCTCAAGGCACACCGCTCGCTGACCTTTGACCCTCATTAGGCAGAGGGCATTTCTGGTAAGATGAGGCCCTCAGTGGTGTACAAGGGCGTAAGAGGAATCGGAACGACCGCGTCAGACCAGCCCAGCACCAGAACAGGGCCCGTTGTTACTCACAGCGCTTGCCCCACGAGAAAGAGAGAGAGAGAACAGTGGAAGAAAGTGGCTATTGAGATACCACAGATCAAGGACAATGTCATCTATTACTGCTCTGCGCAGAGCTCATGTCAAAACCACCGCAATCACTCGCTCCATATACCCACATAAATATGTTTTCTATTTTTTTTATGAAAGGCCGCCATCTGGTTTCAGTCTATTGCAGTTAATGGAAATGATCTTGCACAAAAAAAATAATACGCTTTCCAAATATGTAATCTAATCCATATGAAATAACCCTAGGAGTTGTGGAGCAAATGACAGGAGAAAGTAGATATGATTGTGGTTTACAGAGAGTCTTTAAAATACTAACAACTAGCTGCATAGACTGTTCACAGTGCAGGTTGAAATATGGTTTTAAGAAAAAAAAAAGTGTACTTTTTAGTGACCAAAGCTGTTATATTTGGGTGCATCATTAACCCTGTAAAGCCTGACATATCAAATAATAGTCAGAAAAAAACAACAACAATATTTTCTGAAAATAAACAGTCTATTGAACATTCAGGCAATATACAAAAAAGAAAAAAAAAGTTTGCATGTGTTTTTTGTTAAATATTATATTTGATACATCAGGGTTTTATGACTACTATAATATAGTGAGAATATGGAGATCACAATGAAAAATAAAAACATCTCAATTTCATTTCAAAGCCCAAACTGAGCAAAAATATGCAGATGTTGTTATTCATATGGCCAAAAAGTAAGATGGAATTCTTCTTGTAAATCAGTGAGATCTTTATAACAGTATAGCAGACTACTTACATAAAATGCTTATGAGTTGTCACTCTATATCTCCAGATATATTAGTAAAATGATATTTAGGTAAATAAATATATATATACTGTATATATATTTGCACATGAAATGTGATATGGTAGGCTGCATTTATTATGCATTATAAGGCAATTTGTTGCAGATTTGTGTCCGATTTATTCTCAAACCCAATACGGTTGATGTGTAACATCGCTATTCAAGGACTTGCCTGTTTCTTGGTGCATGTGTGTGACATATGAGTGCAGTTAAGTGGGTTCTGTGTGTGTGAAAGTAATTTTAAGTGGTTGAGTTTAGATACCATTTCTCTCTCTCTCCCTCTCTCTCTCTCATGGTTTGATAATTCCCATCATTGCAAACAGACATGCATTTCCATTCATTAGCCAAACACTCTTAGCAATCAGGCCATAGCGCCAGGGGCACCAGGCCTCTTGTAAAATCACATTGCTTAATAGCACTGTTCTATAATTATATGCCATTAACATCTATCAAAATGAGCTCCCACATGTCATGCATATAAGCTCTGGATTTAGCAACTGTGTTCCCCCACTCTCTACGTCTTTCCATTACGGAGACCAGCATCCACTGGGATAAAATAGGCTAATTGCTAATGTGTAATATTTGTACGATGGGCTCCTTAATTATTTAGATAATTAATTCTAGTTGTACCCCATTTTATGAACCAAGCACACTTAATTATCATATATGGAATAGCTGAGCTATATCAAATGCATGATACATAACGTGTTGATTATGAAAAGTGGCGGTTCACTGTTGAGAACATCTGTTGTTCCATTAGTGTTCATCTTTTTTAAATAAACATCTCTAACAGCAACTAAAGGATTGCTAAATCTATTTTACGCACTGTAAAATGTTTTCTCTGGTAACCTAAAAAAAGTTTCATCCACTGGGATATATTCCTTTTTGTTTGTTTTGTTTTAATTAAAAAGTTGTTCCAAAGTTGAACATTTTTATATTATGTCTCAGTACTTTTTTGTCCATGTAATAGAAGTCAAACCAAAACTGTTCGGCTACCAGCTAGTCAGAAAAAGAAAAAAGTGTTTAACATGTCTGAATCATTACATCAGTTTGCATGAACATAGGTAAGTTTAAATCATTTGAACAGGTAGAAATAGCTCGATAAGGTAACAGCATCTCTGCAAAAGCTCAAACTTTATTATTTTCTAAGAAAATCTGAAACTTTAATTTATTTTAGATATTTTGCTTAAAATGATTTGATTTTGCTAATTTAGATTATATTAAACTTTGTCACAAAGTCATTGTGTCACAAAGCCAATAAAATACAGTTAGCATCCAATCAGAAGTTCAAATCATAAAACAGTTTTTAAACAAATTACAGTAAATTTCAATTTGGCAATAAGCTTTGGACAAAATATCTGTTAAAAGATTAAATGCAAATGAGTATTATACTCTGTAATTTAGTGTACTAAATGTAATACAGTATAATAAACATCATAAATATTTTGCGTTTTTGTTTAGGGTCTTGGACGAGAGGAGAGACTCAGATGTAGCGTTTGCAATGCTGAGGTAAGTGTATGTGTTATAGTTGTTATTATTAATATTATAGTATTATGATTTTAAATTAGGTTTATGCTTACATTTTTCATTAATTTTGTTTAATCTTTAGTTATTATTATATGCTTTTTTCATCCTCATTATTTTCTAAAATTTCTATTTAGCTTTTTTTTAAGTTTTCAGTTTTAGTTTTAAGTTCTTTTTTCAGCTTTATTTCAATATTAACTATTTTAACTTTCCGTTTTAGTCAACTAAACTGTTTGCAATTTGTTTCTTTGTAAGTGTAAAACAAGTTTAAAATGAAGAGAACATCGTTTTCCAGCTCACACTTGGTTGCGTTGGTCTTTGTCATGCTCTGTAGTGCTCACTGTTAAGGCAGAAGTGCAGAGTTGTTTGCTATTTGTTTCCCTAATATGGCAATATTGATAGCGAAAGGACAGCAGCTGCACTGTTCCTTCTCATTGCTGGGGTTCATACCTCATTACTGGAAAGCAGTTCTGATGGAGAACAAACTCTACACTATAAACTCCTAAACCTCTAGTGTATGTCCGTGATTGTGTAAGTGTGTGTGCATGTGTAATAGGTTGATGCCCTCTTGCAGCAGATAGTATTTAACTCATTAGAAGAACATCAGCTCCTGGAACAGATAGAAGCCCAAAGGATCCAGAACACAAATACTACTAATGAGCAATCATCTCCCTCTCACTCTCTCTCTCTCAGTCTCTCTCTCTCACTCTCTATCTCTCTCCCCATGTCATTGGTTTGGTCGATGAATATAAAAGCCTGTTTTTCTTACATTAATAATATGCCAAGACACCCACTGTGGGAAAAATAAACGGTCATAATATTTGGCATGGGAGACGGACAACATAATATCCAAATCCATATTCAGTCTGCGAGCTCAAATTTAGCACGCTTTCTCCCCGATGTGTTCCCAATGCTAATTCTGTGTGGCCATCTTGCCCGGCGCGGCGGGAGCTCATTTGTGTGAAATGGTGGATGTTGATGTGGCATCACACAGGGGGTCAGCTCTCCGCTTAGACGTGCGCTTCAACAGTCCTCCTGCATTTAGGTGTTTGCTGTGTATTCATACAAACGCTATATCTCAACTTTACATTTGATCGTGGGGAGAATAAACAGTCTGATTTATTTTTTCTTATGTCTTTATACTCGTTTTCACTCCAATCTCCTGGATTTTTCAGTCTTTTAACGCTCTCATTTAAAACTGTGGTCTTGATATCAAATCCTCTCCTTTTTAAATGCTTGTTATGCTGTTTTTAGTACTTTTTGCAACACCTAAGCAATCCCTACCCCCCTTTTAGGCCTGTTTCATTTCATATTCCTCCATTTTCAATCTCTTTTCTGTCTTTTAGTCTTTTATTGAGCTTCAAGGAGACCACATTTGCTGTAGATAACCTTAAGATGACTTAAATTGATTATTGAGTAATGGGGCAAAACAGGCTGCAAACAAGAAAGAAAGAAAGAAAGAAAGAAAGAAAGACACCTCCCAGCAATAAATAAATAAATACATAAAAAAGATATAAATAAATTAACAATGCATATGAAATGCGAAAAGTGGACCTTCAAGATGGAGGATGATTTTTGAAGTTTTCATCTGGTATTATAATCAAAATTAAGCAAAACATTCATGAAAGATATATTTTTAAATGATTTTGATTTAAACGTAATTAACACCTTTGTTCTGACAGCCAGAGCATAATAAATGTGTTAATTATAAAGATACATATTTATATTTCACTTTTCTTTAATTTCTTATACTTTTTAATTGATATAAAATATTATGTTTAGAGAACGTGTTTTTAAGGAGAGAGGGAGATAATGTAATGTCATAATTGTGACAAAATTAAGGGAAAAAAAGAAATAGACAGATGAAATACATTTCTGTTAATGACATATTAGTTATCATCTCTGATTAATGTCAAAGTGGATAATGTGGATAATGAATAATGGCAGGTACTGTTGTATTGAGAATCAGTGGTATTCTATTTGAGTCAATAGCATTTAAAAAGACAGCATATCTAGTCTTGACTGCACTGTAGTGTAGTAGTATATATTAAAATTGATTATTCCCATAGTCCCTGTCAGGATATATCAGCTGCCTGGCTTTAGTATTGAGGGCATCATCTGATTATCACGATTTAAACCTCTTTATCTGTTTGTGATTCCACAGCATTAACGGATGAGTGCATTAAAAGGTTACTTTTTGGTGCTTTTTATATCGGACCCAATAGGACAACATGATCCATCCAAATATTTTATCCCATTTCCCAGAACAGATGTAAATCTAGCTTCTTGGTGCAGTATACATGCAGCCTGAGTGATCATATAGACTCAAGCTCTCTCCTTGGCCTTTTTCTTATTTTTGTCTAGTTTTGCGCCTTGCAGCACCAAGTGGCCTCTGCCAACCTCCATAATGGCTTCCAGACTCTCCCACCTGACCATGGTAATGCAACCCAATACCTTTTAAATGGGAGTCATTTTCAGCTTTTGTTACCACGGTGAGCCTCAGGGCGACCGAGGGAAGCTGAGGACGCTGAGGAAACAATTTAGTGGGAAGTGTAGCGGTGCTTCTGTCTCTCTTGAATGAGCACAGCTCCAGCCCGCCAATCCATGCCAGCCCTAAAATCCTGTTAAACGGCAACTTATTCCTATGATTCCTCACCTGCAGCGCAACAACACACCTTACCGACTCGCTCTTACGAATATGTCGCTCTGTGCACTCATGTGCACAGCTGCTCTTGTTTTATGCTGTGTAAAAAACAACAAACACATGCTAAAAGTACTATGGTGGAGACTTCCCTTTGAATTGAATCGTTTGCATTTCACAGAAAACTTTCTGCTTTCTTTGGTTTTCGTGAAAGGAATGGTTCGTAACAAAATGAAAATTCAGTGATCATTTATTCACCCGCAACCCTTTGATTGTTCTTTCTTCTGTGGAACACAAATGAAGATGTTTTGAAAAATGTTTAAGCAGTTTTTATGCAAAAAAAAGCTCCAAAAAGGATATAAAGGTAGTGTGAAAAACGGATTGAAATTTAAGCATTTATACACTTTATTTTAAATCAAATCAAAACATTAATCAATGCATGCATCAAATACGGTAATATAAAATGTCACATGACCAAATATCATCACCTTTGAGGTTTGTGTCACAATATTTGATGTTGAAGTTTCTCAATATTTTGATTTGGTCATATGAATTAACTAAAAGCTACGTTTCTGTTCTTTTTGGATCTTAAAAGTTTTGGGTTCCATTGACTTTCCAACGCTATCTCACGACAATTTGTACGTATTTTACGAGGTGGCTAATTCGTACGACCTCACTCGTACGATTTTGTACGATTTGTCTAAACCCCAGTGACGGGTAGGTTTAGGGGCGGGGTTAGGTATAGGTCATTCGTACAAATTCATACGAACTAGCCACCTCGTAAAATATGTATGAATTGCCGTGAGATCGGGCTGGACTTTCATATCAAAAACAGTTCTATCATGACAACTCTCGGAAGATTTTAGCATGGTAATGGATATGACAATGTTAAAGTATTTGGTCTTGGCGGAATGGATCTGCTACGCTGCTGCTGTTGGTTATTGCTGTAGTTGTAGATTATTGCTGCTGCTGCAAGCAAGTACAGGAAGTTTGCTACTGCCAATGCATACGGCGATACGTATTGTGAGTATTTAAGACATACTGCTGATGCACAAATAGCATATAAAATAACCTGTAGCAGATCTATACAGGTGGAGCTGGGGAAGGTGGAGTGTTTCAGAGGCACTCTGAAAGTGTGCTGCAAAATGCTCAAGTGGATGCTAACCAGCCATTTAAATGTAAAGCAGCAAGCTCATTGGCTGCAAATACAACATGAACCAATCAGCTTGTGCCAAGTCGTTTAACGCTGTGAATATCATCAGTTACTTTAAGAACCCATCAGCCTGTGCCATCTAGGGTTTCATGAAAGAACTAGGCATTTCTTCTAAATGTATTCTTTTGTGTTCCAGCAAAAGAAAGAAAAACATACAAATTTGGAACAAAATGAGAATTGGTATTTAGATATAATTTAGCAAGTTTATTTACACTTTGTTGAGATGGACCCCACATTGCAGGGGATTTCATGGACCACACTTGCGAGGACATCAGGCCGAAACAATGCGTGAAATACATGACCCACACACCCAAACACAAAAAAATCCCTCATTTTGTGTCCAGTTTGGGGTAATGTCATCAAATATTAATAACGCCAGTCAGTGTGTTAAAAATCACGGTGGGCTGACATACAGTAGCACTGTGACAGGCAGTGGGACAGTGTCTGTGTAGAGGAGACAGTTTCCTTCTCACTCACTGATGGAGTTTCAGCGGCGCCTGCTCTCAGATCACTTAATGCATCAGTCTAATAACCTTTTAATGTCTGTATTATGGCGGTCATTTAATATTTGCTCTCGGAAAGATGCGCATGTAGATCAGCAATGACTGTAATAATGATAATGATAATCATGCGCTCATAAGCCACTATCTTAAAGCATTGCATTACTGTGCTCACCGGTGGTTAAAATGAAGAGCTTTTAGCCATTATGGCTACAGAAAAAAAATAACCGCTTGCAATTCTGCTAATGCAATTTCTTCATTCCATGCATGTGCAATTTAATTTCCCCGCATTTTGTTGACATTGCTTTTTCTTATTATTTTTTTTTCCCCTTGTCTTTTTCCATCTTCGCAAGTGGGTCTAAAATGTGGGCCATTTGCATGAGTTATGCTAATTTGTTAGGGCAACGAATGCATTAATTTCATTAGCAAATGGCCTCAAAGCAATAATTACCAGAGTAGGTGTGTCACAAGCAATCATGTTAAATTTTGCCAGTTAATTATTAAGATTTTGTTCAGAGAGACCTAGATTTGACATGAGTAGCCGAAGGAGAGACAGAGAGAGAGAGAGAAAGAAGAAGGGAAGAAAGTTAATGTTCTCCAGCAGCTAAGGTAAGGTGCGTGTTGTTGTGTTGAGGGGAGGAGGGAGTTGGCAGGAGGAAGGGTGGTATAGGCTTGGGTTGGTTTGCATGTTGACAGCTTACATTCTGGACTAATTACCGCAAATAGCACAGGGCTAGCTGGTACTCAGTGAATCCAGAGGGGTATAATTATAAGAGAAAGGAGGGCAGGGGCTACTGAAGCGGTCTCTGCTCCCATTGATTGGAGTCCACTTGAGGAGGAGGTGAAATGCTTCTCTTTAGCTGTCATTGCCTTGCGCTTTGGCCAATGGAGACTGGGGGAAACATTCTGATTCTGGAGTTCTTATAGACAAACAGCAAGGGCTGTTGGTTTACAGCAAATAATATAAGTAAAAAAGGCTGTAAAAAAGTTATTATAAACTAGATAAATTCATTTATTTTGATTATTATTATTTATTATTATTAGTATTATTTACATTTAAAGCGTAAATGGTAAGAACTAGACACACTGTGGCAAGTCATATTTTAAGATATAAAGTTGCAATTGTGAGAAATAAAGTTTCAATTATGATGAATAAAGTTTTAAGATAAAATTGTAAGAAATAATGTCACCCTTTATTATTATTATTATTATATTTTTTATTATTATTTTAATTTAAAACTTAAGAGGTAAAAACTAGTCACACTGTGGCAAGCCATATTTTAAGAAATAAAGTTCTAATTGTGAGAAATAATGTTTCAATTACGATAAATGGGATTTTAAGATAAATTCTTAAGAAATAAGTCACCTTTTATTATAATTTTTTATACCTTTATACCTTTTTTTTACATTTACATTTACATTTAGTCATTTAGCAGACGCTTTTATCCAAAGTGACTTACAAATGAGGACATTAGAAGCAATCAAAACCAACAAAAGAACAACAACATGCAAGTGCTATGACAAGTCTTGGTTAGCCTAACGTAGAAAGTTTTTTTTTATTGTTTAAAACCTGTTAACATGCACCAGGACGCCGGCGCACTGAAAGCTCTTTGTTTGCACATGTCATTGTTTTCAAACAGATAAAGTAAAACAGGACAAAATGAATCTTGACAAACTATATATCATTTTGAAGGTCTAAGCCTCAAGCATCGACGACAGATCGCTGTTTCTCAATAGAAAGCTTATAAAGGAATGTATTTGCTAAATGTGTGTAAGCAGTACACATCAAAACATGTATAAAAAAAACCGCAGTACATACCAGATTCATCCTGCTAACGACTCTCAAACGTATCCACTGCTGTAAATCCCGGTTTCATTTGAGAGATAAGGGTCCACTGAACAACATTCCATCGAGCACTTTTAGTCCAAAGAAACAATAACGTTGTAATTTGGATCTTTATTCATTTGTTTACGTCTCATCTCTTGAGGGAGAGTTATTGTTTGTGTCCGTTATGGAACAAATTACGCTCAAAAACAGCGTCTTGGTGGTAAAAAAAACAGCATGATTTTGTAGCAGGCAATGTCCCAAACAGAATGGGACCATCCAAAAAAAAAAAAAGTCAAAGATACACGGAAGATTGTTTATTTGAATTCTGGCGCTCCCTCGCGACGGTGCGTGACGCACGCTGTGACGCACCTGTCATCTGATGGGGCGTAACTTAGCGATCTTTTTTGCACAAATAAACCTTTCCTTTTTTTTCTTCTTCAGCAGTTTTCATATATGTTTGCGTGTTTTGTGGGGAATGTGCCTGTATCTGTATGATTAACATCTGTATGGCTGATAATCAGCATGTAATTACTGACTGTTCACAGATATCAGTGTGAATGCAGTCTATATAAAAGGCCATTATAATGTGATTATTGACTATATTGGGCGGCCATCTGTATGATTAGCATCTGTATGAATGATCGTCAGCATGTGATTACTAATGTATGAGCAGGAGCATCTGTATGTCAGGAAATCAGTATGTACTTAAAGTTATTTTTTTTTATTATTATTGGTTTTTTTTTCATCACTCAAAAATTATTATTATTGTATTTTTCTAGTGCTCAAATAAATCACTTATACGATGTCTAAGATTCTGTCTACTGTTTTATAATTGAAAAACTGCAGTGGCATGTATAATGACTAAATAGTTTGTAGTAGAACCCTTCGATAATTTGGTTTCAAATATATTTTCCTCACAACAGAGGGGGGGCACTAGAAAAATGGTCTGACATGGTCCAATCTTAATTTTTCATGGTTTCATCAGAATGATCTTCATGATTTGCAATATATAAACTCATGGAGACATGTGTCACATTACTCAACCCATTACTTTTCTCTGGATTGAATTATCATCATCGGACGTGATTACTCATGTATGCAGTCTATATAAAAGGCCATTATAATGTGATTATTGACTATATTGTCTGTATGATTAGCATCTGTATGAATGATCGTCAGCATGTGATTACTAATGTATGAGCAGGAGCATCTGTATGTCAGGAAATCAGTATGTACTTAAAGTTCATCACTCAAAAATTATTATTATTGTATTTTTCTAGTGCTCAAATAAATCACTTATACGATGTCTAAGATTCTGTCTACTGTTTTACTGCAGTGGCATGTATAATGACTAAATAGTTTGTAGTAGAACCCTTCAATAATTTGGTAAATATTTTTCCTCAAACAGCTAGAAAAATGGCTGCAGGAATCTCATTTTTCATGGTATCTTCTTCAGATTTGAAATATAAACTCATGAGACATGTGACTTTCAACCCATTACTTTTCTGGATTGCTTCAGGACTGATTTCATGTATTTTTATTAGTGCTGTCAAAGTTAACGCGTTAATAACGCGTTAACGCAAATTCATTTTAACGGCACTAATTTTTTTAACGCGCGATTAACGCAGCGCGTATTTCCGGTTTGACCCTGGCCCAACCCGTAGTTGGGAGATGCACAGTGTTGCCAACTTAGCAACATTGCAGACCCCTTCAGCGACGTTTTCCCTTCAAAAAAGCGCCCAAACCTAGTTTATGAGAATCACCGATACTATGTTGCTTCTCTAATTTTACATGCAAGTATAGCTGAAATCACAGCACAGCTATTGTCTTTATCTTATGTGTATTTGATTTCATCAGACGACGGTGCGATTATCAGGATTTTTTTTTGTCCAGATTAACATCTTGGAAGGGAGAGCTGGTTATGTAGTCTTAATGGGTCGCGTTTCAGTCACTATTTCATATTCATTCCGTTGTCTGACAACAGAAACAGTAAAATATACCAGTTTTATTGAGAATTTAGCTTCATCAAAATACAGTATGTGGGCACAGAGAGGGAAACAAATGTAATAATAAATAATAAATGTACATTTTGCATTTTCAGAAGAAGAGCTGCACTGTGTGCAAAAATGTAAACAGGTTTGTGTCAGTAAATTGCTCAGTGCAAAGAAAGAGAAGTAATGGGAACCTGGTATTTATTTTTTTCATGTCTAATAGACATGAACAAGTTCTTTGAAAAACATCTATGACCTTTGAAACATGTCTACTCTTCATGCTTTATGTTGACTATGGTTTCAATAATAATAAACACACTATATTGCCAAAAGTATTGGGTCGCCCCCTTCTAATGAACAGGTTTGACTACTTTAGTAATTTCTATGAGTACAAATCTTAATGTTAAAGCATATAATGATGATATTCGAAGAAATTGTGTGCTTCTAATATTATTGCAACAGTTTGGACAGGACCCTTTTCTATTCTATCATGACAATGTCTCTGTGTATAAGACAAGGTTCAAAAAGAAAATGATTGATTCAGTCAGTGTGGAAGAACTTGACTGGTCTGCATAAAACCAAGTCCTAATCCCAGTTTAACACCTCTGGTGTGACTGTAAATACAGACCTTGAGCCAAAAACTCATCACCAAACACCAATGACTTGTACATACACTATATAGACAAAAGTATTGGGACACCCCCTTCTAATGAACAGGTTTGACTACTTTAGTAATTTCTGTGAGTACAAATCTTAATGTTAAAGCATATAATGATATTCTAGGAAATTGTGTGCTTCTAATATTATAGCAACAGTTTGGACAGGACCCTTTTCTATTCTAACATGACAATGCCTCTGTGTATAAGACAAGGTTCAAAAAGAAAATTATTGATTCAGTCAGTGTGGAAGAACTTGACTGGTCTGCAGAAAACCAAGTCCTAATCCCAGTTTAACACCTCTGGTGTGACTGTAAATGCAGACCTTGAGCCAAAAACTCATCACCAAACACCAATGACTTGTACATACACTATATAGACAAAAGTATTGGGACACCCCCTTCTTTAGAACAGAAAAATGCACTTCCAAATATGTGGCAACAACGATGGGAACATAATTCCTGTATTTAAAAATTGTATTTCCATCTCTGTTGCAACAGTTTTGGAAGTGTCTAAAATGACTGTACCCATATGTACAAGTCATTGGTGTTTGGTGATGAGTTTTTGGCTCAAGGTCTGCATTTCTAGTATAGTAAATAAATAGGCAATATAGTGTACATTTGCATAAAGCATCCATATTTGTCCATGCCCATGTTGATTAGAGTATTAAACATTTGAAAAGGATTGATTTAAGGTACATTTAGAACAAATAAAAATGTGCGATTAATTGTGATTAATCGCGAGTTAACTCATGACAATCATGCGATTAATCGCGATTAAAAAATATATATATAAAATAATCGATTGACAGCCCTAATTTTTATATGAAGTTAAAAAAAAATTCAATGTGGTACAATTTTTATCAAGGCACTTCAGTGTCTATAACTTTTTATATTTTTGAGCATTATCAACTCTGGATGATGGATAGTAAAGCCCAAAGGGTCTTCTTTCCAAAGACACCAAAATTGTGTGTGTGGCACACTGAAGTCAGGAACTGTTACCATTTTAAGTTAGTTAGTCATTTTCAGCTGTGATTCCCAATATGGGGGGTGCTGGTTAACAGGTTAAGAAAATGAGTAGATAGAATATAGGGAAAGAAACTAGTGTTTTTATTTATTTATATATATATTTTTATATATATATATATATATATATATATATATATATATAAGAAACAAGTAGATAGAATAGAAAAAAGAAAGCTAGTGTTAGCTTTTCAAGAAAAGCTAGCAGTTACAGAATAAATATGCAGTTGATAGAGGGTCAAGTGTGTGTTGTTTTATTTTAAATAAAAAGAAGACAGATAGATAAAATAGAATTAGAATAGAGAGTGCTAGAGTTAGAGGGTCAAATAAAGATGGAAGAGATGTGTTTTTAGCCGTTTCTTGAAGATGGGTAAGGATTCAGCTGCTCGGATTGAGTTGGGCAGGTCATTCCACCAGATGGGAACATTTACTTATATATATAAAGCATAGATATATGCTTAAAAACAAAAACAACAAAAATATAAAAAATACAATTTGTTCAAGATACTGTATGTTGTCTGAGGGAGAGTCTTAAAATCACAAGCAATTTTTGTGTTTTTTTAATGAATAAAGAACATTATTTATTTATTTACTGGAAAACAAGTCACCAGTACCGATTAATAAAACATTTTCTAGTGTTCCTCATATTTTATATATCAAAAGACAGTGAAGTGACTTATCAAGGGTCAGCCATTTGATTATCGCTGAGCAACTTTATCATAGTAAATAATATTTTCTGTCAGCTCAATACTTGCGCATTTGACATTCCTCAGGGCTGTGTCTTCATCATCTTGGCGGCTGTCTTTGAATAAGAGGTTGGCACCTATAGACTCATCCTCTTCCACTCAAGGCGTAAATCTCCAGGTCTTCCTCTAAAACTCTCTTTAGGGTTAATTCCTCTAGTTCTTATCCACTGACACCCTTTAAAACTTTTCCCTCCTTCTGTCTCTCAAGTGTCTCCTTAAAAGTGAGCACGCTTTTCTCTCATCTCTCCTCCACTTTTGGGGAAAAAAATGTTAATCATTACTTGAATTCAGATGGAAAGGAGCTTATCCTGTGATGTGGATGAGACCAGTGGCTGCTTGCCTCGTCATTTAACTAAAAGCAGTATGTGATGTTTCTACAATGAGTCTGTCCAATACATCCCTACACCTCTCTCCGTCTTAATAGACAAATAGACAACTTAACAGAGGTTATTTAATGCTCTGATCTTCAGATATTGGAGGATGCTACTGTCTGTTTTTGTTAATTAGCTGTGTTCTATTATCTAGTGAGCTGCCTACTGCCTATAGGCAGTTTCCTCATAAAGCAACATTCCAACCATCATGGAATCTCATAAGTGAACAATTTGGAACACTCTACAAAGGCAGCACCACAATGCAAATACAGGAAAAATCAACTTGCAATGGATTTCAATAGTTTTACATTTGCATATTCCAAAGTTAACAGCTTGATACGTAAAAACATTAAAGTACAGATGCAATATTGTCAATATTTCAATTTAAAATAACTGTTTACTATTTTAAGACATTTTAAGGTTACACTTTATTTTAAAGTGTCCTTGTTACAGTGTAATTATTAGGGCTGGACCAGAATTTTCGATTCTTCGAATATTCGTTCGGTGGTTCGGCATTCGATTTTCAATTTTGAGATTCGAATATTCTTTCTTTTTTTTTTACCCCTGGCATCCCCCGCGAAACGGTTCTCATTCGTGCTTCAATATGAATCGCCCATGAGTGAACATCATGAATGTCATGATTCATGTCATGATTCAGTTCATCTGGAAGAGAAGACAAAAATGCCGAAGACCTCAGCTGTGTGGGAGCACTTTAAATTGAGTGAGGACAAGACAAAGGCAGTGTGCCAAATATGCGATTTGAAACTGGCCTACCACAACAGTACATCAAGTTTGAAAAATCACCTGAGTTCTGTAAGTAGTACACATATAGTATATTGTTGGTGTAAAAAAACGAGCTGCTTTTATCCGCCATGTTAATCAGTAATTTTACACATGATAAAAATGTGCACTTAATTTGCTTGGAAAATACTTGCGAATACGGCAGACATAAAAACATAATTTTATTTAAACTGTTCGTTAATTAAAATGTGTGTTGCTGTTATTGAAAGTATGCTACCGTGTTCTTTATTTATTACAGTTCGTTGAACTTCGTTCATTTATTTTTCGTTCTTCTATTATTTAAATAGTCTACCCTTTACGGTGTCATTAATTACTGTGCTGCTAATTTCTGATTTGGGAGTGATTTGTTTGTTAGAAAAATGTTAGGCTGCCTTATTAAAAGTATTGCTCTTAACAGACCTGTGTGTTTTGTATCACTAGTGCAGTGTCCGTTCTCGGAGCATATAAGCCCTGGCCGCGTGAAGCGCGCCGCTTACGGCTCGCACTGTTCTGTAGTTTATTAAAAGTTTATTAATTCTGAAAGTGTCGCGTGTCCATATTGCACCAAAATGCAACACTGCACTCCCTTGGGTCCGCAGCAACACACCCGCCACGCGTGAAGTCATTGGATGAACGGTTCTCGACATTAAAAAATGCAAACAGACGCACAGAGATTCCTGCTTTTATTAGAGAGAAGAATATGTTCAGCCCCTCCCTCCGAAGCTTCGAATATTGGTGTTGATTACTGCCGAAGCTTCGAAGCTCAAAAAATGGTATTCGGACCAGCCCTAGTAATTATACATTGCTGAGTAATATTAATTAACTACATGTACTTACTATATGGTTAGGTTTAGGATTAGGGTTAATTAATTGTTATTATATTAGTAAGTACATGTAACGTGTAACAAGGACACCTTAATATAAAGTGTTACCCGGTTAAAAATGTCATTTAGTCCTGGAATTTTCCAGTCTTCAGTGTTACATGATCCTTTAGAAATGTTTCTAATATGCTGATTTGTTTTTTAAACAGTTATTATTCTTATTATTAAAACAGTATTGCTAAATTGTGACATCTGTTGTAACATTATAAATGTTTATACTGTCACCTTTAGTCATCATCATCATCATAAAAAAATAAAAAATAAATAAACGCATTCCAACCTAGTAGAGGATAAAGTAAAATAGTATTTGTATTATATAAAATAGTAGTGTTAATATAATAATAGCAAATAATAGTATTATATAAAGTAATATTGGTATATTTTTGTCAATGATTTTGGGCTTCTTCTCTGTAAGGATACATGTGATCCTGTATCTGATTTTAACTAAAAGGAGATAGTAATGATATGCTTATATATGCTTATATATGAAATATGCTTATCTTTGAGAACATAGTGAGGTAGCAATGAAACACAGCAATTGTGTTTAAAGCCTATCATTTTGTACACAGTTTTGGATGTTTGCGAAATAAAGAGAACGAAAGTGCAAGAAAAAAGCAAAGGAATTTCATTTCTATCCGTTTAAGTGCATTACATTGGCTAATTAAGCAGTCTGATGCAATTTGTATCACTAAGACCTTCCGCCGGTGCGATGCAGTCTGACTAGAGGAGGTCACGAGGTTACTGGTGGAATTCAAGCCTAACGAAGCTACTGGACTGAATGAATAAGTTGGGATAGTTGATTCAATTTACATCAGTACTGCAGCCAGCCATTGTTCCGACCGCGGTCTGTTTGGGATTTGCTCTTATTTAACCCCTGTGCCCCTCTTCCTCCATCTCTCCACTCCTCCCCACCTCAGGCTGAACTCATTTGGGTTCCTGCATGGGAAGGTCCTGGGGCGGATTCAATCAGCCGGAGCCTTAATTGGCTCTCAGGCATTCAAATTGAAACCGATGGAGAACTAATAACAATTGCCCTACTGGTTTGTAGCTGTAGAAACCGAGGGAAAATTAGTTGTGGTGCCAGAGCACTGCACTTTTTAATTGTAGGCAGGATTTTGGTGGGTTTGGTTGAGAGAACCATTAAACACACACACACACACACACTCATATACGCACACACATGCACACACCCCGAGGGCTTCTCTTTGTTTCCACGACCTCAGAGTGATTTTGTAACATGACTGTGACTGGAATTTCTAGTGACCATATGAGTTTGTCTCTGTGTGTGTGTGTGTGTGTGTGTGTGTGTGTGTGTGTGTGTGTGTGTGTGTGTGTGTGTATGTGTGTGTGTTGCTCTACGGTCCATTCCACCATGTCATCACCTTCCACCTCTCAGTCATGTAGACAAATGAAAACACACACTCACGAACACACGCAGGTGTTCAGAGGGGCCTTCTCTCAGTTTTAACAGACAGTTCAGACACGTCCCACACTCTGAGCTGCGGCTAATGTTTACTGAAAAGCAGTTCATCGAAAAGCCCTGAGTTCATCGCAGCCATTATTGCACTGCGTGTTTTGACAACTGCGGATGAAAGGGTGGTAGAGGCATGATGGTGAGAGGAAATCATTCTTACTAAATGCTGGTGGTGACCTCTTGATCTGTCTGGAAAGCTGCACCAGCAGATGGTAGAACTCACAGGATGCTTCTTATGTTTATAGAGATAGTCCTGAAATCATATATCATATCATTAATCCCATTAATCCCAATAGCAACAACAAACAATGATACACCAAATAACTACATTACCATGTTACACTGATTGTATCAAATTTTATTGCATGGTAATATAATATGATGGCACTTAATTGTTACCATATTTATATACCTACCATGGTATCTCTTGTGAAACAGTGTGTTTAATTGCATTGAATGTTCACTTGTAGTGTGTTTTTTTTCTTTTTTTAAAGTGTATTTGCAGATACTATAATATTAATTAAATAAATTGAGTATACTTAAAGCACAAAAAAAAACAAACAAAAAAAACAGTGAAGTAGCACTTTAAAAAATGCACTTTGTAATAATGTCAAATTAACTTTATTTTAACTGTGGTGTGTCATGCAGTGTTACATTTACAGTTAATATCTTTTGAACAGTAATACATTTGTAACTTCATTACAAATCTGTAATAACGCATGAATTTAAATATACGACATACAAGTTTCAATTGAAATTACATCAAAATATATTTTAGTTTACCATACATTTTTGTACATTCAGCAATACACTTGAAAGATATATCAGAGACAGTTAAAGTAACTGTGAAAGTATATGTAAAAAGAAAAAAAACACTACAGTTGAACTATTTGCATTTAACAGTAATTTAAACTATTACGCATTTTTATTTAATTGCAATTAATATGCAGTTAATTGTCAGAAAACTTTTCATTTAGTTCACACTGAGTGGTATATTCTAAATGAGTATTTTTTAAATATTATTTACTCTTTTTAAAAGTATGTTAAAGTATACTTCCTTTTCACAAGGGATAGTTTTTTGTGAATATTATATTATATTATATTACAGTATATTATATTAAAATGTATAAAAATAATACTTATTATTTTTATATGGCATACTTTTTCTCTTTTTTTTTCCTCTAAATGTGTAAAGTTATATTCAATTGTGTGTATTTTATGCACATTAAATAAGAATAAAAAATATTTAAAATGTCATTTCCACCAGAAAATGCTATCATACACAATGCATAATTTGAGATCTAGCAGAAATGTTTATGACTTTCAGAAAATTACAAAAATATATGGTGCAATACATAGTATATGAACATCCAAAACAACAGTAATACCATGATACTGTAAATACACATTATTCATTATATATACACAATTAAGCTGTCATTTTCAGTGCTTTAATATTTTAAAGGGCTATATATGCAAATGTTGGCTGATTTCATCCTATCGGCACAAGTTCAGGTTTAATTCTTCTCTTCCTAATTCTCTCTCAGTAGGAGTCTGTGCCCTTTATAGCCCTAACCGTACCTGACAGATCAGAGTCAGGGACCTGAAGGATGTGTGTGTGAGTGGATGTTCATATAAGTTGTGTGAATGTATGTGTCCAGCCAGTGTCTGTCACTACAGTGTTGTTGGTGCAGATGCATTGTGACACTCAGTCCTCATACGCTGGGGTCATTACATACACAACACAGATCCAAGTGTGGCTCTAAAACTAATAATAAAAAAAACAAATAAGCAGGGTTTGTGAAGAGAGCTTGCTTTAATAGTCAGGGATATGAATGTGGAAAACATCTACAAGCTGCCTTTATTAGTTGCATTTTGTAGTATCCATCCTTCACCTAACTAACATAATGTTCAGTTCGTGGCTTATGCACTTTTTGTGTTTTGGTACTTGTCCTTCTTTATGTGTTCTGAACAAACCACTGTCTTCTAAAAATACAAAATAGCGCAAACCACAAAATTAGTTCAGTCATAAAAAGTGGAGTTTAATGTCCTTCATGGTCACAGCTGCGTGGGGCTCTGCAAATAAACGCTCTGCTTGTTGTAGACCATGTACTGTAATTCATGTGCTAAGATAAGACATTGACTAAACCATGCCGAGAAGCCACGGCTGCGGTGTTTGTGGTGGAGGCTGGTGCTCCATGGGCTCTGCTGCTTTCTGTTCAGCCCAGCTGTGTTTTTAGAGTCCTGAAACAGGCTTTGATCAACTGCTGATTACTGTTTCCACTTAAATTCAGTATAAATTAAAGACAAACTCTATCTATTGTCATGACTGGAAAAAAGCACAAGTGTTTTATTTGCTCTGTTGTTTTTGTCGTAAAGTAGAGTAGAGGTTTAAATTACACCATTCAAAAGTTTGGGGTCAGTAAGATTTTCTAGTGGTCTTGAAATAAGTCTTGCATACTTATTTATTTAATCAAAAATAAAGTAAAAACAGTGCTTTTGTGAAATATTATTACCATTTAAAATAATTAAAGTAATGATTATTTATTAATAAATCATTTATATTTTTTATGTTTTAAAATGTATTTTATTCTTATGGCAAATCTGAATTTTTAGCATTCCATTACAATTTGTCACATGATCCTTCAAAAATCATTCGAATACACTGATTTGGTGCTCAGATAGCATTTATTATTATTAATTATTAATGCTTATTATTAATACAGCTAGTTATTTAAAATAGATTTGTTTATTAAACTATTAAACTATTTATTAATAAGTAAATTAAACTATTAATTTAAATTAAAACTATCAATTCATTTTTTTATATTTTGTATTAATTTTATTCCAAAGCAATTTAATTATATATATATATATATATTTTTTTTTTTGGGGGGGGGGGGGGGGTAAAACCATAAACCTGACATTAAACCTTGACACTATGTGTTGGCAGTTGAGCTACAGGAAATCTGTAAATTTGAAATCTGAGTTTTGCAACATTTTATTTTATTTTGTTATTTTTTTGTTGCTTACCAAATAAATAGGTGTGTTTTTAACTTCATGTCTTTCCCTCTCGTATGGTTCCAGGCTTTATTGTGGTGAAGTGAAGATTACATTTTGCTACTGTGGTAACATGCTCCTTAATTAAAGGCAGAACTGATACATATGCATTGAGATTGCATATTCCACTGGCAGATAAGAAGGAGTTTATTTGATAAACTACAAAGAAAGCATCCATTCACATCGAAACAGCCTAGGCTACATGATGAACGGCACTAAAAGTCTTATGAATTATTCTGAATTCGCAGCAATCAGGTTTTAAAGTGGCAGTAAATCCAGTCTAAATAGGTTCATTCATTATTCTCTGCGGTGGGGCCGGGATACTTAAAGAGTGTTATGTCTGGATTGTCCCACGCTCTGCTGTGTTCCAGTGGACGGTGTTCTGGCTTGACCTGATATACGGTGCAACTCGAAATTACAGAGACGGAAATGTTGTCGTCATCTTGTTAGTATTCTGATGTAAGCCTGGGGCACGGGTGTCAGATGCTCTCAAAATTTACAGCTCAATTTGGAAACCACAGATACAGCTGAGCATGGCTTTGGGGTGACTTATAATGAAAATACCAATCCACATTAGCTCCATTTGCCACAAGCAAAATGTTAATATCAGAGCAGAAAAAAAAGTGAGAGAGGGAGAGAGATAGAGAGAGAGAACAGAGAAACATGAGAGAAAAGAAAGTTTGCTGTTCATGAAAGTCACACTTCCAACGTTACCAGCGACTTTGAAGCCAGCTGAATCTCTTTCCTGGTGGTTGGACAGAAATGTAACACATTCTTGTTTGTTGGTGAATTAACAATATCTGGCAACAAGGTTTAGGTTGAGGGGACTCAATTCAAAGCATCTGCATCAAATCAATTTGTGATTACATTTTGTATATTATGAATGCGCAGGGTATGATCTGCTTTATTAAGTTCACGTTCCAGGGGAAAGAGGCACATTTTGGGAAGCAAGTTTTAACTTTAGGATCCCTCCGTTTGGTTCATCCTTACTCTTTGCCTTCTGGCACCAACTAAATTAAAGACTTTTTGTTCCATCCTGATTTTCCACTGGGCCTTTAATGTCATGCTTATTTCAGAAGGATATTGCCAGTGAATTTTACAAATAATGAAGGGAAATGAATGTATTACTGTCTGAGCACAATGAAAACATATTTATCCTCAATCTCCATGTGAATTGCCCTAGCTCAAATCGTCTTCAATTGAATACCGCAAACATATTTGCATAAGCTTTGAATTTAGAGTCCTCCTCAGGCTCCGAGAATAGTGTCAAAGCCTCTCTCTCTATCTCTCTATTGTCTTTGTTTGACGGTGATGAAGTGGTACTGCTGATGTATATGATTATCTTAACTAAGACCCACAAATGAACAGAAATTGTGAACAGGCTCACCTTTTTTCTCTCTTATTGCACTCTATTCTGTCTTTCAATGACTTATCAATGATTTCAGGGGCACACAGTACCGCCATAAAAAATGTAAAAGTAAAATAAATAAATAAATAAAACTTTTGAAATGTATTCTTTGGCCTACAACATGCAATTATATACACTGTAAAAAATAGATTTTGTGCTATTGTTAACTTAACAAGCTATTTCTATCTAACATCATTAAAAACCTCTTTCATTTTATTGGTGTAACTCAAAATTGTCAGCTTGATTTAGTCATATTAAATAATATTTTGAAGTGCTTTTTTTAACAGTGTTTGGAAGACTGGGGTAGTTGTTACACTTTTTACTCTAGTAACTATTTTTCCAGGATAGTTTTTTATTATATATTTTTTTATTTTTGGTCAATTAACTCTACAGCCTTGCACAAAATGTTGGCTAATAACTAACTAACTAACTACCCACCTAACTAACTACCTAAATAAAAAAATAATTAAATAATGTTGTCACACTATGAAGCAAATTGTCACAGTGGAACCTGATATTAATAGGCTTTTCATTTATTTCCAGCAAAATTATAACAGTGAACCAACTATGAAATGCAAAACATTTCATGAAACTGCAGAAAATGTACAAGATGAATATACATCAATAATATAGAATGAAAAATGTAAATTAATAAGCTTAATAGTAATAACACGCCTTGCTCTGGCATGTGACAACTTGCCCCGGCCTCCCCATATTACATCTAAATATCAATAGATTTTGCTTTGGTCACTTTCTCTCTCTCTCTCTCTCTCTCTCTCTCTCTCTCTCTCTCTCTCCCTCTCTCGCTCTCTCTCTTTTTTTTTTTTTTAATTAGATACCCATTTTATGTTGCAACGGTCCATTTAGTAGGTTTTATGCCAGCTGAGTATGGCCAAGGGGTAATTACAAGGATTATTTACTTCTGTTAATTGAGGTCCCATCTTTGAATAGGTGGTAAAGGTTAATGTCCTTTTGATATATATTTTCTTTCCGTCTCCTCAGACAGACTTACAGGCGAAAGAGAAGGGGATTCCTGAGGGTATACAAGTCTGAAATGTTCAAATTCAGTTTGAGAAAAGGAGGAACGTCCACCGTGTAAGTCGGTGGGTTTCAGTGGTGGGGTATATTTCAGGTTCCATTTCTAAGCTCGGCCCCTAAGATGGCCCACATTGATTTTCTTTACTTCTGCTCTTTGCTTGGTCTCAGTGCTTTCATTAAACCCTAATCCATCTCATTTGCTATGCTTCCAGGAGACATGGAACTAAAAGAGGGAGGTGGATAATGAATTGAAAAGAAAATGTGAAGTTACATATGTTTTTTTTCTCTGCTCTTTAAATGACCCTTGTCTCCACATTCATGGTGAGGCTGTTTTAATAGTCTTCCTAATAGGAATTTTAAATCACAAAACTGCTAACCTGCAGGTTAATAAAAATGGTAATTTGGTAATCTTGTATCTGATTTAATTGGATTTCAAGAACCCCTTTAAAATGTGTTTGCATTCTGGAAAATTTACATGTGCCGTGTTAAAAGGGAACTTGAATCTCCAGCTGTCAGGATAATGAATTAGACCATTTCATCTCTATAATCTTCTGACAATCTCCCCTTGTACTTTCCTGTCACAGATATCCATTAAAGCAATGAATTACCTAAATATTTGAAATGTTTTACATGGTTTTGTAGCTTTGTAATGTTGCTAGGGCCTCAAAAATACTGTGTGTTGTTTCATCATAAAGATAATGTGCCTGACAGTAGAATGAGATGAAATAAACCTTGAGTTATGTCTAATTTGACCTTTGACCTCCTAATATTTCTTTGAGCTTGCATTTGTGTGATATTTTATTGTGTTAGTGGTCAACCAATATATAACCAATGCTGATATACCAGCTGACATTTGGCATTTTTAAATTAGAAAATTTTGATTTTCTGTGTTTTTCCCCCTTTTTTCCTGTTTCATTTTTAATTATCTTTTCTGTGTGGCTGATAATTGCCATGACTGGGACTTTTATTTTGACAGTGCCGAGAACTGCACAGGAGCTCTCATTCTGTCTTAATTAGTTTACAGTCTTTGTTTAGCACAATAGAAATGTAAACACTGTAATACCTTTTTAATATACTGGCATTCAGAAAATATTTTGGTTGTTTAAAGTCTTTGAATACCGATAAACCTTGCAAACTTCAGTGAATCCAGCGAAAGAATGCATTGTATCCTATATGCATGTAGCCTACTCTGAGCGTGAAAGTGCATCTGTGCAAATGATCCAAGCCGTGTAAATTGGATGTGGACAGTTAAGTTTGGCTGTCATTGGACATGCACGAGCAAGCAACTTAAAACTATGCTGTGCTAAATCCAGTTTGCTGCCGTCATATTTATGTCAAATTCACTCTGTACTGTATGTAAAATTAGCATTGCCCGGCCTTTCATTGAAATTATTCCCTATCTCTGCCTGTTGGTTACAATGTCTTTATATTTTAAGTCTTTATTTTTGAAAATGACATAATTTGATCACAGAATCAACAAGTTTCCATCTAAAGTATAAATCTGTTTAATTTTCTTTTTTTTGTTAATTTTTAAGTCAAAAAAGTTAGTTTATTTTTCTAAATTGATTCATTTCCAAATTATTTTTTTTCTCATTTACTTAATAAATATTATGAAATATTAAATTAATTTAATTAGAGCAATTGTTATGCTTGTATTATTTACTATCTATCTAGTATTGTATGATGTATAGGACCGTCATAGTGGGATTCCCCCCGATGATGCCCCATAATCATTTAGTTTTTATGTGGACTTTTGGACAAGCTCGATAAAGTCTGTCGGAATTTCTATCAGGGCAGCAGTTTTGTCCTGCTTTTTTACTCAGGTCACAGGCTTGAAGCATTAATAGCCTTAAGGATGTCTGTGTCAGCTAGGTTGGATAGTGAATTTCTGACACAATGCTCTTTCAAATGGATACTGTTACAGCTCAGCTTCTACTCAACCCCCTTTCCTTTCATTTCCACCTTTCATTCTCTATCGTCTCTCAACCCTCGAGGAGAAGCACTGCTCCTCTCAAAGGGCCAGCGCATATCTGACATCAATTATGGGATTACTATGCTCTAATACTCAACTTTTTCTTACCGTGAATGTGTCAGAAGGAAGGAAGGTGCTTTTTTTTTTTTTTTTTTCGCTGCTCGGGTTTCAGGCACTCTCCCCAACCCGGAATGGGCCTTGTCAGGCAGACCAGTGTGGACAGGACACAATCATCCAAATGAGTTTGACAGATAGGGTACAATACACCTTGACACTAAGTGAGTCCAACTCTGGTCAACATTTAACCCCTTGGTCTCGTCTGCTTAGCCGACGGAGGTCTGAAATTGGAAGTGAAGAGTATGTGTGAGAGTGTGAGGAGTTATGTAGGTTATGGAGAGCACTTTTGGTCTGGTGTTGTTAGCCTTAGGGCTTTAGCTAATGGGCCACCCATTTCACAGCAGGCCCTGGGGCTCCAAGCAGCTTGGCATTAGTGGCCCCTCTTCATTAATGATGAGTTCTGCTCTTGCTTATGCCCAAAGCCAACAGCCTTCATTCATCATCAAATAATCTCTTATTATCACAACATTCATCTTTACACACACAAACGTAAACGTAGGGCCCTATGTTTCCACGATGCAGGAAACGAGGACGGAATTGAGGAATCCTGTCAATCCAGTCAACGTGATTCGTTACACAATTTGGCAAAATTTGGATGAATAAATTAAACGTGATATGGACTAGTGTCTGTGAATATTAAACTGCAAAAAGACAGCTATTTGAATATGAAGTCTCCAAGTTTTTCATGTCTCTGTCTGAATGAGTGGTGTAGTTTCGTCTCCTACACATTACATTTAAGCACACAAAAGTTGCTCTCAAAATTCACTTTGCCATTTCATTTAATAAAACTATAATCAGATACACACAGGAACTCAAATGTTCTGTTTAACTTGAAATTATTACATAAATAAATAATATAAATTGTTACATTTGATTGCATTTTAAATGAGTCATTAAATTGTTATGGTTTATGCATTCATATATATTTTTTTTAATTAAATAATAATAAAAAAATCCCAGAATGCAGAAAAATTATTAAAAGAATGTCTGAAAAAAATAAATCACATTTTATAGGGCAGTATTATTATTAAAATTCTAATCAATTATTAAACTGTTAAACATTTATTAATTTAATTGAAAATGACATTCTTTCTGATTATTAAAATTTTGTTAAACCATTAAAACAGAATTTGGAGAAAATAAAGCGGGGCCCTATGTAGAAAACACTGGAAAATTTTACATTTGCGACTTGAAAGAGGAGGTCATGGGGCTGTCAAGTTGAAAAAAATGATTCTGATCGTCACCTCAAATATCTGTGGGATGCAAATTTTAATTTCACCACAGCTTGTCCATCTCTTGTATTTTGTATAAATCCAGTTTTAAAATTCATAGCTACTGTCTGTGTATGTGGCCAGAGTGGCTCACGGATCGGTCTGGGACACCAGTGGCGGCGATCTGCATGCTTTTATTCAGTGCACCCTACCAAGGGCACTCTGCAGACATCCATTATATCCGGACCTTTACCTAATGCATTCTTTTGTGAGTGACGCCCTTTTAAATGTTGCTCATAATCTCCTTTCACTCTCTGTATTGATATCTAGCTCTGGGCGTGTTATCTCTGCATATAAACACGGGTAATGACAATCTGCGCGTTTACAGGAGCAAGGGGAAGTGGGGCAGCAGACACTCACTGCTCCATTAGCATGTGAACGTGACAGCAGGCCTGCACAGTATCGCTACGACTGCTGTCCCCTCTCAAGGTCGATGCTGATGGTCTCGTTCAGGGGCGGAAGCTTCACGTTGCTTTTTGTTGTTGTAAACTGAGTGACAGTAAAGAACGTATTCGCTCTTAGGCAAGCTACAGCATGTCTGAAGCATCAATAAGTTTTCTGACCTCTCAACTGTAGAACAATGAAAGTTCATGTGAAAACAGTATTTTTTTTCTGAGTACAGTATATGTGGCTATAAATGAGAATGTTTAGTTGAAGTATAAATGCAAACTAATTCATTGCATCAAAATTCATGAGGGATAGTTCACCCAAAAATGAAAATTCTGTCATTAATTACTCACCCTCATGTCATTCGTTCATCTTCAGAACACAAATTAAGATATTTTTGATGAAATCCGAGAGCTTTCTGACCCTCCATAGACAGCAATGCAACTGACACATTCAAGGCCCAGAATGGTTGTAAGGACATCATAAAATAGTTCATGTGATATCAGTGGTTCAACTGTAATTTAATGCAGCTATGAGAATACTTTTTGTGCACAAAGAAAACAAAAATAATGACTTTATTCAACAATGCTTCTCTTCTGTGTCAGTCTTCTCCGATGTCACATGGACTATTTTAAAGATGCTCTTACTACCTTTTTGGGCCTTGAATGTGGTAGTTCCATTGCTGTCTATGCAGGGTCAGAAAGCTCTCTGATTTAAAAAATATGTTATTGTGCATTCTGAGGATGAACATAGGTCTTACGGGTTTGGAACAACATGAAGGTGAGTAATTAATGACAGAATTTGCATTTTTGGGTGAACTATCCCTTTAATGATGAATTTTGATGCAAACAATTTTTTTAAAATCTTTATCATAATTTGAATAAATAATTGCTGGACAATTCAAGTTCCTCTATTGACTATAAAAGCCCCTCAGAATTAAGGACCCCTTCAGCCAGCTTTAAAGTCATCATGAAATGAAAAATAATCCTATTCACACTATAACATCTATTTTTTAAAATCTGTTTTATTGATCTTATTGGATCTTCCGGTTGAATCTACAAACTTCTCTATAGTGACGTATACCAGACTTTTTCAATCATTTACTCGCAGCCCTAGTAAGTTTGCATTCAGCTGCCTCTATTTTAGAGTGCAACTCTCACATCTCAAAACTCAATCAACAACTGATCCAACCAAATTCCCTGCTCTACAATTTTCTCTTTTTCAATAATGTTTTACAATTGGATGTACATCACACTATGGCAAAACATTTCATTGTGACTTTTAATTTGTGACCTAATGAAAATAGTTGCTTTTCACCACATTAATAATTACAAGGACATATTGATTTCAGATAAAACTGTTTTAAAATCGAACCGATTTTATAATCGCATAATCCATTGCAATGTTAAAAAGCAATCATCCTGGCAAGAATATGAACACTATTACAATATTAGTACTATTAACACTGAAGTTTTCCAAATTCATTTTATGACGCTATTAATAACTATAACAGAGATGCAAGATGACAGGAGCTGAGTTTGTATGAAACAACAGAGAGCGAGTCAATAAAATTGAACGAGAAATTAAATTAAAATTATTCCAATTATTCACTTTCAAAGTAAAAATTAATGTGGGTGAAAAAAGTAGCTTCTGTTCTCTTTAATGAGACACATGAGTGTCTTGTTTGTCCCTCACAGTTTTTCAAAGTAAGTTATGACAGTACTAATCATTGAGAAACTTAAAAGATCTAATAGCAAATTTATTTATAAATGAAATCCAGATGAGATATTTAACTAAAGTGAAGTCATTAGTAGTTTTAGTATAGCAGAATCTAATTATCATCAAAAGTTGAACAATTATGACATATCAGATACAGTATGAGTGAACAATACCCAAAATACTTTTTCCTTAATCTGTTTACACATTACCAATTTTAATTGCAGTTAATCGCTTGAAATGTTGTACTATATACAGCTCTGCACTATTTCTGACAATCTGGATTTTGTTGTGAGCATGAGTTTCCAATAAATGGCAACAGGCTTTAACAGAATAGCAGCACTCCGCACAGGTCCAAGATGAACTGGGCATGTTGACAGGTTCATTAGTCTGAGATCAGATCTATGAATTGACCTTCTCGAGCTATGGATGCCTATCTGACAATTACAACAGAGCAACGAGTAGTCAATCAAAACGCATGGGCAACACTACTACATTTCCAAATTCGAATGGCTTGCCATTAGCTCTGGATTTCAAGGTGATTTATATATGCTCGGCCTATAGATATAACCTTTCACCCAGTCAGACTCTGACAAACTTATCCATGACAGACATCATGAGATATTGATAACGATTCATCAGGGGAATCATCGCTATGTTCCTGACACGAATGCAACACAATAAGCCAAGTTTGTCCGCTTAAAAACAGCAGCAGCATCACTTACAGACGCACTGTTGTTTACCCCCCTCCACCTCCCTTTGTTTGGCCCTGTGTGTATCCTCGTTAGGGTTGCATAAAGATTAAGGAAACGAGCACGTCATAACTCAGTTCCTAGCCCGGGGGGCAGCAGCAGCAGCCTGCACCAGAGCAGGGTAATCTCCTATCAGTATGGCGTTCTCATTTGGCTTAAGAGATAGGACGTTTTTATAAGCAGCACCTCCGGTTACAGGCAAGATTTACATACAGAAGATGATAAACTCATTCTGGCACCTGTGTAATTCGCTAATGACACATAATTTTAGCATGAACTGACTGCGAGAGAGAGAGAAATAGAGGGAGAAAGAGGGACAATTCTGCAGCTTGACAGGAAAGAAGCCGCCATCCTTTCAGCGCGGTGTGTCTGCAAACGCTTGCACAGTCTTGACGGGTTGTTTTAACAGTGACTTTCTTTAATTAGGTGTGCTCACTTTCGGTTTTATTTGCTAAGATCACGGAAATGCCTGAAGATGGGTAGATTTAATTAAAGGAGGTTGATGAAAGAACAAAGCCCTCGCCATCTTGCAAGTGTTTCCTCTGATAAAACTATGAATATCCTGCCAAAGACAGGCCTAGCAGGGTAACAACTGTCACAGAGACACAAAGATAAGATTCATTTTCTTTCCGCTTTACATTTGGGTAAATATTTTTACCGTGGCATCACACAGCCTTGCGGGGTGTCTGTTGCTTCTACTTAAGTAAAATGAATTATTTTTGGATGATGATGTTGTTTACGTAACATTTAAGGAAGAGTTCACCTAAAAATACAAATTCTGTCATCATTTATGCACACACATGTGTTTTGGAACACACAAAGAGCTATTTAGCAGAATGTCCAAGCTATTCTTTTCCAGGACAGTGGAATTGAATGATGACCACGGTGGTTAAGCAACATTTTTAAGGTTTCAATCCGTTCACCTCTCAAACCTCTCATATGGAAGGAAAGGAAAGGAAAGGAAAGGCTGTGACGTGTGGCCAAGTATGGTGACCCATACTCGGAATTTGTGCTCTGCATTTAACCCATCCAAGTGCACACACACAGCAGTGAAAAGTGAGAACACACATGGCTGCGGTGCCCGGGGAGCAGTTGGGGGTTCGGTGCCTTGTTCAAGGGTCTCACCTCAGTCGTGGTATTGAGGGTGGAGAGAGCGCTGGACATTCACTCCCTCCACCTACAATCCCTGCCGGACCTGAGACTCGAACCCGTAACCTTTGGGTTACAAGTCTGACTCTCTATCCATTAGGCCATGACTACCCCAATATGGTGTCAAAAGAACTGGAATATGGTGCATATTTTTTGTTCTGTTTGGAGCTTGATCCACTTTTATTGTTTGGAAGTGAGTAGCATAACTATTCTCCAAAACTGTGGGTTCCTTTGGGGTTGGGATGACTTGAAGGGTAATTTTTTATTTTTTTTAAAACAGTTCTTTTTAAAGGGACTGTTCCAAAAAAAAAGAAAAATCTGTATTTATTTATTCACCCTCATGGCGTTCTAAACCTGTATGTCTTACTTTCTTCATTGGAACATGGAATAAGATAAAGTGTTTTTGTCCATTTAGTGGTTACCAAAACTGTTTGGTCACTAACATTCTTCAAAATGTCTCATATGTTATGCAGAAAAAAGTCATTTCATTTTCATTTTTGGGTGCACTATCCCTTTAAACCATTTTGTTGTTATTCAAGGATTGCAGTATTTTTCACTCGATTCCTACTGTGAGCATTATTTCATGCTTGTAATAATTTATAAACATAGAATGCTATCATCTGTTTGCTGTTAGAACCAAGAGTTTGTCGGAGAAACGTCATATTCTGTCAAAGCAGCTGTCAAAACCACAAAATGGGTTGCCAGCTAATCTCTTGAATTTTTTATTTTTGAGTCCAACACAATAACATATGGTTATGTGTAACGGATAACTTTTACTTGGAAGCAAAGTGCAGGTTTTATTGTTATTGAGAATATGAGGATCTCATTTGCCTGTGTCCTCATTCCACTAACCACAATATACCTGTGATTCTGTGACTGTGTATCTGTGAGAGTCATCCACATCCTCATTATGCATTCTTATCTCCTTTCACTTGAACATTTGCCAGATGGCACATCCATATCAAAAGATAATAATGATGTACTAAGGAAATTAAGACTTTATTAAACTCTATTTTATGTGGAGAAAAAAGGGGGAAATCAAAATACATGGAAGCATTAGTTGATCCCTGATGATCCCATCTGTGTGTTATAAGAGGTGAATCTCTCTGTTAGAGATAAGTACATTTATGAGCCGAACTATTTAACGCTTTAATACGAGATGTAGCCTAAGCATGCTAATCTAACGGGGTGCTTTCCCAGTCCAATAATGGAGAAAAATCAAAGATGAAAGAAGAAGAAAAAAAATCAATCTGAGGTTTGGCATATTACTTTGCGTCCTTTGAAACGACACTGCTAATTTACTTGTTAGTTTTGTGCTGGCTAGTAAACACGGCATGTTTCTAAATCTAAATGACAACAAACCGTAGTTGGTAGTAGTTCTTATAGGAATCCCTTCTGAAAAAGAAATTAATATTGTACAATTATTACTATAATTATATAATAGTATAAGAACTCTGTGTGTCTTTACTATTATAGAATTATTAAAATAATTATCTAATTGTATAATTATATAAGTGTGTGTGTGTGTGTGTGTGTGTGTTCTTATACAATTATATGCTTAAATAATTATAAATACACTAATATCAATACAAATGACATAAATAAAAAAAATAACTGCCTAAAATGATGAAGGTGTAATAAGGCTTGCACAACTACTCACTTTTAATACTTGATATTTGCCCATAAAAAGTAGGTAACTAACTGACAACTGGTTTCAATCTAAATCATATTCAAGTATATGTTAGTTTACAATAAATGCTTGTCAGTACATTTTGACAGCACAATTATCCTTTTTTTCAGCAATAGACAATATAAGTAATTGTGAAATTACATATAAAGATGTACTTCAGATCTACTTAAGTTGGTCAAAAAACACTGTAAAACTCAGGTAATTGCATTTAAAATAAACTGAAACTACCATGCATTTTCATTTAATTGCATAAAATATTACATGTGAGTTCAGTCACATAGCCTGTGTTACTTATGTAATTTGTACTCTTTTTAAAAAGTATGCTAATATATATATATATGTATATGTATATGTATATGTATATGTATATATATACAGGTGCATCTCAAAAAATTAGAATATCGTGGAAAAAAAAAATTCCTTTTTTTTTGTAACATTTCAAAAAGTGAAACTTTCATATATTATAGATTCATTACATGTAAAGTAAAACATTTCAAACGGTTTTTATTTATTTTTTTATTTTGTTGATTAGAGCTTACAGCTCATGAAAGTCAAAAATCCAGTATCTCAAAATATTAGAATATTTACATTTGAGTTTCATTATATTACCATCCCCACAGTATAAATTCCGGGTATCTCTTGTTCTTTGAAACCACAATAATGGGGAAGACTGCTGACTTGGCAATGGTCCAGAAGACAATCATTGACACCCTCCACAAATTGGGTAAGTCACAGAAGGTCATTACTGAAAGGGGTGGCTGTTCACAGAGTGCTGTATCAAAGCATATTAAATGCAAAGTTGACTGGAAGGAATAAATTGGGTAGGAAAAGGTGCACAAGCAACAGGGATGACCACAAGCTTGAGAATACTGTCAAGCAAAGCCAATTCAAACACTTGGGAGAGCTTCTCAAGGAGTGGACTGATGCTGGAGTCAGTGCATCAAGAGTCACCATGCTCAGACGTCTTCAGGAAAAGGGCTACCAAGCCACTTCTGAAACAGAAACAACATCAGAAGCATCTTACCTGGGCTAAGTAGAAAAAGAACTGGACTGTTGCTCAGTGGTCCAAAGTTCTCTTTTCAGATAAAAGTAAATTTTGCATTTCATTTAGAAATCAAGGTCTGGAGTCTGGAGGAAGACTGGAGAGGCACAGAATCCAAGCTGTTTGAAGTCCAGTGTGAAGTTTCCGAAGTCAGTGATGATTTGGGGTGGCGTGACGACTGCTGGTGTTGGTCCATTGTGTTTTATCAAGTTTACCAGAAGATTTTGGAGCACTTTATTCTTCCATCTGCTGACAAGCTTCATGGGGATGCTGATTTCCTTTTCCAGCAGGACTTTAGCACCTGTCCACAGTACCAAAACCACTTCCAAGTGGGTTGCTGACCATGATATTAATGTGCTTGATTGGCCAGCCAACATGCCTGACCTGAACCCCATATGGAATATATGGGATATTTTCAAGAGAAAGCTGAGAAACAGTTGATCCAACAATACAGATGAGCTGAAGGCTTAATAGTGCCTCAGCAGAGCCACAGGCTGATCACTTCCATGCCACACCTCACTGATGCTCTCATTTGTGCTAAAGAAGACCCGACGAAGTATTGAGTGCATAAACAAACATACTTTAAAGAACTTGAACTTTTCTGTTTTGCAAATCTTTTTTTTGATTGATCTTAGGAAATATTCTAATATTTTGAGATACTGGATTTTTGACTTTCATGAGCTGTAAGCTCTAATCATCAAAATTAAAACAAAAAAAAAACTTTTGAAATGTTTTACTTTACATGTAATGAATCTAGAATATATGAAACTTTCACTTTTTGAAATAAGTTACAAAAAAAAAACTTTTTCCGCGATATTAATTTTTTTAGATGCACCTGTATATATATACAGTATGATATATGTATGTATCTCACAGCCCTTTTATACAATGAGGACTTCAGAGTTTCCTCTTGTGTAAATTAAATCTCAAACTTAAGGCACTTAAAAAATATGTCAGACATTTTCCAGCGGAAAGAAAAGGACAGTTATAATGAAGAATGTTGTTCTTTGGTATATTTTTCTTTCACTTAACAACCTACACTCTAGGAGAACTCTGGGTTCTTGTTTCATCCAGCGATTATGGCTCTCGGCTCTCTGTCGTTTTAAAGAGGCTGATTGATGGAGATGATTGGCAGGCACCACTCAAAGGTTCACTACTGAAATAAGCTTCAAGAAAGGCAAGCGTGCCATGTGTGAATTTGGAAGTCTGAAAACCAGACCCAAAGTAATTTCACTTGCGAATGAAAGAAGAAAAAAAGGCAACATGTAAGTGTGAGCTGATAAGAGGGCAATCCAACAAGACAAGCTGTAGAGAAAGTTCAGCCCAATCACATTTGTGTGAATGCTGGGTGATTGAGATGCCTGCAGACTCTCTTTAAATAATGCAGTGAATTAGCTGAGACGATGCCCGCAAGCATTCTCCCAGCGTTTATTTAAATGAAGTTGGGTCAGGCTTGTCAACTACAGATTAGTCTCTGTTGTCCAATAACATGCTCACTGCTTGGGAAAAGAACAGTTCGACAACATGTTTCTCTGGAGCTCTCTGACCCTGCAGGGAGTGGGAGGAGCGCAGGGTGGAAGCGGGCTGTTGTTTCATGCAGGTTGAGTTCATGTTCGGTTTGGGAGACAATAGATTGTAGATGCATAAATTAATGAAGACCTTTATTTCAGGGCCTTTATTTATGTAGCTCTAATCAGTATGTAGAATGGTTTATAAATCTTTGAGTCTTATTATCTATCTTTTCCATCCCAAAAATTATTCTGTTAACAACTGGACCAATACATGGAATACATTTTTATATGTAAAATTAACATGACTCCAAATGTGAGTAAAAATCAGCATCCACGAGTATTTTAGTGTTACTCGCCTGCATGAGAACATGATATGTTTTAGCTCATTTAGCTCCACACAAGCTTCATCTCTGCAAGTGCTGTAAATTTGAGTCGCTTATAATGTGCTTTTGGAAATGCAACATGTGCCAAACATCTTCCTAAGGTTGTAATTTCTAATTTTGTCATTTTTTTAACTTTGTTGTTTTCTAACATTTGAAAGCAAAATAAAATAAAATAAAAATAACCATAAAGTATTGTAATTGTAGTTGTAGTTGCAATACAACCCGAATTCCGGAAATGTTGGGACTTTTTTTTAAAATTTGAATAAAATGAAACTAAAAGACTTTCAAATCACATGAGCCAATATTTTATTCACAATAGAACATAGAGAACATAACAAATGTTTAAACAGAGAAATTTTACACTTGTATCCACTAAATGAGCTCATTTCAAATTTGATGCCTGCTACAGGTCTAAAAAAAGTTGGCACGGGGGCAACAAAGGGCTGAAAAAGCAAGAAATTTTGAAAAGATTCAGCTGGGAGAACATCTAGCAACTAATTAAGTTAATTGACATCAGGTCTGTAACATGATTAGCTATAAAAGGGATGTCTTAGAGAGGCAGAGTCTCTCAGATGTAAAGATGTGCAGAGGTTTTTACAATCTGTGAAAGAGTGCGTAAAAAAGATTGTGGAATACTTTAAAACGTTCCTCAACATCAAATTGCAAAGGCTTTGCAAATCTCATCATCTACATTGCATAACATCATCAAAAGATTCAGTGAAACTGGAGAAATCTCTGCGCATGGGACAAGGCCGAAGACCTTTGTTGGATGCCCGTGGTCTTCGGGCCCTCAGACGACACTGCATCACTCATTGGCATGATTCTGTCATTGACATTACTAAATGGGCCCAGGAATACTTCCAGAAACCACTGTCGGTAAACACAATCCGCCGTGCCATCTGCAGATGCCAACTAAAGCTCTATCATGCAAAAAGGAAGCCATATGTGAACATGGTCCAGAAGCACCGTCGTGTCTTTTGGGCCAAGGCTCATTTAAAATGGATTGTTTCAAAGTGGAAAAGTGTTCTATGGTCAGACGAGTCCAAATTTGACATTCTTGTTGGAAATCATGGATGCCGTGTCCTCCGGTCTAAAGAAGAGGGAGACCTTCCAGCGTGTTATCAGTGTTCAGTTCAAAAGCCAGCATCTCTGATGGTATGGGGGTGCATAAGTGCATAAGGTATGGGCAGCTTGCATGTTTTGTAAGGCACTATGAATGCTGAAAGGTATATAAAGGTTTTAGAGCAACATATGCTCCCCTCCAGACGACGTCTATTTCAGGGAAGGCCTTGTGTATTTCAGCAGGACAATGCAAAACCACATACTGCAGCTATTACAACAGCATGGCTTCGTAGAAGAGTCTGGGTGCTGAATTGGCCTGCCTGCAGTCCAGATCTTTCACCTATAGAGAACATTTAGCTCATCGTTAAACGAAAAATACGTCAAAGACGACCACAAACTCTTCAGCAGCTGGAAACCTATATCAGGCAAGAATGGGACCAAATTCCAACACCAAAACTCCAGAAAATCACAACCTCGATGCCCAGATGTCTTCAAACTGTTTTGAAAGGAAGAGGAGATGCTACACCATGGTAAACATGCCCCCGTCCCAACTATTTTGAGACCTGTAGCAGGCATCAAATTTGAAACGAGCTCATTTTGTGCATAAAATTGTAAAATTTCTCAGTTTAAACATTTATTATGTTATCTGTTCTATTGTGAATAAAATATTGGCTCATGTGATTTATTCAAATTTAAAACGTCCCAACATTTCCGCAATTCGGGTTGTAAAATAATAATAAAAATAAAATAATAATAATAATTATTATTATTATTGCTGTTGTTGTTGTTGTTGTTATTGTTATTATATAATTATTAAATTATTACTTTGCAGTTACTTTTCAATGGTATTATGTGATATTTATTTATTAATTTAAATAAATAAATACATAAAAAACATTAGATGTGTTTCCCCAATTTGTCTGTTTTTAATTAAATATATAGGAATATATTTTGGATTTTATGGAATGGCTGTGCAGGAATTTAATGGAACATATAGGAAAATATAAAGATGAGTTGCTGGAACACTTTGAAATTGTATTTATTTAAATTAATATATTAAATAAATTAAACATGAACTATTATCCAGGAATGTTCCTGTAATATTTGATTTTTTGTGTAGTTTAACACATTATATCATATAGAAAAAATCTAAGTATATGTATTTCCTTCTATTATGTTTTGTTTTAATAGATTTATATATTATTCATAACGTGAAAACTGAAAATGTGGTGTAGTTGATTGTTTCATATTTAAGTTTGCTATCGTTACTCTAACCTAGATTGCATTTCAAATATAATGTCTGTGATTTATTTCCAATGTGAGAGCTTTTCAAGATACCGGAGGTGTTGAGCCGAGATAAAAATGGCCCCTGCAATTGGAACAAGCTGGCCACAAATTGCACTGTCTAAATCTCAAACATGCCATGATTAATCTGTTTGGTTAAAAAGGTGCATATTTGCATGGCAGCAGAGACAGAGAGTGAAGAGGACAAAAGTGCTCTTAGAATCCTTCGGTGGGCTGTACGAAAGTGTAGAACTGTGAGATGAAGAAAATGGAAAATGAGGTGGAGCCATTAGTTCTGTCAGTTCTGTACAAGCTGCGTTCTGCTAGTCAGGTAGCAGGTGTTCCCTGAGGACCGATGTCCTAATTTTTATGACCCCTCAGTTTTGTTAAAGACCTTGGTTTAAACTACAAGGGTGTTCTTGGGCATCTTGTACTGTTCTAAATAGCAGATTAATCAGTAGAACTTTAGCCTTGACTTAGACAACATGTACTGTCCCACTTATGATCAGGGTCTCATCAGCACCCCCTGCCGAAGACACTAAAATTTGATCAAGTTTGGTATTTAATTGATCTAATTATCTCATCTTCCTTGCAACAACATCTGTTCTGTACAAATATAGTCACATATCTGGCATCAAGAATATGATTTAGGGTCTTTTGGAACTTCATGGCGCATTCTGAATAGCTCATTTCATCACGCTGTCAGCAACACACCCATATACTGAGATTGTTTTGCTCATCTATCACAGGAAAGGGAGTGGATTACACCTAATAAAGGTGCTGATGATAGCTGAGTCTCGGGTGCTGAAACATGGTTGTGCTTCCTCAGCTGCGAGCAAGTCAGGCCATCTGGATCTGATCTGGATAAGGCTGCAGGACTCTCAGTAATCGCTAGAGTAACTCAGGTAAACTATCACAGATGTGAGATAATTGCGAGGAGCGGGTTTTCAAAACAACATCATTTGGGGGAGTCGCAAACCTTCCAGCCTCTGCACCATTGAGGCTTGTAGAGAAGTGAGAGTGGAAAACATTTTCTTAGTAGCTCATTTTCTTGCACTTTTTTGTTTGTTTGTTTGGAACTTTCAGAGGGTTGAAGGAAATTAAAATGTGTTCAGGTCTTAATACATTGCTGAAAAAAAACCCATCTTAAACAAGCCTGAGCTGGTCTGGGCTGGCTAAGGTATTTTTTTTTTTTTTTTTTTTTTGATGGCATAATTTGGTATTACACTTATGATTATTTGGCTACAAGCACAAGTGTGCAAGTTACTTATGAATGAAATGTACTTTGAAATTAACTTTTGTAGAAATTGTGGCAGGATTGTTTACCAATTCAGTAAAAACGCACATACATGCAACTTGAGATAAGCTAAATTACTTAACTCAATAACTTCAGGCATCCTGTTTTTTTTCTAACCACTGTAAGTAACCAAGTAAAAAAAATATATAATAATAATAATAAAAAAAACAATTTAAAATAATAATAACAACATTAATAATAAAGTGTTTCTGTTTTTGAAAGTCTAATATAAACTTTTATAGAAATATACGGTGGCCTAGATGTGCAAAACAAATCACAATTCTGAAAACAAAATAACATATTACAAACGCAAATGCAAATATAAAAAACAAAATAATTCAGAAAACACAACAACAATCCCGAAAACATTATAACAAGTCAGAAAACACAATCACAAATTCGAAAACAAAATAACAAGTCAGAAAACACAATGACAAATCCGAAAACAAAACAACAAGTTAGAAAACACAAGGACAAATCAGACAAACCGGAAGAGGTAGGTATAGTTTGAGACAACGCCATTGGTTTGGGAATAGATTACTCACCGCTGACTGGATGAGACATCTGTCAATCAAGGTGAAGGAAGAACCAAAAGAAGCACAGCAGAGTCAACTGCAACATCAGCTCCAGTGGCGCAGATGGTAAATCATGAGTCATGTCTTTTTGACGCGATCGACCAGTGGTTCGATCCTGCCTTTGACCGATTGGCCAAACTTTTCAAATCCCTTTTCAAATCTCATATCGCATCGTAAAGGCATTTATTTTCAATAAAAATGAAGGAAATAATCAAAAAGTTGAAAATAAAGTATCGGGTAGGGTTAGGGTAGGTGCAGAGAGGGCTTTATATTATACCAATAAGGCGGCATCCATTTAATAATTTGAATTAAAATTATAATTTACACTCAATACCTCATTATTGCATACTGTTTTATAATGTGCTACAATACTGAAGTGCAGATAATTGCCACTATTTGCAACAAGTAACGTTAGTATACATAGCAGAACATCCTGCTATTTTAACATAGTGTAAAACCCTACCCGATACTTTATTTCCAACTTTTTGATTATTTCCTTCATTTTTATTGAAGATAAATGGCTTTACGATGCGATATGAGATTTGAAAAGGGAGAGAAAAAAAAAGATCGGCCAAAGGTGGGATCGAACCACTGGTCGATCGCGTCAAAAAGACATGACTCATGATTTACCATCTGCGCCACTGGAGCTGATGTTTCAGTTGACTCTGCTGTGCTTCTTCTGGTTCTGTACACCTTGATTGACAGATGTCTCATCCAGTCAGCGGTGAGTAATCTATTCCCAAACCAATGGCGCTGTCTCAAACTATACCTACCTCTTCCGGTTTGTCTGATTTGTCCTTGTGTTTTCTGACTTGTTGTTTTGTTTTCGGATTTGTCATTGTGTTTTCTGACTTGTTATTTTGTTTTCAAATTTGTCATTGTGTTTTCTGACTTGTTATAATGTTTTCGGAATTGTTGTTGTGTTTTCTTAATTGTTATTTTGTTTTTTATATTTGCATTTGCGTTTGTAATTTGTTATTTTGTTTTCTGAATCGTGATTTGTTTGGCACTTCTAGGCCACCGTAGAAATACTTCCTGAAAACGCACAAGTATAGACTTAATTTATTTATTTATTTACTTACTTACTTACTGAGTGAAAAGGTATTAGATAAATGAACCAAACATTGAATTGAAATGTAAAACAAAATGCATCACATCTAAAATATATGTGTAATTTGTTAATCAAAATCTAAACTGCATGTTCAGTTTAGCCTTTATGTTTACATTTTATATAATGCTGGTATTAGGTACATTTGGTATTTGGTCCCCTAAAAATTGGATCTGGGAAGGCCATATCACTGTTCTGACAGACTCATGTCATAGCTATCAGCATGTGTCGGGCGTTAATCATAATTCAGGGCGATGGGTCTTGGTTTTGGGATTTCAAGAACAATTTGTCCCACCTATCAGTGCCAGGTCTAAACCGTGAGCTCACTGAGTGATGAGAACAAACAGCTCGAGAACATTCCAGCTCTGATTAAATATAGGTCAGGCCAGGTAAAACAAGTAGTAACACCTTGCTGCTTCTGCAACACTAATACGGAATTATGTTTTTTAACTTGCTTGTTATGAATTCAAGGGCGAAATCATCTTGTGAATATCTTGGTAATGTTTACAGAGCACTATGACATTATGTATGTTCATTTGAACTGCATAGCTTCTACAAGGCAATTAGACAGGAATGAGCCAAAGAAAGACCAGAACCAGATCTAAACAGGTGCTTAAAAAATAAAAGCCATTTTGATGAAATTTGTTGCAATACAGCAATTACTGTCTCACTACCACTTTTTTTTTGATTTCTCCCAAGAATATCCCCTTCCTATCAGCGTGAGAGGGGTTTAGAGCATTTTCTCTGATCATGTTAAAGCAGACAGCATGTGACAGCAGGGGATGAAGATTCAATATGATCAGTGAGAAAACCAGTAGGAGAAACCAAGACAGTTGGATTCAACCCATGTGCATTAGAGAATATTTTCTATAATTGTAAATAATTGGTAGCTTTGCAAAGAAGTGACACCGATGCCAAGTAATACCAGGCTACATGGTTGGATATTCTAACTAATTGGCTCTTTAAAACAGGCTAGGCATTTTTAAGGTCCTTAAATTGGTCCTCTTCCCTTCTGAGAGCAGTTTGAGTGCCAAAACTAATTAGACCATTGCTGATTGTTTAGAAACCCAGAGCACACTAAGGCAAACCAGACGTCAGAGAGAGGAGCGGAGCCAGGAGCTGACTTACCACAGCTCAGCTGGGGAGGCAAGCAAAATGTTGCTTATTAGGTACGAACTTAGAAAAGGATTCACAGCGAGGCCCGAAGAGCTGTTACAACATGTGCTGGGCAAGACTTAAAACTAAACACATAACTCTTTAATGTGTGCGTATGTGCCCTGCGTAGCCTTGATTTCTCTCTCTTGTCGTCTCGCTCTCTTGTTTCAGATCCAGACTGAGTAAATGTGGCCCTAACTCTGTAGAACAGTAATGAGACATAGTTGGAGTGGTTATCGTTGCTTACGGTATCCACAGTCTTTAGCTGTGTGTCTCTGTATATGTGGTTACCTGGCATTCTCACATTCAGCCTGGGCTTTAACAGTTTCCTGACCTCTGACCTCTGCTCTCAGAAGGGATCGACAGTGTCTCTGTTTCCATTTATTTCTAAAATTACCATACTTATTATTCACAGCCTGCTGCAGTTGGAGTGAGGAAATTTTCCAGTGTTATTTTAACTAAATGTATTTCCCCTCACTAATTCCTCACAGATGCCGTAGTAGGCGGCACTCAGATGACAGAACATTGATTCATTTTGAAGATTGCTCATCTTACATCTTGAGCCTAAAAACCCTGTTGAGCAGCATTTTTGTTCTTCCAGTCATAAAACTGTTTCTGCCTCAGAGTAAACAAGACAGGTAATTGTAAGATACAGTTTTAAAAGAATTGGCCATTGTTGGTTATAAAGTCACATTGTACATTTTACGGTTGCATTGAGAGTGAAAATCATGAGAAATAAAGTTGTAGTGCAATCATGAAATAATATGTGAAATAATTGTTTAATTAGTTGAAATTACGGAAACAAAGGCGCAGTTGCGAGACATAAAGTGGCCATTACAAGAAAGTTAAAATTAGATGTGTAATATTGTTAGATATTAAGCCATATTGCAAGACACACAATTTCTGTTGTGAGATAAATTCACAATTACAGGAGAAAAAGTCAAAATTAGGAGTAAAGTGGCAATTGTCAGATAAAGTCGCATTTAAAAGAAACAGCCATAATTGCAAGATACAAAAATGCAATTATGAGAAATAATGGTGACATTAAATAGTTATATTGAGAAATATGAAGTTACATTGTGATATTTGAAGTCATTAGTCTGATTTGGACGTTTATTGTTTCTCATGGGGATGACAGGAGTTAGTCAGTGATTTTATTGCCGTCCGAATCCAGAATGTCTGTACTTTTCTCCCACCACCCGTGTAAAAATCCCCAGCCGAATTACCTACTATTTTTTCCACATCTCTGAGCTTACAAGAAATCAATTTAAAATTCAGTTTAAATCCTTTTTGACCGCTGCCAAACACTACACAGTATCTGTTGCACTTTTGCTGTAATTCACATGCATATTTATTACTGAAATGGTAATTAGGAGTAAACTGGTAATTGTGAGTTATAAAGTAACAATTATAAAGTCATAATTAAGATATAATACAATTACAAGAAATACAGGTGAAATTACAATAAAATTATATTGTGAAATATGAAGTCATATTACGATATTTGAAGTCATATTGTGAGAAACAAAATTGCTGTTGCAAGATATAAAGTCAGAATTTAGGGGAATACATTCACAATTGTGAGATATAAAATCACAATTAAAAGAAAAAAAAATCACAATTGTCACAATTATAAGAAATAATATTACATTTGTGAGATATAAAGTTGCAATTGTGAGAAATAAATTCAAAATGTACAAGTTTATTTCTCATAATTTTATTTTGCATAATTAACTTGCATAAACTGCAGTAAGCTTACAGCTATAATTTTACATTCATTCATTCATTCATACTCATAAAACAACCAAAAAGAAAAAAAAGAAAAAGGTGGAAACAGGCTTCCATAAATATCAGCACTAAACAATCAGTAAGCAGAACAAACCAGTCTGAATAGAAATTCATGCTGGCATAATCTAGTTTTTTTTTCAGCAGGATATTCAATAAACGATTTTCCTTCATACATGTATTGCCGTTCTGTTTATGCCAAAAATTCCCAAAACAAAATCTAATTTCCTGGTATACAGTTGGTCACAAGGTTCCGGTTTGATGCGTTGTGGTACATCCCAGACCGCACGTGACATTGAAAGGATTACTCTCAGGTACGGAGGAAGAGAGAGAGAGAAAGAGAAGGATCAAATGAGAGAACAACCCAGTGTCCTAGTAGCCTCATTCTCCCTACTAGTAGAGCATGTCCCAACTGTTGTCAATTTATCAATGTAACGTGCACTAGTGGGCACAGTTTGAGCCTCCATTAGGGCAGGTGCCTCCATCCATCTTCGCCTCACTCTCTTACTCTACCTTGTCAGGGGAAACTAAATGGGGCTTTTGAAGAAATGTAAACAACCCTCAGTGGACGATCATTGCGTCCAGCCCTCAGCAGATGGGAGAAGTTCCGTTTGGTTGTGTCAGGCTGCTGATGAAAGGATCTTTGGAGCTTACGTATGTCTTTTGTCCTGTCAAACCATTTTTCTTGGTGAAAATGTTGCCATTTGTTTGCACCGTCATATTGCAAAGAAAATATATATGCATTTGAAGTATGTAATGACATCTTTGAGCCATTTTGAATGCTCTGTGATTATCTAGGTTGCTTTTCCCAGTGGGCTCTTCATACATGAAGTTGTAACATGCACATTAGATTACATTTTGTCCTCAGATGTCAAGACTGTTAGCAGGAGGGCATAGCAGTGTTCAAGGAAGACTGAATCTACATCTCACATAGGCATGTTGAACAAAACCTTGTCCTTTTATTCCTTATTATTAAGTTTCTTCTGAGGATTTTTACCTTTGGGCTTTTCTCCATTCATTTTGCTACACTCAAAGCTGTGCAGTCAGGCGTAAATATAACAAGCTTTTAATTAAAACAGAAAGAAATTAAACTAGGATGAGGTAGATTAATTTGAATCTCTTGGATGACAATGATTAGACTCGTCACCAGCACTGGGTCTTGTCAGTAGAACGAACCACATGTTTTGTTTTTATTTTGTTCTCCAAATTGACCCTTGTAGCAATGATGGGGGTTATGGTGAAAGAAATGGAGGGCTATTTCTCTCGACAATCCAGCATGGTCCCGCTCGCTAACTGCGTGTGCGTCAACAGCCTGAAGAGGAAGTTGAGCTAATGATGATTTGAGGATCACAAAGTAAACCAACTGAAGGCGTCATCCCTCCCATGCCACTGAGCATGTCCTGGTTATTTCTATTTTTATATCATTCAGGCCTAAGTTCATGTTGTATTGATGTTGTATTGGGTTCATAGAGGGTTTACAGTTTATTGTAACAGTTTCAGTTTGGTTCTGATTCTTCTTAAGAATTTACACTTCTGTAATTCCGATTCACCTATTTTCATCTTTTATTGAGAACAATTTGCCCATGCAAATTTTATTTTTTTAGCTCATAATTTTTAATTAAAATGTCATAAGCTTGATCTTCCAGTAAAATGTGGAAGATCAGGTGACATATGTCAGACTTCTCCAATCATTTAGTCTGCTTAAACCCCACATTAGCAGTGTTGCGGTGCTACTAAAGTAGAATGTTTTTTCAGTATTTTTGAATGGGGTTCTGTCCTCATCAGCAGAAGAATGCATTTTTTTTAACAGAATGAATTGGTTCTCAACTATTAAAGAGGACTATTAATAATAATAATAGTGAGGGAAAGGATATGAACTTTGTGTGCTTCAGTATTTTAATGTCCTCTTCCTGTCCCCTCAATCTGACATCAGGGAAGTTTTGACAGTGAAGACTGTTTCAGCTTTATAGCCTAAGAATATTCTGTGAGATGGAAATCTAATTATTCAGAACAAGACCATCGACTAATGAATTTATCAAGGTTCTGAAAGAAAGGTTATGTCTGTCTCTCTTGATATTCAAGTTCATGTTCTCGATGGTCAGCATCCATTGAATTGGGGTCTGCCGGCTCTGTACCAAAAGCCTGTGATGTTGGATTGCCTTCACTGGAGTTTAATGTAACGTGCTGCTCAATACTGGTTTATCTTCAAGGAGTTCCATCAAGTTTCTTCATGTAGGAGTTGGATTGATTAAAAGAGATTTTGATAAGCACGCAGGTATCTGCATGAGCAAACAGGAACGACACACTTGCTGCTTCGCTGGGCAATGATGTGCGATGATTGATGCATCCTGCACGCTGTAATTGGCAACAGGTGCAATTACAATAGTCATTTAAAAGTTTCTGATGTTATTCTCGCTGTTTTGCAAACAGGGCACGCAAATAATGACATAATGAATTAATGACATTAACCTCCCCAAACTGCTGTGCCTGTCAAACAGCTAATTTCACAAGTCCTCGTTTGACTGGTGCCGCTTATTTATGGAGCCATGTTTTTAGCAAAGACCTGGAAGTTTAAACTGTCAGTTTATTGATGAATCTGTGAAGTAAAGCTGCCCATACTGGACATTTGCATGTAGCTGAACACATTCTGTGCTATATACTCTGGAAATGATTCGCCTGACATGAGACTTAGAGGTTAAATAGACAATATAATGAAGATTCTCTCATACCTTCTAATCATCTTAATGCTCCATGTCTTTATCCAACCTTTTTTTCCCAGAATATTCATTATTTCAATATCATCTTGCTTAATAATTCATGAGACCCAAATGCAAGTCAATTAGGTACTGCTGATTATGAGATTGATAATAGCACATTTATTGGATAATTTATGGAAATATGAAAGGTAAGGTGGGCCAGGGATTATGACGATCTTTTTCGCTCGACTAATCCGTTTAACCTGAGTTCACTTTACAAAGCTTTTGAAAAGTGAGTCATAACTCCTTCTGTATTAAACTTCTATATAAAACAGGTATAACGGCTTGAGTGTTGGTCGGTGAGGTGCTCTCTTTGAGCTACATGAATGTAGTTGAGGTTTAAAAGTTTGTGGTCAGTAAGATTTTTTTATTATTATTATAAAAAAAAAAAAAAACAGTAACATTGTTAAATGTTATTACAATAACAGTTTTCTATTTTAAAATATATTTAAAATGCACTTTATTCCTGTGATGGCAAATGTGAATATTCAGCAGCAATTACTCCAGTCTTCAGTATCATATGATCCTTCAGAAATATCTAAGTCTAATATGCTGATATATAAAATACATATATATATATTTGTAACTTTACTGTCACTTTTAACCAATTTAATACATCCTTACTGAATAAAAGTTTGGATTTATTTAAAAATCGATAAATAAATAAAATCTGACTGATCCCAAACTTTTCAATGGTAGTGTATGTGATCAAATGACCTGAGAATAGATGACACATCTAATTTTACTCTATGTCAGGGCATCAAGGAAATATCACATCCTCCATTTACGGGAGTTTCTGACATTAAAACGGCAGCATTCGCACGACAACGGCGAAAACAAAGCTCTCTCCTAGATACAATAATAAGAGAATGGATGTTGCTTTAGCCAGCGTTCCTTTTCAACACAGCACTTTGAGATAAACTACATAAAGCTGATGCACTCTAATGTGCGTAGTCTGTAAATTAGCCTAATTTGGTCAAGCCCTGAAAAAAGGAAAGACTTGAAAGCACATGACGGTCATACTCATTTTAATCCAGATACATTTTATCTTCTAATTTAAATAATTTGCTCTGAAGTGAACTTGATTCAATATGAAAGTAATTACTATCTATTATATTCAAACAAGATGTTGTAAACCTTTGGTCATGCTAATCAAATCTTCTTTTATTCCAAATTAAGATTCTAGTTTTCTCGCTGTTCCCTCCTTTTCACATTTGATGCTTATTATCTAATTTTCTTTTTGAGGCCTTGATTACACTTCGTCTGAAAATGGACAGTAATTACTGCCCCACTGCTTACAAAAGGTCTGCGGCAGAAAGAGGCCGAAATCATTCTTATTCAAGGAACAACAAAGCAGGCAAATGAATATCTTTCTGCCGTGTCTCGTTTCTGTGCTCCCAATACACATCTCTCCTCTGGATTAAACCCTTTTACCCTTTCCCTTACGCTGTGAATCATACATGCTCTATTCAGAGACATAATACGCACAACAAGCATAAGACAGAATTCAGAGGAGGCCTCGTGCTTTGACCAGGTTGGCCTGGAGCTCTGTTGCCGGAGTCACTTTGATGTGGATCTTAGCTGATGAAAGACGGGTCCACTCTGGCCCGCAGGTACTTGCTGATATTTACACATTTTAATCGCACACTCGCCTGCTCCACCAGGTGTGTGTCAAGCGCAAACCGCCCCGTTTAGTTTATCATTTCCAAGATGAGGAGTCTCCTAACTCGCTGCGACAGAATGGTGTGAAACGATTTCTTGCTCTAGAAAGGAGATTTCATTATCACCGCGACACGCCCTTCTCCCCCTCCGGTGCGGGTTTGTGCGAGCGCGAAGCGGAGAGACGAGCTGAAGGGGCTTTGTGGGGAAAATCTGAGGTGGTTTGTTGTTTTAATGCTTTATTAAAGCCAAAGATGGCAGAACCTGATTACCATCAGCTTTAGAGAAGCAAAAGGTTAATGATGCCCCTTTTCTGATATAGTGAGAGTGAGGAGGAAGAAGAGAGTATCTATTTTGTACTGATAAGATTTCTGCTGGCCTCATACCACACCCAAAACAACGCACAGTGGTTTGTTTTGCTCTGCCCTCGGTAACGTCGGGCAGGTGAGGGACTGCTTTTCTCTGTTGTATGAAACAAACTCTTGTTTATGTCAGTTGAATCTGGCCACTTCTCTGAATTACATAGATAAATCATTAAGAGAAGAGAGGATTGCGGAACAGTCTTGATGCCACAGGAACATGAGCTCACTGAGGTGTCTGTTGTTTGATCTTGAATGAAGCACTGTTAAGACATTTTCTCGTTTTAGAACAATCCACCTTAAAAACTTTTGACAATTTTTGCAATGCCAGTTTTGATTCAATGTTTTTAAAATGTCCCACCATTGTTCTAAGAAACTTATCCCACGTGTGGTCAAATGAAAGCCTCTGAATTCTTGATGGTTCCGCAGTAGGCTTTTAAAAAATATATATATATATATGCATCATGGTTTCCACAAAAATATAAACCAGTACCAAATCAGCATATTAGAATGATTTTTGAATGATCATGTGACACTAAAGACTGGAGTAACGGCTGCTGAAAATCACAGGAATAAATTACATTTTTAAAATATATAGAAAACCGTTATTTTAATAAAATAAAATAAAATAAACCTTGATGAGCATGAAAATTTTAAAAAGATTATAAAATAATCTTGCAGACCACAAACTTTTGAATGGTGCATAAAATTCATTGTATGTAATTAATATATTTCAAGCACAACTTTCACTAAACCCTTTCCATGGTGCATGGACTTCACTTTTGACACTGCATCACATCTTGTGTATTTTATAGCAGCTATTATTTGACTACTCTACATCATAGAACTAGACTGGATCAGTGAACCCATACTCCACATTCAGTTTTACATTATTGTATTATTGTATTAAATGATCAATTACTGTGAGATTTGACTGGTAAAGAAATTGATTTGACTGGTAAAAATTGAGTTTTATTGTGTTCGAATGTCACAAAGCTTGTTTCCAATTTCAAAAATGATATTTTATGGTATTTACAGTGCATTCTTTACAGAAAACAAGTCAAGAATGACCTGAAGACAGCAAATGCTCATGCTGAGCTACATATTGTTAATCAATATACAAGGCTGTATTTATTTCAACCTCCTGAAACTCTCTTTACATTATCCGACAGCAAGTTGAAGGTGTGCTGATGCTCCTGAAACATATTGAGCAGCACTATGCAGTCAGCATGCAGCGAGCACATGCTGCTCCTCTAATCTACCAAGAATTTGTTTTGGTCATAATGCATTGTGGACTTTCTCATTCGTCTGGCTGCATTGTGAAATCTTTCGACAGTTATATGAAGCAGTATTTAATTTATGGCCATAGTAGACGACACACCGCAGTGTGGCCTCACCTGACTATCATATTAACTCCGGCCACACTTTCCCAGTTTGAGTCATATTACAGTCGGAAGGAGGGAAGAGACAAATAGGGTATCAAGCCAGAAACACCGAGCATATTACTCTCTTATCCCTCACCCTCTGAATACAAAGGCTTTACCTCATGTGCTATCGCAAAGAAAACAGCTTAGCAGCGGGGCATTTGTTTTCCATTCAGCTAGACGCACTTTGTCTTTCCAATCGTTACCTGTCTCGGAATCAGTTCCTCCATTAAAGCCGGACTAAAGAGGGGAGGTGCTGTCTGGGGCTAAATTGCAATTAGCGGTCTGGCGAGTGAGTCTGCCACCGGTTAACTTGGGATATTGGAGTGCAAGGGCCCAGTAATCAGCCTTCGGTCATGTAGAACAATGCATAAAATTAAATTGACATTAATGAATAATTGTGTAATGAAAATGGAGGAGGTGAGCTAATTGCATGTTACAGTGAGTGTAATGCCCAGATAACCTTGTGTCTAATGCTATTCTTAGGGGCCGAGAGCCGGAGCTGCTCGCCAGGGCCTCTCTCGGCGGGAAGTCATTAGAGCGGAGGCGAGGAGATAATGCCGTGGAAAGAGAGAGAGAGAGAGAGAGAGAAAGCGAGAGTGGAGTGGCAACAATCGACTCAGAGTATCTTCGCTTGTGCGTGCGCCTTCTGAGTGGGCTTGACTGAAGTCATTTGTATACGGTCTGAGTGGAATTAAAGGTCAGCGAGCGGAGCTAAGCGCTAGTGGGTCCTGTTAGCACGGGATGCACCTCTTGAGGAGGAGAACGGCAGTTAGTAGCACTGCAGCATCAAGTTTAATGTTTAACTGAACTACAGATTAGATTGCTGCAGGTATGGTGTATTTTTTGTAGGCCAAAACCCTGAAATGAGTTGCCATTTAGCACTTCTGGATGGTTTTTAAAACAGTTTTTGGTTAAATGTCTGAAATATGGTCTGTGGTTAATGCAGGCTCAAGATATTTTCAACTTTCACTAACATTTTTTAAAAGTTATTGATATATTAGGACAAAATTTGGTAACACTTTATTTTAAGGTGTCCTTGTTACACATGTTACATGTACTTACTATTATAATAACAATAAATTATGCATAATTTCATTCAAGTAACCCTAAACCAAACCCTAATCCTAACTCTAACCATATAGTAAGTACTTGTAGTTAATTACTATTACTCAGTACTTAAATGTATAATTACACTGTAACAAGGACACCTTAAAATAAAGCGTATCCCACAATTTTCTTAAAGTAATGCTTATGGAACATTCTCATAACTTTTTATAACTAAAATGTGATTTGCCTTCTCAATTTTGAGAGAAAATATTCTGAGATCAACATTCTTTGAATGACCTTATGTACTTGATGAGCATACTCATAATGTTGAGAGAAAACATTTTTAGAACAGCATGTTCAAAGTGTTCTTATGGTGTTATTTATACTCGAACATTCTAAGAAACATTTTTTGTAACCTTTGAATAATGTTATAATCACAACAAGAAAACTGGATATTTTAAAGTTTATATTTTGGGTGAAAATAAATTTAGTAAATAAAAAAATTATAAATAAATAAAAAACTAAAATCAATAAAATGAAAAGTTCTTTAGTAAAAAACGGTGTTGTTTGCGAATCATGATTTTGTCCCCAGCACTTTTTGAAATCTTCTTGCTTGCAGAACCCATACAGAACACAAAAAGCATCTCCAATTCCTCATTCTTCACTATTTATTTCATACATGTAACACAAAATACATTTTCACCGGACTTCGGTGGGTGAATGGTTGGTCAGTTTGACACTGTAAAACTAGTGTCATGTGTGTGTGAGAAGAGACACTGATGAAGTCCTAATACGTACATCTTAATGAACGAGGCTTTAAGTTATATATTTCATACTTCGAGCTACCTTTTCAACACTGTAAAAAATAAATCCGTAAAATAGCCGAAAAAGTACTGGCAGCTCATTACACACATTATCCATTAATTTTACAGACACTTCTGTTAACTCTAAAACACTGCAATGAAGTGTAAAATTCAAAATACTGGTAAAACACCTGTAAAAAATAAATATGGAAAAATTCCTTCAAATTAGACAGTATATTGTGCCCTATTTTTACAGATTTTTTTTAGAGTGAAGGTAGCACTTACAGGAAATCAGCATGCAATGTATCTAATGTATTTGGTTGCTGTGACATCACACACTTGAAACTGTAATGCTTTTCAATTGCAATGCTTTCATTTTCATTCATTGAGTTTACACTCATTCACTTACACACTCAATAATATGTTTAGAAAATGTATGTTATAATTTTAGTTGTTTATCTAAACTAGCGTACTGTCAAACAAAGAGTGACTGCATCTAACAAATACTTTCTCTTTGTTTAAATCTGTTATTTACTTTACTACATTATCTAGGTATTCAGCTTTAGGCACATCCCTATACTTCAGACAACATATTGCGGAGTGGTAAAGATTTTTTTTTTTTTATAAAACACAACCACACATCCAACACTACATCCAGCTGAGCAACACTGACTTCCATACTTCACTTCAATCATAATTAATTTATGCTAAACAAATTCTGTCATCATGATGTGGCTGCATATTTACAGTAAATATGAAATATAAATCACCTCAGCAGTAAACATTACACATCTCAACAGATGATTCAAGTGCACGGCTCTTATACCGCACAGAGCATTCAACTCAAGTGCCATCCACTTAAAGTTACATGGGCTCGAATTACATGTAGAGGTTATTCAGCCCTGTTGATATTTCAAATCAATTACTCGCTCTGTCAGTTAGTCCATTACTCATATTATAAGGGCTGTCTCAGCATGTGTGGGATTTTGAGTGTGAGGATGAATATACAAACTTTCCCAAACTGTTGTGGGGCAACAGTTGATTTCCCATGTGTCCTTGTTAATTGAAAAAATGAGAATGAGAAATTCAGCTGTAATTGTTCACAGACACTTTAGGGATGGAAGATGGCATGAACCAGAGTTAAGTATTTGCAGCACAGATTGTCAGTCTTATTCACAGGAATCTGAAGAGACACTTTTATTAACTTTTACATTATGTAAGCCTACATTAGCTTTGTATGGTAACATGTAATGGTGAAAATATCATTATAGACCGATATCAGATGGCTTCAAGTATGATATTGCATTTGCAACAGTTCGATGGCACAAGTGCATAAAAAAATAACTGCTGACTATCTTAAAAAAAAAAAACTTTTGTGTGCAGAACTAGGCATGAGGCACGACAAAAGACCTGATGGTCGAAACGTTGCAATAGCAACAAAAAAAAATATGGAGCAGTTATATCAGTGTGTGGACATTACTTTTGTATTTTGCTTCAGTTTGTCTTTTTTGTCCTGCACCTGAGCCCTATTTGGGTTTGCGGCATGTGCTCACCTTTTTTTGCATTTTTGACTGGAACGACCTCTCAACCAATCAGATGAGGACCAGAACAAACTGTTGTATAATATAATATAATATAATATATAATATAATGGTCATTTGCTCTATTTGTTAGAACATATTCTTGTCCAAAACAAAGGTGGTTTGCTGGTTTTTGCTCATGTCTAAAAGCCAGTGTAGTTATTATCTTTCTTGACTTCCTGCTTCCTGCTGGAGGGCTGTCTTTTTTAATGCGGCATGCTCCGTTTCATCTTCCCCCATTAATGTGCTCTTGATCTAGCTAAACAAAGGGCTTCACAGCCAGGACGATGCGGCTTATGCACTGCGCAGGGTCAGTGTGACCATTACAGAGGGATGGTGACCACCAATTACTGAAAAGAGGGGGCTCATCTGAGAGGCAGTTCAGTGTGGGAGGGGCTGCTTTCCCACACATTAACAAGAATGAATTAGCTTGGTGGAAGGTAACGTTTGCTCATTAGCGTTGGCTGTAGGTGAAACACTAGTCCTGTCCTTGGAGTAATTAGGCAGACAAATGAATTATGCTAAGGCTTTTTCACACCTGCTCTGACTGTAAAGCAGTGTTTTCCTTTTATTCTGCAACTTTAAGTGCAGCAAAACCTGTCACAGGCCTAAATCAACACTGCCCATAGTCTCTTTTCTTTCAATTTCTTCTTTCTTTTTTTTTTTTTTTTTTTTTTTTTAAAGCTTTCAACCAACAGCCACCATTATTTCTGCAGTGAGAAAATCACTCTCTGGTGATGCAGTTTAAGTTAATTTCAGGATTTTATGAAATTGCTTGATGAGCACAGTTTTCTTTCTATGCTGATGCATTTTGAATTGAAACAGGAGGCCTGTGTCGACATATTGAAGGTCTTATCTCTCCCTTCTTTCTTTCTTACTTTTTTCTTTCTTGCTTTCTTAGTTGTGTTACAACAGTGAACAAGGATTTGCTGCTTGCTATTTGAATATGTAAAAGGAAGGACTTTCTAATTGTAGAGAGCATTTGATTGAAGAAAAAGAGACAATGAGAACAAAAAGATTTACTGTAACAAAATAACACCACTTAATGCATTAGTTATGAACTAACAATAAACAACACTTTTATTAATCTAGGTTAATGTTATTCACAATACAACTAATGTAAATTTTTACAACTTTAAAAGTTGAGATTTATTTCTGAATGCAGAACATCATTAGATTAGTAAATTTAGTAAAACTATTATTCATTCTTCATGATACCTAATGCAAACTAACAAATGTTAACAAATTGAACTGTGTTTTAAAGTATTACCAATATTTAAAATTAGTATATTTGCTAAAAGTGAATTTTGTTCATGTTTAGCCACGAAAGATGCATTTAAGAGCGAGCGTTGTACACACTCCTTGTGTGATGCAGATCCATCGGGCTCGTAACCTATTGTGTAATTCAGATGGGAACTGAAAAATGTAACTCTGTCCCGCTGGTCTGGTTTAAGTTGTAAGCTTCAGCTGTTATGCGCTCATCATATAAGGCTTGATAAAATTGGTGGGCTGCTCTGAGCGAGAGGATTACAGCGAGTGAAGGAGGGAAGATGGAGGCACTATTTTGATAGGAGTCATGGTGCAGCCGCTTTGGCATTTGGCCTGAATGATTTGGGAAAATGAATTTGGGCAGAAATGATATAGGGATTGAGATAAGGTTAGGATTTCTATTAGAACTTTGAATCAGACTTGATCATATGAGCAAAGTCACTGGCCTGAACACTTTATTAGCATTTGAAGTAGGAACGGAAAAACACTCTCCTGTGGGTGGCACAAAATGACATCCGACAACAAAAGAGAGGGATGACGACAAGATGCGAACACTCCAAATGCCAAAATTCCACCTCCAAATCTCCTCTGCCTTGCTCCTTGTCCAGTCAAACTTCCGTCTGATGTTCCTTCATTGGGTAGTGCTGGGTTATCTGACAGATACATCATAGAGCTGCGCAGAGGTGTGTGGACCGACTGCCTGCTGCTTCCCTTGTTGTTTTTAATGGGGTCTTCACAGCAGGCAGCCACAGAACCATTTGTGTTTCACCAGTCCCCCTTACTTCCCTTTATCCCGCCCCCTCTCTCTCCCTCTAGAATCATCTTTGGCGCCCCCATTCTCTGCTGCGGTCTTTTACTTGGCGCTTCAGTTCATGGTCTGTTTTTTTCAGACTGGCATCTTCAACGGTAGAATGTAATATCAAACACATTATATTGGAAAAAAAAAACTATATAAAACAGATGTCCTGTCAGAAAATTACCAGTAGGTCTTCCGTTAAGTTTATGGAATGCAATGCAAAATATGGGTAAATCACTCATCAATCATTCTTTCATACTAACATAGTATTTCTAACTGATTTTTATCCAATCAAATGGACTTTAGAATGATTAAGTCCCTCCCCTAATACTATAACTGGCTAGCAAGTAGCAAATCATGTTCATAGCTATGATGTTAATCTTAAAATAAATACATGATACACAAATATATGGTATGTCCTGTCCAAATTATGATACGTGTTAAAGCAGAAAGGAAAACTACACTCGTCAAACAAATTGCATGGGAGTCTTTAAAAGCTAAAGAAAAACAAACAAAAAGATATTATCTTTCTTATTCTGCCATTAACATGTTATTGTTTCAACCTGAGGCCCTCACTAACCCCAACACCTGTCTGTACTTTCCTCCTGTTCTCCTCTCTACTCGTCTGCTTTATTTGAACATGCTTCAGTAGAGGCCTGGAATGTTCTGGATGCTGGTGTGTGGAAAAGCTTCTCTGTTTATAGGGTGGAAAATGTTACTCATGAAGATGGTAACCTCACACCTCACTCAAACATCTAGAGATGTTTCCTCGTTTACTCATTTTGTGGAAGAGCTGTGTGGTCAGTTCAGATCTTGAGGATTCTGCTGCCTTACCAACCAAGAAACAAACTTGCTGTGAAGTTTTCATGAAAATGTGACTGATTCTAACTGAATGAAATTACATATAAAAGAAAGAATGAAAAGCTCAGAAATGAAGAAACATTTTATTAAACAAATAGCTTTTTTTCTGTTTGATAATGTGATTTTTAAAGAACCTTTTTATAGAAAAAGTTAAATTACCACTTTTTAACATGTTGATACATTACTTCTGGGTTGACAATAAAAGGGTTGACAGTTTTACAGTTTAATTCTAAGCTACCTCTTGGAAAATAAATTTAATGCTGATATTTCTACAAATATCTATACTTTTTAAATATTATTTATTTATTATGCAAAACCATGGTGATAGGACTGACATTTTAGGAGAGTGACAAACATACACTACCGTTCAAAAGTTCGTGCTTGGTAATATTTTTAAGTTTTTGAGCAACGTTTCCTCTTCATCAAGGCTGCATTTATTCAAAATGACTGTTTTCTATTGTAATACATGTTGGAAACAGTTGCACTGCTTAATATTTTTGTGGAAACCATGATAGAATGTTTAAAAGAACAGCATTTATTAAAAAGAGTATATTGTAATGTTGTAATATTTTAAATGTCTTCACTGTCACATTGATCAGTTTAACATGTATTTGCTAAATAAAAGTATCAATTTACTTAAAATAAATGTTACTAACCCCAAACTTTTTAACAATAGTGTACATATGATAAAGTAATAAAAGACTGTAACTTTTCAATGTAATGTTTACTTATTGATGACATAAATAATAATATAAGATAAAAGCAATATAAGATTATTTAGGAAACAGTTCATATGAAGAATGACAGTAACAGGGTTTAAATTGAACCAAAATTTGCAAATGCACTAATATAGCAAGAAAAAGTTTAGAAACACAGAACTGGGGCCTCTTGAAGAAATTAAAAAATAACAGCATAAAAAAATACTGTCTGTATGTAGCTATTCATTGTTAAAATCATTTTTACACATCTATTTGAAGGATCCTGCAAATGATATGTTGATACGTTTAGTTACGTCCATGCTAATAACATTTATGTATGCTTTTAATCATTGCGCTTCTGACACAGATTTTTGTTTTACCTAAAAACAAGGTATCTTTGTTTGAAGTAATTTTAAAACTGCAGATGTGCACATGAAAGTGATGAGAAAGAGGGGGGGAGGGAACTATAAAACCAAGCCCCAAGGTGTTCATAAGCTTCGCTGAAAACTTTGCAGAGTTCCTGTGCATATTGACGCTTGAGGGTATGCAGGCTTACCTGTCTAAAAAGAGCATTAGTGAATAATTTGAATGCATTTTTCATTTCACACGGTGTGCTGAACAAACAGGAATCTGTGATTAACAGTTTTAATTAGGATTTTAACGTGACGAATTCCGACAGCCTCGCAACATGCCTTAGCAGAATAAATCACGAGCCGGAGTTTGTCAAGCTGCCACTGCTAATGGCCGAGGAGCGCTCTCAAAGCGTGACAAGCTAAGACCTGTCAGGACATACCTGCCCCCCCCCCCCACCCCCCACCTCCCTCCATCTCTTTCTCTCCCCTTTTCTCATTCACCCATATTCCACATTTATCTTTTTATTCTCTTCCATTCCTCAAGTCTCTCTAGCTCTCCCCACCTCCCTCTCCTTTTCTCCTTCATCCATCCTGCTGCTCAGAGTACATATGTTGAGGCATATGGCCCGTTGTATTGGTTCCGCCTGCTCTCTCCAGCGCTCACCATTCGCTGTCTTTGCCAAGGTGTGGCCAGTGCTGATAGCGGATGCAAGCGCTACGAATCTCAACATGGACACAAAGTAAGAAAGAAACACACAAAAGAACCGAAATATCAGCGAAATGAAACCGAAAAATAGATTGATTCGCAAAGTGAGATCTGTTTACTTTTTTGTCAGCTCATTAAAGGTTTGTGTTGATGAAGTGCAAGGAGGAGTTTGCTTACAGGGGGAACAAAGTGAGTCACAGGGTGTTTAAATAAATCACATGCCCATTGTGTGTGGTCATGATTTGCACTGGTATTTTTGTGCTTTCAGCATAACACTCTGCCCTGACATGGTAGAGCGAGGACTATGAAGTGGTCAGGGTGGTTTTTCCCGAAAGAGAAATGGAGAAATAAAAGGATTTTATCTGGAATGCTTTCTTTCTGTCTGTCTTTTTTCTCCCATTCCCACTCTCCCTCTCTCTCCTCAAATAATGCTTTGGTGGCTTGCAGTGTTGACAAATATAAAAAGAAGGCCGCAGTGCCTCTTCAAGTTAGAATAAATAAGTTTGACATTTTGAATGGCTTGGGGAGAGTAAACAAGTTCTACAAAGGCACAGGCTCTGGGACGGCGCTCTATTTGATGTTCCTGCCTTTCACGCGCGTTCCCAGCCCTCCGCCTGCCGTTGATTAATTTTAGCAAAGGCAGATCTAATGAAGTGTTGTTCTGATAGTTGTCATATTCGTTTCTCCTTGTCAGGATATTTCAGCGATGGTAAAACAAGTCAGCCTTTACAAAGCAGTATGTTATCACAGGCTAAAGACTGTGCTGCTCACTTCTCCCAAACAGATGGGCTTGAATGCATGAGAAAGCTTACTGCAAAATCACTTCTGTAGGTACATGTATACCGTCTTCAGTTGCAGAGATATACGTTCCAGTTTGCCTGTGCTTAGACAACATCTGGTTTTCTGGCAAATGCGCCACTTGTGTCCATTTCAGCTGAAATCAAACTTAACAATGATATCATTGATATTGTAACTACAATTGGTCATTCATCGAGGTCCAGTAAGTTTTAGCGCACACTTTTGAGTGCCAATGGTTGCTGCCTTACTGGAGAAAAGGAGACGAGGTCATTAGTTGGAATTCAGGGATCAGTTTTCTGTTTCACTAGAAGCGACCAAATTACCTTGCTATTTTGTCAGAAGGCACGGTAATGTTATGTGCTAATGAATATGTGGACCTCTGAAAGCGCACCGCTTTACTGAGGAGAAGAGTATTCCTCTTTTCAGAATGTTAAAAGACATTTTTCTAACTCGTTTAATGAAGCTCCTCTCATTGCAAGAATAGGCTATTTAAATCCACAAAATCTCAAGGACGTTCCTCATCCACTTGAATGCAGAGATGTTTTCAGTCGGCATCTCCAGATACTGATTAAAACATTGTGTGTGTGTGTGTGTGTGTGTGCATACATGCAAGTATACTGATCACGAGTGGCTGTGTTTAAAAAGACGTCATATATTATGACTAGCTTTGCTAACTGCATACGTCTTTTTTCCTGAAGTTTATCTAATTAGTAAAACAAACACAAAGCAAAGCCTTGACCATTTTATCTTTTAATATTTACATCTACATGACAGCAATGAAACTTACCAGCATGTGTTTAATGCTCAAGATCTTTGAGTACAGCCATTTGTATGGACTTATGTCATATCAATTAACTTCAAATTCAAAAATAAATTATAAATGCAATTCATATACAGCAGCTTGAATACTTTTCTATGATAAGCATGTTTTTAATTTAAATAGGAATCAAAATGTAATTCATTAAAAAACTATATTTCTATATTTCTTACGACATAAAGTAGAAATGTCAGGGTGATTCAACTGTCCTCATATCACAGTGAATATAAAAGCCTCGCAAAATGAATAACATTCTTAGAAAGCAGACTTTATTAACTAGTTTAATCTTTTTTATGTATTTTTTAATTTTAAGTGAATAGTCCATGCTATGTGTAAATAAATGAATAAAATAAATAAAAAGTCTGTTCCTTGATTTATTTATATATATTTTTTTTAAGTAGTGATTAAGATGTGTACACACATGATTTCAAGGTGTAAGAAAATATAGATTATTACTTTTTACTTTATTTTTTTCCTCCATGCAGACGACATTTGTTAATTGTTACTCTGAAAATTGTATTAAAAAAATACAAAGAGTCCATTTCTAAGAACTTGGTACATGTTCTATACTAGTTTTTTTTTTCTTTAGCGCAGCCATTCTTATTTGTCATTGACCATGGAGCAGCAATGAGGAATTGTAGAAGAGTGGGCAACAATTTGTAATGAGCCTATTGAGAACGAGTGCTCCTGGATTCCTCTGAACCAGGCTGAAGAACTGCTTTTCTTCTTCGTGATTAGTAGAGTAAATGGGTTTATTAAGCTTGCAATTGTGCTGATATTTTGAGCTGAACAGATATGCACTCAATGTGAGGGCTTGCTCTCGAGTTTATGGAAATGACACAACATCTCAGGCTACTTTTCTCATTGACCTGATGGCTTGAGAAAGAGGACCACAACAGGAAGTGCCACCCCACCCCCTACTTTTTTATCCTGTCATTCTTGTGAGTAAATGAAGAAACATGCCATTTGCCTGGGTGAAGAGCAAAAGGCCCTTCACTGTTTGAAGTAAGCACAAGCTTGAACTATTTCATCAAAAAATGGTAATTAATTTGTTGAGTGGTACTTTCAAGGCCATGGGGGACGGATGACTGTTCTGCCCTAAAGCTTGAATGAACGTACACGACACACCCAACAAGACCCACATGCGTGTTTCATGTGGGGGTTGACAGTTTAACTGGTTTGAAGAAATTCAAAGGCTGAAATTCATTTTTGATTTTTCTTTAAAAAAAATCTATATTGCAAGTCAATATTCTGCATTTTATCTTATAATCAATATTGCTGCACAGTGTGAGAAAGTAGCCCACCTAATTTTATTAATTTAACATTTTAGAAATAAGAACTAGGGCTTTAGTTTAAGTTTTCTTTTTGGGAAAGAGGAAAAATAAACTCCCCATGGCTTCTTTTGACAGAATTAATCAACCTACATACAGCTTTTGAAATGAGCAATGATTTTGCTGATTGAAACACCTTCAAGTCAACCGGAAAAGCCACTAATGACCAACAACCTGGGCTAAATTAAACGGGGGAATGTTGGATTAAAATTTTGATGATATGCATCATAAGCATTGTAATTATAGATCTTGGTTCATTCCTCCATTATTAATTGTCCAAAGCGTAATGATTCATTGTGGTGTTAGAAAATGATTATTAATTTTCTGGATGATTATACTTATGGAAGACTAAAGCAGGGCTCTGGTTTGAAGAGAATGTGTTAAAAGAGAGAGAGAACAGAAGAGGCTGCCTCATATGAAAACACATCCCTGAGGACAAAACAGTTCATTTTTACTTTAATCAACACATACTTAAAAGAGTTGATTACGCTTGCTGACAGTCTTTAGGGAAATTTGTGCTAAACATTATTTGCTTTATTATTTATTAATGTGATCACTGATCTGTGTAGTCTGTGGTGAAGAATACGCCGTGTTTAGAGCGATAACTATTATTGTTAGTGGTGCTTAAGTATTGCTGAAATGATCTTGTATTTTAGTTCCAGGTTGGAAATTTCACTCTGAACTACACAGTGTGATTATTATATGATTTATACAATACACTTTAAAATAAGATTCCATTTGTTAACATGAACTAACAATGAAAAATGCTTCTAAAGCATTTATGCTAACACTAGTTATTAACTAGTTGCTCATTAGCATGCATATTACTAGCATATTGGCTGGTTATTTGTACATTTAAAGCACATTAATGCATGACCATATTTTACATCCCTTATTGCTACCCAATGCCTAAATTACAACTACTGCCTTACTTAATATCAATAAGTAGAAAATCAGGAGTTTATTGAGGGAAAACTCTTAGTTAGTATTCATTCCCTAATCTAAAGTGTTACCATGTCTTATGGTAAATAAGATAAAGTAACAAAAAGGGCCTATTTAATATTAAAGGTCAGAATGAGGGTGGGTAAAATATAACTTGCAATTGTTTGTCAGGCAAGAAACCATAACTAACATTAAAAGTGTACCTAAAGGGGGAAAAAATTAAATGATAAAAAAAATAGTAATGCAAGAATGACTTTTTAGATCATGGCGCCAACCAATCCCTCCTTATTTGTATTAATCATTGAAATTACCATTCCATCATGAGTTATCTGCCTAATCATTTGCAAAATTACTGCCATAAGGTATTTAAAGGCACTCATCCAAAGTCAAACACAAGGGATTGGTTTAATTTTACATAATTGATGTCCCACTTACTTGTGTAAATGTCAGATGTAAGTTCTATTTTACGAACGTGAATGAATTAAAGTCTGGCAGACTTTATATTTTTGAGAAGTTTCTGGGCCAGAAGTGTAGACTATTCTGTAGTGATGGGTATAGATGTTTAAATCTAGTTCACTGACACTGCATAATACATTCTACAATACTGTAGGGCTATACTATAGAAATAGCACTACACAAAGACCTTTTGTTTTGCTTTTGATTTAGAAAGCGATATGGACATATTAATCCCTTCCAAATGTATAGAATTCCTATTTAGAGTTACGAGTCGTCAGGTGTAGTTCAAACTCACAAATTTGTGGCTTAATATTGGTGACTTAATACAGTATATGAACAGTTAAACTATAATTAAGATCATGCAAAAAAATGATATTCTTTCATCATTTAAGCACTCTTTCTTTCTTCTGTGGAACATAAAAGAGATATTTTAAGAAATGTCTCAATGTTCTATGTTTTTCCCAATACCGTGGATTTCAATGGTGAAAGCCATAGCTAAGCTTTTCACAGAACAAACACAAGGGCCTATCGAATAAACCAGAGTTTTGGAACAACCTGATCCACTCTGTTACTGAATTCACACACATATACACACATACACTCACATTTACACTCACATAGATACAGACAGACAGTACATCTCTCGTTCACTCTGCACCTTTCATTTCACTAACTCTGATGTTTTTACCACAGCTTAAGGTTGTGTAATAGCTCTCATTTCACCACAGTTGATAAGCTCAGCCTGTGCCAAACATACCATACTGACGCATATTAATTAATGGATCTCTGATGTGTCTGTCCTGTCCCATTTGTTATGAGGGCATTCCTTTTTAATTAAAAAATCCCAGCGCTTACAATCTGACACAGGTGTCAGACTAACCTTGAGTAAATACTAGTCCTTTTCATCTTTGCGTGTTTATACATATCACTTCAGCTGAGATCAATTGGCTTTTGCATTGAGTATAAAACTATAAAGATTCCTTTGTACTCGAGCAGTTCATTTCCATGTATAATTTTTCCATGTATTAATTAGCCTTTATGAGTCATTTGTGGTACGTTTTTGCCAAAGGGAGGAGCTTTCTGGTCCTTTTGGGTGGCTGCCACTTGGGGCCTATGAGTGCGGCCCTCTCCCTCATGTCACCTGCAAATGCAATTTGTGTAAAGATGTAAAAGCCGGATAAAAATAGTGTTTTATTGTGTTTTTTCATACCATCTAGTGTTCATAGCCATTTTTTGTGGTGGGACCGCGTATCTAAGCTGAGCTTCTAGTTAGTTATTCACCATTGATGTACTAACTGATGTACAACACTTGGTCTCAGGTAAAGACATAATAGACTATATTTGTCGTAATAGATTATTTCTAGCTGGTTTTATGTCAACATTAATATTTTGTATGTGCCAGCTCAACGTTACAGCTTGATTCATATGGATTATTTTTACAATGTTCTTATGTATTTTTTAAAACTTAAAAGTTTGGGTATAATGGACTTTCAATAGGGACATAAATCTCTGAGGTTTCATTAAAAATATCAGTCACACTTTATTCATTCTCGCCATTACCGGACCATTAACTAATACTTTTGCCTCAATAAGGCTAATTTGCAGCTTATTAATAGTTAGTAAGGTAGTTGTTAAGTTTATGTATTGGGTAGGATTAGGGATGTCGAATATGGTCATGCAGAATATGTGCTTTATAAGTACTAATAAACAGCCAATTTGTTAATAATAGACATTCTAATAAGCAACTTGTTAATAGTCAGAATTGGTTCTTATACTAAAGTGTTACCAAATTATCTTCCTTTGATTATCTTCCAAATAAATACAATGTTTTTCACAGGACTTGGTGAGCCCCTGAGAGACAGCGTTCCCAGTACAACGGTATACGTTACAAACCTCCATTTGTATCCTCACAGTAATTTATTTTTCTATTTCGCTCCAGTCCCTGATGTGGAAATACTCACATAACAAAAAACAGAGCTGAGTCACCGCAATCCAACACTCTCATCCTGTAAATGTGACACAGTCTGTGAATCTGCCTATCGATCATGACTATTGATTCTGTTTCCCAGGCTTAAAATAATAGTTTCTCTTTTGTTGCCGTATTAATGATTAGACAAAAGAGAATCTCTAAAGTGCTGCAGCTGCTCCTTGATTGATCACTGGAGATAGCACTGTCCCCAAGACAAAGTTTCCCTCAGCTTTCATTATCTGAATTGAGTAACTTATCCGATTATGGAGGTTCACTTGATTGCGCTGCACTATCTGTCATTAATTTAATAGGGAGCACGAGCAGATTGTAAGGGTTGTGATGGGGCTTTGGTAATAGGTCCCGCACTTCCACAAGCCTCCTGTTTCAGCTTCTGCTTGACATTTGGACGATATGCGATGAACAGATTTGTTTGGAGTGGCGCTGTTGACCTCTGCAATTTGGTCACCTGGGCACAGATAGGAGAGGGCTTGCTTGAATATTAATAGTTATAAGCCCGAGATGGAAGGTTAGTGGGGCTTTTTTTGAGCCATTTTGCCGTTTTATCCTGAACAACCAGCCGCTAAACCTGTGAGTGCGCTGAATAGACGGACTCATGTAGCCAATGAAGACAGGTGGCAATAATCCTGCTAAGAGACAGATCTGAAAGCGCTCATACAAAACCAATTTCGGCTGCTCTCCATTTGTCAAAAGCTCATCAGAGTGAGGGACGAGAGCACTGAGGCCGCGTGGCTGCAGAATCACTTCGCTCCTGATTGCCTTGTCAGGGCACCTTATCCTCCTGAGAATGACATAACCGCCCCTCTCGAACACACACACTTCTACCAAGGTGCCTCCATCTCCATCTCGGACTGCTTTTTCCAGAAATCTTCCGTCTTGTGGACTCTTTGAGCACCTTATAAGATCTAAAAGTCAAGTCTTGTGGTCCAGGAACTCCGTCAAGTCCGACCCTGCTCATGAGAGAACCTGCACAAAGAGGATGATGACATATAGGTGGAGTTCTTTCATGTCAGAATAGATCACATCAGGTGGCAGAAATGACCCTTCGGTGCACAGAACCCTTATAGTGCTCATGCTAAAGTGCTGCCACTTATCTCCTCTAGACCTCTCCATCTGTTTACTTCCCTCTTCCCCCACTGAGACGGACGGAGGTATAGCGAAGCGGATGGAGGGATGGGTGGATGGAAAGAGGGAAGGAGGGAGGGAAACCTTAATGAAAGCGGAGATTCCAGGCAGCCTGCTGGTTCTCATCAATCAGCCGTGTGCTTTGGAAGTGTAATCCGAGGGAGGGGAAGAGGCATCAGGCTTTTAATCTCTATTAGTTAATGGACTCTACGCTCATGCTTCAGGAACGTTAGACTGTCGGTCTGCAAACAACACATAAGGCTCTGTCGGAGCCCCTGTTCCTGAGCACAACTGAGGAAAATGTGCTAAAATCTTAAATTAGTAATGTGACTATAAAGCTTCCTTTGTACGCAAGCAGTACATTTTTGGGGATATTTTTGTATTAATTAGCTTTTATGGGTCATTTGTGGTAGGTTTTTGCCAAAGGGAGGAGCTTTCGGTTGCTTTTGGGTGGCTTAGCAAGGCGTTGCCAGTTTTTGAATTAATTTGACTAAAGGTTTATTTTTATTTTTTATGACAGGCTGCTTGTGAGTGAGCCAAAGAGGCAAAGCTGTCATGAAACTTGTCATTTCTGGATCCCAGATGTATTTTACAGCACTCGGATATGTTCCATTAGCGCTGTATGTTTTGCAGAACAACTTACACTCGGAACAGCACGGTGCGCTCTGGGGTCGTTTTTCTATAGGCCCCTGGTGTTAATGAAACAGTTTGAACGTGCTCTCATCCTTGGGAGACAGCGAGTTAGACAGAGCCACAACCATCCGATTCAATTATAAATTAAATTGACTAACGAACCGTAAATCATTATGGAAAGCAATTGCTTAGAACAGTTTCTTTTCTTTTTTCTTTTTTCTTTTCAAAGTGGAAAATAAAAACAAAATTGACACTTCAGTGCTTAAATGGAAAGAATCTTTTAAAAATCACTTCTTTCCGCTCATTGAGCTCTATCTACATTTTCTGCCTTATTATTGTAGCATCATTTTTATTAAATCTGTCATTTTACATTGTTTTTATTACTGCACTGCTGAATCAGATGTCAAGTGTATATTTGTGAAATAACTCTCATATAATGTTTTTAAAGGAATAGCTGACCAGAAACTGAAAATTCTGTCATTATTTACCATCATGTCAATTTTTTTGAAGAACATCCTGGTCATGCTTTTCAATGAAAGTAAATGAGAACTGGGGCTGTCAATCTCCAAAAAGAACTGTAAAAATATTTTTTTAAAAATGGCCCATAAGATGGTTTCCCAAGTGTTCTGAAGCCATATAACGTCTTTGTTTGGGGAATAGAACAAAATCATTATTCGCTAAAAACACGTTCTTGTGCATTCATGTGAGTTTCGTGAATGAATCGTTTATTTGAGTTGGATCTTTTCAGTGGAATGGTTGATCTACAGTAGTTCACAAAACCAGCCTGAATGATTTGTTCACAAATCTGACTGATCCAGTTCTCGAGTTCAAACTATTGAAATCCAGTGGAATATTATCAGTGAATAATGACTAAAATGTTGATGTTTTTGTTATGCAAAGCTATAGTATTTCTTCAGAAGACTTTATTATATTTTTTTATGATAATGTTCTGTTTCTTTCTGTCCACCACCAACTTTGTAAAACAGGTGGAAGCTCTCAGCAAGCCGTCAGTATTCCCTTAGCTACAGGAAATGAGCATGAGTCTTTGATGCTATAGTAAAGTTGTCTCTCTGCATCTCATAGTGGTCACAAAGTGTTCACTTCAGGGCCCATCCTCTTTCCTGTCAGATTCAGACAGACCCTCTGATCAACTTATGCTAATGCTGGTCTAACAGAGTCCTCCACTCCCACGCCAACACAGCAATGTCTATGCAAAACAGCAGCCGGAGGGAGAGGACACAATATATTCATGCCTTTTTTCCTCCACCCTTTTTTCCCCCCAACTCTGTCCTTTCTCTCCAGGGTGTTTTTTATCTTTCCTTTCACTTGACCGTTTGTGCTTTTTGTTTCCTTTCTTCAGCCGATGTCATTTACAGCATGTTAAAGGTGAACTGTGCCCCTCTCGTAGATTTGATCAGTCATTATGGCTTCCCCTGAGAGAAATGTTATTGTGATTGTTTCCGTAGACTCTGTATCCCAGTGTTCCTAGATTGCCAATGAACTGTGCTGTTTGTACCACATCAATGGTGAAGCTTGTGCAGTTTTATTTGTTTGCGTGCTTGATTTTGTATGCACTAATGCAAAGAGGACGTCTTGTAAATATAGAAACAAATTTATAATAGATGTGTAGTTAGGCCCTCAGGTAAAATGCATTTCCAAAATGATGTCATATATACGTAATGCACAAATGTAGAAAATGTATTTGGGTTGCCTTATTAATATGGATTGTAGAAGAATGTGTAGTGTCCTACTTCCGAGATGTTGGCTTTTAAATAATCCCAATAGGCCTTGTGTCGTCTAATTGATTGATTGGAATGGCTCCTAAAGGTCATTTTCATAAAACATTAGGAGGTGATGAACACAACGCTGTCTGTGATTGTTAACCAAGAGTTAATTTATTACAACAAGCATACTAACTATGTAGTTATACTGGATTACCTACTAAAGATGTTTCAAATTCGCACCATTTGGGATAATATGATGTTTAATTATCCACCACTGTTTTGAATACCTAATTAGATATAAAACATCTCTTTTATCAAAACAGATGCCTGACCCAGTTAATTTGTCCTTTACATCCACTTTATTGCACATATGCATTCAAAACATGTAAAGAGGTCATGTATCAAAAGCTGGGAGAACAATTTTCACATTCATTACCCATTAAAGAGCTAATCTATATCAACTTATAGATGGTTTGAATTTGTCCTATATGGATATAAAACACACAGGCAACTAATTGCTTTATTAAGGTTAAGCATGTATGAGGCTCCAGCTGTTGTAACAGAAGGGGGATGTTTATTGTTGTGGTGACTGTATATATGAGGATGTCCCACTCGCAGTCAAGTGTTTTGATTTATTTATTTTATTATATTTTTTGCATTTTCATTTAACAAAAGTTAATAAAATTGCATTTTTATTATCTGTCTAATAAATAGCTACAGTATTTTTCCACAAAAAAAAATCTTGTTTACATCCAATAGTTCTATTCCAGAAGAAACAGAAAAACATGGAAACCCACAAGCCCATCTTTTCCGCTGCTTGTCTCAATAATGCTGCTTCTTTTCTTTGGGTCTTCCAGGGTAATCAAATTGTCCTGCTGTACTTTGTGACCCTTTTGTGGTGCTTTTAACCCAAACCGCATCTCCTTAGCCTTAATAGAGGTATTGTTTAAATACAAATATGACAGGGGCCCAGGGGCATATACTGAGAGGACAGAGATACAACGCTAACAGCTGCACAGTAGTGCTCCATTTCAGTGCTCACCCATTAAAAAACTATTAACAGGCTTTGCCATCTTGCCTGTGATTATTTAAGACAAAAGGACTGACCAATTCTCTCTACCCTTATCTTCCTCTGTGCGTCCCTTTTCTTTTACTGTCCCTCCATTAGAAGTCTCACATTGTTCAACAACATATTAGCCCTCAAAAGCTTTTACCTTGGGAATTGTGTCCATTATCTTTAGATGATGGAAAACTATGTTTCATTTTTAACAAAGTAGCATCTCAGCTCTTGGTATCTATTCAGCTCAAGCACAAAGGCAGAAATTTTCCTTCAATAAGCTAGAGTTTATAAATAAAAGCAGGACTATTTTAGTCTATAATACTTTAGAATGACAATACCATCACGCTAGTGCATTAGCAAAGTGGAACGTTTTTCTTTTACATTCCTTGAAAATTCTCAGAAAGTATGTATTCATAGCTGCAATATCTTGGTTACTTCAAGTTAGGGTTGGGTAATATAATGGTATGGCATGCAAAGTTAGAAAAAATGTAAGACACAGTATGTAAGATACTTTTTTTTATATACTTTTATTTAACAAGTATGTATTACTTTTATAAAATGCGACCGTGAAGACAATTATAATGACATTTAAAATGCAGCACAACTTTTTTCAACAATAATAATAATAAGAAATGTTTCTTGTTCACCAAATCAGCATATTAGAATGATTTCTGAAGAATAATGGGACATTGAACACTGGCGTAAAGGCTGCTGAAAATTTAGTTTTGCCATCACATAATAATTTATTAATTTTGAACCTAACCTTAACCTTAAGGTTTTACCAGAATTTATTATATTTTATAAAAAAATGTACCGACCCCAAACTTTTAAACGGTCCAGTATAATAAATATATTTTAGTTGTTAATTTCATGTGAGACTAAACAAGAAATGTGAATGAAGACTTGCAGGCAATAGTTTTTTTCACTTAAGTTTGAAGTTGAAAAAGGTACTGTGAAAAATAAAGACAAAATCCCTATGCTGTGCATATATAAATAGAAACACACTGACCACCTTGATATTTAAGAAAAGAACACAAAAAAACATTTGGGTATGACATGTAGAAACTGAACCCGAGTTTGGCTTAGGGAAAGAGGTTCATGAGGGTGAAGGAAATCAGCTAAATTAAAACTCCAGAGCGTATTAGCGAGCATGACGGTCCACACAGGCCCCGTATTTTTCAATGCCCCCTATTCTTGGGTTATGTAAATACCCGCTTAAATGTACTCAAAACACACAGCCCCCGTTAAAAACAGCAGCTTCAAACCATCATCAAGTCAAACCTAAATCCATTTATCCATCAGTACTCTTGTGGGAATACTAGGCAATCATGCATCCACATATAGAAATTCGTCTAACTGTGCTATTAATGTCACATGCCTTCCTTGACTAAATAAACCCTAATATTACACCTGGAGAACAGCAATGCAAAACACCCGGAGAAGCAAAGGCCGCTCATGATGTACAGACAATCTAGTGTTTACATTCAGGAGAAGGAGGGCTGTTTGGATGAAGATTAGGCTGGCATGGGGGTTGTGTAGGTACACGGTGTAGTTCGAACCACGGGGAGGGAGAAAAGGCCATTCAGGAAGTATCTGTGTGCTAGTGGGACAGCTTCTCCTCTCACGGCCCATATCTGTTTGCTGTAGGAATCTGGCCTGTTTATATTTGTCCGACTTTGATGTTGATTTTTTTCCCAGCGAGAAAAGCTCCACATGTTGGTTTGTATCTGTTGCCGCATGTGCCTCAGATCACGGCAGCTCTCGTACGCCTCCACAAGTGGGCACCCACTTTACCTTTGTAAATTAATTAGCTTCGGTGTGGAAATAAAAGAAGGTGAAAGTTCAGGGTCTGCCTGGGATGAATCGTATCAGGTCCCTCTGAAGCTCTTTCCTTCTCTCCTATCTCTCTCTCTCTCTGTTTTTCTCCGTCTGGCTGAAGGGCAGAGTCAAACATAGAGGCTGAGAAATGAAGATGGATGCGTCCCACTATCAGGAAAGCACTTACTGCGGCTTGATGCAACCTTAAACATTGCAGATAGTTCAGTGGCACTTGCCACAAAGAATCTAATTAATGAATAGTTGTTCTAACACAAGTGAGGCGGTGGTATGCATTTGCAGATGAGGCAGGGACACTAATTAAATGCTGTTCCAGATATCACACCAGGAGTGGTTAGCTTGTCAGGCTTTTTTTCTTTTTCTCAAGTTTCTTTTTTTCTAGTCAAATTTTTTACTCCTCATCCACAAAAGCACATGAGGACCGAAATTTGAAGTTGTAGGAGGAATGACTCGCACTTATTTACTAAAAAAAGAAAGAAATGGCAGGTAGCACACTGAATTAAATGTGACATTTTGAAGTAGAAAGACTGAAAATGTATGTTGTTGTAAATCGGAATCCAATAATCTTTTTTATTTACAACTTCAAAACAGTTTAATATATATATATATATATATATTTAAACAGTGTAGGCCAGTATTCTGTGTGGCCTACAAAAGTCCACTGGAAAAATAATAGCTGATTGGTTTATTTTCTGAGATGAATTGAGGATGTGGCGATCTATTCATCTACTTCCTCAGAGTAAATACTTTCCTGTAAAATATTTTGTGGTTATTAAATTTCTCACCAACTCGGATATTAATTTGGTAAGTGGCAAGAATATTAATAAAACAGGCTATAAAACAAAATGTCAGCGACAAAGTGCCTGAGGGTGCGGGAGTGTACACACACACATACACACGCAATGTGTGGCCGTGACAGAGTTCTCCACGCCTGAAGCCAAGGAGAGAGAGAGAGAGAACAGGTGTGAAGCCACAAGCTGTAGTCAGGAGGGATGTTTAGCCTCACAAAGTCAGCTTGTTTGTTTTCTGTGGAGCCCTAATGACTAGGCCTCAGGATACAGAATGAAAACAGAACAGCATACATTTATACAAGCTTTTCTGATATGCTATCAGAAATATTTTGATTGCTGAAATTATTTGAATTTCTTGTTACAATTACCTGTAATTATTGTTTAAATAGCCATCAAATATTTTGACCTAATTTTCTGAAACAAGCAACGGTTTACACTGTAAACAGTAAATATGTGTACTTGTTTTCTTATGGATAAGGGCCTGATCTGACCCTTAACCCAAGGAGATCTGTAATACTTGGAGAAAACTGCTCCCACTTATCTCAATGGCAGTTGGTTGGTTGGCACAGGACCCCGGGAAGTGTGCGATTTGAAATCTGCCATCTTTACGCTTTAGTACTCAGACACATCTTTTTTTCTGGCAATTGTAAATGCCATGTTATTAATCACTCTGGTGCTGCAAGACAGTTGACAACAATTATTGACCGATGACATCACATAAACATGTACACACACCTTAAAACCTTTACTTTTGATTTTCATAGAAAGTAACAGGGTGCACAGTCAGTAGACAGGAAACAATGTTAGTTCATTTTACATGTTTTCATATTTGGTGTGGGTAAAATTAAAAACATTTCTGAAAAAAATGCATACTTAATAAAAAATATAATAATAACAGTAATGTTGTGAAAGTACAATTAAAAAAAAACTTTTTTAATGTAATTTATTCCTGTGATGGCAAAGCTGAAGTTTTAGCAGCCATTACTCTTCAGTGTCACATGGTCCTTCAAAAATCATTCAAATATTCTGATATAGTGCTCAAGCTATTTTTTTTTTTTTTTAAATAAGCAGTTATCCTGCTTATTATTTTTGTGCAATATTTCAAAAGTGCCCAAAAGTGACAATATTTACAGTATATTGGGAATCAGCCTGCATATATTAAGCTGGCATGGTTTATGACACACGTTTATGACAAATCCACTCTCTAAACTAGATAAAGCATCTCCTCTTTTGATTGCCCCTTCCTGTTTATCCTTCATTAATGAGTTTTCCTCTCCATGTCTCCCTCAGTATCAGCTGCAGAGATGTGCACCCTGGCGGACCGTGGCCTCTCAGTGGCAGACCTGGCCCATTCTAGCCATCGTTGTTCTCCTGCTGGCTCTGGTGCCATACATGGTGTACCGGATGATGACTGCTTTTGACAATCCCCCTCCACACTCGGTCTTCAAGTCAGCTGCAATTGGCTTTGGCCTGCTTAGTGAAGCCCTGTTGATCAAGTGAGTACCACCTGGGCTTTGTTGATACCTGTCTTGTGGCTAAACACCTGAGTGATAATGTTTTCAGTTAAAAAAAAAACCCTCCCTATTCCGGTTCAACCTGTTTTTGAGATGAATAGGGAGGCTAAAATTAATTTAGGAATTGAGGCTCAGAGTTGGCAGGAGGTGTGCACATCTGTGGCTGTCTAATTATAGAAATAACAATAAACCATGTGACACCATTTGCAAACTCTAACTACCTTTTGACATCAGAGAATGGGAAGGGGAGATCACTGCTGTTTTATTTGTTCCAGCGAACACATTTGCTCTTCTCAAGCAATTCATATCTGTGTGTGTGTGTGTTAAAAGTGAGTGTGTGTTGGATTAAACAAGGCTTTTCATATTTCATCATGACCACAGATGGATTCTCAGACTGTTATATGTATGTGTGCATGTATACTTGCGCGTGTGTACGACGTATTTGTTACAGGCCACTGCTGCTTCAAGTCATTACTAATGCTTGATTAAAGTTGAGATCAATTTGATTAGATTTCAATCAGCCCTTTACTATCTCACTCTTAATTTACTTCTCTATGTTTACCATTACAATCAGTAAAGCAATAAGCCAACTGTAAGGGAAATGAGATCACAAGCGATCCCTGAGTGTGTTTTCAGCTGCTGTCTATTAGCATTATAGAGCCAAATTATTATTGCATGAGCGGTGAGCATACAATCTTTATTTCTTTTAAAGGAGATATGCATTCTTGGATACGCATTCTCAGAGGTTATACACAGTCAGCTTGGAAATCTAGTCTGGAAAAAGTCAGTTTTCCCCCTGATTGCTGAAGGTGTGTGAGATATTGACATTATCAATGAGGTGTAAAATTAAAAGCTATATTGATCGCATTTCCCCTTCATTCATTTGTTATACATATATATGGCAAGTCGATAGCCAAGCTTAACTAATTTTCCTGTATTTTCCAATGAGTGTAGCATTTGAAGTTAATAGGTAACTCATTTAGATGTTATCAGTAATGACAAGCCATTAGATGAAGTACATGACACATGCAGCTCACAAGAAATCTGAGCCTGTTCGATAAACGCTTAAAAAAGCCTATAAATATGGGAAACACAAATACAACATTTTGATAATAATGCATTACAGAATTGCTTTCCATAACTATCTGAAAATGTCACAAAAAGAAAAAAACAACAACAAATATCAGTGTGTTTCCTGTCCACATGGGATATGTCACATCTAATGTGTCATAAACTGATGTTATTAAAGGATCGGTCTGAAAATAATGATGGGAAATGAACTTTCTCATTGCATAAGGTCTTTTGAAATCTTTTAGGAATTACTCACTTTGAACGAGGACAACTTTTTGTGTTGCTCTCTGTTGAAAACCTCAGAGCTAGAGAGAAATGAAACCGATGTTTTATTCTTTTGAAGAATAAAAAGAACAATCCATACAATCAATCACACCTATGAGAGTAGCATCCATTACCATAAAAGCTGCAACGATAATAAAAATACCTTTGTCATGTTTCAGCCAATTGGGCAGTATGGCTGCAAAACTGTTCACATGCTTCCCTTCTGATTCCAAAAATATGTGACACATCCATAATCCAATAACGGTGGATAGCTTTTTCATGTCTGATTATCTGACTATCCACTATTTGTGTTTCTGTAATGTCTTTCATTTTCCCTGAAAAAAATTACTGTAATTTATGTCTAAGCCCATTTTCAGATCGAACAGTAATAAGTTGCTGGGCTCGTCCTGTCAACAACTGACAAGAAAACAAATTTAATCTGAAGTGTTATTTTCCTCAGAGAATAGGTTCATAAAATACATTCATTTCTAACTTATGACAACTGCTCTCTTGCCTGTTTCTGAATCGCTTTATATGAACAGGTCATAAAGAGAGGCCGGGTGTTTGTGAAAAGAACCAGCTTCATCCTGTTGCTCCTGAGCGTCGCTGTTCATTTCACCTTTATTTGAAGACAAGCCTTCATTTATCACATTTGTATTCAATTCCTTCAGGTTTGTCTGTTTAATACAGCGAAATAATCTTTGAACTGTTTCAATTAAAGCGAAAAACAGGATACACATGCTTTCTCTCCCTTTCTCTTTCTCTCTCTCTTTATCCTGCTAGGTTTTATAAGAGTGTTTTTCAGTTTTAATATAAGTAATTGGAAAAATGCTCCGGGTGCTTCAAGTCATTAGTAAATGAGCAGTCTGCTTTTATTAGCATCCGACTTGTAAATAATGCATTAAACTCCTGAAATAAACATGATCAACACTGCTCTGTACTCATAATGGAAAAAATAATGTTGCTTGACTTCCACGGTTGAGTCAAGGCATTGAGCGAAATGTGTACATTTAAGATGATATTTGTGGAAACAGTGATGCAAATACAAAATCACCTCGGGTGCCTTTTTAGAATAATGAGGTAAATTAAATTTTGTGATATGTACAGTAATTGTTCCAACACACCCCCTCCCTCTTTATTGTTTGGAGAAAAAAAAAGAAGAGAAAGAAAATTCAGGGCTGTTTGTAATTAAGGAAATAATGCTCATAGGTTTTCTTATTAAACACTTTTTCAGCATGGAATGTGCCTTGTGAACTGGTAATTAATATTGTGGCTGGGCTGGTAATTTGCTCTCGCGCCATTATACTTGTTGTTCCAGCCGTTATCTACACTAGTAATGAGCTGTAATTTTACAACGGGAAATTGGTTTATGTTTAAACAACACATTAAATTGTTAGAGAGAAGCATCAGGCTGAAGTGCTGCATTGCTTTACATATCTCACCTTATGTTTTAGCCTAGGAAAGCTTTTTTTTAAATATATTATGATGTTGTTTTAAGTTCAGGTTTACCAAAGGGACAACATGATGCATCTTGTATCTTTTCAAACATTTGTCCTATTCATAAGTACAAGGCCTATTCATAAGTACAAGGCCGGCAAAAAACCTTTTGCACATATTACTGGTAATTTGTTCTACAGCATATATTTGCAAATACCCATTTACATTTTATAGTGCCTCTATACACTTTCCCATGTTAGATGAATATTACTACAATAATAATAAAACAGATAGCTATACCTAAACCTTAGAGATTTAGTTTTTTTTTTCTCATGTATTATCAACAGCCTGTCTGAAAATTACTAACAGCAAAATCAAACCCTAAGAAAATATAAAGAATAAAGAGCCAGTATATGTACATTCTCAGAATAATAATAAAAAAAAGGACAAAAGCTGTCACTGGGGCAGTACATTTTCAAAAAGTACACTTTTGTACCTTTTTGCTTACTTATACAGTATGCACCTTTAAGGTGCAAATATACACTCTTTAGGTACAAAGGTATACCATTTAAAAGGTACCATCCCAATGACAGCTTTTGTGCCTTTTTTTGTGTGTAATAGTGTATATAACTATATAGGAATATAGAAGAATGAGTTAAATCGACCAAAAGTGACAGCAAAAGACATTTATATTAGAAAATATTTCAAAGCATTTAAATATATATATATTAAGCAACTTTCATTGATAAAAGATCACATCACACTGAAGGCTGGAACTTCAGCTCTGCCATCACAGGAATAAATTACATTTTAAATATATATTAATACATAAAATATAAGTAAATGCAGCCAATTTTTTTTAAGTTGTCTAGACTATATATGCTACAACCTTGAAAATACCTTCCTTCATCAAACATGTCAAAGAAAGTTCATTAAGACATTCCCAAACTGCATTTATCCTTTATGTATATATACGGTGGCCGAGAGAGCAAAACGCGATGCAAATAGAAAAAACACCTGCAAATTAAGAAAACAACTTCGTCAATTTGACAACACACGCGCAACAAATGCTCACAACACAAACAAATAAAGAAATGCACTACAAATAGAAAAAAAACACCTGCAAATTAAGAAAACAATTTCGTCAATTTTTGTAGCTTTCCTGTAGCTCAAATGGTAGAGCATGGCGCTAGCAACGCCAAGATCATGGGTTCGATTCCCAGGGAAAGCAAGAGCTGATAAAATGTAAAACTGTAACTTGAATGCACTGTAAGTCGCTTTGGATAAAAGCGTCTGCTAAATGCATAAATGTAAATGTAGTCAATTTGACAACACACGCGCTGCAAATGCTCACAACACAACCAAAAAAAAAAAAAAACGCGCTGCAAATAAAATTCTTTATTTGTTTGTGTTGTGAGCATTTGCAGCACCTGCTGTCAAATTGATGAAGATGTTTTCTTGATTTGCTGGTGCTTTTTCTATTTGCATGTGTTTTCTGAAGCTGCAGCGCGTTGAGCTCTCTCGGCCACCGTATATATCTCACAATGTAATGTATAGATCTATTCCACTGACATATGAATTGCCATTTCTTTCAACACCTTTACTGTAGGTCTATCATTCTTCCAAACTAGTGGCATGCATTTTGCTTAATGTGTTTTCTATGTGTAGAAATAAAAAGTTTTGATTTTAAATGAGTATGAAAGATTCAAAAGAACTGGTATTAAAGAATGTGTCTGGTTTTCTTCTTTTCAAAATGTCTTTCACATTCCAGATAAAGCAGGATGTCTCCTCATTACAGTGATATAGAGCACTATATTTATTACATTTAGAACATACACTTGGAATACTGTCAATACATGTATTCTATAAAACAATTGAAACTAATTTAAAACTACAGTATGGATGATTGTTTTCAAAACTGTCTCCTTGTTATGTTGTAATCTCCAATGTCAGCGTGGTCTAATTTCTGTTATCTTTTTATTATTTACTTTTTGAAGCAACAATGAAAGACTCTTTCAAAGTCTCTTATCAAAGGATATTATTTACGAATATTCATCTCTTTTTTATGTTACAGCTTTTCTTTTAGAAAGGGTTGAGTACACAAGTACACTGGTATGTCTCAAACCATCATATTTATCCACGCTGAAGAGCTGAGCAAAACGCAAGTAACTTGCAGTTCCTTAACTGCTAAAGAGGCAAATTGTCCACCTTTAAACAGTTATTTTTATTAATTGTGTTCATACAATGATTGAAATTATTACAATTAATACAATAATAATTTTTATATCATTTTATCATTTCATCTCAATGATATTAAATAAATAAAATACATACAGTACATACATACTTTTCTTCAATTTCCTGTTATGTCAGCTTAGACACATTTCAAAAGGAAACCTGATTTGTACCTTTGTACCTGTACAGTATGTAAAACACAATATGCGTAAGTGTAGAATGTTTCTCTTGCAATCATATTTATATATGTGTGCACCAATCTGCATGTGCATATGTATGTGATTACCAGCAGGGCAGAAGGAGTGGCATTTTGATGCATTGCACCCCAGGTGCAATCTATGCAAATGAGCAGACAATTGTAGCATGTTCGTATAACGAATTCCACCTCTTAATAATTGCATGGGAGTTATTTATTACCAAAAAGCTATCTGATATCTTGTGTAAGATCAGCCTTGTGTAACAAGTTGACATCCCATCTCATTAAGTGCAGCTTGCATAAAGGATGTTGTATGGAGCAAGAGGCCCCTATTTTGGGAACTTGACATGTCCACAGATCCTTCTACTGGCTGAGCGTGCAGTGTTTTCTGGATACATATTACTTTTACTGTCTTACTGTTGGTGCTCTAGTAAATTGGAACCAACCCAACACCAATTAAAAATTTAGCCCGCATTTAATACAATCTAGGTTTGTTTGTTTGTTTGTTCGTTCATTCCTTCCATAATTTTGTTCATGATTTTTAGAATGAGGGGATGTCAAGCAACTTTTGGCATATTGACATACTGTATAAGTGTGTCTATGTTAAAGAAAGGAAACATCTTTTAAAAAAATCTAGTTTAAAACACAAATGCCACATTCTTAGACATGTGGTCTGTGTATCCAAGTTGTTTTTTATGTACCATTTCAAGACACTTTTAAAGAAAAGATTAAATTTAATGACTCTAAAGAAGTCATGAGATGCAACCAAGTATAAAAAAATACTTAGAATTTTAGTACATGTGAGTGTTCACAACTTTCTTGTTTAAAATGTACATTTCAAATATTTTTTCATGAATTATCTATTTTTATATATTTTAACCTTTTTTTTTTCTTTGAGATTATTATTATTTTATTTTTTTTGCACAGCATGCCTTTGAAAGCATTTTGTTCTAAAAATACAAAAAAAGTGACTTATTTAATTATTAAGTTAATTACTTATTCATTCTGTTCAAAAGTGTTTAATTCTTTCATAATTATAATATCAGGGCAGTTGTATAACCTTAATATTTGAGTTTAATAATTAAGTTTGATACAAAAAGAAAAAAAAAATAAACAAATTAATAGATCACGTAGCATCACATCATTGACCCATTTACCTAAATTGTGGAAGTGACAGATGCACTGTAGAGTTTTATCAGACATATGCCCTTCAATGTCGACAACAAAAGTTACCGGAAACATTTTCTCGTCCTTTTTAAAACCCCATAAGCCTGTCCTAATTATACACAATTATATAGTTGCTTTTTTATTATTTGCATTTATCATTGTTTTTGTTTTTTTCCTGCTGCCCTGCAACTAATTTTTGGATCACAACCCACTGCTCTAGAGCAGTTCCATTTCTAGGAAACCCCACCATGACTTTAAGCTCTCTCTTGCGGTATGAAAATGAAACTCCAGTCAACTAATCATCATCAAACAATCGAGTTGAATTAGACATCAGAGTGGGTGCTGCAAGCAGGAAGGCACTGGAACAGGCCTCATAATGTTCCCGATGGCTGTGTAATGGCACTCTTTTATTGGGTTATGATACACTGTCACAATCTGTTTCTCTCCTTAACTTTCACTCATTGGCACTCTTCCCGTCTTGGTCATTTCAGATTTTTATGCCATTCCCCTACAATTATCCTCTCATTTTCAGTCTTGTTTTTCCATACTGTGTCTACAGTTGGGAGATGTGTTGTGCGTGCGTGTGTGTGTGTGTGCAAGAGAGACACAGAGAAGGGGATTTGCCCCCATGGTGCCCATGCTGCCCGCGGTGTGCCAGTGTCCTGCTGCCTACTGTCAGGGTGCGTCTCAGTCAGCGAGGACCCTTGGGGGACTGGAGGCCCCGCTTAGGGACCGGCCCCTCCTACCCACCCTCAGCGTCTCATCTGAGCTTCTGTCATCTTAACCTTTGGAAAAGCGCTCGGAGACAACCGTTTAGGAAAACAAAAGAAGAAAAAATAAACACCCTCTTCTCTGCATCTCTCTTGACCTTTCCCTGTTATGTTCATCTCATTTTAGGAAACTACATATTTATTTATCACAATAGCTTATTAATGTAGGGGTATGTAGTGGTAATATGCGCATTTTGTCCCAAGGCAGAATAAAATTGCAGTGACATTAAAGACATCTAGAAAGACATTATATGGGGATGTGACAGTCAGGATTGTTTGACCCTCACACTTCTGTTCAGGTACTTCAGGTTGAAGATAATGAATGATCTACTGTAATCTCTTGTCTAGGATCAACAGTGTCTTTGTCTTTCTGAATAACAAAGGTTGTTTGATTCTATTGTCCTAACTGATACAGACTCACCCCAGGCTTGAGGCCACTCCGTCTGTTTGATCCTCCAACAAGTAATAAAGCCCTTACGTATGATAAAAGAAAATATCCCAAGATCTGGATGATTAAATTCCACCTCATAAAACTGAACAAACACAGACTGCATTGCACTGTATCTACATGTTGTTTGAGTAAGGCCTGTAATTGTAATGCTTTTGCTGATGGTTTGCTAGGATCAGGCAGCACTGAGAGATAAACAATAAGGTTCTTGTGAGTCCCCAGGCTGTGAACAAGTAGAGTCAGATCTTTATCACGACCAATTACTCAGGGTTATGGTCAGGGTCCGGTTGAAGGGGCTGAGGCTTTTCCAACCCTCTCTTCACTCTTTGAACCCACATCCATCTTCAAGAAAAAACAAGGCTGGCAACAATCAATTACTGGCAAAAAATAATTTGTTCATTTTGCGAAACCTTAGTTGGAGTGTGTAATCTGGATTTTTGTCACCTAATGGAACTGTACATGTAATGACTGTTTTCCTACAGGTTTCCCTGAACACTACTCTATAGCCACTTTTTTGAAAATTTGGTACAGGCTCTAGTTTTCTGTGTAGGGTTGATTTTTAAACAAACAGAGTGATGCACACTTACACTTTTCACAATGTAGTCAGTATACAATTGGATTACATATAGCAACATTATATGTCATTTTGGTTGCTATAAATATATAGCATCAGAGATTGTATAGATTTTGAATGAAAGTTGAGGGCACTAATATGTTATATAATATTTTATTGAAGGGCACTGCATTGTAAAACAAATTTTGGGGTTAAGTATATTAGATAAGTATAACTAGTTAAGTATATTATAAATTATATATAATATATTAGTAGTATTGTAGTATTAGTGCTGTAGTGGCACACACACACACACACACACACACACACACATACACATACACATATATATATATATATATATATATACATATATATATATATATATATATATATATATATATATATATAAGTAAAAAGACAGACAGACAGATAGATAGATAGATAGATAGATAGATAGAACTTGTGTACACACTACATTAATTTCAAAGTGAAGTCACTCCAGATCTGTTTCGAATGCATTTGTATAGGATGTTTGTTGACAATAATACATGCATGGGAGTGTTTCTGACAGCTGTCAATCCTCCACAGTGGAAAATATAGATAATTCAGCACGAAACTGTTTAGATGAGCTCAAATACTATTACACCAAGACAGAAATGATGGTGCTTGAGGTGTGGTGATGCAGGTTTTACTTCACATGAGGGAGGCCTCTGTGTCAGCCGTGATGAGTGAGGACAGGGTGCTGCCACAGGTTTCTCATCTTGCACAGACAGCAAGTCTGATGACACTGGCCTTGAGCTGCTCATGTGCCCCCCTCTCAGTCCCACTGTCTCACTGTCATGCAGGAAAACTCCCCCGACCGCTCCAAACCAGCGCTGCACATTTTCATACTCAGAGCCCGGAGGTTAAAATCGCTCATTACGCCGCCTGAGATTTATTAAAATAGATTATAGAAATGTTAATTAAGTCATTAATTACATTATTTAATCAGCATTGACAGATAATGCGGTGAGCATTTGTGGTTTGGAGGGGGGAGCTGACAAACTAGGGGGAGGGTTGGTGTCGGATCTGCGTGTGTGCAAGCATGTGTGCTCGGGGGGTGGGAATGGGGGGAATTGATGTTGTTTACTTGAATAAATTACTCTTAAGGTATTATATTTGACAGGATGGTGTCTGATATACAGAATGATACAGAAATTTATTTTCAGTTTATTCCAAGTCTACCACTATTGATCATGCAAGCCATGTGGACAGAAACAAGCTAGGAGTAGTTTATTTCTGTCTTCCTTAAAGCAAGTAAATATTTTATGGAATCATTTGACAATGCACAATGTCACAGATTTACAGGAAATCATGATGTAAAAGGGATAGTTCACCTGTCATTAAAGGTGCACTAAAAATACCATAATATGATTGCAGATATTTAAGAAACATGTTAAGTTAACATACTTGTTTATCTGAAAAACAATGCTACAGTCAGTTATTCTCTTTTGAAAATGTGCGTCCGGCCCGGAATGTCTGTGTTTGTTATGGTTTGTGAAACCCGCCCACTGCCAGTTTACCCAATTGTATTTCGGCACCCCGGGTTGCCAGTTGGCGGAAAACACAGCGTATTTCATTTAATTCATTGTCATGTGCGCTCGTTCCTGTTGGTGTCGTTAATCTGGCATCCTGCGCGTGCGTCAAGTCTGAGGAGGAGGGGCTGGTGAAAAAAAACGTCTCCAATATTTTGAATTTGGACTGCAATGCCTAGTTCAACCGCTAGGTGTCAATCCTACATACAGCACCTTTAATTACTCACCCGCATGTCGTTCCAAACCCGTAAGACGTTCGTTCATCTTCAAAACACATATTAAGATATTTTGGATGAATCCAAGAGCTTTCTGACCCTGCACAGACAGCAATGCAACTGACACATTCAAGGCCCAGAAAGGTGGTAAGAACATTGTTAAAATAGTCCATATGACATCTGTGGTTCATCCGTAATGTTATGAAGCTTATATGTTACTTACTTTTTGTTTGCGAAGAAAACAAAAATAATGACTTTATTCAACAATTTCTTCTGTTCTGTGTCAGTCTTCGATGCATATTCAGGAGTGTACTACACGTGCATGTAGTGCTGCTGACGAAATTAAATGAAATAATGACATAATATACATTTTTGGGTGAATCCCTTTAATGTTTAAAGTATCTTATTACTATCATGCCTTACTGTCGAATTTAGCAGAATAAAGCTGGGTGATACTATAGTTTACATTTCACGAATATATAAACAATCAAGCAGCTGAGATTTTGCTACTGTATATAGTACAATATATTTTTTTGTGAGTATACTATCCATATGTATTTGTATGTATGTATAAAGTTTGATGTACTATCTATCCAACTTTATATACAGAGCTATGCAATAATGTAGTGTACATTTTGCAACAGTATAAACAATCACACAGCTGAAATTTGTTATATAATATGTTTATATGAGAGTATATGCAGATACAGTTGGATGTACTATATACAGAATTCAACTTTATATATACAGCAGTGCAATAATATAGTTTACATCTTGTGACGATGTAAACAGTCATGTACTGTAGCTAAGATTTATTATATCACATATATCTGTGTGTACTGTATGTATGTAGATAAAGTTAGATATACTTATATATCCAACTTTATATAGAGAGCTGTGCAATAATATGGTTTACATTTTGCAATTTATATAAACAATTATGCAGCCTAAATTTTATATATAGTAAATAATACTTTACGTGGGTATACTGTATGCAGATAAAGTTATGTAGTCCTACAGAAACCAACTTTATGTTGCTGGTTGATAATATAGTTTACATTTACATTTTGTGACTATATAAATAATCAAGCAGTTGGGATTTGCTATATACAGTAGAAGAAAATTTGCTGGGAGCAGTTGAGATATTTTGGGGACAAATGTGACAACATGGGCATGGGGTCCATTAGCATATAGTTACATTGTGTTCCTTTGCTCCTTCTGTGTGCTCCAGTTTTCATTCCACAATTTTAAATCTTTCATTGTGGGAGCATTTGGAGGAAGCATTTGGAGTGACATTTGGCATAGGCCTCAAACCATATTTCCAAGCTGTTTAGAAAGAAAATACAAGGGGAGCGATCACGAGATGGATTACCAGGGAGGCGATACTGTGAACTTCCTTATCTGTTGACAGCTTAGTTACCGTTAAGAACAAGAAATGTGTTTTCCAATTCAGTGAGAATGGAGCTCTTCTTTGTCCCCATAGACCTGCATTACGGGATTGTGCGATCGGACCTGATAACTCTCAAATAACTGGCCTTGAAAATGAGTTTGGAAGAATGCTTGATTTGGTCTGTGATTCGGATTATTTATTGGCTACAAAGTTTGCTGGGTACTTTTCAACAGAAATGTGCAAAACAATTAAAGTTCCGTTCCTGAGCTTCAATGTCGCCTTTTAAAGGACAAATATCCGCATACACAGATGGACGTTCAAATGCAGTAACATATTGCTTCGTTTTTTATCTTATTTTGCCAGGGTGAATTAATGTGTGCTAATTATGATCTGACATCTGTAGATTCTATTCAAATGTGGTTTGCCATTTGTGAATTTCCCTGTGAATTTCATTACTCAAGGGCCGGGTATGGAAAAAGAGACATTCTAATGCAATGGCGATGTTTTTCAGAGTCAAGAGTGATCGAATAACAAATTGACACTCCATTAATAAATGACTCTTCTCGATTGTGACACTTCCACTCCTTCTTTGAGGTTGCCTGGCAATATGTGAGTGGCCCGGCTCTTCAGATGGAGAGGCCCTTGATTGTTGAGCTGAGTGACTGTTGAAATGAATCTCAGAATGCTTCTCTTTTTTAGTTATCACCACCCTTGAGGCCTCAGAGACTGCAAGGTGACTTGTTTTACAATGATTCGTGACATGGCGATCCCATATGTTTAGTACAAGTTCTTTCTTTGATCGAGAAGTTAGCTTGATCAGATCACATTGAAAATACGAGAGGTATAACGTGAAAGAAACAGCCTCGCACGTACCGTTCACTTATCACACTTTCAAATATTTGAGTTTGCAGGGTAACTGAAGTCATCCAAGCATTGTAGTAATTGGCACTTTGATAGCACTTCATAAATGTGTCTCACTTTGAAGGTGTTCTGAGCAGATTCTTTCAGCTTTGCTACCTTTCTTATTATCTCTCCTCAACACTTTCTAAACTGTTTCTGTAATTATACAGCTACTTAAAAGTGGCAGAGTGACAGTTTGGGTGATATTTCACTTAGAGGTCCGCGATATGTCTTTTGAAGACGATTGCTTGCCTAAATCCAATATGCTTCGTTCTGCCTGAGGTAAGAAAGCAGAGAATAAATAGTTGTAGAAAAGCATATCTGGTCATTTATGGATCTCAAGAGGGTTTTTCAGGGCTCCCATGGGACCTGTAAGAGAGAAGGAAGGCAAATTGGGTAATAATGAGATTAAGGTTGCTTAAACATGCAAGACCAGTTACTGTATATGTTACAGAACCATGTCCTTTCTGCATTATCACTAGTTTTAACTTCATGCAATCAGTATGAACATGTTTTTCTACATCTTCTCGCCTCTTAGTAGTAGGCCCAAGTCGAGTCGAGTCAGACTTTTAACTAAGAGGACCAAAGTCTAATCCTCATTACAACAATTTTGGTTTAGAACCGCTCAAGGAAGAAGACCATCTGACTGGCGTGTAAAGCAATCAACTAATATTATTTTTATTTATTTTTTTACATGCCATTTTGCAGTGCTTTTATCTGAAAAAGTTTATACCACAATAATATAAAAAATTATTTAATTAAAAAAAAAAAAAAACTGTTGCAGCAATCTCCGCAAAAGAAAGGGCACTGGAATATAGCATTATTTATATATTTATTTAAAAGAAATTAAATTAAATTGAGCAAACGTGACAGTAAAGACATTTATAATGTTAAAAAAGATTTATATTTCTAATAAAATCATATTATTTTCCACAAAAATCTGTATAATTGATGATAAGAAGTGTTTTGTTGTTGTTGTTTGGTTTTTGAAAGCCAAATTAGAATGATTTCTAAAGGATCATGTGACACTGAAGACTGGAGTAATGGAATAAATACATTTTTTAAATATATTAAAATATATTAGAAAGTGGGTATTTTAAATTGTAATATTATTTCACAGTATTGCTATTGCTGTATTTTTGCAGTATACATGCAGCTTTATTAAGCATAAGAGACATCTTACCAATCCCAAACCTTTAAACAGTAGTGCATAGAAATGTTATGTTTAGGCCGGGACACACCAAGCCGACGGTCGGGGGTCAGCCAACGGCGAGCGACGGTCGGGCTAGTTTGATTGGTGTGTTCCACTCGTCGGGCTCACGTCGGCGGCAGTTTGCCCGATTCAACATGTCGGCGAGAGGGAGAACTCTGATTGGATGTTCAGTTTAGCGAACGAGTCAGTGAGCCGCTTAAAATGATTAAAGTTATCAACGTTACTGATATTGAAAATGGTAAGCAAGCGTTGCTTTGTTTACGTTTCGTATATCTGCGTTTATCTCGTATATCTTTGTTTCGGTTTCTCCTTTTGAATGACGAATATATTCTATTGATAGCTGCTGAAATAGACAGTTAATTCCTCTCACGCATGCGCAGAACGCACATGTTAGTTTGCAGTCAGCTGATGTCTGTGCGGTGTGTTCTAGTGCAGCTTTTTGGCAACGCGAGGCGACAACACCGTCGGCTTTTGTCACCGCTAGTTCTTTTTGTTTTTTGTTATCAACAATTTTTTATTTTATTTTTTCACACATAACACAACATAGCATCCAAAATATAACAAAACAATACAACAGACACATACTCAACATATCAAGGTCAATCAAAAGGGAGGGAGAGAGGGAAGGACAATAAAAACACAAAAGTCACTCCTTTATACAATCACGTATATCCAACAAAAAACACTGCCAAGCATCAATGGTCGAAGGCCTGGCCTCACCGCTAGTTCTTTGAAGTCGGCTTGGTGTGCCCCAGCCTTTTGACTTGTGGATATCTAGTTAACTTGTTACTAAATGCTCCTCCACATGCTGACACTCTTGTTTTCCTTTTTCTTTTTCCCAAAGGTGCTTGTGCAGTTACTTCAGCCACCGATTCCAGCGAGCAGAACAAAGCTCCTTTAGCCTCCAGCCTCGCAGATCTGAGGAGCATGAAGTCCAAACCAATCTGAGGCAGTGTGCCACGGCAGGGGTCAAAGGTTAGGACTCACAGACATCGGCGGGAGAGAGGAACCACTTGGTTGTAAGCTCTGAGAGGACAGGATCAGGGCTTCCACTGTTAAATATGACCAGAGGGAATAAGACCTGTGGTGCAAGAAGACTGACTTATTTAAACGTCTGGAGAGATCCTGCTGCCCACACAGGCAGAGTTTGAGCAGACGAAACCCAGCGTAAGCGGCAGAAACACTGAAATGGATGATGCTGCAGCTCTGTTTTGCTGGGTTGAAAATGAATGGATGCTCTATTGCTCTTGGATGGATTTTGATGTTATAATCAAAACAGTGTTTAATCAGTACAGTTGAGTTGGTACAAAACTTTATCAATTTACTTTATCAATATCCTAAAGCACTTTTGCCATATAATAGTTTTATATAATTCATTGCACATGTCACTTTTTAACGGTCTTTTTTTTCCAAAGGATTCGTTACTTCTGAGCCCATTTGTCAAGGACTTTCATGAACAGTGCTGATACAATCCAAACATAAAAAATATTTTTTTACTCAGTAAACATTTTTACACTTTTAAAGTAATACATTTCTTGTTGCTCTTTTGGATTGCTTTTGTATTTCTTCAACCAGCGTATAGGTATGAAAATATATTTTTTTCACCTTTCCAGAGACAAGCTTAATGATCCAGTGAAATTCCTTATAAAAATGTAATTGCCAGTGCAAGCAGTGCTTATGTCCTTATAACAAATTTTATTTTTATGTGTAATTTTAAGTAAATGTATAAAGATTTTTTTCCTTCCATCTCTTGTCTGTTCTTCATCTTTGCTCTCAGAACAAGTGTAACATTCTTAAACTACGCTTGCAGCACTGAATAATGTAGCAATATTCTAATGACATGACTAATGAGGATTGAGACCATGGTAACAGGTGTTGAGCTTGTTCATAAAAGGAAAGGTGGAGCGCTGTACTTCAGTTACTGTAGTGGGAGCAGTTAGTGATCTCTTTTCTTTATCTTCAGAGTGTGTACATGTATCACAGCGTGTGTGTATTTTAAATGGAAACTCTTTATTTGATATTTTTCAGTACTTCCTATCTCACAGGGCTTTGTCCTGTGCTTTGCCCCAAAAGACCAGTGTAATGTGACTGACCAAAGTTCCAGCGTGTGTTTTTGTACTTAGTTTTACTCAAAGTGCTTTATTGGCATGACTGATATGCTACCGTTCAAAAGTTTGCAGGCAGTATGTTTTATTTTTTGAATGCTCACCATGAATGCATGCATTTGATCAAATGTACGGTAATACTGTAAAAAATAATAATGATACAAATTATTACAATTAAAAATAACTTTTTTTTAAGTTCAATATATTTTAAAACATACTTTATTCATGTGATGGCAAACTGTATTTTCAGCAGGCATTACTCCAGTCTTCAATGTCACATGATACTTCAGAAAACAATTATTAATATGTGACCCTGGACCACAAAACCAGACTTAAGTCGCACAGTTATATTTGTAAAAATTATAGATTTTTCTTTTATGCCAAAAATCATTAGGATATTAAGTAAAGATCATGTTCCATGGAGATATTTTGTAAATTTCCTACTGTAAATATATCAAAACTTAATTTTTGATTGGTAATATGCATTGCTAAGGTCTTCATTTGGACAACTTTAAAGGCGATTTTCTCAATATTTAGATTTTTTTGCATCTCAGACAAATATTGCCCTATCCTAACAAACCATACATCAATAGAAAGCTTATTTATTCAGCTTTCAGATGATGTATAAATCAATTAAAAAAAATTGACCCGTATGACTGATTTGATGTTCAAGGAACATGAATTTCTTATTATAAATGTTGAAAACCGTACTGCTTAATTTTTTTTAGTTTTTTGTTTTTATGGAAACCATGACATTTCTTCAGAATTCTTTGATTAATAGAAAGTTCAAAATAATTATATTTATTTAAAATAGACATTTTTGTAACAATGTAAAACTGTCACTTTCGATCAATTTAATGCATCCTAGCTGAATAAAAATATTAATTTCTTTCAAAAACCAAACGTTTGAATGACAGTGTACATACAAATGCCAAAGCACTTACACATACAGCAAAAGCAGTGATTAATATATATATATATATAAATAATTTGCCAATAATTAATATAAAATAGAATAGAATTTTACACTCAAGACATTAATGAACGTATACAATTAGCCAAAAAATAGAGGACAATCCTTGAATCTATATGAATTCTCACACATTCTCTACATACACTTTACAAGACCACAAGACACAACGTTCCCTCCTATTTAACAGGTTTATCTAGACCCCTTAATTCCCATAATTAGAAACTTCAATTCTAATGCAAACTGTGACATTCTAGAAAATGTTGTGCTTTTAACTTTGTGGCAACGTTTTCTCCTCCAGCATTACGACAGCTGGTGTGGGACTTGACCTACTGTAGATAAAGCCCAGACCTGAACACCTTTGGGATGAATTGGAATGCCGAATGCAAGCCAGACCCTATCGCCTGACCTCACTGATTCTTATGTCTGAAGCATATCTCCACATCCATGTTCCAGCATCCAGTGGAAAGCCTTTCTAGACACATGGAATCTGCTAGGGAGGGGTCTACATATTTTTGGCCATATAGAGTCTTATTTTGTATGTAACAATGCACATATGTATGTATATGTCTTGTTGTATATGTAGACTTGCATCAGAAAGTCATCTTACAGAGGTCAGTAAATGCCACTGGATACCCAATAATATCATGGTGGTCTCCCGTCCGCCCATGCTTTGCGTGTGTGTACTCCCAGGGCTTAGTGTGCACGTACAGGGCCAGATGGGCACTTTCATGAGTGTGTGAGCGTGGATTACTCTGCCTGCTACATCTGGGTCTCCACATGGCACAGCAGACTACGGCGGGAGAGAGAGGCAGGCGGGCGGGCGTTGCCACCCCCTCTTCAAGGATGCCTATATGACAGCCGTGTTCTCCAGCAGGGCACTGGCACAAATGCCAAATGAAAAGGTCACATGTCCCCACTACAGCCGCAGGACCGTTGCAAAGCACTCTGCCATTTATATAGAGGTAACCTAACTATTTTTGAGTTAAACAAGCAGGCCTTCGACCTCCTTTATGTTCTCAGATAAAGGAACAGTATTTTCATGTTTCTTTAAAGTGATGTGTTAATTTTTGAGATTACAGGCACATTACTTTTTTAATGTCCTAAAGCAGTGAATCATAATCAGGGGTACCTGTACTCTAGAGGATATTTGGAAAGATTTAGATTCTGTTTTAGATTGTGAAACAGAACTTTGAAACAGAAATTATGAGCTATGGTGAAAGAAATATATCCACACATACACAGTTATTTCTGGTACTTGAATTTGATTGGCTTAGAGGTCTTATAGCCATGCATTATTCTACGAGTATTAGCATGGGAACAGTTTCCGCTTACAGAGTCAAGGAGAAGGAGCAAACCTACTACAATTTTACAAATATAATCAATGTTGTATTGCAGAATGTAATTTTTAAGTGAAAATGTAGTTGTTTAGAGTTCGGAATTTGAAAATGTGCTTTATATATATATATATATATATAGAGAGAGAGAGAGAGAGAGAGAGAGAGAGAGAGAGAGAGAGAGAGAGAGAGAGAGAGAGAGAGAGAGAGAGAGAGAGAGAGAGAGAGAGAGAGAGAGAGAGAGAGAGAGAGAGAGAGGTGTATCTCAATAAATTAGAATGTCGTGGAAAAGTTCATTTATTTCAGTAATTCAACTCAAATTGTGAAACTCATGTATTAAATAAATTCAATGCACACAGACTGAAGTAGTTTAAGTCTTTGGTTCTTTTAATTGTGATGATTTAGGCTCACATTTAACAAAAACCCACCAATTCACTATCTCAACAATTTAGAATACTTCATAAGACCAATAAAAAAAAATTTTTTTAGTGAATTGTTGGCTTTTTAGAAAGTAGATTCTCTATGGGGTTCAGGTCTGGTGAGTTTGCTGGCCAGTCAAGCACACCAACACCATGGTCATTTAACCAACTTTTGGTGCTTTTGGCAGTGTCAAAATCCTGCTGGAAAATGAAATCAGCATCTTTAAAAAGCTGGTCAGCAGAAAATTTCTTGGTAAACGGGTGCAGTGACGTTGGTTTTCAAAAAACACAATGGACCAACACCAGCAGATGACATTGCACCCCAAATCATCACAGACTGTGGAGACTTAACACTGGACTTCATGCAACTTGGACTATGAGCTTCTCCACCCTTCCTCCAGACTCTAGGACCTTGGTTTCCAAATGAAATACAAAACTTGCTCTCATCTGAAAAGAGGACTTTGGACCACTGGGCAACAGTCCAGTTCTTTTTCTCCTTAGCCCAGGTAAGACGCCTCTGACGTTGTCTGTGGTTCAGGAGTGGCTTAACAAGAGGAATACGACAACTGTAGCCAAATTCCTTGACACGTCTGTGTGTGGTGGCTCTTGATGCCTTGAACCCAGCCTCAGTCCATTCCTTGTGAAGTTCACCCAAATTCTTGAATCAATTTTGCTTGACAATCCTCATAAGGCTGCGGTTCTCTCGGTTGGTTGTGCATCTTTTTTTTCCACACTTTTTCCTTCCACTCAACTTTCTGTTAACATGCTTGGATACAGCACTCTGTGAACAGCCAGCTTCTTTGGCAATGAATGTTTGTGGCTTACCCTCCTTGTGAAGGGTGTCAATGATTGTCTTCTGGACAACTGTCAGATCAGCAGTCTTCCCCATGATTGTGTAGCCTAGTGAACCAAACTGAGAGACCATTTTGAAGGCTCAGGAAACCTTTGCAGGTGTTTTGAGTTGATTAGCTGATTGGCATGTCACCATATTCTAATTTGTTGAGATAGTGAATTGGTGGGTTTTTGTTAAATGTGAGCCTAAATCATCACAATTAAAAGAACCAAAGACTTAAACTACTTCAGTCTGTGTGCATTGAATTTATTTAATACACAATTTGTTTCACAATTTGAGTTGAATTACTAAAATAAATGAACTTTTCCACGACATTCTAATTTATTGAGATGCACCTGTATATATATATACACACACACACACACACACACACACACACACAAACAAACAGAGAATACAATTGAACACTGATTGTTTGGTGTCGATATGGAGTCTTAACTGACAGGACTGTGGGGAGTAGTGTTGTTTTTGGCGGCCTGTTTTAATTTTAGTTTTAGTCTAGTCTTTGTGTGAAGCTGTCATTTTAGTTTTTATTAGTTTTAGTCACGTTCATACTCTTTTTAGTCTAGTCAAGATTCAGTCAACTAAAAGTCTGAGCATTTTAGTCTTATTTTAGTCAGAATTATCCATGACTATTTTCGTCTAGTTTTAGTCGACGAAAACTGATGACATTTAGTCTAGTTTTAGTCAATGAAAATTGTATTTTAGTCTCTTTTTAATAATGCAATTCTATTTAACCCAGTCAATATAGTATAAGTACCTAGTAGTATAGACGAAACCAAAATTTTCTTTTAGCCAAACCCATTTCAAACAAGGTTATCTTATTATATTATTGTTACCTTATAGACTCAGGAATACATCCATTCCAGACACGGAAGACGCTCTGATTTGAATTTACAACATTTATTTTACCAACCAAACATGTTAGAAGTACACACACATAAATTTAAATAAATAAAAACAATAAATAAAATAGCATCACATGACAATGCCAGAAAAAAAATACATTCAAGTTTAACAAAGAGAAACAAGGTGCTTGACTGCTCGAGCTACAATAACATACTAAAAAGTGCAAATAAAATGTGTGTGTCTGTTACTTGTATTGCTTGTAAACTGAAGTCAGATGAAGCCGGTCATCGGTCCCTTTCTCTGTGTCATACTTAACTTTGTTTGTTGTCGTCTTCTACATAATGCTGCGAGTGGGGCTTGAGGAAGTGACGTCGCCTGCGTCTGCGCAGAGTGTTGCGGAATTGGGCTATTTTAACACTGTTGCCGCCGGTTGTTTTTCATGTCCGCGGGTTGAAGCGACCCCGATAACGTGATATTTAGCCCCTGGAATGCGAACTTTACCGGGGAACCCCCCTCGAAATGCGATTGGGCTAGTTTTGGGCTGGTTTTGAGAAGCAATTGGGCGGGTTTTGTTGCGAAAAACCTGGCAACCCTCACAGCCCCTGAAGTGAGACAGAGATACTGCAAAATAATAATAATAACGCGACAAAACGAGACGAAATAACGTTATAATATTTCGTTTCGTCTCGTTTTGGTCAACAAAAATGAAGAGACATTTTAGCATAGCTTTTATTTTGTAAACCACATTTAGTCTCGTTTTTATTCGTCAACGATATTGCATTATACATTTAGTCATCGTCACATGACCAGCATTTACGTTGCGTCTCTTCTCGTTTTCGTCACATGATAAAGGTTCGTTGACGACGATATTTAGTCATAATTTTCGTTGAGGAAAGCAACACTAGTGGGGAGTCCATTAGACAAGAAGTTCTAGAAAGCTAAAGTTCTTAAATTATTACAAAACTCTGGCTCCTAAAACAATACATTCACTTTAATACACCATATAATTTAATTTTGTGCTATCAACTTAATAAGCCAAAACTGCCTCTGGTGAAGTGTGTACTACAACAGATAATGTGATTTGTAGGAATCATAAATTAAATAGAACATGTGCAGCATACAGCTTGTTTGTGTCCAGGATGAAGCATGCTTGATATGTATTGTCTCTTGGCCAATTCTGCGGGATGACCTGCATTGTCATTCCCCTCCATTACTGGTGAGATAAACTGGTCATGTGGCTCAAGTGCTTTTCAATTTCCATGGAGTGCAGACTCTCCTCTTGGAAATGTAACAAAAATGCTCTCACCATTAAACTGCAGGTCAAATATGTAATCAGCTTGGGTCTTGGATGGGCTCAGACATCATAACTAGCTGTTAACCCACAGATGACAATCTCTTGCGCGACGAGCAGAGAACCTCTTGTTTTTCCTTCTCTCTTCCTCTCTTTATTTTCTTATCTTTAACGTCTCCCCAACTCAATCAAATTAAAAATGCACAGTTATTATAAGAAAAATTCTGATTATAGGGAGAGTCCACTCAAAAAGAAAATCTGTAATTATTTAGTCCATCACATTTCATCTCAAACCCCCATGAACTTAGTTTTTTCATAACACACAAAAGAAGAATTCTTGATAAACATACTGGTCAGTCTTTCCATGCAATTCCAATAAATTCCACTACATTAACAGAGCAAAAAGATCTTGGTAACACTTTACAATTAGGTGTCATTTGTAAACATTAGTTAATGTATTAACTAACAAGAACAAACAATGATCAATACATTTATTACACATTTTCTTCATCTTTGTTAACGTTAGTAATAAAAATACAGTCATTCATTGTTAGTTCATGTTAGTTCATAGTGCATTAACTAATGTTAACAAACACAACTTGAGATTTGAATAATGCATTAGTAAATGCTGAAATGATTTTAATAATGCATTAGTAAATGCTGAAATGAACATTAACTAAGATTAATAAATGCTGTGGAAGTACCGTTAATCTTTGTTCATGATAACTAATGTTGTTAACTAATGTTAACTAATGAACCTTATTATAAAGTGTTACCAAGATCTTTGTAAGAAACACTTTGTATGTATTTTTATATTTGTATGTGTGTGTGTGTGTAAATATCTATATAGTAGATATACTATAGTATATATAGTATATAGTAGCCTACAGTATAATATCGGATAGTATATATAAGGTTTCACACTAAATTAACTACATTAACATTAAATGAAATATCCAGACATTTTTATTATTCAGCCATTTCATTTTATTATACTATCCTGTTTCACATTATGGAAGTAAAATAGGTTGTAAACACCATTTTAAGCTAACTTTTATGGTTCAGATGAGTCACTTATATCTATTTAATGTCTGATAATAAAACATTGCATCGTAAAACAGAATCATCAACAATAACTGAAGCCAGATTTGTTATTTGAAAGAAGATCAATGATATGGGCATCTATTCAAAGTAACTTAGCTCTTAGCAGTGGGCAAACTTTAGTCTTTTAAGACTAATTGGCTGGGTTTATCAGTGATAAACAGATAGGGCACCTCGGCACAGCCTGTGAGGTCCAGGTGGACAAACACACTGTTTAAACCACAGGTGACATAGCAGGTCGCTTTGAAGCTCCAGTGCAGATTTGGCAGAGGGGTCCTCGGTGCCAAATGTCCAGGGCAGTGGGGGAGTTTTGATCTGCACTGTGCTCAGCTACCTGATGAGGCGGATTAAACAAAAGCCAGATAGCATTTGCATTTGATGTGTAAAACCCTGTGGCTATCTCAGTCAAATGACCTGCCGCTTGGCTTGACAGCAAAAACCTCCTCACAGCACTAAAATAAAGTGAGTGATTTTCTAAAGAGCATCCCATCATTCTGTTTGACGTGTTTGAAGATCCTCTCAGACAAGCTCCCCAGATCTCCGAAAAACAAAGTAGGAAGGATGAAAGATCTGCTAAGGTATCAGTAAAACCCACACAATGGTTTATAGTTAAAAAAGAAAGTATGTTTTTATGCCCTCTGTTTACAATGTCATTTCACACCAAAAAGGTTTGGATAATTAAGTTTCACAGGATGATGAATGAAAGGGTCTTATTGACACATGATAAATGAACATCTTTTTAATACAGTCCTTATAGGGAAGGCCTTGTTCTCATTTTTTATTGTGATGAATATTTCTCAGGGCAGATTTATTTTTTAAAAAGTAATATAATAATAATAATAATAACAATTTATAAATATATGATTTAATAATTATTATATTATATATAAACCATATATTGCCTCAGATAAAAATACGATACATGCAAGGTATTACCAAAATATGGTGATATTAGAAATATGTTTTAAAGATTTAGAAGATAAGATTAAAAAAAAAGCAAAAATATATGTGTAATTTTCTGTAATATAAGTTCTCTCTATAATTTAGAGGGGGAAAATTCTCCAGCACTACAAAAGTCGAAGAGGATCACTGCTATAACTAGGCTTGCCATCCAAAACTATTTACTGTAATAGAGTTAAATGTGTATCATTATCTCAGTTAATGTGTGCATGTATGAGTGGCCACAAAATCATCATTATTGACCTTTTACTGTGACGTGCATGGCATATTGTTGCGTGATATATGCAAATGAAAGACAACGTGATATTTCCAGCAGTCTGTTCTCGACCCTCTGTCCAGTATGAGTAAATTAAACAAATTACCCAGTGTCTGTTTGAGTACAGAGGCATATGAGGTTGTGTGGCCATGCTATTACTACAATGATAGCATGTCTGCACGGCCCAGCGTTAAAGGAATTACAGATTTTATCTGAGCACTATGAAATGCGTGGTCCGATTAGCTTATTGGATTGACTTGCTGTAATATGAAAGAGAGAATGGCTGTGCACAAGAGATGGATTAGGTTGTAATGATCCAGAATGGTGTTTAACTTTTATTTTTAAAATAAAAAAGAATAAACATTACTTTCTAGTTTTTTTTTTATTATATATATATATATATATTTAAATAAGTATCTGATGTTCAACAGTTCTGCATTTATTGGATTAAAAATACAGTTAAAAACAGTATTGTAAATAAAATAAAAAATACAATTTAAAATAACTACTTCCTATTTTAGTTTAGTTTAGTATTGCCAAACTATATTATTATGAAAAAAATATATATACCAAAGGAGTGACCAAAATAACCAGAAGTCAGATTTTAGGGTCCACCACCTCCAAAATCCTAAATTGAATTACCTGACCTCTCATGGCTTACCAGATGAACTCAAGAGCACACTGTAGTTTTATTGTGATGCAAATAGATGCGCCATTGCGATTTAAACAGTTCTAAAATGATGCACGGCTTGCCCAGATACCATCAGGAGATCCACAGTAACAGGGGCTGATGTCCGTAGAGGTCATTTAAAGCAATATGACACTGAGGCCTGACGTTGCAGAAAGTCCTTGCAGCCTGTCCCCTTGGTTTTGTCTCCGAGTTTGATAAAAACAGATGAAGCTCGGAGGGCAAGCATGTCATTGAATCATCGCAGATGCAAAAATCCTCCTCAGCTCAGCGCATTTTTATATATTTGTATATAAATAAAAAAAACTTGATGGATTGCAATTCAATACAGTTTTTCACTGCATATTTGTACTTTAAATATTACCAAGTCACCTCTTGGGTGTTGTGGGTTATGGCTGCATGAGCCAGAGAAGAGAACTTTGTCTTTCACCTGTAATCTGATGCAGAGAGCTGCAGTTGGCTGCAGCCCCTGCTAGTGATTTATGATTGAGGACGCGTTAATAAAAGTATCAAAACAATCAGAGCTCTGCTGGGGGAAGATACGGCCGTGTTACGTACATCATGCAGGACAGGCCTGGATGGGGAATCGCTATATGCTGGTAATGTGATGCTCTAAGATCGCTCCTTTATCCCATTTTAAAACCATGTGTGTGTTTTCTGTGGTTTACCCTCCATGGAAGGTGACGTCTTGTCTTTTACTCATAGCTGAAGCAGGCCAACACCCAGGATTGGGCCATAATTAATGAGCACATTATAACTTAAGATTCATATACAATATGTACTCACAGCGAGCATTGCAACAGGGCAAAACGAGGGTCAAATTATTTCACTATTTACTCGCACATCATGACATTGCTCATGCAAGGTGCACACCTCTACTAGCTTGATGCTCATTTAAACAAACTACAATAACAGTGACAATCAGAGAACAGAACATTAGTTCAGCCAAAGAAAATTCTGATGTTCCAAACAATTACATTTACTTTCATTTGGGCCTGTTTCTCACACAAAGCTATTATATAGCTTTAGTAAACTAACACACAATATTATTTTACTAATCATTTTATAATGATTATGCATAGATTTTGTCACTGAGTAATTTCAGTCACCATTCATTGTCACTGAATGGAAAACAGCTGCCAAGACATTCTTTAAAATTGACATGAAATTTAAAGCAATTCTGGAATTCATTCCTTAATATATAAAGCACACGCGCGCACACACACACAGACAGAAATATGAAATATGTGGAAAATTACATTTGGGTCAATTCCTCACACAAATATAGCTTCAGTCGATTTTTTTAATTGTAGTTTTTTATATTATTTCAGAAGACTTTTATTTTATTTATATTATTTAATAATATTTTTGTGTTAATTAGGATTTCATAGAGATTTTGCATAGTGTAATTTTGCATAATTTCACCATGTGCACAGTCACCTTTCATTGTCAGTTAATGGAAAAAAAATGACCGAAAAATTTAAAATAAAAAAATAAAATGAAATGAAATGAAGTGAAATGAAATGAAATAAAATAATACAAAATAAAGTAAAATAAAATAAAATAAAATTACAAGCAGTGTTGTGCAGCATTGTGTGTGTCCCCACAAAAAAACACAGTAAAACCAGAAATTGCTAATGAATCATACTATATATATATACATATATATATACATTTATATATGTTCAAACACAGTATGTTTTCTGTGAGGGTTAGGTTCAGGCGTAGGGCATAGAGTATATTTTCTACCATTTAAAAAATCATTGTAGGTGTGTGGATGTGTGAAAAATAGTGTTAAAAATTATATTATTGCTTTTTTAATGTCTCTTACAAAAGCTCTTCACAATTACAGTGGTCTCATGTATTCTTTTGTGCAATCATTTTTATACTTGTGGGGTCCTTTTTCATGATTATTGCATTTTTATTTTAATTTCCAGGCCCCACAAATCCAGAGAGCTGGCTTTGGAAGCACCTTAAAAGCATCCAGCCTGTTTTATTTGGATTTTTGTACCTTTAGCAGCATGGTCTAGTTTTTCAGGAGCTTCGCTGTGTGGGCCATCTGACAAAAACATGTGTCTGAGGGACTGAAACTAAATGTCACTCTCATTCCAGCATGGAGCTCAACTGCCCTTTCAAAACACATTAGAGGGAAAGAGGATCAGCCTATTGGTCCTACGGCTTCTACCCCTATATCGTCACTAACACAGACACATGATGGGCTTAAACCCTGAAAAATGCTTTTACGCTGACTTTGAGTGGTGATATTTCTCATCTGCTATAATATCACCTCTGAAACAACAATGACTCGGACCACTGCAGGGTGCTGCACCTTCTGGATGAATCCTTTAAAAAGTGGAGGTGATTGTAAAATTGTGGTTTCTTTGATTTTTTTTTTCTCTTTTTTTATGTCTTCACAAACTCAGTGTCATTTTGCAGGCGGCTTTGATGGATTTAACAGAGCGGCTGGATGGATGAAGAGCAATTTATATGTTAAAAGTATCTCAAAGTGCTGGGATGTAGTCTCCAACACCCCTCACTTAATTCTGCTTCCATCATTATTATTCCCGAAATCTCAAAGATTTTCTGTCAAGTTGTCTCAGCCGAACACAGAAATCATCTCCATGTAACACGGTGTTCTTGCAAGACAAATTTCACCCGACATGAACGATTGCACGCCGACACCGGCAAATGTAGAGTTGTGTGAATGTCAAGAGAGATGTGTAGAGCTTTTGTTCACTGCTTGGGAAAAAAAAGGAAGAAAAGAGAAAAAAATAGCTAGCAGCTCAATCCCTTTAGGAATGCATTAACAAAGCAGTTAAAATAATTCTAAAATTAATTTTAAAAAACGGAATCACAATCCAGCAAGCTTCAAATTAATCTTAAGAGATTTGCCCTCACACATTTGACACTTTTTTCACCTCTTTTGTCAACCGAAGCAGAACGTTTCTCAGTTATTTTTCTTCTTTCGAAATTCTTCCTCATTTAATCTCTTCAGTACTGGTCCAGCAACGGCTTTGGACTGTGTGTTTGTGGACGTTCTGGACTGACAGAGACGCAGCTGGTCTCATTATGTCACCAATGTAATTCATAGCGCTGCAAATTAGACAGACTGTGTGTGCGAGATCTTAAGCTCAGTTAGTCAGCGCGTTTAGAAAAAAACAACCCTACCATGAGCTAAATAGTTGGACAGAGAGAGGAACATTTGTTTGGCCATGCTTCGGGGTGTGAACAGAGTTGTATTATTTACTTTCAGGAAGTAATTGTTGCTGAGGGGGAAGGTGCTATGAGAAAGTGTGTCTTTGGTGTGATTTTAATTGGCTCTGGTGTAGAGCAAATGCTGAGAGGTGAGGGAGGTCAAAGCAAATCTGCTCTCCCCTAAAACAGCGATTCACATTAGAGATTGAGAAGAATAAGATCCCTGAAGTTGTTGAGTACTTGACCGAAATCTTCTTTTAATTATGTTGTCTAGATGGTTTTGTTTTTTTCTGTACATTTGATATGGCAGAGCACTTCATTGTCTCGCCTGTAGCAATAAGCAGTACCTTTAAACATGTTTTCACTCAGTGTTTTTAAAGGGATATTCCAGGTTTAATACCAGTTAAGCTCAATCAACAGGACTTGTGGCATAATATTGATTACCACAAAAAAAAATAATTTGGACTTTTCTCTCCTTTTCTTAAAAAAAGCAAAGTCTAAGCTACAGTGCAATCATGGAAGGGGCCAATCTATAAACATTCTCACTGTATCAAATGTATATAGCCACAACATGTAAACAATGTGCATGTTAACCAGATTTTTATGTAAAAAAATTGCCAGCTAACCTTTTCTGTATAAAATTCTATCCAATTTTACTTCATTGTCATGATAACGTAATGCCTAAAACTTTAAAATGACTATAACTGAAAAAAAAAAAAAAAAAAAAAATATTACAGCTCAAATAATACGCAAGTTTTAACAGAACTTAAAAAAGCTTCACATTTCTGCATTTAAATCCACCAAAAAGTGGCCATATTTAACTCACTGTAATTGTATTTATTGATTAATTTATTTGTAATAAGATAATGAAGGAACGATTTGAAATATTTTTTTTAAATAATCAACATTATTCCACACATGCTTTTGACTGAGACATTAAATCTGGAAAATTATTTTGGCTAAGGAGTTTCACAATGTGTGTAAACTATCACAATGTGTGCCACAATTCTCATTACCCCACAAAACATGGCTCAGGCTGAACACTTTCTGAAGACTCTTAATGTTCAGTCACAGGACCAACACTATAAATACACTAACTGGCCGGTTCTGTCTGTCAGCTATTTGGCCGGTGATAAGGTGCTAATTAGTGGCTCTTAGCATGAATACCACTTGTGAGGAACGCAACTCACATTGGCATTGTCGCCAAACATTTGAAGGACCAATGTACCCCGCCTCCTCCCAACCATAACCCTCGCGAACCATCTCCAAGACTTAAAAGATGTCCCTATTAACACTGGCAACCAGTAACCTGTTTTTCTCTCCTCCTCAGCAAGTCCAGTCTGACGAATTAAGCTAGTGGAGTCAGTAGATTAAGATAAGAACTTATCTTCTGCTTTGAGAAAGACTTTTTCATATGCCGTATATTTCCTCACATCACATTCTCGCTCCATTTGTGCAGTCACTCCTTTAGTAATTATAGTGGTGCGAGGTTGGAATAGGAAGAGAGGGTTTTTAACCCCGTCATGTACTGACCTTTGCTGCCTGAGGGCGGGAAGGTTTCACCGAAAGACTAATGCTAATATTCATTTAGCCTACGCCCCAAAGAGCTGCATCAGGAACCTCTCTCCCGTCAGGTATGTGCGATGATGGTTCTGGAGAATGAGTGCTTTGTGCTATCCGATCTTATTAAAGCAAAGGATGGATTCACGGGGCTAGCGAGCGAGAGCTGATGTAGCTCTTCCATTTCCAAAAGCATCACTTAGAAATATTCAACAAGGCTTCACCACAGGAGAGCCCCAAGCCATTTTTAATGCCCTTTTAAAGTTCAGCGCAAGCACATGCTCTATTGAACTGTCTTAAAAGGAATCGCTGGAGAAATGTACTGCCGTGATCCATTCCACCTGATCTTAGTCATACTTAAAAGTGTTAGGGCAGAGAACATCACAAAGGAACGGCACGATCAACCCTCAGATCTAAACATCAACACAGCCGACAGCCACACAAACAGTGCGTATGAATCAGGCTTTTAATTTGGACTCCATAATTTCACGAGTTGTTTCTCACCCCCACCCCCTTTAACTTGAGCCAAGCTAAATATTTGATTGAACGAGCTGGACTGTGATGCCTCTAATCTATTTTTCTTTCTCTAACATTGCATTAATGTGCAAGTAGCCTCCTTTCACTCCCAGCAGGAATCTGCGAACACTGGCATTGGTTCTGATTAATCCTTTGTGCCTTTGTGGAGTTGACGCAGATCCGCAGAGGCCTAAACATACCCTGAGTGATGACCAAAGATCACTGGAAATGTCACACTGTAAACAGAAACATAATCAAAAGCCCTTTTGCTTTTTCAAGGCTTTTGTCTGGAAGTCTGAAAAAACACCTTGTTGACATTCAGACCCCATTTGGCCTCGATAATTATGGTGGATACACTTGTTTTCTCAAGTAAAGTGAAGCTCTTGTTTACCAAGTTCTGAGACCAGCAAACCATCCCTCTCTGGTTGTAGTGTGTGAGTCTCTTAAATAATGAAAACTGAACAGAGAGGGCATCTAGATGATATTTTCCATTTTAATGGTTTTTAAGCAGGGGAAACTACATGAGAGTGAGCAGAGGAGATGTGAGAGGGACTGGCTCCCTGGGACCTAAATGGCTTTTGGGCATGCGATATGTCTTTGATGTGGGGCCTAACAAGCATCAAACTCGCTTCCAATGGCACTTCACATGCAGCCTGATTGATGTAAGTATTCTATTTGTGTGGGGCACATAGCAAGTTGCGCCAGCTGTACCTTTAATTTGAAATTCACTAATGTCTCATACTAGATAACATTAAGGGTGATCTTGTTAGCTTGTTCTAAGTCTCATCCGATTTTTTTGCTCTCGCATGTTCTTGGCTTCACAGTGCTCAGCGTGAACACAAGTTCTTGGATTGTCGCTACGCTTGTCAACATGCAGCATAATGGTATTTGAAATTATTTGCACAGCGGATCAAATTTGCCACCAGAATGCATTAAAAATTCAAAATCACAAAATCAAACAGCGGTCGCTCTTCAAAAATGTTTGATGTTTGTGTTGACTGAGCAGTGGTGGAAGATCCTGTAAACACAATTATTTCAATTTCGTAAATGTCTTAGGGTCAATGACGCCACGATAAAGAAAAGGAAAAATATTTTTTTTAAATCTAGTTTAAAACACATGTGCCATGTACTCTTCATAATCATGTTGGTTCCGTATAGTTTTGAAAAACTTTTACACTAAAATGTTTCAATGTAATGAATCTAAAAATGTGATGTGGTTCATCTTTCAAGTCAAAAGTATTGGTCACCCTTTATATTAGGTGGCCTTAACTACTATGTACTTGCATCAAAAAATAAGTACAATGTACTTATTGTGGTCATATTGTATTGTAAAACACTTTTGCTGCTCTTGAGGTGGGATACGGGTAAGGTTAGGGACAGGTTTGGTGGTATGGGTAGGTTTAAGGGTTGGGTCAACAGTGTAATTATAAATGTAATTACAGAATTACATATAGGTATTTTTTTAAATATAAGTAAAATGTAAAAACATGTATGTACATAATAAGTGCATTGTACCAAAATTATTAATTTAAATGTTAGTACATAGTAAAGGCCACCTAATATAAAGTGGGACCAAAGTATTTATTTCTCACACCTTGAATATACATGTGTGTACACCTCTTAATTATTGTTTAAAAAAGGGATTTTAAGTATATATATTTAAAAAAAAATTATTTATTTTTTTACAGTTATTAATTCATAAATATCAAAGTTTTTGAGGAGTCACACCTCATAAAAAGGTCAAATTATTTGATATTTTAAGAGACTTATTGACACAAGTCATGATCTACAGGGTTAATGTTGGTTGCGAATATTAATAAACCATTACACAGTTTACAGTTAAATTAATTTTGCTGCTTTCATCACAGATATAAATTTCACATTTTGTCAAATATATAAACAAAAAGTATAAACAAAAAATAATAAAATAAATTAATAGATAGAACAAGAAAAGCTGCATCACATCATTAACCCCTTAAAGGTCCATGAGCAAGAGATGAAAAAAGTACCTTTCTGATACTTTTTTTTTTTAACACAAATACCAAATCATGTTTCTAAGTCATACAGTTCCAGTGGTCAGTAGAGCTACAAAATAAGGTCTCCCAGTAGGTTGTCCGTAGATAACATTTCAAAGGATGGATAAGCAGGTCTCCATTATTTCGAGGCTGATTGCTTTGACAAAGCACATTAAGGGGGTCACGCTCTTTGTGTTGGGCACTGCAATTGTGTGTCTGCCACAGTGATGGATAACACCTAGATGAGCTGGCTCACAATTGGCCAAGAATGCAGACAATTATTAGACATAAGCTTAGGTGAAAAACACAAAGGCCTTCCATAAATCATGCACAATCTCGAGTAAATATTGTCTTGTCATCTAGCTATTTGCTTAGCAGCTGGGTGTGTGCATTGTGTCGCTAAATTGATTCACGGTTCAACTGATGGCAAATGTAATAAAACAACACTCAAAAAAGGGTGATAAATTCAAAGGAATCCTTGAGAGACATCCACTTTGTCCTCTCGGAGCCTCGGCACAGAGATAAGCAATGCCAGATACAGTGACGGCTTTCCGGAATGAGTCTAAATTGTAATTTGAATCTGGAGATTGTATCTATGCAAATCTGTGGTCTGAAGCTGTGAAAGAGGCAAGAAACAGAGCAGCTGATGCCTTGTGCTGGAATATGGCGCCATCAAATAGTTTATTCATGCCCGCGCTTGTAAAAGTCACCCCTTCGCAAACAGGAGCATTTGCATTTGATGATGCCCTTCCAAAGGAGACGTCTCGAGCTTGATGGCTTCTTCACATGCTGCTTTTTTTTTTTTTAAAGATAGGAAGAGCCCAGAGAACAATGCATTGTGTTTAATTAGCTCCTTTATTGGTGAGCTAATGAAGTTTGTTTTACAGATATGCCAGAGTATATAAAGTGCATGGAAACGACAGGCAGATAAAGGAGATTTTATAAAACACCTTTTTATTGCCTTGTCGTGTGTGTTTTAGCATTCCGACGGGCCTCTCGTATACATAGACGTGACACAGTAGCAAACTCGTTGGTACATCTGGTGCACATGCACATTCACGACGCGAGAGGAAAGAGAAAAGCTTTTAAAAAAAAACAATTTTAACTAACTGCTACCACCGCTCTGGCACAACACGAGGATGCCCTTGGCATAAATACATCTACATGTTCATTTGGTATATTAAGAGAGGCACATAGTTAAAGAGTGTTCATTACAATTGTAAATTTCCGCCCTGGGGCCCGTAGCCCAGTACTTGATTACATGGGGTCTGCGCTCATGGACACAGCCTGAGTCGGATTGAAAGTCCAGTGCACCTAATTAATTTCATTAGAAAGTGAAGTCATCTTCTAGCAGGAATTAATATTTGGAGCGTCATGTTGCTAATTCATTTCCAGATTTAATTAGCTCAGAGAAGAAATGTTGCTTGGGCAAGAGGACTTTTTAATTATCAGCTTGGATAAATTTGAAAATGTTGATGCCTAAGGGTTGAGTTAATTAAAACCTGCATTATTTTAACTTTAATTAGCTCCCATCTTTGTTTTGCTCCACCATATGGCCATGTCCTGTAGTCAAATTTAGTTAATTAAGCTAATTAAGCTAATCATTTTAATTACTCAAGACAATGTGATTGGATAGAGGATGACTACAAGTTTATGGCCTAGTACTTGTTATTCATTAAGTTGAAGGGACAGAGTTATTTCTGATTGCAGTTGGCAAGCATCGCCGGGCTGTGACAAGCGCTGAGATATTAAGGCTGAAGTATAATTGCATTCCTTGATAAAAACAACATGTCACAAGCACAACTCTTTTAAAGAGGAAAATAATTTAGAGCTACATCTATTAGCATTCCATGGCCCTCTCGCCGATATCTGATTAAATGCTGCAGAATCGCTCAAGTGAGAGGAGCCCCTTTCTCTCCCCCCGACCCGCTGACCACACTCTCAAACCTGCGATCGGTCGCTCGGGTAATGACACACACGCAGTTTTGAGATTAAACGTTATTAAATTCAGTCATGTATGTCTGGGTGGCGCTCTCCGAAAGGAGTGTTTACACTCCTCTGTGCTTTCTCTCTTGGTCATGTAGAATCACACGTGTTCTTAGCAGAAGAAAGTGCTCCGATCTCGCATTCTAATGTAGTAGACCAGCATTTTTCATCAATTCGTGTAATACGTCAACAGAAGAAAAGTTCAAGACTCGATCGCCCTGGTGGTTTTGAATACTTTGGCACTTTTGGTGTCAGCAAAGAGCCAGCAAATTCCTCAACAGAAGCTGCTAACAAACAGACGTCTGGAGTCCCTCAGGGGGGTCCGAATGTCCACCCTCACTCCTACCCCCCATCAGGACCCGGATCTGACCGGCTAATTGAGGATCTTCGCATGCCTGTTTGCTTCTGGGAAGAGCCATTTGTCCCTCTGGGCCAACAACTGTATGTTGAGCTACACATCATGTCCGCTTGGTAACCGCCCAACAGATGCAGAGGCCAAGTGCGGTAATGAAATAATACAGCCAGACATCATGTCCATGGTTTCCATTATTGTTAAAGATTTCGGTTGCCCAATAGCACCACTTAGGTAATTTGTTTCTGTGTATAATCCTGTTGGCTGCTATTAAATTAAACCAACTGGTCATTTGGGTTTGGGGGACTATAAATAAATCCTGTTGCCACGAGGCACGGGCAGTATGTGTTGTATCTCATTTGATTAAGGGGGAAGCACTTTATAATTTCATCTAAAAAAAATGTGACCTCACTGGGTCGACCACCATCAGATGATCCCAACTAATGGCTAAAGTAGTTAATTACTGTCTCTAATGTAGTCACAGTCTCACTCATATCCATAACCAGTGATTTCTTTCTCTAATACTAGAAAATCTAAATCATAATCAGGCTCATTTTCAGATTTAATCACAAGTTTGGGACTATTATACCTGTATGAGATGTTTGGTAATCATTGTAATTGCCTCTCAGCTATGTAAGTGTTGGTCATGTAGTTTGGTGTGAGTTGGGCAGGACGAGATTGAGTTGTGCTCTGGCATGAAGCCAGAGGGAAGCAGAAGGCCCAGCAGCGCTGCTGTGTCTCTCTCTCAGAACTCTTTGTGATGGACTTATTAGGCAGTTTATGCTGAATTAACACCTGGGGAATGTATGTGTGCACACCATGGCATGCTTGACGGTATGCTTGAACACTTATCCTAGCTTTTGTCAAAGTCACATTTTAGCAGTTACACGATCAATGTGCAACTGAACACTGCATTAATTAAATACAATTATTTTGCATATAAATATCTATATAGGTGTTTCTGTAATATAGCACATAGGTGTTTCTTCAACTTCAGGCACTTTATGTCCCTGGGGTTGATTTTTATTAAAACGACCAGATTTCAACTTTTTTTTCTTTTGATTACATGAAGGTCACATTTACACTGTGTTGTAAACTTTTTATTTCTATTAAGTTTTCAATGCCTTTAGTGTATAGATTTTACTGGTTTTCCCTTTTTGCAGCCAGATGTTCAACATCAAACCCTTAAAATTCCTTATATTACATTTTAAAAGCGATAATCTGAACTGATAAGAGTAAAATAATTGTTCTCCATTTATTGTGAATGTACACAAACTACATAACTGCCCGCAGTTCCTCAGCATCATTTCCACCATGACCAATCAGTGCTTGAGATGAAAAAAACACAGGTGATGAAAAATCAAGGTAAATATCACCTGTGAACAGATTTTTTATTGCCTATCATTTTCAAAGCTGTAATTTGTAAAATAATGCATAAGTCTGAATGTGTTATTTAAGTGTGTGCATTTATAGGATACAGCAAATGTTAACTTTCAAATTAGCCTTCATTTAGCCTTAGCCTTAAAGGGATAGTTCACCCAAAAATGAAAATTCACAAATGAAAAATGAAGCCCTTCGTTATTCTTCGGAACACAAATTAAGATATTTTTGATGAAATCCGAGAGTTTTCTGACCCTGCATAGACTGCAACGCAAATACCAGAAAGGCCCAGAAATGTAGTAAGGACATTGTTAAAATAGTCCATGTGACCAGTGGTCCAACCGTAATGTTATGAAGCTACAAGAATACTTTTTTGTGTCCTTACTACATTTTTGGGCCTTGAACGTGGTAGTTGCATTGCTGTCTATGCAGGGTCAGAAAGCTCTCGGATTTCATTAAAAAGTCTTAATTTGTGTTGCGAAGAAGAACGAAGGGCTTAAGGGTTTGGAACAACATGAGGGTGAATAATTAATGACAGGATTTTCATTTTTGAGTGAGCTATCTCTTTAAGGTGCTTAACACATCACATTAACAAAAAAAACATCAAACTTCAGTGAGCAAAAAATGTGATTTTATTACAAATATGTCATTTCTACCACAGAATGTTATCAAACACAATACATAAATGTGACAGAGACGACACTGTGGTAGAAATGATTTTCATATGTTAGTGGATAAATCAATTAATATAAATAAGTGAGAATGTGAAAAGTGTTTTAAGAAAGTTTATTTCCAAACGTCTACAGGGCTAAAAGCACAAATAGTTTAAGAAACACCCACACGATCCATTATACTTTGCCTTAACTGTATAACAAAACAGCTACCTTTTGACACCAAAGACTTACCAGAGCTCAAAATAAGTTATATAAGTAATAAATAAATGCATTAATGTTTGTGTCAAATACAGTTCAAAAACAGACGGATAATAATATCATGTCTCTGTGAAGTTTGCTAATTATTATTTTTTAGGCCGACCCTGTTGATCCCGCGCCCAACAGGCCCCAGCGAGACAGGGCTTAATAGATTAACTAACAGAAGGCTGCCGATCAGGGCCCAGCCAGTTGACACCAGGAGTAGCATCTGCTCAAAGGCCATCTCCCTCCACCCAGGGCCAGCGCCGCCTCACAAACCCCGGCATGGAAGCTCCATCCTGGGCCTCTTGCTAATTCTGCCTCCCCCTCCTCTCCTCCTACCACCGGCGGCATCGCCAGCCCCTCTATGACATAGTGGCTAATTAGAGACATGCATATATTTATGACTGCGTTCATTACAAGAGAGAGGCTGCAGTCTGCCTTTGTGCACCTAAACAAACCTGCTTTCCAGCTTCCAGCTCACGCGCCGCCGTTCTGACTCCTCTGTGAAACAGTTACGGCAGTTAACCAGGGAGCCAGCTTGCAAACTCTCACAGAAGAAAATAAATATATAAGCGTGAGCTCTAAGGGGATAAGCCACAAGCAAAAGAGAAACCTCTTCGGGGTCCATTTGAGGCTGCTTGAACTACATGTTTAATTATATGTAAAGGTCAGGAGGAGTGAAAGGGAAGAAATGCCAGACAGAGGGGCTGTGGTTAAGGCTCTGTTTTCTGCCTAATGATGGTCTCTTCTTTTAGTGCACACTCAGCTAACATCCATCACCCACAGCTGCATCCCACAGAATTAAAAGCACTTGGTAACTCAGACAGACAATCAACCTGAGATAGCTCCTTGTGCATTTAGAGCCTGAAAGTTCTTAAACGTAGTGTGTGATTTTTTTTTTTCATTTTAAAATACTTTCTCTTATCCATCTTTAATATGCAGAGATGCCTATAAGCCATTTTTATTATTGTGAACAATGTGGCTCTGTGTCCCAGAGCTGCAGTGATCATGTATTTATGTAGGCCAACCCGGAAGTTATCATAACCTTGGTTCCCTCAACAAAACACAGAAGTAAAAAGACATACATTGGTATAACATAATCTATAAACCACGTCAGATGACTTCAACATCACTAAGCTGTCAACAACTCTTTATTTTAAAAATATTTTCCCTGAAAGTTTGAGTTAAGCAAATAGTTTTCAAGAGTGTGATTAGCAACACAATGAGGCTATAAAAGTGGACTAGTGAATAGATGAGTTTATATTAAGTCCCACATTTTTTTAAAGACAAGTAAAAGCTTAGTCACAAGACAGTATTGCTGATGTAATAAAGCATGAAAATATATTGAGCTTAAGTTAACCACAGACTTTATTTGGGCATTTCATCAAAAACTCATGCAAAAAACCTATTGACTTCCAGAGGATGAAGCTAGAAATGGTAAAATTCTAACTTGTTTCCAGGTTTTGGCCTACAACGCATTACAGCATCTCGACCAGCTCCACATAGCAACACTGATTTGTTGACCAATGATAGACAAAGGAATATTCCAGGAAAACCTGCTTAAAAGCAGTCTTAATTTTATAATTATGCTTGGTGATGGTATTAGTGCAGAAATTACACACTTCAACTTTTGATAAAAATGGGAAGAAACATTCAGAAGTGAACAGACATGTTTATGAATATTAAAAATATGACATTCACCCTTATGATTCTGTTAATTCAAGGTTTTTCTTCAGTAAGATACTGGTCTGTTTTCTGCTGCTTTCACACACTGCAAACGTCAGCTGAACTTTCGGCTAGACTAGATCCGCTCTTTCCTCTGTTGAAGGAAATTATGAACATTTGCTGCACAGATGCACCTTAAATCAGGTCATGTCTTTCTGTAACCTGTGACTTGCACTGACATACAACAACCCCACATTTTTAACTCCCAAAACACATACACCATCAAAAACAAAGGTCTGGAAACACTTGACTTAATTCATGTTTCTAACAATCATAACCTTTTGATCTAAAGACTTTTGCTGAAATGTTTGAAATTTGTTGTGTAAATAATGTCGATTATGACAGTCATTACAAATAATTGTTTTGTTTTGTTTGCAACCCTAAAAAGGACAAGCAGTCTGGAGAATGGATTTTTTTTGTTTGTTTTGTTTTGTTTTGTTTTGTTTTGTTTTGTTTTGTTTTGTTTTGTTTTGTTTTGTTTTGTTTGCAACCCTAAATTGGACAATCAGTTTGAAAAATAGATGGATGAGTGTTTTTTATTTATTTATTTATTTATTTATTTTATTATATTTTTTTGTCAACACTAAACAGTGTGGATATAACATAGAACTGAAGAAACTAAAATATAAGATGGTTTCAACTGGAGTCACTATATATTTCCCATTGTTTCATTTTATATGTTTCAGTGACATTTTTATTTTTCTAAAATGTATAAAATGATAATTAAAAAGAAAAAGAAATGGGTAGGTGTGTCCAAACATTTGACTGTTACCGTAAATATCTCAGGAAACAATACGCAGGTGCATCTCAATAAATTAGAATGTCGTGGAAAAGTAATTTTTTTCTTGTAAGTTATTTCAAAAAGTGAAACTTTCATATATTTTAGATTCATTGCATGTTTTTTTGTTTTAATTTTGATGATTAGGCTTACAGCTCATGAAAGTCAAAAATCAGTATCTCAAAATATTAGAATATTTACACTTGAGTTTCAATTAATGACCATCCCTACAGTATAAATTCAGGGTATCTCTTGTTCTTTGAAACCACAATAATGGAGAAGACTGCTGACTTGGCAATGATCCAGAAGGCGAACATTGACACCCTCCACAAAGAGGGTAAGTCACAGAGGGTCATTACTGAAAGGTGTGGCTGTTTACAGAGTGCTGTATCAAAGCATATTAAATGCAAAGTTGACTGGAAGGAAGATTTTGGGTAGGAAAAGGTGCACAAGCAACAGGGATGACTGCAAGCTTGAGAATACTGTCAAGCAAAGCTGATTCAAACACTTGTGAGAGCTTAACAATGAGTGGACTGAAGCTGGAGTCAGTGCATCAAGAGTCACCACGCTCAGACGTCTTCAGGAAAAGGGCTACCAAGCCACTTCTGAACCAGAGACAACATCAGAAGCGTCTTACCTGGGCTGTGGAGAAAAGTAACTCAGTGGTCCAAAGTCCTCTTTTCAGATGAAAGTAAATTTTGCATTTCATTTGGAAACAAGGTCCCAGAGTCTGGAGGAAGAGTGGAGAGGCACAGATTCCATGTTGCTTGAAGTCCAGTGTGAAGTTTCCACAGTCAGTGATGATTTGGGCTGCCATGTCATCTGCTGGTGTTGGTCCACTGTGTTTTCTGAAGTCCACAGTCAACGCAGCCATCTACCAGGAAATTTTAGAGCACTTCATGCTTCCTTCTGCTGACAAGCTTTATGGAGATGCTGATTTCATTTTCCAGCAGGACTTGGCATCTGCCCACACTGCCAAAGGTACCAAAAGCTGGTTCAATGACCATGGTGTTACTGTGCTTGATTGGCCAGCAAACTCGCCTGACCTGAACCCCATAGAGAATCTATGGGGTATTGTCAAGAGGAAGATGAGAGACACCAGACCCAACAATGCAGATGACCTGAAGGCCGCTATCAAAGAAACCTGGGCTTCCATACCACCTCAGCAGTGCCACAAATTGATCACCTCCATGCCACGCCGAATTGAGGCAGTAATTAAAGCAAAAGGAGCCCCTACCAAGTATTGATTACATATACAGTAAATGAACATACTTTCCAGAAGGCCAACAATTCACTAAAAATGTTTTTTTTTATTGGTCTAATGAAGTATTCTAATTTGTTGCGATAGTGAATTGGTGTTTTTTTTTTAAATGTGAGCCTAAATCATCCCAATTAAAAGAACCAAAGACTTAAACTACTTCAGTCTGTGTGCATTGAATTTATTTAATACACAAGTTTCACAATTTGAGTTGAATTACTGAAATAAATGAACTTTTCCACGACATTCTAATTTATTGAGATGCACCTGTATTATGTTTATAGTCACCTAGACGGAACAGAATGAGATGGTAGTTTCCAGGGCATTATATGCTCCACTATGTTATCACTAATCACTGGGAAAAACCATTATAGGTTAAGGAATTCAGGCAGGGTCAAGTTCTGGCATCCAAACAGAAATTAATATAAGTTACAGGTCGGAGACTAAGAGGTGTGTGTGGGATGAGATGGGAATGGACAGATAGATCCTAAGCAGATCCCACTCCCCTTCATGTAATTGCAGAGATAAGGAAACTCATGCAGCCTCTTGGGCAGACAGTTTGGTGATTTACAGCTCTTTAATGGTCTCAACTTCAAAGCCTCCTAGAAAAATCATTAATAGATATATTTAACAATGTGAAACATTAGTCATTGCTAACACATTCTCTCAGCTGCAGTGTTTCAGAAAGAAACCCAAAAGAACCGATTTCAAATGCTTTATTAATAGGTAAAGAGATATTTTTTTTATCTCCTTTTATCTCTCCTTTCCTCCACTCTTACTTTTTATGCAAGCTTGAAAAAGCTGGCTAAAATAATGCCTTGTTAAGGCACAGCATTAATTTGCTTGTTGAAGCAGATAATTAATTTGCTATATGATCTTCCATTCTCTCTCCCATATGATTTCACTCACTTTAGGTCTTCCTTACACTTTCTGCCTACTTAAAGCCAGCCCATCCTGAAGCTGTACTGTAACATCTATTTCCTAGCATGTTGTTGTGCTCATATGGGTAATGTACGTTTGAGTCTGACCTGCAACATCTTCTGAGTCCAGTTCCCCTTTATACTCCCCATTAACAACCTGTTTCCACACAATCTCAGTTTGTAACTAGATTATGTTTTGGTGAATTAGTGGCTAATTTGTATACATTCTCATTTATACATTTTTGTACAATCTGCTTATAGCCCAGTTAGATTAAGGGGTGGACCTTCTTATTTATTTATTTATTGGTTTATTTATCTGAATTACCTCGTGTAACCATTTGAAAGCATAAACACCTACATGTAAATACCTCTGTTTCAACACTTTTTGGCATATTGATATGGATCCTGACATTCATGAAGAACCTTTAACATTCATGGAACATTGCCATTTCACAAACGGTTCTTTAAAATGTTCTTCACAGGTTTTTTGGGGAACCAAAAATGGTTATTCTATGGCATTACTGCCAAAATCCTTTTGGAACCTTTTATAAAGAGTGTATTGTACATTCAGATTTTATATAACAAATAAAACATTCACAAGACATTAAAAAAGAACCGTAAATGTATAGGCCCTTTGCTCTTAATGTGGAGCCTATGGCATTAGCCCTGAACTGGAAGTTGAATCATTGTTAGAAAATCCGCTAGTGCCCTCAGAGAGACAAGAAGACTTGCAGAATTTCTAACAAGGGGTCTTTTCGACATCTAGGCTGACTCTGGCTGATTAATGAAAGCATTTGGTGACCTTTTGCTGTTCTTATGGAAGGTTCGGCCCTCTGTTCAGGGACTCTGGCCCCGTCCCTCCTCTCTTAGCTCAGAAGAGAGACCTCCATCCTGGTCAGCCACACTGAGACTCATTTTATTTTGACTTTACTTCCTCTAAACATTGTTTATTTTTGTCTTGTAATTAAATGTTCTTTGCAATATTTGTTCCCTGTTTCGTAACGAGTTAAGCTATTTAAAAACAATAAACATTTGTTTAGCAACTTGGTTACTTCCCTCTTTTGTTGCACTGCACTTAAATTAGTTCCTCTAATGCTAATACAACTGCTATGTGATCCTGCAGCTGCTTGATATTTTAATTTTCTGGGTGGTGTTTGCTAATTGGTGAAATTAGTGGGTAGCAGCAGATGAAAAGATCCTGGGTAAATGAGTTGCATTAGGTCTGCTGCTGAGGTTTTCAGATTGGGCTTCTCAGCCTGGGCCTTTCTTGCACTTCATCAGGGAGACGTACACATGCAGTTACCCACCGAAGCGCAGTGAAAAATCTATCAGAAACACCAGTGTATTTATTTCCCTCAGTGGGGATCTGATTGATGAACACACCCACATACACACACAAAGAAAAAAACACCCAGAGGAAGTTTAAACTTCAAATGATCCCACTTTACACTGGCATTTTCGGTTTAGTCCCTGCATAGCGATGGCGGTTATGAAACCTTTTCATTGTGAACGTATTGTGAGTGTGTCTTTGGTCTCGCTGTAGGAGTCTGTCTGCAGTCGGCCATGCTTTCAGGGGCTGACCGACCAGCCCAGCACTTAAGAGATGGAGCACTGAGTGTTGTCGCGAGCCACGACTGGCTTAATGCATTATTATTGTTACCACATTCCCTCACTGAATGCTCCAAAGGGAGTGAAGGCTCAGAAAGGCTTTTCAGAAGCCCAGTCTGAGAAAACACACTTCCATAAATAGCTGAATTGGGCCTGGGTATGGATTGGTCATGTTTTTTTTTTTTTTTTTTTTTGCTCATTCCCCCCTGAAGTGGGAAAGAGGCGGAGATCTTTCAGAACACAGAAACTGGACAAAACAGCTGAAATACTTTAGACATTGTGAGATGGTATACAGTATATATATATATATATATATATATATCAAAATACAATATCAAAAATACAATTAAAACAGTAATATTGTGAAATATTATTACATTTTAAAATATCTGTTTTCTATTTAATATTTTAAAACGTAATTTGTGATGGCAAACCTCAATTTTTAGCCACCATTACTCCAGTCTTCAGTGTCAAATGATGATTTGATGCTCAAGAAACAATTCCTATTATTATCAGTGTTGGCTTTTAAGCTTCAAAAAGGATGCAAATTGCCATAAGAAGTATCATAATTTCATAAAAGCGGTTCATATGTTATATTTTACTATCATTTTAATACTGTTACAGGAAACAGCTAAAAACTTCAGGCAAAATAAATAATGACCATTCCCTCCAGTGAATTATTAACCGCTGTGACCAGATCATTGAATCAATGAGTTGAACTCAAAAGAACGATTCAATATAACTAATCAGACACTTAAAACTATGACAAATTTCGGCAACACTTTATTTTAAGGTGTCCTTGTTACACATATTGTATGTACTTACTATTATAATAACAATAAATTATGCATAATTACATGCAAGTAACCGTAGACCAAACCCTACCCAAGTACATGTAGTTAATTAATATTACTCGCTACTTAAATGTATAATTACACTGTAACAAGGACACCTTAAAATAAAGTGTAACCCAAATTTCTCATAATTGCTTAATTCTTTTCTTAATTTCTTCAGTAAGCATCAATTCATTTGTAGTTACATGTAAATAAGCGATGAGTACATTATTCAAAATTTCTCCTGAGTATTTTAGAGTGAACTTTTACTTTAAAGAACAAGAAACCGCATAACGCTGCAGCAAATGTGAAATTCAATCCAAAAATATAGGGTTGAATCATTTTCAAATGACACCATTAACCTTTTGGTTAAATGCTTTTGTACTTTGGAAGATAAAACCTAATAGCGTGTATGTGTGTGCTTGTTTGTGCGCAGCTCCACGTGTTTAGTGCAGCTCTCGTCAAGGTGAGTCAAGACTTTCTGAGAGTAAAAGGGAGCAGAGTTACTAATGGAGGTGAGTCTCTTCTTTTTGTGTAGCGGAAAAATTAAGTATCCTTTAAATGCGCTTTTCCGAGAGTCCATTGTCCGCCCCTGGGGGATAGGAGGACAGAGTGAAAGGGTGGTGCTTTCAATCTCATCGCATTACACGAGCATTTACATGATGGACAGGAAGGCCGTTTACGAAAAGTGAGCCCTCTCGTTGTCAGGAGCTAACCCTTTTAGCTGAGAGAAACCATGCCCTTCTGGAGCCGTTCACAAGTGCGTTAGCAGCACACCCATAATGGCCGGGATTGGGTTACCCCTTTACTTTAGGGCAAACAAGACTAGCCTTAATTGCCTTACCAATATTTGCATGTCCCTCTTCGTGTTATCGAACACCCCGCTAAGTAACTGAGCACCTCCACCCCTGCTCTATTTTAAGTTGTTTGCAGATGCCACAGAAAGGCAGTTGAAACAGTACAATTACTAACCAGATTTCACACGTCTTTCAGATGTCTTGGTTTCACCCGCGGGTCCCTTCATTGGCTTGCATGTCTACCTGATACAATATTTCACAAGGTGGCATCCTTGATTAGTGTTGACCTTTTGACAGACCGGACATTGATACCTTGCGGAGGGTTACGTGTTTAAACACGGTCGAAAGATAAGACAATGTTCACGCGTGTTTAATTATTGAACCTATGGGTTAATTATTCATGTCCATAATATGAGTATGTGGCTGGAGTGGGCGAGATAATATTTTCCAGAGAATGTCTTTTAAAAGGACATACCAGAGTATTGCAGCCAGCTGGCTGGAGCTGTATTAATGACTGAGAGAGCTCAGTTGTATGAGGATGGGCATAATGGTAAATGCATGTACGATTCGCAAAGAGCTCCGGCCCGGAGAGTGACTGGGGAAAAAAAGAGGCCTTTTAGAGCAATATGGGCTGTTTTAACACAGCTCCACTCAAGTACCGTGATGCTCTACGCCTAATGAGAAACTTGGATCCCAGCCGTCGGAACTATTGCATACTTTTGCTATTTGAGGACTTTTTTTTTTTTTTACTCAGGCTCTCTTATTACTGGAAAGTTTTCAATTATTATGTTACAATTTTAGATTGGTTTTGCTCTCGTGTATTTTGTAAAATCGGGAAGGCACAATCTTGCCATTTCTGTCAGTTCGAGACGCCGCAGGAAAAGGCCCTCTGCGTGATCGTAAAGACTTTGAGTGCATCATTGAAATGGGCTTGAAATGTGCCACATTCCTTCCTGATGAGTGCAGTGATAGCGCTGAAATGTTGACTTACATAATGACAGAGCTAAGTGCACATAGTTTACACCCATCCTGACACATTTACACATCAGCCTCGGCACCTGACCAAACATCCCATATGTCAAAAAACTGTATTTTTTCCACTTTGGTAATCTTTACAAGTGTCTCTGATTACCAACTATTATACAAATAAATCCTGTCTGTATAGACGCTGATGTTGTGAGTGTCTGTTTTTTATTTCTTCTAAACTTCTATTGTACAGATTTAAATAGAGGGCAGTGACAAATGTTGTGTAAAATATTTTAAGAACACTGAGCAAAAAACAAAAATCTATTTAGGTGTATACGCTCTGTCTGATGTTTATGTAAACTGCATGTAAGCTGACTGATTAAAATATATTTTCTTTTTGGACATTTGTGCAAAATAAGTGAACAGTTTTCTATAAAAGTCTTTTATATGACCATGCAGCAGGTACAAAAAATAACTCACAACACAGACGCTCCATTTCCAAACTACGACACACCTCTATTCACAGAACAATATATCACACTCTCAGCACCTATCAGAGGAAAGGCCTGCTGTGATTTTTTTAACTTCCTGTTCTTAATCCTTTCTCTTTTATTCTGTATGCACCCTGTCTTCAACTAGCAAGCTGTGACCTGTTCAAATATCACAGCATTACAGGCCCAAACATGCCAAAGCCTATTCATTCTCTGCTAAGAGATTCTCTTCCTATCACTCGCTCTCATTCATACATCTTTTCAACAAGAAAATAATGTATTTTATTGTCTCCAACTATACCGTTCTTCAAACATCTACATATATGAAACAATCCGCTCCTGACCAATAATTTGACTTTACGTGCTTATTAAACTATTTATCTCTTTACTAGCTTCTATTGTACAGAACACACATTTTGAATCAAAGGGAAGCTTTCTTTGACCTGTTTCTCCCTGCGCAGCAAAGCCATTTGTGTGGCTCCATTGTGGTGGCTTAGCTCATTAACTCGCCTTCTTCTGCCCCACATCAAAGCTACATCTGACATATGGATTATGAGTGTAAAAATTATGTTTTTGAAATATGTCACTCACTATCTACCATTCACTAAGTTTTGCTCTGGGAGTGGAAAACATTAATGTTTCATGTTAACATTCATCATTCATACCACATTGTAAGCACAGCAATTGAGGCAGAGCTAAAATCAAATAAACCATATAGCCTATGTGTGTGTGTATGTGTGCACGTTTTTGTGACAAATGAGGACATAAATTTGTATAATGACATGGGTATGACATAGGTATTACAAGGAGAATGTGACCTATGAGGACATTGCCCCATGTCCCCACTTTTCAAAATGCTTATAAATCATACAGAGTGAGGATTTTTTTTTTTGTTGAGAAAGTAAAAATGCACAGTTTCCTGTGAGGGCTAAGTTTAGGTGTAGGGTTGGTGTAGGGCAGTAGCACATACAGTTTGTACAGTATAAAAACCATTATGCCTTTGGGATGTCCCCACAATTCACAAGTAAGTGTGTGTGTGTGTGTGTGTGTGTGTGTGTGTGTGTGTGTGCGTGCGTGTGTGTGTGTGTGTGTGTGTGTGTGTGTGTGTGTGATATTTCAAAACAAAGCCCTTTTACATGAGAATATTTTAATTAGAAAAACATGAATGCTGAAGAAATCTTGAATTCATTTCCATTTATTAGGATCAATTTACTCTGGTAATTGCTTTAACATTAGCAGATAATTGTCACATACATGGCCCTCGTGTTTGCAGTTAAAACACTAAATTGCTTCAACAGATGTGAGTCTGACCTTTGTTCCACTGAAACAAGCTAGCTGCTTTCAAGTATCTAAGCAATGTAATGCACACTATACTGACGTGTCTAAATATAACTTGAAAATAATGACAAAACGGTATAATCATCACGACCAATGTAATTATTATCACAACTGTTCCTATAACTGCCGATATTAGGAGAGCTGTTGTCCAACACCAGCTGTTGTTGGACTACAATCACCTGTTGCTCATAAAAGTATTTTGGAGATCCTGTATCCGTTACACATTATACCGGCAGCACATGGTAAAAAATAACTAAGAGGACACTTTTAAACTTGAAGGTTAGATGAGCATTTGTACCGATCAGCAGACAACTGTTACTCTTTCACAACAGGACCGCATGTCTTTTCAACTCACACAGAAAAAGGCCTTTGGAGCTCTATGATTTTCCTCTGGAATCACTTTGTTGAGAGTTATTTAAATTTACTTTAGCTCGATTCTCTCTACAAAAGAGACCAAAAGACATTCCTTGAGTTTTACAACTGAGGCAAACGCTGCTAAAGCACTTAGGAGATGGCTGTGTATTTAGACTGGCTAATTTGAATTCCTGATGCGCTGAGAAAAAGGCAAACCCTTGCACCTGTTATGACTGCACTTTCCATGTTGCTTTAATAAAGGCATTCAAAGTGCATTTCCAGATAATAACTGTACATGATGCATTTAGATGTTTTGTGCTCTCACACTGCAGCTCTGGTGTTCTTAAACATCTCCCTCAACACGTTTTGAGCAACAGATGGCAGAAAATTGGCAGAAATGTAGCAAGAACAATCAGAGGGAGTCTTTCAGCATGAACGTACTGTATATAAACACCCAGTTGAATATTTCGCCAAAATATGCACGTTTTTATTTCAGGTCAGTAAGTATACGGATAAAAAAACATTTTTGTAGCAAGATCTTCTCAACTAAACTCTTAAAAATAAAGGTTATTGGCATCTTTGATTTCATGAAGGACCTTTAATATCCATGGAAACTTTGGTAACACTTTAGTAATTCTCACTATTAACAAGTTGCTTATTAGCATGCCTAAAATATTAGCTGTTTATTAGTACTTATAAAGCACATATTGTGCATGACCGTATTCTACATCCCTAATCCTACCCAATACCTAAACGTAACAACAACCTTACTATTAATAAGCTGCAAATTAGGAGTTTATTGAGGCAAAAGTCATAGTTAATGGTTTGTTAATAGCGAGAATCGGACCCTAAAATAAAGTGTGAACGAAACTTTCTATCACACAAATGGCTCTAGATTATAACATTTTCTTCACACTACCAATAAATAAATGAAATAAAATATTTTTTTATATATATATAAGAATTCTTTAAGAATTGTTCACTGAAAGGGGCTCTGGGGAACCCAAATGGCACTACCAAAAAACTAAAACAAAAAAACTTTATTTTTAAGAGTGTACGAGCTAAATAAAATTGAATAAAGATGTAGTTTTAGACCTTACCACAGGCTGTAATAAAATGCTATAAAAAATGATGGATATGATGAAAGATTGTCACCATGCTCTCTGTCCACCTGTCTGACAACTGAGTGCGGATTATAGCTGAGCATTCTGGGAATGCAAATCAGGCCCTCTTCATACCCATTAAGTCGAGCAACAGCTTCAAACGCCGATTTGTTCTGCAAATAGCCCATTCAGTGCGGGCCCAAAAAGCTGCAACACCTTTCTCTCCCCCTGCGGTAATTGAATCTTCAAAGGGGCATTTCCACCCACTGTCCTTGTCTGCTACAAGGACCGTGGAATGAATAGCATGTTCATATGAAAAGAGAAGAAAGTATACATGTTTATCCATGTTCAATTAGCCACCCCGTCATCTGCATTCATAATTACGGCATAAGAACATGGACAGACACAATTAAGGGACAGAGAGATGGCACCGCATTTAGGGAGGTTCATAAAAAGAGCATAGTTTTGCTAATGAGCCCCGTTCTCAAGAGAAACTCGACAAGATGAATTACTGAGATCATACAAATCCTTTGGTCTCCTGATGGAAAATTGGTTCTTTCAGATACTGTACATAATTCATATTGAGTGATTTCAGAGAAGAACACCTGCAAGAGATTTAGGACTAACCCAACACATAGTCCACATACTTCATTGAGCATAAAAACAAACTTTCAGTTCAGCTGCCAGCCAAATTTCATAGTGACACAGAAATGCAGTGAAAGATTTCAATAGGATTAAAAAAGGGATGTTTTTAATCTCATTTTTTATTAATTAAATACACCATATTGGAGCAAATGTCTCTGAAAATATCACAAATAGAATTCTCTCTCATTCTGCATTTATAGGTTGACAGCTATGAGCTTCAGTTTTTGTTTGTTGCGTGATTTCAGGTTGGAGGGAAAAGGGAATAGGGTTAGCTGCTGTGTGTAGTATGTACGGTAGCCACAATGGGACAAAAACATTTACATGCATACATACTGTACATGGTAGTTTTACAAATACACCAAGAGTGTTCATGATTTGATTTCCACAAAAAAGCCACGGATACTTCTTTGAACCAAGTCTTCAGGATTTTTATATCATCCGAAATGAAACACATTCCCTTTACAACATCTAAAATATAGAAAGAGAAGATACCATGTTGTGAAGAAAAGGAGAATAGACAAGGTAGGACAAAAATATAAAGGAAAAAAAGAAAGTCAGTATTCCCCCACTACATTTTCAAACAAGTGTTATGAAAGCAGATTCAAAAATTGCTGCAGTGGATCAGCTTCATTTGTCATTTTAATTTCAACCTTTCTGTCTCTTTTTATTTATTTTTTTACACAAAAACAACGTCCTCCAGCTGGTCTCTCTCTGTGTCAGTCTTTGAGTCCCTCAGGATCAGAGGTCTCGCCTGGGTCAGTTCACAGAGTCCTCAGTATTCCCCCTCCAGGGCCTCATGGGTATTTTCCATCCATGATTCAGGAGTTTGGAGTAAAAGGCAGGAAAGGGGGGCTCTGGCTATTGCAGGTCAAGGTGGAGCTCAAGCCTGAGATTGGCGCTCTGGTTTGGAGTAGCGGAACGGAAAAGGATTCGGGTGGGGTCCGATCCGAAAAGGTCTTCGGTGACAATGAGCGAGGGGCTGAAATGAAGGCACACATCCTGCTTTGAGCAACACCGGCATTCTAACACACCTGGAGGGCAAAGAGAGAAACCTGTTAGACACACTTAAACAGAAAAATCTAATTACAACCAGTAAATGGGTCGATGACAAATTTTGTCAAAGTTGAAAAAATGAAAACTCTTTAACAAATATACTTTAAAACATAAATTATTATATTATGATTAAGAAATGGCTTTGAAAACATTTATACACTATGTAAAAAAACACATTTATTGACTACATTTAATGAAAAAGTCATGTGGTATAACTATCAAATCTAAACTAATAACATTTTCCGTAAGTTTTTTTACAACTATAAATATAATAAAATATATATTCTCACTTGCCCTGTTTTGAAAAGGTCTAATTATCTGATATTTTAAGAGACTTATTGACTTTTTGGTTCTGTCTATGGTTCATATGTTTTTTTTGCACTCTGGTCACACCACAAGTATCAATACATGAAATAGATAAATTTCTCTTATTACAGACCTTAATTATGTTTAATGTCTAAAAAGGTGTATTCAAGTAACTGGAAGTATGAATGTCACTGACCCAAATTAACTAAATGTCTATTTTGCTAAACTACAGTCAGGAAGTTTTGAAAAATTAAATTCTTAAAGATAAAAACAATTAAAAAAAACTGTTGTAGTAACTAACAACTTAAAGTCATATAAGATAGTAACATCTTTCAATGGGAGTCATAAAAATTGCATGTTCTCTTAAATATCATACTCCATTTCTATTGTCAAATGAAGACCGCCAGCTCTGCTAAAGCCCCCTGCTTAACTTATTGATCAGTAAGGCTTTCAAATCCATCTGCCGCCCTATTTCCTCTGCATTTTAAGTGCATATTGTAAAGTTAGTCTCTTTTTGTCTCATTTTTAACAATGATGTGCCACAGTCCCCAGGGTGCTAAGTTCTTGCGCAGCCGAGACAATTATCCCAATATCCAAGCGCAGCGTTCCGCTTTCACAGACAGCCACGGCAAACTTTTTACCCCCTAACATTCTCCTTCCTTTTGTTTTTTAAACATTCTAGGGGGGCAATTTGCTTTTCTCGTCTTACCTCAAGTTACTAAGGGGTTTCAGGCTACTGTAATAGTAATTGCGAGCCCCCCCACGCCACCCCACATTGGAGGGCTAATTAAAGAGACGGAGGCTGTGAAGGTTTGGATCCCCTGGGTTCAGGCTCAGCATGAGAAAGGTAATTTGTCTGTCCTGAACAAAGAGATTAGGGAGAAGCCGGGGAGCTACTTAATAAATGAGCATCAAATGTCCTCAGCCGTGGACACGGACAGCACCAATTATGTCACCATGAAATTGCACATAATAAAAACAATGGCTGCCGGACGAGGCCTCCTATCTGTCTAGGGAAGCGTTCAGTCTGTTCTCTCTCTCTCTCTTGCTCATTTCTGTACGGGCTTGTTTCAGCTCCCAGCTTATTTCTAAAGGTTCAGAGGAGAATTACAGCAAACTTCAAAATTTGAGCAGAGAAACCGCACCACAATCTCATAAATTACGGAGTTTCTTTAATAATAAGTTCCTTAATAATGATTTGAATCTCTCTGTACCAAGCGAAAACACGACTGTTTAAGCATCTCCTGAGGACACGTGGACCTGCTCTGTTCCTGCTAGTGAAGAGGGGCGTCTGGGTGTATTTAAGAACTCTCTCTCCGCTATAATTAAAGCAGCGAGGCCAATATTCAGATTGCATTTTAGCATTAATAATTCAGCTGTTTTCACTACAATTGATGTCGGCACATAAATAAACAATGAGGCCTCATATTTACACAGTGGCAGCCGCCAAGCGAGAGCAGGGGAGAGGAAGAAGGAGGAATGGAAGGATGGGGGCTTAAACAGACATTTAAAATTAAGCTTGATAATGCAAAGGCTTTCAATTTGAAACGCAACATGCTCTTGGAGCTAATTTGTAAAAGTGACGATGCCTTAAAAGGCCTCTAATGGAGCACCGAGCTTAATGGAGCTGTTTCCCTGCTCACTACGTCTCTCCTCAAACTAATTTTTTTCCCATTGAAGGTGAAATAAATGTTCACTAGGAAACTCGACAACTGTCCGATCTCTCTCGTATACGTTCTCACATCCCCCTTGTCTCCATATCAATACTGATTATGTGTCACTGAGCTGTTATTTTCAGTGCTGCAGAGTGATACAATCGGCTGGTGGCTGACTACACAATGAAGTCTTATTGCATACGGTCCCAAAGGCGAGAAGGGGAATTAGGTAAATAATTTGCCTGCTTGGCGTCTGGTTTTGTTTATTTAAAGCTTGCTGTGCAGCGTCGGAGGAGCAAATAGTCAGACAGAACTGTGGCGGTGAAAACAGAGATGAAAATGGGACAGAATGTTTGACGCCAGCTAGCTTTTTTGTAAAAAAAAAACAAAACAAAAAAAAACATTAAACCAAACCAGCTTAAGAAAGATTTTGTTGTTGAGCAAAGTGGGTGCCAGGGTTTCCCGTTTTGTAATCTTATGGATGGCAAATTAACTATACATAATAAGTATTGAATGTGAATGTGTCAGGATTTGGAAGAAGGAAATAATTTTCACCTTCCTTACCCATCCTGTAACTAAAATGCTTGCGATAGCTGTGATTTCATTTCAGCAAGATAACATTAATTGTGATAAATTGGCTTCCAGCCAGGATGAATTACACTAGTCCTGTAGACCTTACTATGGGTTAGATATACAGTAATTTTACAATCTAAATAAAACAAATTAAAAGCAATATTTTGATTAGTGACTGACTGACTGAATGGTGTGTTTGGCTAAAAAGAAAAAGTGATCCTGAACCTATAGCAGAGGATTTTAAGTGTGAAGTTTTGATAGCAGACAGATAGCGGCTCTCACTTTCTGGTCAGGCAGTAGAGGGTTAGTCTGCAGTGAACTCAAATGGCCGTTGATGAGTGCTGTGGGTCTGTCGTGTTCGCAGAACAAGCTGCCGTTGATGTAGTGAAACCTGTCACCAGGGACCAGCCGGTTCCGGCAGGTAGAACATGTGAAACACTGCAGGAGACAATGAAAAGGACTCCATTACCCACAATTCTCAGCACATTACATCCCATCTCTGATCAATCTCTGGACAAGATCAATCATTATCCATTATCATTATTTCCTACAAGGATTCTACATGGGCATTTAACACAGATGAAATGACTGACAAAAAATTACACAATATTTTTGGTACTGAATGTGGTATCAATAATCGGCTATTTTTTATAGAGAAGCCCATCAAACAATCATTGAAAAGCAGACTCTATGGAGTGTGAAAGGATTCTGTAGTGCAATGAAGCATTTAATTCTAGAGCAGCCGTGGTCACTTAAAGATTAAAGGTTACCTTGAGATGGTACACGTTTCCCTGTGCCCTCATAACCAGTTCACTGGCTGGGATGGACTGACCACACGCACTGCACGCCCCACTGTTCCCAAATAACCTGTGAAAACAAACAGAGACATGTTAGTATTGTCAAAATAAGAGATAAAGTGTGAGAGCTGAATCTGTCTTAGACAAAGCCTAAATCAAAACACTGTGAATGCACAGCATGACAGAAATTACCATCAGCGAGAAGTGGCAGAAAATATCATGAACAAAAATATAGCTACAATCAAAATGATTCATTAAGATGTACAAATGAGGAAATAAATGTAATTACGTGAGGGAAGACAAACATTATGACCATGACCAATATCTCCCTCATTGACATGATCTACTTTCGTTCACAGTATGACCTGTGCAGACAAATGAAATCTTTCTTCATTAATAACTAAGCCCTCAATTTGTGATTTTTTTTTCAGTCAATAACATTTTATAAAATATATTTTCAGACTGTTTTTTAAATGAACTTCTTGTAAGGTTTCAGAAGGTTTGGTACACTACCGTTCAAAGGGGTTTATGCTTTCAAAAGGTATGTTATGCTCATCAAGGCTGCATATATTTGATCAAACAGTAATACTATGAAATACTGTCACCATTTAACTGTTTTCTATTTATCATATTTTAAAATGTAATTTATTCCTATAATGGCAACGCTGAATTTTCCGCAGTCATTACTCCAGTCTTCAGTATCAAATGATCCTTCGAAATGATTCTTATATACTGATTTGCTGCCCAAGAAACATTTCTTATTATTACCACATCTGAAAACTTGCTGCTTAAATCTTTTGTGGAAACTGGAATACATTTTCAAGTTCAAAAGAACAGCATTTATGTGAAATAGAAATATTTTGTAACAATATAAATGTTGATGAATTTAATGTGTCCTTACTGAATAAAAGTTAGGGGTGTCCCCGACTAAGGATTTACAAAGTCGAATTGAAATTTTCAAATATCGCTGATAGTCGGCTGATAGTCAAATCATATGTTTGGGGGCGGGGGCAAAATACAATACCAAGAGTCAAGTCAGACATTTGACAACAGCCATAATTACTGACGTTAACACACAGGGAAGATGTGTAACGGACACCTCGCAGATACAAAAATAATGTTTTATAGTTAACATTTAACGTCAGCGAAACCCTAAGAATTCACAAAAACTTGTTTTACAACAGTGCTCTCATTATAATGTTATGTATATGACAGTAGTTATTAATGTTCTGTATTTCTGTTTTGAGCTGCGCGTGCTGAAGATGACTCCTTTTGTGGATGCGTTCCTCACGCAACAACGTGCAGAAACACGGCAACTAAACTCTAAAAATTCACAGCGTTTTATTATAATAGTGTTCTCATTATAATGTTATACTGTATATATGACAGTACCAGTCATAGTTATTAATATTCTGCATTGTTGTTTGTCCTGCTCGCGCTGCGCGCTGAAGAGATAATCACCGTAGTACTACAATGAAGCTCTTGACTCAACCAAATGCATCTTATATGAGATAAATAATATACACGATATAAACCGGCTGAAATGTTTTGAAATCACTTGTACCCGTATACCTGATCAAAAAAAATCCAGTCAATCACTCTGCCTGTGTCAATTTGAGTCTTGTTAAAGATTTAAATCCTTGTCACCAAGATGCTCCTCTGTCGGTCACGGATTATGGAAAGTGAAACTTAAATCTATAGGGGTGGTTGGATTTATTCACGCACGTTAAAAATATTTATTAACACCCTGCGAATATTCGACTGTGAGATTGGTAGACGAATCAGGCTCCTCCTATCAAAGCATCGAATCTTCGACTATTCGGGGTCACCCCTAATAAAAGTATACATTTCTTTCACAAAAAAAAAAAACTACTCTAAACTTTTAAAAGGTGGTGTATATAGCGCATTAGGCATGTGGACTGATATTACAATACTTTATAGTATTGTATTGCACTTTCTGAAGCTTGACAGTCATGGTCACCATCCACTCTCATTGTATGGAGAGCAGCCTTAACATTTTTCAAAACTTCTCCATTTGTGCTCCATGTTTGAAAGTAAGTCTGGGTTTAGAACATGAGGGTGAGTAAATAACAGTAAATGAGTTTGATTTGAAACAGAACACAACAGACATGCATAGCACAAGGTCCTTATTACCACTGGCACTAATGAATACTTCTATGTGAGTCAAAAAGGTTTGTTAACCCGTTTGGCCTTGTTTTACTGTAACAATGAAATCCTTGCAAGGGCAGGTTAAATAATTTCAATCCTGTGCCCGGGCCTCCTTTTCTCCCTCTCGCAGTCTCTCTCCCTCTCTCTCTCTCTCTCTCTCTCAAATGCACACATGCAGAACAAATTACATCTTCAATATTCTGATGTAGGAAAAATAAAATCATAGTAATATTGGCAAACCAAATGAAAAAATCCTGCATCCTGTCCTCCAAAAGCCTCTGCCACTGGGACTAAGTATTACCTTTGGTGTTCATTTTTTGCAACCTAATAATAACCTAGAACATAAGCAATCAGGGCCTAAGAATATTTGATTGTACATCTAGGCGGAGACACAGCGCTTTTGCCATTAGGACTCAAGCGAGTGCTCAGTCACTGCCGCCTTTCCATTAGAAACCCTCGGCTACCCGGGTTGATATATAATGTGCATGGGTTAACCTTTTCAATCATGGTGTCAACACTTTAGATTTGCTTCTGCTCATCTCTTTCGTCTCTAACCTTCCCTCTCTCTCCCTCTCTCTCTCAGTCTCTTGATAATGAAATGCTTGCTCCTGCTTCCTTTCTATCTGCCTTCTGAGTCCACAATTTAGATTACTTCATCTTGCCGAGCAACAAACTGAATGAAATTTCGATTTGAGCAGAAAGTAATTTACTGGGATCTGGACCCATTTGTCATCATATCTCACTGGCTGTTTGCTCTATCACTGCACTTTTCCTATGCAATCAAATAAGACCACAGCATCTGACAAGCTCCAGAGAGAGAGAGAGAGAGAGAGGGAGAGAGGGAAATATGAGGAAGGAAACAAGAAAGAAAGAGAGCGTTAGAAGGATAGAGGGAGGGAAATGGGGAACGACCACAAAAGGATAGAGAGGAAAGTGATGAAGGAAACGTTGGGTGTCACAGCGTGTTCCTCGTGTACACAGTTACAGATTAACCCAAGAGTTCACGGATGATTTCGTCCCCCAAGATACTTCCAACTCGTAAAATGATAAACGCCCATTGTGTGGATCCCGATATAACATCACGGCATCCACGTGAACGTGTGCATTCCGACATCGAAACAGCGTCACCTGCGACGTTTTGCATACACGTGTGGCGTTTATAGAGGGAGCTACACGACGAGCGAGTGAAGCTTTAGAGTTTCTCTTCAGCAGCGGCTGCAGGGTGAGGCGGGGGGGAGGGGAAAACAAATTTGGCTGTGGCATCGATTGGAGCAGCTCAATCAAAACTCAATTTCAAACGTAATTAGCTGTAGGCTTGTGACAACAGCGCGGCTTCAATGGCGTCGATGGGCCAGTCATGCTAGGCAAATGTCAGGGGGGAAGGTCTTTAAACGCTGCAGTTTGATTCACCTGTAAAATGACATCTTCCCCCGGCCTTGAGAAAGCAATCTGCCTCGCCACGACATGCGCTTGATTCGACAATCCCCGAGCGCTCGCACCTAAATTCGCTTACAAGCACACATTATTTGGGATCCGGGCTCAGAGTGTGCTCCCCTTTTAATTGTCCCGTGTCTTTCAGAGGAAAAGCGTGAAGAATCTCCAGGCAACCTTTTTATTTTCTTGCCTCTCAATACGTAGCGTAGCAGGTTAATTATTTGAGCAGGGGATGGCTGCTGATAGCATTTGATTTAAAGGCCTGAAGGCTTTAGGTGCTCAATTAAGTTGCTATCAGTCTGCTCCTCACCTCTAATGGTCTCTCTCGCCATTGAACTTCTGTGCTGACGAGGGGAGCGTAGAGGAGCGATATCATGGGTCACCATAATTAAGGCCAAGGGACTCTTTAATTGCAATGACACAACCAGTTTTGGCTTCCTTCTCCTCAAATCAGCCCTCTCCTTTGTTGTTTCCTCACTTTCTAGGTATTCAGCCCCTTGATCAATCAGAGGAGGAGGATTTTGTCAGCGGAAACATCGCGGAATGCTGATTTATTGACTTGCTCCGTCTCGGAACGGGCGGAATAAAGAGGGGCTACAATCTACGGCTGTCTTTCATTACGAAAGCAAGACAAGAAATCTGTCTGCGCTCCATAGGCGATGTCTAGAGGATTTAATTTGGATACCGACTGTGAGGTAAAATACAACCTAGCAGGGCTGTTTTGGGCCATCTGGCAGAAGCTCGGCCTCTTAAGCGGAACCTTTTGAGTGGAGTGATGTAAGTTGGTACAACAATGATTTCTGCAACACAGACCATTATAAAAATGCCTCTCAACATTAGCAGCCAAATCACCTTAAAAGCACCGGGCCATATTGATACTTAAGCAGGGCTTTGCATAATGGCAATGTTACATTAGGGAGAGAGAGTGAGAGAGAGAGGGAGAGAGAAGGTGGGTGGGGTGGAAGGGAAGAGTAGGGGGAGATTTCACAGCAAAGAGAGCGGCGGGCGGGCGGGCGAGCGAGCGGCGGAGGGGGCTGAAAGCAGCCAAATGACACTCGGTTAATTCAGAGTAACAGATCTAGTCCCAAGTGGATTGAAGGCCTTGAATTAATTCTGTTATGACAAATCAAGATAAACGTTTCCCCTAAATTGCATGCGATTTAATTAATTTCTGAGATCCAAGTATTTCCTGGCTTAATAGTTCACATGCTCCCGTGCTGTCATAGTGCTTGAGTGGGCAGACTTCAAAGTGATATTAAATAACCAACTATTAGATTTACCTAGCACGTTCTATTGGAAAAGTGCCATTTAATTACCTGGCTCTATTCAATTAAAAGGACAGTGTTTTTTCCCCCGACCTAATGGTCACATGATTGCTCTCTCCCCAAATTAATTCCCTCTCTCTCTGTCTCGGTTCTCTCCGGCTCACACAAATATCAGCAATGGCTTAGGGACAACATGATTTCCAATGAGTCCCTCCTGCTTCTCTGGGGCTAAAACTGCTGAAATCTACAACTCGTAGCAGTTGCCCTTGCGCTCGGCGCTGGTGGCCTCGAGCAGAGTGGTATCAGAAGCCTATCATCCCATGTCATTTCCCCCCATCTGCCATTAGGGAAAATGGGATGCGATTTCGCTCGTGCCGTCCCAATCAATCGCTAAGCCTTTTTGCATCAGTGGTATTAATATAATTCTGGATATGTAACTTCATTATTTACACAGCAAGGGCAATTTAATAATCCATTAGAAAAATAAGGGAGGCCCCTTTAAAATCCCCTAAGGGGACTGGCCTTCGCAATAATCCCCTCTTCTCTCTCTCTCTCCCTTGCTCTACCGTTCTCTCAAAAGCCAATTTGGTTAATTAAATGTTTTGTTTGCAATGTGGCTCTCATTCATTTCGGACACGTCATTGGAAGCGGATAGGAGCCAGGCACTAGATCTCATTAGATAAAACCCATCAGGACTAAAGGAAAATGGAGGGGGACTCTAATTAAAGCTTTTAATTGTGTGGACTCACTGTCAGATGTTATTTTTCCCCTCTCTCTTATCTCTCCTCAGATCACAGGCTCGCGCGAGCTGTGTTTTAGCTCCGTTCTCCCGCCCGACACGCTGTCATTACAAGGAGAAAGGTGTAGCTACTTTTCCCTCCCTGCTTGTTTTAATTAGGCTCGCAGGCCCGATTCTAGAGGCCAGTCTTGTGGACTTGATCCCTTCAGATCAGGTGGAGTGGAAAGAGTGAAGGCACTCTTCACATTTGGACTGGTCGTCTCAGGTTTGCTATGGTTGACACCTGTTGTTCCAGCCTGCCAGCAGCAGTGTCAGTGCTAGGCTTCTCTGAATTATCCAGGGCGAAGCACATGCCAAGGTAAATACTCACTAATGACTGCACTTCTGCCAAAAAACACTCTTTTCCGGCAGGAAGAGCTGAATATATCATGGATACTTCATTTTATGAATTAGCTTTTCAATTGCTCTGCCTGTTTTAATAAGAAAAATATAGGCGTTCCATTATCAGTGACGCTCACACAGTGTTTTTCCATTCCTCAAAACCAGAGAAATAATCCAAGAAGACTGCAAACGTCTCAATGCAAGAAGTTCTGGAGGACGTTCTGTTTGCCCTTGCAGAGGTCAATGCGTTGAAGGATCAGCCTGTCAAATCAGGCCATCCACATCAGCTGAGTGAGACTGCCGTGCCATCACCCCGCCACCGCTTTGGGTGTCAGACTTACTTGCATAAATATTTAAAAAGGGTCTTTTTGCTAATTAAATGGTCTCTTTGTGATAAACAAAACATGCTGGAGAGGATGTGAAAACTCTTTTAAATTCCTGCAGAGTCGAAGGTCAGCTTTGCCTTACCAATCGAGTTTTCTAGCAATTCGTAAAGAAAACACACACACACACACACGGTCCTAGCAGCGCGGCTCCTTTTGCTTAAGGATGAAATATGGCGAGAGCCACAGACTTGCAGATGTTCTGGAGAAAGAATCTCCTTCGTCTTCTGCTCTGTCAACATGTCAGTGGCTTGACCTCTTTTTTAAGAGTGTCCCGTTGAGGGTTTAACCAGCGCGCTTTAACGAGGGCCGCTGACGGCACAATCTGACACACATGTTCTCAATGGAAAATACGCTCCGCTCCGTGAGAAGCTTGATGGCTTGTAACTTTTTCCTTAATATCTTTTTTTTCTTGACAACCATCACTTCATCTAATCATTACATGCCTAATGTCATTTCATGTGGTCTTTGGACTGTCATAATGTACAGATGTATGAACTATCTGAAGTTTGGCTTCAAAGACCATGAAAAAGGAGCTGAGCAAAACTACACTATCCTCAAAACACATTACTGAAGACCCCTTTTAAAATTAATTTCACAAGTGCAACAGAAATCTGAAGGAACTTTAAAGAATGCCTTTAAAAACACAAAAAGACATTCCTCAAACATGTGAATATGGTTGTGATCGTGACTTTCAAATTAATCAATGCAGCTAACCTGATGTAGTCGTTTCTACATAGGATCATGCCACTCTTGGTGTAGCAGGATGTGCCGATCTCTCCGAGCTGGGCCTGGCAGCAGGAACATTTCAGACAGCGGCTGTGCCAATAGCTGTCCATGGCATACAGGAGAAAACGGTCGGCGATCTTTCCCCCACATCCCGCGCAGCGCTTCCACGACAGAGATCCTGCTCCAACAGGTGGTGGCTGGGCACTTCCTCCAGGGTTCACCATTGTGTCTGCAGAAACATAAAGAGACAGCCGGGATACGTGGTTAGAACTGGTAGTCAATCAGGAGTTAAGAAGTTTATTCAAGTATTTTTTTTTTTTGCTTAACACATTCTTTAGAAAGCCCCGTCAAAAATAAATTATATAACTAGAAACCGCATATATAAAATGAAAACAAAAAATGAACAGTGTCCCTAAAAGTATTCAAATACCATCAGCATTACAATACTCCCTATCTTACAAAGTCAGCACACTTGAGTTTCCTGAACTTCTGACAGAAGTTTTGTCCTTGCAATATCTAAAACACCTGGAGCCTGAACAGTGACCCAAAACATTGAATGTTTTCAGAGGCACGCTTCCTAAAAGCTCTTTTGAAATAATTGAAATGCATATAATGCCTGCAAGCAAGTCTGAAAATTGTTTTAAGTGGCAGGCTGTCCTTGATCTTTATCTAAGTGCTGAAGTCAGCTCCTTTGGTCCATTTGTGATAAATGTCTGTTCGTTGATAACATTAGAGTCGCTGGAACAATTAAAGAGGTGCTGGCTTTTGTTAGGTTGTCTACATTGCTTTTAAATTGCATTTACCTCAACCTTCATGATGGTTAACATGAGAAAGAGAAAGAGAAAGAGAGAAACCCAAGCACAACTGTGGCCAGAACTGGGGCAGTTAATTGGGGAACCTTGAAGCTGTATGATCCATTCAGAGGTCGACATATTCCACTTGCTTTCACTAAGATTATCAGATGACGGATTTCCAGCCAACATCATGAAGAACATTCAGCAGCGTTCGCTTTGGGGACTGGTCACTGCCGCGTGAAATTACCCCCGGTATGCTGGATCATTCAGCATATGCGAGAATCAGTTAATGCTGGCCCACAGAAATATCTGCTTCTGACAGAAATCACATTAACCACGGACCCTCATTTATGATTGCAGTTCTGTACTTTGCTCTGTTGATCCATCAGTACTGCATGCATGCACTTCTGCTCCATGCTTCCACTAATACATCTGAAATTTTAATCTTTCCCAGGTTTCATAAGGAGGACTGCTGGACCAAAGTGGGAAAGATTAAAATTTAAGATATATTCGTGGAAGGCTTTAAGCCAAATCTTTGTTGAAAGGTAATTAGAGGAGAAGAGAGAGGCGGGGGGTAGAAAACATTGCACTGAGAGGGAGAGAGGCATTCAGTAACCCCATTAGTGGAGGCTCTTAGGGACAAGCAATACCTTAGTGCTGATTAAATCTAAAGGGAGATGAATCAGAGACCGAAAGTGACTCCCCCAGATAAATAAGATCGGACCATCGTCAAGTTTCATTCCCAGTAAGAGGGAAGAGGGGAGATTTGAAGAGAGGGAGGGGGTGGCTTTTAAGTCAAATGGGCAAACTCAAGTAATTACACGGACAGGCAATTTAAGCGAGGGGATGTGCAGAAATATAAAACAGATCAGCAGCCCATGGCCAGTAATACAGATCGCAGTCCTGGAGCCTAAATACAGCTGCTCTTACTACAACGCACAAGGCACAGCAAAAGATACAGAATAGCACTTATGTTATGGTTTGTTGATCATCTGTACAGCACGCGAGCACTTCTGCTACACTATTTTGATGCAAAACGCCTGTCATTTCCATCGTGCTTCAATCTAAACGTGTGGTCTTGATGGGAGTAAACACAAGCGCAACGCTCTTGTCCAATACACTACATTACGATCTCTCGTTATTTGTTACGCGCGTGACATGCAACACAAAACACATTTACAATAAAAACTTCTAAAAATAATAACTGACATCTTTATGCTTACATTTCACTAATCTGGAACATTATTTGTGTCGATCCGTCACAAATGTGTCTCCATCTCGCAACATGAAATTACTATTATGCATAAAATAAAAAGTGTTGTTGTGAAATGTACTCACCTATTTGAAATGCAATGGTTGAATGGTTAATGAAAAATGTATAACAGTCTGTTTTGTCGGTAGACACTAAAAATAACGCGCACAGTCCAACAAACTCACAGACGGAGCGCGTGCATGAATACTTCTCACTGCTGCGAAAGAGTGAAGCAAATGGAGTTTTCAGATTGTATTTCCACTGTTGCCGTCACCTTTTCAGATGTTCTGGTTATCACTGGAAAGATCGGCTGCGGTTTTGTTAAACGAGCGTTCGGGAATGTCTTCCGTAATTTCCATAGATGAAGCGAGCGCCTCTGTTTGTAACTGTCCTCTGCGCTGATGTCTCGCCGTTGCTCGTCGCTTGTGCTCTACATGTGTCAGTGACAGAAAAAAGCCCGGAGTAAACCTCCTCTCACAAGATGACGTCAATCAGGCTGCGGCCAATCACGACGCACCCCATTCAAGCGGAATGACAAATCCAGCCAATGAGAAGAAGGCGAGATTGACTTAGACACACACTGTTCAAAGGAGGAAAGATTGCGGTTGAGTAAAAAAAAAAAAAGATTGCGGTTGAGTGGGCTCTCTCTGCTTTTTGAGGTTGGATAGGGCAGTGGTTCTCAACTGGGAGGGCCGGGACCCACTAGGGGGCCTCAGTAAACTTTCAAAGGACCACTAAATGCCTTTATTACTACAAAGAAATTGTTATATAAAATAATAACATCATTAAAACACAAAATCTGCTAGCAATATATGTGCGTCATATTTCCCACTTTGGAGAAAAAGCAACTTTAAACTGTTAGCTATTGGAGCAGAGCAGTTTAAGTTATGAAGAATGTCTGCAGAAACAAATTCTTCATCTAGAGAACTTCTCTAGTAGCTACAAAACAGATTTGTATCATATTTTGTTGTCTCATGATACAGAGTAAATATGATTTTTTTATATATATATATACAGCACAGTAACTCGCAGCGTGTAAAGGCAATGTGTTATTATTTTCTGTTATTAGTCCTTGGTTCTGTTAATAAAAGTTTGAAAACAAGCGTGTGCTTTTTTGTTATCATCACAGGCAAGCAGACGTACAGGAGGAAAATCAAGGCTGTGTATAGGGGCAAATATCAACAAAAAAGGGGGAACCACGGAATTATTGACATACGGAAATGGCACAACCTGTTTATGTATTACAAGCAGCATTCTGTAAAATTCTCTAAAAAATGGCAAAGATTTCCATATGAAAATAATAGTAATACTACTACTACTAATAATAATATAACCTTCTGTATTTACTATAGTGCAAAAACTATCTACTGACTATACTACTGAAAGTTCATTTGGTTTCATGGACAAGGTAAAAATTCAGGTCCAAGTCACGCTTATGTTCCTTATTACAGTGGCGCCATCCACTGGTAGCAAGAAGAACTACAATAGATTTTGTTGGTACAACTAATAGATTTTCTCCTGTACTGAGACTTGATGCACATAACCGGAATAAATTCTGAAAATAATCTACAAGAATTTCATTAATTTAACTGACTGATAAGACATCCCAATATCTCACAACATATTAAAACACAAAAGAGATATTCTGTTTACTACAGTTTTCCTGAATTCACCAACATCCACAGATTTACCATGAAAAAAATCATTTTCAACTAAAGCATATAAGAGAAATGGCTGTTTGTATATTTCCGTGGGCACAGATACCCAGAGATTAATTGTTTGCTAAGGCAATTGCTCATCTAGGACTGCATATTGCTCATGTTCCTGCATAGAAGTGATTCATTTGTCATTTCACAATTAAATAACCTGAAACCACCTAACAGCCTTTTTTTTCTGCCAAAAGGCCTATTCATCTCAGCGAGACTAAATTTCTTTAATATTTACTTACAAGTGCACAGTAACTCGCAGTGTGTAAAGGCAATGTGTTATTGTTTTCTCTCATGAAATTAACACATTTAATAATTTAAGAAAATGACCGCTCTGCGCTTTTTTTTTCTTCTTTTTTTTTTTTTGAATGATATCTTCATAATAGTTTCCAATTGATTTTCATTTGTCACGTCTTCATTCAACGTCCCAGCCGGAGGGAGCAAGAAGTGAAACGTTATGTGATGTTCTACTGAGTTTCAGTGGGCAGCTAATCTTTACGAGACAAAACTGTGTAATTATGAGTTGCCTCTGGATTCATTAGTAAGATGTACATTGTGTAAAGAGTCTCCTATACCAGATACTAATGGTTTAATTGTCGTTGGTCCTGGCTGATTGCAGCGAGCAGTTTGATTTCCCTGCAGGAAAGGCAACTCTATTTCTCACAGGATTGGGCTCAATTCTCTCCAACAAGAACAATGAGCCAAAGATGGCAAAGAATGTATTTTCCACGAAGGAATAATTAATTTATCTCAACTATTAAAACTAGTGGGAAATTATGGGATGAGTCTGAATGGGGGCCTCAGAGGAAAAGCTTTGTTTGTTCTTGGGCTGTTTTAATGAGCTTTTCACAAATGGCCAAGAAAAAATACTTCTTTCTCTTCTCCTTTTGCAATATGATAGTCACACACAATAATGAGGAGGGGGTGCTTAGGGGATCCCATGGAAAAGAGCAACACCAAGCCCTTGTTTCTGATCTCCTGATGTCCTATCGCGAATCCTCCGCATCTATGTTGTGATTACAAACAGCACAAATAGAATAGAGGAACAGCACTGTTTAAACAGCAGCAAGAGAGAGTAAGCGATGGTATAAAGTATTGATACCCCCACAGAGGGAGAGAAAGAGCTCATAATGAAGTTTGTGTCCTCTGGGGGAAACCAATTGAAGCCGGTAAGAGATATAGAGTATTCACCGTGATGCTTCATTTCAAATAAGAAATTTACCCCTCATGATATTACATTATTATGCTGTTAAACCGAGTGGCTCTCTATCAAGCAGCAATGGGAAAAGGCTGAAAAGGCCTTTAAGACATTTTAGATCCATAAAACACAACATGATATGTTTCAGATATGAAACAGGAACTAGAATAGGACAAAACACAGTGTTATTCCCATTCTAAGACAACATTCCCATACATGCGGCTGTTACAATATAGCCGTGTTCGTGTCAAGGCCTTGCATTAATACAGAGATAATGGATTATTGATTGGTAAATACAAATGCCTTTTATAAAATGTTGGAGGGTAGTGGCTGAACATTGATACTTTTCAGTGAATTCAGCATTGCAGCATTGAGTTCCCAATCAGCAAACTGCCCTTCATTGAGGGCTGATCTATGGCCAAATGAAATGAAAAGTCAACTGGCTAGAAATGGTTTTTCAAATGTGAATTCAACGGTGCCTGAGGTCTTTGCTCTCATATCATCTATGTGAGGATATGTTGCTAACCCTTCTCCGTTTTCCATTATGTGTACTTTACCCAGGTGAGTGTAGCATGCCTGCAGCAGCTAGATGGGTGGCGTGACACTGAGAAATATTGAATTGCATTCAAGACAGATTGTTTGCTCTATACACTCATAAAGATGGAGAAAAAAATCTCAAAGTCATTTCTTTAATATGCTGTTATTGACTGCTTTGATCAATCTTGTGTCAGCAGCGAGCAAGTAAGTGAGCTTAATTAAATACAAATCGATAATTCCTTAACAAATAGCGCATGGACTTGAGAAACAGACCCAGCAGAATTAATTGGGGAGCATTTGTATAGCTAAACGTTTGGGAAACTTCATCAAGAATTCAGCTCTCCATCTTTGGCGAACATTTATACATTATGCATGTCATTTAAATGCAATTAGAGGTCCTAATATGTTAATCTCTTTCATTTATTTGCCAAAGCTTTTTTGTAATTACATTGTTGTAAACAATGATAAAACTGTGTCCTCATGCATGCAATTGGATAATTGGCTACTCACAACACATTTAGTAGATTAGACTAAAACTATTATACAATCATATCTGGGAAACTGGCTGTAAGATGCCCACTGTGTCTTAATTTCCAGTCATTGGTAGCTGATGTAATGGAGAAACACATACTTATCGGTGATTTGTAGTGAATGTAGTGTGTGTGGGGGGGTTTAATTTTAGTCTTTTTTATTTGCACAGACAGGAAATCCTGGGGCCCGAGACTCAAACTCCCATATGAGCACAACAGCTTAACAAGTGTTGCTAACTACTAGGCCACAGCAGGGTTGCCAGGTTTTCACAACAAAACCTGCCCAACTGCTACTCAAAATGAGCACAATCGCGTTTAGAGGGGGGTCCCCCAGTAAAAATCGTGTTCCGGGGGGTAAAATACACGTTTTTTGGTGGGGTTGCCCTGGTAAAATTCGCATTTCAGGGGCTAAATATCACGTTATTGAGATCGCTTCAACCCGCGGACATAAAAAAACAACCCACAGCAACAGTGTTAAAGTAGCCCAATTCCGTGGAAAAACCACGAACTTGGCAACACTGGGCCACAGATCTAACATATTTTCCTTGTTTTAAATGGTGTGCATAAAAGCTATACTGTGTATTTTGCTAGGACATGGTATGTGTATACAAAAGTTTGATTGACAAGAGTACCATTGCCGTTTTGAGAACAAAATTTGACATGAGGTAAATCTAAATTGACATTTTCCCACATATCTATAACACATTTCTATTTACCAAAATATCTATTAAATATATATTGAGTTAAATTACAATTTAAAAAAATAGCAGCTGTGATTGCCAGAAATTCAAAATACTGTGACATTTTTTTTCTGTATTACAGAATGCTGTATTTGTACTTAATATTTTGCAGCAGTGCGCTGCCACGGTATAAAGAGTATCACGACAGATGCTCTTTACACAATGGCGGTGCACCGGTGCAGACGGGATGAGAAGAATTGTTGAATAAAGTCTTTATTTTTGTTTTCTTTGCACACAAGTATTTTCGTAGCTTCATCAAATTACAGTTGAACCCCTGATGTGACATGGACTGTTTTACCGATGTCCTTGCTACGTTTCTGGGAACATTGCAGTTGTGTTGCTGTCAATGGAGGGTCAGAGAGCTCTCGGATTTCATCAAAAATATCTTAATTTGTGTTCCGAAGATGAACAAAGGTCTTACAGGTTTGGAACGACATGAAGGTAAGTAATTAATGACATATTTTTCATTTTTGGGTGAACTATCCCTTTAAGACATAGATTATGTTTGCGTGAATACTTAAAAACTGTAATTCTGTGTATGTATGTTTTTATCGGGATCGTGCGCTGTCAAATGCCTTTATGTGCATGCTTTGGATGACAGTCAGCATGAGAAGGGAGCAGAGAAAAGGTACTCCTCTTAGAAAACGTACAAATAAAGATAATTTTAGATGTTTAATTACTATTTGGAGCATTGGGATCACTAGACGAGGGCTTAATCAACTCATTTTTGTGAAAACCTCAAATTCAAATAAAATCGACATGTTTCACTTTTTTGCCTTTAGCTCAAAATTAGCCCCTGTGCGTTCCAACTCATTTTGCCAGCACGGGTCACATATAGTAAGGAAACTTATAATTAACTTTTTTTTTTCTGTTGCATTTTTACATCCATTTTATGTTAAAATTACAAACTTTTTTTTTTAAAGTGTACAACAAGCTCATAACAGAACTGATCACATGCAGGGCTACCCAAGGGGATCAGAGTTAAATAAAATAATCATTTTGGTGAGATATTTTATTATGAGCCATACAGTGTTGTATAGGTGCAGCTTTTTCATGTCCTCTTGACCACACACACAAAGACACATTGCCTGGCCCTCCCTCTGTAGGGCCCATAATTATGCTGATCAGAACAGCCACGGCCCTCGAACAACATCACTCTAATGAAAGCTCGCTAATCCTTAATGAGTCGCTATGTCTTGTGATAAATTTCATAATTATTCAACCCAGCGCGACGGGAGACGAAAATTCATCAGTCAAAGCAAATTAGCCCGGCTCCATTATAGTGCAGCGTCTTGTAGAGACGTTCACTTTATTAGGCCTCTACAGCCATCGCAGTAATTGGGAGCATATTTCACTTGGCTGTAGCCCCACTTCATTCAAGGACTGCTTTTATCCTTTTATTTACACGGACTCCCTTTCTAAAATGTTTTGCAGCTCATACCTGCAAGAATCTGAGTATTTCACAGTTTTGAGAAGAGAAAAGCGGCCAAAGCTTGTAGATCAGCAGGGTTACCTGGGTTTAAAGTCTTACTTGGTTATCACATTTATAGGCTGACACAGAAAGACCTCAATCCAGCATCTGATATGTATATTCAAAAACAATAAAGTTCAGCTCAGTATAGCATTTTCTGATTTGTACAATACAGTGGTCTTTAGTGTTTCAAATGTTTAAGGTAAATAAAATTAATTAAAAGCAACAATACAGTTCTAACAATAAATAAATAAAATAAAATTATTATATAATTTTCCTTGTTTTGTTTGGGGTTGAGTAGCTCAAAAACCAATCAATCAATCAATAAAAAAAATATTATTCATTTAAAAACAAAAAAGGTGTGTCATTAAAGTATCAGGTTATATTATGAATTATGAATGAAATCATAAAAAACAAATATTAAAAATACACTGTATTTATGTTGTTTCTGCATTAATTTGAAGATTGAATATGAAATTATTGCAATTCAAAAGTATATTTTAAAACTTTAATGTTAGGTGGGATTAATTGTGATTAATCATAAATTTCATAAAAAATGTGTGATTAATCAGTTAATTTTTTAATCGATTGAAAACACTAATACATATATATATTCTACAAGAAGTTTTAGAGGCATGCTTTAAAAATAATAATAATAATTTTATTATTTTAATATTAAATATTATAATAATATTAATAATATTATTATTATAAGTACATTAAAAAAATTAAGTAAATTCATTCTCAAAAGCCACAGTCAATCACAACAGAACATTAGGGTGTTTTAAAAGAAAAAAAAATCTAAAAAAGCTCAAAGTATCAGGTCTCAAGTATTATCCATGACTATTCTCTTCCTTTTCATGTAAGACATCTTCAACAGGCTTCACCTCTCATCCACTCTAATTACCATTCTTTCTGTCATTAGGAGCTTCTACCTCAGGAAAAGATGAGAAAATGTGATTTCCCCAGTTCTCTAATGCTGATTAAAATGAGGACAGTATGAAAGAGGGTATTGTCTCATTGTGTGCGTGTGGGGTGAGGGGGTTTAGCTGTAAGCGTATGTGTCTGTAGATCAGTGGCTGCAACAGGAGGGATAATTTCGCCAGGATGATGGACATTAGGGCGCCCCTCACACACACCAGCCTTGTTTGTTCTTTGCCTGCCTAAGGGCGTGTGCTCGGTGGGATTCCTCTCCCACTCATGCACACAACCTGCAGACATGTCAAACGAACAGAACCGGACTTGCTGAGTCACTCACACATTAGTCCATAAATCACCAGAATAGAGCTCATATTTACAAAAAAACGGGCCTTTCAGAATCAGTACTACCATGTTGTTCATTCAGGTGCACAGTAAGAAAAAACACTTTTTATAAATATGATTATCACAATGTGCACTCGAATGAGATGGAAGACTCTAGTGGCCTTGAAAAAGCTGTTTTAGTGTACACTGAGAGGGTGCCATCCATGCTGATATCACATGACCAACCTTGTGATGCAACTGACAGACCTACTTTTAATAAAAACAAGTTTACTTCTATAACATATTTTTAAGTGCTTAAGGTGCTTAACAACATTTTAAAATGTTTTTGAAAGAAATCTTATGCTCACTAAGGCTGCATTTATTTGAACAAAAATACAGTAAAAAAAATAATATTGCGAAATATTATTACAGTTCAAAATAAACAGTTTTTTTATTTATTTTAATATATTTTAAAATACAATTTATTTCAGTGATGGCAAAGCTGAATTTTCATCAGCAATTACTCAAGTCTTACTAAAGTGTCACATGACAAAATACTGTATCACAAAAATGCAGTCAAGGCCAGGCTAGAGATGAATCCACATAACTGATACCGCTGTTTGCCTACAGTAAAGGTAATGACTGTAGTAACTACACAAATGATGAGCAACACTACACGTTTTAACAGTTTAAATTCATTTTCAATGACTTTTGTCCTTTTTTTTCCCATACGTTGCCAAATGTGTCCTTAGAAAAGCCAAATTCCTCAACATCAAAAAATATCAACCTTCTCATTATTCATTTGCCATCCCCAACAACACCATTCAGAGAAGCAAACATTTGAAAGGTTATATTCTCACAAATCCCACAGTTTTCCTTGGTGCCAATATGAAATGTGCGGTTAACGTGGTTAAGTTCTAGTAGAAGTGTTGGATTTCAGAGGATGTGGTGCGTTTGGTGTGTTTGTGTGTGAAATCGCTTCAGTCAGACCGTATCATTTGACCAGGCTAATCTCCTCTTCTTACAGCTCATTACAACTATGTTTGTCCAAAACAATGGCCCAAAGTAATGAAAAAAGCCGCTGCGAGGCTGAGCTGATTGGAAGGTAATAAAAAGTGAAAAAGGACAAAGTGAAAAGGCAATGCACACACTCGCTCTCACAAACACAGACTGAAAATAGCATCCTTATCATCCCTGTTTCATTTAGATTTGATTACTGTCGGATTATAATGCAATCACAACACTGTTTGAGAGGTAGCTATGGGAACCGTGTATCTCGCCGCAGATCTTAATTTAGGTTTGAACACTCCAGATCACTTAGATACAAGAGATGAAGGGGATGGACAGAAAGGAACAAGGGCGCGAGAGGAGGTGAGAGGTATACTGGGAATGAGGCATGGGGGGGAAGACAGGACGTGGAGACAGGCGCTTTCTTGTTCTTTCTGTTGTATTTCATATGCGATTCAATTTGTCTTTCAGGAGGAAAATCAATTTCTGATGACAATCCTGTGTGCTGCACTGAAAGGCTGAGAGTTCCTGAGTCCTGGGAAAGTTGCTGTTGGAGACGGAGGCTAATCTCGGCAGAATGAATCATTCACGCTCTTATTTGGACATCTGTGTTAACATTTTCCCCCCCGATTCCTCCCCTCCCTCATAAACTCTGCCCGACTGGTGATGGTTTCATTAGAAGTTTTTGCAGGTGGTTGAAAGTTTGGTGGGACAGGAATATGATGACGCCAACTGGCCTGAATTTCCTTGCACGGTGACTAAGTCAACAGACTTAATTAAAAATGCACACAACTTTATTCTTAACAATAAAATTATTTTATTTAAAACATTTTATATATGTATACTGCTTTTTATTTTATACATCAATTGCATGATTCAAATGTCAGTTTTGAATTGGTGAATGCATTCATGTCCATATAGTGCTGTAACCATGGTGATGCTGAACTTGACCATGGCAAAGGAAAGACACAGCAAACAGTGTGCACAAAAACAATGACTTGAAAGCACAGAATGTCAGATCAATGGAAAGTTAATTAATGAAGTGAGCAGAACTGCCAGATGCTCTTGATTCCTATGGAGCACGTTCTTCATACTGCTGCAAGACACAAAGAGAGGCTTCTTTTCATGATTCTCTATGGCTTGCACCTCTTTTAATATCATGTTTTTATTAATTTAAAAAGTAACAGAGAAAAAAATAAGCATCTAGACCAGAAGGTAAAAGGTATTGCAGCTATAAAAAAGATGAAATATGTAGCTTTAAAGGGATAGTTCACCCAAAAATGAAAATTGCCCCATGATTTACTCACCCTCAAGCCAACCTATGTGTATATGACTTTCTTCTTTCAGACGAATACAATTGGAATTGTATTAAAAAAATGTCCTGGCTCTTCCAATAATTATAATGGCAGTGAATGGGGGCTAAGATTTTGAAGCCCAAAAAAGTGCATCCATCCATCATAAAAAGTAATCCACGAGGGATGAATAAAGGTCTTCTGAAGTGAAGTGATGCCTTTGTGTAAGAAAAATATCCATATATAAAACTTTATAAACCATAATCTCTAACTTCCACTACTTGTTGTACGTGCATACACGAGAAAGTGGCGTTCCAGCTGATGATGTAGGATGTAGGCGTAGCGCAAGTTCTGGTAAAAATATGCTAGTCTCACGAGAACCAAGTTTTGTTTATAACAAAGGAAAACCAAGTGAAGAACTGAATTGTTTTAGCTATACTCTAAGTTTTATTAGCCTTAAAATGGTGGGTTCGTGTGTATATCCAGGATGCTTCAACATAGCTAAAGTTGCGTTTGTCACTTCTCACCGGAGCTTATGCTACGCCTAAGTCATACGCTGGAGCGCGACTCTCAGCTCAAATTTTGTCATCAATTTCTCACCCTCATGTCGTTCCAAACCCATAAGACTTTTGCTCATCTTTAAAACACAAATAAAGATATTTGTAATAAAACCTGAGCGATTTCCAACCCAGGCTAATTTAGAAACATTTAGGTACATTTCTGTCAATAAAATTATATTTCGTTGCTTCTTGCATGTTTTGTGACAATGAAATGTCCAGTGAGAAGTGTGTTCAATTTTATCCAAAAAAAGACAAATGTGAATCTGGTAATGTTTTATATGTTGCTCATTGTACATATTGTGGCAGTTAAATGAAATGTCTGAATCTTACCTAAACCTAAACGATAGTAATAACAAAAACAAGATACTTTTTTTTATTTTTTTTTTATTAATCAATAATTGACAGCCCGTGAAATAACTTGTGTGAAAATGAATAAAAGTTGTTACAAAATGAGATTATGAGATTAGTTTCTCTATATGATTTTTTTTAGTTCAATATTATGGTGGAATGGACTTGAAATGGAGGCACAGAATGCACTTGTTTTATCTCTTTTAAAATGTCCAAATGAGTAGGAAGAGGAGAGATATGGGACTGTTCATAACATTTGTGATCTCTGTCAAGTTTTTGGCAATACCACATGTGAAATTTTTCTTGGCTCAGCCAAGATCAAAAATAAGTTTTGAATACATATACATATATATACATACATACATACATACATATATATATATATATATATATATATATATTCGATTTGTGAACAATTTTTGATAAAAACCACCCACATCTGACCAATGAACACTGCTGAAGGTTGAAAAACAACTTGTCACTCAAATGTCGGACATGAAAGGCGCAGATTTGGACAATCCCCTCTATTTGCCATGGCTACCTGATTTTAAAAAGACTGAACTGGCTTGATTAGACGTTGAGGTAATAGATCTGAAGTATCAGTTGGACTCATGATTAATAAAAGCATATTGTACAAGGCAGTGACCCTCATGGCTAAAATCCTTTCTATGTTCTTCCAGGCAGAAAGGGTTTAGACCTCATAATAGTTCTTTAAAGGGCACGTAATTAACAAGGTCTAATGCCATTGTCATACTGTTAAGGCTCAAAAGTTTGCACAGCAAGGAAGTTGGGTTTTAAAATAGACCGTTCAGTGAACATGGGCTCTGATTACAATTATGCGCTACACTTTGCTGATTTGAAATCAATGAGGCCAAATTTCACAGGGGCCCTGTCAAATGGTAGCAACGAGCATCCCAGATCCATTCCCCAATCAAAAGTTTTTGCTCTGTATAATTTCACGCAATCAGATTTCTCCACAGTCATCCAGTGCAATCAGGTAATCAGTGGGGCCCATTAACAAGACAAATGGGGTTTAAAAAGTGGGTGCACTCTGTTTGCAGGAACTTCCTGTGGAGAAGGCCCCCCTGCCTCTGCCATCTTTGATACGTTGCTGAATGGCTCCAGAGTCTCTGTAATTTGGGTTTAGAAAAGGAACTCACGATTTCATGAGATTTCAAACATTTAACATGGTATCAGCTAATGAAGCGATATAGTTAACTGGTAAAGGAATGTTTAAATTGGCTGGATATCAGATAAAGGTGTTTTCTTTATTAAATTCAAATGGTTTCATTATTGCAGTGCACTGTGGGCTTGCATAACAGCGTTCGCCATCATAGGAAAAGGCTCTCTATAGAATTTTTCCTTTAATTGCTTTTGGCATGAATCTAAAAAAAAATGAAGAAAAGGTGTCTTTCATTTGCCCTTTTTAAACTGAGAGGATGATATTTTGGCCTAAACTACTGTTTCTCTCTGTGGACACAAACTGTCATTACCACAAATTTAAATGCCTGTGGAAATAATGAACCAAGACAATGTGAACATAACAAAGACAACAACAAAAAAATGAAAAGGAATAGGCTCTAATTTTGGCCCTTAGGGAAACGTGGAGCGATTCTAATTAAGCTCATCCTGAAATGAAACACTCAGGTCACGCCGGTTTCTCATCTTGGTCCCTTAACTGGCGGCTTTTGTTTGAGGCGTACAGTTAATAACAATGTCCAACCTCAGAGAGAGGAAGTCATGCTCGCAAAGACCCCGTGGCCATTAGGAACCTCACATGCTGTATAGATATTAGATTAGATGCAGCTTTAACAGCCAGACGGCAGTCAAACAGGGCTGAATTGCAGAAGTCGTCCCTCAAGTAGTCCTGATTAAACACGCAAGGAGCGGTGCTGATTCTACCCAAGGTGATTTGAAGTGCTTAATTAAACATAGACTATACCGAGATAGCTCAATCTAAGAGCTGTCAAGCCTTAAACCAGGACGAATATCGCACACCTCATGCATCATATTTGCAGATAGATCTATCTCGACTGGTAATATCTGATCCGCTCACGCTTATCTACACTTTGCCAGACCTCAGATTGTTGAGCTATCTTTCATTTTGTTCATTGTGTGCGGGGCGGTAATTGGCCGCAGATAAGCGTTCTCCCTCCCTCCTAGGCCGTGCCTGAGCATTCCGAAAGCAATCTTCTTGGACACGGGATCTATCCTGGGTCATTTAGCTGACCAGGGATGTCTAAAGCTTTTGGATGCCTGGCTTCAGATGAGTCCACTCAGCTCTGGCCTGCCACTCCCAGCCAGATGCCCCAATCTTTCAATCAACCATCCCATTTACTGCCGCAAAGCACCACTGCCCAGCATCGCTTACTGACAGCAATGGCGCGACTATCAACTACTGCTGAAAATATCCTCCGCATTGGGCCTAATAACTCATGTTGTTCTGGAAGAGCGAAAGGACCGTGTCAGGGTTAAGCATGTTGATGCAAACATTCACGGATTGTGGTTTTGTCCGGAAGGCTGAATCCAACCCATTAAACACTCAACTGAAAATGAAATAGTGTTGCATTTTTATTCTGGACATTGATGTATCAATGTAGTTAACCAATCAGAGTAAGGGAATCAAGGTTTCCATGTCAACACTAGTTAGGAATAAAAACAGGGAATAATTGTCAATCATTTGTCACCACCAGTCTAAATTGTTTTGATATTAGGTTGATATCTAATTTGCATTTTTAATTTCTCTGCAGATGATACACTCCCTGGTTAATGAGCAATTAATTGGTGACAAATTCAAATTAATATCAAATATGGAAAATGCCCTGGCTTGACAGAGAACAAACAAAACATTTGCTGGTTCTTTCCTTCACAGAATATAAAAGATAAAACTCAATTTCAGAGGTCGGCAGAGTGGTTGCACTGACGCAAGCTTTTACTTTTCCAAAACAAAAGCACTAAGTGCAAACGTCATTGTGCTACATCATTGGGCTACTTGACATTGAGTCACTCAAAGGTGAAAAACCTGTTGAAGCATTTTTAAGACTTACACATAGCAAATGAGCAGTTTCTGTGGCTTATAGCTCCTTCGGAACACCTAATTTCAGTCGCATAATCACACGGCACAATGAACAGACTAAAATTGTAACAATTACATTTCAATCATATGTCATGAATTCAAACTTTTTAAAAGCCTCTCAGTCATACAGTTCTTTCCTTTTGTCCCCTTTTAAAATGTCTCCTAATTTCCATGAGTTCCTTTTCCTGGGTCCAATTGGATAATGGATGTAAATAGGCCTTATACATCTAATATGGCTAGGGACTGAAAATAGAGAGTAAGTGCCTTTTTATAAAGGCTTATATTGAGGGAGAGCTTTTGATTGCAGGAAATGGAGATCTTATCTCTTGTGTTTGCCTGGCAAACGCCTGTACACTGTAATCTGGATTATTTAACTAAAAAGCCTATATGTTCCCTTTTAGACAAAATGGATTAATCTTTGCGTGCATGTGAAGTATTTCCATTATACGCATTCAGACATGTTTTGGCTTGATGTTGCTAGAGTCTGTTCACTGTCTGCCATTGGCACTGTTTTATGTAATGAAACAAAAATCACATTTATTTTCATATCACCCATCTACCCATCCATCTATCCACCCACCTATCTATCCATTTATCTATCATAAAATCTCTATTCATTAATTTTTTTGTAAACAATGATTGAACTAACTTTAATTTAAAATGTGTTTTATTAGAAACAGTCCTCTAGTAGCTTTATTATACATTACTATCTGTGCATACAGATTTATTGCAGCGCTAGAACGATAATGAACTCTTTTGCGCTAATAAAAACACATTGGCAAAACCCAGACCTGTGAAGTCACAAAGTAACGCTGCATAAACACGGTCCTCCTACATTCTCCCTCTTCCTTGACCTCTCAGGTTAATGGCTACATGGAATACACCCGTGTGACTTGCTGTTTAGAATTCTTGGTGTGTTACAATTGTTGGAATGGTACCCTAAACACTTTAATTCACCCCCATTCATGTGCAGTTTTCTTTTTTGCATCCGACTGTAGCAAGAAGGGAGGCCTTAGAGCAAGTAAACAGTTGATTAGGATGGTTACACATGTTAAAACATATGTTTTATGCCATGTTTTTTTGCAATGTAAAGCTCAAAGAAAAGATTTAGGCCTTTCTAATGCTATCTCTTGCTTCTGCTTAAGGGCACGTTTCCCCCTCGCAAAGTCTTCCTCTGATCACTCCTCTTGTGTCGACTTTTGACTGTTTAGGAGACAAAGAAGTCTTGTGCTGCATTTCGTGCTGACAACCTCACTTGCTTCATTTTGAATCGGCTTAGAATTCAGTGACCTTTTCATTTTGGGCTGTTTTTGTCCGCATCCATCTCTTGGGATTATCTCTATACAGATTGTTTGTGTGCGAGTGTTTGGACGTACGTGTCGGGAGGGAGGTGGGATAGGAGAATTATTTTAGGCTGTTATCATTCTAATGGTATTGGGGGGAAGTGCCTTAGTTCAAAACAAGATCGATGTGAATTAACGTCCCCTTGGAGATCTGAGGACAACAACAGCACCAAAATCATTTTGTCCTTTTCACATGTTTTCACTCAGAGGGAATGAAAAATGTTCTCCTTTCGTACATGGAAATGAAACACGAGACAGTAGATAATCGCATAAATATGTGTTGCATTTCATGCCCAATTCTCAAGCTTATAGAGAGCGAGCGAGAGAGGAGGAGCAGAAAAGGAGTTAGAGAGAGAAGGTCTTTGTTTCAGGCTTGGCTGACAGGAAGTGGTGGCAGAGGGACAGTCAGGGACACTCATCCCCACGAATAAGGAATGCTGGAAGACACGGTATCCCTTTTTGATCAGACCTCGCTGATGGATCGGTTGGAGAAAGGCAAATAGGGATAAGACAGACCCTTGATGACAGCAGACCAATTTTGATGTCCTTTTAACTCTCATTGCGGTGCGTCTCGTTTGAGCTGATGTTTTTGAGCAGCATGGGAAAATGGCCTTTAACCTGAGTGCAGAATCAGTGAAACCACAAAACAGACATGCAGAGAAAATGACAGGGTGGGCCGATGTCGAATATTCACACAAGTTCTACAAGACATTATAGCTTTCAGGGACAAAGAGGAGCTGATCGACTCAGAGGCTGGTTTTGCTGGTGCTTTAACAAGATAAAGCTTTCATTAAGACCGCAGCACAGGGCAGAGGTGACTGTCTTGTTGCTGTGGTCGAAGAGTGAGTTTCCTTGTTTGTCTGCAGTCGTGGCTGTGATTAATGCTCCTGCTGTCCACTTTAAGCAGGGCCTTCGAGAAAAACGCTGAGAGAAACGGAGTGGGAAAAAGAGAGGGGAAAGAAAGAATTTATGTTCCTGTCAAATTTCCTTTCTCCTCCCGTTTCCGAAAACAGCGAGGTTCTGAAACAAGACGACAGCTTTCTCTCTGCTTTGCGCAAAAATAAAGAACAAGGACACTGGGTTTTCAATGGAAAATGATTAATTCCAAAACGCCAAACCATGTGCAAAATGTTGCATTAGTGCAGCGTCCGGTTCCATATTGAATGTAACCCTAAACTCAAAGGCCCCGAGCCCTCCTCCATGTTTATAATGCATTAGTGGAACAAACTCTTCACTGTACTCTATTTACAAATCCCAGCAGGTCACGGATTAGTTGCAGATGTGGCTATGAAACGGCTCCGACCAAATTCATACCACAGAAATAAATGTTATGTTGGTCTAAGATCTTTTTTTTCCGTATTTTTGTTTGAACTAATTTTGATGGGGTGCAGGAAATAAGAGAATCCAGCTCACTGTTTGGAACAAGAGGTGTGGTACAACATTTATATTCCACAGATTAGCTCTGCACTCATCTACATGTAAAACAAAGGTTATTAACTTGCTAGGCTAAAAGCTTTAACAAACATGTATTTATCTTGTGAGAGCAGATTCAGTAATTTGTCTTTGAATGCGACAATTATTGCTTTTTACTTTGGCTCACACCAACACACGCTCACAGTCTCTCTTCATTTAACTGATTTGGATGAGCACTCAAGCACTCTTAGACAGAGCAACCTGAATTGATTTTCTCAACTAACACCTTGTAGCGAGGGAGATGTTTCAACAAACAAATGTACTGCTCTTGTCAGAGTCACATCCTTGCAAACGCATCTTCATTTGCAATGATGTAAGAACAACAGCCCTGCTTACAAATGTAAGCACAACGGAAGTGGAATAGCTAAACAAGAGCTAAAATCTGACAGTCTATATACACGACTGGACACTGGTGTGCATTTTATTGTCACTTTGTCCCCTCCAGCCTCTTACACATGATCAGAGAGACAAGTGGCCTGCCGTTGGCAGGTTAATGGACAAAGGAGACAGTGTCTGGGGTGCAGGAAGACCTTCTGCCGGAGCTATCAGCCGGCCCATTGTTGGGCTCTCAGGTGCATTAGGATCATCGTAGCCCTCACTTTGTGTGAAAGGAGAGAACAGTAAATGCATTTAACTTCCAACAGAACACTGGACATGTCAGTCAAACACCCCCGGAACGCCACTTACTTCCTGCTCCCCTTTCCAGACAAATAAATAAACTATGGCTATGCCCGAAACCTAAAAAAAATGCTTCTCAGGTGGTGTACGGAGGATTGGAAGGTACTAAAACACGTTCCGATTCCTACATCCATGTTAAAGGGGTCATGACATGAGAAACCAAATTTTGACATAGAAGAGGTCTTTGTATGCTTAATACATCCGGTAAGTTTCATAACTTAAAAGTTCCTCATCAATAAAAAAGCATTTATGTAATAACCCTCAGAAAACGGCTCGTTTGGATCTGAAGTGCCAGGGTGATGTCATCCAGGCGCAATTGTTTACATGAACACTGCCTCTAGAGCAAGACATCTACGAATAGTCTTCTTTTTACCATAGGCCCCGCCCACTGGCGTTCAGTTGCTTAACGGCTGACACTTGTGCGAGTGTCGCGTCATGACAAAAGCAAATAGAAATTACAATCACTGCCGCTATCTTGTCTACACTGGATACAGTATACAGATGCGCGTTCACTTTCTGACACAGTCCACGCGCTTGAGTCTGTCATCCATACGACAAATGGAGTGAAAGAACATTCGCTTTGGTTTAAACGGTTCATTCGCATCTTTGTACAGATATCAGAAGGATCCCAGCATAAGGAACAAGTGGATAGTTTATTTTTAATGGCATACCAAATCGTGTCAGAGGATTTTGTTTTGTAAATGAGGCACAGTGTCATGGAGAGTTCACAAAGAAACATTTGTTGAAAGATGAAGCAGCACTAGATCTGACTGCAGCTGCATCACAAACTGTAAGTAAATGATTTCATAATGCTTTGTCTGGAAATTACCGTTTTATTTTGATCATGTTGTCAAAACACTCACATGCAATATCGAGGGGGCGGGGCATCGATACTGTTTCCTATGCAATGACATTAGCCAATCATAACAGTGGCAGATTACTGATAAGCCTTAAAGGACCTGAATAAGGGTTGCAAATAATTATTTTTCCACATTTATTTGTTTGTTTTTGTGTTGTTTTGTTTTTTGTGCAAAAAAACTTAATTAACATTATAAGTAAACCTCAAGGAACATATTCAAATAATAATTGTAAAAAATCCAAGTCATGACCCCCTTTAAATCTAGGTATTTATATCTGGTTGACTTTTAAAAGATAGTAGAGATGTATCCTTCACTCCCTACAACTGGGGTTTCACACTTTTTTTGATACCATGCGGACCCTCAAATATTAAGGCATAAAATATAAATGCAGCTAGATATTTTCAGGTATAAATTCCCATTTATATAGTGAAAATATCTTTTGTATCTTATCTGGCAAAAAAAAAAAAAAAATAACAATATAATAATTTGCTTGTGATGTTCCTTTGACACATTTTAAAGGTGCTGTATGTATTTTTTTGACTGTAAAGTTTTTCAGTAAACATGCTAAATTCACATACTTATTTCTCCGAAAAACATTGCTACAGCCAGTTATTCTATTACTACTATCCAGATGTAAAATCGAGGTCTATGCATGATATTTAGGAACTTTTTATCAACTACTGGTGTATTACATTAACAAAGCTACGTTGTTCTCTCAAGATAAAACTTTTCTGGTATTTATGCAACAGGCTGACTGAGTATTTCAACATTGCAACAGTAGAAGGCCAAGACTCAAGTAAACCTGAGAGGGAAGTTTGGCTGGAAGTGCGCTGAGCCCTAATCCCGCACTGACCCAACCTCTACCTCCTCATCCCCTTCCTCCAGGGACCCAAACTCAGACCTGCATTCCTCTCTCTAATGCTCAACTTAATCAGTCGTGTGCAAAATATGAAATGTACGGTATACTGGATTCGGCCCAACGCTGATGAGAGCGTAAGTCATGTTCTGTCGGACCCATGCTAAAGGGAGAGGTTTACACTAATGCGTGATTTACAATGACTTCACTGTCCAGTTTCAGATGGTAGACAAGAATGATCCTCAGACAGAGCTCGGGGGAAATGTCAGCCCACGCTGCTAAAAACAAAGTCACATTTGAGTGTGGTCGGTCGACAGCCCCTTGTGGTTTGTATCCACATCCTGAAGTGGAGACAGTGATTTACACAGTGTGTCTATCAGTCGTTTGGGAGCGGCGGTTAGTCGGCGGTGTGCTGATGACAGGCATGCTGTGTGCAACATTACGTTATAAATAGATCTTTAAAGCGAAGTGGCCAAGCTGGAGCTCATACGTATCTGTCGCTTGTTAAACGGCCACAAAATGACCTGCCACCAAAATGGAAATACGCTCCACTTCACCAAACCGTAAGGTCAAGTTATAGCCTTGTTTTCAAAAATCTGAAAGTGATTTTGAGGTGTACTACAAATACTCTCTTCCAGCCATAATGCATTATGTTTTTGAGTACCTTAGATTTGTAGAAGATTTATCTTTACGGATTTGGCCATTTGCCTCTGCATCAAATTCCTGCTGTCAAAGAGAGCAGGACAATGCTTGGAAATAAAATGCAGTGGCATAAATAAGGCTCCAAATTTATATCCTCTGCTTCTAAAAAGCAGTCTGGGCTCATGGTGAGATCAGGACACTAGTGCAAAAGTCTCCTTCAACTCTCATCTTTGCAAACTTTTCTTTACTCCGTTTGGAAGACAAATCACCCAACTGGCCGGTCAGATTTCACAGTGCTTTTCAAAAGGCTCTGAAGCTGCTCCTCGGAAAGAAAGCAGCTTTGATTTGAGACACCTGTCTGCGCTCCAAGCTGTTCTGATTTGGTCACTTTTCAGATTTCAGTGAATGATACACAGGTTTTGATGTCTCCACCCCACCCTAATTGTTCCTGCTGCTAACATCAGTTATATTATCTTACAGGGCAGTTTGCAGTTACAGAATACAGGGGGTGGCCCACCGAATGAACCTGACACCCAGAAGCATTGTCGTCAGGGTAAGTCACACCTCTTTATTGTACGGGAAAGATGGGAAGAGGTTGAAGGAGTCTCAAATTTCTCCAGCTGGAGGATCCCTGCAGGCCCTTGAGACGTAAGCACAATGACACCAGAGATGTAACTCATGGACTCTTAATGCAGTCGTCCAGGCTGAGTGTGAGTGAGTGATCACTTGGAGTGTTTACAACTGTGTGAGAGCAAAAGTTCAAGGGTCATATGGATATCACTGTTGAACACAGCTAAAAGCATCAGGCCTATTAATTTACCGGGTAAATTTTCAGTGCAACCTCCAAAAATAATTTTGTATTTCATCATTGATTATTAAGTAACACAATTATTGTAAGTAAAACTTAAAGTTTTTCTAAAACACTGTGGCAGAAATCACTTATTCACATACATAAATGTGGCCATTTTCACCTTCCTACAGTATATATATATATATATATATATATATATATAGTTTTCCTCAGTTGCGTGAAGAAAATCTGATTTTCTTCACAGTTTGAAAACCAAGTGAGAAAGAGGGTTTTATATGTATATATACTGTATATACATATACATTCACAAAATATTGCTTTTCACAGTATATATGTATATATATATATATATACACATTGTTTTAGAATTGTTTTGTTTTATTGTGTTATATATATATATATATATATAAACTAAAAAATGATTAAAGCACTCATTTTTTAACACATTGCTTTCAAAGGCACTTGTAAACTTAAAAAAACACTATTAATGGTATACATTTTTTTTTTACTATAAAACATTATTATTCATTTAAAGTCCCATTTATCCTGTTTGATTTTTTTTATTTTTTTTTTTCCATATTTTTTGGAAACCTTGGCATAACAAATCCCTGACCTATAGCACCATATGAGTCAGGACTGTCAAAAAATAAATAAATAACCTAGACGCCCCTGGTTACAGCCTTTTTTTTTTTTTTTTACCTTGGAACATTGCTCTCAGTTCCATTTCATATTTTTGAGTATTTTTAATGAACAACTAATATGGAAAACATGGCAAGCATGTGTATATTCCAAGCTAAACTTTCATGCTGAGGCTCTTTTATGCTCAGCCGTCCTGTTTTACATATTTGACTTTTCTGACATAGGTCAAGACTTTGAAAAGACAGAAACTAAAGCGGGTTAATTTAACTTGGCAACAGGTTAAATCAAGCTATTCAATAACAGCCAACTTCACGTTGGTGAGCAGGGCCAGCCAGCAGTGTCATGGAATGTTTTTAAGTGGCCAGCTTTGATGTCTGGTGTGCGGGAGAGACTGCGCCCTCTATGTGCCCTAACATTTGTGCTTCTAACTCCCTTGCTCCGAGGCCTCTGTGATAGTCATCGTATGAAAGGGAGAGCGATAAATACAAAGAGAAAGAAATAGAGAGCGAGCGAGAAGGAAAGAGAAAGGACTGTAGAGCATTGTAATTAGTTGCACCTGTTTCCTTTAACGCGGCTCCGGTTTCTCTGTACAAACGCATGTAGATTAGGCATCAAAGTGCCTCTCTTCAATGCCCCCTTTGTTGGCAGTTGTCAGGGAAGCAGCCTCCAGAAATGTGTGACCCGAGCAAAGCTCTGGAACTCAAGCACAGAGAACCCGCAGCCATGTGTCCTCTCCACAGCAGGAGAGCGAGCTTCTGCTGGGTCACCGTTAGACTTCGCTCACTTCTGTAATGACATGTGGATACAGTCCTGCTTTGTTGAGGATCCGAGTGAGTGAAATTTTAATAAGTTGTCCTGCGGGCCCGAACTTACGAGTAGTTACTTTCTGGTTAAAAAAAGGTCAATAAAAGCTATCACGGCATGGTATTTCATTGGACGGTATGGTATATTTGCCTCACATGGAATATTCATGCCACACAAGGCATATTGCAGTATTTGCACAATTTGTACATTAATATATGTATCTGTTCATCTATTTTTCTCTTTAATTGCTCTATTTACGAGTGAGTTCTAATTTATTTGGAGCTTGCAGAAAGAATATGCCATTGCCAGCAATTACTGCAGCATACTGTATTGTTGTGCGTTTGATAAATAAACTTTGGATGCGTCCCAATTCATATACTATCCATCTTCTATTATGCAAGATTATAAATAGTGCGTCTCCAATTATAGCATGTTGAAAATAGTACTCTAAAGACATCCAAATGGTATACTATTTTCAGTGCATCATGCTTTTTCAACTAGAAGTGCAGATTGTGATGCTTCCATTTTAACCTTTTTAGTTGCATAATAGTGGCAAAGATGCAAGACAAAAGAAACCAATTACAGGTGCATCTCAATAAATTAGAATGTCGTGGAAAAGTTCATTTATTTCAGTAATTCAACTCAAATTGTGAAACTCGTGTATTAAATAAATTCAATGCACACAGACTGAAGTAGTTTAAGTCTTTGGTTCTTTTAATTGTGATGATTTAGGTTCACATTTAACAAAAACCCACCAATTCACTATCTCAACAAATTAGAATACTTCATAAGACCAATAAAAAAAACATTTTTAGTGAATTGTTGGCCTTCTGGAAAGTATGTTAATTTACTGTATATGTAATCAATACTTGGTAGGGGCTCCTTTTGCTTTAATTACTGCCTCAATTCGGCGTGGCATGGAGGTGATCAGTTTGTGGCACTGCTGAGGTGGTATGGAAGCCCAGGTTTCTTTGACAGTGGCCTTCAGCTCATCTGCATTGTTGGGTCTGGTGTCTCTCATCTTCCTCTTGACAATACCCCATAGATTCTCTATGGGGTTCAGGTCAGGCGAGTTTGCTGGCCAATCAAGCACAGTAACACCATGGTCATTGAACCAGCTTTTGGTACCTTTGGCAGTGTGGGCAGGTGCCAAGTCCTGCTGGAAAATGAAATCAGCATCTCCATAAAGATTGTCAGCAGAAGGAAGCATGAAGTGCTCTAAAATTTCCTGGTAAATGGCTGCATTGACTGTGGACTTCAGAAAACACAGTGGACCAACACCAGCAGATGACATGACAGCCCAAATCATCACTGACTGTGGAAACTTCACACTGGACTTCAAGCAACATGGATTCTGTGCCTCTCCACTCTTCCTCCAGACTCTGGGACCTTGATTTCCAAATGAAATGCAAAATTGACTTTCATCTGAAAAGAGGACTTTGGACCACTGAGCAACAGTCCAGTTATTTTTCTCCACAGCCCAGGTAAGATGCTTCTGACGTTGTCTCTGGTTCAGAAGTGGCATGGTAGCCCTTTTCCTGAAGACGTCTGAGCGTGGTGACTCTTGATGCACTGACTCCAGCTTCAGTCCACTCCTTGTGAAGCTCTCCCAAGTGTTTGAATCAGCTTTGCTTGACAGTATTCTCAAGCTTGCGGTCATCCCTGTTGCTTGTGCACCTTTTCCTACCCAAATTCTTCCTTCCAGTCAACTTTGCATTTAATATGCTTTGATACAGCACTCTGTAAACAGCCACCCCTTTCAGTAATGACCTTCTGTGACTTACCCTCTTTGTGGAGGGTGTCAATGTTCGTCTTCTGGATCATTGCCAAGTCAGCAGTCTTCCCCATTATTGTGGTTTCAAAGAACAAGAGATACCCGGAATTTATACTGTATGGATGGTCATTAATTGAAACTCAAATGTAAATATTCTAATATTTTGAGATACTGATTTTTGACTTTCATGAGCTGTAATCTCTAATCCTCAAAATTAAAACATTTTTTTTTTAAATGTTTTACTTTACATGTAATGAATCTAAAATATATGAAAGTTTCACTTTTTGAAATAAGTTACAAGAAAACATGAACTTTTTCACAACATTATTGAGATGCACCTGTATATATATATATATATATATATATATATATATAAAAGTAACTGTATCTTTTAGTATGTAGTGTGGTATAGTTAAAATTAAATAATTTGATCTACTTGAACAAAACGAAATTTAAAAAAAAAATTGTCCAACATCGGAAGGGTTTGGTCTGTATAATTGCTCATTTTGCCTTACAAATGATAAACAAACAAGTAAATACATAAATAAATAAAACAGAAGACAAAGCAATAAAAAAGACATGAATATAGCTATTTATAAATACTGCTAACTCTACACTCAGTATAATATTACGTATTTCAGTAATACGGGGAAAAAAAACATGAAGTATGCACACAGAATTAGAAAAATACTATTCCCTCAACAAACATGTGAGATGTTTCGCTTTAGAAATCTTGCAGATTCAACAAGGAAGCAGTGACACCTAGCGGCTGATGAACGCAAGTACTAGAGAAGCTCATTAATCATCTTCCATGGAGGTCATTTCATACTTTCATCTTTCAAACGTAAGAGTGTGAGGAATTAGAGGATTTAGATATTCAGATTTTGTCTTAATGAATATACAGTCTGTGTGTTAATGTGGTTAAAAAAAGTACTTGGCTTATCATACAAGTTTAATCAGCATGATTAGGTCTAATTTCTCCCCCACTAGTTTTCATTGATTAAGAGAAGCCATAATTTGTATGGGTCATAGTTTAGTTGATGGCTGGTTGTGTTCTAACTCACACACAGTGTGAACAAATCAACTTATCTTAAGAAACAAATAGGTGCTCAACAAAGTACACACTCTTAATTTAGTAATTTCACATGAAACCATTTGCGAACTACCGAAAACCATGGGAAATCATCTACCTTTAGACAGGGATTTGAAATTGACTTTTGTCTTGTGATGGTCATTATTCCTTATATTGTAGTGTGAAGTTGCAAAAGCATGAAAATATTTTGTGGCAGCTGAAGTATTTTCTCTCGGACAGCATGAGGTTTTTGTGGAACTGAATAGTAGCAAAGGGGAATAAAGGGGAATTCACTCACATTATGATTCATAATGTGAGTGATTCAAAGCAGCTGAATGAAATGATACAACAGAGGGGCTCAGGGCTACTGAAACCAATTTGCATGAAGGTTATTTACCTCTAACCGAGGCAGACTGGGAAAAGTACTGTGCGTCCAGCAGAGATTGTAATGGCTGAAGGCGAGTAAAATAGTGAGTGTTTGTCTGTGTTCCACGTTTCTGCTTTTTCTTCCTACTACACAGCTACACAGGTCACAGACTCACTTCACGATTTAGGATCCCTTCATAAATGCAATGAAATATGTTTGAAAGAACAAAGGGTCTCTCAGTACTTGTGTGGTAGGTCTGTTCCATTTGACACAAAAGGGTTCATCTTTGAAATAAGCACTTTACCACCATCCAGCCTGAATGTTTTAGGCACGGTTAACTGTGCCCAACTGTGCTGCTGGAACGCATATGTGGTGATTGTTTTCAAGTGTAATATTTTTCTACACCAGCTACTTTTCATCAGCATTAAGCTAAGTAGCTCATTAAAACTCATATAATATATCAATATTAGTCATATATTACGTATATAGTCATATATTACACTTTTATGTCAGTAGTCTGGAAACTTTTACCTTTTGTATAACACTTTTTTACCTTTTGATATCATTGTCCTCCATCATAGCATGTTTGCTCCATTGTTTAGCCTAGATATCATGCTGTCAGTTGTAGGCTACATTCCAAAATCCTGATTTTGTAGCATCACAGTGGAACAAGAAACCGTAGTTGCCGTTCGCAAAGAACACGTTTTTCCACTGCACTACTTGTTTTTCTGTGTAAACACAATGGATGCGTTTGACTTTAGCATTAATTTTTGTCAGTGCCTCGCGCATTGACACTGCGTTTGAAAAACGTGACGCTTAAGTTTAAAGAAATTTTCCTCTAAAATGAGCATTTTCTCAGGCTCCTTTAGATGTTTATGTTGAGTTAATTCACTTTAATGGCAATGAAAAGAACCTATTCATTGCCATTAAAGTGAAATTACTGAACCTACACATAGGAGCCTGAGAAAAATGCTCATTTTAGAAAAAAAAATCAAACGGCACTTAGGCTTTTGCATCTGAACTCTTCAATTATTATTTATATTTTTTTTAATAAATGTGCCTCTCTTACATGCCCTTTAACCGCAAAAACACGTTCCGTTTGAATGGTGCCCCAACAGGGTGGCGAAAAGTCTACAACACCCTGAATGAAAACCCCTCTATGAAATAGGTACTTCTTAAAAAATTGATTTTTAAACTCAACAGGGTTGACATAATCTGGATACAAGTCTTTTTAATAATGAAGTATGTATATAAATCAAAATGTGCAGCTTGAATAGTTTTTTATGTCTATAAACAAGTGTAAAGTCAGCATCAGCTATTCATTGTTAAACATGTATAGGCCTATGAGGGATCCAAATGGCATCTGTTTTGTAGACACATAAGAACAGAAAAGGAGATAAGAAAACAAAAGAAAAAGCCATTTAAAACATGCTGACAGTTGAGCAAGATCTGATGCAGGCCTTCAACCTGTGACCATACAGCTCTGCAGAGGTACACTGACAGCACCGACAACAATGAGTCACAAAAGAAGAGAGAGCAGAGAGGTAAATAATTTACTCCATTATCTGCACTGCAAAGCTCATCAGTAAGCCTGAACAATAGGCACGATTGAATTGCTGATTGCATCTCTCTTTGCCTGCTAGGTCCTTTACCTCCCTGAATTCTGCATTAAAGAGAAAGAGGGGCACAGAGAAAGAATCTTTTCCAATGTCATACAGCCATAATATACAGGTACCGATCTAATTAGGAGTCAAAGGTCACATCCAGCATCAGACTTCAGGCTGTTTCTGCAGTATAGGCTAATGGAAGGAGATGGTTATGGACATTTTTTCTGAAGGACTTTATGAGTGACATTTCCATGTATTAGTAGAAATGACCTAAAATCTAAAAAGCAATTGGATAAAAACGAATTGGTAAGACCAAAGCCTTAATCACAGACGTCAAACAAATTACCCATCATGATGTTTATATTGAAATGTCTCTATGCGGTTTACTTCAATTTCTTTCCTAGTGAGCAATCAGATTTTTCCAGTACCTGTGTCATTCGCCTCGAATAGTAAATTCAAACCACATCCTACATGTTTAGCTTTTCCGAATTATCTTTCCACATCATGCGAACAACTCCCTTAATTACTAGTTTTAGCTTGCATAGTCAATGAAGCCTAAATGGCCCAAGATCGGAAATAATGTGCTAGTTTCCTTGGTTCTCCGTTGACTTTGAACTTTTTATCACCCCACCTTCCAATTTACATCACCATGTTTCCATCAGACGAAGGCGTTTTCATAGCAAGCATAATAAATCCCTTTAGCCAAGTGCTCAGAGGTCCTGCCTTCTGTCCTGGAGAGTAGGGGGTCAGTGTCTCTCCTCCTCTCTGCTCTGTTTGTTTTATGGAGCACCAATTTCAAAACACTGTGGCCAGTTTTACTCCACAGCTCAGCGAACTCCTCTGATCTACCCAGAAAAAAAACAGCCATTTTGTCAGAAGTCCAGAGGGTTATGGTTGTCAAACCCAGCCAGCCTTCATTAGTTGAATGAGGTCGTTATTTTGACTCTGATTTAGAGGTTATTTCAGCACAGAGACTCACAGTACTCGTGGTGGTGAGCTTTACTTTTTGACCTTAAGTAGGCCTGCATCATATCCTTCAAATATAAAGAGAGCGGACTCGTTCTTCCTATTATTAAAAATACAGCCAATCATGTCACACACATCTCCCTGTAATTTTACAAATAGGGAAGTTAGATACACCAGTTAGTGTATTTAGACCTGTAAATCGCTCATTTTGCTAAAAGCTTCTTGAAGACATCATGACAAAAATGTCTTCCTAGAAACGCTAAACTTATTCTCTGGAAAGGCTGCATCACTAGCAAACCATTTGCACACAGTGACTTAAAACTTAGTGTGTCATTTATGCAAGAGAACAGAGAGAGAGGCACAAATTGCTAGGTCTAAAGTAAAGAGCTTTATTTATAGCTACCACCTAAGCTGAAAGCCAGTGTAGCTCTAATAGAGCAATCTGTATTCTTAATGGTAATGCCTCATTCGTTTGGTCCATTTGGCTCAGTACAGGTGCATTAATGGGGCTTGTTGAACAGTTCCAGCTGAGCTGATTCGAGAAGGACAGATGAGTGAACAAATACTCCCTCTGGTGGAAGAAGAAAGAATTAAGCATATTCTGCATTTAATACAAGACATTATATATTAGATCAAAAGTGAAAGCAAGCAAGAAAAGTTCCTTCATAATCCATTTAGATTATGACAGTATATTTCCAGGGCTTAAAGTTTATTTAAATGCAGTATCACAATTTCAATATCACACATATCTGGATCATTTTATATTATGGATGTCCTTTCCAGTTTCATATTGGTAAATATGGCAATTATGGTAATATTTTAAACATTCTTTGAAACAACTGAATTGTTTAATTGAAGTGTTAATAAATTGCACAGTTTCAAGTTAAATTTATATATTTTAATATAGCTTTGGCTGTAATTATACCTTAGGAAAGGTTGATAGTGCTTAATTATTTTCCTTTGAAGAATTTTCTTTTTGAAATATCATGATAATGTTGTTATGACGAAGTACGGTGCCTGGGACAGGACATGTTTGGTTCACTTTGTTTGGTCAGTTTTGTCGTGGCCACAACATAGCAACTTGTGGGTATGTCATATATACGTAGTAGCTACATCTATGTCTTAAAGCTGCACAGTCTTTGTCATTCTTAATTCAAAATAAATTAAGCAGAATGGTATCAGGTTTGATGCATAATCTGAACACACAAGGACAAAGTGTTTGTCAAAACCTACAGAACAATATAAAAACAAGGACAAAATATAATATAATAATGTAATATATGTTACACTTTATTTTGATAGTCCAATTTAGACATTGATTATAAGTAATTTTGCATAGTTAGAAGAATGTTCTAAAGTGGATTAGCAAAGTAAAGTTTACCAATATACTCACACACATGGAAATAAATCTAGTATTTTATCTTCCTTCATATATTTTTAAGTTGTATTTGCTAACACAGCAAAGGCAAGTTAGATAAAACTGAAGAAAGCATCTTCATGAAGAAAGAATACGATTTACCTGTAAATAGTACTATTAAAGTTATTGATTTTACATTAATAACATTTAGTTATTTATTTTGATGTAGGGGACACAAAGGCCTAAATACTTATAAAGACCCATCTGGTCACATTTAAAAACATGCATTAATTTTAAGCTCCCTGTTATATCTCCTGTGCATGATAATTTACCTCTCAGTGATCTTTCAAGAGATACTGTCATTCAACTTAAAAGTATTCTAAACAATCAATAACTCAGATAAAATCATGTTTCATACTAGGATACTCACTGACATGGAAACAAACAAATGATAGCAACGCTACATCAACAGAACACAGAGAACTTCAGTGCTCCTAATTAACCTTCTCCCTTGCAAATCAATACATGGTACAGGCTCTTTTTAATTGAGGAGTAATTATCAGCTTGTATGCATCTGCCTAATGAAAATGCTTTGTTATGCCTGCAGCTATATAAAAAAAAAAATTGAAGTTAATTGAGTTCTCTTTTGTGAAGCAGACGTTCTCTCCTGGTCATGTGACGTGTCTGGTTTTGGCCTGTATAATGTCTGTCTGTGGAGATGAACGCAGATGTTTTGTTGTCCACTGATCACATTGAACACTCTCTCTCGTCCCACTTTTACTCCGTACCACTTCAGAATTAGATTTTACTTTTCCTAGTCACCATGACAGCCTCCCCTTGTTTAATGGTGAAACTAAAACAGAGACAGAACAACTGATAAGAAATTACCCTTACCAAAAACTATGACCAAAAACACTCTTGCCGAGAAATATATGACCAATCTTGAAGCATTTGATAAACTCATTTAGGTGTGTTTGATTAGGATTGGAGCTAAAATCTGCAGGATAGTGACCTTCCAAGGTTGTACAGCCCTGCTGTAAACCATTTTCTGTAATGTGATAGATTTCTGAGTGAAATAAATTATTTGACAAGAAAATAAATAATGTAGGGCGGGGCTTGATAATGGAAGATGAATAAAAAGCTGCGAAATAACAGTTTGGGATCAGTGTTTTTTTTTTTTTTTTTTAAGAAATCTATACTTTTGTTCAAGAGGGATGCATTAAGTTGATCACACGTAACAGTAAAGCCGTGTGATAATATTACTGAACAAACAAATGCAGCCTTGCTGAGCATAGTACTATATGCTTTTGATCAATTAATATGATCACTGATAAATTAATAAGTAAAACATTTACATATTTAATTGATTTCTTAATTTAACAAGTCAACTTTGACAGTCCTAAAAACTCTCCTCTCAAAATGTACACACCCTTTAAACATATCCCCAAAGCCCAGTTTGAAGAAAAACTCTCACAGACAGTAAAGTTTATTTGAAATTCTTTGAGACAATTTATACAAAAAAAAAAAAAAAAAAAAAAAAAAAAAGGAAAGCTGGCAGTTTTAAAAACAATTTAATACACAGACATTGTTTAAATGATCTGAACAACTGCTGAAACCAGGGTGGAGTGAATGATTCATGAAGGCACTGTTGAGTGTACAACTAATGTTGGTTTGAGCCTCTTTCTTTTTTGATCTTCTGGTAAAATGCAATATTACAACTTCTGAGAGGGTAGTAGTCTGTTGAGACCAAGATACCTTAAGCCAATACCGCACTACAAGATGATACTTACAGTTATCGTTCAAGGAACCGGTTCTGGACAAATAAGGCCTCACACAGTAGCAGGTAGACAGGAACACGGAGGCCAGATCTAATGGTCTTTAACCTGTCCAAAACAGTCTCTGTGCTGGAACAATGAAAGATGAAAGTTCGTCTTAGAGGTCAGTTTCTGTTTCATTATTCGGTTTCCTTATTTTAGAGTCTTCAGGAGATGCAATGAGAGAAAAAAAAGAGAGAGAAATAGAAAATAAAAAAGCAAGCACCAGTGGGGTCCCCAAAAAGATGTCTATTTTCTAAATAACTAGTTTTAAACTCTACAACTTTGAATTTCTTACAACCATTTGGTCCAATTACATAAAATATACATGTAAATACAATTTGTACAGATATGAAATCTGTTTTACCACATTCTAAACTCTGGCTACAATACCTTTACTAAAGTCTGTAAACACTGTTCATGGCATTCTATTAAAAATGAATATACACAATGCAAGAAAGTGTTAAGAATTCACAAAACCACAGTTAATAGTAAAATAAGGAGGTGCTCTAATGTACCAAACGTCTGGTACAAAAAGCAGTACTCTTTTGACCCTGTTCAAAATTGATTTTTCACAACAGTGACTGATGGACAAAGAGGTTCTGTCATTTTCTTTTGGAAGGCATGATGAATTATGTGAAAACTTGATGGTGATGTCAAGTATTTTCACTGCTGTTAAAGTCCATAAAAAGATATCAGGCTCAAAGTGGCTGTATGGTCAGCACTGTGTGAAGTCTCTCAAAAAACACACTTTAAAACCTTCAGCCCCTCTAGTCTAGGACTTCCAGGTATTTGTGTCCACATTGTAGAAGTCCTTTTCTTCTCTTCCCAGTGAATGTGACAGAACAGTACATGAACAGGCCAAACGACACTTGGACCACACTAATGTCAACTCTAGTTTACTTTTGGATAGATTTTCTCGTAAAAGTAGTTCTGAGCCAGCAGGTAAAGCTCTCCGTCTTTTTCCCTGACGCTGTGAGCGCGCACAAACTGAAACTGTTCCAGCGCAAACTCGTAGAACTCGTTCTCCATCTTCCATATATTGGACTGCTGCAGCTTTGAGATGGACTCTTTAGTGGGAGGTTTCTTCTCGCTCGTTTTCCTCAAGTGAGACTTCTTGCCTGCAGTTCAAGTCAAAAACAAAGCAAAATGCAGGTCACTCAGGAGGTTTCACTGGAATATGACTGAAACACATTAGGGGATTTTTCCAAAGCTAATAAACTAAGTTTTAAATTAATTGGCTAAATATGAGTTCAAAAATCATAATTACAAATTGATGTTTAAGAAAAAAAAAAAAGAAAAAGCAATTTCATATTTCTTTGTTTTCATTTCCAGACTAAAACAGGAAGCTTTTCATTGCTAGTACAATAAAAGAGCAATAAGTCGCTGTTGTTGTTTTTTGTATTTGTTTAATGAATACTAGACATTTATCATGTTACAAATGAATAATGTTTCAATGATTTCTGAAAGATCATGTGTCATTGAAGACTAAAAATGGCCACAATACTAACAGCCAGCAGAAAAAATAATGGCTGCTGAAAATTCAGCTTTGACATCAAAGAAATAAATAACATTTTAAAATAAAATAAATAAAATCCTGAGTTTTTCACTGCTTAAATACAATAAATTCTAACATGGAGGAAGCAACACTTACAGTATTGGGCCCTTATGAATATCTTTCTTCCACTGAACACAAAAGGAGAATTATGGTTTTTAATAATGTTCTAGTCATTCTTTTCTATGCAATTACCATGAATCTGGAGCTTTCAAGCTTCATAAAAGATGCAAAAGAAGCATAAGTATATCATAAAGTAAGTCCATGTGACGACTTCTGAACCTTTACAATACCTTTGTGTGACAAACAGACCAAATCCAGTAGCCGCAACTGAATTATTGAATTATATCAGTCTGGTTCATGAACAAAATATTCAAAAGGTTTTCCAAATGATTTCATTTCGACCAATGAATTGAAAAGAACTGACTAAGAATCTACAAAACACACATTGTTAAGGTACTTCTTCCATGGGTTGTCATAAATGTGCCATGAATTTGACCTTGAGGCTGTTCCTCACACAAAGCTATTGTATTTAGCTTTTGTGTTACATGGAAAAAAGAAGCTTGTGTTTGGAACGATGAAGGCAAGAGAGCAGAATTGTCTCTCTTTTTTTTGTTGATGTTGAACTATTCCTTTAATTCTTAAATATTGACAAAGTACCTGTGCGGAAGAGCTCGGTCGCTCCTCTGAAGAAGCGTGGCAGCGCTGCCTCGAGCATCATGATAAAATCCTCCAGCTCCTCAGTCACTCCCACGAGCAGATACTCATTCACCAAATTATACTTGGCCTGTTCGAGAGCCCACCTACTGCCAACATTCCTGCACAAACAGACACACAAGATCATTTCCAGCTCCTACATAGTTGAGAACAAATCAGCAAAGAGTAAATCAATCAATTTGTCTAATGCGAAAGAGCATTTAGTGAAAAACAGAGTAACAGGCTGCTCATGTTACCCACCAGCACTCAGAGTAATGGCCACAGAAGAACGGGATCTGTAACCAAAGCTTCTCAGGAGCGCAATCAGAACCTCCTGATGACACGCACTCATCAAAGGTCTGAAACACAGTCGCACATATTGCATCTTAGCATCCACACGGTGAGAAAATTAATAGTTACTTGAATGAATTGTTTAAAAAGATAATACCTTTTTGTCCCCCTGCTTTCTCCGTCTGAGACCTGGCCGATAATCATCTCCAAATCGGAGAAAATAGTAATAAGACACCAACCTCTCGATGGGGTCCCGTACGATGTTGATGTAAACCGGCTTCCCCTTGACTCCAAACCTATTTAGGAAAATATAGTATATTATGTATTATAATGTTATATCATGTTCTGTTCTATTCTATTCTATTATTTTTACATTATATGCAGCCGACTCCATAAGAGTCTGTAAAGTTTTTTTTTTTTCATTTTTCTAATATATATATATTTTTTTATAAATATTTTCTGTTACAATTATATTAACACCACAACAATCTGTTAAGAGTTTAAAATGTAATACAAATTTCAGAATTTCAATGTGATGTGTTCCTTTTGCTTTAATAACAGCAGTGCACAAGCTCCACAAATTTGTGCAAAAATGATTGATTATCATGTGAAAAACAAAAAACAAAAAGCAGACTTCAAATCCACAGAAGAAAAAAAAAACGTTCCACTTTCAACCACTAGAGTGCAGCACTTAAATGTATCTTCTCACATCAGTGAATTAAGTAGCTGGCTGATGGATGTCCCATTTGTCAGGAACAGACAACAATAAATGTACTGCTAGATAAGGTCTTGTGTGCCTTAAGTACACATATAACCATATTAACTACAGTGAAGTGTAGTGCAATTGCTTCCAGTGATTGTTATGATGGTTTTATATTAATACAGCAAAACTCACTTTGTGAAGTCCAGATAGGCGACATGGCCGTGGTAGAAACCTGGTTTCATTTCTCGCCAGGATGTCACATTCCTTACAAACCTCGTCTGTAAGCACAAGATAACACATTCGATTTGTCCCTGTACACAGTTTATAAACCTCTAAATTTATTTTACTGCATGTGTGATATGCCCCCATCATTCAAGCATCAACGATATCCAAATCTCAAATAACAATCTCGCACTGACGCACTGCATCTGTCACAGGGCTGCTAAACAAACCAGCCAAGTGACTACTTAATGCAAACACATTTCAGCAATGTTTTCTCCAAACATCCTCCCCATAGTCCCACAGCTGTACTCCGCTGGGAGGGAAAGGTTGTACCATCTGCACCGTCGAAAGGCTTTGTTGAAAGCTAGACTGGATATTACCTTGGCAAAAATCACACAAATAACACCTTCCCTCCCCCTGCTCAGAGGCATATTATTTTGTGGATGACAATGACGTGAATACAAATGTAAACATACGCTCATGATCGCAGACCGACAAAGCCACACGCTGTGTTGAATAATGCTGACACGTGTGAGGTCAAAATGATGCGGGAATGCTTTTTTTTAAGGGAGCACCAACTCTGCAAACAAAACTCATCAAAGATTGATTTCTGTGAGCTGACATATAACAATACATATGATGTTGTCAAATTGATGTTGTCAACAAGATCTGCGCTTCATTCTTTTCCCCCTTTGTTCTTCTTTTTATCTATCGGTTCAGCTTGTTCAGTGCTGCTTGTCACACAAAGGCACAGCAGCAGTGAGGATATTGACAGTAGGTTATGAATTATGGAGGTGGAGCCAGAGACGAGGCTGCTTGTTAGAGGCAGCGTGCGACAGAAACACAGGGCCGCTGTGCTAACATCACCTGGACTGTCAGAGTGAGAATTGAGCAAAAAGCCAATAACAATGTCATCAGTACAAGCACACTACACCTCTGCACTTGGTCCGAACTGCATAAGTGGAGTGTGTCTGTAAAATGTGCCCAATAGCCGGCATATTCATATACAGTATCTGGCTACTTAATTATTATTTCGTGTAAGCATCTTTTAAAAGCTAAAACCCTGATCACCTATTAGTATACTTAAAATATATTACTATATTACAATTCTTTATTCAAAATTCCTCAACTGTTATTTTTCCCATATATTTTATGCACATATATATATATATATATATATATGTGTATATGTATAAGAAAATAGTTGTAATATAAGATAATGTAAGAATGTGTACGTATATATTAGAGCTGTCGCGATTCGTCGATTTTAGTCGACTAGTCGATTTTGAAAAATCATCGACTTAATTTTGCTGCGTCGACTAACCGCATAATATGCCGCATTTCACGGAGGAGAATCCACAAAACACATTATTAGACTATTTTCCAAGGCTGCATTATATTAAACCCATTTAAAAATCATAATTAAGCATAATTGTGAATTCACAAAAGCTATGATTTAATTAAATAATTATATGCGATGCAGTTCTAACACAGTATATGCGCTTTAATTATTTACATGCGTGTAGGTTAAGCACGTGCGTCTCATACAGTATTAGTTCCATTATCATTTACATGTGTGGATCTCAAACTCCATCTCTGTATGTTATTGTGAGTTTGTTTATTATAACGTTCATCTGGGAACGCAACGTGCGCCATTTCATCAGATGTAAGGTAAATCATTTATAAATCTACACAAACACACATATACATCGCGATTTCAAAATAAAAGCTCAAACCCTCACTCTGAGTTTACACGGTTTGATGTCCACATATTCATTTAATTACAGTGGCTATAGTATTTATGTCCTAAAGAAATGGACAAATATTAAAGATTAAGTGGACATTTGAATTAAATGATTCTTGGTCAATATTAAACAAGGATTAGATCGCGCAGTAATGTAAAAATAATCATCAGGCGCCCCCTGCAGGCCTTTGTTGTAATGCGTCATGCACATTAGCTCTATTGTTTATAATACATTATGAGGGTATTTTAACAGTTTTGTTCAATAAAACCATATGATTTCTTGCTTTTGATACTTTATTTGAACTGTAGGATTATTATTGCAACAGTTTGCTATTATATATGTATTTTAAGTCATTTTAAAAGCTATTGTTCACTTACATCTATTTTTATTACCACAAAAACATTATTATAATTATAGGGCCCTATGAAATCCGTTTTATTTCCAAATTCATTTTTTATTCTCATTTTTCTATACTCTGTTTTAATGGTTGCAAATCCTAAATTTTATTAATCAAAAAGCCTCAATTAATTGAGTTTTACAGTTTTATCCTGAATTCTTATTTTCTGGATTCCATTTTAATGGTTCCATTAATTTTCTTTTTCAGAAATACTGCACATTTACATTTTTCTCCTAAATAAATTCTGGTAAATAATATTTCTGGTAAATACTCCTTTATTTAAAATACTGATTATAATTGTATTATTAGACTAGAACACGTGGATATGTTGTCCTTACACTATAATACTGAACTGATTTCAGTGATCTGGACTGCACTTGCTTCTTGCACTCTATGTTGCACTTTACTTTTGCTTTAAAAAAGGATTTCATAGAAATTTGGATTTAATTTGGTTTAATAAAATATTCTTCAGCAAGTGAAATTTATGATTTTTTGCGGGATTAGCTCGTTTAGATCGGATAAATCAGGTCGATAGATTAATCGACGTTAGGCCAGTATGCACATACATACAACAGTCATACACATTCTTTCCCTTCAAATAACTCTTTGGTTGCTTTTGCAGTATGCTTTGGGTCATTGTCCATCTGCACTGTGAAGCGCCGTCCAATGAGTTCTGAAGCATTTGGCTGAATATGAGCAGATAATATTGCCCGAAACACTTCAGAATTCATCCTGCTGCTTTTGTCAGTAGTCACATCATCAATAAATACAAGAGAACCAGTTCCACTGGCAGCCATACATGCCCACGCTACCACCACCATGCTTCACTGATGAGGTGGTATGCTTAGGATCATGAGCAGATCCTTGCCTTCACAGTTCTGGAACAACATCCTATGGACAGATGAGACCAAGATCAACTTGTACCAGAGTGATGGGAAGAGAAGAGTATGGAGAAGGAAAGGAACTGCTCATGATCGTAAGCATACCACCTCTTTAGTGAAGCATGGTGGTGGTAGCGTGGGCATGTATGGCTGCCAGTGGAACTGGTTCTCTTGTATTTATTGATGATGTGACTACTGACAAAAGCAGCAGGATGAATTCTGAAGTGTTTCTGGCAATATTATCTGCTCATATTCAGCCAAATGCTTCAGAACTCATTGGACGGCGCTTCACAGTGCAGATGGACAATGACCCAAAGCATACTGCAAAAGCAACCAAAGAGTTTTTGAAGGGAAAGAAGTGGACTGTTATGCAATGGCCAAGTCAATCACCTGACCTGAATCCGATTGAGCATGCATTTCACTTGCTGAAGACAGCTCAAATTAAAGCTGACAGTCTGCAGTTAAAGCACATCTTGTTCGTTTCATTTGAAATCCATAGTGGTGGTGTATAGAGCCAAAAATGTTAGAATTGTGTCGATGTCCCAATATTTATGGACCTGACTGTATGTGTGTGTGTGTATATACATGTATATTTCAAATTGTGTTTTTTTTGCTAAATTATGTATTCATCATAAAATGTTGAAACGGATGCATCACTGTTTCCAAAGGTATTAAGCAACACAACTATTTTCAACTTCAATAATAAATGTTTATTGAGCACATATCAGCATAGAATGATTTCTGAAGGATCACGTGACACTGAAAACTTGAGTAATGCTGCTGAAAATTCAGCTTTGCAATCATACTTTTTAAAAGTATATTAAAATAGACAACAGTTATTTTAAATTGTAATAATATTTCAAAATATTACTGTTTTACAGTACTTTTGATTAGATAATTGCATCCCACAATGCAATACCCCTAAGCATCTATTTCCATTGTGGCTAATAAACTGCAATATTTCAATGACATTTAAAGTGGTTTCACATATAATATAGTTTAAAGGGCACCTATTATGCAAAATCCACTTTTACATGGTATTTGGACATAAATGTGTGTTGGCAGTGTGTGAACACATCCACCCTACAATAATAAAAATCCACCCACTCCTCATTTTTTAATCCCCAGTTTAAACCAAGTCAGTCTCACTAGGCCTGCCGTTTTGACTCTCACCGCAGTGTGACGTCACATTTCGGAGGGCGGGGCCACAGAGGTTGATTGACAGCTCTGCATTGCTATAGTTTCCGCCCTCAGCGGTTACACTGTCCTTCATTTTCTCCGCACTCGAGCAGCTGTAACGTCAACAATGTCTCGCAAGCAATTCCGGTGCTCTGTGTTTGGATGTAAGACTGAACATAAGAGTCTTCATTTTCTCCCAACATCTGAGCTGCTGAGGATGCTGTGGGCGCTGCACTTGTGAGATTAGTTCGCGCCGTTCGTAGCGCGAGATTCATTCTGTACGGCGGTCGCACGGCTCGGTCCATTGATCCGCGCCGATGACAGGTCAGCGCGGCGCGAGCTCTGTAACATTGCGCTGTTTCGTCCCATTTTCAGTGCATTTGACTCCCATATGTACGGCTGAACACCGGTTCTCTCACTCTCAGTTATGTTGCTTCTACCAGCTGTTTATCACTGTAGATATGCAATGCAGAGAGACGTATATGCCGCGCCCTCTTCTGGAGATGGGGCGGGAATGTGCAGCTCATTTGCATACACTCCAAATCAGCTCGTTTTTAGACACACCCCAAAAATGACATTTTCCAGCTGTTATAATAAATGATCTGTGGGGTATTTTGGCCTGAAACCTCACAGACACATTCTGGGGACACCCAAGACCAATATTACATCTTGTAAAAAGGGGCATAATAGATGCCCTTTAAATGAACAAAACTTGTTATGGATTTAAAAAGGGACTCAGCTGAACCGCAAAAGGACATTGGCTCCTTGTGTTCACATACAGTTATATTGACCCTTGGACCATTTGGAGTGCTCAAAATCAACCAGTGTGAAAATGACCTTAATCTCTTTTGATGACACATATGAGTGGACTTGGAAAGCTTAAAGGGATAGTTCACCCAAAAATGAAAATTATGTCATTAATTATGTCGATCCAAACCCGTAATACCTTCATTCATCTTCGGAACACAAATTAAGATCCGACAGCTTTCTGACCCTCCATAGCAAGGGTCCTACCATGGTCAAGGCCTAGAAAGGTAGTAAGAACATTGTTAAAATGGTCCATGTGTCAGTGGTTCAACTGTAATGTTATGAAGCTACAAGAATACATTTTGTGTGCAAAGAATACAAAAATAATGACTTTATTTAACAATTCTTCTCCTCCGTGTCACCGTAGGTGCCATTAACGAGAGTACCACGACGCATGTGCATTCCTCTGCTCGTAAACAAGGCACAGCGCATGCATGCATGTTCTACATTAGCAGCACCACAAGCATGATTCATGGTACTCTCGATAATGGACGGAAGACGGTAACTCAGGGGAGAAGAACTGTTGAATAAAGTCATTATTTTTGTCTTTATTTTTGAATAAAGTCGTTGCAATTTTCTTTGTGCACAAAAATTATTCTCGTAGCTTCAAAAAATTAAGGTTGAACCACTGATGTCACATGGACTATTTTAACGATGTCCTTACTACCTTTCCGTGTCTTGACTGTGGTAGGACCTTTCTTGTCTATAGAGGGTCGGAAAGCTCTCAGATTTCATAAAAAAAAATCTTAATTTTTGTGCTCTGAAGATGAACGAATTTACAGGTGTGGAACGACATGAGGGGGAGTAATTAATGACAGAATTTTCATTTTTGGGTGAACTATCCCTTTTAAGAAATCTGTGCACATAATTGGACTAAAATGTTAAATAATCTCATACATTAATGCATTGTAAATTGAATGTAATGTAATGGACATATTACCTGGTCCTGCAGAGACATGACCGGATTATTCTTGGTGGTGTTGATGTGGAGAACATGGAAGCGGTTCTTTCCGCACAGATCATATGCAATGTTGGTGAAGGAGGTGCTGGCAGTCTTGGGCACACGGTTATAGATGATAATCAGATCCTCAATCTCAGGCAATGCCGGAGAGTCCCGCAGGCTGTCCCGTGTCTGTCTCTGCTCCACCTCTCGCACCTCGTGTCTGGCCATGGTGCGCTCTGCAGGAGAGAGAGGACATGATCATGTTTACATCTACAAACATGCATTTTATCTTTTATTTGCATAAACACTAAAATTCTACAGTAAATACAGTAATTCTACTGTAGACTTAAAATACTGTTGTAGAATTTCTACAGCTTTAAAGGGATAGATAATTCACCCAAAAATTTAAATTCTATTATCTACTCACTCTCATGTTGTTTGAAACCTTTAAGACTCTTGTGGTACTATGTTGCTAACTAAACAGTTGAATGATTTGACTTTCATTGTATGGTTACTAACATTCTTTAAAACATATTTTATGTTCCACAGAAGAATGATGATATGAAAGTGATAACAGAATTTTCATTTTTGGGTGGACTAGCCCTTTAAATAATGTTGAACTATGATGACGTACTGTATATCCACATAGATCTTGAATATGTCACGGCAGACAAAACCAAAACATTGTTTGGGTCATCCTTGTATACTTTTATTTAAAGTATTTCAAACATATCATTATGCCATATTACGCCTGACATTTAGAAATAAATTGAGTTCATCTGACCTTAGATTGTATTAAACATGGCATTATAACTGCAGAATGTATTTTCTAGTTTAAAATACTCCTATAATCATGATGATCAAAGTTTAATTGTTGGGAGAACTTTCTGCAATTCCAAAGTACATGAAGAACATAGGAAGATTATGCAAATTCATACATCCATCTTCAAATTTAATGCAAGTAGCTGGTGGGAAATGTAGTTATAGAGCAAAGTTTGAGTATTTTCAGAGAGAAAAAGAGAGATGCTTCAGCCAATAAATCTAGGGCATCTAAAGATCTGTAAAGGTTCCCAACAGGCCCATCAGCCACCTGTTGATTTAGGCCACAGAAAACAGAAGCAGGATGAAATAGCCTGAATAATGGAGCGAGAGGAGAAAACAAAGCAAGCAGTTTCAGCAGCAGTGTGTTCTGCTTTATGTACATACACACACACTCAACACAATTCACCACCAGTAGTGAGATGTCAAGAGAATTCTGCACCATAAAATCCTCCAGTTTTCAGTTTCAATGTACTTTACTGGCATGACAAATAAATGTACATTATATTGCCAAAGAATTTGCAGCTCAGCTGTTTACAACGAAAATAGTGCAAAGAAAGTCTAAGAAACATACACCAGTAGAGAAAAAATATCAAAAACAAAAAACGTAGTATAAATATAGTAATACTAGTATAAATGTAGTAATTACCTTGTATATTTTTAATAACATCAGAAAAATCTGCAACTGTGAGAAGAGAACCAGTGAGAACCAATTGTCTACAACAGAGAATGGCTTAAAAAATCCACTTTTGAGCTGATGTTGTATTATTTCTTAGGTTTGATAGGTTTTATTTACATTCTGGGAGCTGCAGAAATTGACATTGGAGACAATACCAGACTATACAAGATAATCACAGAGACACTTACACAGTTCAAATCAAAGTAAGATGAAAAGTTTACAAAACCTGCATATAGAATATAGTATCCATTTCAAAATCAGCTTAAAAAAAAAATTATACATATACAAATAAATAAATAAATAAACAAACAAACAAACAAACATACAAAAGTAATTAAATTTAAATAATTATCAGTTAACTGTACTGGCCAAAATTTCCACATTAGTATATCCCTAATAATAATAATGATGTACCTTCCTTTACACATATTCATAACAATGTTTTTCACAAAAATGTATTAATATTCATATGAAATTAAATATTTAGTTTTGGCAGCTGCTTCCAATCTTCAAAATCTGCCATTGAAGGTAAGCACTGAAGCTCAATGTGTGTTTTGAGTGAAGAACAGTGAGCCACCGATGAGATTCAATGTGTACAGTCATTTAGACCTATCATACTGTTCCTTTCTGACCAAACTGTTAGCAGATCACCCTGGTCACCCTTTACTGTCTAAAGCAAGCACTGCTCACAATTTTTCAGTGTCTTCAAGGTGCTTTTAAAAGACACCAGTGTCTCATGAGGGACCAACACTCAACAAAACAAGATTTCCCTTGCGGTTCATGTGGAGCCAAGAGACTTCAGGATGAAAACACCAAACGGTACAGATAAAATCTACACAACAATAAAGCCAATAACTTATTTATTTACAATACAATTTACAGTTTTAATAAATGAATACCATCTGATGCATCATGTGTCACTATACCACAGTAGTTTTTATGAAAGGACAACAACAAAAAGGAAATGAACTGTGGGCATTCCTGTGATTGTACATTGTAGTAGATTTGCAATTTTACACAATGATAAACAATAGAATTTAATTACACAAAGCCACTTAAATTTGACTAAAATAGTATAATCTCTTCTGAAGTGTAAACAAACTAAATAACAGTGTGGAATTTTACGCTCTGTGTACTAATAATGGAAATGCATAGCAATCCTGAAAACAAAAGCCAAGCAAAAAAATAATGAAATCTCTCCCCAGTCATCAAGCTGTATCATATGCTCATTTTCCACACAGCAATTACACAAAACTCAGCTTGCTAATAGACTCATCAGTCTTCAACAGTGCACGCCTACCAGTGCATAAAATAAGCCACTTAAAATATTGATCAACTCTTAACAAGCTTCCATGCATCAGCTGTACTGCTCTAAAACATCCTCCACCACAGAGGACCCTAACCACACTCAGCCTAACATCTCATCTACTCAGTCTGACATCCCATCTAACTAGAACACAATCCCAAATCAACACAGCCATCTACACTGTGATTGACACAAAGCCCCAGAACTAGAATGCTCCCCTAACACATTTCCTCACCAGCAACGACACTACATTTTGTCGGTTGCTTGCTTGGTTTTTATTTCTGAGTGTTATACCACAGCTCTGTCCACACTGAAAGCAGCTAATAACATAAAAAACAATTAGTTATTATGCAAGTTATTTACACTATAGTTCAAAAGTCTGAGGTCATTAAGATGTTTACTGAAATAAATTTATACTTTTATTATTACATTTGATCAACAATGACAGTAAAAGAAATATAATTTTACATAAAATTATATTTTCATTGAAAACTAAAGAGACACTTTATTTGAATTTGTCCTGGTCACAGCAGAGCTTTCTCTGAGAGCTTTCTGACCCTGGATAGACAGCAACACAACTGAAACGTTCAAGGCCCAGTAAGGACATCGTTAAAATAGTCCATGTGACGTCTGTGGTTATGAAGTTATAATTTTACGAAGTTATGAAGTCTTTATTTTTGTTTTCTTTGAACACAAAGAGTATTCTCGTAGCGTCATAAAATTAAGGTTTAACCACTGATGTCACATGGGCAATTTTAAAGATGTCCTTACTGCGTTTTTGGGCCTTGAATGTGTCAGTTGCGTTGCTGTCTATGCAGTGTCAGAAAGCTCTCGAATTTCATCAAAAATATCTTAATTTGTTTTCCGAAGATGAACAAAGGTTTTTACGGGTTTGGAACCACAGATTATGACAATTTCCATTTTTGGGTGAACTATCCCTTTAACAACAAATACTTACTATTGGGCAAGTTGCACATTATGCATAATTTCCATTATTACTGTAGTGAGTACGTGTTATGAGTAACAAGGACACTGTAAAATAAAGTGTTACACCCCAAAAGACACCCCAATGGCAATACTGTATAAAAAGTATACAATATACAAATATACAAAAAGTATATTTAATAAGATTAAAATAGAAACGTTCAGCCATTTCATAGAGCACAGAGTTCAGCCATACAGCAGTGGAAAAGGCATCATAGATAAAGGTTGGGAGTGTAATAGGGAAGAAGTGATGAAGCCTGAAACCCGAGCTGTGGCGTTTGTCCTCTGCAGTCACTAACAGAAGGCTGAAACTGCACATAATGGAGAGGGATGGGAATGGCTCAGTTGTGTCATTGCACATAGCGTCCATTACAGCTCCACAGCCTTCACACTCCCCCCAGCTTCTTTATTTAATCACAGCAGGAATGCATTTCTCACACTCATGCATCTTAGTATTCATCTATCTGATGGAGGGGAAATGCTCAACTCTTCTTCCAACAATAGAAGAAAGGCAGAGGCCAGCAGACACAACTGCATTGCTTATCTTAATTAGTAAAACAACCTGCTCTTTCCTGACACTCAAACGCCTTTCCAGGTGATTAAGCCTTTGATGATGTTAAGAGGAGGATGCATAATTACAAGTGAAGCTGTTTGGGGTGTTTTTGCTTTTGTAATGAAAGCAAGGTCTTATGGGAGCTCATTAAAGTCTACGAGCATCTCTTATTCTCTCTGGTTTCTGTTCTGCACAGTAGAGGGCAGCATCCTGCTGCCAGGTAGCCATATTGGCAGGGGTTCTGGGAGGGGTTTCCCTCATGGGAAGGCTCAGCATGGTTTCCTGGAGATGTTTCATCCACAAATTAGATGCTACACAGAACTGATCGACTGTCAGAATAGATCAACTGCTGTTCACATCTCTATACCAGTACATTATCTGATGGGAAGACAGAAACAAACTGGAATTTTGTATAAAATCATATTCTACTGATCATGATTAGTGTAAATTCTTAATGTAAACCACAGCTAGTGTAGCTTACATCTCCTTAACATAGTATGCAATGTGTGCAGAATTTTAGGAGGAATTGTGGCCTAGTGGTTAAAGATCTAGACAAGAACCCAACCCTGCAAGCTTCAAGATACGTAAACAATCATAATGTGCTTTTGTGCAACAGTTACAATGAAAGGTCACACAAAAAAGAATATTCTGTCATTTACTGTTCATGGCATTCCATTCCTATGCAATTCTTTTTTTTCTTTAGGTGTTTCATGACATACAACATGTCATGAATTTTAGAACAACATGACTGTGACTATATGATGACAGAACTTTTGGACAAACTATACCTTATACAGTATAAGCCTTTATGCTCTTGTAATAACTGCATAAAAATATATCAATATAAATATATTTATATTATATATTTGGAGAAAAATATTTCTGAAGAAAAATAGAATTATCACTTACTCTCAGGTTGTTACAAACCTATAGGAATTTGTTTTTCCATAGAACACAAAATTACACATTTAGAAAAATGTTCAGGCTGCTCTTTTTCTTATAAGTTCATGTTATTTTCTCTGGCAAGTTTGAATATGCAGATATGATAAATAGATATGGCAAGCCTAACAGTAAATAAACAACTTACATTTTAGTGTGTTTTTCCACACAAAATTGTATGGATTGTGAAGGGTCAGAATATAATATTAATTATGTAGAAACATCTTCAATTTATATTATTGTGGTCAAAGAAAATACTTGAAAGGGTGTGTAAGTTAGGACAATTTTCTTTTTCAGTGTTTAAATAAATAGTTGAGCAATGATGGGACTAAAGGAGGCTTTAAGGTTACTTTATTTACAAGTTCATGATCTCCAGCAGGTGGCGCTTCTCTTGAATGAACCGCCAGTCAGAGATTCAATGTTGTGTGGGTATTTTTTGTATGTACAAATTTCAGATACAGCAGATACATCACTACAGCATCTAATCTTCAAGGAATGAAGAGATGTTACAAGTTAAGAAAGGGGTCAGGGCGGTCATGCTCTGTAAAGGACAGGAAGAGAGATCCGTCAACTTAATATTTTGATATCTACCCTTTCTCCAATATCTGTACACCCTTTCACTCTTATAGTGGCTGAAGTTCTTTTCTATCTTCCTGCCAGCTATGCCCTATTCCGTACCTTTATTTAGTATCCTAATCCAGTGCCTTTCCTCTGAAGGAAAAGCTCCAGAGGAGTCATATGCTTATATGTAGTTAAAAGGTGCAGTTGAAAAGGTGTCACTATCAGGAGTTTAGCGGCTGGAATTCAAGCCTTTGTTGTTATTCTCATGAGGCAGTACCGAACCGCAGCGCTGAAGTTCATCTCAGTACCACAAGCAGCAGGAAGAGCACTCATGTGTGCTTGGAATAAGAGGTATGCGATCAGCAGAGCAGATCTCTCATCTCTGAGCGATGACAGCAGTCTTTAAATGTGTATAAGCACGTCTGCACATGTGAGGATAGTCTCTCTGTCGGGTTTGAAGCTCATTCAAACATGACAAAAGACAACGTTTCCTGCTTGAAACTGGAAAATAGACCTATATTATTTATCAAAATACTATTGGGTAAATTGGCAGTGGGCGGAATCACAAAGACCAAAACAAAAACAGGGTCTTCAAACGAATTTGCGGATTTGATTAAAATATCTGGATTAAGTTGGCTAAGATTACTGCACGTTCTCATGTTCCCCAAAAAGGGCAGATGTATCGATACTCAAAACCACAATCAGCAATGCAGCGATTGGCTGGCGGCAAGACAGCAATGTAATGACATCATATAATTAAAAAAGACACCTGATGAAAAAGTTGACAAATTTCTGGACCTGTATAAGGAATCAGCCAAGCGAACAAAACTACATAAATGTTATAATAGATACATGAAAATGTGCACTGTTTTTAATTTATTTGTATTTTTTTTTTACATGATTCCCAATTATTTATATTCGCGATTTCTAGTATTTGTACAGGCTTTACATTTTTATTTCAATGTTGTAATTAGCAATTCATTTAATTTTATCTTTGAAGCTGATTTGTTATGTGACAGAACTTAAGTTTCTTACGAGTCAAGATCGTTTCTGCATCTCCTGCACTCCATCAAGCCACTCCCATAATAGCTGTCACCACTCAAATTAATGCACGATTCAGATTAACTATAGCATGCGTGTAAGACTCCAATACAATTATAAAGTAATTATTTCATCACTAATACATCTTTCAATGAGTAAAACTGGCTGTGTCTATAGTATTACAGACTACACAACATTATTATATTATTTTCAAATCGATCTTTAAATTATTATTTATTTAAATTATTGTCCCTGGACCAGTAGGGTACTCTTGTAATAAAGTAGCTGTGACTGGGGCAGATTTTAAGTATCATTTCTGCTTAAAAAGATGCAATCTAATCCTGTTTACATGAAATTAGCCTGCTCCCGAGCAGGTTTAATCTTACAGACATGTTGCTATGACGGCAAGTCCAGGATGAGCTTTGAAGAACCAAATGATCCAAGATCAAGATCAAGATCGTCAACAATCAAATCCAGCTAACTGAGTTAGTGACATACGAAGAACGGGCCCATGGAACGCACATTTCAAAGTAGAATAACTGACTGTAACATCGTTTTCTTTTCTTTTCTGGAGAAACAAGTATGCAAACTTATATAAATATCTGCAAACATATGGTATTTTATGCTTTAGTACAGTCAAAAAATTACATACAGCACATTTAAAAATAAATTGAAGAAAATTAATTTATTAATATAACCCTCATAACATATCCAGGTCCAAACTAACCAAAATTAAAAATTATTTGCTTATAATTTCCACACAGGAGAGACTTGGCCTGCATCCCAATGTGCATACTATCCATCCTAAATTCTATGTGATGTTAGTAATTTCAATACTATTTAGGGCAGATAGTGTGGATAGTATGCATATTGGGACGAAGGGTTGGTGTATATATCGGTATCGATATCGGCCAAAATGAGTTGAAAAATATCGGCATATTGGATATTGGCAAAAATCCAATATCGTGCATCCCTACATACAATGATATATTTAAATAAATTCTCATCAATACAGAAAAATAAATGATTTAATTAGTTAAAAAATAGTTGAATGTAAAAAAAAAAAAAAAAAAAAGTGCCTATGCGCAAATTATTCTTGACTGGCAAATCAATTGAAATAATAATGAAACGTGTTTTAAATGTCTATATATTTGTCAACTTAAAAAGTTATTTATTTACATTTTTTATTTTTGAATTAATAAACTGATTATTGATTCCTTCATTTTATTTTTAGGTGGCACTCCTTGACCTCCATAAAGAGAAAATGTGTGACGTATGTTTATACAGCGTGTTAAATTTTTTTACTTAAAACAAAGACTGAAGAAATTGTTAAGCAGATTGTATTTGCCTACTATTGATAATTAAATTAAAGATCAGAATAAATTTGACCAATTTATGCAGTATATGCAGGAACTATTTTTGCTTTGTAAACAGTTCAAACATATTCTCTTGAAACCTCCAATACCTTCAGATTCTTATATGACATGAAGCTTATTTTTGCAAGCAGACCCTGGAAATGAAAGAATGACTCAGACTGTAGTTTGTATTCTGACGCCTATGGCACAGAAAGTAGGAGGTATAAAATTAATTTTGAAGGCGCATTCCTGATCGATTGGAATCAATTTAGATGAAACCTCAAACATGAAGGGAAGGGTTCTTGAAGTTTGCTACAGAAACTGTACCATAGACATCTATTGATTTGGTTTGAGTTGAGCAACAAATGATGCAACTACAAACAGGAATCTGGAAACCCTGCAGTGGCGCCCAACGATGTAAACCTCCACCGAAATGTGTCGCAGCAATCTAACTACCTCAAAATCTGGAAAAGCAGAGCATTTCGCAGGAAGTCATCAGAGTCAAACGGAACAGAAGTTGTACAGGAAACATATGTCACAGGTCAAGCATTCACAGGCTCATTTTTTAACCTTTTAACCAACCAAACAACAGGGTGCCAGCTGGTAGTATCTCAGTGGTAATCAAGCTGATGTAATTCAAGGCAGGCAGGAGCGTCGACATTATCGGAACATAAAACAAAGCTGAGATTAATGGCTGATAGGACGCTAGGATGGGGCAGATGGGGAGAGGAAGGTGAGATGGATTGATCCCAATAACCTCTGCTGATTTAATTAGATACAAGCATATTTATCACCCATCTGTCATAGAGGAGGAGCATGGAGGACAGGAGCCGGGAAGCAGTACATTATCTCAGCGCACCTGGCTCCGTAAACACTCGCCTGTCTCATGGGCCAATATCATTGACAGGCGGCTCACCCTCTCCTGATTAAAGCACCAAATTTATTGTACGACACTTCACCGTCTCAGCTCTAACACGCAGTCCTCCTTTCTCTCTCGCGCTTTCTTTGTGTTCCCTTACCTCTAACAGCTTTTTAGTGAATGCTGAAAAATATAGACAAACATTCCAATTAGTGGGGTTTTATTTAAGCAGTCAGCATTTTACAGCTGGCCTGATTATAAATCTTCAATTTTAAAACAGCTGTCTGCTGTGATTGTTTTGTCATAATGAGAAATACATATTTTTTTCAGCCCTCTAAAAGGAATTGTTAAGTAAAAAAGCAGCTACGAGGAAAATAATGCACATGAGAAAGAAATGTAAAATACTGAGTGCAAACACAATATGGATACAGGGTGGGTTTTTGATACCAAAATTTTGACTTTGGTACAATATCAGTCTCTGGCACACTTCAGGCATCAAATAAAAGGACAAAAAAGGCCTACAATAAGCTACGGTGGCCCAGTAGTACACAACAAAATCTCCACAACACAACGGAAACAAGCCGCAACAACAAAATTAGCACAACACAATGGTGACAAGCCGCAGCACAATCGGACACAAGCCACAACAATACAAAATTAGCACAATACAACAGAAACAAGCCGCAGCACAATCGGAAACAAGCCGCAACATAACAAAATTAGCACAACACAACAAAATTAGCACAACACAACAGAAACAAGCTGCAACACAACAGAAACAAGTTGCAACACTACAGAAACAAGCCACAACATAACAAAATTAGCACAACACAACAAAATTAGCACAACACAACAGAAACAAGCTGCAACACAACGAAAACAAGCCACAACACAACAGAAACATGCTGCAACACTTCGAAAACAAGTCACAAGACAATGGAAACATGCCGCAAGTCCCGCAACACATTGAAAACAAGCCACAACACAACGGAAACATGTCTCAACACATTGAAAACACAACGAAATTAGCACAACACAACGAAATTAGTCCTATGCCTTGTTGTGATTTCATTGCGTTGTGAAGATTTTGTTGTGTCGTGACTATTTTGTTGTGTTTTGCACTACTGGGCCAACGTAATAAGCAAATTCACAGCATCCTTTGTATAGCATATAAGCCAATAATATGCATAGAAAATAAATTAACAGTTCCAACCAATAACATATTTAAATGGATAAAATACATATTTCTGGTTTGGTATTACTTATTACAGTTAATAATAATAATAATAATAATAATAATAATAATGGCATTATTAATTAATAAAAATGTTGATAAATTACTAAAATGTAATAAACAAATAAATAGTTATATGCAGTTAAAAAAAGGATGTATGGTAACATGGTAAACAATAATAACTTCTAAATATTACAAATACATATTTCTGGAACCAAGATACTTTTTCTTTTCACATGCTAAAAAGTCCTAAACTAAATTTGAAAGTTATTATTGGCTCTGCATGGCAGTTAAATTTCCATCACATTCAATTAGTGTAATGACCTGAAACCATGCTTGGCTCAGACAAAGTACTTGTCCTCTAAGTTTTGGCCAATAATCTTCAATACGCCACACTCCCTTTCTCTTGTCCAAGGTGAGCTTTAACTTGCATTTTCATGGTCCTATCCGTAACTGTAACTGCAGCAGAGCTTGATGGCATCATTTAATCTTGGGACTCACTAATATTCAAGATGTGATTGAAAACCATGACAAAATTCTTTAAAATGCCCATTAAACAAGAAACGAGCACTCGCCAATCCCTCACATTCATTACAGCCCAATGCCTTTACAACGATTCCCTAAGTACAGACAATAAACATTGCAGATGACACCCATAATGACAGGACACTTTACATCCATGGCAGATGACAAAGCGAGAAACAAGGCAGTTATCTGAGGGATGAGAGAGTCTGTGAAGGTCAGAGTCAGTTGAGTGGTGTTAAACTGACTGGAGACCAGTTCTGACATCATGACAGCTCGGCTTAGCTGAAAAAAATAAAATAATAATAATAAGGTGCCTGTGGACCCTTAACCATACAACCTTTGATTCCTTGTGGCACGAGGGCAAAACTTAGCATATTTTTGGCACTGACTCAGAGCTTTTAAAAATATAGCTTTGACCTTAAACTTCACACAAGTACATGAAGCTGCAGTGATCCCAAGATTTGTGTTTCCTAAGGCAATTAGGGTATGTCTTGTACATAGAAAATATCTGCCTGTCATGTCACTTTATAGTAGTGCATAAAGCATTGCTTTGTACAAAATATGTCTAAATATAGTAATTGATCAAAATAAATGTAACTTAAATTTACAAAATCTAAGTACATTTTGATTTTGCAGTGGAAATCAAATGAATAAATGAAAATTGCAGCTCGGTAAGTGATTCAGATGTTGATTCCATACCAGCGCTATAGTTTGTTTCCCATAAACATCGGTAACCAACAAGTTCTGACATTTCCCAAGACCACAGTTCCAATGAACATTCGCAAACATCACTATTTTTTTTAGCAAATTTGTGTTAGAAGCATATTTTCCTGTTATTACGATGTGGACCAACATAGATTGCACTATAAATTCTTTATCTTCCATTCTATTTAAAAATATACATTTTATATAAAATATACAAGCCAAGCTATTTTTGAATAGTGCATATGAGAACCCGGAGTATAACATAAGTGGGAACTCACAAAGAAACAGACATCAAGTAAAGCAAAACAATAGGGATCAAAAACAGTCAAGTAGTCCTCCTCAGATATATAGTTCATTACAGCTGCATTTCTGAAAAAAATATATATTGTGGAAAATAGGGCTGAACGATTTTGGAAAATAATCTAATTGCGATTTTTTTTTACCAATATTGCGATTGCGATTTAATATGCGATTATTTTTTAAAGCTCTTTATATTCTGTATTATTCAACAAAGACAAGTAATAAATCATTGTATAGTATGCAGTGTTGGGCACGTTACTTTAAAAAAAGTAATTAGTTATATTACTAGTTACTTCTCACAAATAGTAACTGAGTTACTAGTAACTATTGTTACTTTTTAAAAAAAAAAAATCTGTCATAGAGGAGGAGCATGGAGGACAGGAGCCGGGAAGCAGTACATTATCTCAGCGCACCTGGCTCCGTAAACACTCGCCTGTCTCATGGGCCAATATTGGCCCATGAGACAGGCGAGTGTTTACGGAGTTAAATATCTCACTTAGCATCAGTCAGTCAAACATTATAATATGATATTATGATAATTTAGCATTACATTTTAGCATTATATGATGATAGAACTTTAGTAATTAGAATAACCATGTATGAATGCATATTTGTCATGTTGACTGAACTTAGGACTGGTGGTGGTGCTTAAGATATTGTTTGTCATTTAGTGTTTCTATAAAAAAAGGAAAAAGAAAACTACAAATAATACTGATAAGATAACAAAACTACTACGAATTCTACTAATAATAATATAAAACACACTAAGGATTATTGAGCTGCTGGGTTCATGAATATTAATCAGGTTGTCTGCGTTTGCTCGAATTGATTTGCTGAATTCAAAACAGGGAGGATAATAGGTGAACGCCAGCCAATGAGATTGCCGTTTGCGCATTAGTTCCGCCCACTAGCAGAGAAACCGGCAGTTCTTAAAAGCTGAAGAATTCCAAAGGAACTCCGTTATTTTGACAGGAAAATACAACAAAGGATATCGTTTACATGTAGCGCGTCAATTCTGCATGTTATGTAAGACCCGCGGACATGAAAACAACCCGCGGCAAACTGCAGACTTGGCAACATAGCGTGCCAACTTGATGCTTCCTCTGAAGACTGCTTAGATGTGTTCGACTTGAAGCAGCACTGCTGGACCGATCGTTGTGTGTGTCATCAAAGTACTGTGAGAGCTATAAGAGAGTGGACGTCTCCTTATGCTTTCTCTCGCCGTACTTTGATGTCATACGATCGATCTTCAAGTCGAACACACCTGTTTACTCTCGCGTGTCAAGTGACAGTGTAATCACAGCCTCTACAGTTGAAAAATCACGTTTTTTCATATCGCAAATGCAATTAATCATTCAGCCCTAGTAGAAAATTAATGACTGAACGGGACATTTACACACATTTAAAAGAAAGAAAGAAAAAAAACTATAATAATCTGACCTTAAATTCAATCTTGAATTAATTTAAATAGCAAAAAGTTATTATATGCGTTACGTTGTTACTGACAATCCTAGATTGTTTAATCAACCTGATTCAAACAATGGATGCATGACCATGTTTCTACAACTAGCTAGTTATTTTCTCCAGTTACGTATAATATCACGTTAGTTATTCAATGAATTAGTTGTTGAAAGATGTATTTGCTTGCCATTATTATGGCATGCTCATGATTTGGGGAAAATAGAATTCCTTCTCCCATGCCCCTGTATTCAGCAGCTCTGAGTGGCAGCAAACAGTTTCACTAATCAAGTTTCCATCCAGTTTGTGCGCTGTTTTGTTATCGACAAAGAGAATATGCATTAAAAAAACTTTGCGAAATTTGCTGTCTACAGCCTGTTTCCATCCAACTGGCCTTTTACCGATAAAATAGTGTGCGTGATGACGTCATCCCTAAAAAAACAAATTGTCGCATAAGTTTTGGTGTATCGCAAAAAAAAAAAAGCCCTTGAGCTGTTTCTATACACAATTTCACCTATTGCGTAAATATGCTAAATATATTTTTCTAAATAATTAATCAATTAACAAAATGAAAGAAAATAAAAACTGCAACAATTAGCAGCCTATAGCCTATGCAGAATTTCGGTTCATTTTTGCGATGCGCTCTTGAGAAAGCGGCATCCTGTTTGTTTCCTTTTTCACAAAAGCACGTTTTGTTTTTATTGTGAATGTACACAAATAAAATACATCAGAAAAGTTTTGAATAGTTTTGAACAATGTCTGTTTTGTCTGGTCAACTTCATGTCATATGTCATTCAGACCACACATTCCATGGGAAGGAGTAGGCTATTGTAAGCTGTTTGATTGTAATTATGATTTGGTACAAAAGCAGCATTTTATAGGATCGCCAGTTTGCCAAAAATAAGAAAATTATTGAAATGTGATCGTGCCAGCAAGCGTTAAGCATAAGCTGAACAACCGTGATCTCCGATCCCTCAGACGGCACTGCAGCGTCATGTGATATCATTCAGGACTACATAAGTACCACAATACGTAGTCAGCCAAACACTATATGAAAAGAAGCGCCGTCGATGCTAGGCATTTTATCACACAGTGGAAACGTCCAGATGAATCCAGGTCACTCATCCAGACTGTTACCAGCAACAAGTCCTTGTCAAAGTTTAACTTGCACTTCTGTGATGGCAATTAATGCTGAAAAGTACTCACAATATGAACAAAATGCATATTTCAACAAGATAATGCAAAACCACATTCTGCACACATAAGAAAGCGGGTACTTGACAAGTCTCCAATAGAGAATGTGTGGCGCAAAGCGCAAAATGCGAAATACTGTTGCCCACCTTAAGACTTGTTTGCAGGAAGAATGGGACTTACACCTGAAACACTTCATCACTTGTGTCTTCAGTCCCTAAACGTCTTTTAAGTCCATGTAAATGCTTTACAACTTTTTTTGGAATGTGCAGGTCTGAATGACAGGAAAGGATGTAATTTACAAATGACATGAAGTTGACCAGACAAAACATGGTGTTCATATTGTCTGCATGAAATACAAGTCAAAGGAAATGGCGTTTTCCATACCGTCCCAACTGATTTGGGGTTGTACATATTTTGAATAGTTTTGAACAATGTCTTACTCTTATATGGCCACAAATGAAGGACAGGCTATTGTAAGCTGTTTCCACTTTTATAAGGAACAGCGCGTTAAGCATAGCCTCGACAACGCAGCCTAAAATAAAATACAGTCAGCCAAACATATTGAAAAAACATGCTAGCTAGAAAAAAACTCAGAACAAAACAAGAATAAAAATATAAGAAGCTAAAAAGCCAAAACGAATTAATTTAAACTTTTGTACTTCGCGTTCCAATATCCATGTAAAACAAAATGTGCTTGGCATAATATCACAGGGGTATGGTGGTCAAGCTGAAAGGCACGGACTGCAGGCTATTTAAACTGAACAGTGCACTGTAAAAAAAAATAATGTAAACGTAGGCTAGCCTACTAAAGGAACATCAAATTAAGATAAGTATGTTTGAGAGGTAACTCGTCTTTTTCTTACGATGTATAACATAATTTTAGATACAATTTAATAATATGAATATAATTTAATGCGCTTTTGAACTACAGGGAAACGGTGCTTTAACGTGAGCAACACCATGAACACGGACACTGCCTATAGGCTAATTCTGTCATGTGACACCACATTTATTTGAAAGCCCCTTTTCTCGACAAAAAGTGTTTCCAAACAAATTTTTGAGACATTTGAAGTAACGATATAGAATTTATGCGCTAAAGTTAAACGGAAAAAGATTGTGTCGACACATGAGAAATTTAATCGATAATTGGCATTTCCATCAGCTATATCGTAAATATTTTAAAGCACTAAATATTTTTCGCAAAAAAATCCTTGGATGGAAACCTGGTTAGTGTGACCAAGAATAAAACACTTACTGTAGAAATGTGCTAGAACAACCCCAGAACCCAGAATTGTGGCATTTTTGCATGGACAAGCACACAATCATACAGTATATTCTTAAATCTAGTTTAAGATAAGACTTGAGTGTAAGCTTCCCTTTAAAACCACGTGAAAGGTAAAAATAGGCAAAGCTTTGTTTTAGGAGTGGGATTTATAATAAGGTTGCATCCTCATTTCATCATTCAGTCAACAGAAGAGGATTTTAACAGAGAAAAAAGACAACATATCGAGAAGACAGAAGCCTCAAGACACCATAAAAAAAAAACTTGAAGCTTTCAGCAAGTGAACTGCTGTTGAACCTATTTAATGTTAATGCAATACTGTTTCTCTGTCTTTATAAAAACTGTTTATTTATTCAAGATGGAACACTGGAAAAGTTTGACCCACAACTGAGCTGAAAAGCTTTTTCATTTCTGAGTGTTCCCCTGACGTTTAGCGGACAAACAAATGGCAGACATCACAAAGCAGAACTCATCCTCCGTGAAATTCTGCTACCTTATAACAGGAATTTAAAGCCTCCGTCTTTGATTTTGCCTCCGGAAACAGAATGAAGCGAACAGTCATAACACTAAGAGCAGTGAATATCCACATGATGCATGTGAAAAGTAAAGATAAGAGGCTTTATTGTGTTGGCTTAATAAAATACTGGCTACTGTACAAACTCGGGTTATAATGTTTTTCAAAATCACTACCCACTTACTGGCAAAAAAATAAAAAAAGGATACAAGGACAAATTATTACTGGATGTGTAATGCAGTAACAAATGCTTGTATCATACATGAAAGCATAAACTAAAATAAAAATATAATAATAATAATAATAACAAAAACTAAGAAAGAAATAACATTGCTAATATGCTGATAGATTAAATGCAAAAAAGAGAGCGATAAAGCACATGATCCTGAGTATTGTAAGCCATAGATCATTAAGCTAAGAATGTATTACAACCTTATTTTTAAATGTTACCACTTTCTCTATTACTGACAAAAATAATGACAGTCTAAATGTATGGAAGCATATGGGTACCAAAATTCATTTTGAAATGTAATATGCAAAATGGCAATGCAATATGTAAAATGGCAATTTATATGGAAGCAGAATAATGACAATAGTTTTTGAAACAAAGCATGCTGAATTCCACAAATCGAAAAAAAAAGATGCATGGCAATTAACAGTGCTTGCATTTTTAGGTCCTGAAATGTAACAGTTGTTTATTTAAGCTGTGAATATTTCAATTCAAAATATTTCACACACACATTTTCATAATTAAAAATTCAATAATTCATATTCACCTTCCAGAATTCACTTCCAAAATATTCAATCTGTTTAAAAATACGATGTATAATATTCGACAGGCAAATTTCGGTCATTTTATTTCACTTTCCAAATTCAGTGGTTAAAATTCGGCAGAAAATTCGGCGGTGCACATCCGGGAATGTGTAAAAAATTATATGCAAAATTAAAATGAAATTGTATTACCCAAATTGATTAGATATGTTTAACATGTACAAGCAAAAACACTAGCAAAATTATAATTTAAATGCCATTTTTCCTAAATGCATTTAGACTTATGGGTAGGACACATGGGATTGCATTTTCATCGTGAGACCGTGTGATAATTGTAGCAAAATGCAGTGTGAATTTCAAAATGCATTCTGAGCCAAATGTGCAGCAAATGGTAGCAAAAAATGGTGATTTAAATGTCTTTTATTTTTCTTAAATGCATTGACACTTACACTTAAGACGTTTCAATTGCATTTTCATTAAATACCCTGTGATCAGTGTAGACTAGTCAATGTGAATTTGAAAATGCATTCCGAGCCGATCACGCCCCCAACCTGTCAATCATTATATCAAGGCGGGGCTCGGCAACGAGACACACAATAGGTCAATATTCCCCATTAACCAAACACTTTTCACCTGCCTCAACATCTCTCACTGTTTTACACTACGACTAATGCACATAAGCAAACAGACAGTGCAATTCTACACTTATTTACTTGCCACCTTACACTGTGGCTACACCAGACGCGACAGTTATCGTGTCGCATCGCGCCGCATCCAGTGTAGACAGCGTCGCTGATTATAATGAGTTCAATGCTGTCGTTTGTCGCGCCACTCATGTCCGGTATAGACATGGTTTTGCCTTCCTCTCTTCTAACCCATAACAGAGCGCACGTCCCTTGGCACCTAACCGTCGTGCATGCCTTAAGATCCCTCAGTCTGTTTACACTTTGGTTGATGCCCGTGACCAGACAGAAAACGCTGCTGCTCCTGCCTGCCACAGATGAGATGACATTTCACCAGTCCGACCTAGACGCAGCTGTCACAGGACATTCAACAGCCAAAGTGAGATAACTTAATATTAAAAATCACATGCATCAATCACAGTGTCCTGTGGCTGTAAAAAGTGAGAGCTCTTGCGGCAGGCACGTGGCGCGTTTGCAGAGTGAGATGTGCGACGTACCTGCAACGCTTATGTGCTCAGGGACACGCAATCCATTATAGAAGAATAAAGAATGGTAGCAAATAGGTAAAATTGTAGAATTACACTGTCTGTTTGCTTATGTGCATCAATCAGAGTGTAAAACAGTGAGAGATGTTGAGGCAGGTGAAAAGTGTTTGGTTAATGGGGAATATTGACCTATTGTGCATCTCGTTGCCGAGCCCCGCCTTGATATAATGATTGACAGGCTGGGGGCGTGATCGGCTCGGATTGCAAAATCCACATTGATTTCAAATCCACATTGATTTAAACTACATTATTGCGGGGTAATGAAAATGCAATTGAAACGTCTCAAGGTTAAGTATCAATGCATTTAAGAAAAATAAAAGACATTTAAACCACCATTTTGCTGCACATTTGGCTCAGAATGCATTTTGAAATTCACACTGCATTTTGCTACAATTATTACACAATGAAAATGCAATATCAAGTGTCCTACCCGTAAGTCTGAATGTATTTAGGAAAAATGCCAATTAAATGATAATTTTGCTACATTACATTTCAAAATGAATTTTGCTACCCATATTCTTCCATATAAAAGGTGCATAAAATCTCAGAGAAGGATGCAGCACTGGCAGGTGCCACCTGTGATGCAACGCAACCCACCTCCTTCAGAGACCTCACAAAGCCTTTCAGACAAAACAACCTAAAATTGTTCTGTATGTAGTTACAGAAAAGTAAGAAACAAACAACTTGGAAATTCAAAGTATAACGAACACTAGGGCTGTGTATCACCAGCAAAGTGACGATACGATACGTATCACGATACAGAGGCCTCGATACAATACGTATCACAATACGGGACTGCACTAAATTTCACCTCAGAAGAATTTAGTAAAACAGCTGTTTATTAAACACTATATAGGGCCGTTGCTAACTATTGGCAGAGCAGGCAATTGACCTCTGCATTAAAGGGCCTCCATAACTGTACCACAATACAATATAGGTAATGGCATATGTTTCATGCTTGCATTGGGCACTCCCCACCAGGTAAAATATTCAGATTGCTTGCATCTTGTTTTTAAGCCCATAAATAATAAACTCGTTAATTTTAATAGTAATACATTTATATTGTAATGTACTCATATTAATATATATAAAAAAAATCATCTTAACATTGCTGGTAGGTTATCATTGCACAAATTAACGCACTCTCTACATTTAAAAAATATAAATAAATATTAGAAGCGTTCTAAACTAATGCGCTGTCTTCTCTGAATCTCACGCGCACACACGCTGAGTCACTCACACAGATGACATTGCGGCCGCACTTCAGGAACATTCAGGAACAAACTTTTTAGCGCTGCCCCGCAATTTTATCAATAAAATAGCTTAAATCGCTCAAGAGCTACATTATCTTTTTCAACAAGGAGCTGGTAACATCATTGTTTCTAAAGGAATTAAAGCCACAGCTTCACTGTTAATACGGTGGCAATTCATACATACACAGCCTCCCCCTCTCTCTCTCTCTCTCTCTCATAAATAAACACTTGATGAATTGCACTTTTCTGAGAATAGAATATTGAAGTGGAGATCGCTAAACTGCAAGCTAACCGGTGTTTTCAGAAAGCAAGCGCGTTTATCCACAGTGGAGAGAGAGTGCGCGTGCACATGGTTGCCAGGTTGACAAAGATAAGTAACACATTTAGCAGATATTTCCGTATTGCGCGAGTGGGAAGCTCTGTTTCGGGGATTACGTGTCTTTATATCAGGCAACCCAGTTGTGTTCCTCTGCGGCCAGATTAAACCTTGTTGTGTAGCTTATATATTATGCTCTACTCATTTTTTAGAAACCTTGCACTTTTCTACTCCATTTTAAATGGTGTTCTTGTATTCAAATTAAGCGCGGTCCACTGCTGCACACGTGCCAAAATATCGATACAGATACTCGTATTGTCAAATCTCTGTGACGATACATCGTCGTATCGATGTATTGAACACAGCACTAACAGACACTACATGACATTTCCGGCATTAATTTGTTTGATGCTGAACATGAAATTGTTGCTCGTCCTGACAGCCAATCAAAATACTACAGTTATATTACAGTTATGAGAAACAGGGTTGTAGACCCATGAGAGTGTACTAAGGGTAGGCCTACCTGGTTTCATTGCACAGAAATAGAAACTAAGTGATCTGTGAAATGTCCCACCAGTCACGGAAGGTTAGAACATTTTCTAAAAATAGTTTCAAGAAATGAAACCATTTAGTTTTCCTGGTTTTACTTTGGCATCTATTTCCTGTTTTGAGCAGCACTTTGCCCTAATGTATCAAGAATATTTGACGAAATGTGCTTATTTGTGATTGGCCTGCAGACATGCCTTAAAGCTGTTGTTAGCAATCTCTCCCATCATCCGACTCATCTTGCTAGAAGCTGGCTTCAGTAAATCCTCTTGTCCCAATTAAAGCACACTCAGTGCTTTGATGCCACTTGATCTCACTGCCCCCTTAACCCCAGGGGTTTTCAGCACTAGGGGGCGATCACTGTCTCTTCCCTTTCAAATCAGCAGACGAGACAAGCTTTGGCTAATGCTTGTTTCCAATTAGCAAGCGTTACACTTCCCAATGTATGGTGAGGGCTCACAGTTTAATGAAATTACAGCAGTCAGATGAGACTCTGCGGGGAGTGGAGTGAGACAGTGAGGCAGACCGGCCAAATCCTCAGCCCATTGTGCAGTGGCCTAGATTTTACCTCCCTCGAACCATCTTTCAAAACCCCAACCATGAAACCATTCCGATTCCTGCAAATGAATCACACCATGCATTAATGTTATCTGCCACTAACCATACTGCTTTTTGTGTGCAATCAAATATCTGCAGTACAACAGCAGAGCATTATTCTGACCAAAAACCACCTACTTATGCAAAAAGAGACAGTCTGACTGACATGTAAAGTGACCAACTTCAGTTTTTCATTTTAACACGCATTTTAGGGGCAGGTCTAGCTGAAATACAATGCCGTTCAAATGTTTGGGATCAGTATGATGTTGCTCAAGTTGCAATAAATCACAATCCACTACACTGAAGTTGCAAAACACCTCAATATTATCTATTTATGGTTTCCGCGATGGGGAAAACCCGGACGGAATTGAATCCAGTCATATAAATGTGAATTTACTGTTTTTCACATGGAATTTGTCAAAGTTAGATGAATTAATCAAAAGTAGGTCAGTACACTTAAATCGACTCGCGCTATGGACTAGTATCTGTAAACATTAAGCCGCAAAAAGACCATTTAAATATGAATTTTGCATGTTCTGCGTGTCTCTGTATATGTGAATGGCACAGACGCGCGGCTTTTACACACACTGCGCAAAGACTGCTTGCGGTGTTTTCAGCATCTGCCGTCTCACTAAATGACAGAGATGGAAACTCGAGTCTGCGACTTGGACTCGAGTCGCACTTGGGACTTGACTTGGACTCGTGAACAGCTGACTCGAGACTTGACTTGGACTCGTGATGTGAGACTCGTAAAAAACGAGTCATTTGGTATAGGCACATCAATGAATGTATCCCCATCTGAGGGACTTGGCTGGTCTTAAAAGTTTAAATGGTATTTTCTTTTCATCTTGCCTCCGTGTAATGCATATTAAAGTAGTGTTCATAACCGCAGCTCTGCTTTGTTTACAGCGGCAACCAAGGCAATTATGTTTAATTGATGTTCAAAGCGCCACCCGCTGGCAGAGAGTCAATCTGCATTAATTCAGACTGTCTCTCTGATCTTGCAGGTTTGTTTTATGTAGAATAGTTTCACAAAACTAAAGTCAGACCCTTTTGTTTTCGAAATTATACAATCCAATTTAGATGAAAATCTGCTCATGCTGGATGTATGCAGCCTCTCCTGTTTGGACAGTGGTTAGCATGCTGCGCTAACTTCTTAAATTGTCACAGGCAAAGCCTTAGTTTGTTTATATGAGATTTATTTCATTTGTGTAATCTAGTTTTGCTGTTTGACATATTTCAATTTTACAAAGAAATGTGCAGCATGCTCTATCTGGCAATTAATAAATGGACACCTTTTCATTTCTTTGTCTTAAATCAAACATCATATCGTGAAACCTCAGTATTTCAAAACTGATTCAGCCTCAATAACTAGCTGAAAGAACTGTTGCTAATAAATAGAACAAAGACTTGAGACGTGACTTGGACTCCACCTCAAAGACTTAAGACTTGACTTGGACTCCGCTTTAAAGACTTGAGACTTGACTTAGACTTGACCTCAGAGACTTGTGAACATGTCTGCTAAATGAGGACATAAATACTTGAACAACATCCCCAGAACTGCTCTGAGAGTTACTTCATGAGCATTTGACCGTTTCATTTGAGTAAAAAGATCGTCATATCATACATAGGCTACAGAAACTTAAGAGGTCAGCTCATGGCAACCCGTCAAAATAAAAGTTCAAGGTTTATCTACTGATGCTACTGCAACAATTATTACAACTTTGTTTAACGAATAATCACACAATACGGCTATTTCTTCCATGCCCATTTGTTTGCCAAAAATAGAGTTTAACTCTCATTTGACTTAAATGAAATTAATGTTTTATGCCTTCATTTGCACTGCACTGTAAATTAAAACGAATGGAATTTACTGTCACATAGGCCAAGATTAAGATACTGTCACATAGGCCAAGATTAAGATATAGGCTATTGAACCAAGTGTGCCTATAATAGGCTATTAGTGTTATAGTTTCATTAAAATAGTTGCGGTCTTCTTAACTTCTACAATGGATCTATGAAGACAATTAAATTATTTACACTTATTATATACATTGTGCTTTTTAAGTTAATCAATTGATGTGCATTAGATGATGAATTGAATAGTCACCTCTTGTAGGTTATGATTTAATCATCAGAAAATAATGAAGAATTATGAGAGGTTATGCTATTACACATACATTTCCAACATGTAAATTAGTGAAGCCAAATACTTACATTTCCCCAAGCTGTTTAGCTGTAGTACAGTATTCATAGGCTTAATCATGAAGCATACAGTGGCCTAGGGCTGCACGATATATTCCATGCGATAGTCATGTGCATCTCGTCAGTAAAGCCGGTTCTGTGATTAGCAGTAAATCTCCATCACCTGCTTTCAGATGGAGCGGCATTTAATACACAGAGCCGTAGGATCACTGACAAGCTTCACGCAACATCACGTTCATTATCGAAGGCGATTCATCTGTGATTATGAGCACGAATTGCGTAGCTTGTCAGTGAACTACGGCTCTGTGTATTAACTTCCGCTCCATCTACTGGGTTGGAAACAGGTGATGGAGATTTAATACCAATCACAGAACCGGCTTTACTGAAGAGATGCACATGACAATCGCATGCAATATATCGTGAAGCCCTTTACAGTGGCCCCACTTTTAACTCTCTCTTTATATTACCCTTGCTAGCTTGTACTTATGGATGCATGGAGGAAGACAAGAGTAAGAAGTGCAACCAACACCAGGGAAGGCAGTTTTTGTTACGAGCACTTCCTCTGTTATTCAAAATTTTGACATTAATTGTCATTTTTACACCAGACATATATCGGTTCAAAATATCGGTTATCGGTCTAGTTGGCCTGTAATAATCGGTATCGACATCGGCCCTGAAAAACGCATATCGGTCGACCTCTAATACAATGCCGTTCAAATGTTTGGGATCAGTATGATGTTTTTAAAGTTAAAATAGTTTAAAACATTGAACCTGTGATACTTTTGTTCATGATTCTTAGATGAATAAAAAAACAGCATTTATTTAAATTAGAAATCCTCTGTAACAACACTTAAGTATATTACACAAGCAAAGATATGTTTATAAGCTATTGGATACTGGTTGACCAGTATATTGTCCAGTTTTGTGTCCATTATGCATCAGATGTTCAGTGAATGTAGGTGGTCTATGTGAGGCTGGGACTACCAAAATATCAACTTGACCTTAACTAAGCAACAGTGTTGAAGCTCCAATACCTCCTGTACTTTGAGCACACATCAGGAGTGCTGCAGGGCCTTGTACTTGGCCCAGTTTGCTTCACAGTGCGTCACCTTCTGCTGTCAGCGCTGGCCGTGGGCGTGTGGCTAACTCAGGAGAGGACAAAAACTGCACTGCTTCCATCAGCTGCCCGTTCAGTGACACTCAGTTGCTGACAGCTACTTCAGCCATGCGGACAGGTGAGCAGGAAGGGTGCTCTTATAGAGGGTTTCCATCTGACTGAGCAGAGAGATGGATGAAGCTTCAGAAGAAAAAAGCAAGAGGAAAGAAAAGGATGGTGGTAGAGGTGGAAGATAAATGTGTGTCTCTTATAATAATATATCTAAAGAGTCATTTGCAAATGTTAATAACAGCTTCTGATATAAACTGCTGTTTGATGCTTTGATGCCTCTTTAAAAGCCCAAAGTGAAAATGTGACTACTATGAAGTACATATAGAGAAAAACATTTAAATTGATTTTAACTGTTTCTGTGTTGGTTATTGTTTATATAATACTAAAAATTAACACATTAATGAAATAAATTAAAATATAAATGTATATAATTAAATACAATAAAAATAAAATGCATTCAAATTTATTGTTTTGCCTGAATTATCTAAATGACAAAAAAAAAACTTTGAAAATGAAGAAAGAACTATGTTGATCGTGTATATTTTGTATATTTTATGGAAATTGTAAGGTTGTGATAAGGCGGCACTCAAATGATCTGTGGTTGGCTTCAAATCATTTACTATTTTTATTCATAATGCACACCACTATTTTCTCATTAAATATCATTAAGTCCCACGATTCAGCTTCATTAGTGGCAAGCTAATTATCTGACAAGACAAATCAGCTCTAATGACTGAAATGGTCAGAGAACAAAGGCATAATGCAACAGACAGGATCTAAATGGTTTTGACATTTCAAAAATCATGGACTGCTTTGATCCACAGAAAAAAATATGACTGTTCTGTGGAAACACTAAAGACTAAATGTAACATTATACTGACAGCTTGAGCTTTAATGGCTCTCAACATTCACACACTAACACAGCAGTCAACATCTCCAACACACAGCCTCACTGAGCATTAGGTTTAATTAATGTGCTTCTATGTTTTATGAAATTAAATCATACCAGAAAAATGATTTTACGTACATATTTTATATAGGACATTTCAAATATTCAACACTATTCTTTTGCTGATATTTCCTTTGCATGCAGGTGTTACATGCTGCTACTATTTTTTTCAAAACAGATTAACTTCTATTGAACATTTCCTGAACTCTGCAGTGTAAAGGCACCAAAGACAACACAAAAGATAAATAATTGTTTAATGTCTAATAAATGTTTTGCAAATACTTTCTGCACAGTGGCCTGGCTCTGAGATTTCAGGCTAAGACGGAGCGGCTGCACTCCTGGCCTGGCTTAGGCTACGCTGCTGACTCAGGGAACCAGAGAGTCTCTATGGGCCTCCAAACTGCTGACAGCACACTGGCCTAATTCTCTGTCTCACAGTAACAGTGTGTGCTTGAGGGCATGAAGTATTACTCTCTTCAGAGATTATTCATTCCTTTCATGAGCATGAGGTGGGTGAAGATTATACCGCAGCTTTTGTAGCAACACATACAACAGCAACACCTAAATAATTGAAGCAGAGGTTTATATTATTGGATGCCTTTCTCTTCTTTTCTGATATATTCCAAAAGTGAGCAAGAGTTACACGTTAATGCAGTGTTTTCAATCAAGGAAGGTCCTGGAATCAGTGAGTGGACAGAAAGGTTGGAAATTAACAGGGGCTAGTGGCAAAAATGCCACTAAAATGAATCAAAATACCCCACAAATTCAAGATAAAGGGGCAAAGAATGCCCCTGCACAATTAAACAATTGTTTATGGCTGTTGAAGAAAAGGAAAACGAATAAAAAACATCTATTCACGGATTTACATTTTGATTCTCTCACACATCAGATTGCTTTTTACACTTTTTACACTTTTTTTTTTTTTGCAGTGTTGAGCCTTACAACCAATCACACACACGTTTCTGTTGAGCTTAAGCCTGGCTCACACTACAGGATTTTTAGCCCCGATTTTCCCCTCCCGAGAATCAGGAGCAAAAATCTTGTCGAGCACCTTGATCGGTCCCGATGTTCGGCGCAGATTATCTGGTAATGTGAGCCATTCACAGATCAAAACTACACGTAATAACACGACTGTCTGTATAATGTGTCGAAAACTTATCACAACCGTAGGGAAAAGAGAAGCCCAGGGGTTTAAAAAAAAAAAAAAAAAAAAAATCCCCTCAGTTTTGAACGTACCAGGTGAGTGCGGAAAGCTGCTAGCATGCTAGCTAACATATGTAAACATCACTGAAATATCAATGACGATCAGCTGCATGAGATCATGTGAGGCACTCCCTCCAGCATAATAATCTTAATATCTTGTAGTGTGTGATGCGCCACGGTTTTCAAATCCTGTGGTGTGTGCATATTTAAGATTTGAGGGAAGAAAATCTGCTAAGATTCTCTTTATGTGTGTGCTGCAACCAGATTTCGTAATCGGTTAGGATTTTAAAACTCCTGTAGTGTGAGCCAGGCTTTAGGAATGCAATGGCCAATCAGAGACACTTAGATTAGTCAGCACTGAAAATGCACCAATGAGAGGCGTTCAGATTAGTCAGCACTGAAAACTCCCGAGTTGTTGTTGAGTGTGCTGATTGAATTATTCGCGCTCGTGAATTCCCTTATCATAAACAACAGTGCACATACGATGTGAATAAAAGATTCATTTTGTAGCTTTAGTGATTAGTTTTTGCATAACTTGCACTAGACTAGACTAACCGACATGTTTGTCTGAAGCCAGATCCAGAATATGACCCCAAAATGCAGACACAAAACACCAAAAAAGTTTATATGTAATCTATTAATCAACATTAAAAATGATTATTACAATATCAAGAGCAATAATCTTCAATAACGATTTTTTTTTTTGTCATAATACTGTAGCAATATTAGGTCCTGTTTTTAAAAGTACTGTTTAAGTAATTGGTTAAATTTAAGTATTTGACATTAAAGACAACAAAGTTAAGACAATTAAGGTGGTGATTGCCCTCACAAATGTAAAAAAATGCACTGGAAATCAATTCCAGGGGGCAAAATCGACATTACGGGAAGTCGTGGCCTAATGGTTAGAGAGTCGGACTCGTGATCGAAAAGTTGCGAGTTTGAGTCTCGGGCCGGCAGGAATTGTAGGTGGGGGAAGTGAATGTACAGCGCTCTCTCCACCTTCAATACCATGACTGAGGTGCCCTTGAGCAAGGCGCCGAACCCGCAAACTGCTCCCCCGGGCGCCGCAGCATAAATGGCTGCCCACTGCTCCAGGTGTGTGTTCATGGTGTGTGTGTGTTAACTGCTGTGTGTGTGCACTTAGGATGGGATAAATGCAGAGCACAAATTCCGAGTATGGGTCACCATACTTGGTCGTATGTCACGTCAAAAAAATTAAATAAAAAAAGTCAATTTCTGAACTATATATAAAAATATATTAGAATGCATCATTATGCATCTTTAGAATGCAGCTTTATTCTTTAATGCATCACATATAGATAGATAGATAGACAGACAGACAGATTTGTTTGTAAAATAATGTATTAAAGGAATAGTTCACCAAAATATTTACCAAAAAAGTACATTTACTCTCATGTCAAGTTTCGACAATCCCTTTTAATGGTCTGTTCAGAATTAAAGATGTTAATAATGTTTGCTAATGTATCACAGCTCCCTTTAAGATGAGAATCTAGATGTGGGTCCCTAGATAGGTCTGTACTAGAGGTATTTGAAACTCAGAAAGGAGAAATTAGGCTGGGCTCAGTAAATCAGCCATCTCAAGAAATCTCCAGAGACATCCTTTTAATTACCAGACAGAAGCCAAATCGATGACAATTAATCATTTGATCCACTAAAGTGGGAAAAAGGGATTTCCATTGATTTCTTTAGCACTTCAACGAGAACTTTTGAGCATGTATTTCTCATAATAATAATAATGTTGTTGTTGTTGTTGTTGTCGTCGTCGTCGTCGTCATTATGAATCTTTAAAATAATGATAATAATAATTTATTATTATATTATTATTATTATTATTGATCATTTAAGTTTTAAGGTGCTTCTGCTAAAATAAATAAATAAATACATAAATAAATACATACATACATTCACCAAAAAGGGAATTTAAAGATATCAGGGTGCCATTACTGCATACTGAAAAATGCACAACCCAATTCTCTGGTTTGGATTGTGTGCAAATTCAATTTCAAACTAGAAGTTATATAAAATCCATACAACTCTATAGCTGACAAAGCCATCCTAGAAGTTCAGTGCGGTTCTTGTATGTCCTTGAAACTAACATACTTAAAGAGCCTTGTGTTTCAATGAGATTTAGAGAACACTCAATTAAGTGTCACTTATTATTGGCCCATTATCGAGATCACAGAAATGCTCTAAACACTTCATTAGTCTGCTGAGTGAGGATGAGCACTGGCTCATGAAATAAAACCGGCCAGTGTGAGGGTGCTATGTGCTAATATAACAGGGATAAAGAGGGCCATCTCATGACTCTCTCAGATGGTTCTCATCCCAGACTGGCCCTGACACACATGATTGAGAGATCAATGAAGGGTGAAGGTGAGGAGAGGCTGTCGATGGTAAAGATGGAAACATGTATCTCTTCAGGCCAGCAGGTTGCAGGGACTACTGGGACTAATTAGGAAGGTGGCATTTAGCTCCTATGGCTGCAGCCAACCTGACATCCTCCCAGTTTATCGAGTCAAAGTACCCTTCCTTCTTTTTTTCCCCTCAGTCTCTTGTTTATGTATTTCAACAGCATTTACACATAAACAACATGACAAGAGCAGTATTACTTTATGCATTGGTCACACTGTAACTGTTATGCTCTCATGTCGAATGCTGTTCGCGTGGGTAGCAATTTCCTTGAACATCTGCATCTCAAAGCCCTGATAGCTATTGAAAAGCATCTCATTGAATATCTAGTTAATACCATCCTCTATGAGAATGCCTGAAGCTCTTCGATTGCAGCCATCCACTGAGATAACAAAACTCTTGCCCTGATTAATAAATAGGCACATGAGATCGTACATCTTCAGCTCTGCCTATTTTCCATGCTTCTTTCTAAAAACTAGTTTCCTAATACTTCCTAAATCAAGATTTCTTCATTTTCTGAAGAAATTTAATTGAAATATAATAAATATTAACAATTAAAAATGATCAGAATGTGTACACTCACACGTATTCAAGGTGTAAAGGGAAAAATATATTCTATACTTCAGATGTTTTGAGCCAAAAAACTAAATCTTGTTGTGTGGTGTACTGTTACTCCTAAACAGAGGACTGGATGCATAATATGGTTATGTTGAACAATAAAGTCCCTTTCAAAGCATGCTCTGGTCTTTCAATATGCATTAGGCCACCAGAGATGTTCTGCAGCATTTAAAGGCCAGTGTGCTTTCTAAGCTACCAGCACAGGCAATTCCAGACCTCTCAGCAAAGTAATTAAAAAGGCCTGTCTGTTATCAGACTCATGCGGGACTCACTGGAGGCAGTGGCAGTAAGAGAACTGAAGTCTATCATTAATAATTCTGCACATCTTTCCATATTACTCCACCCTGGAGCAACTTCAGCCACTGGCTTATTCTACCACTGTCCTAAGAAACCTGGGGATCTATTCTTACGACCACCATCAAACAGTACATCTTCACGACGACATTCCAATCATGCAAACAACACTGCAAACATTTGTTTTTTGTTTCTTGAGGCTGAACCAATTACCAGGCAATGCACTTATTTATGTATAAATATGCGTTTTGGCAGAACTGTATTGTCTGCTGTTTAGTACTATGTATAGGACTCAATGACAAAAGATATAAAAAAAGGAAAAAATTTGCTCTTCGTAATCAAGCTTATATGAAAAAAAAATATTAAAGAATGTAATGACTCAATGACATGGTGTAATTGAGTAAAACGTAAAAATATTTTTCCTTACACATTGATTATACAGAATGTGATTGTGCGCCATAGGACGACATCCTCCAATCATGCAAACAACACTGCAGAAAATCACATTATTTTAATGAGGCTTTTTGTTTCATGTGATTGCCTTATAGTCAGTTTGTTAATATTACATTTGATGCTGCTCTTGTTTTGCTTTTCCATTTGAGAATAACTGAACTACACATCCATCATAATACAGCATCTGAGCCCTTAGACAACAAACAATCCATATCTGCACCTACAACTTTCAATCTATTGGTGTAGGCTGTAGACTTGGAGGAACCAACTCTGATAGTAAGCTGGCCCGGGATAGAGAGCAGTAGAAAGATAAGGCAAAGTGACTACAGGCATTTGATGGTGCCATCAGGCTGGACAGCTCTGTCTCTCTGAGTGTTCTCGTTTCTTATTGAATGCAGAAAACTCCATTTAAACTCACTGGAGACTCTCGGACTAGAACAAATTCAAGTCCTATGAGGTCTTACGGTGGGAAATAAAGGACTTAATGGTGTATTTTAATTGTAGCTTTACATACCACAATTGGTGAATCACAGTCTTGCCTTTACCATATCTCTGATATACATCTTTCTTGATAAAGCCATGTATGATATATTCCACTCTCATCATGGTGGTAGATCCTGGCAAAGGCAACAAGTAAACAATCTACACATACAGCTCTGGAAAAAAAAAAATCATTCATAAATCAGCATCTCTATATGTATGGCAACCTTTCCGTTCCAGTGTCTGTTGAATTCCAACACAGGCACACTACATTCTGCTTAATTATGTACTAATTAGGTGATCACCTAAACTATTGACCATGCCAAAAGGTTCTGAGTGAGGAAAAGAAGGGTTCAATTCTGGCTTTACTGGCAGAGGGATACAGTGAGTGTCAGGTTGCTTCCATCCTTAAAATTTCAAAGACAGTGGTTCATAAGAACAAGGTCAAGCTGCAGACATTGGGGGCAACAAAGCTACACACGGGCACTGTGGCACACTCTCCACTCAACAAGAGTCACTCAACAACCATAGAATGACATCAAGTGACAAGAATGGTTTCTTGTCTTTCAACAAGAATGGCAAACAGCAGCTGGGGTGGTGTGCACAACGAGGACGGTAGGGCCGAAGTCGTGCAAAGCTAGAAAAAAGCCTTCATCAATGAGAAGCAAAGAAAAGCGAAGCTGAGGTTTACAAAAAAAATAAAAATAACATAAGGATTGGACCATCTCTGATGAGTCCAATTTTCAGCTTTGCCTAACACCTGGTCATCTTATGGTTAGACGGAGACATGGAGAGGCCTACAAGCCACAGTGTCTCGTACACACTGTGAAATTTGGTGGAGAATTGGTGATGATCTGGGGGTGCTTCAGCAAGGCAGGAATGAGGCACATTTGTCTTTGTGAAGGGCTCATAAATCAAGCCACGTACAAGGCTGTGCTGGAAGGAAACTTGCTTCCTTCTGCTCTGACAATGTTCCCCAACTCTGGGGATTTTTATTTATTTTATTTTTTTTCAGCAGGACAATGCTCCATACCACACAGCCAGGTCAATCAAGGTGTGGATGGAGGACCGCCAGATCAAGAAGACCCTGTCATAGCCAGCCCTATCTCCAGACCTAAACCCAATTGGAAACCTCTGGAATGTGATCAAGAGGAAGATGGAAAGTCACGAGCCATCAACCAAAGCTGAGCTGCTTGAATTTCTTGCACCAGGAGTGGCATAGTCACCCAACAGCAATGTGAAAGACTGGTGGAGAGCATGCAAAGATGCATGAAACTGTGATTGGAAAATCAGGGTTATTCCACCAAATATTGATTTCCAAAATCTTCCTAAGTTAAAATATTGTATTGTGGTGTTAAAAATGAATATGAACTTGTTTTCTTTGCATTATTTGAGGTCTAAAAACACCGCATCTTTTTTGTTATTTTGACCAGTTGTCATTTTCTGCAAATAAATGCTCTAACTAACAATGTTTATTTGTTAAATTGGGAGAAATGTTGTCAGTAGTTTATAGAATAAAACAAAAATGTTAATTTTACTCAAACATATAGGCTACCTATTAATAGTAAAACCAGAGAAACTGATAATTTTGCAGTGGTCTCTTACTTTATTTATTTTTTCTTTTTTTCAGAGCACCTTATGCATATTAATAGGAACACTCTTCACACCATGAGATTTGAAGTTTGACAGTAATTCTAACGAAATGTATTGATGATGGCAGTAAATGTGTTGCAGATGCAGCTTCTGAGAGTTTTCCATGCTGACAGAACGTTATAAAAACACCACATTGTCAGCCAAAATCCTTTCAGAGGAGTATCTCTTATTCAAACCCCTTCAAGCCAGTGACACTTAAAATATTTTAATATATTAACAAAAATCTAGATAAAATATTTCATTAATAACTAGTCCATCTACAACCATCCTGTCCATCCCTACTCCAGATTTGTGTCCCAGTAGGTAACAGCTTCCCTCCCCGCCAGCTCATCTCGCTTCTGTTTCTGTCTGTCTGCCAATGATAAGCATGCTAGTGGTGCCAAAAGTGTTGGAGGCATGGATTTTATGTTAATAGCATTGCACAGGATAGGTCAAGTTAATCAAGTCAGAGAAATCACAAAATAAAATGCAACCAACTGCATCCTCACCATTTTTTTTTTCTTACTAAAAATATAAAACACATTCAGGCAGGATTTGAACTTAGGACATCTCATACTTATGGCAGTAATGATACCCAATTAAGAAGTAATCAATGCATTATTTATTTATTTGTTTATTTATTTATTTATTCAGCAAGGATGCATTAAATTGATTAAAAAAAACTGACAGTTAAGACATTTATAACGGTTACAGAAAATTTCCATTTCAAATTAAATGCTGTTCTTTTGAACTTTCTATTCATCAAAGAATCCTAATTAAAAATGTATAATGGTTTGCACAAAAAATATTCAGCAGCACAGCAGTTTTCAACATTGATAATATTATTACTATTACGATTAATAATATTAATCATTGTAATCATATTAAAATTATTTCTGAATTATTATCTGACACTGTGGACTGAAGTAACATCTACTGAAAATTTATATTCGCCATCACGGGAATAAGTTACTTTAAAATATATTAAAATATAACAGTTATTTTTAATTGTAATAATATTTCAGAATATTATTGTTTTTACTGTATATTTGATCAAAATAAATAGAGTCGTGTTTAGCGCCTTGTTTACCTTATTTTTGGCTCTTTTCTATAATTAATTACATTTAATTATATTAAATAGAAGAAAAAGGACAGCCACTTTACAAGACTTTGTACAAAACATAAAACATACCTTCTTAGTGATCACTGAAGTTCTATCAGCTAGGCTGCAGATATTTAATGCAAACAGCATCTCAATGTTACACAGCCATACACCTTTTTCTAGGCCACCGCAATCAATACTAAGTCACGTACCAGTGTCTGACCACATAGCGCAAATCAGAATTACCCAGGACATCAGCTAATTGGAACTGTGCGTCAGTCTAGACAGTAACTCACCAAATCAATTGGACAGTAAACAGCCCAAACTTAAACACCATCACCTCAGCATTAACCCCCAGCGAAACACAAATGGTGCTTCAAACCCAGCCAAACTGGCAAAGACCCAGTCTGGATCTGTGGAGCACAGCCCCCCTGTCTGACTAGGGCAGCACGGGCTAATTGGCCTATTGATTCCTTGACAGGCGACGGAGTTTCCTGGCACTGCTGCCGGCTCATGCATCATCTGAAGTGGACAGAAAAAGGCATGATGGGACACTACAGCAGGAATCTTCAGCCCAACTCATGACAAAACATTAGCCCTATGGGAGCTAATTCACATTTTACTGAAATAAGACATTAAAGGAATAGTTCATCCAGAAATTATACATCTGCCATCATTTACTCACCCTCTTGTCCAAACCAGTCACTTTCCAGTTTTGTTTCTTCAATGAAACAGAAAAGAAGAAATTTAAAAGAATGTATTAGATGTGCATTTCCTTGCAATTACACTGAATGGGGACAAATGCACAATTAAATCCTCATAAAAGTGATGCATATGACTTGTGCAGGCCCCTATGAAATCAGATTTATTTTTCCCATATTTTATTTTATACATTTTCCTGAATTTTACATCTCAATTTTGTGATTCCATTTTAATGGTTTAATTACATTTTAATAATCAAAAAGGATATCTAATCAACTGAATTCATAAAGTTGTTCAGTTTAATAATAAAAATAGTGTCTCATGGAAAAATATGTTTTTGTTTATTTTTCAAAAATTCTGAGTTGTCTGGATGTTTTCTGGACTGTGTTTTATGGTATACAAAAATGGTAATCAAATGAATGAACAAACAATTAAATTAATATTTTAAACTTTAAATCAAATTACATTTTTGGCAAACCGTGCTGTACAACCAAATGCTTACTATAAATTACAACAATGAAAGATTGTGATATTGTCTTAAACCATATTATTTTTGTTATTACTTTGAGAAGTACATTGTGCAATAGTAATATATTTTTGTCATTTTTTTCCAGGTAAACCAGACTTTTATTTTGGGAGGTGGTAGTGAACAACTTTGATTTTCAGTGCGCATCCTACAACAGTTTTATCAAATGAAATGGTGAAATGCATGTGACGTGATTTCTCAGAGCAGTTTTGGAAATGACATATAAGTGGAGTATCAAATAGAGAGATTGAGCAAAAATTCATATCTGTGTATTTTTTGGCTGATTTGCGGTATATATCTCGGTATATTGTATTTGGATTAAACAAATAAAAGTGAATGTTACCATGTAGGCATATATTATGTGCAAAAAAAAGTGTTAAAATCACATAACATTCTAACATTGTAATCTAAAAACAAAAACAAGGCTTTTAAAGCAGAAGTTAAATTTACTAAAAAAGCACAGACTAATTGAGTAAAAAGGCTACTTTGATTACCCCATTACAGTCACTTTACAGTTAGTGCTATCATACAAATACATTTACTTGTAGGTTTAAAATTCTACATATGTCACATTTATATTGTCCAACTACAAATATTTCCGAAAAAAATATATATTTTAGTCAGTTATTGCGCTCCTATTGAATTGTGCTCCGTCTGTTTGGCGCGCATGCGTGCGGCGGTGCTCGTTCTGAACGAAGTCTGTGAAGTTTAGCAGAGAATCGCAAAGCAAAAGCTCATGCACTTCTGACAGCAAAATGAACATATTTCCATGGCTTTCTAACATTTACAGATGGAGAATATACCTGTGAAATGTAAGTTATGCATTTAGGAAAAGAGCACATCTCTGTCAGCAGCACACGCAGTCTTTCTGTCAGAGCATCTGATGGGGCAAGCCACTTTAAACTGAAACTATAAACTATAAGCTACTATATTTTACGAGTTTTTTTTAAAGCCCTTCATATAAAGCTTGTCACATGTTTAGAACAAAGTGTATTATGCACTTTCTCCACAGCAGTTCAGTCTGTGTCCTCCTCCCTATAGATATTTTTTCAAAAAAGCTCGTATCAAACTCGATATTAACGGTATTGCTTCATACCGTATCGCCTATAAAAATATATATCGATATATCGTACAAACTCGATATACCGCCCAGCCCTATTTCAGAGCAGGACAAAACATCTGATATATCGAAATAGATCTGTGCATTAGTCTGAATGCAGCCTGTTAAAGCTGCCACTGTCTATGATCTCATCAGTAATAATCAAACGGCAATAATTTTGAGGAAAAAAAGAAAAACCCATAACTATTGTCTGTAAACTTTCAGATACTTAAAGAACACTTATTTTAAATAAGTAATTGTTTTAAAAAGTAGCCTGCTTATATAATAATAAAAAAAAAAAAATTGCAAAAAAATGTATTTGATTTAAAATTGATATGAAAATGTAGCAGTAATATTGAAAACTGAGAATGTGACTTATCGTGATATTGAGTTGATAATGATAATCGTAATTGAATTGAATCGTGAAACCAAGATTCACACCCCTACTTTTAAGATGGCAGTACTGACACACAGCGATTCCAACTATAAACAAAAAGCATAGAAACTCCAATTTTGGTTAAGATGTAAAGTTTTAAAGATGTTTTTGTACAGCAGAAGAATTAATTGGGGAAAAAATGTAGATCAAGAATCGTTTTGGAATCGGATCGTGACTCCCAGAATCGGATCGTGAAGTGATTGAAGATTCCCACCCCTAGTTTTAAGATGCTTCTACACCCATTCTGGAGCTTGAAAGCTACATTATTGTAATTGCATGGAAAAATGTGCCCTGTAAATGCTTCAGAATTTGTTTCACAGGTTCAAGTCGTACAGATTTGGAACAACATAAGGGTAAATCTTGGATGAACTACTAGAAGAGAGAAAGAAATGAGGAAAAAACTGACCTATGACATAACCAGCAAGATATTCTAGACTGCGAAGATGTCCAAAATGGAGTGCAATGTAAATGTTTAAAGAACTTGAGCCTCCGAAGGGTGAGAATTCACACAGGCCGAAATGGATCTCTTATCTGACAGAATGACTGAAGGCCGCGGTCAACCGTAGTGTCGATAGGCTCTGTGAAACACACTCACCCCCAGAGTCACAGTACTCCTGCAAATGAAGTGCATGAAAGGACCGTTCATAGCACTGAATTTACATAAAGAAAACTGCAGAGACTTTATGATTTTTTTTTTTATCCGAGGCACATAACACAAACCCCTCTCAACAAAGATTACTACATCAACCTTGCATAATTATGTTCAGCTCCAATAAAACACATTTCAGTGTCTGCAGTCAATTTTACTTTTCCTCATAAATCATGCATGAGGGTTGATTTTAATGTGCTGCACATCATCCAACTCTATTTCTGTGGAAATTGCAGTTCCAAGCATCAAAAGTTTCAGCACTTCATTGTGGGCTCCTGTGTGTAATAAATGATAAATATTGAGGCAAATCCAAATGACACCTAAGATTAATCTCACCATGACAGGAGAGAAAATGTATGTGCCTCTGCCATTTCTTTCTGACTGTCCATCATGCACTATTCCCAACACACTGGGCTGCTCAATCTCTCTCTCTCTTTCCCATCTATTTCCCTTCCCTTAAGGAATTTTGGGAGCCAATCTCTTTTCCCTCGTTTTTTTTTTCCATTCTCGCTCTCTTTGTTTGTGACCAATGTGCAGCTTCGCGAAGAAAATCGAATGCTGCAGTTGTTAAAAAGGAAGCTACTTGCTGGACCTTTGCTTTATGATTCAGTATCTATCAGTGGTTAATCTGACATAACCTCACTGTGACTCCAACAGGAAAATGGTCACATTTGTCTGAAACATTCTTCATTATGATCTATAAATCTAAAGCTTGAGTGTATCAAGTCAGTTCTGGTGTGTGAAGAATCTCAGCATTAGATGGATGCTCTATAGAGACATCTCTGCATCACAGGTTATTTTCAGCTCTCTGTCACTCTTACTTCCTCTCTATTCACCTTTTCCCTTTCTGCCTTGAGATGCCATGTTAGACATGCCACAGGCAGTGCAAACCTGGCCATCCACAGTCACATTTTAAAATACAAATCAAAGAAGGTCTGCCCAACTATTGTAACTGAAAATATCAATCAATTACAGACTCTCATGTTAATTGAAGTCTGTATCAGAGCTCCATGATTAACTGGAATAAAGCTAAAATCATGTTATGAAGCTTATAACAGACCACATTGCTAAAACTGCCCGGTCCTGCAGATTTGCTTTATTCAACATCAAGAAGATCAGGCCCAGGGCTCGCAAAATTTCTAAATCCCTGGTAGCCCTTCGGGCAGGTACTCTTCAGATTTTGGTAGCCCAAAAATTAATTTAACTAGCCCAAATAGAAAAAGACCATAAAATGTCAAATCAAAAACATTTACAATACGCAAATATCAACGAATATCAAGGAAATGGTTTTATTTTACTATTTACAGGGTATCTGCAGAATTTTTTAAAATCAATTTAAGGCAATTTATGACTGAGCTGCACAAGTAAAATGAACACCGTATGAGTGGGGTTGGACACTATCTATGGTAACATATTAACCCATAAAATGAAATGATTTACAATTCAGATACAGGTTTTCACAAAAACAAAAATCTTATAAAAAAGGTATTTCAGCCTTTAAATCATTTTTATGAAAAGGGATAAGTCAAACATAATTATTATATTAATTTAAAACATATATTACTGTCTAAATTGTTTAGATTTTTAGAAGGCACATTAACTTCTTTCACATTTACAACTCTATGTGTTTGCTGTGTAAAAACATGGGTTTATCTAAACATAAGATAGGCTTTTTGGAAATGCAAATTCATTCTCTGCCACGAGGTGGCGCTTTAAGAGCGGCCGCTGAAATAAAGCGGTCCGTTCCCCCGGTAACGGCTGTAAACAAAGCAGCACCGTGCTCAAAAACGCTGCTTCATCAGGCATTTATAGGCAAGATTATATGAAAATGCCAACGATACGTTTCTGAGGACAGTCGGTTCCCTTCAGAGATGCATTCACAAAGACATCCATGCCGTGTTTTGACTTTAAAACGTGCAGCGCTCATATTTATGACATAATTGCTTTTTGAAGTTTAATCCAGCCATATCGCAATTCTTGCCTTTCCACCCCCAACTTGAAATATGTCAAACTAAAAAGGAAGACTCCATTTAGTACTGTTTTGCGAATTTTTTCACAACGGATTAATTAATACGCATCGGATTCAGTGTGCAAGGTTTCTGTGCGTGACGAACTTTTAGGATAACGAATACAAAAAAAACGCATACGAAAATTTCGGACTCAGTGTGCAGAGACCTTCACACTAGCTTTTCTAATCTTTTTGTATTCTATCTGTTTTCTTTTTTATTTATTATACAATTAACAAAAGCAAAAAAGGCCTAGCTTGCTCTATTTTTTTCTATTCTATAGGTTTTCTTTTTATTTATTATATAATAAAGAAATAAAATAAAAAAAACGTTATACGTGTACTTCGTTAAGCTAACTGAGACTTGTTATAGCACTTGCATATCATTGCTCTTTTGTTGATTTTGATTGCTTCCATTGTCCTCATTTGTAAGTCGCTTTGGATAAAAGCATCTGCTAAATAACTAAATGTAAATGTAAATAACAGTCCTATATATTATACACAGCCTATATATAGATACATTTTCAATGGACAACTTAAAATGTCAGTCTCTTGCAGCCTTCCTGCAAAGCTCTATTATATGACTTCAGGAGACTTAGAAAATAGTGCATGAATCATAAGAAGTACTTTTATTGCATTGTGTTTCAAAGCAAAAGTCAGTCATATGGATTTGGAAAAGAAAATGTGAGTCTGATCAAATAATGACAATTTTCATTTCTGGGTTACCTATCCCAGTTTGACCTTGGATGAACTACCCCAGCTCAAAACGTATCCTTTATTCTGCATCAGAAAAAAAAGGCATGTTGTGTGATCACAAACCAACAGTTAACATACAAATGCCTTTTTAAATTATTAATATATTAACTTAAAGGTTTAGGAATGACTGAACGATCCTTTTAAATAGGGTGTCTGTGTACGACATGAGTACAGAATAATGTACTAAAATAGGACGAGTAACCCTAGGGTTCACATTAGATGAATCAGCCACCACACACATCATTAGTGTAAAAGGGTCTTTAGGACAGCTCTCATTACACAGAAACACAAACACATTGAACGCCGACTGTTGTCCTTCTCTCTCTCTCCTTTTTAAAGCTCAGAGCATAATTTAGAGCAAAACACAGACAACTCTATCTGGTTGCATTCCATATAGACATAACCTACAGAATATATACACCGAAGACTAAACCAAGCTACATCAGTATAGCAACAGAGAAAAATAACTGACTGTTGTTTTCACATTCGGGACCTCAATGCCCCATGACAATTCCACCAAATTACTCAGCTCGAGTGTTACAGAGATCCATTCATGACTAATTCATTAACATCCCAAAAATTCCACATTCCAAGAGCCACTAATGACCTTTGAAATGTTTTATTTCAAACCAGTTTAGGGAAAACAATGTGCACTGATGCACATATGATGGGATAAATATTCTTATGCAAGAGAGAAAGCTACAGCTTGTATTTATTCTTTTATTTTATTCAAATGTGCTGTAGGCAACATTAAAAGGAATGGCATTCAAAAAAAATACCCTTATTACCTGACAGATCTCACTGAATTAGGTTTCCTGACAGCCCAAGGCTTCGTTTAAAAGGGGGGGGGGCACCATGGTCATATTCTTTGCTTAGCCAAATAAAAGACTTGGATGCTCTATCCATCATTTTGCATGTTTACAGGGCAGCACAGAAAACAGGACAATGAGAGTAGGTTAGTTTGAGTAGATCATTCAAGTAGAGCATCATTCAGATGTTTGTAGGGCAGGTTTTTGGAAAGAGGTACATCTTTCAGCTTCCAACTCAGTCTGTGCTTCAAATAGCAACAATAACATCTAAAGTGGCATTAACACCTCTAAATGCTCCCTCCTTTTTGTTCAACTGAAGACCCTGTCAGTTCTATTAATTTTTTTTCATTATGAAGTTAAAATACTTAAATTGTTAAAAAAAAAAAAAAGAAAATCACTGAGGCATTTCTCAAAATATCTTTATTTATGTTTCACTGAAGAGAAAAAAAGTCAAAAAGGTTTGGAATGACATGAAGGTGAATAAATAATGACAGACTTTATTTTTGGGTGAACTGTCCCTACAACAGGGTCTTCACAGTTGAACAGAAATAAAGGAAGGAACAAAGGCAAAGAGGACGGAGGAAGAGGGAGAATGTCTATACGCAGTGAAGTGAAGACAAGCGTTAAAGTGCACAGTCATGAAGCCTGACAAAGTCACTCGGCATAATTATTCAGCAACTCCAGGACCAGAACTGGTTATACCAGAACTGCACAATGCTGTCGGTAGTAGAAGATAATCACAGAATAGCATAGTGTGTGTATAATGTCAAAGCAAATTAATTTATATTAAAAAAAAGTGTTACAGATGAAATATTCATATTCAACATATTTTGATGAATATTGAGGTTAAAACAATATGGGTCCCATACTTTCCTTGTATAGTCAAAATACACTTATACAATTTTCTCAAAATGTCTTTTGTGTTCCACAAGAAAAAAAAGGGATTCATAGAGGTTTGGAACAATATGAGGTGTCTGAATCAGAGATCAGAGAGACATGTGATCTTGTGGGCACAGACGTCAAATATAGAGGTTCACATACAGTTCAACTCTTGTAGCTAACAGTAGACTATTCAGTCACAATCATGGAGCTCAGTCCAATCAAGCTGTTCACCATTAGGGAACAATCCTGGACCACAGCAGTCGAATGAACAGTTGATTTGGCCTTTTCTAATTGCTGCTGCAGCAAATAAATTCTGTTCTTTTGAAATGTATCTCGGTTCCTACAAATATTAGGCAGCACAACATTTTTCAACATTGATAATAACAAGAAATATTTATTGAGCACCAAATCAGCATATTAGAATGATTTCTGAAGGATCATGTGACACTGAAGACTAAAGTAATGGCTGCTGAAAATTCAACCTTCAAATCACTGAAATAGAATACATTTTAAAATATATCAAAAAACAAAACAGCTATTTTATATAGATTACATAATATTTCGTAATTTCATTATTTAACATTACTGTTGACATTATTTTTGATCAAGCAAATGCAGCATCAGTGATCATAAGTGAATTCCTTCAAAAACCTAAAAAATAAAAAAATAAAAAACACAGCATAAGAGGCAAATGGCTATGTATCTTATTAAACATAATATCTATAGACATTTCTTCCCCTCATGTGTCATTCAGTGCTCAAGGATCTGCGTGGGGGGAATATGTTCTAATGGATGTGATTAACAGCACAAAACTAATACTGCAGTTCCTGTGCGGCAGCAGTCCAATGGCACATAGGAGACTGTGGGAACAAACAACTTCAAAAAGTACTGTACATATACTAGGTCCCTCTGTTCCAACAAAGCAAGAAAGAAATCAAAAGAAAAGAAAAAAAAAAAAAAAAAAATCAAAAGAAAGAGAAATTTACCTCACAAAAGAACACTATGTACTGCACAGGACAAAACGTTCCCTTGGACATTTAAAATTTCCATAAAACCTATTTACTTAAATTCTCCCCCTGAAACAACACGTGCAACACTAATTGCGAGATAATCATCCGGTAACTGCGGCAAGGGTTTTACTTCCTACATCCAAAGAGGAAAACAAATGAAGAAAATAAGTTTCAGGTAATTATTGAAGACTAAAGTCTGAAGGAAAATGTACTCTTGGGACAGGCCCACTGACACCAAAGCTCTTATACAACCTGCCAACCATGCTGATTTTCCAGCTCATGTCCATTCCTGCTCTGTGAGCAACTTTACAACCTCTAGTTCATGAAGAACTACACCCTCTCTCTGAGGCAGCTGGGAATTTAGCGCCACCACAGTACAATACATTTTGATTACACACATTTATATTATTGTCGTTTAAAAAAAAAAAAAAATGACAAAAAAACAACAACTGCATGATGGCCATTTTTATATCAGGAAAATAATAGTATTTGATTGTAAAGAGACTTGTAAAGAAACAATGCAGCAAAACCAAAGAAAGAAAATATTTGGTAATACTGCCAAATTGATAGTGATGTGAATAGAACAAAAATGTAGCCATTAATAGTTCATTTATTTAGCATAACAAATAGAAATCAATGTCAAATACAAGTTTTTCATGAACAGTTGAGACTTCAATCTCAACTGAATCTCAAATCATTCACAAATTAGTCACAAATTAGTCACAAAAATCAATGAAGACAAATCAAGTAAACTAATAAAATCAAACAATTAATATCCATTATAGAAATAAATTGTTTGCTTTACTGTTCTTAACGTCTTAGGCCATTAGTTTTAAGACTTTTGTATATTAATTAGAAACATTTAATCTTTTAATCTAAACAGTACAATTTCCTAAGCCAAGTATTCCCACCCTAAGTGCTGTGCAAGTATTAATATTAGGGCCCTATGATTTCCGCGATGCAGAAAATGCGGATGGAATCGCGGAATCCAGTCATAAAAACGGAATTTACAGTTTAACGCGGAATGTCACGGAATTTGTCAAAGTTTGGATGAATTAATCAAAAGTAGGTCATTACACTTAAATCAAATCGAGATATGGATTAGTATCTGTAAATATCAAGCTGTAAAAGTCTATTTAAATAATCCTGCATGTTCTGTGCGTCTCTGTATGAATGGAGCAGACGCGCGTTTTTTTTTACATTCACACCGCGTGATTTCAGCATCTGCCGTCTCAATGAGGACATAAATACATGAACAATATCTCCAAAACTGATCTGAGTCACTTCACGAGCATTTTACCATTTCCTTTGAGTAAAACTAGCCTCATATCATATACACACAGAACTTTAAATGTATAGAGTGGGGGAACTATGACGTCAGAACCCTGAAGAGTAATTCGCCGCGGGTTCCTTCGAGATTTTCCTATGGGGTTTTATAATGGGGTTTTTCAATTTATGAGTAAAATAAAGCCTGTGGTAAACACAACTTGACGATACTTTTACGTTTTGTTCTACAACGTAAATTACACACATCCATACCCAAAACTAAAAATTTGAAGCAGTTATGTTCATTTTTGAAAACGTATGTTTTTAATAAGTAACTAGATAAGAATGTTTGGGCTGTGAGTGGGTGCAGTTTACATTGTAGAACAAAACGTAAAAGTATCGTCAAGTTGTGTTTCCCACAGGCTTTATTTTACTCATAAATTGAAAAACCCCATTATAAAACCCCATAGGAAAATCTCGAAGGAACCCGCGGCGAATTACTCTTCCGGGTTCTGACGTCATAGTTCCCCCACTCTATTCACGGCAACCCGTCAAAATAAAAGTTCGGTTTAACTTAAAGACATTGTGCCAGAAATAGGCTATATTACTATTATTTAGTAGAATGTACGTAATACTACTACTACTGTTGAAAAATAATAAAACTATTTTTTTTAAGAAATAATCACAAAATATTTCTTCCATGTTATAATTTTAACAGTAAATCCCCTTTATTTGCCAAAAATTTTAAATGTTTAATTTGCATTAATTAAAAGATAAATTAAATCAATGTTTTATGCCTTTATCTGATTACCAGTTAAATTTAAATACACAACACAGAATTTCTGAGGGGGAAAAAAAATTCATAAGGCTACTGTAAGAATAAATAAAAAAAAATTGTATGCATTTAAATAATTAGACATGCTAAATCACATAATTTGGTAACAATAAAACATAAGGTGAGAAAAAAAATCTAACATTTCATACGGCCCTAAACATGTCATTTTTGTTACACTTTTAATAAATGTGTTAAATTGTATAAGTTTCATGATTTTAATTAATTAGACATGCTTTTTGATTAATGAAATTTAATCTTGACCATTAAAAAGGAATCCAGAAAAATTTAAACTGAAAAAACGGAATTTAGAAAACAATTAAACGGAATTTGGGAGAAAATAAAACGGATTTCATAGGGCCCTATAATATCAATATGAAGCTTTCATTTTTCTTTTATTAAATAAATATATAATAACTATTTCTATTTCAGCAAAGAGATCTACTGTTATAAAGAAGATTCCGGGCACTGGAGACTTCATTTCAAGTCAAACCCATTACCCTGTATCACATTCATGCCAAAATCAATAGTACAACAAATGATTTGTTCTAATTACAAATGATGCCAGTTGAAAAACAAGGGTGCTATAACACATTTCAGTGCTTCGGAGTAAAGATGCCTTAGAAGAAATTGTGAGTGCAGGTGCACGTAGCACTGCTTTGATGTTCTTTTCATCACATCTGAATGCGGCCCACCAGCTAGTTAGCTGTCCTCTCTTACCTTGATGCTGACTGTAGTGAATACCGGGGAATGTTCATACTAGGGATGCACCGATACCGATACTGGTATCGGTATCGGGCCCGATACTGAGCTCATGTACTCGTACTCATACTAGTTAAAATGCCCCGATACCAAACAGCATGTGATAAGTGTCATATTCAGACAAAGAAACACACAACAGAATAACAGTCAGCAGAATTGAGTTATTAGAGATTAAGGATGTCTACGAAGGAGATGTATGCAATGAATGATGTTAAACATTCAGTATTAATGCCTTTATAGCTGATGTGCGTGAGCTGAAAAGCAAAGCGCTGTGTGGATTGCGCGCGCTCCGGCGCAGATGCGCGAGCTCGTCGAGTGAATATTCCTTTCTCACAGACATCACTGGAAAGTTTGTAGTTCTGTCGGATATGTCAAAAACAAGTAAGTAAAACAATGCACAAGTTACTTAACGGTAGAGAGAGAGAGAGAGAGAGAGAGAGAGAGAGAGAGAGAGCTCTTCTGTGGTGTGATCTTTATTGATGTTCGCTCACTTAGCACGCATTATTTGGATTAAAACTAAATCGTAAATATAAGACAATTGATAGGGGCATTCACTATAAACTTTATTTATTTTCAACCTTAAGCATAGGCTACACGACTTTCTGGCGAAAGTGAAACTAACAGCCTGTTTGAAATGCGCAAGGCTGTTCTGTACTTATCCCTCTCATTCTGCACCAGTACAAATACGTGCGTGCGTTTTGCTTGCTTCATGAGTGATTCTGCATTATATGAATGGCTTTGGAATAAAAATCGCAGCATGTTTCAGATGAAAAGAAAAACGCGACTTCTATTTCTGAAAATATCACAGTTAGGAGATTTATAACGAGTGGTTCCCTGCATTATTTCAGCAAAGCGCGTGATTACAGTACTGAGCCGCTGCAATGGAGCAGCTCTAATGCTATTAAATTAAAGATGATGTACCATAGAGCAAAAAAAATTAACAGTAAAAGTAACAAAAACTTGTACAGATACATTTTAATGTGCATAATTAAGTGTGAAAATAACCAAAGGATATACAGTCAAACCAAAAATTATTCAGAGACCAAATATATTTTTTTATATATTTTACTAGTGGGTGCAGGACACTATAGTTCATTTATGTAAGTGAGGATAGCAAAATAAAGTAAACTGTGACATATTATATCCAAAAATTCTTCATACAGTGGACTACCAATAAAATTGATAAAAATGTGGAACCAAAAATTATTCAGACAGAGTCTGGGAAAAAACTGAATTTCAGGTTTGCATTAAGGGTTGCAAGGGTTGCCCGACAAAGTATTGATAGTTGTGTAAATATTGTCATACTAACAGCTGTCTGAATAATTTTGGTTGATTGTAATCCATCGCATACCTTTCTATCAAAGTTATCTGACATTATCAAACTGAATTTGTTCAGACACAGTTTAACTGAGTTCTTGTCATATTTTATTACCATAAACTATAGCAAATAAACACTGATAATGTGAGAAATGTTGAAGGTGTCTGAATAAATTTTGGTTTGACTATCTATTTGATAAATTAAGTTAACCAATTAACATTGTACATACTCAATGTTGTATCTCTGTACAATGTCATAAAAAAAATGTACAAATGCAATGAAAATAACGATATCGGTACTCGGTATCGGCAAGTACCAAAAATAAAAGTATCGGTATCGAGCGAGTACTGGAAAAAGTGGTATCGGTGCATCCCTAGTTCATACAGTATTAGCAGACAAGCAGAGCAGGCGGGAAGATACAGAGGTCACAAAAACTGTGTCAAAAACCATAAATCACAAGAGCCATCACACTTCACAATTCTGGTTTGCTAGAGCCTCCTTCCTACTTATCTGCTCTAAAGCAAGCAGGGCCTTCAAATCTACCTACACAGCACTGCAGTCTCTCAATGAGCTTTCAAAAGGCTCAAATCTGTGGACAAAGCTCAGGTCAAGAATTGGTGGCTGAACCTACATTTCAGAACACTTAAACTAAATATTGTTGGCATGGAAACCACTTAAAGTTCATCTTTATTGGCGCAATAACTCTGCTCTTGAGTCAAGGTCTACAAAATAACATTACTTAGTAATTTTAGCTGCTTTCAAAACTATTTACAAGGCAGATGTTTTGATTTTCCTAATTTTGGTGTTTTTTTCCTAAGCTCTTAAAGGGTTAGTTCACCTAAAAATTGTCATCAATCACCCCCATATTGTTCAAAACGATTTCCACCATGTTTGAAAAATAAATTAAGATATTTTAAATGAAACCTTAGAGATTTCTGTCCTTCTATTGAAAGTCCATTCCACCAAAATGTCCATGCTTTAAAAAGTTTGTAAAGAGCTTGTAAAATAAATAAAAATGAATTGAGCAACTTAATCAAGTGTTCTAAAGACTTTATATGATAAACAGATTAGAACCAATAGGTTTGCAACAAGCACATGCAGATGAGCTTCCGTTTACCGATCAATGTTAATGTGTGAATTAAGCCTGTTCATTACACAAACGATCTTCAGAAGATTTTGATTAAACAGCTTGATTCATATGATTTACTTTTACAATGTTTCAATGGGGGAGGAGGGCAGAAATATCTTAGGTTTCAAAAATACCTTAATTTGTGTTTCAAATATAAACAAAAGTGGTGAACTATGCCTTTCAGTATTAGACTTCTGGATTTCTGGCTCCAATCAAACTTTGCTTTGATCATTTAAAGTTGTGCTAGCCATTTTGATTTTGCAATTCTATACTTAAGATTAAGAATAAACCTTTTCGCTCAACTGACTCACACTGACTAATTTAAATAAAAACTTCTAAACTCTCACTCTATCAAAATGAAACAAGATTCAAAGGTCACAGATCATTCATATTACAATAAAATTGGTAAAGTGATATTTAGACAGTTGCCCTTTGTTTAAAGAGAGAGAGCAAGAAATAGGACAAGAACTGATGAGAAGGAGAGTAGGGGAGCAGGATCAAGAAATGTCACAAGCCGGACTCATGCCCATTAACAGCATGAGCATCTGTTGAAGCTCTGGCAAATGTCACACATTTGGCGACATCAAAGTATTGAAAAATAAGACTTGGCTATATCAATAAGTCACTAGAGCAAAAACATAACAGTGTTAAAGACCCTAATGCTAGAGCTTGTGTCAAACTTCGCACCTACATGGAAACTGTCCTGCAAAGAGCAACTCCAACCAGCTTCAAAACACCTGCCTGTAAATTTCTAGTAATCCTGAAGACCTTGATTAGCTGCTTGAGGTGTGTTACATGAGGGTTGGGCTAAACTCTGCAGGACACTGGTCCACCAGGACCGAAGTTTGACACCCCCAGTGCCTTGTTGATAAAATAAACTTCTCAAATGCTTGTAGATGGATGAGATGATCAAAACAAACAAATGAGGCAGCATGCATGTTCTTCTAACAGTGGCTTATTTGAGGAACAGTATGACCTGAGCTGGTTATTATTTACAGGTGCATCTCAATAAATTAGAATGTCGTGAAAAAGTTCATTTTTTCTTGTAAGTTATTTCAAAAAGTGAAACTTTCATATATTTTAGATTCATTGCATGTAAAGTAAAACATTTCAAAAGTTGTTTTTTTTGTTTTAATTTTGATGATTAGAGCTTACTGCTCATGAATGTCAAAAATCAGTATCTCAAAATATTAGAATATTTATATTTGAGTTTCAATTAATGACCATCCATACAGTATAAATTCCGGGTATCTCTTGTTCTTTGAAACCACAATAATGGAGAAGACTGCTGACTTGGCAATGATCCAGAAGACGAACATTGACGCCCTCCACAAAGAGGGTAAGTCACAGAGGGTCTGAAAGGTGTGGCTGTTTACAGAGTGCTGTATCAAAGCATATTAAATGCAAAGTTGACTGGAAAGAAGAATTTGGGTAGGAAAAGGTGCACAAGCAACAGGGATGACTGCAAGCTTGAGAATACTGTCAAGCAAAGCTGATTCAAACACTTGGGAGAGCTTCACAAGGAGTGAACTGAAGCTGGAGTCAGTGCATCAAGAGTCACCACGCTCAGACGTCTTCAGGAAAAGGGCTACCAAGCCACTTCTGAACCAGAGACAATGTCAGAAGCGTCTTACCTGGGCTGTGGAGAAAAAGAACTAAGTGGTCCAAAGTCCTCTTTTCAGAAGAAAGTCAATTTTGCATTTCATTTGGAAACAAGGTCCCAGAGTCTGGAGGAAGAGTGGAGAGGCACAGATTCCATGTTGCTTGAAGTCCAGTGTGAAGTTTCCACAGTCAGTGATGATTTGGGCTGCCATGTCATCTGCTGGTGTTGGTCCACTGTGTTTTCTGAAGTCCAAAGTTAACGCAGCCATCTACCAGGAAATTTTAGAGCACTTCATGCTTCCTTCTGCTGACAAGCTTTATGGAGATGCTGATTTCATTTTCCAGCAGGACTTGGCACCTGCCCACACCAAAAGCTGGTTCAATGACCATGGTGTTACTGTGCTTGATTGGCCAGCAAACTCGCCTGACCTGAACCCCATAGAGAATCTATGGGGTATTGTCAAGAGGAAGATGAGAGACACCAGACCCAACAATGCAGATGACCTGAAGGCCGCTACCAAAGCAACCTGGGCTTCCATACCACCTCAGCAGTGCCACAAACTGACCACCTCCATGCCACGCCGAATTGAGGCAGTAATTAAAGCAAAAGGAGCCCCTACCAAGTATTGAGTACATATACAGTAAATTAACATACTTTCCAGAAGGCCAACAATTCACTAAACATGTTTTTTTATTGGTCTTATGAAGTATTCTAATTTGTTGAGATAGTGAATTGGTGGGTTTTTGTTAAATGTGATCCTAAATCATCACAATTAAAAGAACCAAAGACTTAAACTACTTCAGTCTGTGTGCATTGAATTTATTTAACCCTAAGGGGACGGCTGTATCGCCGGCGATACCAACTCGTTTTTTTTAAGACCAGTGCAAAAGACACTAAAAATACTCCGTCGATTTTGGTCATACAGATAAGTGTTATACATCAATTTAAACTTTGAAGTGTCTATTTTTTTTGTGTACACTCACAATAACAACAAACCTTTGTGGTTTTGAAGAAAAAAAAAGAAAACAAACAGGATGCGCTCTCTGTCTTCGCTGTCTCCGCGAACTGCTCTTCGAAAAACGTCACTAAAATGAACTGTAACTCAGCGAAAGCTCAACACACGGACATGGGAGTTATATCTATAGAAAGCTGCAAGTGTCTACTTTCAAATGAAGTAAGTCTTATCGAAAACAAACATTCTGTGATGAAGTAATCCGTATGAAACCAACACGATGTTCAGTCTTTCCAGTCTAACTCATTATTTCTAATGCGATCCCGCCCCCTCGCGTTCATATGTAAATAACCACGTGAGCCGAGGAGACGCCCCAACAACAAACAGCCTGAGGAGAGCATACTGTTCGTTTCTGGAAGAAGAGGAGCTGATAAAGGCTGGATTTCCCTCAAAATAAGAGCAAGAGTTCATCCAGAAGAGAAGATCGATCTAATGAGTAAGTAATGTTTCTTTTTTGCATTAGTTAACGTGTTATTGTGACATAAACACGTTTATTTGGGTTTTTCCCAAACGACAAAATGATGAATGCTACCATCTAAGAATGTTTAGACCATGTTTATAATTAATACTCTGTTCAAAGATAGATTTAATAGCGTGCTAAACAATAATAATTAGTTTCTCAGATATAAAATATCCTTTTTTTATAGTACAAAGTACATTCTTTTGTAGTAGAAATTGATGGGCAATTCATTGTATTTAAATTTCTTACCCGCGATGATGTTTTCATGCTCTGTATAAAACAATCAAAGTAATATGAGTGTACACTGTAACATGATGAATGCTACGAGTCTAAGTATGTTCAGAACATGTTTATTATAAATAGCCTACGGTTCAAAAATAGATTTTAATAACGTGCTAAATAATAATAATTAGTTTCTCAGATATAAAATGTCTTTCTTTGTTTATGATAGTACAAAGCATGCATGAGTCTATAAAACCTATATATATATATATATATATATATATATAAAAAAGATGCTCCTGATATTAACATGCTCACAAATGCTTTATTTTTTTTGGGGGTTGTTTGTATTTTATTGAATCAGATACCTGCACCACAGATGAATCCAGACGTCTCTTCAAACTGTTTTTGTGCTGTACCAACATCAGATGTCCAACTACACTGATATTATATGGTAAAACAAGCTCCTTGACCACTGATTATGTTGTTTTTTTCTTCTTGAATCCATGGAAAGTAGCAGAAACACTCAAATAACACACGCAAATATCAGGCATGATTTACTTGTGTCACTTGTTGAACAGAATCTGTTGCAGGAATGACTCAAAGTCTGTTCACATCTCTGTGGTTAGATCAGTGTGCACAATAATGTGTCTTTGACCTTCATTATGTATGTTTTGATTATACGGTGTTGTAAATAAAATACAAATAATTAAAAAAAACATTTGTTCAATCTCCTCACATTCTCTCTTACCTGCCTCAAAGTCAGTCGCACTGATGGGCCATTAGCAGCCTTTAGGGGAGGGCCCTTTGTGTCTCAGGTGAGAATCACTTAATATTCAAGGACATTACCACTCCCTCGCATATAGGCTTTCAATCACAAAACATGTCTTAAAAAATTTAAATCAATATATTGTTTTCTGTGAATGAGTAAGCAGAATGATTCTCACTTAATTGTGAAGTAAATATTCTATCCGACAAGACTGATTACTCTAAAGTCTTATTCAGGACTATTTAGTGTGGGTTTTATGGCCTTATTTCAGCTACATTTTTTTTCCCAAAACTTACTAACCACGCATAATATTTTTTTTCTAAAAAAATGCAAACATGTACATCCATCTTGGTCACATATTATTGTAGCACAGTTTGTGCTGAATACAAAAACAAATACATGTTGGTCAATAGTATGTTATAAGTAGCTGAAATAAGCACAAATATCAGGGCATGTCAAAACATCTCAAGGCCCCCAAAATCACCTCAGTCCCCAGAGGGTTAATACACAAGTTTCACAATTTGAGTTGAATTACTGAAATAAATGAACTTTTCCACGACATTCGAATTTATTGAGATGCACCTGTATATCGGTTATCAGACTCTGACACAGACGTGCGAGTGAGAATACCATGCTAATGGATGCTGTACAGTGTGACACCTAGGCAGTGTTGCAGACCTCATAGAGGCTGTGTGAAAAAACTAATTGCACAGGTCTCTCATGAAGACACTGCAGGTTTTAGACTTTGCAGGAACACTTTCCAGTCCAACACCAGCCGATCTACTCATTATTTCCAGTTTGGATAAAAATATCTGTATCACTTCTTAAGTGTGTTCTAAATGACGCACTACATACTGTGTACTACATACTGTCATACTACGCACTCCACTGTCTAGCTCAGGGTCTCCAACCCTGCTTCTGGAGAGTTACCATCCTGCAGAATTCAGCTGCAACCCTAAGCAAACTCACCTGAACCACCTAATCAAGGTCTTCAAGGTCTCTTAAAAATAATTGACAGATGTGTATTGAAGCAGGGTAGGAACTGAAGTCTGCAGGAAGTTAGCACTCCAGGAGCAGGGTCAGAGACCCCTGGTCTAGTTTCTAGATATTAGAAGGGTAGTATCATCTCGAATGCACACAGTTTTTATTAAGAGGAACTATATGCCGTTTCAGTCAAAGTTTATGTAATTTGATAACGCTAGCTTTAGTAAAATAGGCAGAAACTGAACAGAAATCAATTTTTACATCTTCCTATTTTATCTTACAGGTTAATGAATCTTATTTTGTCCTACAAAACTTCAGTCCCATTAGACAGGCCAATTTGCTTGTAAAATTTCTAAATTCAATTGTGGTTGTATAAAACATCTCCAAAAAATTCTAATTTGAAAATAACATGCATTTTTATTTTTCAACATTTAAAACCAGCTTATTTTGGATAATATCAAAAGCAGACTATAAAAAGCCACAGATTGAGGGGGCTGGACAATACCACCTGCATAAAAATGAAACCTTGCATTACCAATATTAAAAATCATGACAGTTTATATATTGAATAATAATAACGTCCCCAACACCTTGTGGAACTCCCCTAACAACCTCCAGAGCATCTGACTGAACACCTTCTATCTGTATACATTGGGTTCTTCCGTCTAAATAAGCAATGAACCACAAAATAACACTTTCTGATAGACCTACCCATTTTAGCCTTTTAACGGTCATAACCGTCAGTGGGGTGTAAGCAATTTGTATGAAAAATATGAATAAGATACAAATAAATTTACGAACTCCCAAGAGATTGTGTTAGAACACACTACTGATACTATATACATATTTATATTTATTAAACACGACAAAATGGTGTAGAATAGGTATGCGTTAGACAAAGCCAAAATTTCTAAAAAGGAAAAAAATATATATTCATAAAGTTTAAGTATAAATAAGTAATTAGGGTCTCTAAGATTTTGTGAACTACATACATCAAAAAAGTGGAAAAAAAGATCTGCACACTGTTATTCCCTTTATTAATTTTTTTTTTTAAATAACAACGTGTCGGTCCAAAGGCCTTCCGTCAGGCAAACATACATGCTACATACAAACTACATACATGTCATACACTGCATGGTGTTTCACTACACAAAAACAAAATATGCCACCAATGATACGTCACTTCACTATAATAATATTTTCTTAGGTCTCACCTCTAATTGGTGAGAAAAACAGGTTTACTCTAAAAGTGTAGCAAAACCAAGCCGACTGGACCAATTGTCTGCGTGGTGTGCCACAGAAACAGCGGTTGTGACTATAAAAATACATTCTTACATATACAACAGAATTATGATGCAATTCATGCATCTGAACTACATTTGTGTTTGTTTTTATCATTACTTCTAATCAATTATTGTATTTCAATCATGAGTGGTCCAGCAGTCAATCCTGATTCACAAGTGTCACCTTGACCAATGTGTCCTTGATATTAAGCAGAAAAGTGAAAATATGGATTCAAAAGCGTTATTCATAGGGCAGAGTTTAAGATGAAGAGCATGGGGCTCTCACTTTGATCTCAGCAGGTAGAGATGAAGCCGTCCACATAAGCTGAAAGAGACGAAAGTCACATCAAAGTCACAAGACTCATCATCAGGTTTCCCTAATGCAATCCTTCAGAATATGAGCCTTTCACAGTTACTATTGATAGATAAAAAAAAAAAAAAAAATACTGTCAAAAAGCCATCAATAGTTTTACTTGGATTACACAAACACTTGAGAAGAGTGAAGATATTGGCCAGACTTTTCTTTCTGTGCCAAGGCGGAATTCAGGTGTGAGAGTCTGATGAATAATTTATGACAATCCTTCTGCCGTAATGATTCAGAACAACTTTCACCCTCTCTTTGCTGTGTGTAGAAGTTACATCAAGCTGCATCAAGCTGCATCAGCCAAAGTGAGAAATTCTTCATATACTGGCTCTGGGAAAGAGTTTGTTATCTATAGGATCTCTGTTCAGTCTTTATCTTGGAGATCATCTCTCTCACCGCCAGATCAATACCTTCACAGCATGCAACGCCGCCTCTCACAACAGACAGTTGTTACACAGTGGCTGTCGTATCGGCTTTTCTGTGGGATTGCGAATTTGATATGTTTGTTAAAATGGCTGAGCTTTATATTCAAGTCCTGGCAGTGTTTATAAAGTAATAAGTCTGAATTGAGCACCAATATCAAAATCACAAAAGTGGCTTATTTTTGCAGCGACTAATTGTTCACTGCTGCTTGTACATGCAAATAACCATATAACCGACCAGTGTTAGGTAAGCAAAATTAACAGGCCTATCAGCTTTAAAAAAAAGAGAGGAGAGACCGGTTCATATCAACACGAATGTTCCGCACAAAAATTTGATGTGATTTTCATATGCTTCCAAAAAAAAAAAAAAAAAAAAGGAAGATGGACTGAATGAAAAAGTAGTAGGTTTCAATTTTAGAAAAGCAGAAATACTTCAGTTATCTGATACACAAAGAGTTCTGTTTCTGACACCCTTTTTGTCATTCAGAAGTAAGGAAGTCAAAAGTATAGTTTTCTGCTCAGATATTTGTATTCATTCGGTTTAATAAAAAAAAATAAAAAATACAGCAATACAGAGACAAAAGAGCCTGTTCTGGATTCTCCCTTTGTTATACAGAGGGAATCAAAATTAGACAATCAAATACTTGATATTTTTCTGAAATATTGTTAATCTTCATCGCTCAAAATATGAAGGAATATTAGCTGTAGATATACCACTGTTCCACTAACACGTTTGACAAAATATCCAAGGCATTACAACAAAAAACTTTATTTTGTGGAAAACACAGTGATCATAATTAGAGAACAGTAACCACTGTATCACGAAAGAAGATTACAACAAAAATATTGGAGGGTTACAGCTGTCAAAAATTAGTAGGAAGTTTAGAGGCCCGTGCTTTGAATGACTTCAGCACATCTACAGCCACAGGATATCACTAGTCTCTCACACTGCTTGGTTGTGATCTTGGTCCACTCTTCTTCCAGTCTATTCCATAGTTTGGTATCTGTAGTGTGTTTCTTAGCCACAGTTTGACACAGAACCAACTTCTCTTGCAATGACTGAAAGGGTCATCCCTTTAGTGTTCATCTGGTACACCTCCTGTGACAGGGTTTCAGTCACCTTAGGCTACGTCTACATTAGTTTTGCGTAGCCAGACCTTCAGACCAGGGCTTGAAAACGAAAAAAAAATTCAATCGGTTCACTCCGAGCAGAATCAATATTTTAACGTTTCTGTTCCTGCGTTCCACATGTATTATTATCGTTCCGAAACCGGTTAATAATGTTATTTTTTTATTTATTTGCCTATAATAATAATAATAATAATAATAATAAAGTACAGCATTTTCTTTTCTCAAAAATAGAAAAAGAAAAAAAACACAGAAAATCTGGTAGGCTATCTTAACCTGCTGCGATTAATCATAGCAATACAGCATCGTCTTTTATATATTTTGGCCAAATGTAGCCTACTAAACAAAAGAAAAAAATCTGCTGACGCTTTAACGACATTAAAGTATTTTTTCAAGATATTTAAAAATGTTTGCTGCATTGTTAAACGCTCTTATAAAATTGCGTTTTGAGAGGAAAAAAAAAAACAGGCTAAGTCGCATTTTATGATTACATTCAGAAATAATGTAGGCTAAAATGCCGGTAAAAGCAGAATGTTTACAAACATTATAAACACAGTTAAAGTTCCCTTCTCTCCACAACAAATCATCTAAAGTTAAGGCGATTTAAAGCATTTAGGCTATATAAATTAGGGCTGCACGATATATCGTTTCAGCATCGATATCGCGATGTGCGCATCCGCAATAGTCACATCGCAGGATGTGCGATGTTTAGTAGACCTATACTTTTCGTTATATATATATATATATACTCTGATTGTTTTCTTTGCTCACACACAGACACTGCATCTACACCAGACGCGACAGCTGTACAGAGATATCCATTTTTAAATAAATTTAGTAGCAGAGCTACTGCAAGATTTCAGTGCTGGAAATCCATTTATCCTTTGCTGAAACTTCTGCGTTGTTGAGGAGCGCGCTGATCACGGTTGCTTAGCAACGGCAGAAGCCACGAACGCGCAAGCTCCAGAGCGCTTTGGAAAGAAGGAGAAAGCAGTGCGGCTGGCGTTTTCCACGCGTTTTTAGCCACGACATGTGAACGGCCTATGGCCCCAAAGTCTGTCTACACTGGACGCGACAAAGCTACTGTTACAAATCATTTGAACTTTTGTGTCAGTACGTCATAAATAGAGCGAGGCATCAGTTAGAGCGGGGATTAGAGCGGGAATTTGTCGCGCCGCGCATGCATCCAGTGTAGACAGACAGCATCACTGATTATGGGTTCTACAGTATTTTGTGGCGTCGAGCGCATCAGGTGTAGACAAGGTAAGAGCCACGCAGATGCTATGGTTGTAATTTGTTTATTTTCTATGCTGATTTACTCACCTACAAAATCACCCCAATCATTGATTTTGTTTTTACAAATAGATTAAAATCATCTGGTGATTTTTTTTTTTTTTTTCATATCGCAATATATATTGCAGAAAAACAAAATATCGCAATGTGAGTTTTTTCCAATATCGTGCAGCCCTAATATAAATGTAAAGCCAAAAACGAATTAATTTAAGGTGAAACTGATGCCTACCTCTCTCATTCGGCACAAATCCAAATGTTTTCATATTCGCGATGTATCTGGATGCTAAAATATTATTATTTATGAAATAGGCTTTGTGCTTCACTCGCATCGATCATCATCCTTAGCATATCAGTGGTCACGCTGAATGCAACAGATTGTACAACGGAGCAGTGCTACTTATTATATGGTTCTTTAACTGTATTTTGATAATGAACAGGCTGCAATATCGCAAAAATATGTTGTCTGTGTGCGCGTCAAGTGCAGGCGTGATAGCCATACTGGTACACCGATAGAAGCAAGACATTCAAAACTGTCAAGCTTTTGCAAAGTAAAGAGAACTACTTTCTGCTGTCGTTTTCCTTTCCGTGAACTTTGGATCGTGTCACAATAAACTGAACTCAGCTCTTTTTTTTTTCTTTCGTTTTGTTAATCTGTCAATGATTTAAGTTAAATATATTTCGTGCATATAACCTATACATATTCCTTTTTATGTAAGCCTATAGTTTTATTGTTTTCTGCATTCACAGAAGCGCTGCAGGTGCGTGTGATCTGTTGAATCCATCTTACACTGTCCTCTGATAAACTCTAACGACGGTGTATTGCCATTGCGACTTACCTATGACGAGTTCACAGCTGAGCGCGCGGGCATTTCACGCGTTGGACGCGTCAGCGCCACATTTGCAATATAGGGCATAGCCTACTACTTGAATTTGTGATTGGTTGACAGCAAATTTCAAATATTAAATGGAACGATAAAATAACGTTATTAACCGGTTAATGGCCATTTAAATTTTTTGATTCTGTTCAGAACTATAAAATTTGATTTCGTTTCTGGTTCTGGTTCTGTTCCTGTCAAAATTTCGTTCGTTTCCGTTTTCGTTTTCATGAGCCCTGCTTCAGACTGACGGCTGAAGGTCTGGAATAGATGGCAGCTTTCATTGGCCAAGGCCCGCCCATGAGGCCGTTTGACCGACATGTCAAACAACCAATCACAGTTAGTTTCGTTCAGCGTCACGTTTTGGGGCGTGGAAATGTCGCCACCATAACAGACTGGTGTGTGAAACTCTCGGATGTATTTTAAAGATTCTATGCCGCGAATTTTAAATATTTCACATACTTTTGAAAATCCAGCGTTTATTTGATCCTGATAAGCATCCGTCGTCACAGTTTCACGACGGCTTTCTTCTTTCGTGAGGGGGTTTGGCGCCACGGCATTTTTGTTTACAGGCGGAACTTTAAAGAACGCGACACACATCTCCCGGAAATCCTGTATAATTCAACAAATCAGAGGACGACTTCGACACTCCTGAAGTGTTTCCAGATAAGTGTGCCATATGCATCAGACGTTTAGCCAACAGTCCGTGGGCGTGATGTCTGAGGCTGAGACTACGTCTACATTAATCCGGATACATTCAATCAAGCAATCGCGCATACATTTTCTGTCATCTTTGCAGGACTGTTATATGAAGAGTGTACAAAGTAACACATCAGTAGCAATAGTGTGAAAGTGAATAGCACATAACAGACAGTATAAAAATAGATATCTATTGGTACAATGTGTCACATGAGTCATGACTAAACATGCGTCAACGTTTTCAAAAGCCTCCATTTTCATACAACGAGAAAACAGCATTTTCAAATTTAGCCACTTTGGAGGCAGTTTTCAAAAAATGAAATTTTCCTCAACAAAAAAGCTGTTCCGGTGTGGACGGAAGCGCAAAACAAGGAGAAAAAAATATCTAAAACAAAAGTGTATAAGTGTGGACAAGGCCTTGGAGGTGCCCGCCAGCAATCTCAGTGAAAATTGGAGGAATGCTTCCAGTTAAATAGGATTTGTCATTTGTGACTTTGGACCACAAAGCCAGTCATAAGCGTCAATTTTGTGAAATTGAGATTTCTAATAAGCTTTCCATTGATGTATGGTTTGTTAGGATAGGACAATATTTGGCAGAGATACAACTATTTGAAAATCTGGAATCTAAGGGTGCACATACATGCAAAATACGTGCAAAAAAATATTGAGAAAATCACCTTTAAAGTTGACCAAACAAAGTCCTTAGCAATGCATATTACTAGTCAAAAATTACAAAAATGAAGTTTTGATACATTTACGGTAGTAAATTTACAAAATATCTTCAAGGAACATGATCTTTACTTAATATCCTAATGATTTTTGGCATAAAAGAATAAGCAATAATTTTGACCCATATAATGTATTTTTGGCTATTGCTATAAATATATTTTGTGGTCCAGGGTACCAGGTGCCAGATTAACACCAATAACTTGGATGTATTGGTAAGTGTTCACTAATTTTGATCAGAGTTAATTTTCAAATATCACATACATACATACCACACAAACATACAGTTTTACAGAATATAATGAATTTATGAAATATGCTTAAACTGCCCTTCTACTCCTGTTAGGATAACTTCAAATAGGACTAAGCAGTGACCTTGACATTTAGGAAATTATATAGGTTGTTCTCTAATCTTGATCTCCACTGTATACTGGTGCTTAGCAAAAAAAAAAAGTATTTAATTTGTGAGTGTCACCCATTCACGTTTTATAGCACCAACTCTGGACATGTGACCAAAAGGGCTAATCTCACTGGTTGGCCAATTTTATTCACAGGGCAATGGAGAAAAGATTAGAATATCCATTGCATTGATAACATGCAAATGCTTGTGTTGGTCTGAACAGATACATTAACAGCTGTTCAAATTAAAGGGATCAAGTCATGAGAAATCAAATTTACATTAACACACCATAAACCCCGCCCACTGGCATTCAGTCACATAATGGCTGACACTTGTCTACATTGAACGCTAGCATTGCATCACGTCTAAAGCAATAGAACCCATTATATTCACTTTGATGCATCCAGTTTATACAGTGACAACAACAAGCTGTTAAGATTTCAGAAGGACCCCAGTGTCAGGAACAAGTGGATGATTTATTTTTAATGGCGTCTCAGGTCAGAGATTTATGCTTGTTCACAGCTTCTGACTACATACTGTTTTGTAAATGAGGGAGAGTTTTAGGCATAAGCAACCCATAAACAAATTTCATAATGCTTTGTCTGTAAATGATGATTTTATATGGATATGTTTTCAATAAATTATTCTGTGCAACAGCGAGGCCTATTAATACTTTGTTTTTATATAATAAATAAAATTCTATAAATTGTTTACCAAGACACATTTGTTGTGGACTGATCAGCCCTTAAAACAACAAATTGATCCATCACTTAACAAGCTGTGCGCCCATTTAAGTTTAATATACACACAAAAAAAACAGACTGTCTCAAAAACAATTTGCCAAAAAGCCCTATATGTTCAAAACAACAAAATCATGACTTCTTGGAAAACTAGCACAAAATGGAAATGGAAGGTGTAGCCACTAGCGAAGCAACTGTGGCTCTTATATTAATGTAATAAATGACTTGTGGTTTAGAGCACGCAAACAAAACACTCTGATGAACTTCATTTTTGCAAGCAATTGGCAGCAGATGCCTTCTGGCCTTAAAGCAAAGTATCTGAGAGTTCTGGAAGGTAACAATCAATCATCTGCGTAATTATTCAGGTCACATGATTCATTGATATTCTTCATAGATTTAGCAAAAAAAGCAAGAAAATAACTATATAAATATTTATACATAATATATATTGTATAAATGCTGGTGGAAAGACTAAGATTTATAAAAACTGCATCTTGGTCTTTCCATCAAGCATTTAAACAATATATACAAAAATATTGGCATAAAAAGCTTGTGAATGATTCAAGCTTCAAGAAAGATCTTTTCGGTCAAGTTCTTCTCTGAAGAAACGTTTTGGTCAAGTTATTCAAAATAAATTGTTTATTTATTCCACAAAGTTCCAAAATCAATCAACAAATTATCGTTTAAAATACAAACTGACAATTTTCCTATTCAGCCCATGTCATGTTAATAATTTTACATTATGTTGGGCCTAAAGACCACCTGACGCAAACCCAATTGAGAGGTTCAGCGTTGCTACTAAAAACCTCCAATTGTCCATTACTACCAGTGTGTATGTTCCACTTGCTCTCCCCCGACAACAGAAGTGTGATCAGTGGACCGTGTGAGGCTGCAGACGTGAGAGGCCGGCTGGAGTGGAGGCTGGGGTGATGTGTGGGTAGTGATGGAGAAGTGGATGTTTGCAAGAACATACTCACACATTAGAAAAGCCTCTGGCACGGGGCACCAGGACGGCTGAGCGAGATGAGAATGGAAATGAATGATCTCAGAAGAGCGCTATTCTTGGGTCAGCACTGCTGCTATTAATATTCAGCTATTCTCATTTAGCGATATTAAGGATAATTAATTTCAGCCCTGAAAGAGACTCAGAATTTCCTTATGGGAGCCACTGATAAGTGGATTGCAGCTGTGAAAAGGTTTAAAAGATTGGATTAATGAAATCGTGTGCAGCAGGAAAGAATGCAAAAAATGAAGTGCACGCAGTGCAAGAATGAAAAAAAAAATCTTTAGGTTGCAGGTGAAACCCCTAGTGTTGTGGAGCAGTGCTCTGGTGGGCTATGATTCTACATCCAGGCAGGCAGGATTATGTCACTTGATTAATCTAAAAGCTAAAGACTTCTAGGGAAAGATTAATTGAAAAACACAGGGGGAGGGACAATTAAACAGAGGCATACAAATACACAAAGGGAGTGAATATATTTGGTTCAAGTCATTAGGAAGACAATATTTGAATAATACCATGAATACAAATGCAAAACAGGGCATGAACAATACATATTTCTATACGTTTATTATTTTTTCAGGCCCTATTTTGTATTTGTAATCATGGTATTATTTGAATGGCTCTAATGATTATTTAAAATGGGGCACTCTAGTTCTGAAAGTCTGGATAAATGCAATGCAAAACAAGCACCTAACAAAAGTATTGTTTCAGCAGTGATTATTTTTTACAGCAAATTTTGATTTAGTTTTAGTCATAGTCTTTTGACTAAAATGTAATTTAGTTTGTCATATTTTAGTCATCTGAATGCTTTTAGTTTTAGTCTTGTTTTAGTCGACTAAATCTACAGTAGATTTACTCGACTGAAATCTAATGGGTTTAGTTAAATTATAATGCATTAAGCATTTATCTAAAATTTCCAAACTTATATTCCTGGAGAAAACCTGTTCATATGAACGATACTATGATATTATGCAATATAGACACATTTAACTGCTGTGACACACAACGTTTTTATTTATCTTAAAATGAAATAAAACCACTTCTTAAAAAGAAACAAGAACATGGTCTTCTTTTCAAGGACTGACCAATGATTATATAGGCCTATCCATTCATCAACAACTTGCATTAAAGATTCTTCATTCTTTCAAGTACTCATTTATTTATATAAAATACATTAAGATTAATCCAAAAGTGACTCGATCAAAAGCAGTGATTGATTTTCTCTTTGTCTTTTGTTGTTTGATTAACATTAATGACACAGACAACAGCAAGTAAATCGGCTGCTGTGCCTTTAAGACCGAATGTACGGATCCACTATACTGATACACATATGATATTTAACCAAATGTTAAATGTATTCAAGTCCGATAAAGACACAAGAGAACTGAATTCAGTACTTGTGCAATGTCTAAGAGGCGCTTTTCGTGTTCGCTCAAAATACCAGACAAAGTTGACTTCTCTTTCACGTTGTCACATAGTGTATGGGTGAATCCCATTTCTCTGTCTCCCCTTCAGTCTTACCCCTAGCCCTTGTCCCTCGAAAACCGAGTGGTAAGCACTAGGGGTTGAAATGAGACACCACTTGGTTACGGTTACGTCATCGTAATCGAGCTGGCTGCTACGTACCTGACACAAGTGTTGATCACATTGATGCTGAAGTGTGTGTAGCGATCGCGTGGGTTTTATTAGTGATGTTTTTGCGAGTTGTGCAAATCAGCGATTAAAGCGTAGCAAACTAGCGATTTTTTAAAACGTTTCACAGATGTACAGGACTGTGTAGAGCACAAAACAAGACTTCGTAATTTTTAAATAAATTATTTAAGCCGAAAATGGGACTCTCTGGATGATCTGGCCGACATTTTGACGGTTGCGCAGTGTGTTCTGGGTAAAGTAAGCTCGCGAAAATGCTTTTTTAAGGGGTATCACCCCTTCCCCTTAGCCCTATGATCAAAACGATTCAGCCCTTATTCACGTAACCACACAGATGGGATGCATCTTTAAAATGAATAACGGATGATTAAATGTCATTTGGATCACATTTATCAAAGGCATTTTTCAATGTGGATTCAATTTAACCACACAATTGCATCTTTACGGATGATAAATGTCAGTCAACAGAGTAGAGATTCATATCATCCTCACAATCAACCGTGCAACTTGAACACAAATTTACTATAAAAAAAAAATGTTATCGTTTCACTAATAATATTTTGCACCATAGTTGTAAAGCACTTTGAAGAACCATATAAATAACATGGTAGACATGGGCCTAGCTGTATAACCACAATACTGATAAAAAATTTGACAGCGAGCAGAAATATATAGTGTACTCTGCAAACTGTCAGAAATGTGCACTTCCAGTGTAGACAGCTCAGTTGAATATAATGAGAGCCATTAAGTTCTGAAAAGCCTAGTGAAAACACATTGTGGATGTAAGTAGTTTACAGTTGCCAAGCAACTTCGCAATTTGATGCATTATTAAAGAATTCAACATCTTTTGGTTTTACCCCAAGTTTCATAATGTAAAACATCCGTTTTCACACATGCCAATAAAAAGAAACAAGAAAAAAGAAAATAAATCTCATTGTTGTGCTCAAATATGAAAAATCAAGTAAACTGGAGGAATGATACCATTCAAAAAAAACAAAGCAAAAAAAAAAAAGCTATGTTCCCTTGGAATGGCCCAGACAAGTTTTTCCTCAGAGCTGCAGTCTTTGTGATAAGGCTGAGGGGAAGTCTCTGTGGAACAATAGACTAGAGTTCACAGTAAAATGAGAGGCAGCTGTCAATTATCCATTCCCTTTTTAGCTCTCTAGCCTCAGTAAACACAGCTTTGCCAAGGAGACCCGCAGGTTGAGCAGGGAATCCACTACAGAACAAGAGGCATTCCGCTCTTCGGATAAAGGGGAGGAGCAGAGAGGGAAGCGAGTTGGAAAATCTATTCAGCTGTTCCCACACTGGGCTCTATGGGTTTCCTGCTTTCAGATTTGGTCTCTGAGTGGCTACAACTCACTTCTTTCAAAAGGGATTTCTATTCAGAAAGAGGTGGGGGGCTGTGGCAGCCACTTATTGGCAGACAGCAAAATACGAAAATTAGAAAGTGACCTTTTATTCTACATGTTCCATCCATGCCAAAAAATGCAAAACTGAATATTCATTCTGCGACCTACTCTTCCAAGGCCTCAGAAGAGACTGAAGGACTTTTAATGTATGCCTGCGACCACTGTTCTATAAACAGAGGACACTGAAAGGGTTAGTTCGCCCAAAAATCCAATTACTCAGCCTTAATATTGTTCCAAACCCGTAAGACCTTCATTCATCTTTGAAACACAAATGAAGATATTTTTTTTAATTAAACCTGGGAGATTTCTGTCCTTCCACTGAAAGTCTGAACAACCAAAACTTTGATGCTTCAAAAAGTAAAAAAAAATATAAAAAAATAAAAGAAACTGTTTCTTGTAGAAGCTGTTAAAAAAAAAAATCAATGCAAATCAGCCATCCACATTTAGTTTTTCACATGAGGTTTAGCAGTGGGTAAATATGAAATTGATACCACAATAAAAGACTGCAGTGCAATAAAGGGTTAGTTCAAACAACAGGAACTAAATGGAACAAAGTTGTTCTCAAGAATCTTGCTTAATTTCTACTAATTGCCTCAAACATAAAGGATGCACCAATATAATACTGACAAGTCAACAGGGGCGGTTTCTCCATTAGGGCGATCGGGCGACGCACCACCAAAGTGCGAAAGGGAGGGATTTTTTTCTTTCACATTCAATCACAGTGTTACGCTAGCTTTCACTCTTCTATACTGTTTGTTCTGCCTAGGGAAATATAGTCCAATCAGCATCGAGTCACGTTCTGTGTAGTACCGCCCCTTTTTGGGCGATTTCTGTCAGACTGAGAATCGCCCCGAGTGTTCCCATAGACTTCCATACAAAGATTTTTTTTTTTCAAACTGCAGGCACTGCAATGCAATCTCTATGGGTTCCGGGAGGGCTAGCACTAACGTGCTTTCGTCATCATGCGTAACCTTAACTTGTGCAGTGATTGGTCGGAACAAACATACCGCTTATAAGAAGAAATATGAAGTCGAACTAGTCTGTATGGCCTGAATAAAGCAAACCAGTAACTTACCAGTGAAGGTTTGATGGATGACGATTGTAATGGAGGTAAAGACGATTACAGTCAGTGACATACATGAATCATAACTTACATTATTAGACGTGTGCGAGTCCGTTATTATTAGTGTGCAAATAAACAAACCGTGTATGTGCGCTCTCTGATAGCTTTATGAGCACATTTCAGTATGATCGCATGTCTGGCAAGTGTTTTATAAATGGACACTCGCTGAAGAAGCTTGTTTTTATAGAAGTTTGCTATGTGCAGTGGTGTATTGGCATCAACATTCACTCTGACAGAGGAACTGTTCACTGGTCAGTCATGTTGAGCTGCCTTCAGATCACCGCACTCAACAAATTCATGTTTTACAGCAGCTTTAGTTAGCAAACAATTGACAACCATGACCTAAATATCATTTTCATTTACAATACTAAATGCTAAAATTCAGCATTAGTGACTTGCTTTTCACGCCATCAGTCGTGCGTGCACTCAAGCTCCGAGGATCTCCCGTTCTTGCGTCATTTTGAGAATTTTGAATCTAGTGAATTGTTAACTGGAGACTCACTCTGATCAGATCATTTGAATCAGTGAGTTGTTGACTTGAGAACTGCAATCTGCTCAATCTAATTCACGAATGAATCGCTCAGTGCGATTTGCAAACCGATTTAACAGGATAAACAGCTTGTTCAGGAATCGGACACTGCTATCACGTCTCGTAGTGCGTGACTATTTCTCCAGATCAAAATGCTTTTATGCAATGTAGTGGAGTAAAAAGTACAATATTGTAAAATAGTTTGTAAAAGTACAAAATTGTAAAAGTTTCCCAAAATAAAAATACTCCAGTAAAGTACAGATACTTAAAAATTGTACTTAAGTAACAAAGTAAAAAAGTAACTGTCCACCACTGTCCATCGTATAACATCAAAGTAATAACCGTATTGGCCAAAACATACAGGCATAAAAGACAGAAAAACTAAACTTGTATAAGAGAGAAATGTGCAAAGGAAACTATAAGTAGGTCATAAACTAAAACTTGTTCAGTCTGTCTCTTTAAACTACAAAATGCTATTCCATCATAAACACCTTTTTCAGTGCAACAAGTTCTAGATCCAGAGATGCATTGGGGGGGGGGGCTTACTTGCAATTTTGCCATACTGCCCAGTTTCTACATATACACTGTAAAAAAAAAAAGTTTCAAAAAGTTGTTTCAATTTAAAATAATTTGTTACCCCGCTGACTTAAGATTTTTAGTTTAGTCAACTTGAAATTAAGATACTCAATGTTAATTTAAGGGACAATGGAATATTTTAGTTGACTAAATTAAAAAAGTTTTAAGTCAGCGGTAAAAAGTAAAAAAAACTGTAAAAGTGATAAGTTGGCCTAACTTAAAAAAATTGAGAAAACCCGTTGCCTTAAAATTATTAAGTAATTAATAATAAAAAAAGTAGAAGTTAAGTGAATTGTCACAACTTTTTTATTATTATTATTATTTACTTAATTTTAAGGCAACGGGTTTCCTCAATTTTTTTAAGTTAAGCCAGCATCACTTTTTACAGTGTAATATCTTCAGAGTATACATTTAGAGTATACATTCCTAAATCCCAAACACACCAAGAAAAATAACTAAAGATGACAATTACAATTGGGTGGATTCTGATTGGCTGTCAAATGTATTTATTTTTTCTTCCTGTAGACTGTAGATCATTTTTAAATAGGTTTTTAATGATCCTCTCCCTTTGCAATTATACGGCTAAATAGCAACATTATTTTTGAGATGTTCCTAATTCAAATAAGATACATTTAGGTCATGTCAAATCCACTCTTTTAAAGCAGCACTTCACCTTTTTTGTGTTTGGGTGAAGTGGGTCAATTACCAGTATGGTGACTGTAAAGACAAACTGCATCCCAACAGAGGAATATATTTACTGTAGTAACTAATGTGACAAAGAGATATACAACCTCTCACTGGCAGGATCTCGGATTCATTATAAGTGATATCAGGTTCAGGTAGGCACTTACAGAAATGTAATTGCTTGTGTGCAGGTGAACAAAGTGCAGGTAACTTCTCAACCAATTTAGCAGTTCCCATGGCAATGGAGTGTCAGAGGGTTGCAGGATAATCTCTAGGAAATGGAGTTGACCCCTGTATGTATTATATTTCTTGGAAGATGCCTGCAAGCAATATGTGAAAAGCTGTATAACAGATTTCCTGTGCTAGAACACACACAAACCTTACATCAAGATTGCTGTATAGAGATTCTGCCATGGTGGGTAATTGGACATTGTATAAAGAGAAATAGAACTTTCAAGTACCTAAAGCCCTTTTACAATGCGAAAAACTATCAAAAAGAATAGTCAACAAATGGTATATTTACACCAAGAGCAAAATGAACATGTGATGGGCTATGGGAAGACAAAGTAAAGTTTTTACATATAATAGCATAATAAAATACTACTTAATTTAACTTTTAAGAAGCAATGGCAACTAATGCATAGTTTCCCATAAAATCACATAGAATCACGCCTCTTGAATCCAAAGACAAAGGCATTGCCAGTCTGTACACTAAGGTTGGGCGATGTCTACCAAATTGGCATCGGACGATGTCTACAGTGAAACATCGTGATGGACGATGACATCGGGGGGTGGGGTTAGGGGTGTGCCCGAAGCGTGAATCCGTATGCAGAAAGGCACGGAAAACAAATAACGTGTTCTACGGAGCCACTAAAGGGACATGGTTAGCTGCTTGTTAGCGGTAGCCTGTTACATTACAGTACATGAAAGTTCACTTACCACATACACAGAGTAAGGAGAGATGACTGATAGGACAATGGCGAATGATTTGCAGATACCGAGCACCACTGACAAATATCTAATCTTGTAAAATGTGAGGTACTGCCGCTCCATAATATAGAGTCCGTGTGATCATGAATCTCGAAAGTAAAAGTGAAATGAAGAGTGCGCATTCGAAAGAGGTTTCAATGCCCTGCATATTAGTAGCAGCTCCCTGATGCCCGCAATTTATATACACAGTATAATTACACAACGATTTGACTGCGAGAGAAAGTATTGAAATATATTTGTTTTATCCTCCCATTTCATATTTATTCCCTTTAGGAGGTTCCGTAGTACACTTAATTTCCTTTCCGAACACGGTATTGCGATGTGGTGGATTGCGGAAGAGGGCGTGGGGGGGGGGTAAGGAATCACGATGTCGGCTCAACATCGTGATGTCTGTCAGCCATCGGCGATGGCATCGTACCCAATCCTTCTGTACACACTACAGAAAAGCAAGCCAGACAAAAAAACTAAACAAAATTCACTGTCTTCACTTAGACCTGGGGTCCGTTCTTCGTACGTCGCTAACTCCGTTAGCTGGATTTGATGGTTGGCGATTTTGCTTGATCTAGGATCATTTGGTTCTTCAAAGCTCATTCTAGACTTGCTGTCATAGCAACAGGTCCGTAAGATTAAACCTGCTCGGGAGCAGGTTTATTTCATATAAACAGGATTAGATTGCATCTTTTTAAGCAGAATTTATACTTAAAATCGGTCCCAGCCTCCGCTACTTTATTACAAGAGTACCCTACTGGTCCAGGGACAATAATTTAAAATAATAATTATTTAATTTATTTGAAAATAAGATAACACTGTCGTGTAGTCTATAATACTATAGACACTGCCAGTTTTACTCATTGAAAGATTTATTAGTGATGAAATAATTACTTTATAATTGTATTGGAGTCTTACACACATGCTATACAGTTAATCTGAGCTGTGCATTAATTTGAGTTATGACAGATATTATGGGAGGGGCTTGATGGAGCGCAGGAGATGCAGATAACTTGATCTCTAAGAAAATGTAATTAATGCTGTCACGTAACAAATCTGCTTCAAAGATAAAATTAAATGAATTGCTAATTACAGCATTGAAATAAAAATGTAAAGCCTGTACAAATACTAGAAGTCATAAATATAAATAATTGGGAATCATGTAAAAAAAATTACAAATAAATTAAAAACAGTGCACATTTCATTTATCTATTTACATCTCATTTATTTATTTATATCTATATACATTTATGTAGTTTTGTTCGCTTGGCTGTTTCCTTATAAAGGACCAGAAATTTGTCAACTCTTTCATCAGATATCTTTTTTAATTATATAATGTCATTATTTTGCTGTCTTGCCGCCAGCCAATCGCTGCATTGCTGATCGTGGTTTCAAGTATCGATACATCTGCCCTTTTCAGGGAACACGAGAACGCGCAGTAATATTTGACAATTTAATCCAGATATTTTAATCTAATACGTAAATTTGTTTGAAGAACCAAATTAGCCAGAGATTAGTTATCACAATTAGATGATCTGGCATCTTTCAAATCATCTCAGATGTATTAAGCGACGTACGAAGAACGGACCCCAGTTCTGCATCTAATACTGGGGCCATTTTCAATTCTCAGAGCATGACATGAATACTAGGAAAACAGCTGAGAGGTGCTGCCGTGATGACAAACAGAATAAATCACTCCATTCACAGTCATCAGAGCAAGGTCTCCAATTTAGAGAGCTCTGCTATCAGCCACTCACCCCTGGGCACATGGACAGCAAGTTTGTCCACCTCAGTCCTGAAAGAGATTCCAGTAGCTGACATGGGAATGAATCACCTGCTAACAAGGACATCCAATCTATGTGTCTGTTAAAAGTTAACTTCCATCACTGCAGAAAGAGACCTTTTGATAAAATGCCAGTTGTGATAAGTGAAAAGGACTTTCTATCAGCAGTACAACACTGTATAATTAAAGTGGCTTGATAAAAGGAACAAAGAAAATATTCTTAAAAGGTCAAGTGAGCATATTCTGCACCATCACCAAACATAACTGCAAAAGTAAGGTAAAAGAACTCATTCTGAAATTACCCATCATAACTCTGCATTTAATAAAGGGATTGTTCACCCAAAAATGGGTTTACTCGCTCTCAAGCCATCCTAAATCAGCCGCTGTAACGGCACTCTCTCGTGAACGTTTGCAAAGTTTTAAATATGGATATTTTTCTTACACAAATGCATCAATTCACTTCAGAAGGCCTTTATTAACCCTCGGGAGCCGTGTGGAGTACTTTTTATGATGGATGGATGCACTTTATTGGACTTAAAAATCTCAACAGCCATTCACTGACATTACAAAGCTTGGAAGAGCCAGGACATTTTTAATACAACTCCGATTGTATTTGTCTGAAAGAAGGAAGTCATATAATCCTCGGATTGCTTGAGGGTGAGTAAATCATGGGGTAATTTTTCATTTTTGGGTGAACTAGCCTATGCCTTTAAAGCAAATCAGCTCATAATAATATTTGCATATCGGGTCTAGTATGTTGTTTTGAAAGCAACCAGTAAAGACAACACATTATCTTGCACTGCAAATTAAACAATAGTGGAATATTTTTAAATATTTTAAATTACACACTTGACCTTTAGTGGTATTTGAGAAAAGCTTTAGCTGTAAATTAAGCAGTAAAATGTTTATTAACAAATTTTAAACATTTTAAAAGTTGGGCTCTCTTCCCATTAACACATTACCTTTCAAAAATATGCAGTCAGTAAGATTTTTTAATACTTTTAAATGAAAGTCTGTTACGCTCACCAAGGCTTTATCTGATCAAAGGGACAGAAAAAAACAGCAATATTGTAAAATAACTTTTCTATTTTAACATTTTCAAATTTAATTTATTCATGTCTTCAAAGTCTTCAGTGTCACATGATCGTTCAGAAATCATTCTAATATGCTGATTTGGTGCTCAATAAACATTTCTTACTATTATCAATATTGAAAACAGTTGCGCTGCTTAATTTTGTCAAAACCATCAACAGTTTTTTTTTATAGAAAGTTGAAAAGAACAGCATTTATTATATAGTATCTTTTGATCAATTGGCTTTGATCAATTTAATGCAGTCTTGCTGAATAAAATTATTAATTTATTTCAATAGCATCTATATTATACAACATGCCTGCTGCTCCACACCTCCAAATGCATTTTTAACAATCTGGAGCAACTATTTGCTCAGCATATCCAAGTGATTATGCTCCATATCATTGGCATCAAACTGATTTCAGATATTCAGTCTTTCGGCTCTTTCATCTCTTTGCCAATAGAACAACATTAGGAGAATTTTACAACGGGCAACGTGGGCTCTTTAAAGCATAGCTATTCTTGTCACACTGCACGCAGGCTTCTGCTTATTTCTCTTTGTGAGCTGCACAGCTGGTAGTGGAATGAGAATAAACTGATGTTGTATAATCTATGGCATAAGAAAAAAAAAACAATAAGAGGCCCGTTGGCAGTGGCTGAACACCAGATTTATAGCTTGACAGTGATGCTTGTAACTTAGTGGAGTGGGAGGCAAAGCTAAGGGTTTTCCATCTTCTAATGAACCATGTCATGTGAGACAACCTAATAAGCATAGTGCAGAGTCTATAAATTCAAAGCCTGCACAGGGCAAATCAGATTTCACTCCTCTCTCAGCCCTGGCATCCTAAGCCTCAACAAACGTCCATCACAGGGTTAGAACAGCAGCGTTGCTTTCAATTTAATTAACTCTCCACTTCATGGACTTATGATTAATATTTTCTCATCCATAATGCAAAAACTGGGCTCAATGCTAAATATGACAGCATCATTTGCACTGGTAACGGAGAGTGGCATGTTTATTAATTTATTTTAAAGGTGCCACTATATGTAAATGCTGCCTGTCATGCTATTTGCTTTGATGGGATTCCATTAGGCCTATATGTTCATGTATTGTTTATTTTGAGTGCAAATGATCAGATTATTTCATAACAAAAGCAAACATCCAGATGTTTACAACTTTCCAGGATTATTTATTATAAATATATAAAATATAATTATTTACTTATTTAAATGCTTTTATATACATTTCTGGAAAAATATACAGCATAAACCAGGAGCAGATTAACATAATATTACTTGATTAAAATATTCACAATACCTGTCATGAACAATAACATTAAATTCATCAACGGCAGAAGCCATTTAGGCTTATGAACTGCATACATTTGTAGGTTGCAGCAGCTGCGGTTTTTTTCCCCCACTTTAAGAAATGCCCAAATTAAGTTCCCCATTCTAAATCTTCAATAATTTCCACAGACCTGTAACTCGACTTCTACCCATCTTTTTAGTGTCAGAGTAAATAAATGGACTCATTTCAGCTGTTCTGCAGCACGAATGTGTGGATGCACCTGGGCTGCAGAAAACTGTCATGGGTCACTGGAGGATGTGTGTGAAAACACACCAGCTTCATCCAGTTCACTAGGAACATCAGATGCAGGTGTGTGGCTTATACAGTAGATAAATTATTTTTGCACCAATTAGGACACAAACAGAAAGTTTTGGATATTAAAACAATCTATGCAAGAAATAGTGGTACAGTGAAATAGAAATAGTGGTATGATCCACACATTTAGGACCATTGAATGAATGGTATAGCTTCCTAAAGTTTTCATCTAGTTGGTCCACTGTTTCTACTATATATTTTAGATTGCCTCTACTGTAGTTGGTACACTGTTTCTACTATATATTTTAAGCATACAAAGCATGCTTTCACTTGCATTCCACTGTATTTTTTTAATAGTCAACAGTCACACCAAAAGAATGGCAAATGTGGGTCATCTCAGGTGCGAACCAAACATTTGCTTTGCAAAGTTAATGCATAAGGTTGATGGAACTCCGACTGCATGTTCATGATGCAAATCATGTAGACTCCATATTGAGCTGTTCAAAAACTAACTTTGGAATCAGGACCAACTAGAGGCAATCTTTAGGATGCTATAACATTCATAAACTCAAGACAAGAGAGACAAAACGGGGCACCAATCAGCATTCATAGATTTCACTTCAGCTAAAGTCTGTTATTTGTCTAATAATCTCTTACCTGCCTTACACACTAAGCATTATGGCGAGTATAAATGTGTAAGCTGATTATAAACAAAAGCAGATTGGTGAGTAAAATCGGATCAGTGTAAGAGTTTGATCAAATGTACTAAATACCCTGCTGAGTGCTGAGTTACTGTATCTCTTCATTCAATAGTGTATCTCTGCCAATAAAATAAATTTGCTACTTTTTTTTGTTATAAATAAAGGGACAGTTCACCCAAAAATAAAAAATATGTAATTACTTATCCTCACGTCATTATACATTTTGAAGAATGTCTTTTCTGATCAATAACAATGGAAACTTTCCTCAAGATGTCAAGCCTCAACAGAATGCATTAAAAAGTATAAAAGTTCCCCTCAAGACTCATGCACTATATTCCAAGTCTCCTGGAGACAAAACAAAATTTAAATCATGATTCACTGAAAATCTAGCCATCCACCATTGCTCCAGTAGCGATGTCCAATTTGTGAAAAAACAAATCCCTGAGACAGATGTCCCTAATCAACTGAATAGCAGGGTAGCCCAATTTACAAAATTAATTTTAAAATAAACAAAATATATTGTCTATAGGCAAGGCAAGGCAAGTTTATTTATATAGCACATTTCATACACAGTGGTAATTCAAAGTGCTTTACATAAAAGAAAGTGAAATAGTCATTCACAGCAATAAAAACAAGGAATTAAAAATAATAAAAACAAGGAATTTTAAAATGATATAGAAATTGATTTAAAATGAAATTTAAAACAGTTAAATAGAAAATTATTACATAAAATACAGTGCAGTCAGTTCGGACGTAGCACAGTGCTCATTCAACAAATGCACAGCCAAACAGTTTTGAGTCTGGATTTAAATGTGGCTAATGTTTTAGCACATCTGATCTCTTCTGGAAGCTGGTTCCAACTGCGGGCGGCATAATAGCTAAAAGCGGACTCCCCTTGTTTTGTGTGAACCCTTGGTATTTCTAACTGACTCGATCCTAATGATCTGAGTGGTCTGTTAGGTTTATATTCAGTGAGCATATCTGCAATGTATTTAGGTCCTAGGCCATTGAGTGACTTATAAACGAGTAAAAGTACTTTAAAATCAATCCTAAATGTAACTGGAAGCCAGTGTAAGGACCTGAGGACTGGTGTGATATGCTCAGATTTTCTGGTTCTAGTCAGAATCCTGGCAGCAGCGTTCTGGATGAGCTGCAGCTGTCTAATGGTCTTCTTTGGAAGGCCGGTGAGGAGACCATTACAATAATCCACCCTGCTGGTGATAAAGGCATGAACAAGTTTCTCCAAGTCATGACTGGAAACAAAACATCTAATTCTTGCAATGTTTTTGAGATGATAGTATGCTGATTTAGTTACTGCTTTGACATGACTACTGAAGCTAAGGTCTGTCTCCAGAATCACCCCAAGATTTCTATACATCAACATCTTTAAAACAATAGCTTTATACTTTTTGCTTTACAGTAAATCAATGTTTGTAATATTGTGACTCACCTTGCAGCTATATGGTATGGTTCATGGTATATATATATATATATATAACTGTTTAACAAAGACTTTTATTTAAAAAAAAAATCCTATGAGAATAATACTTTCAGAGCCAAGGACGCTGAAACAGTGGGCAGGCACTGTTGCACTCTATTATGGTTTGAATCTTTTATGGAGGTGAAGATTATAAATAAAATATCAGTCTGTCCCACACAAATTAATCAGATGGCATGTAGAATAACACGAGGACTATTTTTATTATATTTCATTGGTGATTCTGCATCCATTTGAGGTTTGACATCTTCACTTACTATTCGGTGTCAATGCACCGCAATAGCATTCTTCAAAATCTCTCCTTTGTTGTGTTTCGCAGAAGAGACATATAGGGAGTCAAAAAACTCTGAGAAAACATGAAGGCGACTACAGAATCTAATTTTCATTTGTGGGTGAACAGTTACTTTAAATAAGTTAATGAGGCAATGCAAATTAATGCACTCCCATTGCTAATGTTGTGTTGTGTTGTGTTGTAAAGAAGACAACAGCAGCAGACTGTCTCAAACCCTATGAGCTGCCCACCTAAACAGCATTTCTGTCCATAGGCGCGTTCCAATCGATTCTATTAAGAATCGAACGTGCATGAGGTCCAAAAAGGCGTTCTATGGTAGGTAGGCAGCTCACTAATGTTTGAGACAGAACCGCAGTCTTACCCAGCTTTGCCCGAGACTCTTCCAGCTTCTGAATCTGGTTCTCAATAAACAGCATCGCCACTCCAAACGCCATAACAGCCAGCAGCTGGAACTTGGGTGGCATCATGATCCTCAGGAGCCCCATCAAAGTATCGGATGATTATCTACATGTCATGCCGTAAAATGTGAATGAGAAGCTCGGATCAATCCGTTACTGGAGCAGTAATATCGACTCCGGACAGATGATCAAGATTATGCGCAGAGAACACAGTAAAGTTACGGATGTAGTAACTGAATACATCAGTGCAAGCAAGGGCATTTCAGACGCTCATCTGTTTGCAGAAGGTGGTATTCTGTTAAAGCCGGGGACGCTTGACTCTTGGTCTAGTTGTTGCACATCAGTGCAGCTCCGACCCTCTACTGCTCTCCTGCGTCACTCAACACTGGGTTTATTCCTCCGCGGACTCAAATGAAGCGAGTGGAACGGGACGGTGTTTAAAGCGCCATCTATCGGTTTGGAGATTGACATGAGCCAAGTCTTTCACATTGCTCGGCTCAATGAAAGACTTGGCTCATGAATATTAATAATCTTATGTTACTGGATCTCCTTGGGATTGTCACAAGAACACCTTGCCTTATATTCATGAGCTAAATACTGAGCCAAAGTCTCTGGCTGAGTCTTAATGTAAAAAACAATGCATCAGATACCCTTTTTTCCACCGTACACAGGCAAAAACTGTAAAAGATCTAACGGCAAATCAAATTATAATCTACAGTGAAAAACTGTAAACGGATATTCCCACAATTCCCTGTGGGACACTTTACAATTTAAAGTATTTTGTTTGAATAATTATGTTTCTTCAGTTATAGGCTATTTGGGTTTTATCAGAATCAGAATCAGAAAGGGCTTTATTGCCAAGTAGGCCTATGTTTGCGCACACAAGGAATATGTTTTGGAGACAGAAGAAGCTTCCAGACATAAGAAGCTTCCAGTTTGTGTACATCTTATGTTGTATAATGAATCTTTATTGCATTATTTTAGTGTCATGTGTGTTACCATAATGGTGTTTTGTGTTTGCGTGAATCACTGCACCTTCTGAATACTAATATAATTCCGCTTGGGGAAAAACTTCCTTTTTTAACACCTGCATTATTATGGTAAAGGAATAAAGAAATAGATTTTAGTATCAGTGTGTTTACTGGTTTACGGTTTTATATAGTAAGCCTATAATTTACAGTTTTTTATAGTATTATTTACAAAAATCTTTTGGCAACCATTTTTTTTTTTTACAGTGGTTATTTCAAGCTTTTGGGGCATATACGTTCCTGTGAAACTCATTGAAGATTTATGTATTTACATAAATATTTTCACAAATTATAAAACAAAGATTATGTAATAAAAAAGTATCCAATGCATTGTTTCTTCTGTTTATTAGTGGTTCTTACCTAGAGATTTATGCTTGACATTTCAAATTACATGGCTTGTGTCTTATACCTGTAGTTGATTCAAAAGTCTGTGTATTGTTCATATAATGCTGCCAGGCTGGTTGATTGATTGATTGATTGATTGATTGATTGATTGATTGATTGATTGATTGATTGATTGATTGATTGATCGATCCCCCTAGATTTTATACACACTCTCAAAACGTCATGCTCTGCAAGTAGCCTGCATACAGAACATCTGAAACAAAAATAGGTCTGCATGATTACTTTCTGCAGTTAAATTCAAACTGAAAATCAGAGTGAGAGCTTTGAGAGAAAACAAAACAACATTCATAAAATATGAAGAATGAAATACATTTGCTAAATAAAGCCCTGTATCATACCCAACTAAAAACTGTAATTATAAAACTGAATAATATGGTGAGAAGGCCGATTCTAGAGATCTCAGCCAATTATTTTAAGCCTCTGACTCATATTTGCAATTGTAATTGCAGCGTCCACCATGGGAATTATGTATAGATGTATATAAGACCAACCGTATTTTGAATCTGTGCCAAGTGTTGCCAACACACAGCCTATAGAGGCGTGGAGGAATCCAACTGTGCATGAAATTGCCACCAATAATATCATCTGGATTTGTCTTCAGCTTAAAATAACTCATCTTACCGTCTGTCACACAGCAGGTGTAGAGCCGTATCATCATGTACTGTATGTTTGACTCTCATCTTCCTGTGGCCATATAAATAGTATATACTGCACAAACTGCAGTATATGATGCATACTGGAGGTACTTTTTTTTTTTGTTATCAACATTTTTTATTTTTTCACACATAACAAAACACAGCATCCAAAATATAACAAAACAAAACAACAGACACATACTCAACATCTCAAAGTCCAGTCAAAAGGGAGGGAGAGAGGAAAGGACAATAAAAAACACAAAAGTCACTCCTTTATACAATCACGTATATCAAACAAAAAACACTGCCAAGCATCAATGGTCGAAGGCCTGGCCCCACCGACTCGCGCCGTTGTACATTCACAAGTCACTATTTGCAGGAGGCTACAGATCCAATATGTTTTTCCACACATGTGTGGTGTAAACCAGTTCTGTATTATTGTCTTCTTCGCAGCTGTAAAACCAGCAAACAACATTCTCTTTTGCATTGAACTTATACAGAGACCAGAATCATCATTAAGAAGACACAAACTTGGGTTAACAGACCAATCAATTCGCAGTAAGGATGATAAAACCAGGTTTACATGTGTCCATAGACTAATGACGACAGGACATTCCCAAAACATATGAAGAAATGTGCCTGATGATGCAGTATTACATATATGGCAGTTAAAATTTGATTGTAGTTTCATTTTAAATCTTTTGTAAGGAGTTATGTATGCTCTATGAATGACTTTGAAGTGAATAAGACGATGAGCCAGATTTTTAGATGTTAAACTGAGATTAGACCACACTCTCTCCCAGTCGACAGATAAATTAAGGTCAGATAATTCCCTATTCCAAATAGTTTTAATAGAAAGAGGTTTTGTAATGCAATAAATATTTGTATTATATATTAAGGAAACAGATGGCCGACCAGCAGATGGTGCAATCCAGTCCCGCATAGGATGAGAGGAAATGGGAGAAGTCCACGGAACGCCATACGCTTTGAGAGCAGAATGTAATTGAAGAAAGACAAAATATGCAGATGCTGGTAGACAAAATGAGGCCCTGGTTATCATATATATCACCGCACGTGTTTACACCTAAAGAGGACCAAGAGGGTTGGACAAATGGACGATTTCCGCATACAAAATTAAAATTGTGCCATAAAGGTGTACTGTTACAAAATTTGAAGGGTCCTCCTATCCGACGTTCAACCGTTTTCCAGATTTTAATAGAGTTAGGTTTATAACCGGACCAAATTTATAATTATCCCCTTTTTTTCCTGTGCCAGTAAATAAAATATCTTGAAGTCTATTTGGTTTAACCTTGTCAGCTTCAATCACCCTCCATGAAACTGTAGATTGAGGATCAACCCAATTATGAAGAGCCTTAAGCTGGAATGACCAATAATACAGTTCAAAATTTGGTACAGCCAGTCCTCCTGCGCTATTAGTATGTTGTAATGTGGTAAGTTTAATTCTGGGGCATTTATCATTCCAGATAAACTTAGAAATTATGGAGTTGATCTCCTTAAAGTAACCTGGAGGGGGAGAAAGTGGTAGCATAGAGAAAAAAAAATTAATTGAGGTAACAAATTCATCTTAACAGTGGAGATTCTTCCTTGGAGAGAGACTTTAAGATTCTTCCATCTTTGAATGTCATTTTTGACCTTAACTAAAATATTATTAAAATTGTCTCTGGCAATCTTATGAATGTTTTTATATATGGTAATGCCCAAATAGATGAAAGATTCCTTAATCAGGATAAATGAGGGAATAGAAGAATTAACTTTAACATTGTTAATTGGCATTAAATCAGATTTGCTCCAATTTATTTTATATCCTGATAAGCTACTAAAACTATCAAATTCCTTAATTATACTAGAGACTGAAACATCAAAGTGGTCTAAATATAGAATAATATCATCAGCGTATAATGAAATACTATGATTATGATCATGAATCTTAATCGATACTTCAGATTTCCTGATGGCTTGTGCTAAGGGTTCAAGAGAAAAACAATAAGGGGGAAAGTGGACACCCCTGCCTCGTTCCCCGCTGTAAAGGGAATGGGGGGAAATAATATTACCAGTTATGACTGATGCTGCAGGTGAGTGGTATAATGTCTTAACCATAGAAATAAAGGGTTTAACCAATGCCGAAACATTGCAGAACTGCCCACATATAATTCCACTCTAGCCTGTCAAAGGCTTTTTCTGCATCAAGTGAAAACACCGCACAAGGGCTTGGATGAGAATCTGCAAAGTCGACGCATATTGTCAGACGCATTGCGCCCCTTGATGAAACCGGTTTGGTCCTCCTTGATCAGACTATGAATTACCTTCTCCATACGAGAAGCAAAAACTTTAGCATAGATTTTTAGATCACATGGGATAAGCGAAATCGGTCTGTAGCTGGTACAATCTAATGGATCTATCCCTTTTTTAAGAAGTAATGATATCAATGAAGTTTTTTGATCTCTATGAAATACCCCATGTTTGATTGCAAAATTAAATGAATTAAGCATAAGTATCCCTATCAAATCCCAAATTTCTAAATATAATTCAGGGGGAGACCATCTAGACCCGGCGATTTGCCCTTTTGAAGGCTTTTTAGAGCGACGTGGAGTTCCTCCAAACTTAATGGGGCCTCCAAAGATTCTTTATCTATCTGTGAGATCCGAGGCAGTTCCAATTTATCTAAATACTGCTTACAAATTGGTTCATCAAAATCTGTTTCGGCTTTATACAGATTTGTGTAAAAACCTTTAAATATTTCATTAATTGCCACAGGGTTCGTGGTGACCTGATCATCTGATGATTTTATTGCGCTAATATATGCCTTAGACTCGCATTCTTTCAACCTAAGGGCCAATAAATGACTAGGTCTCTCTGATTCGAAATAATATTTTTGCCTAGTCCTATGTAAAATATATTCCACCTTTGAGTGTGAAAGTAAATCATATTCTTCTTTTAAAGAGGACAGCTGTGTAGCCTGTTGCTCAGTAAAATGTTGTTTTTGTAGGTTTTGTAATGATTGGATCTTATTTTCTAATTGTGTAAACTGGTGAGTTTTCGCTTTGGCAAGAGTAGAAGAGAAAGATATACATCTGGAGGTACATATTGAAGCAGCCAATAGATTGCTGCACCTATATGTCCAGATTGTGTTTTTAGAAAAAAATATAAATGCATATAAAGGCGGATAGGCCTATATAAGATATGATTCTCAAAAGTAACTTACGGTTAAACAGAGTTCAGTGAATCTATCAAGTTCATTGGACCATGCTTTCATAAACTGAAGGCACATTCAATGCATCATTCAAGTGCTCTGCATCCTTTGTGTCTTAGATCAATGTTAGAAGATAACAAAGAGAGCCAGTATGTCTCAAACAGACCGACCAGTAGACACAAAGAAGTGTTTGTCACAGCTTCAGACTTTCCAATGACGCAAGCAGATGAATATAGATTTTTTTTTTCCATGTGGCTTCATTCAGGGGAAAATGATCAGTCTCTGTTGAAAGAAGCACATTTTTGAGCATTACTTATTTACTGTGTGAAACTATGAAAAGCATGCGGCTCCTTGAGCCTCTCTTAATCCACCACAACCCGCTGTTACCAAAAAATCAATACCGCTTCCCTCAGTGCTCAGAGCTGATAAGAACAGCTTCTGAATTACTGAAAGTTATTTAATACATTTTGGCATTTTATATTCATTTTCATTTCTAAACACAATGAAAGGCAAATGTTTTCTCATTTATACAAAAAAAGTTTGTTATGGCTTTATTTTAGCTATGTCTGGTTTATATTACATTTTTCTTTTTCATTAAAATCTGCTTAGTGGTCCTAAGAAGGTTCATAGTTTTTCCAATCTTTTAATAACCTTTTTAGCTTTCTTTTTTCCTGCTTACAGTTTAACTGAAAATCAGAGACTCTTGGCCTTCAATGCCAACAGAGTATACAAAATGCTTTAAAATTGCATATGTTGCACTTCAATCAGTGATTTATTTGTATAAGCAATTATTAAACACAGGTTTATATAAAAACAGATTTACTTAATTTAAAAAATGGCCAAATTACTGTCTTTGGCTAATTTACTTTCTGGTCATGTTAAATGTGTTTTTTTGTGTGTGTGTTGTTTTTTTAAGATTAAAATAAGCTTTCAACAAATTGTTAATAATGCAGACACTTTGGGGCTAGTATTTAGCACAGTCTACATCGGTTGATAAAAAATGTTAACAAAGCAATATAGATGGATATAAAACAAAGGTTTGCTTTGCACATTTTTACCAACCAACGTAGACTGTATTCAGATTTTGCTAATTGTTTTATTTGTTTTTAAATATAGTTTTAGTGCATTCAAATGTCTCATTATAAAGAATTACTTCTACAGCAGTGGAGAAAAATCCTATTTAAATTTTAAAGGTTTAATTAACTTCACAACACATACAGAAATAACCAGTGAAGGGTGAAACCTCCTTTCCTCCAGGTAATGTCTTATGAAAGTAAATAAATAGAAAAAAGCATGAAATGCTTATTTGAATTTGTGGATTAATTGCTTTTGATAAAGAAGTCACTGCAAACTGAGTGTGGGGTGTTTTAGATGACCATATTCTGTACATTCAAGGGTTTCTTCAATAGTCTTTAACTGTGCAGTGGAAGTATCAGCCAATACAATACAAGGCCAATACATTCTCATGAGATTATTTGTGATCCATGGCTCGTTGTCATGTTGTATTGTTAAGCTGCTATGTAACTGACTTAAAGTATTATGTGCTATTTTTTGATTTTTCCTTCTCTTGTGAGTTAAATTATATTGTCTCTTACTCACTATGGGAAATTGCATGTCTGCAGTAAAATTAGCAGTTAAAAGCCATGCCATTACTCACGGAGAAAGGAGTAAAACTATAAGGCATAAAGGAGGCAACCTTAAAAGGATTACAACACTAATCAGCAGTAAGGCATCTGTTAAGGCAGTGAGAATATGTGTATTAGCAGCTAATTAACAATGCATTAATCATGCCCAGGCATCCATTATTAACCTCTTGTACTATAACTCAAAACTAGTAATTAATAATAAATGCTTTGGCCTAAATTCTGATTTATTAATAGCAGAGAGAAAAAAAATTAAGATCTGAAGTTCAATATGGCCTTTTCTATTAAAAGTGTTTTACATAACTAAGAGAGATCCTGTGGGAAATATGGAGTTTATTTTATATCAGTTCATTAAGTGATGGAATGACAATGACCTCAAGTTCATACATTACTAATGTAAGCAGGATGCAATATGTATTATAACCTTTTTTTAATGCAGTGCAATTCCATCTTTCATATGTGCGCTCAGTCATTTGGTTAAAATACCAGTTGGTCAATTTTTTTTTACTCAACAGCTATTACATAAATATCTGATTCTTTGTTTTGGGGATAGAATTCACAAGCCCTAAATGTGACAGCCAGTCACTGCTCGAGAAAACAAGCATTCAGTCATTGGACTTAAAACCTATAACCAGTAACTGATAAAAAGCACCTTGACAACTTCACCATGTGACAGCTACCCCTTTTCTACACTATGTATGTATGCGTTCCCCAGTATATTTGACTCTGTGGGCATAGAAAATAGAATCCCAGTCTGATGGATTGTTGTGAAAAGGAGGCACTACTGACAGTGAAGCTGTTAGGACTGTGTGAGAACAGAGCTGGAGAGAGTCACTTCAGGCAAGTCAAGCACCTCATTAAACAGACAGTGAAGGATGAACTTGCTCCTCAGAAGTGGCCGAAGCAGTCAGGCAGAGAGCATGAATGAGATTTAAACATCTCTTAAAGAGAATCTGTAAAATGCACAGAAATTCATTGATGATTGTCAAGCTAAATTGATTTAGAAGACCTATATAGCAATGTTTTCCTTTGTCCATTCCTGCACATTCATAAATTGCTTTGTGTTTATAACTGTTTTGCTGCTAGCCTATTGTTTTAAAACCATTAAATGTGCAGTATTATACAGTATTTTAAATACCAGTTGATTGCATATTGTAAGCATGCTAAGAATTGAAATAGTGAAATAGGAAATCATTGCAATTTTAATTAAAGAAATGTAGAGTTATATATATATATCATATTTATTATATTTATTTAATTATTTATTTGCTTTCTTGTTTAGTTGGTCGGTCAGGACAGTCAATGAGGGGAAAATATTCTGCATTTCCCTAATTATTTCCCACCCTAATTATAATTATGTTAAAAAAAGTGTATTTCAATACTTTCGTATGTTATACTACTGCAATTTGTATATAGTTTATTTGTCTTTTTTTCCCTTCTTTTTCAACATAGAAATATAGGGTTAAAGTACAAGGAAAACTTGCCACCATCCCAGACGTGTACTAGGCTAAATTGTGGCGCCATCATGTGTTCAGTTGCATTGTTGCATGGTTTCCGTATTGTTTTGTAAATTCAAGTTTACAATTTAATCTCAATTCGTTTTAAATTTCATTGAATTTAATGTAATTTAATTTAATTTTTATTTTTATAGGGCACAAGGAATACAAAAAAAAAAAAAAAAAAAAAAAATTACTCTGTAATCCGTTTACTTATATCTTTTACAAAGATATATCACGATATATATATAAAGGACGCTAAACATACACACGCAATCCTGAACTTTCCTGAAAACTGCCTCTTCTCTCTTCTCTTTAGTTTTGGCACCTGAGGTCATGAGTCGGTAGTCACCATGGCAACAAGAAACGCTTCTCTCTTAGCCCCTCCCATCAGCAACAGTTGCCAGCTGTTAACTTCTCCTTTCAGTTTGTAGCTTGAAGCTTTTAACTTATTATTATTATTAACTTTTGTAATCAAGACAAAGGTAAGTGTCTGAAATCTCTTTTATATTAACTATTAAGTAGGCTACTAGACGTTACTTTTGTGTACAGTGTAACGTTATCGGTGTTGTCAACCGTTGATCGCAAAAATAACTGTTTACATAGGTTACTTTTTAATGTAGTTATATTGGTATCGTTTTTATACCGCTGTACTGTTATTAACAAGGCTACAGATGGGTCAATGACGACATTAGATATTATAAATGAGAGCAATCTTTTAAAAATCAGGTTTAAATCATATCTCAAGTATTAGTTAATTACAACGTTTAAATCATTTTTAGATAGAGATTTATTAACTCTAACGTTAAATATGTTAAGTGAAGTAAAAAGTGCTAATATGCTTTGTTTGCACACACTGCTAACACATTATTTTCCAAAACGATTTCAAACTTCATGGTGATTTTTTTTATCATGAATTTTGATGAACCATGAACATCTTGTCGAAGTGTTCTTGGGGTTGTATTTGACTTGAACAAAACATCAATTTTTATTAAAAAGGTCAAAATATATGATTATTTTCATTAATGTCATTAATGTTTAAAGCGGTCCTCTATGTTTTTGTTTGTTTGTTTATTTTAATCACATGACAATAAACTGCATCTTGCATCTTGGTTATGCACACTGAGGTTGATCTACATTTACATTTAGATCAACATTTACAAAACATTTACAACATTTACAAAATGATCTGATTATTTTCTAACCAAAATACTTTATTGCTCATACATAGGCCTACATACACACATATATAATAGTAGGACACAAACAAAATATACTTTAATTCCTAATATTACGAGAAGTGGATGCTGATTCTGGTGGGAATTAATTCAGTTGGTCAATCAGTCATTAAGACCCTGAGAAAATGTTTATATTACTGAGGCACGGAATTTGCCTGTAAACTGTTGAGATGGTGCAGTCATATTTACAGGTGAGGCTGGTTGTCTAGAAACATGGGAAGTGAAATTATCCAGGTAGTGTGACAGGTTTAGTTTGAGTCGCAGAGAGACGGTTTACTGTTGATAGGTAAACTAATAGGCATTAAGCTCAGTTCAGACCCCACGGCATGGATTCATAACAGAACAAGATGAACCCTTACCAAGAGCATTTTCAGGTAAAAATATTTGTATTTGACTGTTATTAAGAAAATTGGTCTTTAAGAAATATGAGATCTCTTTCATATACAAGACTCACTTAACAGATTTATATTTGTTTCTGTTCTTATGGCTGATGTACTTACCATGCATTCATGCTAATATTATAGTCTATGTACTACTGCACAGAAAATAAGATAAGAAATGCAGCTCTTGCTCTCTTTCACACACATTTTATAGTTGACAATTTGGAAAGCTTTTCATTGAAATGACAGTCCTAAAAACAATAGTGCAATAGTGGCCGCTGACAATGGCTTTTAGTTGTTGTCATAGAGATGGACTCTTTGACTTTCACAATATGTTGTCTGCCATCTAATCTACATTAATATATTTCCTTCACTTAGCAATTCCATTAGAACAGGGAAAAAAAACTACAATAATAATAATGCATAAAAATATATAACTATATATTTTATATATAACACACACTATAATAAATAATAATACAAAATGTAAAAAATAAAACTAAATTGTCTGCTTTTAGCTTTAAAAATGTATACATTGCTATGCATTGTTGGTAGGATATTTTTTACTGTTTTTGAAAGAAGTATTTTATTTATTTAATCAAAAACAGTAATATTGTGTACAATTTAAAATAAATTTTTCTGGTTTAACATATTTTAAAATGTAATGAATTCCTGGATGGCAATGCTGAATTTTCAGAAACCAATACTCAAGTCTTTAGTGCCTCATGATCATTTAGATATGCTGATTTGATTGTCATAGCTAAACTAAAAATATTGTGTTTTCTCTCCCCACTCAGCCTCTGTTTAGGAATCACCACATCCATTCACCTCTCTATCTCAAACCTTTCACTATGTTGGGCCAGTTCTCCCCTGGTGAGCCCTACAGTGCTCTGTCCACCACACCGGCCTGGAATCCAGCACACCTGCTTCAGCCCTTCCGCTTCCGCTCACGAACTGAGCCCATAGACTGGAGGCGTCTCTCTGCCCTTGACGTGGAACGTGTTGAGCGAGACATGGATGTTGATGTGCTTCAGAATTTCATTACGACCGTAACGTTCTGTGCCGTGGAGGGCGAGAGGTGCCCGAACTGTCGAGGACCTGCTGACCCTTCTTTGATCAAACTGCTTCGTATGTCTCAGCTGAGCACTGAGTACCTGCTGCACTGCCAGGACTTGCTGAGCTCTCAGCTGTCAGGACTGGAGGAGCGTCTGCAGGCGACACTCTCTCTGGTCCAGCGAGGAGAAGAACAACAAGCAGAACTTGAAAAACATCTGCAAGAAGCCAAACAGGAGAATCGAAGGAGAAAAAAAATGATCGCCACTCAACAGCTCCTCCTGCAGGCCAGTGCTAATAATTATCACAAGGTGGTTTTCTTAAAAGTGCATGTATGACACTCACAGTCATGCATACTGTTCAAACATTTGGGATCAGTAGGTATTTTGTGTTTTTGAAGTCTCTTGTGCTCACCAAGGCTGCATTTATTTGCTCAAACCTACAGTAAAAACAGGAAAAGTATTACAATTTAAAATACATTTTCTCTTGTTTTTAAAATAACTTGTTTTTTTAATGTATTTTAAAATGTCATTTATTCCTGTGATGGCAAAGCTAAATTTTCAACAGCCGTTACTCCAGTCTTCAGTGTCACGTGATATGATCAATTAAAAAAAATAAAAAATAATAATATTGGAGACTGTGACTTTTTCAGGATTCTTTAATGAATTGAGTTCGGTAGAAAACCATTTATTTGAAATAGAAATATTTTTTTAACATTGTAAATTTCTTTACGGTCACTTTTTATCAATTTAATGTGTCTATGCATAATGAATGCATTAATCTCTTTAAAGAGTAAATAAATAAATAAAAAATCTTACTGACCCCAAACTTTTGAATGGTAGCCTTTTGAATCTGTTGGTTAATAAATACTTTTTGTAGAGCTACATGGCTGCCAGTTTCTATCCCTCCCACAGAATCCTATACCCCTTCATCAATAACTAATTTAAAATATTGCATGATATCTTGTTTTAGCTAATCAAAATATTTTCTTATCAAGCTATCATTATACTAAGCTAGTAGGCTGAGCTGATATTTTGCTAACTGAAAAGATATAGAAAGGGAAATGTGTAATGTGAGCATTTTTAGTCTGGTAACATAATGTGATATGTAATATTCAATTTAAGAAACATTAATATATTTTAATGATTAAGTATAAATATATTGTAAAATTGGCACACAATGAACTACTGGCTGCTCGGTGACCTTTAGTTATCATAAATCCAGTTCTAATATTTTGATGCCTTTTTATTTGTGACAGTGCCAGTTCTGTGAAAAATCATTTGTCAACTACTCTTACTTACAAGCACATGTTCAGCGACGACATCCTGAAGTTACAGATGCAGGTTGGTGGAAAAAAAATTGTGTCTGTTATTTTTTTTAACTAAGTTTAATAAAATTTCAGATATAGGTGAGCTAGCAATTCACTTGAATTTAATTAATGATGTGGTTGAAAAGAATTGTTTAATAACTCAATATCACTGCTTGTGCATGTCTCAGAGAGACAAAAGAAGCGGAAGGTTGAAGAGATGGAAGATGGGATAGAAGAGCTGAAGGAGAAACTAAGACTGACGGAAATGCAGCTACAGGCAGAGAGAGAAACAGAACGTTTGAAGCGTCAGCAGGTGAGTTTGTTTAAATCAAGATCTAGCATCCCATACAGCTCTAAAATTCTTAAATAAACCTATTTCCTTCTGGGTCTATTTCCAGTATTTGATACTTACTGAAATTGTCATGTGTTTGATTGCTTATTATCAGTTCAGTAGGCCGTATACTTCTTAAAGGTATAGCTTTCATTTACCCCTTACTATTATCAAGCAGAATTTCCAAGCTGCTCTTTTACAGGTGCATCTCAATAAATTAGAATGTCGTGGAAAAGTTCATTTATTTCAGTAATTCAACTGAAATTGTGAAACTCGTGTATTAAATAAATTCATTGCACACAGACTGAAGTAGTTTAAGTCTTTGGTTCTTTTAATTGTGATGATTTAGGCTCACATTTAACAAAAACCACCAATTCACTATCTCAACAAATTAGAATACTTCATAAGACCAATAAAAAAAAACATTTTTAGTGAATTGTTGGCCTTCTGGAAAGTATGTTCATTTACTGTATATGTACTCAATACTTGGTAGGGGCTCCTTTTGCTTTAATTACTGCCTCAATTCGGCGTGGCATGGAGGTGATCAGTTTGTGGCACTGCTGAGGTGGTATGGAAGCCCAGGTTTCTTTGACAGTGGCCTTCAGCTCATCTGCATTGTTGGGTCTGGTGTCTCTCATCTTCCTCTTGACAATACCCCATAGATTCTCTATGGGGTTCAGGTCAGGCGAGTTTGCTGGCCAATCAAGCACAGTAACACCATGGTCATTGAACCAGCTTTTGGTACCTTTGGCAGTGTGGGCAGGTGCCAAGTCCTGCTGGAAAATGAAATCAGCATCTCCATAAAGCTTGTCAGCAGAAGGAAGCATGAAGTGCTCTAAAATTTCCTGGTAGATGGCTGCGTTGACTGTGGACTTCAGAAAACACAGTGGACCAACACCAGCAGATGACATGGCAGCCCAAATCATCACTGACTGTGGAAACTTCACACTGGACTTCAAGCAACATGGATTCTGTGCCTCTCCACTCTTCCTCCAGACTCTGGGACCTTGATTTCCAAATGAAATGCAAAATTTACTTTCATCTGAAAAGAGGAGTTTGGACTCCTGGAAATATTTTGTTTGCTTGCAAAACTTGTAAATGCAATTACAAAACTGATGATCAAAATAATTTGAAATGAGAAAAAAAACTATATTTTAAAGCTTTTACAAGCAAACATATGGTTTCTTGCAGGAATACAGTACTTTTATGAGAGAACACAAATGCAAAGTTTCTAGGTAATGCAAAAGTTGTGTGATCAAGTGTAAAAGCATTGAAAGATCTCATTTTTACAGCACCTTTTCGACTTATATGACAAAGACTCCTTAGACTCCATATGAAATACCAGTTTAAGTAAGAGAAAATATATCAATTAATTCAGATGTGTTCCAGGATCAAGAGGAGCAGCGAAGGAGAGAACAGTCAGAGAAGGAAGCACTGGAGAGATGGAAAGAGGAGGAGAGAAGAAAATCTCAGCAGGAAATTGGAGAGCTGAGACAGTTATTTCTCCAGGAGTCTAAAGACATGGCAAGCAAGAGCTCCTCCATAGAGGCTGTGAGTATACATTGGTTTAAAATGAATACTTTAAACTGTCACCAGTAGATGGAGACAGATCCTCTGGTATGTATATCTGCCAGGCAGCCAATAGATGAGCTACTGGGGATATGCTTTTGTTTATCACTGTAATAACATTCTATGTTTTTTGTCATGGTTCCATCTATAGAAACTGCTAGTGTTGCAGAACAAAGAGGTGGGTGTAGCTAATAATGTCAATTTACAAGAAGAGAGTGACCCTGAGAAAGAACTAAGAGAAAACAGAGAGAGAGAAATGAAAGAGAAAATGTCCAGGAAGGTGAGAGTTCTTTGCTTGTTCATTGAGTCATGCATGAGTCAGTAATACAATGCCCTTTTAAAATGCATGGTTATTATTTTTCAAGTTGGCAAAAAAAATATAATTTATTCATCAACAAACACTGAACAACTCTTAGGCAAGTTTATTTATCTTTTAATTTAGGAATGACCCAGTAGGCTAAAGACTTGTTGTTCACGACTCTAATTTGAGTCAAAATAAATTACTTATGAGACTCAGTCTCAACACTGTCAGTCTCAAGTATAAAATTTTTATGACTTAAATGCGATTAAGGTATATTTTCTCACACTCAAATATAGGCTAATCATGGTATAATTGTTTAGGTGCACAAGATGGCGTCTGTGATCTTTGGTGACATGAGTGTGGGCCTGCTTACGGTCTTTGCAATGTTCACATTTACTGTTTGGGGAAACTTTTATATGAAACTTGGCTAGATAAAATAAATGCTTTTCAAATTAAATACGCTGTAGTGGTATATCAAAGACAAGAGAAAACATCCTTCTTACATTATTGCATACCTCTGTGAGGTAAATCATCAAAATACAGCACAGAGATCCCTTCATTCTTTCTTCTGTTGATTATGCATGCAGTTCAGCGTCCAGGGATCTCTTTATTCAAACACAAAACAAATAAATGTGCAATATACATTTTCGGAGAGTTGATTTTGATTTCATTTCAAACAACAAAATGTACAGTTTTCAGGCTACAGAATAGATCATTCTGAAACAGCTGAATTTCTAGTGTCAAAAAATCTGGTCCAAAATCCTACTTCCCACAACTGTGTATTAAACAGTAAATATGTCCTGAATCTGATCATCTGTTCTTGTTCCACATCACGCTGAATTGTCTGTTGCCACGTTGGCACTGCTTGTCACTGAAAACTGATGTAAGGGTCAAACTACATTATAATATTTGGTTGTAAATTTGGTTCTGGGTTCTTAAATTACTTTATAAAAAACAATATATAAAATATATACAAATATGCATAAAATTATTTTTATATATATATATATATGAAGAGTTCAATTTGCAAAAACAGATAACTCAGTTTTTAACAATTCTCAGAAATCATGTTTTTTTATTGTGCATTCCAATTAATCTCAATCAAACTGCAGTTGGGTTATTTTGACTAGGTTAAAAAAATAACTTAAAAAAACAGCTAACTAACACAATAAAAACATGATAACATAATAAAAAACATGATTTTTGAAAATAAAAACCCCTGGAGTTATCTGTTTTTGCAAATAAACTCTTCATATATAAAATACCTTTGACGTTTTAGTTCACAGAGTGCTTGCATATTTTGCTGTTTACTCACTTTCTGCATTTTTACCAGTTTCTCAATATATTATTCATGTCCATTTTTGTCATTTAGAAAAGTGAATGGAAGAAGAAATTTCAGGAAGCACAGAACAGACACCGACAGGAGAAAGAGGAGGCAAGTCTTTCTAGTATTGCACTGTCCTGGCATTAGGAGTGTATTTAACATTTGACATAACGTTAAGTTTGTTAAGTTAAAAGATGTTAAAAGAAATGTTAGAATTCTAATAAAAAATATAATTTTATGAGTTATACAAAGCTTATTTGTTAAATAAGAACTATGAAGGTAACAAAATTACATTTAAAACGGACTTACCATGTAATTTGACAAACCTCTGATTTAAGGCCTGATGATTTCCTGATTTAATTCAAATGCAGATATTAATAATTTTAAGATTGCTACAGATACAGATATTGGCTCCGCTACACACCCCTAATGGGCAACATACTCTCATCATGTCTGTGATTTGTATGTGTGTGTGTTACAGCTGAAGAGTGAGAATGCCAGGCTTGTGAAGGCCTTGTCTGTGGAGAAGAACTCTGGCTCCAGTCTGCAGAAACTACAGCAGCAGGTTGTCTCTCTCTCTTCTCAGCTGAGCCAGAAGGACAGACTCATCAAATCTCAGGCGGAGAAGGTTGGTTATTTACTTCAAAATTGCAAACAGTGGATGAAAGTCAGCTATAAAACTATGCTCTTGTCAGAAAATGTTACCTTAATAGTGAAGTGCCATTAGTGGCACCGAACATAATTGCAAAAATAGTTTTAACAGAGTCCCCATACAATCCTACTAGCCCTTCGCCTCACATACAATCTGCTTTGTTCGGATAACCAAGTCAGTTACATGCTAAGAAGTTTATTGCAAGCCATTCTGTAAAAAGAAGCACCAGTGTTTACACTCTTTGGAGAACCTATAAACCTATAGTTGTCTCTTATTAAGCTGTGATGTTATTTATTTTTAAAGTATTTTAAAAATTGCACTCTTCACCTTTAACTCATACATTAACACATAGTTAGATTAAGTGATTGTAGTTATTGCACAATGATCTGCTGATGTCTTGATCCTTGAACACTAATCATCTTTCTAACTGATGCTTCATCACAGATTAAAAAGCTGTCAGTCTCAGGTAATGAATTATAGCTGCCATTTATGGACTTATACTCATTGCTTGATCACATAAAATATTGTTGCTTTGAATCAAATTGAATGTGGTTTGACCCATTTTTGTCTCTCATTTGGTAGCTCCAGTGGTTTTGCAAAAAGCCCAAGATTCTCCTGAGGAACCAGAGGAGGAAGATGAAGAGAGTGTGTGGTTCAGTAGTTTTTAACCACAGTACATACATATACACACCAATCATGCCATGATGTACATTATTCAAACAAAATTTGCTTGCACCTTCAGGCATGGAGGATTCAGATGAACCCCAGTGGAAGGTTCTAAAGTTACATAAAGGAAAGTCAGAGCTGATGAAAGCGTCTAGACCCATTCTAGAAGAATCACTGGAGGAAAAACTGGAGAATATGGGACTGCGGAAGGTACATATTGACTCAAACAAGCATCGATATTAACATTTAAGGCATAAAATACTAAATTAAACAGTGAGTTTTTTAGGAAACATAGCATGATTTAAGTTAAACTGTAGGAATGATAGTCTGATCATTGACATACTGTACAAATCAACTACTAAACTAAAGAACACATCTGTTGAGACTCACACAACAACAGTCGCAACAAAAATATATAAACAATGCAGCAAAAAATAATTAGTTAATTTTGGACTGTGGATGCATGAATATATGTCATTCGACAGCATTGCTCAGTGGTTGAAGTGATGATGTTTTGGCAGGGTACCAAGGGTATCTCTAAGCAAACTTTGAAGAGTCTGAGTGCTCTGTTGACTGGTCAGCGGCTGCAGAGATACAGACAGCAGCCAGACCTTCAGAACCAAAGAGACAACCTGGCACGTGAGGTCATTAGGCGAGTGAAAAGCCTACAGAACAGCCAGGGGAAATTAACACCCAGCACTTTAAAACAGGGTAAGCAAATGTGTTATTTATCATGCCTCCACACTACCCATACTCACACGTCGAACTTATCTGCTTTCAAGTCAGTTCCATTTGGTTGCCACTATTCTGAACCAAGATCAGACATTCTTATATATTTGTTTTAGGGGGAAAGAAAAATTCAACCCTAGTGAAGGAAAAAAGCCTCCGATCCAGGGAGGACTCAAAGTCGTCCATTCGGAGGGCCAAGAGCCAGCAGCCACAAGCACTTATTCCAACACCCACCCCACGCTCCAATGCTCCTCAGAATAAGACTCCAAAATCACAGCAAAAAAAGAACGGGTATACTTTATTTTAAAATTGGTAAATGTTCAGACTATTCAGAGACATATGAAAATTAAAACATGAAATAGAAAGTTGAGACGTTAAGCTGCTTTTAACTATACTTAATATTACCTTATCAGTATGTTTTTAATGTGTATATTTTTCTTGTTAGCACACCACCTTTCAGTTCAGATGAGGATGAGTCAGTTGAGGACAGTACCTATATCACCAGCTCACGGGGCAAGCCTTCCCCCTCTGTGCGCCTTGTCCAATCAGGATCACTGCTGAACCCAACAGCTGAGCCTGATTGGACAGACAGTGAACTGTCAGAGGCTTCTGACACACACACACTTCACAAAAGTCCCAATTCACATGGTAAGCAAATGCCAAAGTCCTATATGTTTATTTATTTAATTCCTCCATTCGTAACTAGTCTGAATACCAAATATATTTCATATATATAAATATGTTCACAGCTCTCGGTCATCTACATCATTTTGCCAAAATAGAGTGCTGAAGTGAGGACACATTTTTGTAGATGAAGCCGGAAGTTAGCATCACCCTGGTTCCCTATACAAAAATATCCAATTAATTATTGCAGAAAATAAGCTCTGTGACTAACAAAAGTTTATGATTCTTACATTATTTGTTCATCATGATAATCTTCACAAATGAACACAATTTTTATTAAATTTGAACCCTAAATACAATCGTAAAAGCTAAACCTAGACTATAAACAGACTGCGGCTGCTTGACTTCAACAGCTATTAAGTCAACTCTTCTGGGTTTCTGGGTTTTGGCCTACAAAGGTACATCATCCTGCAGCATAGAATAAAAAACTCTATAGTCAGATATTTCTGAAACTATAAAACTTCCAACTTCCTGTGGGATGTAGACATTTTAATTTTAAAAATAGTTAAGTCTTACATTATTAATCAGTTAACATGAATGCTTTTTGATGGCAGGTTCTGTTGTCCAAACATTGACAAGAAGTTTGGAAAGACAGCTAAGCACACCAATCAAAAAGCCTGTGGGCGGGACTAGAGTTATGCCCCCCAGCCCCTCCCCTCGCCCTACCATTGTAAAACAGAGAGCGGTAAAAAACAAAACAAAAAAAAAACACACATTCTCACATATCTCATATATTCTCAAGTAATTTCCATTGCTGTTAAAATCTTGCAGCAGAAATATAATTTGTTTTTGAACATTGCCTTCAGCATTAGACTGAAAAGCTTTGTAATGTCTTCTAGCTGTCTGATGAGGAGAGTGACTTGGAGTTGTCCTCCATAGAAGAGCTCACGGCCAACCGTGCTGGAGCACACAAAAGTTCAGAGGTCAGCGGGCCCTCAGGGACCAGTGCATGGAGTTCTGTTGCCAGTAGACCAGGAGCGTGGTGAAGTGTGATGTGACTGTCAAATAAAGGCATGTTTTCATTCCAAACCCAAATTCTCAAAGAGAATTTACAAGCGCAATTACAAAGGAATCATTATTAAAAGCCTTTTCTATGCTTTAGGAAATTAGTGAACCCAAAAATTGTACCCAAAAAATCAGCCATTACTTGTTTGTGTGCTGTAATAATATACAGTAACCTTCAGGTGCTTTGTTTTTGTAAGTAGTGCCAAACATAGTCCAGGATACATTTTATTTTTAGCAGCAGTACATTTTTTATATGCACTAAGTAATCATTGGCTTTCAAAAAAAAATGTAAGTTTGTGATATTTAGAATAAAATTGATATTTGAAATAAATCTGATTCTGATATTGAAGACTATCAATTAATCATGAACATATGAGAGAAATTTGGGGAAATAAATATATACAGTAATAAGTTAAATGTGCTAGAAATGTGAACAGAATTGTGACTACACAGATTTTTGGTCACAGATTTATAATGTGTACTTTCATTTTTCTTTGCCTGATCATGGGCAGAGCTTTATCATCTTTTTCAGAATTAACAGTTGTAAATATAAATTTGACAATTCATACATTCCATGTTTGTTTCAGCTAGTAATAATGCCATCAAGCATTATAACTAGCTGAAATGAGCATGTATTGATTCTGCACTCATGAAAATTAATGGTCAAGACAAGTCATTTAATATTTTTTACATTCTGATACATTTTAGTTGGTCCCCCCCCCCCCCCCCCAACATAATGTTCCAAAATATTTAATATCTTTGGTTGTTTAGGAAGCACTACATGAATGGAGGAAGCAATGTTAGACATTCACACCAAGAACGATAACTTTAAAGATAACTATAATGATAAATATATTAGCATCCACACCAATAGACAATAATGTTCTGTTTATTATTATAAGCATGCTGCAGTTACATGCTCAAGCTCTTTAAATTCAGATGATTCTGATTGGCTGTGATGTTTTTATTGTTCATCAGCTGGGAAAAAAAAGAGTTAAATGTTTTTTAACATTTTACTTTAAATGTTCACGCTAATTGCCATTTCTGTAACTGCTTGTGAAATTCACGAGTAAATTCTAAGTGTAAATTGTTTCAATGCAAGTCCTACACCATTTTTTTTTTTCAGTGCATGTGTGACAAAGATGGAACACAGTAGTTTGCAACAAGTGAGGTAGCTGTAAGTTCTGACCAAAAATAAAAAGCGACCACGCAGGCTACAGTCCCCACAATACACTCTTAAAAATAAAGGTGCTTCAAAAGGTTCTTCAAGCGATGCCATAGAAGAACCATTTTTGGTTCCACAAAGAACCATTCAGTCAAAGGTTCTTTAAAGAACCATCTCTTTCTTACCTTTTTATAATCTGAAGAACCTTCTTTCACCACAAAAAACCTTTTGTGAAACAGAAAGGTTCTTCAGATGTTAAAGGTTCTTTATGGAACCATTTAAACAAAAAGGTTCTTCTATGGCATCGTGAAGCACCTTTATTTTTAAGAGTGTAGCCTGGCTGCATGTTCTTATCTCTCGGTCAAAAGAGTTGGGTTCCTTGCCATTCTTATCAGCACACATTCATCTCAGAATGAGATTAAATGTTGAATCACACCCCTCTCCGTTTCTCACCCAGCAACGCACAACCTGCCTTCCTACCGCTCTTTCAGCAGCGGCCTGACGATTGTTTGTCCTATTTTACACCGTGACCTAGAATGGCTTGCATCCTCATAAAGAGACATAAAGGTTCCTGGCCTTTAAATTCTGTCTGTGCCTCTGAGCTCTGATAGCCTGAGCAGCTGCAATCATTGTGGACCCTCCATTAGCGAAGTCTCGGAGAAAAGAACCTGAGCCGTGCAGTGTTGGCCAAGATGAAAGACTCCAGGGAAAATGGTGACAAATAGGGTGCCATTTACAGCCTTTTACCCATGGTTACCTGGCTTACTTCCTCTGTAACTCTTCCTCACTAACCACTAGATTGATGCCTAATTGCTATTACAGCTCAGCTGCCACTAGAGGGCGCAGTGTGTACAGAATAAGCCGCTCGTATCACAGCAGGAAACAAATTTGCAGAGCACTTGATAAGAGTGTTTCTTTTCATTCTCCGAAGCCCCAAGCGGAAACAGTTTGTTTGTACTTCTCAACAGGCCTTGAGGATTTCGCACTGAATGTGGGCCAGTCAAGAAGAGGACAATTAGGATTTTTACCCACATTTCACACTCAAAATAAGTGTTGAAACAGTCAATCCATAGTTCCTCACAATCTTCTGTGTCCTTGTTCTTTATCTTCTGTCCATCCCGAAGCTCCATAATGCCAGCGCTGCCGCTTTCAGCCAACAGACGGAGGATTTCAAATCCTCCAAGATGAACGCCCGGGGGCCCCGGCTTCAATGAGCAGCATCCACTAATACGCAACACCAAGCAGACGATACAACATCCAGCGCGGCTCTCACAGAAAGACCGTCAAATTCAAGTGACACTGAAATAGTTTTTTGTTCTAACACAGAGGAAACACAGATGCTAGAAACTGACATGGTCCCATCGGTACTGGATACGGCAGGCTCAAGTTCTCCGAAAAAGGCTTCAGGATGCTTGATGAAAATAAAGACCTTTTCTCTATTACCAATAGCTGGACTTAATGCGTTGACCCCCGGGTCAGAGCCTCGCGGATAGTGAGGTTACAAGGTGAATTTATTTAAGACGCGTGGCTCTTCGTCCTTACTGGGAAACGTAAACTCACTCCAGAGATCAAGTTTCAAGTTTCAAGTTTTATTTGTCACATACACGACTATACAGAGACTGTATAACCAGCAGTGAAATGAGAGTCGGGTCCGCTCCATGGACAGTGCAAATATTGTAAAAACAACACAAGGGAAGTAAACATAAGATAAGATGAATGAAAAATAAGATATAAAGAATAAAATATAAAATGTAAAAGAATGTGCATGACAGTAAGCTGTAGAATTAAATATTAATATGAGCATGACTGTACAGAGAGGAATGTGCAACAGGTTATACATGGTTGACATGAAGCAGCCAATCACAAAAAATAAAATAAATATAAAAATAAGATACGATTTACAAGATACAGAACGTGTTGTGTGCAAGTGTGCAAGTGTGCAAATGAGCAAATGACACTGACAGTTATGAGGTAGTTATGAGGTAGAGATTAATAATGAGTGTGTGATTAGTGATTTGAAGTAAGTCAGATGATGTTTTTAAGAGGCTGACTTTGAGTTCAGGAGCCTGATGGCCGTGGGGAAGAAACTCCTCCTGAGTCTCTCTGTTTTTGCCATCAGGCAGCGGAAGCGCTTACCAGATGGCAGCCTAGTGAAAAGACAGTTTCCAGGGTGATTTGAATCTTTGATGATTTTGTCAGCTCTGCCTCTGCATCGTTTGATGTAGATGTCCTGCAGAGAGGGGAGAGCCGACCCAGAGATACGCTCAGCTAAGCGCACAACTCTCTGCAAGGCTTTGCAGTCTTGACTGGAGCTGTTTCCATACCACACTGAGATGCACTGAGACAAAACACTTTCTATGGTCCCTGCATAGAAAGTTTTCAGGATTGTTGGTGAGACCCTGAATTTTCTCAGCTGTCGCAGATGGTACAGTCTTTGCCTGGCTTTCTTGACCTGTGTTTGGATGTGTGTAGTCCAAGTCAGGTCCTCGGAGATGTTTACGCCGAGGTACTTGAAGCTGCTTACTCTCTCCACAGGGGTCCCACTGATCATAAGAGGAGTGTAGGGCAGCAGGTGTCTCTTTCTGAAGTCCACAATCAGCTCTTTGGTTTTGCTCACGTTCAGAGAGAGACAGTTGTCCTGGCACCATGATGTTAGTCTCTCCACCTCATCCAAGTATGCGGTCTCATCATTGTTGGAAATGAGGCCCAGAACCACAGTATCATCAGCAAATTTGATAATAGATGTGGATCTATGAGGGGACACACAGTCATGTGTGTAGAGAGAGTATAGCAGGGGACTCAGAACGCAGCCCTGCGGGGCTCCTACGTTCAGGGTGATGGAGTTTGAGGTGAACTGGCCTACCTTCACCACTTGAGGTCTGCCGGTGAGGAAGTCTTGGATCCAGTCGCAGAGTGAGGTGTTTAGGCCGAGGCCTGTGAGTTTATTAGTCAGCTTGGTGGGGACTATGGTGTTAAAAGCTGAGCTATAGTCTATGAATAGCAGTCTTGCATAGTTCCCATTGCTGCTGTCAATGTGTGTGAGGGAGGAGTGGAGTATGTGTGAGATGGCATCATCAGTTGATCTATTGGAGCGATAGGCAAACTGAAGAGGGTCCAAAGTAACAGGGATGGAGGAGCTAATGTGGCTCTTAACAAGTCTCTCAAAAACCTTCATGACTATAGATGTGAGGGCCACTGGACGATAGTCATTCAGGCAAGAGGGTTTACTGTTCTTAGGCACAGGGATGATGATGGATTTTTTAAAGGAGGTGGGAACTACAGAGGTAGCAAGTGACTCATTGAAGATAGAAGTGAACAAACCAGCAAGCTGATCAGCGCATGATCTCAGAACCCGGCCTGTGATCCCGTCAGGTCCAGCCGCTTTCCTGATGTTCACTCTCTTTAGTGCCCTCCGAACCTCGTCCTCCGTCACGGTGATCACATGATTCTCGCTTCTCTGCCTGCTGCTTCCTGACGCGCTGCTCGGCAGAGCCGCGATGCCTCCGTTGCTTTCAAAGCGGCCGTAGAAGGTGTTTAATTCTTCGGCCAGCAACGGATCTGCTCTCACCTGCGCGGAGGATTTGCTTCCAAAGGCACAGATGGTCCTTAGTCCCTGCCACATGCGTCGAGAGTCATTGAGCTGAAAATGAGACTCAATTCTCTCTTTGTAGCGATGTTTGGCGGCACTTACAGCTCGTCTGAGAGCATAACACGAAGCTTTATATTCGCGCATATTCCCAGACAAAAGAGCCTCGTTGTATGCGGCAGTGCGTTTGTTAACCGCTTCACGGATTGATCTGTCCATCCACGGTTTCTGATTGGGGAAAGTCCTTACAGTTATTGTTTCTGTAGCTTGTTCGGTAAGTGTGTTTACAAAGCTCACTGCTACCTCCGTGAACTCGCTGACGTCAGATGAGCTCGCCCTGAACATGTCCCAGTCGACGTCATCAAGAGCCGACTGCAGCATAGCTTCAGAGTGGGAGGACCAACGCGTCACTTCCCTCTTCACCGGGGGTTCCTGTGCGAGCCTTTGTTTGTATTCCGGTGTGAGGAAGATGGCGGCGTGGTCAGACTTACCAAAAGCAGGTAGAGAGCGGGCCTTGTAGGCGTTCTTAAACTGAGAGTAGCAGTGATCCAGTGTATTCGGTCCTCTGGTTGGACAGGATACATGCTGGTGAAAGTTCGGCATGACCTGCCTGAGGTTGGCTTTGTTAAAATCCCCTGCGATGATAAAGGCAGCGTCAGGATGTTGGTTAATGTAGCCGCTGATCACATCGTGAAGTTTAGACAAAGCCAAGCTCGTGTCTGCCTGTGGAGGGATGTAAACGGCAGTAGCGATGACCGCGGAGAACTCGCGGGTAAATAGAATGGGCGGCAAATAATGGATAGATGTTCCAGATGAGGCGAGCAGGATCGCGACAGAGAGGAGATATTCCTGGGGTCACACCATTTCTTGTTAGTCATGAAACACACACCACCACCCTTGGATTTACCAGCCTCCGCTGTTCTGTCCATCCGTAAAACAGAGAAGTTGTCAGACGGCGTTACAGCAGTGTCCGGAACCGAGGGCGTGAGCCATGTTTCAGTCAAACAGATGATGTTACAGTCCCTTATGTCCCGTTGGAAACTAATCCTGGCTCTAAGATCGTCCATCTTATTATCCAAGGATTGGACTTTAGCGAGCAAAAGGCTCGGTAAAGGAGGACTGTGAGCCCTTTTCCTCAATCTGTTCCGAATCCCAGCGCTTTTTCCACGGTGTTTTTTGTTCCGTCTCCTGTGTCCTTTGTTCTCCGCGTTCCGAAGAATCTCAAGAGGCCACGATGGATTCGGTGATAAAGTGTCCTGAACCAGGTTAGTGAGGCGGTTTCCGATGTCCAAGAGTGCACTTTTGTCATAGGTGATCAGTGCCGACGTTATGTGTGTAAAAATAGAAATCAAAAGTAAGTAAAAAAGTAAATAAAAGCATAGTCTTAGCGGAGCGGCCCGGACGGCAGCCGAACATAAGAGATCAGCATCATTGTATCGTCAAAATAACTTGCAAGCACAGCCATGAGTAGGCCAGAAGCTGCTTTCCATTACACAGGAATGAAGAATCACTTGACAAGTGAGTTGAGGGTGGAGATTCCTCCAGGAAGGCCGAGGTCCCCTGCAATTGAAGGATGGGCCCAAACTTTGCAGATTCCAGAGCCATTAACCAATCAGGTCTGGCAATATGGTGTGACAGAGTGAGCACATCATGGGCCGCTGCGACTCACATCCGTTATGCATTGAGACTGGCCAGATCTAAATTAGAGAGCCAATTAACTCTGCTAATAGCCCTCTCCAATTTAATCTGGGAGACAATGGGGGATTGAAGACGATGCTTTATTAAAGACGGGAGCTCACACAATATCCTCTTTCTGCTACGATTCGGAGGGCCTCCACTCGCTGCCTTGTTTTTGCTTCAATTAGCCCACCGCCTCCCATGATTAAGTGCCTATAATTATTTTTCAATTAAGGCTTTGATCTGCAGTGTACTGTAAACAGCTTCTTGGCACGACAGAAAGAATGAGGATGAGACAGTGAATTTGTTCCCTTTCTGTTTGGCGTTGATGGGGGTGCGGGAGAGATTATGTTTGCAGCGAGGACCCTCTGGGACGGACACTTCCTCTGTGCAAAAGCTGATGAAAGCGCAGCTCGGATTTAGTACGGGCTTTAAAGTTGGCGTTTCCTGAAATTTCCAGGTTTGAGTTTGTTCGGGAATATGAATCATGCTAATAAGAGGATCTAGCTCGGTGGTCGTATTGCGCACATGCCTCGCAAATTGCAGGTCCTGGTTCAGTCCCTGGCATCTCCATGACAATACTCACGACTTGCAGTAAATTAGACTATCCCGATTAGCAACTAATCCTGAATACACAGCACTTGCAAACTGCAGCAGTGAAGGTGATGTAACTCACTGGAAAGGTTGATGCTTTGAACTGTAAATCGCTTTGGATAAAATGTGTTAAATGTTAAATGACAAGTGACCAGTAAATGTGTGCAGATTTTTAGCCAAGGAAAAATAGCTTCTGCTCTCTGAACATTTAAAGATACAAAAGGCTTAAGGAAAATCTTTTTTATATGATTTATATGTTAATTGCATATATGGATACATTACACATAGTGCATATGCAAATGAAATAACCAAAATCTCAACAACAGACACACATCCACATGTCCATGGACAGTTTTTTCAACAATCAATCACCATCAGTATTTTAGATTAAAAAAAAAAGTATATTATATGTTAATGTATAAGGGAAAGTGCAATTTAGAGGTTTTTTTTCCAAGTTTCTCATAATTTTAAACAGGTTCTGCCTTTAGTTGATTTTAAATAGCCCTTTTAAGTTGATTTAAAAAAAATGTTCAAATGTCATTTAGTCTCCCAAAAATTAAGTAAGTATCATAATTAAGCAAGTGTATACTTTACAGTAATGTTAAAAAAGCACCAAGCACAAATGTGTTAAATAATTTGTTAATTATTTAGATTATTATTTTACATGACTTCAAGTCAACTGCTACATTAAAGGAACAAAAACAGCTAAAACAACGAAAGCTCTTCTAGTTATTTGGTGTAAGTTTTAATAAATTTAATATTACAAGTTTGTTTCTAATGCCTGATGAGAACTATTATATTGTTTTCAAATAGGCTAAAAAATAATAAAAATAAAATAAAATAATAATCAATCAAACAATCAATAAATCATTGCACAAGAACCCAAGACAATTTGTAGAGTTGGGTTGATGCATGTACTGTATATTAAAACCACTGCACAGAGGTAGATTTATACAACAGTGCTCTTTCCTTCTTTCCTCGGCACACCAAAAATACAAAAAATATCCATACCACAATGAAATGCAAACATGTACTCCATACAAATCTGCAATAATCTTTAAATAAATAAAAATAAAACACACACACACACCTTTCCCACACTTCAGTGATTTAATCTTAGCTCTTTATCAAGATGATTTTGTTACTGCCTGCCTCAACAGATTTCCAATGAATTCTCTTCAGGTTTCTACAAACTGCTGTGTGTTTCACTAGCGGTTATGTGGGTGAGATTTACAGGGTGACACTGAAGGGGTACTTACAGTAAGCTTTTGTGGGGCCACATACAACAAAAAAAAGTTGGGAAACACTGAGTTAAACGTGTGTCCTCTATACCTCCACACTGAATCAGCCTTCCTCTGCTGCGTTACCTGTGCTGGAGGTGATCAAAGAGAGGAGGCTGTGCCGAGCAGGATGACAGGCCGGGCTAATTATCAGTATAGCTGCAGGGATTAGAAGCGATCAGTGAGGAGGGACGGCATTCATGGGGCGGTGTGGTAGTGACAGCTTGCTTTGTGTGAGAAGCTTTAACTACTAGGCCTCACCACACCCTCCAGGCCCATTCTGACATCATGGTGCAGAGTCATGAAGAAGAGCAGAAGGGAAATACTGGCCATTGACAGGGGACGGTTTCAACATCGCCAACGGATCTGTGAGTGAGTGAACAGCCATATATCAAAGTTAGAGAGACAGATAAGTAGTGACACAATGGGTGGGGTTTAGCTAGAGTAGTTATGTGGTTACAGATATGGGAGTTAAGACCTCAGGTAACAGTGAAGAAAAGAAAAGGAGAGATTAAAATAAAGAAACGTTCAAAGCCTCTGGTTTTAACACAAAGCCAGAAACAGGGTGCGTCAGCATTCCAATACCTGCCTTCATTCAGAAAATAATTACTGCCGCCTGCAGAGGAGAACAGGTTTCTGGTTCACACTGAGGTTGATGGTGGTTGATATTTGTAAGGCCAAATACCCCAAATCCTCTTGTCAGTGTGCTATTGAGAACTTTGTATCTTTAAAGAACTGAATTTTTCCTCAAGGCATTGCAAAGAAACCCTGAGCGGGTGTTTCAGCTAGAGATTTAGTCAAATCCAAACGATTAGATGAAGGCCATCTTTAGGAATGTCATATTTTAATAAAAAGGTATACACACAATACTGATTTTGAAGACAGGTTCTATCAAGAGAAGCTATTATATATAATGAGAGAATAATAATTATAATCATAATAATAAATCTTCTGCTGAATAGAATACTATTAGACCTTTTATATATAATATATACATTTTAGATGACAGTAAAATATAGAATGTGACAAAAGATATCTATTTAAAATAACTTTCCATTAAGCAAAAAATCCTGAAAAAGAATGAAAATAAATATTTATTGGGCACCAAATCAGCATATAAGAATGATTTCTGAAGGATCACGTGACACTGAAGTTTGGAGAAATGGCTGCTGAATTTTTTTTGCTGAAAAATATATCACATTATTTTAAATTTTAATTATTCTTCACAATATTACTGTTTTTATTGTATTTTTGATCAAATCAATGCAGCCTTTCTAAGCATAAGAGACTTATTCCCAATAAATAAATAAATAAATCTTGCTGACCTCAAACTTCTAAGCAGTTGTATATGTCATGATTATGACTATATTTAAGGCTGCCCTATTGCTACATCATCACAGAACCTTTGGTGAGCATAAGAAACTTTGGTAACACTTTAGGATTATGGACCAATTCTCACTATTAACTAGTTGCTTATTAGCATGCATATTACTAGCATATTGGCATTTTGATTAGTACTTATAAAGCACATATTAATGCCTCATTCTGCATGACTATATTTTAGATCCCTTAATCCTACACCCCATACCTAAACTTAACAATTACCTACTATTAATAAGCAGCAAATTAGGAGTTTATTGAGGCAAGTTACTGGTCAGAACTGGTCCCCAAACTAAAGTGTGACCAAAACGTCTTTCAAAAATATAAAAAAAACATACCACCCACAAAATTGTATTGTATTTATATTTTAAACGGTATAGGGATAGAGTGGGGGAAAACGCCCCCCTACTATTTTTCCCAAAATAACCACAAGATAAAGTCAAGATAAATTTTTATTGTAACTATGGACTACGTTGACGAGAGTGATGTAGAAGTTTTCACCATGAAGCTTACACTGGTGATGTACCGGAGAGAAAACGGATTTCACATTAAATGATCTCATTTTCAGCAGTAAGAAAAAAAGTGTTTTAAAGCTTGTTGTTTTGTAGAACAGCACAGTTATATATGATATGAGAAAATATATAATTATATTTTCAGAATGACATAATTTTTTTCTCAAACATAGTGTGTGGGGTAAAACGCCCCCAGGGGGCAATGAGAAATTACTGTAGTTATTCTGTTTTGAACATTGAACTTTGTTTTTCCATCAAATGGATTCTAACTAGTTGGTTGAATAAAAATATTTGGACTTTATATTTAAAAATTACCTCAAGTTAGCATCAGGTAGCTAGTTAGCTTAGCTAGCCAGTTATCATCAGCTAACTTTTTTTTTTTTTTATAATGACTATTATAATTTTGTAATTCATAATTATTGATTATGTTCTTTTTTTAAGCTTAAACTGCCTGTACTGATTTTGCTGTAAATGTTTAAAGCAAATTGCTTTGTCAGACTGGGGGGCATTTTACCCCACCCATGGGGGCGTTTTGCCATAGGTGGGGTAAAACGCCCCCTTGGCACAAATTAAATTTTTGTTAAAAATCTTGGTTTATAAATTGGTTTATAATTTATGTCATTGTCACTAAAACTATGATAACTTTTCTGAACACATTTAACTTTTGTTTCACTGAAAAAAAATGACACAATCCTTAAGGGGGCGTTTTCCCCCACTCTCTCTCTATATATATACAATATAAAAAATTAAAAATAAACATTTTATGTTTTTGAAGACAAATTATGGAAGCCCATTTCCGCCACTGAATAAAAAATAAAAAGGTAACTTAATTGCGACTTTGAATTCTGACTTTTTTTCTCATAATTGTGTGATACAAACTCGCAATTCTGACTTTTTTCTCAATTGCAAGTTAAAAAGTCGTAATTGTGAGCAGGGGCGGACTGGGACAAAATTTCAGGCCGGGAAATCTCACACTCATCCAGGCCATCCCATACACCCACAACAAATTCTGAAACATGGACAACCCTATTAGCCTATTTGTATGACCATCACATAAAAAGGAGTCTAAGTCTTTAGTCAGGGCCGTGGAAAATAATTCAACCCAGGCTCATTGGAAATACGTGTCTCTACATACATTTCTGCAACACCGTAATTATGTACCTTGCAGCACGTTTTGCGGCAGTTTCAATGTGAAATGTCCAGAGAGTGGGGCTAAAACACGTTTAATACGTTTTTATTACGTTTTTATTACGTTGGTACAGGCACGTATTGCAGTGTTTTTATTATGCTGCTTGAGGTATGTTTTACCACCATTCATAATTCAAATATCCGGTGAGTGTCGCTAAAGATTAAGCTCTATGAAGTTGGAAGTATCCCCTTCACCAAACCCAAACCTAAACCTACCCGAAAGTGTTAACAAATGCAAAAGTAATATAAAAACGTATTCGCTGATGCAGCCATGCTATTTTGCCTTATGCAGATTTGAGCTGTTTTGTTGAACTGTAGTTTGACGGGATTCGTACCGGAGCTCTTCATCACCCAAGTGCAACGCTGTATCGCGTGAGCTAACGAGTAAACTTACTGAGTTGCAAACTCATACATATGAAGCTGTATTTTTGCTTGAATGGAACAACAGCTACGCTAAATATGTCTCTTTGTTTCTCTGTTTCTGCCACGGGATCAACATCCCGTGGTAACTAGGAATTACACACGCTTCAGTCTGGATCCAGCCCTTAAATGATCTGAGATGACCAAACACCTGAGAAGAGATGATGCCAACCCCTCATACCCCTTTTCCACCAAGGCAGTTCCAGTGCTGGTTCAGAGCCAGAGCCTAGTTTCAAACCGGTTCTTTGTCTTTCGACACCCAAAGCACCAGCTCCGAACCAGCAAAAGCGGTTCGTAAGTAGCACCAAAACATTGCTGGGCTAGAAGGAAGAACCGCTTGCGTCAGGGGCTGGGGGCGGGGTTACCGTGAACAACAAGAAACTTTGGACCACCATATTTGAAATAGCAGCTAAACACGGACACGTTGGATTCGCTGTGTTTGGATGCCGATGTAGGTTCGCAAAGCCATGAACGTCAATAACAACACAACGTCCGCCATTGTTGATAGTTTGTTTGGGCTTGTTCGGGATGGATCGGCGCTACGCGGACCGTTCGGTGCGAGGCATCGAGGTGCTGCGGGAGCGACTGGAAAGCTGACGGCTCTTTATGCTTTTGGATCGCTCTCGCGGTGCTTTAGTGTGTTGTGTGCCGATCGATCTGAGTGGCGCGATGCACCTCGAACAAGTCTGTTGTGTTTGGCGCTGCCGCGCTAGTGAAACGGAACATGAAACGTATTCAGTGACGTAAGTCCTGGCTCTGTATTGGCTCTCTAGCCTGTGGAAAAGCAACCGGTTCTTAAAGGGCTCGCCAGTCGAACCAACTAAGAACTGGCAGTAGCACTGGCTCTGAACTAGCACCTGGTTCCTGCTGGTGGAAGGGCCAACCTCTGATCCCCCAACAACATGCAGAATTAACAAATTTTGCCATAAGTTCATATATTAAGTTTCTACAGTGTATAAATATATTGTAGAAACTTAATTTCCTGTAAAGCGCTTTGCAACGATTGTATCGTAAAAAGCGCTATACAAATAAACTTGAATTGAATTGAATTGAAGCTGTATATGTGACGACAACGTTCAAAAGTATCAGTTTTCAAATCGTGCAGGTCAGGATGTTAAAATTGTTTAGAAGTCATAACATACCATTCTGCAAGTAACTGTGAGAAAATAATCAAAACTGTTCCTGTAAGTCATACTTCGTGTGAAAAGGAATAAAAGTTGTCAGAGTTTTACTGCCTCTAGTGTTGATTTGCAGGAATGTATGTAGAGACACGTATTTCCAATGAGCCTAGGTTGAAATAATTAAAGGTTCTCTTTTGAACTGCACCTTCACTTCACTTCACTTCCCTTTTCCTTTTCTTCATTTTCTCCAATATCTCTGTCACTCCCTTTTTTCTTGTACCTGTCACTTCTTTACCAGCAGGTCTACTGTTATTAACAGAACTGTGTTTACCTTGTTGCAAAACAACCACCTCATTGCAATTTGTTTGCACATAATGTTATTTCTCTTAAAATGACTTAAATACCCAATATTTAACAAACCTTTAATTCATACAAATATATTAAAACAAATTTTCTAAAGTGCCTAAATGCCAAACTTAGTACATTGAAAATCCTAATACTGAACACACTATTGTATTTTTGTAAAAAAATAATAATAATTAAAAAAAAATAATAAAAAAATAAAACACAGGGTAGCGGGCCAAATCAGCGTCAGGCCACCGGGAAATGTCCCGGTGCTCCCAATGGCCAGTCCGCGCCTGATTGTGAGATACAAAATCTCAATTCTGACTTTTTTTCTCAGAATTGCGAGTTTATATCTCACAATTCTGTGAAAAAAAAGTCAGAATTGTGAGATAAAAAGTCGCAATAACCTTTTTTTTTTTTTTTCAGTGGCGGAAACGGGCTTCCATACAAACTTGCCAGGTTACTAAGGAATGCCAGACATCTTTTTAAGCGATAGCTGAATTTATGTAGGTTAGACAAATACAAATCAGCTAACTCTGTACATTCCCTTTCATGTCTTAAAATGAAATAGCTTTGGTGTTATCAAGTGCACTCCTTAGCACAAGGATATAAACATCTAGCCATGCATCTAATGTGCTATTTTATACACATATAAAGGAGAAGACATCTAAACTAAGAGAGAACATGAAATATGATGAAATATACATCAACAGCACCCCTATTAGATGCCCTTTAGAAATGACAGTATAACGCCTTATTTATAACATCTGGAAACTGAATGAAGAGAGAATTTCTCACCAACCAGCCTTTTCTATGGAACTGATGAAAAGAAGCCACTTAACACCATCAATTAATTGCCAAATGCAGGCAACATTACAGATGCTTTAATGACATGGCATCATCTAGCATGAATATAGCCAATGTACACAATACTACACACTGCAGTTTATTTATATCACAACCATATTGTGACATCAAGGCATTGAGGTATTTTTTTAAACAAAAATAAAGTAAATATGAACTAAAAGCTGGAATAGGAAAGCAAGCATAAGGAAGTAAAAGTGGATCCGAGTGAAGTAAAGTAAGAGGAAGTGAGGGAGAACGAGAGATCAGAGAGCAATAATGTAATATCAGCCAAAGAAGAGAGGCTCTTTAAGGGAGAAGTAGAGATATTGGCGGCGCTTGTGCAGAGGTGAGGGGAGGGGAACGGGGTTTGGATTGTGTCTGAAACATTTTGTATGACCTCCTCTCTCGGCCATCCATCAGAACGGCTGGCTCATTATTCTAACTAGCCGGCTCTTTTCTTCTGTTGCAGGATGCCATCAGTAGCAATCTGCATGCCAATTATCGGCCAGACCCCCTGATACCCCCGTATGAAAATGATCTGTCAAAGAAAAAAAAGAAGGGGAAAAAGGAAAGCGAAAAGGTTTTTGCACCATAGCCCCAATCTCTCCCCTCCCCTCATTTTCTACTCTCTCTTTCTCCTTCACTCTCTCTCTCTCTCCCTCCCTGTATGGGCAGTGACAGGGCTTCCTGGAAAATTAATCTATGGAGAGTGAAGAGAGAGAGGGAGTAAAAAAATTATAAATGTAGCTATTCTTCGTCTTCAGCCGGCTCAGCTCTTGGGCTCCGCAGGGCAGGGGGAAGTGGAGAGGGTGATAATTGCAAGAGAGAGAAGGATGATAACAAAGGGATACTCTTCTCCCCTTGAATGTTAGACTAAGGGCAAGGGCAAGTGGGCCAGCTACAGCCATCTTTAAACGCTTTGTGCCCTTCCAGGTATACTCCTTTCATTCGGCTATCAAATTACAGATGGGAATCCAACATTATGTCAATGTTCTGATTGAGCTTCAGTAAAACTTCCTCCCGACCTGCATGCACTGAAATGTGGAGGGCCAAAATACATAATAAAGATGTCAAATAATGATGATCTCTGTACTAAATCAGCAATAAAGATCACAAGGAAAAAGTTAATGACAATGGAAAGACAAGTTTAGCTACTTTAACAGTGATGATAGACAAAATGACCAACTTTAAAGTGCCCCTATTATGGATTTTTGAAAATTACCTTTCATACAGTGTGTAACACTTAGAGCTCTAAGTGAATGAAAACATCCTGCAAAGTTTTAAATCTGAAAATGCACCGTGTATAAAGTTATTGTCTCTCAAAAGAAAGAGTCGACTCTGAATCATTGAAACGAGTCGTTTTTAAAACGAATCCCAAGCCGTTTCATATTGACATTAACATGAAACATTAGCATATTGCCTGCCCACTTGTTGGTCTTTTCGCGTTGGTCTGAATGAAAATGCAAATTCATTCTTTGCCACTAGGTGCTGCTTTTGGAGCGGTAAAAATAGCAGTTTCCCCGGTAACAGCTGTACACAAAGCAGTGCTGCACTCACAAACTCTGCTTCCCTTCCGAGGGAACTATGGTCGCTATGGGGAAACGCCTTCAGCGTGACCGGTGTCTGAAACATACATCTAAACACGACAATAACATTGGCCGGCGACAGCCTATGACATCATTACCCGGCACGACCACAGTATAAAAGGGCGCCAGGAGAACTCGTCATCCTCTTCTTCATCTTCACTGACCGTTTGTTTATGTTAGCATGAGCTAAGTGCGACTAGGAGTGCATGTTATCTCACCAGAGGCTTTGCTCTGATACCCGCAGTTTCACACGGCTCGCGTGTTGTGTGTGTGTTTGTGGTGAAGAGCAAGCGCTTTCAGCTCTTGAGGGGGTTGGACACGCTCTGCATTCATTGCTTGCGAGGGATAAGCATGAATTGAACGTGCTGGACTCACGAGGAGATGGTTTGTGCTCATCGTGATGCATTTGCGGGTCTACTGAGGGGGAGGTGAGTACTTCACCATTTACCCGAGTTTATAGATAGCGTTTGAAAGTGCGTTTGTGTGTATAGTGACGCATTCGCGGCAGTGGTTTCGGTTCTCGCTTGATTTCCGAGGTAATCTAGCGCGTGGGCGGAGCATGTTTGACTCCCACGGGAGCTGAATACATGCTGTGGCGTTGCAGTTGCAGTGAGAATTGTCTGCCCATTGCCCGCGATTCGTGGTTGATAGGCAGAATATGGAAAGGACCTGACGGAAATTTTTCCCTATCAGTAATTTCTTTCTGTTATATAGTAATTGTATAATGTGGATATCTGTCTGCAGTTATCGGACAGACGATTTATATCATGTCCTTATCATAAAACCACATTATACTGCACTCTGCCTTTACTTTCATTCAGGGTTGTATAATTCTCTGTGCTCAAGTGTTGGCTTGCGAGCCTCCTTGATGCCTGGCCCTGAACTGAGCTGATGCTCCTGTACCCACTGTCGGGTGTAGTAGAGTATCATGCTCTCTGGGGTGCCCTGAAGCCACCATCCCACTGACGGTCCGGACCCAAGTGTGAGTATGATCCATTTAATTTCTCTATTGCTAGTTTTATGTGGACTCACTAACTAGCTTTTCTCTGCAGCGCTACCTGGTCCTGTCTTTGTACCTCTGACTTTGTTACAGGGTTAGGACCTCTGCGAGCGCCTCCCCTGCGGAAGTCAGAGCCCCGTGCTGTACGACTGATTGTGGTAATGGTCTCACCCGTCGGTATTGGACCCAGGCTGGATGATAGCCCTATATCTTCGGCCTCATGCTTGCTGGATCGTGTGACCAAGTTGCTAGGCTTCTGCGGGAGCCTCCTTGGTCATCAGGTCCTCAGTATAGCGCTGGAACCTCAGGACTCGCGGGTCCTCCATTCAGATTGAGCTTTTTCGGAGTGTAACGCTTCGTATGGACGTCAGGCCTCCCTGACGTCCTGGCTGGGTGTTTGCTTTGAGAAGCTGTCCCGGCCAGGATGTACGAATCATTTCTCACCCCGAGGGGCCTCCTGAGATTTGAGTAGTTCATTCAACCATCATGCACATTCTCTGAGTTACAGCCCCTCTCGCTGAGGCGTCGAGTGGCTTCACTCTTTAACTCCACTCTGCCCTTATGGTTGAACCAGTGAATCGCCCTTCTGGGGAGTGGGCTTGAGTACACTGCTTTCCCTGAGGTATGAGTGAAATGTGTTTCTGCGGAAACCCTTCCTGACTGCCTTGGCCCTGAGGGGCGATAGCTCTTTGTGCATGAATGGTTTGTTGGGTCCCGCTGTGCTACAGGCTCTTTCGGGTCTGGTTAAACGGGGCCTGCTCTCTATTGAGATAGAGAGCATTAAACTATGTTCAGCTGTAACAGCTGATGATCTCTCCTCTCAGCGTTGCTTTCTGGTGGAGCTAGGAAGTGCTCCCCTCACTGCGAGGGTTAGCTATGAGCCTATCGCTCCCAGCTGGGCGATGAGGGTCCACCTCAGCTTGAGAGCTGAGAGTGCTGCTCCTGAGAACTCCATATGCAACCATACCAAGTTGTTAGGCCCGTCCCTGTCGCCTCCTTGGCCGGTTGTCTCTATGGTGTGGCCCTGTTGCTCCCTGTTGGAATGTGTGATCCCTTTTTAAGCTGGATCCCATTTCTAATTTGTGGTCTATCTGCTCCTCAGACATGACAGAGATCCACCCCCCTCACTGTGAAGGGGTCTTTTAGGAGCTCGCCATCATGACATGCTCCTTTAACCTTCATGCAGGTTCTCTGAGCTAGAGCTCCTCTCGCTGAGGCGTTGAGTGGCTCAACACACTCTAAATCCATTCTGCCATTTGATAGGTGGTCAGGCCCGAAGGTCTTCCCTGTCATGCTGCCCTTATTGTCGAACCAGTTATCGCCCCTCCGTGGAGTGGGCTTGAGCACACTGTGTTCCCTGAGGTACGAGTGAGTGGTGTTTCCACGGAAACCCTTGATGAATGATTCGACTTTGAGGAGTAGTAGCTTGGTGAGCATGGATGGTTGTGGGTCCCTTTGTTTATTCAGATCCTTCCAGGTCTGGACCCACACATGCTCTCTATTGAGATAGAGAGCATGAGACTATGTCCAACTGCATCAGTTGACCGTCTCTCTCTGGGCCCTGCTGGATTACCCCTTCTAATATAGCGCCGTCCTCTGATCAAGCTGAGAAAAGCTCCCCTCTCTGTGAGGGTTAGCTATGAGTCGCTTCCAGGGTGTGCTCTAGAGCCCGCCTCAGCTTGAGAGCCGAGAGCGTTGCTCCTGAAACTCCATTTGCAACAATACTGAGTTGTTAAGCCCGTCTCTGTCGCCTCCTTGGTCAGTTACCTCTATGTTGGGACCCTGTTGTTCCCTGTAGAAATGTGTGATTCCCTTCTAGCTGGATCCCATTTCTGATGTCCCATTTGGGATCTATCTGCCCCCAGACATGGCTGTGCTCCCCTCACTGCGGCGTGAGCACGCTCACTCCCTATGAGCACGCCACTCCCAGACTGAGCATTTGAGGCCTCCTTTTATCAGGTCCTCCACTCCTTGGAGCTCCATTGAGCAGCGGCCTCAGGTTGTTAAGACTCTCTCTGCCTCCCTATTATGCTTCTCTTTTTGGTGGTGAGCTTAGCATTGCTCCCCTCGCTTTAGAGGTTTACCTTTGAACATGCCAGTCCCAATTGAGCATCTGAGGCTTCATCTCTTTAAATCCTCCGCTATTTTGAGCTCCCGGTAGCAGTCGTGCCAGGTTGTTGGGTCATCTTCTGCCTCCGTGGCAGGTTGCTTACTGAGTGAGCTAGCTGTGCTCCCCTCACTATAAAGGGTTTCCTAAGAGCACGCTGCTCCTATCTGGGCATCTGTGAGCACGTGCTCCAGATTCTGTTCTGTGACTGCTATGGTTGAGCTGGCGATACTCCCCTCATATGGAGGGTTCTTTCTATGAGTTACGCCTTTCAATCTACATGTGCTCAGAGCACGCGATCTCTGAATTTTTTGCAGCTCCTTGAGTGTGCCACAGTCACGTAAGGTTCCTAGGCTTGTCTAATGACAGCTTCGGTTACCCCTTAAGAGACGGTACTTTAAATCAATGCTATGGTAATTGCACACGCTGGGCTTCTGTGCATTTTCTAAAAATCCACGTTGTGGTAAGTGTGCACGCTAAGCATTCTGCGCACTTTCTAAAAACCTGTATGGTAAGGGTTACGCGCTGTCAGCTTCGTTCCCTTTCTCTGAGTTGGTTTAGGCCCCGGTTTTCAACTTGGGCTCCACTCAACTTATGTATTGATGTTGATACATTCTGAGCAGGTGATTGCTACCAGGGATCTGTCGAGTCAGTTCCTTGAGCAAGCGCACTCAGATCTGGTGATAGCCCCCTGGGTGACAGGCCAGGGTATGGTTGGTTTTTAGACACCTGGTCTTATCCCCTTGAAGGAGTCTCTTTTCTGATTCCAAGCCTTTGAGCTCTGCCCTAGGCTCGGGCTTCCCGGCCCAGCCCTTAACAGGTAAGTTGTTTTGGGTATGCAGCTCAGGCTCTTGGCCGAAGGGGATAATGCCACTGACAGCCGTCAAGGCATCCTAGGGGCAACTCCCATGGCTATGGTAGAGTTGGTACTTAGTGCTCGCCGTGGCCTTTGGCAGGCACTCCCCTCAGCATGGCGGCGTGGGTATAGCATTCCCCATAGTGACCTCTAGAGGACGCAGTTCGAAGTTCCCTCGGAAGGGAACGTCTCAGGTTACGTATGTAACCATGGTTCCCTGAGAAGGGAACGAGATACTGCGTCCTCTAGTTCCCTTGCCATGCTTCGGACGCAAGCTTCAGACGAAGAAGCGGATGACGTGTTCTCCCGGCACCCTTTTATACTGTGGTCGCGTCGGGTAATGACGTCATAGGCTGTCGTCGGCCAATGTTATTGTTGTGTTTAGATGTATGCTTCAGACACCGGTCACGCTGAAGGCGTTTCCCCATAGCGACCTCTAGAGGACGCAGTGTCTCGTTCCCTTCTCAGGGAACCATGGTTACATACGTAACCTGAGACGTTTATCAGGCATTACCACTGATCTATATTATAGATCAGTGGGCATTACAGGCATGATGAAATGAAAACAAGTCAAATCGGACCAATCACCGCAGATTAGCGTCACGCAAAGGAGGGGTTGGAAAAATGAATCGTTGATCGAATCGTTTGGTAGTCGTTGTGCAAGTAAGGTAAAAATAAATGCTTATTATAAGACAATGAAACCTTGCATTCATATCAACCTTGTTGTTGGGGACTCCCAAAACCAAAATATTAACCTTTCATTACCCATAAAAGGGGCACTTTAATGTTCACAGCAGGGGTATTCAAATGAAGTTCCAAAAAGTCAAATATTATTTTTCAAAAACAGTCATGACTCACAAGGTTTCAGCAGCCAGTATAATGTTTGGAGATTTATGAAAAGAGGGTCCAAAATAGCCTGTGATTCATTGTAAATTTTAGGTATCACAGTGTAAAAACCAATGGTAACACTTTAGATTAGAGAACAGTACTCACTATTACCTAGTTACTTGTTAGCATACATATTACTAAAATATTGGCTGGTTATTAGTATTTATAAAGCACATATTATTGCCTTATTCTGCATGACCATATTCTAGATCCCTTAACCCTACTCCATACCTAAACTACCTACTATTAATAAGCAGCAAATTAGAAGTTTATTGAGCAAAAATTGTCAAGAAAAATAGCTATTTTTGTATTATTAAATTATTATTTATTATATATAATATAATAATATATAATATAATAATTAATATTAAATTTTAGAATTTAAAAGCAGCAATTCAGCTAAGTAAGTTTTGGCTTGGTTAGTATGTGGATGGGAGACCACCTTATCATGGTGCTGTAAGCATATGTTTCATGTTTTCTTGTTTGCATTTGGTGGATGCTTCTATCCAAAGTAATTTAGACTTAGTGCATTGGTGATATACAGATTATTAATTCATGTATTTCATGGGAATAAAAAACCCATGACCTTGGCATTGCTAATGTAATGCTCTATACTGCTTGGCTACAGGAATGCTTTCCAAGCCAGTTCCTGGAGACACACCAACAGTACAATTTTTTTTAAATCTTTCTAATCAAACCAATCTGAATCAAACTCATTAGATTGTTAGCAGAGAATCTAAGAAATGGATGGGTCAGAACAGGGAGACATCTAAAATATGTTCTGTTGATGAGCCTCCAGGAAGAGGGTTGGGAAAAACTGCTGTAAGACAAGGGTGTTTCCCTGTCTATGGCTTAAGACACTGGGATAGGTTCCCCACAATCCTAGATAGGACATGATATGGAGAATGGATGGATTCAGGGTCCAAATGAAATTAATCTGGGTTTGGATCTGCTAACTGGTGATCTCTGCATTACAACTTGGTGTTTCTGTAGCTCAAAAATACCGCTTTGAGCTAGCAGTGGCATGACGGGATTATTTCTCAGAGAATGTATGCAATAATAAAATGTATGCTTTGAATGCTAGGTAAATTGCTTTGATGAATGTGGCTGCTAAATGTACCAAAAAAAAAAAAAAAAAACTTTAAGTGTTTAATCACTGCAATTGTCACGAATCCTGGTCTATGAACTTCCGTTTACTCGCCACCAGAGGTCACTCGCTCACCACATGGACTCTTGCACTACACTAACTGTTGCACATCACCTCAGACAACAATTCCCATCATCCATTGCACTGACGACACACAGCTGTCACCAATCTCACATTGCTCTGATTACACAGCTGATCACACAATCACACATGCTTTATAAGCCTTGGACTTCCTCTCTGTCATTGCCGAGTATCGTAAGCACATATCGCTATTCTAGCCGATAGTTTCTTTACGGAGCCTGTCGTAGTTTTCTTAGTCTTTGTCTCAGTCATAGTCATTAATCTTGCCTTGCCTGTTTCGGATTGTGTTTTCCCCTGCCTGGATTATTATTGTGTACCTGGATTATCTCTCTTTGCCTTGCCCTTTTGGATACTGTTTGCCGATCGAAGACCCACGCTTGTCCTAAGATTACTCTTTGTCTTGCCTCATCTGTGACTGTTTGCTGTGTATCGACCTATGCTCATTTCTGACCATGTCTTTGAATAAAACCCTACAGATGGATCCACACATTTCCTCTGTTCCTTCCGTAACAGCAATGATCAGCAGGTTTCAGCACATATACCATTTTTGTCACAATATAACCATGTTTATTTGGCCTAAAATAGTGGGCATGATGGTTGTTGTTTACGTTTGTTTTTTATTGAGATTACTTGTACCACTTCTAAGCAGCTCTCCTAATCCATCAACACTCCAGTGATACACCTGCTAAGATCAGACATTTTGCACCAGACTCCACGTAGAGTGAATGGTCAGAGTCTTCTGTGGTTAAGAGAGTTTAAAAGTGAATGAGGCCATTGAAATCCTGTGTGTCAACTAATTTTCAGCATAGGGGACAGCCAGTAAAGCTAAGCCAGAGAACAGAGGCTACGGAGCTCCAGCGGAGAATCACGTTTTCTCTGTTTCCCTTTGTGCTGCATGTGTGTGTGCTTTGATTAAAGAAAGAAGAGGCTCTAAGCGTGTTAAGGCCATTTTGTCCGATTGTTTTCACACCCCCGTCCATATCCTCCCGCAAAGAAAGCTTGATATAGACGCCACAGTGGAGCAAAAGCAGTGTCTCTCTAACCAGGCTGATCTACCCAATCTCACAGAACAGAGCCAACACAATTTAACCAGACAAAGCCGGAAAGGGTCTTGTAAAAAATCTATTTCATCACGGTGTTGCTGTGTTTTGTAGGAGATGAACAAAATGCAGTAGGTGTCTTGAAGCAATTGCGAAGTAGGTAGCGCACCTGCTCGAGACATATAACAGTTGTTAGCTTATGGGGACCAGGGTTTGAATCAGACTTGGCTTATGACCCATTCCCCCACTTTCTTGTCTGCTTCTGCTGTCCTGTAAATAAGGGCTAAATAGAAGTCTTCAGACAGACCTTGCAACTGTGTCTTTCAGACAACCCTCTGAGGTTCTTTTGTCACATAAGTCTGTCTGACTGACCCAGCATGCTGTGCTACTGCCATCAGTTTGCACTCATTTAGATACAAAGCACTGCTAGGAAATCTCTCACTATATGTGACATGCTATGGCATTCCACAAGTTCTAATGACTTTAGGTATAGTCTCATTTACCATTTTAAGGTAAAATTCCACAGGTGAAATGTCATCATCTGAATAGTCAATCTGAACAATTTTAAATTTCACTTGAGGGACACCTGGGGTGATTCAAGGATTCAAGTTAGTTCAACTTTGAATACACAAATTTGTCACATTGACCAATATAGAGCTGCTTAGTTCAGGAATAATGTCTGAGTAAGTGGTGTCTCATGCATTACATCGAAAGTTTTGCTAACGTGACCAGACTTAGAAAATTGAAAAACTCACTCACAAATTCACATGATCGCTTGAGGTGGGGATACTGTGTAGATAAGCAACTCTGGCCCTCGAGATCCACAGAGTTTACTGTAGCTCTAACCCTAAACAATCACCTGAAAAAGCTAATCAATGTCTTCATGATTACCAGAAAGCTACATTTGATCAGAGTTTAAACAAAATTCTACAGGAAAATGAATGTCAAGGGCCAGAGTTTCCCATCCCTGGGCTGCGTCTAAAATAGCATACTCTCTGAGTAGGTACTGTAATTCTTTTGCACAAGTAATTATTTTGCAATCATTAAAAAGTCTGTTCTTTATGAATCAGGGCCGTAACCACCATAGACATTGCAGGGGACAATAATTAGAAATGGCCAAACTGTCGCCACAATATTTGAAATTCGTTTGCTGATTTGCTGCACTCTATTACACAGTGTTCTTGTTGTTAGAAAGACAAAATCTTTAAAAGTTACATTTTCATCGTGGTCTGTCTCAGTGGTCTAACAGTGCTCGTCAATGTCAAAATAATTTAGATGGCCAATCAAATCAAAGTTGGCAGGGTGTACCGTTCACAGAAGCAGAACACAAATTCCAAGCGTCAGTTTAAAGTTGAAAGAGAGTTGGAAGTTGCAAATAATTTAATATTTGTCAACTGTTTTATGATAGAAATGTTAAATGTCTGACAACTATATCCAGTGATGTAAACTGCTCAACTTTTTTCTCAAACATGGACATTCTGAGAGAGAGACAGAGTTGGTCTCACTGAAGTTGGTCCCCACAATGTGTAAGACATGGTTACGTTCTTGGTATGAAAGTGTGCCTGTGGCCTCATATGATAGTAAAGTGTCCACTGGATGTGCACTTCAGAATCTATAGTAGGTCATAGGGGACTGTTTTATGAATATTGAGAACTCTGACATATTTCATATGCAGCCCTGGGGTAGATTCATCCATTCGTTCTCCAAATGGCTTGTCCACTGTAGGGTCACAGAGATACTAGAGCCTATCACTTGGGCTGCAGGCAGAGGGAAACACATTGGACAGATGTCCACTACAGGGTGCACACACCCATTCACACCTACAGGCAATGTGGGGGGAACCAGAGCACCCAAAGGAAACCAATACAGAAAACATGCTCAGCTGGGAGTTAAACCAGGACCTTCTTCAGAATCAGAATCAGAGTGAGCTTTATTGCCAGGTATGTTTACACATATTTCTAAACATTCATTTTGCCATTAATTGTAAAAATCCAGTGAGAACAAACTGAGACAGACTAAATCCAGAAGAACTGTGGCAACGTCTCCAAGATGCTTCAAGAGACCTACCTGCAAAGCTACCTGAAAAACTATGCGCAAGTGCACCTAGGGCAAAAGCTGCTTTAAACGCAAAGGATGGTCACACCAAATGTTAATAAAAGTTAATAAGTTAAATAAAATAAGTTAATAATTTCGTTTAGTTAATATGTTAATTGATAAATATATTTTTGTTTTTTAGTTTTTGTTTTCAAAAACTTTTTTTGTTTTGTTTTTGACAGCATTCTCAATTTACAGCATTTTTACACAAGTGCCTAAAACTTTTAACAGTATTGTATCTTTGCAGGTAGGTCTCTTGAAACATCTTGGAGACGTTGCCACAGTTCTTCTGGATTTAGTCTGTCTCAGTTTGTTCTGTTTCTTCATGTCATTCCAGACAGACTGGATGATGATGAGATCAGATCTCTGTGTTGACAGACTCCTTGTGCAAACAAAATCTCACTGGATTATTACAATTAATGGCAAAATGAATGTTTGGAAATGTAAACTAATATTTTCTACTGACACACTACAGCAAAAGATAGAAATAACTGACTTAAAACCATTTTTAGCTGGTGAAAATACTAGTGTTCTAATAATTCTGGCCACCACTGTATGCTAAACATATGCAGTGAGATTTTTTCACTTGGAACAGTAAGCAACCATTTAGTAACGCCCTAGCAACTGCCGAGCAACCACCCAGAACACACTAACCCCACCCCACCCCCTTGCAACAAACTAGCAATGACCCAGAACAATGTAGCATCATAATATTGTAGAAACACAGAGACTGGCTATTTTGACTTGTGCCAGTGTACTGATAGACAGTTCAGTATCTTACTGTTGCAGCATATTAGCAAGCGCCACCCACATTTTCTTTAGGAAATATTTAGCTCTTTTTGCATTTATGTTTGATGAGGCTAATGCTACAGAGATTACACACTTCAACTTTGAAAAAACAGTTTAACAAAGTATAGGATATTGTCAGGGAGTCTCTGTCACTAGTCACCAGTCACGACTCTCACCTGATCAAGATCACCTCATTACTGATCACCTCACCTGCAGCCAGCAATCAAGCCACCTATAAAGTCCAACCTGGTCTCACAAAATTCCATCTAATGACCACGTTCCACTCAGTCACAGATCTTCCGGCCTACCGTGCACACCCTGAACTAACCCTGACGCTTTACCCGTACTTACCTGTGTCTCCTTACCACTAGATCCTCCGACGAACCTCCTACGTGCTCTCCTCCATTCCTGGTCCCCGATCTCCCACGAACCTGCAAAGACATCACTTCTCAGTATTCAGCTAAGACCTATTGGACTATTCGTAGTGCTTGCTACTCACCGGCCATTGCTCCTCACGATCTGCATCTCCATTCCTGTCAATAAACCTCTGTGTTATTTCACTTACCCCTTGTCTCCTGCCTGTGTGTTGTGACGGATATATAGTAGCCTACATTTCAGTACATTATAAGAGTAGTTGTGAAGCTTGGTAGTTTAGGGAGTTGTCAGTCAAAGATTGTGAAATTAAATGAGCAGTTAATCATATTATATAATTATTATTCCATTAGCATGGTTCATTATTTTATCAGCTAGCGTCTGCTCTGACTGGATTGGACTTTATCATTAGCAGCTAATGTTACAAATACTTGGTGATTCCAAACTGAAAGACTAAGTAGTCATTCTTCATCTGGACAATATTGCATTGTACTTTCACTCCATATTTCTGAAGCTCCTCTTTCTCTATCACAGTGAGAGGTTTGACACCAGACAGCACAGAGCGGGATGCATTTGAATATGGTAAGTGCAGTAGTCACGGCTGTTTAAGTGCTCTGAGTGGAAGAGCTGAACTCTCCCCCGGTCGCTGTTCCCTGAGGTAATAATTAACAATCCTGTCGCCAAGTCGTCAGCAGTCAATTACACCTCCTGCTCCCGCGATACATACGCAATGACTGCGAGCAAACACCACGGAGTGAGAGAGGGAGACAAATACTGGAAATTGAGATTATTGCAAACGGGGGGGATTTTGTATGGAGCTGAAGAGCCCAATGTCAGGAGGTGAACGGTGAACACGGGCAACCCGCCGTCCCCCAAAACATGGAGCTATTATAGTGGATTACACAGAACAGGGGACTTTTGGCGGGAGCGTTAATTGGAGCTCTGGATGGCGTCAGTTTCCAATTACTTTTAAGCTAGCCTACGGTTAATACAGTGACAATGGGCAATGGGTATGACATTCGGAGGAATTGAGCGATGGGGAGAGGGAGCAGAGGAAGTGGGGCTGTTCTCATTGATTTGCTGAGAGGAAGATGACAATGGTGGCTAACGCTGTGGTGACAGGCTGCATCTCATACTTACGTACTGCAGAGAAAAAAGTAAACAAGAAGAATAATAGGTGAAATGTATAAGATAGGACTGGTTGCAAGCAAGTTTATTTTCTGCACACAGTGTTCCATGGAAATACAATGACAATTTTCTTGCTTTCTCACAAACAGGCAGAACTGCTGTAAAAGGCTGGCACAGATATGAAGTGGAATCAGATGACACAATTTGATTTTCCTGGCAAACAACAAAAGAATCAGATTTAAATGGAAACACTGATGGCTATTTTAAAGCATTAATAATATCATTACATGCATATTGCACATTACTGATTATATTATTATTCAAAACTATTACGTCATGATTATAGGAGTGGTGTGTGTATGTAATTCATAATGTAAACATTACAATAAACATGTTGTTTACATGAAATACATTTTATTCTCCACATTTCTTGTATTATAAAAAAACGAACTATATAGCAAACATAATCAGTGGGTGAAAATAAAATATTTTAAAACTTTTTGCACTAGTTGAATTTTTCTACTAACAATGTCCACTAACAAATTACTTTAAAATATTTGTTTTTATTTGTTTTTTCTAAAAGTAATGAAAATTCACATCAGAGTGTAAAATCAACCACATATTGCATTATGTATTGAATTTAACAGGACATAAAACATTACATTTGAAACATTTTAGGCATATTTTTCTCTTTTGCCTTGGACACATTAGTATTTATGTATCCTAGATACACATATTTTTAGATTTGCCTAAATGATGAACAATAAAACATTATCTTCACATTTTATTTTATTTATTTTCTTTTATTATTTTTTTAAATCAAAAAACATATTTGTGGCAGAATTGTTAAGAGTGTCAAAAATAATGCCAGTATTGAAAACTGATATAATCTTAAAATATAAACCATTTTTACGCAATAAATATTTAATAAATAAATAATTTATTTCTGATTTGTTTGGTTTTCATAGTTTTAAACAATACGTTGTGATGGATTTTCATGAGATTGAAAGTCTGGTACAAGTGTAAAACTTCTAGAATATGTATTCATAAAATGCATTTGAAGACGGTAAACAGTTTCTAAATTTGTGATCTTAAAAAGAAGAAAAAAATGTATTGTAGGTGTTATGTTGCTCATTAGCAGACATATGAAATCTTCACACTTTTCGGGATTTTATGTGCTGACTTTGTTAGAAAATTTGCTGAATGATATATGTAAATTGTGTCATTCTTCATTTAAATCTGCTTATGGTTTTTGTTTGGTTTTTAATCTGCTAATTTTATACAACATTATAGCATGCAAAAACATCAGCTCACACAAGATTTTACCTTAACTTGGAGAATCATCAAAGCTTTGCCACTTAACCTCTTATTAAAGACTACTTCCTCTACTGATTAATGTACATCTATTAGCAGAATCAGTAATATGCCAAAAATACAGTTGTGACTGTAGATTACCTCCTCATCTCTGGATCTCTATTCTCCACATTCCAGTTAAACTGCATAACATGTTTGATTAACCCACTAATTAGCCATGTGACATGAGTTAGCGAAGGAGGAGACAGAGCTAAAGAGCTGGAACCGAAAGCCAGGAATCACACAACCCTCCTCTCTCTCTCGCTCTGTTCTCTTTTCCTCTTCCTCAGAGCTCCAGCATCAGTCATCCACTCCAGTCATCCCTCATCCCTTATTACCCCACTCTGTATGAAGGGCCTTGCTCAGGTTCTCACTTGAGTTTAAGTAGCTATTAGATTTGAATTATGAGCAGCATTGATGCACTCAAGCATATGGTCCTATCACATCTGCTCATTCGGTCTGTATAAATTACAGCTGTATGTGGGAGATGAATGGCAGCAGGCCAATGCCAGCTAATCCACACTGTGCTAACAGCTAGATGTACATACGCTAACTTTCTCATAGTTTTTTAGTGAGCTCAGCCATGTATCTCTTTGGCATGGACGTTTGTAGTTGATCACCTAGTATTGTATTTGTAAAAGGGACATTAAACTTGATAGATGCATATTTCCTGAACTTTTTAAAAGTGCTATTTAATGTTTTTCACCCTTAAGTCTAATTAAATAATTAATAAAGTTTTGTGCCACAACAGAACCATTTTTTCTCTCTTTTTGATTATTTTGTTGCTGTCTTTAAGACTCCTTTTCCATTGACACAGTCTTTACTCCTATTGGTTGTCGCTCCTGAAAGTCGTTATTTATGTGCTTCAACATTTAATAATAATGTTTATATAGCATTCAACATTTAATAATAATGTTTAGTTAAAATATAGTCAATACAGTCATTTACAAATCATGCACTACCGTAAAAGTGTTTTAAGGTCATGTAAACATATGGCACATATACAAGTGGAGTCAGAAATATTGTAATTATAAGATGTGAAAGTCGTATTTACTGTTAGGAAACTTATAAAAGGTGAATCTAGGATACAATTCTATGAATTCTAGATGATACATTGTTGAGTTTAAACATGGCAGAACTGATCTATAATGTAGGTTATGTCATATAATGCATCCATAATCTATATAGAGAGATATGAATAAACAGAAAGCAAGTTTGTAGGGAATGGCATAAAAAGGGAATAATTCAACTTTCACAGTTTGCTTTATGTAAGAAAAACATGATACCATGTTGTGATACCATGTATAAAAGTAAATGAATAATGAACCCTTTTCATTATTTTGAATTCAGATGTAATTATTTGGTTTGTTTTATTAATGTAACTCATTTAGTATACACTGCTGTTCAAAAGTTTGGGATCAGTAAGATTTTTTATGTTTTTTTAAAGAAAAATTACAATTAAAATATTATAGAAATATTATCGCAATTTAAAATAATGGTTTTCTACTTTAACAAACGTTCAAATAGAATTTATTCCAATGATGTAAAGCTGAATTTTCATTAGCCATTACTCCAGGCTTTAGTGTCACATGATCCTTCAGAAATCATTCAAATATGCTGATGATTTATTATCGGGAAGGTTTGTGGGGGGGGGGGGGGGGGGGGGGGGGGGTCATGCGGTCAGAACGAGACGTTTTGGGATTGGGAAGGACGTTTTTTTAATTCTGCACGTTATAAGTTTTAGTACAATGAACACTTTTAACACCCTCATTTATCATGAAAGATACATGACATCTTAAATCAAATATTGCAGCAAGTACACGAGATGCAACTTATAGCAAATAAATGAAGGTAAGACCATCACCTTTTGGCTTCTTTTTGAGGATACGCTTTCATTTAATCTTGATGAAAAAATGTCATTCTTCCCTACCTGATGAACATCATAAATTCTAGAGACTCACAGAGGTGACTAATTTGTTTCTTTTCTCTATTTTTGTAAAACTGTGTAATCATTCAATACAACTCCTTTACAGAGAGCAGTATAATGGAGTCGTTTTTGGCAAAGGATTGCAGAGTCTCTCGGTTTCCTAGGTATCACGTCAGCCTGCTTTTTGATCCAGCCTACGCCTATTGAGCACTACAGAGAGAGTAATTACTGCCTCCATTGAGTGTCTCATTTCATCCGCTATAATCTTTTTCTCCATTAATGTATTATTAGTTGGATTTGGTACAAACAGATTAAGCAGGGGGCGAGAAAGGCAGAAGTCATTTGTTAATTGCACAGGCACCTTTTATTTGGCTTCTTTCCCCACTCAAAGTAAGTAAGGCGTGAAGAATTCCACCGCTGAGTTTGTACTGTAGATTAGGGCATGGGGTTAGGCGAGAAGAAATGAAAGAGAGAGAGACTAGCTGAATGGCAGAATATTGCTCCAGTCTACCATGTCTTAGTTTCATTGAGATTCAGATTTTTATCAAATAATGAATTAAACCTTGATTTTCTGTCTACTCAGCAAAGAGAAACCCAGCAGTCTGTGGCATCATTATTTTTATGATATTTCAAGGTCTGCTGGAAAATTTCTAAAGGTGTTCAAATATATCTGCTGGAGTACACGCATGTAGCTTTTTCCATTCTTTATTTATTTAATTTCACGAGGGCCCGGAATTGGCTATAGAACGCGTTTGACATGTGCATTCCTTTAATAATTCATTTCCGACCCCTCCTCTTAAGATCATACGTGTTTAGACATGGTCTCTGTGGATACCTGGCTATCAAAGAGAGGGAGAGAGCGGGGAATAGCAAATTAAACTCCATCAGCTAATGTGTTGTCAGGTAATGAAATAACAATCTGACACCCACTCATATTGAAATGCAAAAGAGGGGTCTCACCATTACCCTGGCAATTTATCATAAAAGGCGGTGAATTTCTACTTAATATACATGAGGTCTGCGAGTTATTATGGAACTACACAGTCTAACAAACTTCTCAAAGTGTACCCACAAAAGGGTCAAGCATATTATTTTCACTTGCATCATATGTGGATGACAAAATGGCTTTCTGGAGAACTGAAAATCGAGTCTCACTTTGAACATGCTACAGTCTATTCTTCCTCCATACAATGCTCTCTCTCCTTCTCTGTCTTTTTGTGGATGTTTGGAATGAGAAGCAAGAGAGATAGATGTGTGTATGTGTGTGCGAGTGCGTGTTAACTGGCGGTATCAGTGGGAAGGTGGAAAAGGCTATTTCCAGTGCTCTAATTCATCTCTGCCAACAAAGTCTCCAGGCTTTGCCTCTCTCAGCTCTCCACCTTTCTCAAATGTGGCTTAGTACTTGTTGTACCCTGTTCACCTTGTTTTTCTGCTCCTTGGGGTATTGGGTCATTTCCCTCTGCCATTCTACATTTTTCTCTCTTTTTTCTTTTTCTTTTTTTTTTGTGTGTGTGCATATTGCTCTCTGAAGCAGAGGAGAAATGCCCTCAACCATTAATGTCAATTGGATAAGTAGCACTATTACAGATGGAGGGAAAGTTTCACCATCTATGGACAAAACAACCTTAATAATAACTTTTCACTTTTGGAGTGACACAAGGGAAGAAGAATATGTAGGGTAACATGTTCTATGACACATTTATGTGGCCCTGTAATATATAGGACATATTGTGGAAAAAAATTATGATAATCTACAACCTTTCAAATATCCCCTGATTTTAATATATGGGTGTCTTCAGTCACAACTATGTTCATTGCTATAATACTATTATAATACATATTATAATATTATTTTTATATTAACAATATTATTATAATACTGTTATATTATTTTTGTCACTATTTTTGTGAAAAAAAAAATAGAAAAAAAAAATTAAGATATAAGATTTAGATTTTCTAGAAATACATTCATATTTACCTGACTTAGTGGGGTCACACTCAGGGTTGAGTGTCTAAAAGAAAAATGGTGGACAAAGCAAATGCAACATAATACAGCTTAAGCTGTTCTTAATGTCTTTCTGTGCCTGTCACAGTTGGAGGGTGTTTAGTCCTGCATTGTTTACCATCAAACAACCTCTAATGAAACAGCCCACTTCAGTATTACTGAAAGCCGCTATATGAGGCCTTAAGGGAGGGTGGGGGGATTTTTCGTTTTCATAGTCCAGACTGAATTTCACTGTAGACTGAGAGCTGTCATATCAATCTGTGGGGCATACCGCTCTATGCTAATGTATAATTTATATGACACATTTTTACTGCAGCTGGCCATAATGCCATTATATTATTTGAATGTCTTGGGCTTCCCTCTGGAGACCCCCTATACAAATCAGGCCTGTCTCTCACCACGCAGGGCCAAAGATTAATGACAAACGTGGCAAGGACAAATGAGAGCGCCTGACAATATCTTGCAAAGTTTTGCATATGAACTGCCTCAGAAAATATCCTGAAGCCCAGAAACAAAGGCACATGTTCTTGAATGGCCAAGGATGACCCCCACTCCAAAAAAAAAAAAAAAATCACAAGGATAACGCTTCAGTTTTCTTTTTCTTCCAGTTTTCTCCTCTGTGCCTTTGTCTTATGTGCATGAAATTCCCCAATTCCCCCAAAATTCCCCAGGTCTATAATATCTGGAGAGAGTGATATACATTCCAATTCCTTTCAATGACAGTTACTTGGCTGTTACAGGAAGTATGCTATTTGGAATCTACTATCTTTTCATACTCTGCAGCCAGTTTAACTAATCACTCTTGAACCACAGGAAAAGGATGTCATAAAACATTAATTCGCTGGTACCAGAATAAATCATGCACTAATAGAACTAGATCGACAATAACATAAAATATTTGGAAATTAAATTTTGCCAATTTCAATTACAGTATATCACAATACGTGAGTAATTTTAATGGTCGTCCACAAACAAAGATGCTTTTTGCAGCCAAATGGTATAGTTACAGCATCTACCAGCAGAGGGACGTGTTAATCAGCCAAACCTTAACTCACTGATCAAGACAGCTGTTAAAAGAAACATAACATACGCAATCACAGACCTCCACAATCAAAACAAATGTATGTCATCATCAATGCCAAAGTTCACTCGGCAGCCATCTTGGGAATACACTCGGGCAGATATTTTTAGTCATGCTAATTAACTGCTAACTAATAATATGAATAAATATCAGTATCTCAAAAACTGCTTGCCAAACTCACATTTCAATAACATTTTATTGAAAACAAATCTGACATGAATATCATCACAAACTTGTTTTAACGGCAAGAACTAGCTGATTAGCAATTGGCTCTTTTTCTGTTGTTGTTGGTGTTGTTTTTAACAGGCAGGATTTCCTGTACTAGAGCTGTCATATTGGTTGTTCCAGTTTCTCCTGTTCATAGTAATGCAAGTGGCCTGTCAGTATTTAGACTGGTCAACAGTAACAGCTTTAGTGCTTGTGGCAAGTGGCATGTGTCCTTTTTAACAACAGGGAAATATGTGGAAGGGGTGCGTTGATGACAGTGGAATGACAACAAGAGCAATGATTGTCATCTACTGCCAGTGGCTCTTAAGATGGATGGCTGCGCCGCTGTGCTGGCAAGAAGCTGTTCACTTCCATTTCCATCCTGCTGAAGAGTCACAGCTGATTAAAATATCCACACTGCTCATTCCCATTAACCATCCACTCATTTTCCACCCAACCTCAGCCCTGCTCTCTCAATTAAAGAGCCCCTGACCATATTAATGGACCCAGCAAAACGACAGCACATGGAATTACAAACTCCACCGCTTTCATTCCTGACAGCCAAGAAGCAATTTGTTTCATGTTTACAGGTCTAGGCTGAGATCCGGCTATAGCTGCGTTCAACGACAGCTCTTCACAACAGTTTGCTCTTGTTTTGTTGCACATCTTTACTCACACAGGAACTAAAACCGTCAAACATCTGTGTATATTCGCAGCCTGCACTGTTAGACATTTCTGTAATTTCCAGAGTTATTTACTGTACTGTACATCACCCAGTATAATACTGCAAATTCTCTTTACAGTAAATAACTGTAATACCCTTTGCATCATGGGAATTTTCGGTGACGTCAGACCCCACATACAGAGACTTACTGTATTTTTTTTAAATTGATGTATACTACTGTATTTGCTGTAACTGTCTCTTTGGCACCATTCTATTGAGGTCGTTTTATTTTCCTCATTTCTTACATTTGGATTGACACGATTTGCCTTACACCGTGTCTACAATGCCGCAACAGCTTGGGGCTGACTACATTGGATGTGTTACATCACTTGTAATGATTGGAAAATCCGTTTGTCCTTCCTGTCAGAAACAGCACGAGCTCTTGGAGTACTACTGTATGTCAGAAATATACCGGGGCATCACTTTACTGTCCGCATCCACTGTAGTATATATAATGGTTTCTATATTGTCTTTTATCGAGTCGCACCGCACCGCGCCACTCGCGTCCGAGGAAGACACGGAAGCAACCGGGCAGCGCTGAACCCGCGAGAGTGGAAGAGCTCCGGTGAACATCTGCGCTGTGTCGATGCACCTTACGAGAGAATAAGACCAGCAAGCAAGGTAAAAATATATGTATGTTTGTCTGTGTGTTTGTGTCAGATTTTTGCACACCAGTTTAACCCATAGTAACATTTACCCGTCAACATGGCGGTTACAGAACTTTACTTTGGTAAACTGCGCTGTCGTTTCAAACGACTTTTGTCAGCTTATTGAATTAAGTTACCGAATTAAAATTATTTTTAATGAGCAATGCTCATCTTATATTAACAGTAGGTTAACTAATGTGAAATTTTGTTCAGGTGTTAGTAGTTAATGTTGGCCAGTAGCCTATTAAGGAAATAAAATTGTATGTTAGCTAGGTTAAACTAGTTTTATGGCTAGCTGCCTTTCTAGTTTTAGAATTAGTTTGTTATAGTTTTAATGGAATTTAAGATTTACTGCATTTTTTTGTATTTGAGTTTTAAAGGCAACTGCAATGAAGCATCAAGAAAGACATGAGCATGCCAGCCACCCAGAGACTGATAATTCATGGTAAGAGAACAACTATGGTTTTGAGAGATTTGTGTATTCTATGAGGTTTGCATTTTAAAAGTGTGCTATTTCTACTTCTTGTTTTTCAGAGAATACATTTCTGTCACTTACAAAGTGGATGGTGAGCAAAGGTGGTGGCCACGTTTTGGAGCAGCACCTGGGTTTTGCAGATGGCTGTGTATTCTTTGGCTGCTTGTCTTTTTTCCCCTTTATGATTCTGTTGCCTAAAGATTCATTGTGAGGATAAATCCAGAGGATACAACATAATGCACTGCAAAACATCCTAAGACAGGAGAAATGGTGAAGATGCACTGTTCCAGTGTTGGAAGTCTGTATTTTTAAGTGTTATACATGCAGTGTTTTAAATAAAGAATTTGATATTTTGTAATTATTGTGTCTGTTTTAATTGAATGCCATAGTACCTATGTAGAGTAAAAATAAAATGAATTCTATATAAAAATGATCAAATCTAAAGAAATCTATATTAAAATGAATGAATTACAGTAGTATACTGATGAATTGGATTTTATTTACAGTAATTTACTGTAAAACAGTACAGTTTGCAACTGTAAATCAATACAGTTTGCTACTGTAAATCTTAATTACAGTAACTTACTGGCAACAGTGTTGCCAGTAAGTTACTGTAAAAACCCTTTGAAATGTCTAACAGTGTGTGTCATTAGTTTGAGATAAAAGACAGGCCTTGGTCGTCTGCGCTCCTTAGAAAAAAAACCCCTGAAGATTGTAAAACCGAGTTGCTGTCGATGACAGATTAAACACTGTTAGGTGATGATACAATAACACAATCTTCTCTTGAGTCATAAGACACCAAGATAAACTGCTGTCCTTATGTTATCCATACCGTAAATATAAGAGCATTTTGCATATACAACAGACCCTTTCCTGTGCTACAGAATGGCTATAAACAGAAAGCAGCAGGCCTTTCAAAGAGCCGATGTCCTCCTCTATACGCTGAGCTCAAGCATATCTGGAGCGAAACCGCTAAACTCGTATGGTGTATTCTATTGTGCTTTGAAAAAAGCCCTTTGAAATGCATTAGCATTAGACACTATCTAAAGAAAGACCAAGTGGATTTGAGACATAGCAAAGAAGCACAAAGAAATGGGACACTGAGAAACTTATTTATTTTTTAAAAAAACCCAGATCCTCCCAACCCTATTGGAGGCTTTTCTTTATTGTTTGGTAACAATTTGATACCTCAAAGTTCTATCTGTATTTTTTTTAGCTCCCAAATCACTTTTTTCTCTTCTCCTCTCAACCGCGGCAAATTTGTTTTCAGTCTCCATAAAATAGCCTTTTCTTATTTCTGAGCAGTGCTGTATACTGTGGAAAATCTTTCACATAATGTATCCTTAAAAGCACATTACTCTGTCTCATACACCGTTACGAGTTAAGAACGTGGTTAATATTTACAGTCGTGAAGACAGAGCGAGCGAGAAGGAGGGAAAAAAAGAAAAGAAAAAATGGGGAGGAAAAAGAGAGGATTTTGCCGTGGAATAAAATTCCCCCACCCACGTATACACACTCGCTCTCTCTTTGCAGCAGTCAAACAATTGCTATTCACAATCCTACCCTTAATGCCTAAGACCCGCATAAAAGCGGAGAGTTTAAGAATATAGGGATAAGCTCTTTCAGCTTTTCTAAGTCTTAAGGCTGGTTTATACTCTGTGAATACTGAGCATCAGCCGCCACTGCTGTTGCCACTCTAAATAGATATTACAATGATTTGGGAACAATGGATTCTTCCAGACACAAAAATACATATATGTGTATATATACTGAATAGGAGGCAAACATTAGCAGCGCTCTGACAATGCGAGCTCATGAGAGATGGAGAAGAAGAGAGAAAGATTACTGTCTGTGAGAGAGAAAAGGCGAGATGGCAGTCGGGGTGTTTGTGGGGAAAGCTGGGGCTGGGAGATGCTTTGAGAAGCTAAATCTCCCCCAGAGCACAATGCTGCTCCGCTGATACAAGCAGCAGACATGGGGTCACCTCCCCTCCGGGAGACAAAGGAGCCGCGCCGCTTGCAGACAAGAGATGAGCTCCGGCACCTCTGCACCACCGGCTCAGCGATGGAAACTTTTGCTTTATTCACTCGTATTGTTGCATTTGTTTTGCAATCACTGCTGTTGGTAATTGGCTGTTTCTGTGAGTACTTTCAGCCCTGAGGACTTTTAGTAAATAAACTCCCAATAGTTGATTTCATTTTGCTACTAACAATTACTTTATTTAACAGTTTTGTTATTTTATCTGAAAGTCATGACCTTTTCTTCCACATTTTTTATTATTTATTGTGTTTTACCAGATTTTTTTTTTTTTTTTTGGAAAACAATGCAGGACTTCTTGTTCTTTGGGTCTTGTTCTGTCTTGCTAAAGCTAATGTCATGGTTAACATTTTATCCATTGTACATAATTAAACAATATTTTCAGCCCTTTTGTGAAAATTATAGCTTTGAAACTGACACACCATTAAAAATATCCTGCTTGCAAGTAATATTTACTGTAATTCTTAATTTCTTCTGACATCACATCATATTTCACCTCAAGATTGCTCTTCACTTACACTCTCTAGTCTCGTTAACCAAGTACACTAAGAAAAAAACAAAAAAACAATATTAGTTGCAAAATTATTGGATGTGATGAAAATGATGCCACAACTGATGAAATTTGTCTTAATTTGTGTAAAAAGTGTGTAATAAGCTTTTTTACCCAACAAATATTGTAATGTTTTTTTTTTATTATTTCTCGTTATAGTAAAATGTAATATATTTAAGAAAGATTTCCAGATTTTAAGAATAAAAGTCTTGATCTAAATGGTAAAACAATAAGATTTATACACAGAAGACATTGGAAATATCAGGGAAAAAATAAATCAGTTTTAAAGCATGAATTGGAAATATAATTCCCCCCTAAATGCATCTAAATGATCTTATTGTGAACAACCCTACATTTTCTTTCTTTTTTTTAATGGTAATCTGTTTCTCTTGGATGCATGTCACAGAACAAAAGATCTGTCGCTACCATGTCTTTAATAAAAATCATATTGCAGTTGGCACTGGTTTGACTGTGGACTGGGTAGGTGCAGGTAGTCTTTATATTTATATTCAAGTTCAGGGTATTGATGTCAACAGTAAGGTTTGGTGGCACTGCAGGAAATATTCCCTTGGGGCCGTTATTCTTCCTTCTCATTCAAAAGGCCTGAGGGGCAGTAGCTAACAACTCTCTCTCTCTCCTTGTCTTAATCCAGTGCAATCACCGCTCTCGGACTTTGCCACCTCTCACAATTATAGAAGTCCATAATCCGAGCGGCTTCCATTTTCCTGTGAGGTTTAAGAGAAGCAGAGATCAGGGGGGATCACTGACCACCCACACACAGTCCTCTCCATAGCTCCCCGTCAACCCTGTCTCCACAAATCATATGGCGATGGCTCTGATAGATTCTAATGCTGCCTTCTGCTCATGGTCAGTGCTTAAATACAGTTTAGTGGCTTAGGGGGGATTTGCTTGTATCAGAGGTGCTTGGTGTTTAGGAGAAGCTTTCTCAAGCGTATTGCGCTTGTTCACATGTGTTATGATGCCAGGATGGCCTTTTGAAGGGGCTCAAGAATTCACCAAGTTTGAAGTGTGGTCAATGAGATACTTGACTTAGAGGCAAAGTCTCTCTCGCTAGCACTGCTCATGGAGTTTAAGCTGTTTTTAAGGGAGACATTCCTAATTCAGCTCAAACATATATGACTACCATGTCAATTTGGATGGTGATCCACTATGTGAGCCGCAACCAAACCGGAAAACACAATCTACTTTTTAAGCAAGCACTTCAGGAAGAGATTTTAGCAGCTCTGTATTTATTTGAAAGAAAATAGACTTGACTGTGCATCGAAGTGTGATTAAATTACTAATTTCCTTGTATACCTTATATAACAGTGTCAATAAACCATTAAAGGTGCTTTCAGTAGTTTGATGCTAAAAGACTGCTGATGACATATTTTTTTAGGCAAACTCCTACGTTAGCATCACCCTGATTTCCATTGATTCTCCATTGGGTTTGCATTACTGCATAAGAAAAGTTCTGTGTCCAACAAATGTTTATTGTTAATCGTGATAATCTTCACAAATGATCATAACTTTCATATGGGGTATAAAATGTCCAAGATCCAAAAAGGACATAACGGTAGTGTGAAATGAATCCATACCTGACTGGAATATTCCAATTCTTGTATCACTTTATATAATGAAGAGATTCAAATTTAAGCCCTTATTCAAAACACTGATCAACGGACACGTGACTACATCAAATATGGCAACACAAACCTCAAAAGTCAACTTCATATAACCTCATTGGCTTGATGTAAGCTGGCGGTTACCCTATACATTCATCTTTGATGGAGCTTGAAAGTTTTGGACCACACTGACTTTCATAATATGGCAAAGAGCAGCAGAAATATCGTATGTAGTGTTCCAGGAAAAGAAAGAAAGCCATATGAGTAAATGATGATGTTATATCTTTAACACACTGAGTACGAATGAGACACCTTTGAAGAAATAGACTGGAATTATCTTAGTGATGTTTGAATGTATACAGCAGGAAGAAGAAAAAACATTATACTGTCTGTCAAGTGCATCCTTCTGGAGCTTTCTGAGCTTTGTGCAGAAGGATGGATTCACTATTCAGTTGCAAGAAGAGTGCTTCAAAGTCATACTAGAAGGAAAGAAGCAGGGAGATTGAAAGTGAGACAGAATGAGAGAGAGTCCTTAGCTACTGCAGAAATACACATAGTGCTTAAGGAGATGATAGAAGCGGTTAAATGAATCATCCAGTTGGCTTTAACTGAGCTTGGCTGCTTCTGTCCTCCCAGCATCTTTAATGTGTTTGTTTGCCTGCAGGGTCTGTGATTTTTTCCCCTTCTTGTCTCTGTATCCCTCTCAAAATGGGAAGATACAGATTTATTTCAAAACCTTTAAATGGACTTGAATCGATCAATACCTTTTTGTGTGTGTGACGAAAGCCATACAGGAGGGGGAAGAACACCCCAATGCGGCAGATGTTACAATTCCGATTTGCCTTTCATTCTTTTTCAAACGCGCACAATAGCATAACGAAAGGAATTTCAAAGGCCGAATTAAACTGATTTAAGTTTGAGTTCTTGTCATAAAAGTGTGTGTTTGCAAGTATCACAAAGATGACTTGAATGAGGAGAGAGACGGCAATAAAAGCAACCCAAGGCATTGTACTTTCTTTGCAAACGCCTTTAGATTCTTTTTAAAAATATCCAGGCTTGGAATGATTTGCTCCAAAGTGTTTTCAGATTTTGTATATACATTTCTACAGTGCAAGAGATAGTTATCAAGAAGAATAAACAACTTGAATATGCCAGAAGAACAGGATTTGAAAGGAAGTGCTGGTAAAGAACACCCCGCTGCCAAGAAAAATTGGAAATGGAAGGCTTCCTTTACTTTCTGAGCAGCCGTTTCTTAGAAATAACACAACATTTAGTGAACAAAGAGATATTAGTGCTTAAAAAATGTTACAGGCAGTTTTTATAAGATGCTAGTTGTCTCATTTTTTACTCAAGTGAATATTTCTCAGGATAGTCAATTCTGTGCACATATTTGGAATAAGTAATAATGTGTTGTCGATCCTTCAGAAATCATTCTAATAAACTGATTTGGTGCCAAAGTAGCATAATATTCTGCTTAAAATATTTGTAAAAACAGTGATACTTGTTTTCCGGGATTCTTTGATGAATAGAGAGTTCATGAACTGATATATCTGAAAAAAAAGCTCTTGTACTGTGAACACAAGTCATTTATTTTTTTATTTTTTTATTTTAAGTAATTTTTTTAGCTAACACTTGTCTTAATATATGCCAGTGTGGTTGTACACTTACATGCAACAGCTATAGCAAAAATATGAACTGTAGAATTTACAAAGAATTATCTTGAACTAACCAACACACAAAACCACTGAGAGAAACACATATTTGTGTAATTGGACTTTTGACTTTATAGTTTCAGATATGGCATTTGTGACTACTTCTGACCCTGTGTGACAACTATCACTGTTTTACCATATATGCAAATACAATTATACCCTAAAACATTTAGGTGATATTTTATTTTGACAATATACTGGCAAGGTGTCTAAAGATATACAATTGAATGATAGTTTGCAACCCAGTGGCTGTGTTGCTCTACAGTCTGCATCCTGGAAATCTGTTTCCCCAGCTTGGGTCTTCTTTTAGTTACTTTTGATGGATTTGTGGCATCATCCTAGCAAATGGGTTCAATTAAGACTGGGCAACCATATTGGCAAAGTCCCTAAAACTGTATATCGGCACTAAATCAAGCTGCTTAGGAAAGACAAAGATAATTAAAGGGTGCAAACAGTGAATGATGATGAAGAGAGTGAGGGAAGAGCCACAGTTTGTCTGAACTCTCAACAAAAATGTGTTACTGGTACTAATGAGTGCACTATCTAGGCCCAGGTTTAAGTGCCTGCTAACGAGGGCTTGTTCATCATGGCCAAACACAAGTCACGGCATAATCTTATCACCGGTGCTGTGCTCTCCTCAACAGAAGGAGAAGCCTCATGGAGCCTTGCTTGAACAAAACCAAGAGAAACCCAGTCAGTCATTCACTGACACACTCACACGCATTTGTTAGTGTATCATTGTGGGGTCTTTCCATTAAATTCTGAGCTACTTCTATCCATACCCCTTAAATTTAACCCTCACAGAAACCTTTTTGCTCTTTAGGTTTTAATTTAGACAGTAAATGTAGATATTTTCTATCCCTGCAAGGATTTTAAACCTACAGGGACGCATGCTGTTCATAAGCACATTTTTTACGCAAAGGCCTTTTACCTTTGATAACATTATGATTATGTGAAGGGCAGAAATAGAACTACCTCGTCTGGCCTCAGATGGACATCTACCACTAGAGGGCAGTGCAGCCCAGTCCTTGTACACAGACAACAGACCATATGCATGGAAATGCTGCCAAACGACTGATAAAGACAAGTAACCTGATGGTTCATGTTGATTGTGCGAGGGGAACGTAGTCCATAGGGTGCGCAGATTCCAAAACATTTATTATCTCCTTTGATTCATTCCTAATCAGCGAATATTTTCATCAGCAAATCCTCCCACCGGTCCCACAGACTATTGGCTCTCCGTAGTATTTGTTTTTCTTGTGTTTCTTTTTACTGTTGCTGAAGAGACCGGAGAAGGAAGGGAAGTGATGGAAGAGAAAACGTTTAGTGACACTACTTAACACGAATTAGCAATGAACAATACTTTTACAGCATTTATTAGGCTAATCTTGATTAATGTTAATTTCTATAGATGGGAGAGTGGCAGAAGGGAATGTGGAATAAAGAATAAAGTTTTAATGCGATCAAATCTTTTTTTGTCAACAATCATTTCTTTGCTATGAGGGACTTTGTCAATGTGATAATAAATTGTTTCAAAATCGAATTTAATAATTTGTGAGGGTCTGCTGTTTTCGGTAGCTACCTTTGCCTTTATGTGTTACATAAAAAGGACAGTAGTTTTCAACTAAAGTGGAACAGACTTTAAAAGAGTTTTGATTAATTAGTATACTATTGTAGGTGAATGTCATGAACCATGTCATAAAAAAAGTTTACAGTAAACAATCATTTAATGTCTAGAATTATAAAATTGATAAACATTTTACAAACACACACACACACATATATATATATATATCACGCAATATAATACAATATGTAAATATATGTGTGTATATATAATAAATAATATTGTTTTGATACATTTACATTTAGGAATACACTCAAGACTGACAGCACAATGTTTTATGATCACAAATCTACCAAAATCTTTACAAATTTTAACGATTTCAGTTATAGATGTTTCATTATGTACTAATATGAAACATAACCAACACTAACACTGAGCACTAGTACACCAATAACTAACCAAAATTAATAAATGCTATACAAATATTGTTTATTGTTAGTTTTTGTCACCTAAAGCATTAACAAATGTTTGATTTTAAAACCATATTGTTACCTAAACTATAACTTTGCCTCATAGAGAAGGACAATATGTGACAGATGTTCACATTCAGTGCATTTTATAAAAACAAAACATCAGAGCTGACACCTCTAAAGTAACATGTTTTAGAGGTGAGTGACATACAGAATGGGGAAGAATGGAAAGATGGAAAGAATGGAAAGAGAATCTGGATTTAACTCTCTTTATCCGTTGGCTTGTTTTTTCTTCACAGGGCAAAGCTCTGGCAGTCACAATTGGATGAACAAGTTTTTCTTTCCTATTTACGTGTCTCTCACAGCTATGACTCATTTCATACCCTGCAATTATGTGTCTTTGAAAAAGTAAATCTTCTTTTAATGCACTGTAATTGTGTGTGAGTGTGTGAGTGTGAAATGAGGTTTGGATGGAAAGTCAGATGGAATTTAATCCTGTCAGTATGAATTTATCTGATTGCTTCAAACCTGTTGAGCTAAAACTCTTTAAACATGTACAAGAAATTATTTTAAACACATTTACTACTATGTGAATAACAAATTCAAAATGTACATGTAACCAAATTTCACAGTATATACAGAATAGAGCATGTGCTATTGTAGTAAACAAATCGTTTAATTCAATCTAATTTTTATCAGTCAAAATATTGTTTTAAATGTTTTTTTTCTCAGTTTTTCCCTCTTCCTTTTAAAATCAAGCAATCTCTCAACACCTAGGCCATCTATTTGGTGTGCATATACGTGTGAAACAGGTTCAGAAAGAAAAAAAAATCAGAAAGAGGAGAATATTTCAAGTTCGTGTGTGTGTGATTGTGAATGTGAACACTTCCTCTTCTCACAGACCTGTGCTTGGCCTCAAGGCATCAATAAACGACTGTGAGGGATCCAACAAATCACACACCGCACTTACTTTACACAGATATACATACCAAAGTACCTTCCTTGGGCAGGGAATAGAGCCAAGAGCAGCACCCTGATGTGTCGATCCGTAATATCGAGTCAATTCTGCTAGTGAAACAACAACCAAAGAGAAGGAATTACAGGATTCACCTCAGGGAGATAATAATTGAATGAGATGAGACCACAGAAGAGGATGTTTCCTGTTTTTACTTGCCTTAAATGATCAAAAGGGAGTTAAAGCTTAACAGCTGAAAGTTTAAAAGGCCATGGAGTGCACAAATAGCTCTGTGTGTTCTCACTGAAAACCGCAACAACATTACGCAATTATTTTCAACACCGTTGATTCTCAGATGTGAAAACATGTTGTCAAGTGGCATTATCAGAATGTAATGAACCAAATTAAACCACATTATAATCAGTTTTCACTAAAAGTGTATTACACAACTGGAGAATTGTCTCTCTCAGAATGTCTGCTAAAGAAAAGCATTTGTTGTACTGTTACACAGACTCATTAAGCTTGTTTTTGAGTTCCAGTTCATGAGTGAAGGTTGTTCCTCCAGCTATGGAAGGCTCCTGTGCTAGCATGTGGCCCCTGAGGGAGCTCACGAGGAAGAAAAGAGATGAGTGTGTAAGATAAAGCCTGTTTAGAGTATGACATGCTTTCAGGCTTGAAAGAAGACACCCGAGTATATACTTAGGTCTAGACATGTTTGATCAACACCTCTATCAGACAATAATCTTTCTCCATAAAGTCTATAGTGAAAGCTTACAAGAGCACACAAAGACACACACAGATAGTTTGTGAAATGTGAACAATGAAAATAACGGGTCTTTAAATAGATGTCGCAAGTGCTACTTCCGTTTCATATCAGGGTTAATTTAGTTCACACTGTTTTATTTAATTTAGATGTATCAGATGGAAATACCATGGTACTTAACATAGTACTATAGTATAGTTAGTACATAGTACTAACAGTTAGCTTACCATATTCATGAACCATAGTATTAAAATGGTACTCCAGGGTACATCCAAAACAAACAAGAAACAAACACACACACACACACACACACATGTTGTTTTTCCATGTTTTATGGGGACATTCCATAGGCGTAATGGTTTTTATACTGTACAAACTGTATTTTCTATTGCCCTACACCAACCTCACACCTCAACCTACCCCTCACAGGAAACTTTCTGCATTTTTAGATTTTCTAAATTTTTTTTTATGCTGTATGATTTATAAGCTTGTTTCCTCATGGGGACCAAAAAATGTCCCCACAAGATAAAGATTTACTGGTATCCTTGTGGGGACATTTGGTCCCCAGAACGTGATAAATACCAGGTACACACACGCACACACACACATGCAGTTTTCAAGTTTTCAAGTGGCACAGCAGAAGCATCGAGAATCATCCAGTTCATTAGATCAATAAGTTATTCTACAATTTAGGGAACATTTCATGTCCATTGATAATAATGATATTTTTCTTACAATTTTCTCCATCCATTAAGGGAAAGCATAATCTCACACAATAGTTTGTGCACCATATCTTTTAGTTTGCTTGAAATTGCCGTGATATGCTTAGAATTTTTTGTCTTTTTTTTTATAGTGGGTCCAAAATTGTGAATTAGAAATTATTATATTCCATAAAGAACATTTTTATTATTTCACAAAATGTCCTTTCCATTATGATATCAAAATGGTGTTTAATCTTTTGGCTTGGCAACTAGCAAACTATGTTACAGTGATGAGTGAATCCAATAGTAATTTTATTGAGATAGCATTTCGTTTTTGTATGTTTGAAATGTACCCCAAATTATAGAATGTGCCATTTCTTAATGCCAGTCTTCAAGAATGGTTTGTGTATGACTCACTTCAACACTTTTTCAGTCATCATATCAATAATAAAACCAGACAGAGCACTTCCAGCACTTCTAAATAGACAGAAAAAGTTTTAACAGAAGGTAAAACTACAAATTCATATTGGATTTGGTGTGTTTATATTGCATTTCAATATTTACTTTTTTAAAATAAAATGTATAAATCTATTACAAAACTTCTAAATTGTATTATTGTGGTGTATGGGTGTTTTTTCGAGGCTGCTGTCATAGGGAACTTGAAAGGACTAGTCAAGAGACTTATGAGGTCTCATGTGTAATTTGATATTACTGAAAATCCAGTTTATGCAGCTAAATGTTTAAGTGTTAAGTGTTGACAGTGGTTTGAAGGTGGTACTTAGACTGAAAAGTCTGGGAACCACAAATCTAGGAAACTACTGGACATGTGAGACTGAGCATGGGAATGTTTTACATCTTGTAAACGTGAAATTTGTGCCACATTTCTGTTGATAATTTTTTGGTATTTTGTACATTTTCCTAAACATTTTCTCCCATCAAACTGACTAGAAAATCACCTTCTGGCCCATTCCAGCACATTCAACCATTCAAATCACACAACCTACATAGTGTCCTTCTTCGTTTTTGATCTCTCATCAATTATAGATTCTGTCCTCTGGGGCTCTAGGACGGCTGTGTTTTTCGGGGTGACTGACGCAGAGGGACATCTCCAACTCATACCGCAAGATAGCCATCTTTGACCGCACCGTTTCTCCATTATTAATCAGAGCCTCTCCAGATCCTAACAGAGGGCTCGGAGAGGTCAGCTCACATTAGTGCCAGCGCAGAGACGGGCCTGAGATCCTCAGATTGGGCATTTCGCGCTACGCTGCTCCCACTCCTCAAGTCCTGATTTGATATTAATATCCATTTAAGGTTTCTTCTCTCATCTCATTGAGATTATCAGATCTTCTTTGGCCTCTGACACTCATTAAAATCTCTTGTGCTTTGTTTGAACTGTTAAGCAGTTTCAGCTTTAAATTACTCATAATGCTAGATGAGGATTTATCTGCGTGAACTTGAACGATCATAATTTGATTCTTGCATACTCGAGAACGGAAGCCTCAAACGGGAAACACACACACACTCACACACACATAGGCAATCTGGTCTATGACATACTTCATCCAGCAATCATTTTCAGGATGGCGATGAGATCTGATATTGGAGGCATGTTTTTATTTGCCGAACAATGTCTGTTGGTCTTTCCAATAAGCGAGGAGCACAAACCACTCTAACGTGACAGTTCCAACAAAGATGGTGGTGACATCTCGTTGGTGGTGGAGAATGATTTCTCCACCCACTTCTGCACTTCCAGCAGTTATCTGATGGTATCAGATCTTGTTAGTAGCACAGGCAGGAGATTGAGGTTTTGGAGAAGGAGGGGGGCAGGAGACACAGTTGAGTGATTTGGATTTACCCCACTAAGGTGATGGGTTGGAGGGGGTTGGCGGATGGTGTCTGCGCCCGAAGGCCAACAAACTGCCACCGCGTTCCAGGCATGTCGTCTTCCTCCTATTGTCCCGCGTGACAACTGCAGCCCAACCAAACACATCAGGGGTCGGGTGTCAGGTCAAAGGTGATGGGGCGGACAGCACTTCAGACACTCCAACAAGGCTTTAGCGCATCTGATCTGCACAGCCTGAAGAGTTTGTTATTGGTAGACTGTGGGAGTCATAACAAACATAGCAGACCGTGTGGGTTAACTTACCAGACGCTACCAGAAACATTACTTGTTACTAGAAAAGAACGGCTTGTTTCACGCCATTTTATTTTAGCGCCACTGCCCACATTAGCTGTACAGTACTGCGTAGCAGAAGTGTAGCTGCGAGCAAAGTTTCAGCGCTGAGCCTGTTTGCTGCACGTCATATGATGCTCAGCTGAAAAATATGGATAATGTGCATATTTTTTGCAATCTAGGCTCTAAAACAATGTTCACCCATTGTTTGACGATGATGAATGTTAGGCTGATGAGAGTTATATAAGCAGTGACAAGTGAAGACAGTATTTTCTGTGAATCTGTAAATTCAGTAAATGTGACAGAATGCAGACAATATTTTTTTTTTATAATACAGACTTCCTAAAATACAAATATAAATAAATGTCTTTTGATGTAAAATTTTACTGTGAATTATAAAACATTCTAAATATGTGTCAAATATTATCTAGAAAATGTATAGTTTTTTTTAATCTATCAGTAGAATATAATTAGAAAGAAAGAAAGAAAGATATTATTATCATTATTATTATTATTAATAAATAATAATAATAATAATAATAAATAAACAAATATTTATAAACTTATTTATCTTTTTTTTTTTTTTTTACGTTTTTTTCCCCCTGAACTTTTCTGCAGAACCTCACTGTGGTTCTTTGTAGGTCCCGGGACCACAGTTTTAAATCTTTTTATCCAGACATATGCAAGAAGTTTATAGCTACAGTTTGTAGCAATATTCTTTTCCATGCAAATTTATTTAAATTTGGATATAAATACTTATAAATAAATTAAAGAAAAACATTCAATCTAATAACCCATTTTATTTTCTATATAAAGCCACAGCCTAGCAGCTGCGCTCATATGCTGCTTATGTAAACATTATGAAGCAGGCCTAATGCTAACACTCCAAACTTTCCTCCCTTCTCTGAAATTCATCCTGTTAATCTGTCCTCTCTCCATGTGCGGAAGGGGTGGAGATACATTAATTAGCGTTGTGGTTTACAGAACCGTGGCCCGGCTCAAACCCTCACTGCTTCTGTGACTGAGGTTCGGAGACTGTGGGAGGGAGAGCTTTCTGCCTGGGCCTCTTTTCACACAGTCCTGTCTTCTCATATTTAACATGCCTAATGGAAGAGCCTGTCTACAGCCTGCAGCCATTCCTACTCCTACAAGAGCTTTTCATCATCCAGCACCGAGAGGGGGCGGAGGGGCAAGAGAGAGAGAGAGAGAGATGCTGCTTTACTGAAGAGAATTTAGAGAGAATTCACAAAGAAGAGAATTAATTATGTGGAAACATATTACATTGAGAAGTGGAAGGGCTTCATTTCCAGGAGCTGAAGACAGAGGCATAAGAGTAGACCAAAAAAAATGTATGTCACAGACAGAGGTTTCCCATTAATCTGATCTACATCTTTACCTTTATATCTTCCCGTCCTTCTGCGTGTGATGGAACAGAGGGTGTGTGTGTATCTGAGGTCACCTTGAGCTCAAACTATGTGCCCTTGGTGTCTCCTCTCTCCTGTGTGCTTCACTGAACACTCCTCCAAGCACAAAACCTCCTCCCTTGCAGGGCTTTCTATACTTTAGCCATTTACCAGGGATTAGTGAGAAAAGAGAGAGAGAGAGGCAGAAAGAAAGAGAGACAGGACCTGGGAAATATTACAGTAGCACAGGCATATTTTGAGATGATGAAAAGGTTGCTGATTTTTTTTCTTCACTCAACAGAATGATAGTTAGTCCTGCAGCATGGCATCAGTGCATTTACACAGAAATTAACTGTAGAATTAATGCTATGAAGTTAATGTTTTAAATATGACACTATAAATACAGAAACTTAAAATTATAAATGCATTTTAAATACTTTTTTGTATTTATTTAGTTATTTTTATTAGAAATAACATTTATAAAATTCTATAATATACACTATTGTTTTAATTTTTTTGAATTAGTAATATATTTTAAAATAAATGTATACTTTTTTTCAGCAAGGATGCATTAAATTTATCAAAAGTGAAAGACTTATAATGTTACAAAAATAATAGTTCAAGTAAATGCTGCTATTTTGAACTTCTTATTCATCAAAGAATGCTGTTTTCAACAGTGATAATTGCAAGAAATGTTACCTGATCACAAAATCAGCATATATGAATGATCGTGACACTAAAGCATGAAAAATGTCTGCTGAAAAATTCAGCTTTGCCATCACAAGGATTTATTAGTTTCAACAGTTGTTTGTTCAAATTTTATTTTGAACAATGTGTTGATTTGTTTTATATATATATGTGTGTGTGTGTGTGTGTGTGTGTGTGTGTGTGTGTGTGTGTGTGTGTGTGTGTGTGTGTGTGTGTGTTAGTGCTGTCAAACGATTAATCGCGATTAATCACATCCAAAATTGTATTTTATTTAATAAAAGTTTACATAATATATGTATGTGTACTGTTTATTTATTATGTATATATACATACACACACATGTAAATAGAAACTATTTACATGTATATACATTTATATTATTATATTTTATTTTATATATAAATATATTTAATATATAAACATAACATATTTTTCTTAAATATATGCAACATACATGTGTTTGTATTTATAAATACATAATAAATACACAGTATGCACTCATATATTATGTAAACAAAAACTTTTATTTTGGATGCGATTAATCGTTTGACAGCACTAATATATGTGTGTGTCTATATACACACACACACACACATTAATAAGGACCCAGCACATATAAAAGCATACAAAAATATGCCGTTACTGTTGTAGGCTTATAGTTTTACTAACTGTATCTGCTGTTGTTGTTCTGTCATAATTTACTTACCCTTTTGTTGTTCATTATATGGAAGCACACACACACACACACACACAAACAGCCCCCCCCCCATTAAAAGCACATAAAATCACACAAATTAAATGTAATTTAATTTTATTGAACAAAAAGATAAGAATATATTGGTTGAGTAAAATGTTGGTTAAACAAAATAATATTACTGTCAACAATTATTAAGATTGGTAAAACTGGTTAAAAATCTTTGCCCAAATATCTTGCATCATGCTGCTCTTTTTAATGTTTCTCAACAGTTCCTTTTTACAGTGAATAGTATGCACAGATGATGCTAAAATTTGCAGTCATTTGAGTAATTTGTCCTGCTGTGTGATCTTTTGAGAGCACAATGATATCCAGCAGCACTCCTGTCACCTGTAGGACCGCATTTGAGGAGTACCAACATTCCAGCACAACATACCTTCCAATGGGAAGCAAGAGCATCAATGCCAGTGGATCAGTCAGACACACAATGGCTCTGTGGGTGGGTAAGGCCATTCCTCCTTCTTCTACACTGGCACAGACTGTCCTCACATTGGCATCACTGAACGCCAGAATCTCTGACACAGTTGGCAGATGAGCAGAGAAGACCTGGTGAATGCCAGGAGTAAAACCGGCGGTGCAAAACCCTTCTGGACCACAGTAAATAATCATTTAACTTGTTTTTAGAAGACATTCTCTTTCCGAGTTTTGTATGCACAATACCTTTGTTCGTTTCTTTCTTTTATGCATTGTGTTGTGGCCAAGACAGTTCTTTCAAAGTAATAAAAGATCCATTCATCTTCTGTTTTCTTTTGTGCCACAGAAGCATGATTTAAAAGTAAACAGAAGTTTCAGATATTATATTTAAAGAAATTCCCATAGGGCAGAATCACAATACAACACAAAAAGGAAAAAAGCGGAGGGGGGGAAATATTGTTCTATTTCTAAGTCTGCTGAATAGTGAGAAGCCAGTGTTGACATTCCAGTCCGTCAATTCACAAAACAGAGTTTGACATTCAAATTGTTGAGGGAAAAAAGAAAACAATGTCTCCTTATTCTACTCACTCATTACCTGTCAAACAGCAAGTGGATAATGTTCTCCCCTCTGTCATCAAAACAGAACAATTAAAACACTTCAAATACAGGAGCCGTCTATTTTACGCTGCCGCTCGCTCGAGTGGGTGTCATGTCACAACAAGCAGAGCCGTTTCACCGTTTCTAATATTTTTTTGTTTCATGTCGGAGTACCTGCCAGTACTTTGACACATTAATTGCGTTCGAGTCAAGTAACCTCAAACAGAATTTGATCATTTCACTTGATCTCACGTTTACGGAAAGCAGTTCATTTTAAAGACGGCATTGTGGGGGGTTTAAACTGGCAGTGTCTTACAGGTCGCCCTATGAGCTCCACGTGTTTTCCCAGGGCAGTGGCATGAGTCAGACCCCCTCCACCCGCAGATCCGCCGGGCTATTGAAACTCAAGCAACGTAATCCAAATACATGGGTCACCACTCCTCGTCGAGACAAAGACCAGGTTTTGGCAGCTGGGTTACACTCGCATAGAGAAGAAAGGAATTGGCCCAGCAGGTAAATAGGAAGTTATTGTGCAATAACAAAGATGTTGGGTTAACCTGCTGACCCCATGCCTCCATTTCTATACCCTGCCCTGAGCTAAAGTGTAAGAGAGAGATTTGCTAAGGTTTACAGCAGGAAGGTTTTAAGGACATGAGCTGAAACTGTCGCAGAAACGTTCACGGTTCAAACTACAGCTCACCCTCATTTCAATGCAATTACCAACAGGTCACCTTCTGTGAACTCCCTTAGAAACGTTACATTCTGAAAAACAAAAAAATAGCATTTTAGCCGATAGAATGTGGTTTTGTGTGTTCCGTGGCGGTGTACCACATCACTGTACTTCACCTTCACCTCATCTGTCTTTCCAGCAGGAGGACGCATGGAGGCAGAGCAGTCAATGACAAGACCTACAAGGTCTGGGAGCGAGTGCTGAAACATCTCGGATAAACAAATATATAAATAATTCACAATGAAAGAGCAAGTGAATAGGTTTTGTTCTATGATGAAATATGAATGCGGTGCACACTCTTCAAACACACCAACACACACTCACTAAAGAGAGCCATGACTCTGTTCTGATCTCAATTATTTCTCTCTCTTTCATCTAAAGATGCACAGTAATTCAGATGCCACTACATTCTAGATTACTGTTTCTTATTTTGCATAGCTGCAAAATAAAAGAAAAATAACATTTTAAAAAAAGATTGTATCTTTGGTTTAAGAAGAAGTGAATAGTCCGGCTTTCTTTCTGCTTATAAATGGTCTATTTGGTTCTTTTACTAGTTCTATTCATTCTTTTGAATGGCATTTGGGCCTGTGTACACAGAGTCACAGATCAGCTCAGAACAAAACCATCCAATCATATTTCTTCTATGAAGTGCATCAAACCCACACAGAGACAAATAGATTGCATGTATCTTCATTTTACTGCGGCTTAATAAGGTTAATTAATGAAAAAAGCTTATTTTCATTTTAAATGTGCTGGGTAACTTTATAGAGTCATCCGATAAAAAAGGATTATATAAATTTTATCAGTTTAAATTCAATCTTAAAGGGGGAAAAAAAACACACAGATATGCTTTGCGATGTGACGTCTATACTAAAACTGATCCAGTATTTATCACACGCCTAACATCTTAAGTGCATGTAAACCTAGTTGAGTCTTGTCCTCTATCTCTCCCATGTCACAGATCTGGATTGTGACAGTGCAATAAGATGAATACAACTTAATTACAGATATTTTAAAAAGCCTTTTCTTTCTCCTCCTCATTCAGCCTGCAGCCAAACAGTACTTGTGTTCTGCCACGGCACATAAACACGCACAAAGGAAGTTATTAGCGTAGATGGAAATCAAATTACTAACAGTGTAAACCGCTCTTCTACCGTGCTCTCACGCCTGTAATTACTCAAGCTTATAGGACTATAATGAATGCTAATGATGTTCTCTTACCAAGTCACCAGACCCTCACTAGAACCCTGTTCTCCTGTATGCCTTCTCTCTTTGGTCGAAAAAAAAGTTTATTTTTATCATCTTTTTGCAACCTTGTATTAAGGTTGTTTGAAGGAAGTAAATGTGGCCAGTCTGTAAACTTTAAAATACTCACTTTTCAAAAGTACAGTATGGCTAAGATATAAATAATATGTAATGCTGCAAAATTAAACTTAAACAACTCAAATAATACATGAATTTTAAGATAACAATAGTTCTTCTCTTAAAAAAAAGGAGGAGAAGGAGTTGATTGAGATTGATAGATCTACTGTGAACCTGACATCTTCCATATTGTGATGTCCTAAAAAGGATTATTGAAAACAAACAAATGTATAACAGGGACTTGGTTCTATTCATCGGTTGTTGATTGGATGAAGAAGATCTGAATGCAAGCTTGCAGGCAATTGTAAGAAAAGGGCAGGGTTTATGCAGACAAAATGATTGGAGAAATCATCAGAGAGGAGTCTGTCATTTCACTGGAAGATTGAGTTATGACATTCTGATTAAAAATTACAAGGTCAAAAAAAAAGGAAAAATGAAACATGCATGGACTAACTGTTCACAATAAGATCAATAATAGGCATTTAGAAAATAGATGACAAAATGGGTGCATTTCTATTCCCAATTTAAGAAAATGATTATTTGCAGTGTCCAAGCATTGATTAAGGACCGCTTGAGATGACAGTGACTGCCAGGCTTTAATTGCCATACAAATTATGTTAAATAAATAAATAAAATAAAAAGTGCAATATAAAGTCATTTTAGAAAAAAAAATTGTGACCCTGAATAAAGCACTGGATAAGAAATGTGTGCGCCTCAACATGACAATGAACAAGACTGTTTTTACCTGGTTTTGTTTATCACAGAATGTTCCATCTATTATGCTTTTTTTAAACAATTAATGTTTGTTTGGTTATAATGTTAACCAGATTTAATAACATTGATTTATTTTGGAATGTCTGAATTATTCCAGTCATGGAGCAGTACATTCAGATTGTTTAAATAGAACGAGATTTAATTTGACAGGTTTTGTGAGTTCAGCAAAGAGACAAGTTGAACTTAGACAATACACGGCTGCTTTGGCAGGACAAAGATGCTCAGGCAGTTCACACAATGGCCTCCACCTCAAAACAAGTGTTCTTATATGCTATTCATTTCAACACACTGAGAGAACGCATCTTCATGGGTGAATCGATATATAGAAGAAATGGCCACTCTTTTGACTTCACAATATTTTCTGGCCTTGAGAGGCATTCACAAATAAGGCTTTTCATTTGTTGAACAGAACTAAGAGAGTGCGTAGACAGTGCTCTACATAAAAAGTAATTGGAAACAAGAACCATTTAGAAAATGTTCTTGTTCTTAGACAATACAAAAAGAAAAATCTGAGGAAAAATGAAACTTAATCAATAAATGTAAAACATTGAAACGCCTTGTATGGGCACTTAGTGATATTCTTATAGTTCAGGACCTGAACGTTTTCAAAAAGGTTTCATGTCTTTAGTGCTTGATTTCTTGAAAAGCTCTTCATTTTATTTTATTAAAAGGAGATTTATCATCATCACTTGTCACACAATATTCAAAATAATAATAATAATAATGCATTGTTATTTACACATAACTGAAATGAAACATTCAGGAGATGAATAGAGCACATCATTACTTTTTTCCTGGTTCACTTAGTGTTAGTCAGGTTTTACTGCAGCACTCATAATAGCTGCAGTCTTTTGTTCAACATTACCATTTTCTCTCTGAAGCGTACTGCAGACTTTTTTTTGTTTGTTTTTGCTAATGCACCCAATATTAAACCATAATTGAAATTGCCTATTTTATTTAACTATATTTATATGCATTTCTGAATAAAACTGAATATTACATGAGAAAAAATTCAGAGCGTGTCTTAATTGTATCCACTGGGAACTGATAAGACTGTAAAAAGTGCCTGTTACTGTATGTAGTAGAGCCAGACCTGAATGTGAGTTTGCAGTCTCCTTAAATACTGCTGGCCCCCAGGAGTCTTTAGAGGTCAAACGTCAGTTAACCCTAGAGTGAATCTTGCCGTATTCCAATGGTAACACCTGTTTTAACGGTAACCATTAAACTGTTCTCTCAAATGCTGATGTTTTTTACATAGCTGTGATAGTCTTAAGATTCTAGTATCATTAAAAAAATAGAATTTCACAATGGTGTACTGTAGTTACAGTATATAATCTACCAACAGTGGCTAACTAGACCATGCTAACCAGCCAAACCCTGACCCCTTAAACTGTTCATTATCCCATAAGCTAAACATGAAATCAAAAGTCTAAATACTACTGTCTCTATAATCTTTAAGCAACATGTAAAAACTTGATCTGACTCTGAAATGTCTTTCTAATTTTACTGCTAGCTGCAACCACCATATAAAACTAGCGTAGCAAACACAGAGATGTGTGGACATGTGGTTTAGTTGTTTCCTTCTAAAAGCTTGTACCCTGTCCCCAAATTATCCTGCAGGCTCCTCAATAGATTCAAAAATAAAATAAAATAAAATAAAAAACAAATTGCTGTTTGTCACTACTGTATTTACAGTGGCTCATATAAATGAAAATTATTAAGTTCCTCAACACCATTTAGGGAAGAAAAAAAAAACTTTTTTATTTTTTTTTAAACAGCACTTTTAAAAAAACTGTAAATGAATGTCAAGTACAAAGAAATCCATTGTTACAACAGTACCTCATTACCGGGCTGAGTTGTAACAATAGGTAGGGTGGGTATAACACTATAGAAAACAAGGGCATCAGTTTAGATTTTGTACATTAGGTTATTTTGTTAACCAATGTAGTATACTTGTTTAAAATAATTACAACCTCTATGAAATGATCACTGAAATAAACTGCCATTCATTCGTTGGGGTTACTCAGAAGGCTCTGCAAAGCTGCAGGTGCTAATTAAAGGCCAGGAACAAAGTACAAAGTTTAAAAACTTTCATATCTTACACTAATCATTAATTAAATATCAACTAGAATAATAATTTGGGTTTTTAGAAATGATAGTAATAATCTGCAACTCGTAATCAGTTCTACATCCTCTTTATTACGTCATTGTGAATGATATAATCAGAGGCAGTGCACCAAATAGGCATTGTTGATGTACAAAGACCGAGTTTCATTACAGTGCCTTTTGCTACCGGAGTCTTGAGATTCAAAAGATACGCTATACTAACCTCAAAAGGTTTGATTTTAAAAAGATCAAGGAAAAAAAAACTCATTTTTAAATGACATGATAGTACGGTGGGATTGCGGTCAGCTGTAGTCCAACTCATTTAGCTTGAAATAATATTCTTCCTTCTGTTTCTATTTCAGATTTTGAGTGGTTTTTGGCTGCTTTCCATAAAGCATTGAGTCAGTTTGTGTTGTTTTGTTGATTAACATTATTGAAACCAAAAAAGTAATTAAACATACATAACAATATGCTTATTTCAGTCAACCGGTCTATTACCTTAGTATCGGTCTTATGAGTATAAATTCTAAAATAATTTTCTGTACAAACTAATTTGAAACTTTGCCAGAATAAACACATTATGATTAATTTTGATAGTGATCTTGATATTGTAATCATATTTGTTCTAGTCACATCCCTGTTCCCACAAAACAAACGCAATAAAGGACAGTTTATTGTGCATACACAAAATACACATACACAAACATCATAAACCAACATGATTAAAAGAAATTCAGATTAATAGTATAATTATGTAATGATGCAAAGCTAAAGAAATGATCACTTGACAAGCAGAAAAGTAAACCTTTGGAGGCCAATGTGATCTCTCACTGAAAAAAAGAGAATTTTAAACTTGCAAAGGGGAAAGAAAGAGGGGAAGATGGGTGGATGTAAAGGTCAGCTCATAGAGGCTCTAGTTTATTTGAGTGATACAATGGATGGTGAGAATGATCAATTACTGTCTGACATTTTCATAAGATACAGTGTTTCTGAAGTAGAGTGCTATATCAAGGCATGAGTGGGCAACATGGCCTTTACCTGGTCTCTTTAGTGATCACATCTCAGTCATGTGTGAATACATAGCTAACGTGTTTTAAACAGAACTCACTTCTCCCTTATCACCCATTTCACATGTCTGTATAACTCAACTGTATTGTTATATGTGACCCTGGACCACAAAACCAGTCTTAAGTCGCTGGGGTATATTTGTAGCAATAGCCAAAAACACATTGTATGGGTCATAATTATCGTTTTTCCTTTTATGCCAAAAATCATTAGGATATTAAGTAAAGATCATGTTCCATGAAGATATTTTGTAAATTTCCTACCGTAAATATATTAAAATGTATTTTTTGATTAGTAATATGCATGGCTAAGAACTTCATTTGGACAACTTTAAAGGTGATTTTCTCAATATTTAGATTGTTTTGCACCCTCAGATTCCAGATTTTCAAATAGTTGTATCTCGGCCAAATATTGCCCTATCATAACAAACCATACATCAATGGAAAGCATATTTATTCAGCTTTCAGATAATGTATTAATCTCAATTTTGAAAAATTGACACTTATGACTAGTTTTGTGGTCCATGGTCACATATATAATACATGTATAAAAATACAATGGAAGTCAATAGCAACAGTCAACTGTTTGGTTACCAACATTCAGGTTTGGAACAACTTGAGGGTGAGTAAATCGTGACAGAATTTTCATTTTTATATGAACTATTCCTTTATCAGCAAAAATATGATCTGCTTACATCCCACTATCCTGTCTCAATACCAACACCTGTAGTGTTTACATTTGTTCAAGTGTTCAAGTGGGCATGAAGAACACAAGTGTGCAAAGAACTTTTGATTACATGATTGGACACACTTATTTAAAATGTTGAATTATAAATACTTTGCACTTTTAAAATAGTGGTGCCTCAAATTAAGTGATAAAAGCATTTGCTAAATTATTATTATTTTATTTTTTAAATACACATCTCTGTACCAATAAAATCTATAACACAACAGAGTTTTCATTGACATTGCATGATTTCGAGTTCATCCAAAAAAAAGGGTTAGCCACTCTAACCCTAACCCTAACCCCCACCCTAACCCACCCATAAGTTGTTCCAAACCTGTATGAACTTATTTCTTCTAATGAACACTTTTGACAAATGTGGGTAACTGAAGAGTTTCTGATCCCCATCAACTCCCATATATATATATATATTTTTTTTTTACAATTGAGGATAACAGAAGCAATCAATTGAAGTATTAAAACAACTAAAAACAGATCCAAAACTAAAAGCTAAAACTTTATAAATACTACCTATACACATTTTAAAAATAAAGAAATTAAATAAAAATGACAAAGGCATACAACAAAATTTCAAAACTTAACATTTAAATGAAAAACATAAAATAAAGCTAAAAACAATTCAAAATATTAAAGAACAAAAGGTATGAGTATAATAATGATTCTAACAAAACACTAAGCCAAACACCAAAAAAAAAAAAACTATATATATATATATATATATATATATATATATAGTGTATGTACAACCACACACATACATACATACATATATATACATACATATATATATATACAACAAATATATATTTGTTTAGAAATTCAATATACAGTATATATATATATATATATATATATATATATATCATTTCATTTCCATTTAGTTTGTTGAAGTATTAAAATAACTCAAATTAAATAAAACTAAAACTTAATAAAAGACCTATACAGACATAATAAAATCAGACATAATGTAACTAAAATTAAAATAAATAACAAATGCAAATCAAACGACAGTAGTTTATCAGTAATCCTTAAAAATAACACTGCCAAACACACATGCTAAAAAAACACAACTTACTTACACACAGTAAATGGTTATAAAAAAACGAAACAGAAGTGAAACAAGTAGTAGAAAATAGGAGAAATAAAAAGCAATACTTATTATTGGTTACCAACACTCTTCAAAATATCTTCTTTTGTGCTCAACAGAAGATAGAAACTTATACAGGTTTGGAACAACTTGAGGGTGAGTAAACAATAACAGAATTTTCACTTGTGGGGTTAGGTTTAGATTGAGTTTTTTCTTTTTTAAATAACAAATTGATGTGAATCAAATCATACAAATTCATTTGAAACTGGCGACTCGTAAAATAATAATGTTTTCTAATGAGATTGGGTTTGGAAATCTTTGCATAACTGCACATTCTGATTGAATGTTCTTAAAACTGAACTAGACTCCATCCATCCATTCTCAGCTTGTCACATATAAGATCATGGTGAACTAGACTAGAAATACGTATTAAAAACACGCAAACACACACACATTGTCTCACAATTACCCCATCTCTATGAGCTTTCAATACGACACAACCAAGGCAACAGGATCGTCAAGGCCACCGTATCATTATAATCTGATGCTTTTTTAGACTCTGTGCAGAGACCTCACCATCGGTTTTAACGTTTGCAGACATATCAATAATGGACTGTGGGTAAACAAGAAACCCGGGGCAGACTCTGCGTCAGAGTCTCTAAGTGTCTGTTAACTGCTAGTCGATGAGATTCATATGGGCTAATGAGGCTGAATCATTTAAATGCAGCCCTCGTTATGCTCAGGTGGTCTTAATTAAACCAGATTACTGTATTTCCTGCTCTCATACTGTCTTTAATGGGCCGGTGGCAGTTCTTAAGTATGATCTCAAGTAGGCCTGTTTTGCAGGTTTCATTTTTTTAAATATTTCTTTTTTAGTTTTCCTGTAATAAACCAATAAAATGTTTCTGATCTGAGCAGGAGAGATAGACTGTATATTTGTAAACTATTCTAAATCCCTTCCAGAAAAAGAGATTAATTTGGAGGTACTCATAGGTGTGGTAATTTGCTTTATCGCTAGTGCTTTCGCAAGCACGCTAAAGGCCCAATTAGCTCCTGAAGTTGCCTCTGTATAATTATTCATACTTTTTGTTTAACTCACTACCGTACATCAGGATGATCTGCGGTGGCTTCCTAAACAAACAGAGAGAGAGAAATAAATATATAATAAAGACAATAAGTGAGAGGGAACGGGGGTCTTAAAACATCAAAGACTTTGCTATCTCTGTGGCATGTAAACACTGAGTGCCTTTCGTGCATCGAAGAGCCCTTTTTAATGATTCTATGGAAGATTGCCACGGCGACAAGCATCCTGCAATAAATAAAATTAACAAACATTTCTGTAGGGTCTGTTCAAAGGGAAAGGGAGCCCAATGTTTTTTGTCCCGATAAGTGGTCTATACATCCCTCCTGCTCTTTCCTGATTAGTCTAATCCAGTGAGAAGTGCGTGCCGGGGTTCTGATTGAGTCAGTCACCGCGGCCCCTGAGGGGAACCCTGCTGATAAGTGCCTTTACCTTTCACCTCCACAGCCCCACGCACACACCGCTCTAATCTCATTTGGACCAGGAAGACATGCTCTGGCACGGGGAGCAGCGATTAGCATCCACTCAGCTTACATGCTCTCTCTCTCTCTTTAGCACACATACGCGCAGTCCTCCACAGGCCTGCAATCAGACGGACCACTACACCCTATCTGTGCCCAAAGAGAGAAAGTGTGTGGCAAACTGGTTTTAGGTCATTTTTGAATGACTCGACTTGATTTTATCTGGCGGGACTGATGAATGTGAACCGATTATGTGTGTACAGGCAGTTCAAAGAACAACAAAACCTCTAAAGACCTTGAAAGGCATGTGTTATGACACTGACCTAACCAAACAAATTACTACATACAGTAAGCACTAAGGATACACTCTTAAAAATAAATGTGCTTAAAAGGTTCTTCACAGCGATGCCATAGAAGAACCATTTTTGGTTCCACAAAGAACCATTCAGTCAAAGATTCTTTAAAGAACCATCTCTTTCTTACCTTTTTATAATCTGAAGAACCTTCTTTCGCCACAAAGAACCTTGTGAAACAGAAAGGTTCTTCAGATGTTAAAGGTTCTTAATGGAACCATTTAGACAAAAAGGTTCTTCTATGGCATCATGAAGCAGCTTTATTTTTAAGAGTGTAGTTCATCCAAAAATACCATAGTATTTTTTTTTACATATATGGAAGTCAATGGCTACCATCAACTGTTTGGTTTCCAACATTCTTTAAAATATCTTCTTTTGTGCTCAACAGACGAAAGAAACTCATACAGGTCTGGAACAACTTGAGGGTGAGTACGTAATGACAGATTTTTCTCTTTTTTGGGGGCGAATTATCTCTTTAAGCTTTAGAGAGCAAAAGAAGCATTTTGAAGTCAGTCAAAATAAATGAGCTCACTAAGGCCCAAAATATTCTGAAGAAATTCCCATCTGGTCATCATAAACAGCTGTCTTGCTGAAACCGATTAATTGCGACTGGCTTTTTAAAACTCACTAATCTCCTTTGTCGAGACTGATGTTGAGTTGATATAACTGCGAACAAAATTTAATTACATTTGATGTGCAGCCTGCAGGAGAAGTTCTCTATCTTTTCTACTCACCTGAGAGTGTCTGGGAAGCGAAGGTTATTTCTGACATCACTTCTCTTAGAAAGATACCGTTGTGAGGATCTTAATAAAGGTAACATTCTCTATTGTTTGAAAGCAAACACTGTAGGCCTTAGTCTTGTTGTACACACAATTCAGAGATAAATTAGTCAATACAATTTTCATCTCATTCATTCTTTGTGATATATGCCATCATTAGAACTTCCCTGTTGGAATTTTGCTTGTACAGTAATTTGTTTGATAGCCAGTAATTACTTTCCTTTGCTTTGATTCAAGCTAAGCTCTGGAGAGGTTCAGGGTCATTTGATTGCTGTGTGTTCCTGACAGGAGATCCAGGTGACTGGATCTGAATGAGACAAGTGACATTTGGACCCACAAACCAGTCACATGGGTCTCAGACCATTGACTGGGGTTTAGGTTTTCCATCAGGTAATATGCTGCAAAGCGAAGGATGATTGACAGCTTGTCAACCTGCATGGCAGTGTGTGTCATAGAGCCCAATGTTGTCAAGAGACAAGATGCTTTCGCTACTGCTTAGGCAACATCAGTAAATAATGCAGTCATTGGTATGAGAAATGACACACAGCATGATATAACAGATTTGTAGTTGTATACCTGTACATTTTTACATTTTATGCTTTCATGGTGTGATTACATTGGTTGTATATGATGCATTTGTAAGTATAGATAATGAACAAGGGTAATACAATATTTGCATTACTTTCAAAATCAAAAGTTTGGGGTCAATATGTAATACTTTTGAAAGACTTTACTTAGGCTGCATTTATTTGATCATTGAAACATTGTGAAAATTATTACAATTTAAAAGAACTGCTTTCTATTTTAAGATATTTCAAAATATAATTTATTCCTGTGTTGGCAAAGCTGAATCTTCAGGGTCAGTCTCCACCAAATGAATATATCAGAATGATTTATGAAGAATAAATCATTCTAACATGCAGATTTAGTGCTCAATAAATATTTATTATTATTATCAAAGCTGATAACAGTTGTGCTGCTTAATATTTTTGTGGTAATTATGACACTTTTTTGTATTGTTTAGATTTTTTTCTAACAATGCAGAAGTCTTTGCTGTCACTTTCAATACATTTAAATGAGATATTGAGTAAATAAGCACACCTTCATGCACTTCATGAGCACCTTCACATCACAGCATGTGTGTCACCTATTTTCATGAATTCCTTGTAGTACTTCATAAAATAAATCAATGCGTTTATTGAAAAATGCACAGGCACCGATGTGGCGACTCCTCATTTCCATTTCTTGTGTGGTTTGTGCCATTAAAATTAAAATATCCTATTAAGAAAGTGTTTGTTCTCTCCGCTTTCTTGACAGACAACCTACAGAACCACACTAGGGCCCAGAGGTGTACCAGGATTACGATTACCCTCTTCATGGCAACACATCTGCACTTGAAAGCTAAAACTGGGTAACTTAATAACAACATAACTTAAATGGTTTTGAATCAGTAGCACATACTATATATCTACATTTCCCACCTGAGCATATTTACCTGGACACACACACACACATACATACTGTATTACACGTTATGTTCTGCACCATGGCTCCTTAAGACACTGTATGCCATCTTTATTCTCACCACATAGGAGAAAAGTGAAAATAAACCAACTCTGACCTGTCTCATGATTGTCAGTATAATCTTCAGGTTTGTTGTTATATCATTCCATTATCATGTTACAGTAAATGAGAATATAAGCCACAATAAATAACCTTATTTCTACATATAGTAAGCTGTTTCAGTTCTATTCAAGACCACAATGCAAAAATACTGGTATTGCACACTTAGACTTAAGCTCCATTCTAAGTTTATGCGAGGATATAAAGCATTCTATAAATCACCAGTGCTTAATGGTTTGAAGACCTTTGGCTTATTCACCAACCTAAATATGATAAATATAATATGCCTTAAAGGGACGAAATTATATGAATTATGAGAGATCAACAGTTGTTCAGTGCAACACACAAAAACGGTACAGCACAAATGTCATTCAGCAAGTTATTTCAAATAGCCTATATAAACAAATAAATTAATAAATACTCCAGAAGCTTGCAATTTTATTAAAAAATATTGAAAATTATAATATACCGTTTGAACTTTTAATGGCAAAATCACGTTTTATTGCATTCGTCCAAACACTGTTTTCTACGTCACGCGTTTTGTGTCGTATCCTCCAACTTTTTTTGCTCCTTCTGAAGTGAAGGATGTTTTATTGTTTACGAGTTTTTGGTACAGAAGATTTTCAAAGTGATATTTCAGGAGACGGTCTTTTATGTTTTGTTAAGCCTGTAGTTTTTATGGACCTCGGGTTACAACATTAGCACACTGCAAATATTATTATTATAGCAGTATCATTGTTTCCGTCCTTTAAAAACATGTTAGAATAATTTCTATAATCTCTGCTAAATCTCGAAGTTTCAAAATTTCAGATTTTCTTCTACTAGTTGCCATTATCGTAATAGGCAGCTATTTTAAATTTAAATGTTAAATGGGTTTACTCGTTGTTGTTGTTTTATCATTATTATTATTATTCATGCGTAACGTATACCTAATGTGTTACTTGTAACAAGACTACACTGTAACATGAACACTGCAGCTTGTTAGAAATGCGCTAATGACAGCAAAGCATCATGAAAACATCGCTTATATTCTATAGCCTATAGATTAATTTAATAAGAATTAAGCTGCTGGCTCTTTCCTCTGGCCTTGACAGTCACTCAGCATGTGTGACCCATTGACGACGTGACCGTTATTGAAAACTTTCCGTTTCAGAAGGAAATTCTTATTTCACAATACTGTAATATTTGTTCTAGTAAGTATAGCCTATATTTTATTGGGTTGTTTATTGCCACATACAGACAGACATTTGATATTGTGATATTTTACATTGCTAATGGATCTATGCGTTAGCATGTTTTGCTGTTTCATAAAGGTTTGTGTATTACGTGTACATTAAACTGTTCTGTGTGTGTGTGTGTGTGTGTGTGTGTGTGTGTGTGTGTAAGAGAGAGAAGAGAGAGAGAGATGCATCCTACTCTCTCTTTGAATCAGTCGGAGGGGTAAAGTCTCAGTGTATATCACATTCCCGACTGGACCCGCACATTAAACCACCGAGGCATGATTCCTTTTCTCTTCCATATTTCCTTATCAGCTCCTTCACCGTTTCATTTCTTTCACATGAGAATTCATGGACCCCCAAATTCAAGGCCGGCGCTTCAAACAACAGCACTGCGGTTTACTTTTCTTCTGTCCAAATGCTATCCCAGATCCAATTTTAGATAGACGAGGCTTCAGCAATGATGCTTTTAGGAGTTTCCGAGAGAGAGAGACAATAGTTAAAATTTTAAAATGAGATCAGCGTTACACCAAACCCAATATATTGCAGTATTAAAATGTACTATATTATATCTCACTAAATTTGAATTGAGATAACCATGTGTTTCACTTCTGTAAAATGGCAATTATAGAACAACAATCATAAAATATATTGTCATTATAATATGCATTATATATTCGAAATATATTGTTATAAAAAAATAATTGCTTTATAAATATATTAATAATAAACAAATCTCAGAGCATGGTTCTAAAAAATCGTTCTTGTTGTCTCCCTCGGTGCGCTGAGCTGATTTTAGTTTTCAATGAAATAGGCCTAGAAAATTAGCATGGCAAGATTCAGCGCAAGATATTTATAAGCTACATATTAATCTGAATACTGCGCCCATGATTTCAGGGTGACATTAGGAGACAATAATGCAAATGACCCATGGCATTCAATTAAAAGTGTCATGTCCCCTCACTTTTGTTTCATGTGTTTTATATTTTCCACTAAAGTGTTTGAGAAAGAAAGCGCCTTGTGTCCCCCTCCTCATTGAATTTTATCACTAAATGAAGCATATAAATGATCTGAAAGCACAGCCTGTCGCATTAAATTAAATAAAATAAAGAACAATTATCCTCTCTTTTTCTCTGATCTCCTGCTGAAAGGAGTCTTGGCGAGATAAGGCAGATTGAATTCGGGCTCTCCGTTGAGCTCAAATAAAAACGTCTCGGAGAAGAGCTACAGATTTAGTGCTCTATAATTTCAATCATAATTTTTACCTCTCTTATTATTTTTTCCCCCAGTTGGGTTTTGTTTGCACGTTTTATTTCCACAGAATGCTTGAGAAAATAGTTCAAAATGGCTGCAGTGATCACAGTTGATTAATAGCTGTGAAGGGCTCATAAATTAACATCTAATTACACCCACATGCTCTTAACTAAACATAAAGCCCTGGTTTGTCATTCATATCCAGGTTTTGTGGTTGATCATTTTGTCATTTTGTTTATCATGTTATGTTGCCTGGTTCAATCGGTCAAATATGAAATGATTTGAGAGATTCCGTGCTGACCGGACGCTGAGCTGAATTCTCAGTAAAGAATTAAGATATGAAAGAGTTTAATTTAAATTCAGATCTTGTTGTTTAAATAATCTAGTAATGCAAAAGAACACACGTTTCCCGCATTTCTTATAGAAGTACTCCTTAAAGTTCCCTAATTATCATCGTCCAATTTGAAAGTTGAATCTGCATGCTTTAGGGGATGATGTAAAACTTGCTATTCGGTTCAATGGAGTATCACCCTAATTTACAGCGGCAGATAAGAGCACAGTCTGTCATAAAAATCTGAGCCCCCTCCCTCCCTTATATTGAATTGCACCTTGGGCAATAGTGCAGAATCGTGAATCTTAACTTCTTCCAGCATATGTTCCTGGCAGATAAGTAAACAATCTGGATGTGAAATGAAAATTTTAATTAATACAGTAATGCTATTACACCTCGGTGTGCAAATCCCATTCCCCATCCCTGCGACAATAGACAAAAGTACAGGCCAATTCCAATCCTCTGTTTGCAGCCCAAACCCAATTGTTCTGCGAGCTTGTTTCCTTTCAGTGAATCCCATTCTCCATTCACACATCTGCTTTAGTTCCAGCAACACTTTTTTTGTAATGCAGGAGGAGAACTGTGTTGAATTACAGTATTATATGAATCTTGACAAATTGTGAAAGAAATATAGACTAGCAGTTATTCTGAACGAGTTGTAACATGTTTGCGGTTCACATCAGAAGTCAAATTATTTAATAGAAAAGAACAATGAAGCTGAAGTAAAGCACAACGCCTTTTAAAAACATTGCACATATTAGCCTTTTTTACAAACAAACAAACAAAAAACCTACTGAAGTAGGCTAAATGCAACTTTAGTTAGCATGAATTCTACTATTATCCTTGCTGTTGTTGTTGTTGTTGTTATTATTATTATTTAGTATTAAAAAAAAGATGTAGCCTATATTTATTTTGCGAAAGTATTATATATAAGAATTTACGGGCGAGTAAAATCCATAAGCAATGTCATAAATCACATTTTACATGCAGACTTACTGAAGGAGGTGTTAATTCATTTGTTTTGAGAAACTTATAGCAGCGTTTTTCTGTCCGTAAAGTGTTGGAATGATCTAAGCGGTGGAACAGGTGGAACAAGCACAGAGTCCCTGAAGGGTGAAACGTCTCTTACACAACCACACATCAAAGAGTGTGATCGCCTTATTTCAGAGACATGACACACACCTGAACGCAGAAAGACTTACACTCTGAACACAACAACACGCGCGTATTACAGAAACATATGGCAATATACTAAAATTGTAGAAAGAAAGAAAGAAAACTAGCCGAATGGAAAATTGAGATGGTAATGCAAACTGTCAGCCTCTACATCTGCAGTCTTCTCCAATGTGTCACAGCGCGTCTGTAGGCGAACATCGGCACAGATTTTGAAGCACCTGACGCTTTGTTCAATTGTTTTTATTGGAAATTGTTTTGTAATAGTAAATGACATGACTCATACTCGTACCACCCCTTCTTCAGTCCAATTTCCATCCTATTGTGGGTCTCGGGGTAAATCACAATTCATGTTCGCCCTCAGTTTCCCTAAGCGTCCCTGTACAGTAATTGTTTTGCCATTTAATTTGGACCGGCGGTCCCTATAGAGCAGTCGGGAACGCCACGCGCTGACAGAGTTCATCTCAAATCTATGCCGAAAAGCCAGATGGTTATTAGACAGCGTCCGCCAAAACGTTTGACTATTTAAGCAGTGCTGATTGAGAAGATAATTATTGTAGATGTCTAATCGGTGTAAGATCAATTTCAGTTTTATGTTTAGCAGTTAAGGCCTGTGCTGTTCTCTCGGCCCGACAAAATTCATTATATTTTAATGCACAAATAAAACCCGCTAAGTTATTATACAGCTGGAAGAGTAAACATTATAAAACGCATGTTTGGGATCACCGTACTTACTACTGACATGCCTGTTACCTTTTGGCACGATTGTATAAGAACACAGCACAAAGAAGATTCATAAATAGTTTAAACAGGCAATGTAACAAGAAATATGAATTTTTAAGACAGATTGTCTTTATTTAAAATGTCTTTGCTCGGCAAATGAACAAAGAATCGAGGTATCACCCTTTTAGATACATTTTCCTTTCCATTAACATGACATGATTTAAGTTACCATCGCAGATAAAAATACAACATGAACTGCTTCGCTTCAAACTTTATGTTCTTTCTGAAATCAAATGAACGAGTGACTATCACTGAACCACAGGGAGAAAAAAAATGTCCAAATGAAAAATATTGAAGGATAAGGATTTTTTCTTTTTCATTTGATATTTTAAATAGACCGTCTACTTTTAGGTGCCGGTTTGATAATTATAAACAGTAAAACCCGTATAATCTATTAAACGCTGAATTTCTCACTTTGAAATACTTAAAGTCGTATCATTTGAATTTCAGAGTGCCAAAAAGAATTGTAAATACAACAGGCTGTACAAGAAACATGAATCCTAACCGTTAGTTGTGCAAATCAAAGTCATTCAAATAATAATAATAATAATATGATGAGAATAACAATTATATTAAGTGTTCAAACAAAAGTATTATTATAGCATCAAATTGTACATAATAAATAAAATTAAAGGCATCCAAATCCGGTAGCCATAATAATAAACGTTTGAACATATACATTTCTTACAATTCTGGGCACCTGCCTTACATCTATTCCAAGATCCAAGCTGGGATCCAAGGAACCTCTCGTAGATGGTGAAAAGTTCATGTCCACACGGCCTCAAATGTCTTGATCAGTCCTCTCTTCTTATGTACATGCATTGCTGTATTCAAGTTTTCAAAAGAGGAGATTGTTTTTAGTGGACGAGTCACATCGCAGCGGCATGTGCTGAGGAGTACGGGTCAATCCCACTCTTGGTCATACCTGGGAACAGTATGTAGGCAACAGGCGGCTGTAAATTCGATGCCGACCATGCGGAGCAGTTACACGGCACCACGTACCCAGGGTTTGTGGGCGACGGGTGGGTGTGAGTGTGCTGGCTGGGGCAACCCAGGCTCCCGAATGCGCCGTTCTGGTATCCCAGAGATGATGCGTAAGATAAAGTGCTGTTGGCCAACGTGTGGGGCATCTCTGTCATCTTCTGGATAGCGCTGGAGCTGAACTGGCTCGGGTCGAAGAAGGAGTAAGGAGCTGATGTGGGCGGCAGGAACGCACGGGCTTTTTCCGAGGAACCTAAGAACGAGTCCGTGGCTGAGACCGAAAGTCCTTTCAGGTGATCCGTGTCGCCCAGGTAGGGCAGAGGAAACACGTACCTGTCCTTCTTGAGGAGGTTCTTGGGCTTGCGCCTGGGTCTGTATTTGTAGTCTGGGTGTTCTTTCATGTGTTGAGCCCTCAGCCTCTTGGCCTCGTCGATGTACGGTCGCTTCTCGGATTCAGAGAGCAGCTTCCACTCGGCTCCAAGTCTTTTGCTTATTTCTGAATTGTGCATTTTGGGATTCTCTTGAGCCATTTTCCTCCTCTGGCCTCTTGACCAGACCATGAAGGCGTTCATGGGTCTCTTGATGTGATCTACCGGCTTTGACATTTTTACGGTTCCCTTTTAAAATAACAACAAAAAGTTCTTCGACCAACCAAGAGAAAACAGTATTCACCTTCCCTGCAGACAGACACGGATCATGCCACTTTTGGAGAGCCGGAGGAGTAGTAAAACGGCATCAATGGGGAAAAATCCACTAATTCTTCCGTGTTTGTCGCAAAGTTGAAAGATTTCTCTTCTTCAAAACGACACTATTCGGCTGAGAGAAGAACAGCCACGCGCACAAAATCCAGCGCGGTGAAGCGAAGTTTCCGCGATCTGTTTGCGAGCTTTTTTTCTCGGAGGATTCTCGCCCCGTGAAGCACCTGGCTGGGAAATGAGGAGAAGCGCGTGAATGAGAGCCAAAAGCGGTGAAGTTCAAAGGCTGGGCTGGTTCGCTCTGCACGCGATCTGACATAATCGCAGGGCGTTCACGCGCCAACCTGAGCGCCCAATCAGCTCTGAGAAAGCCACATAATACCTACCAAAATATGTATATTACAACACAAACAAAGATCGGGGAGGAAAAGGAGGTGACTCTCTTCCCTCCCCAAATCCATTTAGTTGAAGGTCTACAAACACAGACCTTCAACCTTTTTGTAATAAAACCTGACATCTACCAGCGTCAATCCTTCAGAGACGACAGATGCCTGAAGAATAGACAAATTCTTATTTTGAACATCGCTGTCCTTATGCGAACACGGTTCTACTGTGCACTTAAATTAAGCTTTAGTTACTTAAGGTATTTTGACAAGTTATCTGACGTTTATCTTATTTTTTATTATTATTACTTATGATTCCTTTTACAACCGATTTGTTTTTATTCGGGGTTTTATTTTTATTTTATTTTTTTTTGATAATATGGCAGCGCATATGGCAAGTTCAACCATTAAAACCTCAATGCGCAAATACTGAAATGTCTAAACAAGATAAATAATGAAAAGACAAACGGTATTAAAGATCTCTGAAAATAAACGTGCTGTCTGAGGCAGTGGCCCCCAGGCCAATATTTCCTAAATGAGAACAATTGTCCAAAGCTCTCCTGGGACAGGCTGGGTTGGGGCTTGCACCTGTTTTGCTGCTGTAATCTCACATGTGTAGAACATGCCCATGGACCCTTTCTGAATGGTAACATACCCACGCAAATTTGGCATTATGTAAACAATGGCAGTTGCTCATAGAATCATTACATGCCACAAATAATGAAACGCAAATGAAAACCTTGCGCTGGGTGATGTGTTTTGTTTTCATCTGTTAATATTTCTAACAGATATTTGCACGAAGTATGGCAGAAATTATTTATTAAATGATTCAGATTTCATGTAATTGCTTTAAACGTTAGATTCATGGTCACAGTAAAGTTGCTTAATTATTTTCAGTAGAGCATATTTTACATTGAAGCTGCGGTTAATTATCCCTGTCTTTCTCATGATCTCCGTCTCCTTTTCTCTTTTATTTATGACAAATACACTTCCGAATTCATTTATATTTGTCAAAATCCACCCAGATGTGTGAACAGAAGTATTAGGCTACCAATTCAAGGTAATGTTTTGTGTTAAGGTTCGCGCACCAAAACCTTAAACATGCAAATTTGAGTGTTTAAAAAAGATCAGGGTCTTAATGAGCCTGAGGCAAGGAGCTTGATATATGAGAGGCATGGGTGTAATTATTAAGTGAAATGTATAAGATATGTGATATCTCGAGGAGAGGCCTTCAAGCGTGACATGAAGAGGGATCTGTCTGTAATTTAGCACATGAACATATATTGTTTCTATCGTATTACACGATACAGCATTATTTCAAAACATGCGGGTATTAATCTAAATGTTGAGAGATAAAAGTCGTACGTATGTATGCATTCCAATAAGTATTAATTCATTTATTTATTTTTACTAATTTATCGGTTTGTCTGTTATTTTTGTGCGTTTGGGATTTTTTTCACCCCAAAGCCGGTGAGGGGTATTTATAATTATTATATATATTTATATCTATTTATATTTTTTTATTATTATTATTCGCTCAGTTTTGCTCTTCCAAGGTCACATTATAGCTGAATATTAGCAGATGTGTTGATTTTTAGATATGTGATCACAGACATATATGCAGGAGTTTTAGTCTTGTAGCTTGTAGGTGAAAATGGTTTATTTTTAGCCTAAATAATTATTTTTAAATTGTTTAATATTTCTGCTACTCTTGTTGTAACTTTATTTTAAATAATATATGCATATTAAAAGCAAACTTAGTTACCTGAACTTCTATCTATGCCATATCTTCTGACAAAAATAAAAACAGCCGTTGTCTTTCAATATAATTTATTGATCATAAACCATGAAGTTATATTTAACTTTTTTCAATTAAGCTAAACCCATGTGTATATAAATCCTCAATGCGGCGCTGATGGTAAATGCATCTGGAGAGCATGAAGTGTGTTTCTCAGTGGTGCCGGCTCGATATCCATCAAGCTTTACCGTTCCACCGCCTCTCAGCCTCCCTCTCCATTTCAGAGCACAGCCGAGAGCAGTGCAGCTTGAAATCCGGAGAACACCAGCCTGATAGAAACAGAAATTACAACGGGAATTAACAGAAATTATTGGGGCACACAGCATTTGACATAGAGATGATGTACTCAAAGCCAAATGAAGTGAGATTTGTGAAATCAAGCATGCTGAGGCGCGCGCGTCATTAAATGGGAGCTCGTCATAATGGAGGAGATATTCCGCGTGCATACTCTGGATCGCTCACGTGCGCAAACTGAACTGTTTGCGACTCTTCTATGCGCTTACCGAGGAGTTTAGCATCCCACCAACGCATGCAAAGGTGTGCATGTATATTCGTGTTTTGATGTGTGAGATATTGCATCTCAGTGTATGCAATGTAAAGTACGAGAACAAACTCAGGTTTGAAGTGTTATTTTTACTTTTTTTCACTGAAATCACTTGGCTTTTCAAGCTTTTTTTAACTACCTTTACGATACTAGTAATATTTCGATATCATGTATCAATACTGACATGAGCACCTTTTGTGCTCAGAGAACTGTTACTTTAAAAGTGTATTACTCTCACGCATGTGCAGGTCGACTGAGATGCGCAAAGGCAACTGAGGTATAGGTAGCCTACTTGCCAAAAAAAATAAAAATAAATTAATTAAAAAAAATCCCTTTGCAAAGCCCTTTATTTTAAAACATTATGAGTAAATCTATAAAGTAGTTTATATAACGACTTTTTTTTACATTATTGCTATATTTTTAACCACCTGACTTTATTTTTTAGAAACCTAAGGAAACCAGTCTTCTATTTGTCTAACTGCACATGAAATGTTTTACTAATCTTGACGCTCGAATGATGGCGCGTATTTTAGTGGCCGCGACCCTTCACAAGACAAGGGGCTTGGAAAATGGATGAATGGATATTTCAGTGGTATTGAATGAAAAGAGGTCAACTCAATAACAACAATTCCATGAAATACAGCAAAACAATTCGGTTTCATCTCAGTTGATTTGGTTGTCCCTGGTTTTCTCAGAATCAGCGGTAACACTGTGTAAATCCCACGTGTTCAGACCCCCATGTTTCACACGGGGTTCATGAGATGGATACGGTGGTACAGCAGCTGTCCATGGTCCTGATGCGCTAAGTGGCTTTTTCCACTGCTAACTCGCGGTCCCACTCAGGACTCCTCACAAACCCGTGTTGACATTTCAATGCTTTTTATTCTTTTTACATCCCATTTGCTGCTGTGATTCTGCTCGCATGATGCTGCAATAGATGTTTTCCCTCTGAGAATTTGGAAGTGTGCTCTGCCAAAAAACCTCTGCGAGTATGTTGCAGCATGTTGTTTTGTAAGCCAATATTCACCCCTTAGGAATTATCTTGGTAAGTTAAGTTCTGTGCGTAACATCGCGGATTCAACAGCGGAAATGGGAGTGTGTTTACAACGGAAATGCTCTCAAATATACAAAGCACATGAAGAGCATTTCAAGTGTCTGATCTAGTCGGAATGCAGACATTATTCAAGAGCAGACTGAGTCCCTCTTTTGCCTGGGCGTCACCTTATATGGAGTTGAGAAATTTCATTCCAAGGAAGTCTTAAAGGTGACTGTATCATGATAAAATTACTTTAAAGGGCCACCAACAGGTTTAAAGGTTAGGTTACTACAGTATTTACTACCATAGCTAAGTAAAATAAATAATCTCTCTCTCTCTCTCTCTCTCTCTCTCTCTCTCTCTATATATATATATATATATGTGTGTTTGTTTGTTTTACTATTAATGACAAAGATTACCTATTGTAATTGACTGTTAAATAGCAGCAGTGAAGAGCCAATGAAGTAACCCACATTTAAAATGAACTGTTTACATTGGCAAATGATATACTTAAAGACCACTGGCACTTACCAAAAATGAACTGAATTATAATGTTCCCTCCCCTAAGGGCTGCTATGTCAGCCAATTATATAGACAGACTGTAATGGAAGTTAAAAGTTGTTTTGGCATGTTTTGAGTCAACACTAAGCAAACCCCTGATGACCTCCAGCAACTTTTCACTCTGGCTGCCAGTCTGAAAGGTAAAATTCAGAAAATTCTATCCATTATGAGACAGTGGGTTGAAAAGTGGAGTATTGCCTCAACATTGCCCCCCCCCCCCTCAATTCCATCTCCCTCCCCCAGCCTGCTTCCTCCTCACAGACTGACATTATTTCGCATATTCAAATTGCCAGTGTTTGTTCTGGCCGTGGCTCTTGGCTTCCATTTCTCTCCAGTGTGGAAATTGATTTTAGTCAGCTGTCACAGCCAGCATTTTTCTGGAACCTCTGCAAAATATATATTTACAAAAAAAATCTGTTTGGTTTGGAGAAATTTCATTAGCCCACGCACCATCCCGGTCCCCTTTTTGGAGCGGCCATATGAGTGATGAGCATAATGCCATTTTGGGAAAATGGTGAAAGACAAGCCATCGATGCCTCAAGATTGGACCACATGTCTGGGAAAGTGTCCAGTCATGGCCAGGCCCAGTCCATCTTCGGCTGTTTACATATCTGTTTCCTCTTCTTCATTCTCTCCCCATATCAATCTGTGATTATCAATAGCTGGGACCAAGCCCTAATCAAAACTGAAATGAGCATCGGGCAGAAACTTATGACCGACGGGAGACGTATAAAATTGACAATTCTCATGGTCAAATATTTTTACAATATAATATTTCATGAAGGAGCCCAATAAGGGCCCCTTAGAGAATCCTATGCCTTGTGCAAAGGGCAGAGTTAATGAAAAAGGAAAGACAGAGACCAATGATTGAATGAAATAAAACAGAATGGAAATTAAAAGAGGTTCAAGGCATTGGTTGATAATGAAAGGAGGAGGGTAATGCTTCAGAGACACAGAAGCAAGCATCGCACAATCATACAATACAATTAGGATTAAAGGGGCCAGGCACAGATAACAGGAGATAGGGATGAATTATCACCCAAAAAGAGAAATGGGCCCCCTTCTCTGACCTTCATTAAGAGGAAGAAAGGCTCGCTCACGGCTGGGATGACTTGCGGCACACTTTCAGCTTCATGATTGGTAATTGTGACTGGAAGAGTTCCTGCTAGATCGGCCTCTTGAGGAAGGATATGGAAAATAAAGAGGGAGATAAATATATAAAAAATACATAAAAACACTATTCAAAACCAGGGACACCAGTGTCACCGCTTTAATCAGCATAATTTTTATTTGTCCATTGATAATAAAAGGGATAGTTCAGCCAAAAATGAAAATTCTGACATTATTTATTAACCGTCGTATCATTCCAAACCCATAAACTCAACTGAGCAAAAACCTCATTGGTTTTGGTGCATCAAGCAAGCTTCTGTGTTTACCATATTTGATGAGCTTTATGTAAGTTGACCAATGTTTATATATATATATATATAAACCTACATTAAATCTGTTCATAATATAAAGCGATCATGTTTCTTCAAAAGACTTAATTAAACCACCCAATTTATTTGAACTACTTTTACAATGTAAAAGTATGCATTCTTTAATGCATGAAGATGTTTTCAATGCATGAAATGCATTGAATGCATGACTTTCAAAGGACAGACAAAATTGAAGAGAGAACATTATTTTTTTTTTTTCATTTGTGTTCCAAAGATAACTGAAAGTCTAATGGGTTTTCAAAAATGTGTATTGTGGGTAAACTCTCCATTAAAGTGGTAGTTAAGGAGATTAAGGGCATTTTGGAAATAAAATTACACTAACTGAATGTAAAACGAGCTGCAAAATCAGTAACATCGGTGTAAAATGCATTTCAGTTCCACTGTTGAATGAACACTGAACGCAACACTGAAGGAATGAATAACCCTGATGCTAAACAAACTCAGATTACCTATAATTTCTATGATCCTTTCAATACAAATCAACTTCACACAAACCCTGACATTCTGCTTTTCCTTTATTGGCTGACACTAGTAGTGACATGCACGATTTAAAGGAAGAACACTATACAAGCAAGCATCTCGCAACCACGCTCAGAACCAAGGTACACAGAGAGAGAGAAAAAAAGCAAAGTAAAAAGAAAACCAAAAGGGCAATGATAAAAGAGAGTCAATTAAAAGATCTGAATGCCTTTGAATGCAGAAAAATTGATTTAGATGAAACTGGAATAATAAACATTGGTACTGGGTGTTGATTGATTCTTTTTATTGGGAGGGGGATCTGTTATTGCATTGTGAGATATCAGTTCTCCTTTTCCTTTACACTTTGTGATTCTCAATGGAGCAGCAGTTCAAAAGACAATTCTATTTGGCTTCCTATTAGAACTGCGCTCTGAAGCGCTTTTCAGATCGTTCGCTTTTGAATCAGTTTAAAGTGCTCCTGTGTGTTTGTTGGAGATGAAAAACAGTGTTATGTTCTAAAAGCCTGTTTATTAACTTTTTCGGTGCATTAATAAGAGCCAGTCGGAATGTTGTTATGTCTTAACAGTAGTTGCAGTCATGGTTTTACCACATCCACATCTTGAAAATATATATTGTTGACCAAAAATGTAAAAAAGTTTATATAGATGCAGTTTCTAGCTAGATGCACTTCTTGAACATTCTTTTGCACTCAGCTTTGCGAGACGTGTTTATTCGACAACAAACAAAAGTTCTAAGTGCCGCAAATTATTCCAGGTGCGAATGCAGCTCAGGGATTCTGCATCCTCTGAACGTCTGAATGAATCTATTTGAAATCACTACGTGCCTCTCGTCCTCTCTCTCTTCTTCGCTTTTGAATATAATAGCTATAGTAGGCACTCAAACAAAAGGGCTTTATCAGAGACTCCTAATGTCACCCCCACAGCCCCTCTCTCATGGCCACCAACTCCTTCCTCTCTATTCACATTCATTTATTCCACTGTATGTGGAAATAGGCTGGCCAACAATTAATTTCAGAGTGAATTCAGGCAGGATCTATTACCCCCTCTCTGCCTCCATTGCTCTAATGGAAATCTATTTCACTTCTCTTTTGTGTCCAATATAATTTAATGCCCATTTTATTAATGGCCTGAAATAATTATGGAAGCCTTTTGTGATTTTTGAGTATGTTTCATTTAATTGTGCAATAAATGTCTAATCAGGCCTCCCATCTGAAGCCATTATGGCATTAAAATTAACAATTATGCCATGAATGTCTTGGTGAATGCGTCGAGGTCTATAGAAATCGCTGTTGATAACAAGACACACATACATCATTCATGAGAGGTTTTTTTACCCGCTAAGGAAAGTGAGAGATATGGGAACGGGTGGGAGAGAAAAGAAAGAGAGAAAAGTGGAAGAAGAAAAGGAAGAGAAGAAAGAGGCAAAGGCTCTTTATTCCTTTCAAAAGGGGATGGCCAAAAGATAGGGCATTCTAAAACTGTGTCACCCACTCGAGTCCTTTTCTTCGCCGGTCTCTCTCTATCTCCCTTTAATTTGCCTCACTCTTTATTTTTTCGAGTGACAGATTTCTCGGGGAATGGAAATGTATTAACCGTTTACTTGAGCGATAAAATATCTATCAGCCCTTTGTGCCTCTTGCCCAGTCTGCAGTTCTGAGCCGTGTGGCACCCGTTTTGCCTGTGTGGGTGACCAAAGGCAATTAAGAAGACATTGGCCCTCTTTCTGTCTCTCTATCCCTTTCTGTCCCACAGTCGCTCTCTCTCAACTAAAATGGGGCAGCTACTCAACGCACCAGCAAGAATTGTTTTCTTAGTTGCCAAGTATCCAAATTTCACGGTTTGGAGGAACTCCATCCGGCAGTAAAAAGCCTTGTCAATTCCTCCTTGTCACTTCCCAGCTAATATTCTACAATTGGTTTTGGTGTATCTACTTTAATGGCGGCCGGGTTTGTTTCCCGCTCCTGCAGCGATCTGCATATGGCCTCAAAAGACTGTAGATTGTTTTGAAGTGACTGGTGTCTGCCAATCTGGGCAGTGATGGATGCCGTTGGATGCTGAAAGAAGAGTTTGGCCCCCGGTTAACCTCTGCATATTCACGCTACCTGCTTACTGGAAGCTTTACACTCCAAAGGACTTATTGACTGTGCACAACTTGATTAATTTAACAGATAATGAAAAAACTGAACAAATGAGAACTTGACTGTAAAAAAAATAAATGCATTTACGAATGAAAATGAAAGGGTGACAAAGATTTTGATATTCTTGTATTGCTGAGAAACCTGACATCTGTTGAGGTGACTGGCATATAAAGTAAGCATTGTTAACTTTACATATTATTCGTATTATTTTATATATCAGCTATGAGAATGGTTCGCCTTTGAACCTCGCTGAGCTGAGAGGAAATGCTGTTCCTCACAACCCGCGCAGATTTCATCAATCTAACGCTGAATGATATCTATCAGGCCATTACGGTTTCCTTCCTTTAAACTTATCCTCTCAAATTTAATAATCCATTTAACTGATGTGCAAATTAACCTTGGCATTCACACAAAACCACTTTTATAAGTCACACCCCACACCTTTTCTCCCTTTTTTCATCTCTTCTTCCAGCCAATTTAATTCCAGGCTCCAGATTTCATGGTCAATTTTATTTTGCTCACTCTCAAGGAGTCCGTCATCAATTCTTCACAACTTTTCATGTCCCCCTTTCTCTCCAGATTCGCTGCGAAATTGCCTATTCAGGCTGCTAAATAAGTGTGACCGCTGTAAATTTGCTGCGACGCTACGCGCTTTTGAATATGCATTTGGAGTGCTGACCTCCAGCGGTAATTAGTTTTAGTCTTTGTTTATCCTTTTCACAAATCACACGGCCTCCTTTCTTACATCCCTTCATGTGCATCCCTCCTTCTCCTGTCTCTCCGCACAAAACTCAATCTAAACACAGAGAGAAATCCTTGGGAGAATCTCACAGAAATCACAGAAATTGACCTCTGCCATCATATCATACCAAACCATACAGTGATGACATATAGCCTTCGAAATGTATATATATGAATACATCCCAATGCAAGTGAATTGAATGATTGCACAGAAAACACCTAAAAAAAAAAGGACTGCCATGCTCAATGCAGTGACCCTCATCTTTACATATGATTGGACCTCTTCAGAGACTCAAGCAGACTTAAAGACAGAGGGTACAAGTCCAAGGATGTTCAACCCTGCTCCTGAAACTCCAGCTCTAATCAAACACACCTGAACTAATCAAGGTCTTCAGGACTGCTTGGAAAATTATACACTTTGCTTTAGGGCCTCTTGAGAGTATCTACCCTATAGTGTTTATTGATAAAGCCAGTCAGTGGGTTATTGTGTAGTTGAGCTACAGTCATCTGTCCAGGTATACATGACATGTGTAACTGAATATTTGAATACTGAATACTCATCACTTCTGTCTTTTAGAGCATGCTCACAACGCTGATGCCACTTGTGGTCTGGATAACATGTATGTTGTACATGCTGGATAAAGCTGAGCTAAAATCACTGATCTGCAGTCATACTTAAAGTCAAACTAAAGGTTTAGATGACATTTTAAAAAGTATAATTATTATTCTAGTCTGATTGAATTTTTTTAAAGTGCACGCAAACTAAAAGGCTAGATCACTCTGCCAACAGGTTTAACATACTGATACAAAAAAACAACAACTATACCTGTCTTTGTAAAAGGTGTCAAAATGCATTTGCATTTCTATAGAATTCCCACTCACCATGGTATTTTTGTGAAAAAAAAGTCAAAATTTTGTACTTTGTAATAAAATATTTAATTCTTTGACACTCAATGAAAAAAATAAAATTTTTGCTTTCTGATTTTTCACCATTTCAATAATTTGTTTTAAAAATACAATTCTATTTGTCAACTGTTATTTAATTTTTTTTTATTCAGCAAGGATACATTACATTTTAGGGACAGTTATAATGTAATTATAGTTCTAATATAATATTTTTATTTTAAATAAATGCTTTTTTAAAACTTTCTATTCATCAAAGGATTCTGAATGTATCACAGTTTACACACAAATGTTAAGTAGCACTGATAATAATAAGAAATGTTTTTTGAGCACCAAATCAGCATAGTAGAATGATTTCTGAAAGACCATGTTACACTGAAGACAGGATTGGAGTAATGGCTGCCAAAAATTCAGCTTTAACATTAATTATTATTTAACAATATTACTGATTTAAAGTATTTTTGATCAAATGCCCTGGTCAGCATTAGAGATTTGTTTCCAAAAAAATATATATATTCCTACTGACTTTTGAACGGTAGTGCGGTATATTGCAAGTGAACAAGTTAACATTTTTAAAATAAAGCATTTGTATATTCTTAAATTATTTAATTATGATGAAAAAGGATGCTTTTTCTGTGAATAAAACCACTGAATCCAATATGGGTTATTTTGGCATCCTTATGCATTCATGTAGGGTGTTTGGGGTCATGTACCGCTAACATTTTGAATGTAATATTAATAGTTATTTATAATTAACTGTGTATTAGAGAAGCCCTAGAGCACAACATCACGTCCTGTTGCCACAGTCTGTGCAGGTCAGCAATAAGTCAAGTTTAACTCTAGGCCAATTAGCCAACAACTCATCATCTCCACTACAATCCCCTCCTCTCTTGCTTTCTTTAGCATGAAGACCACAGAACACAAAAGACAACAGTATGTGTTTCCTATTTGGTAAGAAGAAGAAGAAGGGATCCCCTGGCTCTGGGATTACCCTATTATAGGGAAGAGATGTTCTTCTAAACACACCCGCACACACATACACATTCCTGCTCTATGGGCCATTTGCTTTCAAACATTTCTTGTCAGTAGGGCTTACTAAAATCTACATAATCCCCTCTCCCATCACAATTAAAGATATCAGTGAACAATGAAATTGTTTCCTCTCTGGTCCGTTTCATCTTCCTTCAGAGGGGTTATGAGTACATGGCAGGTCTCCATTCAGAGGAAGGTGTCTTGCAACAGGATAAGGCAAGAATGGGCAACACAATGGACAACACAACGAACCTCCAGATGTGCACTTCCGGTGATCAGTGGTCTGGTATTGTGTTATACAGAGAATCCAGCACTCGAATAATTCTTCCAACTGTCTCATAATGATAATTTGCCTGTCACCGCTGTAGTTTAAGCTTCATCTTATCAGTTAGCCTGTCAGATTAGTGATTTGTATCACGGTGTAGCTCACACTGAATTCCTCAACAGAGGTCAAATGAATTTAGGGGAAACGACAAACCATTCCTGCCCGGTAACCTCAGTGATTAGCAGACTGTGAAGTCAAACGACACTGACTGATGACTTGTGACCTTGATAAGGCAAGGAGCGCTAAACCCCACAGGTCTCCTATAAGCTAGCGTTTTCTCCGGTTAGGAGCGAATGCAGGCTTAACATATAATTAATGCCTAATAAAGCCCTGATTGTTTGTCAACACTCTTTTTTCTCCCTCTCTCTTGTTTTCCTGACCTAGTAATCTGCAGTCAGCCTGCAGGCAGTGTGTATTGTGATATCATCTTAAGCTACTTGTTCTAATACCCCGGTCTGGCCGGGCCAACGCTAACTGCTTTCTCATTTACACATACTGATAAATGTGCAGGGTCTAATCTACTGCCATTTAGGCCTGATTGAGGACTGTCCACCCCTGGAGTTAGTACTAGTGTCCCACTTTGTATTAGGTGTCTTTAACTACTAAGCACTTAGGTCAAAAAAAAATGTTTGGTACAATGTACTTATTGTGTTCATGTTGTATTGCAAAACAAAAGGTGGAATACGGTAAAGGTTAGGGCCAGGTTTTGCGGTATGGTTAGATTTAAGGGTGTAATTAGAGATGTAATTAGAGAAATTTATAATAAATGTAAATACATGCAGGTATTTTTGGTAACACTTTATTTTAAGGTGTCCTTGTTACACATTACATGTACTTACTATTATAATAACAATAAATTATGCATAGTTACATGCAAGTAACCCTAAACCAAACCCTAATCCTAACCCTAACCATATAGTAAGTACATGTAGTTAATTAATATTACTCAGTACTTAAATGTATAATTACAATGTAACAAGGACACCTTAAAATAAAGTGTAATCATATTTATGTACGATGTAAAAACAAGTACACAATAAGTGGGTTGCATTTTATTTTACAGTATGTGCACTTACATGTACTTACCTAGAAAGTACTAAGTAATAGGTAATTATGTGGGTTAAGGTTAGGTTTATTAGCAGGTTCAGGGTTAATACCTAGTTATTACCCAGTTATTGTAATTTATATAATAAGTATACATAGTATGTACATGCGGAACAGAACTGTAAAATAAAATGCTACCAAGTGCATAGTTCAACAAATGATCAAATTTCAATGTTAGTCGGAATGGCAATCCTATTCTTAATTTTGGCATTTCATCTGAATATCATTTCATCTGAAAATAGCGATATGTGGCATTGTTACAGTTGTTACTAGCGTTGTCATTTTTAAAAATTGAATATTTATTGTAATTCATGGGGTGATAATTAAAAAATTGGAGGAGTTTATTGTATATTTCAGACATTTCTGCTAAAACTGAGTGAGATCACTCATAAATTTAACTTTCAGATTAATCTCTTTTACTGTAATGCTGCTTTGTCTTTCATTGTGTATTCAATTATTCAACTAAACTGACAAAACACATTTTAAATAAAATAGTTGATTTAGTATTTTACAGTGGGTCCAGTACTGCTGTCCTTGTTAGTTACCTTTCACACATTCAGCATAGGAAGAAGTGGCGTAAAGTATTTCCCTGGACAATAAATGCTCTTATTGTGAATGACAGCACAAGGCCTGTCATTAAAGAGCCTATAGAAGCCTATTGAAGTGTAAGAAAGCTATTTGTGTGGTGTTGTACGCAGTCAAAATCATATGCAACTGGAACAAGATGACGAGCATAACTCAAAGGGCTGTGAATAGTCCAAGAGAGAGAGAGAGAGAAACAACAAAAGTCAGGACTGAAAGCATTAATTACTAAGACGCAGGGAAAATAATAAATCAAGTGAATCACTTACACAAGCTCATTAAAGCTAATGCTATCCACTCTATTTTCCTTTTAGCTCGAGAAAGACAAAAGAGGGACAATATCCCATTAAATGCTGTTTTCTCATGCTATTCATTTGAACTAGTACTAGCATGCCAGTGTTTCCTGGATTAAAGTCTGATAGCACTCCAACAGACTCTCTTTGAAGGCACATTTGGAGAAATGAGGGTGTGAAAAGCGAGGGAAATGGCTGAAGCAATAGCAATTGTCAGAGAGAGAAGAGAAGAAAGCGTCTCTAGGTTTATAATGTACCGTCTAGAGTATGTGTGGATGTGCGGAGGATGATTTAGAAGGTAAATGGTGTGTGTGCTCGTTGTGTGGTGGTGATGGGCTCCCCCTAACCCCAGAATGCAGATAGAAACCACCAGGGGTAGTTGCGGGGAGCAAGCGTTTGTGATTTATGGCTAGCACTGGGCTGATAAGAAGACTCCCTTCATTTAAGGCCTTATCGCTCGCACTAAAGAAAGGCCACAATTTGCCACGTTCTGTAAAGCCCCAGATGCAACTAATCTCTTCAACCTTGCAGACAATCTGCCTCGGTAAAAACTATAGATCATTCACATGTCTAAGTGATCTGGGCCGTCCCTCTCCGTGCAGCACAAAACCTGCACCACCGGGGAAGAGGAGAAGAAACAAACTCGAACACACACACACACACACACACACACACACACACACACACATATGCACAGGAAACTGAAAAATGAGCACAAACACAGAAGTACAGCAGGATTAAAACCGAAGACATCCAAACTACTGCTAAATGATGTAGCTAAACAGCAGTTTTATCATGCTAATGCATCATGCTCTGTGTTGTCATATAGGCTAGTTAATCATAGAAAGACATTGGTAAATCAAGCAATTAGTGAGCTAATCACAAATGTTTGTTTGGCATTCATAAATGTTTGGTCTTCAAATGCACAGTAACAGAAATGGTCTTATACTACTTATATTTAACTTTTAAAAAAAAACTATAACTCTAAAGGGCATTTCTCAAACTAAATACAGTATTAAATACACTATTGCTCTCTGTTTGGGGTGAGAAAGATTTTTTGGTCTGTTTTAAATCATCAAGGATGCATTAAATTGGTCAAAAGTGACAGACTTTTATGATGATGTTACATTGAACATTATTTATGTTATTTGAACACAAAATCAGCATATTAGGATGATTTCTGAAAGATCGTGTGACACTGACGACTGACTAACTTTTCCAATTCAACTGGAATAAATTACATTGTAAAATGCATATCAAAATTAAAAGGTAATTAAATTGATTAAATTGCAATAATATTTCACAATATTACTGTTTTGCTTTTTTGTTTTTTACAAATAAATGATTTAAAAGTTTTCAAACTAACTAACAGGCTTTCAAATGTAAGCTTTGCAATAGTACTTTTCTATTGTATTTATTGAATTCTTCAATCGTCTAGCAAAACAACTAGTGCAAATAAAACAGATAAACATGAAAACCACAGAATACAAGACAAATGAGTTTGGCACAATGCAAATAATCTTATCTATGATATTAAATATATATAGGCCACTTGTATGACTCATAATCAATACTAATCAAGAATGTAATTACATGTTGATGCTTATAGCAGCTCCATTGATTTTTCCTTTTCTCTTTTTTTCTGTTTACATTCAGTCCATATCTGTTTCTTTTTACGTTGGAACAACAACAGCCTAATGCATAAAAATGCACAAATGTCACCGCAGAGCTCATATGACCTATAGAGATACAGTATATTGAGTGGTCAATAGTATACAATTTTCACACTTCACACTTTTTAAAATTGTTATTAAAGATCTCCTAAAACCACAAGTCTTTTTTTCCACCTCCAAAGAACAAAATATCCATTTGATTGCTCAGGACCACTCACAACCAGGTTTTACTTTTAAAACACAGTAACAAGGTTTAAAGGACTCTAGTCTAGGACAAAGTCTCCAGTACAGCAAACTCTCAGCTTCACTGTTAATACAGTATTTAGTCCAAAACTCTAATGCACATTAAGTTGCTATGATCTTTCATTAGGCCCATGTATAGACCACATAAGGGCCAGGTCTGGTCAGGTTGACCAACGCTATCTCACGGCAATTCATACATATTTTACGAGGTGGCGAATTCGTACGAATTCGTATGACCTAACTCGTACGATTTAGTACGATTTGTCTAAACCCCAGGTTTAGGGGCGTGGTTAGGTGTAGGTCATTCGTACAAATTCATACGAATTGGCAACTCGTAAAATACGTACGATTTAGCAAAAATCGTATGAATTTGTACGAGTGAGGTTGTACGAATTCGTTGTACGTATTTTTCGAATTAGCCACCTCGTAAAATATGTACGAATTGCCGTGAGATCGGGCTGGATTGATTGCTGGTCAGTATCAGAATATACAAATTAGTTGGAAGCAAAAACAAAACATTGCATTTGGTCCCACACAAAATACTCATGCTAAAATATATGTCTTTGGTCACACTTTATTTTAAGGCCCAATTATCGCCATTAATAAACCATTAACTATGACTTTTGCCTCAATAAACTCCTAATTTGCTTCTTATTACTAGTTAGTAAGGTAGTTGTTAAGTTTAGGTATTGGGTAGGATTAGAGATGTAGAATATGGCCATGCAGAATATGTGCTTTATAAGTATTAATAAAGAGCCAATATGTTAATAATAGGCATGCTAATAAGCAACTAGTTAATAGTGAGAATTGGTCCCTCCCTATACTAAAGTGTTACCATGTATATTTTCGTCCTCAAGTTTTGCATCAAAGTTTGTCTGTTCAGTTTTAATTATGCATGCTACTAATATAATCATCATGAACCTTGCAAACTTTGTAAAGGTGGTTAGCTCTCAGAAGCAGTCATATTATGAATATTATACATCCACTACCTTTAAAAGAGAACTTTGATTCTCTGTAGACTTACAGGGTACACCCAAACACCCAGTAGTTACGTAGCAGTATCATCTGACTGCTTGTGATTTTCAGTTTTGTGCACCAAATGCATAAGACGGTGAGTGAACAGGTTGTGCTCGCTGTCATATCATTCCATTCCATTAGCTTGTTTACATACTACATCAGAATTTAAGTGTCACATCACTTCAGAGTATTACTAGTATCGTATTGATGTCATTATGATGATCATGATTAAGAAGTCCTAGATTTCAACAGAAAACCTTGTTTATACGTTTAATCGTATTCATAACACAACCATAAAGCAACTCGCACTTGGTTTTTTTATGAATAACAATTTGTCTGAACACTCAGTCCTCAAAAGATGATTATAGCCACTTCACTGTTCAAAAGGGAAGAAAAATCCACATGTGATGTTTATATAGTGGATATTCTAGTCATATGTGGTCCATGTCTTAACAAGTCTAATTAGTCTATGATAGGCAGCAGTGTATTTTCCCTTTCTTAAGTATTCATGGAAGCCAGTGATCTGACAAATGGAATTTTTCAGCTCCGCAGAACCTTGAATCGCACACACATACACACACCTTCCTCTTGCTGATAATCCTGTTTATGTCTGCCTTATGGAGTCCAGGTGCAAGACACCACAGTAACTAAACACTTTCCAACATACAGTACCTATTTACACACAAAGACAGAAAACACAATACATATTTTACATTTCTGGGGCATTCTAGAGTCATGGATCTAAACTGGTGGGTCAAGACGCAAATGTGGATTTCAGAGAAAAAACAAGCAGAAAATAAATAAATAAATAAAGCTATATAAACATAAGATACAACGATATAATCATATGTTCCATATGCAACATCTACACTCCCCATATATCTTGTTGTTTATGTCAAAGATTATGCTGTACTCTATTTTTGCCAAATTTATCTGTCACTAGCCACACTAAACTACATTAAATGCAGGTTCAATTGCAGCCGTCAAAATTGTAAAACTATCAATCACATTTTGCTGTTGTTTATGCCAAGGGGCTGCAATGGGGTGCCATGGAGGGTCTGCAAAAATTGAGAGAAAAAAATCACAAAATATATTTTGAGGGCATTGATGTGTTTACTAAAGATATTTTTAAATCCACATCTGCCAAATTTTATAAAAATTACCATTTCATTCTGCTAGATTTTAACAGTATGATAAAACAATATGCATATATATATATATATATATAGATAGATAGATAGATAGATCCCTGTTTATATTGTTATACAATTAAAAAAAATGATCAGTTTTCCTATTCAATTTACATCACATTATTATTTTTGTATACAGTTGTTGTTGTTTTTTTTTTTACTTTTCTACACAAATAGTTTTGGAACTAGATTGGTTCATCACTCTATGTCCAATGTCGTGAAGTAAAGCCAGCTGACAGCTGAGGACCACAGCTCTAAAGGACACACAGATGGTTACAACAAGTTATTGTACACCAGGAACCCTGCTTCTCTCTCACACAGGGACTCATGTTTTGTAGTGGGGTCATGGTTGGGCTGAGGCGTCTGTGGGTCATCTCGTCTGAATCTCTCAGCCTTGGCTCCTACAAAAGGCCTCTCTACCTGGCAATTCATCAGGTGCTGGGAGTCCACTTCCATAAATAGAAGGTCAGCTCGATAAAGGCACAGCTTATGGTGAAGCAAAGACAATTCAACATCATTCAACATCACCCGGCCCATTATACTCCATCTTTGTGACTATGCTCCCTTGATCCACGCTTGAATCCCTTCTGTATGTAGACAGCCACTCTGGGAGCGACGCGCACCCAGCATTGGACGGCGTGCTCCCTTTATTGTGGCTGCGTTCCTTTGGGAGAATCCAGGCCCCCTGCTCTTGCCTGCGAGGGGTGAGGCAGTTCCTTCTATCCGTTTAAGGGGGCAGAACCTTAGAGGAGGCTTTCCATATTCACTTGAACCAGACGTCCAAGCACTTCCTCTCCCTTTCACATGTTTTCTCTCTATCAATTTCTCCTTTTTCATTGCATTTTTCTCCCTCGCCCTCTTTCTTTCTCGCTCTCTCTCTCTCTTCTGTCACCCCTGCCTCGGAGGCTGACAGACAGACGGACTGATGTTATCAGCCGAGCATCTCCAGCTCTGGGGCCCCAATCATTCAACACAAACAGCCCAGCGCTCCCACCCAGGCTCCCCCAGCCCGCCTCTGCCTCTCTTCCCTCTGATAAGGCCCAATATCAGTGACGGAACATATTTTATGTATGAAATGCATCCCACAACAAGCAGTCAAGCATTAGGTTTGTTTAAATAGATGATGTTTATCAGGTATTCCCTTTTTAACAGATAGTTTGACATTGTTCTCTCTCTCTCGCTCACTTTCTCTTCCTTGCTAACCATCTTAATATACTGTTTAGTCTGTGGGTTTTTGGAGGGGCTCCAAGGGTAGAGACTCCAGTTCTCCATTATTTTAATTGTGGGTCAGGGATTAGCAGTCCTGCTGCTTGCATCACTGAATCAGACTTTAAAACCATCTCAGTCAGGAAAGCCTCCATTTTTTCTCTATTTACAAATCTATTTTTGTGAGCACACCCGTCACAAGATTACGTGCCTCGGATTTTCGCTCGTCAGGCAGATGACACTTTTTTCCCCCTCTGCAGGTTGTTGATCGCATCAGATATTGGATGACTTCCCATTTAGGACTGAGGCAATGGTTGTCAGTTTGTGGCCAACATTTCTGTGACGAATAAAATAAGATCTTAGAAATGCCATAAGACCGTCTGACATAATAGTTTGTGTGCGGATGAAATTCAAATCCCTTCTTTCACTTGAACAGTAGATGTTGCAAGGACCAGATTACTTGAAAAAGTGAAAAACTTTCAATTCTAAGTGCTTTGACTCACTACTTTAATGACAAATGTATGCTAATGTACATAAATGCTTCACAGAAGATTTTTGTCTTTTTTTTTCTCCTGAAACGTCAAAACGCTTCCATCACAGAGTCATTTCCATCTGAAATTATGTACTTTGGTGAAAATGAAAATGACAGTGATGGTAATGACATTTTTGGAATAAAATGGCCAACATTTTTTGTTTTGCCAAGACTAAATACATTTATTCTAAATACAATCAATAAAATAAATATTTAAATAAATTACTTTACACCAACTTCAGTAGAAAATTACATCACAACAGAAAGTCAAAATATGTATGAAACTTAATAGAAACAATTAATACAATAAATATTTCAATGGCTTGAGTGTAATACATTTTTGACTTTATCATCATGTGTGTGTGTGTGTGTGTGTGTACATTATATATACATATACATATATATATATATAGCCTATATATATTTTTTTTCATATATGTGTGCGTGTGTGTGTGTGTGTGTGTGTGTGTGTGTGTGTGTGTATGTTAATATATATATACTGTAAGTCCATATCTGTTCCTTTTTAAGTTGGAACAACAACAGCCTAATGCATAAAAATGCACAAATGTCACCGCAGAGCTCATATGACCTATAGAGATACAGTATATTGAGTGGCCAATAGTTGAACAATAGTTGTTTTTTTCAACATAAGTTGAAAAAAACAAACATTTACTGTATAAAAGTCTGTCGGTGTTCCATTGCATTGTTCTTCCTTTTTCCATCAGCTAGACAAGTGCAAAAAGGTCAAGCTTCATACTGCTAGCATTGTTAGCATGTTTAGCGCTGTCCCCTTGGGCCATACAGATTTTCAGAGTGTACATCAAATGGGACCAGGCTCCCAAAATACTCTGGGGGGTAGATCACAAACCCACATGAACCCAACGCATACACAAAGCACACACACTGGTCATTACCATAACAAGCCAGTGTGTTTCTGCAGATACACTTGTTTGGGTTAGGTGGGGGGTACAGAGGGGCGACGGGTCCCCAGCTTTATTTCAATAACAACAGACAGACACAAGGGCCACCTCGTCAGGCTTTAAATCACATGGCAGCGTCCTGATCTACTGATAAGGAGCAGATGCTAGTGAGAAGCCAACGGCATGGACGCCCAGTGCTCTTCATTTTGTTCACATTAGTTTTTGAAAGAAGACACTTGCGACTCCACAAACCACATTATAGACTAACTACACTATTGCTGACAAAAGGAGGAGAGAATGAGGGAGAGAGAGAATGAGAGGAAAAAGAAAGCTCTAGTAATGAAGAGTGTCTGTAAACTCAACATATTGCATTACAACACCTAATGTTTCTTGGATCAGTGAAAAAAAAATCAATCATTTGTCAGCTCATTTCTATGTTGAGCATGTTTACATTTTATTGATGAGCAAAGTGTTAGGGTGATACAACTTTCCTAAAAGAGTATCATCTTATTAAAAGAATGGAATTCTTGAAAAAACTTATTTTGACAACAACAACATTACTGTAACAAAACTGCTTTGCTATTAATATTTGAAAACGTTTTATAAAAAAAAATCAAAGTCATTTGGTCCAACAAATATGCATAAAAATTTAATTAAATGTAAAGATAAATAAAATAAAATAAAATAAAACAGGAAATTAGCAGAGCCTCAGATAATGTCAGTAAATCTCCTAAATATAAGATAATTTTACATTTTTATGACAGAGCAAGGCTAATCATATGGTGTGACTCTTTAAAAGAAATAACAATATTTACTGAATTAATAATGAATGTGTCATTGAAAAATATATTTATTTATTTTTATTTATTTATTTATGGAAAATAATGATTAAGATGTGCACACTTACATGTAGTCAAGAAATAAGGAAGATGTTGTTACTTTTTTCTTGATAGTTACACCACATGACATTTTTAGATTCATTAAATGTTTAAACTTTTCTTCAAAATTTTCAAAACCATATGACACCCACACAAACACAAAGTACATTTCTAAGAACCTGATACATTTTTTTTTTATTTACCTTATTTTTAAATAATATGTTATTTAATGTTGACTATTAAGAGTAGAACACAAATCAAAAAATCTAAGCCATACTGCTAAACATGTTGGGGCAACTAAGCAGTCAAGCGCTGCGATCAACACTCCATCCCTTGAGATCCCCATGAGAGGTGCAAATTACACAAATACACAAAGCAAACACACTCATCTTTAGTTTACACAGGTAATCCAGTGTTTCCAGTAAATCAGTATTTAAACTGGCAGGTCAAACAGTGCTCATCTCTTTGAGACTAAATACACACACATATATAGTTGTTTAAAAGGCCTTGATTACATATGCTAAACGTGGCTTAGCCGCGGTGGCTGGGCTCCTTCAACAGGAGAGGCTGTTGTGAGTTTACTGGAGAAGTTGTAAATATGCGCTAACACTTTTAGCGGTAATCCCTCCACACAAAGCCTGGCAGAGATTAGGAGCCGGTCGCCTGACAGAGAGAGAATCCTCCACCACAATCACATTTTAGCCTCTGCTGAGAGCTGGAGAGGGCATACAGCCCACGCCACTGATATCGCCAATCGTGTGAGGACGAGAGCGAAGAAAAGCAACAATCCCAAAACCGCTTAGAAGAAAAAAGGAAGGGAAAAAAAGCCATTGCCATCAAACTGCTTGTGTACTGGCAGCCATCTTTCAACGGAGCACAATCGGTCACATTCGCACCCCCCAACTGCTTTCTTTTATAGTACTCCCTCATTTTGATGAGGGAAGCAACTGTATTGTCCAATTAAAACACTGCTACTGGTAGAGCACTCTTCGGCGTGACCTTTTGAACCGAGCGTCGACCTCATCCCTGAGGTTCAATGCTATATAAGCAAGCTGCTTGACGCCAGGCCCGGCTGACACATTTGAGCGGACTTGAGCAGGAGCAAGAAGCTGCCACAGCCCTGGAGCCCTCCGCATGAATAGACCACAGAAGCTGTTTCATTTGAAAAATCATCCGCTCTGCACTTGGCTGAACCTACAATAAAAGTTGATAATTGAGAAGCAAGAGGGAAGGATCACTATGAATGTGAAAAAAGAAGGGGGTGGAATAGAGGCCCTGGCTTATGTTTAATACAGTTTAACTGATATTTAATATTTTGTGCTTTCTCTCTCTTTCTCTCCCTTTGTCCACATTAAAATACTTCAAAAAGAATTCTAATGAAGTGGAAATTAAAAGGAGCGTAGATTGGGGTTGGAAAGAGAGGCTCCTAATCCCGCTATCTCTTAATAATTCAAAGTCTCTTTTATTTTCTGAATAAAAAAGCGGAATTAATCTGGCGCTGTGAAGCTGTCCTCTCTTCTCACTGTTTAAATAAATCCCCGCTCGTACATTAAACGCAAGGAGGCTGGTGCTGGCGTGTAGCCAAGCTCTGTGTCAATTCCCTCCTGCCTCTATTTCATTCTCTCCCAACCCTTTTTTATTCCCTTTCTTTAGCTTTTTGCCAGAGAGAGACCTGGGAGAGGAGCCGCCCCACCGGAGAGTCCATATCTCAAGAACCTGCTCAGCACACTGCACTATCGCAGCCGGCTAAGACCACTTAGCAACGGCTGGCGGAAGGCACCCTTAGGAAACTTTGTGGAGATATTAGGACACTGGGAAGCCTAATGATATATTACAAAGGCATTGTAAGAGAAAAAGAGATGGCCAATAATAGCCTGACTGAAAGTGGCTACACCAGCTGCTTGGAAAGGAGAGGAGGAACTTCAGGAAACTCCGCTCGTTATGCGTCGTCATGGGCTGGGAATGAATTCTTTGGTTTTTGAGACAGGTTAAAAGGTTAATAGACTTGACAGTCTGGAGATCAAGGTACAAACTCGACTTTTGTTACTTTTCATCTTCAGAAAAGACCTGAACATAAAAGTACACAAATATTGTTGGCTACTAGGAACAACAAAGTCATACTGAAAGTAGTATTGTGCCATATATATGGAGCTTGTTTAGATGTCATATTTAAGTTTACACAAATGAAAATGAGGCTGTGAAGGACCTAAGTCTGATAAGTGGGTTGTGTTGACAAAACATTTTAGAACTTTTGTGAAAATTAACTTAAAAACAGAACGGCATTACGTTATAAAGGACAGTATGTTGTGGTATTATTAGCAAGTGTGTCAATTTATGGCAAAAACTGCCAACTTCTTATCCCTAAACCACCATCTTTAGGTGCTTCATGGGACGGGAGGTGAACATTGCATCCAATGCATCCCTGTTTCTTAGCCCTGAGAAGTTGTTGCATCCTGGCTAAGTCTGTCTATGCTGAGATATGTTACAGACTCTGAGCCTGGAAGAATCCAGAGTATCAGAGATTCCTCTGTCTGATCCAGGATCACCAGCAGCATTCCCAGATCTTCCCTTTGTGATGGGAGATTTACAAAATCACTTCCTTTTCCTTATGTTGCACTCATTGGCTCTGGATTTGTAGTCTTGAGCCACGTTAAGACAGTCTCCTTGGAGGAAGCGGCTTCGGCACAAACAAAAGCAGAGAAATGTGTATCCGTTCCTCTGCTGTGACTTATTCGGCAAGAGAAGTCTTTAAAGCTTTTTGTCTGCAAATTCAACTTTACGTCTTGCCGAATAAGGAAAGTAGGACAAGGGATCTTCCCGAAATGAACTTTTTCAAACAAATCCGAGTAAATATTTAATCAAATCCCATGATGTATCTAGTGCTTCTTTTTCACCACATTATATCTTGTGGCTCTACGAGATAAATGTGGAAGAAAAATCTTCTCCTTATTCATTTCTCTATTTTTTGGAGGAAATAAGCATCTTGATCTGTTGAACCAGACTGAAATGAGATTGACATGGCAGGCAAGAGGTTAGGTCTGTTTAAACCCCACCACTCTCTCTTTTCATCAGCTTGTATTGCTCCTCACAGAAATATCTACTTTGTGCCTTATCAAATGAAAAAAAAATCATACAGAGAGAGGGGGATAGAAGGAGGAATAGACAGAGCCTACAGGGAAAGTACAAAGGTGTGTCTGAAGATCCCCAAAGGCAACATAAAGTCATTTTCTGTGAAGGTGTGCTATTTTTATTTATATCTTTCCCTCGCTCTGTTTCATCATACATACTGTTTGGAGGGCTATCATTATGCCAGACGGAGAGCCGGGGTGAAAACCATTTGCATTACTACCCTGACTGTCTGACTCCAGGCGCTTTGCCATGATACTTTATTCCAAACCATTCAGCCAACCATTATCACTTTGCCCCCTCTCTGTTGTACCTCCCTAACACACACACACATAGACAAACACACGCATGCATCCAGCCTTATCGGAAGCATCTCCTGCAACACTGGCACAGAGGTACAGGAGGGACAAGTCTGTGATGAGTGGAGGGAGGTGCAGGGGGGTCCAGGGTGGGGGAAAGGAGGGGGGGGTCCCATGCGTGTAATTGTCCTGGTGAGCACTCAATACCATCTTAAAGCAAACAGGCAATCTCCAAAGCTGCGCAGACAGGGAGGGAAAGACCCTGTGGCTATGGGGACCCTAATAGGAACTCCTTTCTCCAAGAGATAAATGGGTAAAGTTCCTTTTATTTATCCTGGCCGGCTGTTTGGGACTGGGGCTATTAAAGCACAGCAATGCTATTTATCCCTCCAAAAAGGATTGGTCCCACACAGGGCTGAGGGCAAGAAAGGAGAGGAGAGGTGCGAGAAGGAACGGCGGCCAGTAGAAATTGGCAAAATTGCGAGGTCAAACTGTTTATCTTTTTTATTCCCATGTCTCTTCTTTTCTCTCACACTCTTCTTGAACCGTCCTCTCCATCGGCGTTCTCCTCCCTCGCTGTCCATTTATCCGTTGTGGACCATCTCTTGAATCTTTTCAGCCTCTTTTCTTTCCGTGGGGGGAACTTTTGAGATGCTGACGTGTGTGATTATGTAGCACCTGGCATAAATACAGCGGAGCTCGCAGAGGAAGAGTTGTCCACTCTGTATTTGTCATTGTTGGATAAAGGTGAGCTGATGGCGAGTTTCACAGGCAGATAAAGCACCCGCAGCCGCGTACGTTAATCTCCCAACGCTCACCTAACAATAGATCATCCCCGGCCAGCTTCCTCTCGCTTAGCATATCTCCTGCTCTTGTCTTATCCTCTGTGTAAAGGTGCTTCCTAAACCATGCCATGTCAGCTTATCTGAAGAGCATGCTGCTCCCTGAAAAGAGACCCTGTTAGCACTCCTCACCCCAATCATTAAAACAACACACGGGGAAATGCCAGTGCCCAACTCAGCCAGACCTTCTACACGTTGCTCAGACAGACCAGAACAATTCAAGTGCAATTGCAGGGGACGTAGGAGAAAAAGGTCTCTTGTTAAATGCAGGGCTCTGTCTGTCTCTCCGTTGGAGAAGGGAGTGAGGCCCTGCTTCCAGATAAGGCCAGACAGAAGTTGTGGTTGAAGGGCGATTGGAGTGTTTATACTCTCTTGTGCATACCTGTGGTCTCCGAACGTCCTGATGTAAAGAACAGAGGTTACACGTGCACTGCTGCCTCCCACCGCAGAGATAACACTGTTACCTTGCGCTAGAGAAACATTCTCCTGTATTAACGGTCCAACTGTGGTCAGAAGTGTTTGGAATTGAAGAACTGGTTCCCTTTCAATTCATGGAAATCAAATTTAAGTAGTCACACCTCTCAGGAAGTTGACTTGGAACTGGAATAAAAATGAAATTTCAAAACTAAAATTCAAACAAATGTATCTATTCCAAAAGGCCTATAGTTTTTCAAAAGTCAAAACTTTCAAAATTGGACTGGACTGGAACTGGAACTGAACTGGACTGATGTAACAAGAAATAGCTCAAACTAATGGTGTGTTTGTCCAAAAACATTGCATCAACATGGACGACTTGCTCTTGTGGGTCTTATCTTTGACCATTAAGTTGCAGCGTGAGCAGGAACTCTAGTGTCTGTCTTTGAATTCCTCACCGGTGGCAGAGGTGAAGGAGGATCGGACTAGTAGAGTAGCCATGATGAATGACTGTACTGATCTGATGCCATCTATTTCTGTGCTACCATCCAAGTGGGAATGGCCATATCAAAGAAAGCCTGTTCTTTCTCATCCCCTGTGGAGGAATTCCTTCTGTACTCTGGCATGATAATAAGCTGGGCCTCCTTCAGGCCTCAAACACCTGATTGAGTCAAGCCCTGGTAGTGCCAAACACACTCAGGGAATTACATACTAGGGGATGTCGTCCAATTGGGCCAGACTCTCCTTCAGTAGGAGGCATTTCCTTGGCTTGCCTACATTGGCAGGGGATGGCGATGCCTCTTTTCTCGCACGGTCTTGCGGCAAGAACCCTGGCTGGCCCCGCGTTGGACGACACACAGTAGACAGCGAGTGGATGGTGGCTGGGGGGAGGAGTGCAGTAGTTGAGTTCACAAAAGAACACAACATGGAACTGTTTCAGCAAGTCTGCTCAGAGGTTAGTGGTAAACGGCCCAGATTTTGACATGTTTTTGTAAAGATGCTCTTACCACACAGTATTCTAGTCTCTGCCGCTTTTCCTCCTTGCAGTGCTATGATCCCATTTGCAGATGACGGAGAAAGAGAGACAGAGAAAGACACAAAGCAAGCTCCAACTTCCGTTTGCCAAGCAAGTCTTTTTAATTCCTCAGAAACAAAGACACAACATGGCAATGATTACCTAAAGCGAGAAATATAGTGATAATTAAAGCCTAATTGAAAACAGAGAGGATCACAGCACTTAATTAAGTACATTTTCTATTAGCCCTTAATTACTAAACTATAGGCTATACAAGGACAATTTAGACCTCAGTTTATCTTTCATTTTATTCTGTATATAACTGTCACATTCATGTCCTTTTGTCAAATTACAATATTTTATCAGTTAAAGCAATACTGTAAAGAAATACTGCAAACCAAATCATTATTTATTCACCTTTATGACAAAATTCAAGTGACCAAATTTCTCAAGCTCCATAAAAGCAGTCTATATGACTGGTTTACTATATTCAAAGTCTTACTGAAACCATATATATAGTATCATATAGCTTTGATCAGTCTGATTATATTATCAGGCACGTTATATGGGTCACTTTTATGGGGAACTTGTGTGTAGGATTTCTGTTCTCTTCACAGTATAAGGACTGTGTCCTGAGCATTTGCCTGAAACCATCCAGGTGTACAAGGGATGTTTACTCATTATTTTGTAGACTTTTTTGGTCTGTGAAAGTGATATAACCCACTATCTTTCCATTACCACTGATTATAAATTTCAGGTTAAAGCATCATTTTGCCATTTGACTCTAAGCTATTTGAGTAACAGAGGCACAGAAGAAGAGACCGAGAGAAAGAGAGTGAAGAAAAACCAAGAGCAGTATAGAAAGGGCAAGTAAGAATCAGGGTTGATGAAACAGCATGGGGATAATAGAAGTTTCCTGGGGCAATTGTAGAGAGAGAAAGGGAATATATGCACATGTAAATGAGAGAAAAAAGAAAAGCAGGTCACACTGCCATCCGTCCATCCGTTTCATATAGAGCAGGTAGAGCTGCCAGAGAGAGCAGGCAGATCGGTAATTTCTGTTCGCCCAAGCGTTCACTTGAATACCGATTCACAGAGTGAGAGAATAAAGAAATCTTTCTCTCTCTCTAGGTCACAGTGAGAGTTTCCTCTTTATTGTAGATAATGAGATAAAAGCGGGAAAAATGGCAGAGCATCAAGCTTAATTAATACATCTTAATTGGCCTGCAGTCCCCCGTTGGTCTCTAAACATTATTTTGCTTTTCCTCCACTGGTTTGGAACAGTTTACAGAACGTCCTCTGTGGGCTTGTCAGGGGAGTGCTTTTGTGCTGAATATACACAGGCCCTTTTGTTAACATTAAATTATAAATCATCACTACTTTTGGGCAGAAGGAAACTCTCAAAATGAGTCAACAACATTTTTTAATCATCTCTCATCTGACACAAGTTGCATAAAGTTCATGGTCTTTTTCTTTTTTGCATGCAAAGTCAATTAATTACATCTAATTATTCACGGTTAATTAACCAATTTTAAAATAATTATTAAATATAGCCTGTTCATACAGAATTCACTCACATGACTGCATGGATAAATATACTATTATTCAAAGATTTGGGGTAAAGGTTTTTTATGTTTTTTAAGGAAGAAAATAATGCTCACCAAGACTTATTTATTTGATCAAACACACAGTAAAACAGTCATATTATAAAATATTATTAAAATGTAAATTATCGGGTTTTTTTTTTTTTTTTTTTAAAAAGCTGAATTTTCAGCAGTGGTCTTCAGTGTCACATAATCCTTCACAAATCATTCTAATATGATGATGTGGTGCTCATTAAAACATTTATTATCATAAGCATTGCTTAAAACAATTACTGCTCAATATTTTAGTGGAAACTGAGATTAATTAGAAGTCTCATGTAATACATTATATATGTCTTCACTTTTACTTTGACCAATTTAATGAATTCTTGCTGGAAAAAAAAACTTAATCTAAAAAAAAAAAAATCTGAGGCCAAGCTTTTGAATAGTCGCGTAAATTAATTAATGAATAAATAAATCTAATTTCTATATACATTTTATATATAAATTAATTTTATTAAATTGTAAACAAAATATACAATTATATAATTTAAAGCTATAATTATGTCAAATATATCTGTTTTGGGTTTATTTTTATTCATGAACTGTGAGTTTTTATATCATGGTACAAACCTTCCTTTGACTGCCATTGTTTTTATACAAAGTTAATTATATTTTTAATCCTCAAAAGCTACTTTATCTTAAACTTAACCCTCACAAAAACCTTTCTACATCCTTAAGACTTTTTTTTGTATATAAGCCATTTTCCTCATGGACAGACAGACAGACAGACAGACAGACAGATAGATAGATAGATAGATAGATAGACAGACAGACAGACAGACAGACAGATAGATAGACAGACAGATAGATAGATAGACAGACAGGGAGCGCTCACTAGTCTTCACAATGTATGTGATTACAGGTTTTGTATCCTTGTGGGGACACTTGGTCCAGGCAAAACCTGACCCACACACACACACACTGAGCCCGTTGTGTGTAAGTGTTAGGAGAAGGTGTTTCTTTGAGCTGTTTTGCTGTGTGATGCGTGTTCGGTGTGGGCTGAAAGGTTGGGCAGTCCTTCCCTGTTGCCCCAGGACCTGTCCAAATTGTAATCCTATTCCTGTGTTTATCAAAGAGAGGAAGAGAGCAGGGAGAGGGAGGCATTGAGCTGACGGCTTGATTGTGATGTTTCTGTCTGATAGCTCGGCTAACCTTATCCATCAATTCCACCTCAGCCTCCCAGCCTCAGTCAACCCCCACAGACACAAACACACACACACACACACACATATCTGCCCGACCATCAGTCCTACCACTGACCCTCTCTTACCAGAATGAGACACAGTCCCACACACTCACACAGTTTAGACAAACCAGATATTTTACATCAACCACTGACACAAGTTAGTGACTATTAGCAAAGAATAGCAATGACACATTCTCTCAAATATGTTTCTCTAGTTTGAACTTATTCACACACACACACACATTTCCTTTGACCTCAAGTTTTAAAAGTTCATGCTAATAAGGCAAGACAGACAGATAGAGATCAAACAAAAAAGTCCTGCCATTATTTTGCTAAATGCTGTAAGAGATAGTAAAACGAAGTGTTATGCATGTACATAAATGTATTTTATTTATTTTAAAGTATAAATTGTTTTTTATACATACTGTAAGGCTTGTGTTTTAGAGTTTTCTCATTTTCGAAATATTCTGGGATCAACAATTTGTGATATAATGTTGATTTTCTTAAATAATATGTAACATGCACTTTTAAAATATAAAATGGATTTTTCTTTTAAAAAACAAAGGAACATTTGAGGTTACAGTGAAACACTTAATGGAAGCAAATGGGGTCAAATTTTTGAGGATTTAAAAGCATAAATGTTAATGAATTTTATAAAAGAACTTACATTAATTGTTATTACTGTTATACTTATTATTAAAACTTGTACTATTTGAGCTGTAAAGTTTGTTCACGTCATTTTTAGGGTAATTTGAGGGTTTTTAGCCATTATGTTGTCAGTAACACTTTAGTACAGGGACCAATTCTTACTATTAACTACTTGCTTATTAGCATACCTATCATTAACATATTAGCTGTTTTTTAGTACTTATAAAGCACATATTCTGCATGATATTCTACATCCCTAATCCTACCTAATATCTAAACTTAACAACTATCTTACTAACTATTAATAAGCAGCAAATTAGGAGTTTATTGAGGCAAAAGTTGTAGTTAATGGTTTGTTAATAGCGAGAACTGGACCTTAAAATATAGTGTGACCATGTTGTCAAAGAAATGAAGTAAAATTGGGCTAGGTATTTTAATGTTTACAGATGTACCCTATTTACTTTCATTGTAAGTGCTTCAATCTTTGTTTTTGATGTAAAAATATAAAAAGGAGAAGCAAGCCTCTTCTTTTCATTATTTATTTATTTATGTAGTTTTTCTTTTAATGCCACAAATGCTGTTGTTTGAGCTTAACTTGTACGGAATGCAGGATGTTATTAACACACCGAGATCAGTACTTGGCTTTTTAACATACAAACATTTATAACACCATGTTTGTTTTGTTCTTTCTCCTAAAATACTTTGATGAATCAACCTAAACTACCACTGACAACTGCTGCTCCACTGTCATGCACAGCTTAAGCTAAATTTATGGAAGTTAACTAAACTGACTCTTGGCCATTAATATCTCCTAATTATAATGTAGTGAAAAATTAGACTTCAGCACACACATTAAAGAAATAATGAACGGGATTCCTAAATGATGTACTGCGCCCATGCGATAACATAGACATCATACATTCAAAGGAGCATTATTTGCAGATTTTATTTATATAGCGAGTCACAGTGCAAGTGGCATTAATCAGAAAGTACTGAGGCCGTAAAGGTAATCATAGAAATTCGACGTCCCCTAAAAGAATCGTCCTCTGAGACCTGTACGCACACACTTATATGCCGTCAGTCATAATACGCGCACAGAGGAGATAAATACCTCCTGACACAGTGGCCCGGGGCAGCGTTTAGCACGCGGAGAGGAGAGATGAAGATGACTCTGACAAAGCCACTGACTGTGAGCCAAACAAGCCCTATTCCTGGAAAAGCTGAACCCGTTTCAGTGTCTCATACACCTCGGGGTCCTCATGTCACTTCACTACTGTCACAGACACCCTGATGCTGTCTAAAACACAGCACTACCTGAGCATTCGCACTCCAAACCTGATATTTGTAGAACAATAGAGTTTAATACCTTGATCTCTCTGACCCTGTCTATTACGGTCTAATCTGACATTCAGACATGTGTACTGCTATTTTTTTTCACACCACACTGAACAAGCAAGTGAAACAGAGCATGGAGCAGAGCGTAGAAGCTTCTTGAATGTTTAACACTGAGGCCTGTTTATCTTTTTCGTTGTTGTTAGCGGTTTAATTAAGCAAGTCATTTCTTTTTTTATCAACCGAGTATGACTAATATGAGTCCAGGAAGATATGCAGCACTTCAAATGTGATGTGTTGCTTTTGTGTTAGGACACAATGGCAGCCCGGGCCCAGGAGCCCTTTAGATGCTCATAGAAAAGAGAGAGGTGAGATGGAAAGAACGCTTGAAAGCATACATGGATATGGAGGTTTAAAAAACATATTTAGTATACATATACATTTAACTAACCTTTGTATATTATATCATTTTATTCAGTGGTTGTGTTCACTTGGTAAACAGTGTACTTTGAATAGTATAGTGTCTCTAGCGGAGCTATTAGTTTAACATTGTACAATAGTTGGCTAAGGCATTAAAACTGAACTAACTCTAAACAACCATTTATACAGCAATTCTGTTAATGATCATTTATAAATACACTACTGTCCATTGTTAATTAATCATTTTTTTTAACAAGGATGCTTTAAATTGGTCAAAAGTGACCGCAAAGATTTTTACATTTGTTATAAAATAAAAATCAGTTTCAAATAAATGTTGTTCTTTTGAACTTTATTCATCAAAAAATTCTGAAAAAAAAAAAGTTTCCACAAAAATATTAAGCAGCACAATTTTTAACACTGATAGTAATAAGAAATGTTACTTGAGCACCAAAGTATGATCAGTAACGGCGACTGAACATTCAGTTTTGCCATCACAGGAATACATTTTAAAATACATGAAAACAGAACACAGTTATTTAAAATTATAATAATATTTTAAAATTCTTAATGCCCCCAAATTTTTAATGGTTTATTAGTTTTAGTTCAAGAATTAAACTTTACTGTAAAGTGTTACAGTTTAACTACATTTCACAGGTGGTAGAATAACAACTTTTATAAATCACATAGATTTGCAGTAATAAAGCAATCACTGAATGAATAGTTTGGAGCATTTTTCACTGAGTAAAAACAGTAAAGTACGGGAATACTTTACTACCCAGGGAACAAAAAGAGCACTTGATGAAGTAAACATTTAAATGCATTCCATCATTAGTCAATAATAAGAAAAATAGTCTTTAATTCCAAACCTTAAATGAGCAGCTCATAAATAAATTTACCAATCAAAAGTGTATTAAGACACTAACAATACATAAAACATACCTATAACTCTAAACCTTCTTCTTTATATGCTAATGATATGTGCAAGAAAGAAAGAAAGAAAGAAGACCTAAGGAAGAAAAACTGTCCTCTAAAAATATTAGCAGAGGGAGGGATGAATGGCAGAGAAAGATGAGAGAGCAAGACGAGAAGAAGGGAAGAGAGAAAGAGGAATTGGCCCTTTGAGGACTTTAAAGAGAAAGCCACCATGAGGAGAAGGGAAAGAAAATGTTTACTCAGGGAATTAGTTCAGGATCATTGTGTGTGCGCGAGGGCATTAGTTCCCTGGCTTGATTTCAGGGCCCAAGTGGCTCAAGCAGAGCTCCCTCTAGGCCAGGCCTAATTACCACAGGACTAGGGCCATTAAAATGCTTAACTAACCTCGTTTCTCCAAAACGCACAGATTAGCAGCAGCCTCCAGCAAAGTGGCGGGGATAACCCTGCTGCCTAATACCCCCTTTGATTTATTTTTGAAAAAGAGAGGGGCGAGGGAGCGAAGTGGTAACCGTAGAGAACTGGCACTGCGTACGCACTCAAACTTTAAGCACAATGAAAAGATTCAAACTTCTGTGTCCACACACTGAGGAGGATTTGGGGTGAAACCACAGCTATTCACAATGCACCCTACATACAAACCTGAGTTAAAACAAAAACTAGTGCTGTTGATCGATTCAAAATTGTAATCAAATTAACTACATGATATACCAATTAATTATTTAAAATAATTACATTTAATGGCACATAGCAATATTTACTAATTAAACCCCCAAATAAACATAATTCAAAGGCATTACATCATGACAGATGACAAAACAGACAAAAAGTGACTTTAGATGCCAATTAGTGCTGTCAAACGATTAATCGAGATTATTTGTTTATTTATTATGTATATATAAATACACACACATACAGTATATATTTTGAAAATATTTACATGTATATACAGTACATTTATATATTTATATTATATATAAATATATTTAATAATAAATATACACAGTAAACACTAATGTATTATGTAAATAAAAACTTATTTTGGATGCAATTAATCACAATTAATCGTTTGACAGCACTAATGTCAATATATTAATATGTAATAGATGTCGAAATTAATATTTCTGCTGAGCAAGAAAGCATTACATTGAAAAAAAACTGAGAGTTTTGAACCTTCTATTTAACAAAGAATTTTTAAATAATAATAATAATAAAAAAAATCATTGTTTCTACAAAATATTAAGCAGCTAAATCAACATATTAAAATAATTTCTGAAGAATCGTGTGACATTTAAAATTCAGCTTTGCCAACACATGTATAAATTGCATATTATATCAAATTACAAATATATCAAAACAGAAAAGTTTTAAATTGTAATTCTATTTCACAGTATTACTGTTTTTACTGTATTTTACGGCATCCAAAATCAAATACTTCCCTATAGTATGTGAAAAACAGTACACAAAAAGAATAGTATGCCCAAATTCATGGAAAAGTTTCTGGATGACTTTCTACTTCCGCCCGGATTCTGAAGTACGCAGTCGATGGACACTTTACTATCCCATGAAGCCATGGGAGGGGATATATGAACGGCAGTGAAGCGATGTAACTGATTCTGGTAGGTCACACAGCAGATGTAGTAGTATGTCTGAATTGCGTTCATACTATCCTTATCCATACTATATAGAGTGCACTTTTTTTTACGGTCTCAAAGTAAGTTCAAACTCAAATGTATAGTACCTAAACAGTTGGACGTAACATTAGTCTTAGGTTGAATTTCCGCAAATATAAATGACATTTACAAAACATGCACCTTAAATGTTGTGATGTTCTGAAATGAAGTGCCATTTTCTTTAAATCAAACACACTACTGTTACTTTTAAGGGAGGAAGGACAAAATCAAAAGTCTGCGATTATAATCAATCACTAATAATCTCATCAACTGGTCAAGATGAAATCGTGTACATTCAGGCCATTTTTTTACCTGATACTTCACAAACCGAGTATTGTGATCTTGTCAGTATTTATTACTGGACAGATGCTTGTGAAAACTGATGATGATGTCAAGGTAACATATTGGCAAGCGGTGTCCCTGTGTCACTCACACACCATCAGTGAACATCTCTCGTGGGTTTCATTGTCACATCTTTTCGGAAAATATGTTTTCCCTCTGGATTCGCTCATTATCATGTTTCATAAATGACTCAGATGTTTGCATTTTGACGATCATTGTTGTTCCTTGTCATTTGTCATGTGTGACGAGAGACAAAAGATGAATATTTTAGAATCAATTTGCATAATTCAATAAATAGACATACTTAAACTAGGATGCAAAATAATGTTGTATGCAGCACAATGTTTATGTAAATGATTGGTGTCAAGATGCCTGTAGACTATGCAAGTGTCGATCATGCTTTGGCAATCCTTAAAATGCATTTGCTGTGCTACCCACTTTTTTGTTCACAGGACTGAAAGGAAGAGAATATGGCACCTTAGAGCAATACTGTCAGCTTTGTCCAACACACTAAGAGTGGGATTTGCTTTATTTTGACAATTGTGTGTGATTACTGCAGCCAAATATGACAGTAACTGTATTTTGTTCATCATGATAATACCCTTATTGTCAGTCATCACTTTGTTTTATGCATGTTTTTCTTGCATCTCACCATTTGATTTAATTCTCTCTGTGCCTACAATGATAAAAAGGATTAGTTCATCCAAAAATGAACATTTTGTCATCATTTACTCACCCTCGTGTCATTCCAAACCCGTCCGACTTTCCTGAAACACTATAAGAGAAGTTCTGAATTACGCTGCTCTCCTTGCAATCATATAGAGACTGACTGACTTTCAAGCTTCAAAAATGTCGTCAAAGCATCATAAAAGTATAACATATATAAAAGCTTCCAGAGTCTTCAAAATAATTCTTCACTCTTAATCTTCTGCCTTCAATGAGCTGTTAACTGTTACGACTGGACCAATGAGTCAGTAAGTTGGACTAGTGATCTGATTTGTAAACAAATCATACAGACCTGTTGTATAAACTGAATCAACCAATTCTTTGAAAAGAATAATTCATCCTCATATCAGACATCGCTACTTCTCACATGAACACATAGGGCAGATGTCAAGATTATCAGTGAATAACTTACACTCTAAGAAAAGTTATAAAAACATGACGCAATGTAAGTATAAAAGTGTTTTTTTCATAGTTTTAAATAAAAAAAAATTGAAGAAAATGTTTCATTTAAAGGGTTACTCCACCCCAAAATTAAAATTTTGTCATTAATCACTTACCCCCATGTCGTTCCAAACCCGTAAAAGCTTTGTTCGTCTTCGGAGCACAAATTGAGATATTTTTGATGCTTTCTGACAGCTCTATGACTGTCCCATATACAGCAATGTCATTAACACGATCAATGTCCAGAAACGTATACAAGGAGATCGGTAAAATAATACCATGTGACATCAGGGGTTCAACCTTAACTTTACGAAGCTACGAGAATATTTTTTTGTATGCAAAGAAAACAAAAATAACGACTTTATTCAACAGTTCGTCTCCTCTGCGTCAGCGTAGCGCCATTTTGGAGAATATTCACTGAACGCAAACTGCGTACGCTGTTCTGTGTCAGCTGGGTCACACGGATGCACTGTAAACAGAACCGTTGAATAAAGTCGTTATTTTTGTTTTCTTTGCATACAAAAAGTATTGATCGTGTTAATGACATTGCTGTCTATGGGAGGGTCATAGAGCTGTCAGAAAGCATCAAAAATATCTTAATTTGTGTTCCGAAGACGAACGAAGCTTTTACGGGTTTGGAACGACATGGGGGTAAGTGATTAATGACAAAATTTTCATTTTGGGGTGGAGTAACCCTTTAATGTGTTATATAGTATGCCTTTTTAAAAAAAACTATTTTCACTCAGAAATTACAAAAAATTTCACGAATAATTACAAATCTTACGTTTTTTTCTTTTTTTTTTTCTTCAGAGAACAGTGCTAATATGAAGGGTTTTTCCATACAGTTTTTTTTTCCACAGGTGTTTTACCCATATTTTTAATTATGCTTTTCTTTGTATTGTGCTTTAGGGTTGAAAAAAATGTCTGTAAACTTAAAGGAAAAGGTATTGGTAATTTTCTGCCAGAACCATATCCTAGATTTTTATAGATCGGCCTGTTCCTCACACTATAAAGCTATATTGCAATGTTTCAGAAGACTTGCAATACAACACACAAGTCATATGTACTACTTGTATGATACTTTAGTGGTGCTGTTTTGACATTTTGGAGCTTGACAGTCCCAGTTCTCATCCTTTATTTTCGAAGTTGAATGGGTTTGGAAAGACATGACGAGGAAAAAAGTCTTTGTGAACTATCCCTTTAACTCAGTTAGGTAAGCGAACCCTGAGATGAACAGTCACCTTTTTTATTATCCTGTTTGACAAACATTATCTGCTGGATGAAATCCAACAAGCCTTTCTATTTCCAAAAATGCAGTTTAATAATAGGTTTACGTTTGAGCAAAAGAGAGTGCACGGCTAATCAGAAGGGAATAAGCATTGATAATTATTTAACTTCTACAGAACAACATAATCCCTTTAAGGATGTGTTTTTCTTAGAAAAAGCAGAAAAAGGGAACGCAACAAAAATAAATAAATATATAAAAGCGTAAAAATGCAGGCCTGACTGGAGTGTGTGGTGTCATGGGAGGTGTAGTGTGGAGAGAAGATAGTGCCTAAGCTAGCTAATAGCATCTTTGTTTACAGTCAATGCAGTGCTGTGTTCTCCAGGGCATTGCAAGACGTCTTTGGCAAAGCCAGTAGTCCACAGTTCTTCACTTGAGCTCAAGCCACAGGGACACCTTGGTTTATTTATCTTTCAATCAAGCCCCAGCAGTCACAGCCGAGCGGTCAGCAGCTGCCAGAAGAGAAGCCATTTCCCCGAGGACATGTATCTTAATCACACCTACCTGAGGATGGCAGATTCCGAGACAAAGGAACTAAGACACAAACCCTTTCAAGCGGAATTTGTTCCACGTCTTAAGTCTTTGAAAAGGAATCTGGATGTCTTGGATTGTCCTCATGCTGCTGCTCGAACAAACAAACAGCGAGCGTCGTGGTAGGACACCGAGAGAAGTTATTGTCACTTATTTATGTCCGCCGAGGATTTATTATTGTTACCCGGAATTTCATTCTGGCTCTCTTTTGACAAAAATAAATGACTCAGAGACCTTGAAAGTTTAATTTAAAATAGGAGCTTGTCTTGCAGTCAAGACTTTAAAATAAAACAATCGCTTGACTGTAGCGGCTGCGGTGACGTGGAGGAAAGAAGTCTGGAACTGATATTTATTCCTCTGCCCTTGGAGATGGGATTCGCAATGCCAATTCATCGGCATGTCTGCGTCGCAGACGGACACACAGGCCACCAAAGTCCTTTTTCATTAGAACACCTCTGATCGTTTATCTTGACGCTGGAAAAAAATAACGTGACAAACGCTTCGGTTAATCTGTTGCTGTAGAGCAACAATTAACTTGTAGTTCCCGGTAAAAAAGCAGCCAGTGTGAAAGGACACGTCATAGAAACATTGAATAATGGCTTTAGGCCCGGCTTTTGGGCCTATCGGCGTTTGAGTAATGAAAAGGATGAAAAGGAGGAAAATGTTTAGTACTCCCAGATACATTTATTGCGAGAGAAAAGGCATCATATACTTTTACAGCATGTCTTAAGTGCTTATCTATCAGGCGGCTGAAACCCTATTCTGGATGTGCCTAAAACTAACATGAGCCCAGTCTTGCCTTTAATTTCCTGTTAAACTCAATCAGATTACCTTTGTGGCACTGTGAAGTAGACTGCTCCTCCTCTATTGAATTATGCTATTAGCACAGCTGGGCTCTTAAAACAGATAAGCACTGCTAGGCTTGTTCAGGAAGAGTTTTTTTTCCTCCTGCAACCACATAGTCTCTGTCAAAGCCCTACGTCAGGCTGAGTTTGTGAGTTTGTGGTTGTCACAAGGTGCTCTGCCAACATGAGTCAGGTTCTAATCTCAATTATTTTGAAAGTATGCAAAAAGTAAGTAAAACACCAGCTGCTTATAAATATGTATGCATAAATGTACTGTATATAAATGCTTACTTGAGTATTTACCTAATAATATTTTGGTAACTGCTTAATATCTGATAACTCTTTATTGTGATGGTCTTCCAGACATTCTACTGACTATAAGTAATTTTGCAAGTAGATGTCAACTTATTCTAACCCTAACCCTACTAGTCTAGTAATACTTTACTAACACTGGGGGGTTAGGGTCCATAAAAATAAAGTGAAATAATAATTTAAATTAATACAATTTGTCGTACACTGATAAAATGACTAGTAAGATTTACTTAATTTGCTTAGATTTACTTTTGTAACAAAAGTTTTTTATCCAGTTTTAAGTAAACTTACACTTAAACTACAGGTATTTTCACAGCAAGAACATTACATATAATGATAACCATGTTAGCGTCCATGCCAACATTTAAAGTTATGGGTCCCACTTTATATTAGGTGGCCTTAACTATGTACTTACAATTAAATTAATCGTTTGATACAATGCATTTATTGTGTACAACCATGTTTTTACATTTTACTTCACTCTAAAAAATGCTGGGTTAAATACAACCCAGCGCTGGGTAAAATATGGACAAACCCAGCTATTGGGTTGTTTTGACCCAGGGTTACTACCCAGAAGGTTGGATTAAACATTTCACCCAACCGCTGGGTCAAAACAAGCCAGATGCTGGGTTTGTCCATATTTCACCCAGCATTTTTTAGAGTGTATATTTAAAAAAATACCTGCATGTAATTAAATCTGTAATTAATTTTTGGAATTACATTTATAATTACACTGTTGACCCTTCCCTTACACCTTAACCCATCCTTAAACCTACCCATACCACCAAACCTGTCCCTAACCTTACCCGTATCCCACCTCAATAGCAGCAAGTATTTGCAATACAATATAAACACAATAAGTACATTGTACTTATTTCTTGATGTAAGTGCATAGTAGTTAAGGCTACCTTATATAAAGTGGGACCAAGTTATGTTTATTTATTCAATGCATTTGCTTCAGTTGCATTTTGTGGACATACTGTAACTGCAGTGCATGCTTTAAAGTAAGTAGAATTCTGATTGGCTGCTCTAAAAGTAATTACAACAATATTGTTCCTCTGTGAGGTTGTTGTTATAGCTGTGTTGTGGAGTCTACTATTCTTTTAGAGTGAGAGCAGTTTTTATTTTTTTTACTTTTGGTTATCTTTTTTAGTTATTGTACTTTGTGTGAACAGGCCTTAACTTGCTCAATGTAAAGAGTAGTAAATATTTTTTTTGCTGTACTGACTTCTTCTAAGGCATTTTCAGTGTTGCAATGTTTAATATGAAAATAAATATGATTTGGTTACTTGATAACATATTTGTATCCAAATTGCCATTGTGACCCATGATTATGTCATCGTAAGGGTCGCATCTCACAATTTTTATATAAACTGCCATTATAAACCAGACCAGAAAATTGCAGCTGTAAGTAAAGTAAACTGAACTGAATAAAATCACTCGACACTCAACTGCTGTATTTTATCTGTGTGTAAATTTGCCTTCGGACAGGATATATATACGCTCCATGTGATTTGGAATTTCACTTAAGGTGGCCAAATATTCTGTCAAGTCCAATTCGCAGGGCACTATCATGCAATTGGAATAACACATTTTTAAGAAAATCACTAGCTAAATGGTGTAGCCTACTTGACTTGCCACCCACCAAATAGTGCCAAAAGTATTCAAAATGCATTCCTCTAGAGTGAATTATTTGTTTAATTTGATGGTTTATAAAGATCACAGACTATTTAGATGATGGAAAATCAAACCAAATGTCATATTCATGTCATCAAATGAATAAATAACCAGAGACAAGCAAATATGTGCAATTTCTTCTCAGCACTGATTGTAGTGCCACAGACACGAAGGAAAGCAAAAGATAGTAGCCTGAGCACTCTGTCACGATTTCTCGCTTTACAGCAGATTTCCATTTTCAGCTGTTTTCTGGGATACAGGTGGACCACGTTCAGAGAAATCCTCGTCCATCTTCGTCTACTTAATATTCTGACCATGAAAGTGTTTAACCCCCCAAAAGATATCAGATAACTTTTTCTTCCTCTCCATAGATGATATTAAGTGCCTGCCATTATCTCAGTAGGTCTGTATCATATTAGAATCTGCAATCGGGTCAGAAAGTATACAGGGCTCTTGTCTCGCCCACTGCTGCAGAATTACTTTCTGCCACACAATGCCGGCTGAATGGGTGGAAGCTTTGTCATTTAAACTGCATAAAGAGGCCAGAAATTGATTTTTATTGTAGATCTTCATATCTAATAAAGCTCAGAGGATCTCTTTTCTTCAGCGTCTGAATGGCCACTGAATGCTTTCAATCTACTTCTGTGTTTCATGCATAAAAGTGAAGGCCTGGACGAATTAGAGAGGGAGGGGGGCCGAAACGCCATTGAAAAGCGACCCCCCCACCTCTGGCTGCTTTCTTTCTCTGAGGGAGGCAGATCTGGGGAGGAGGGAGAAGGTGAAGTAGATGGGGGTAATTGAAAAAGGAACTGATTTTTCCCTCTTCTTTTTCAGAAGAATGTGTTCTTTTAAATGAGAAAAAACAGAACCAGAGCTGGATTTTGATAAATTAAAAGAGGGCCCGTGGTGAAGTCCGGCATGAATGTGAAAAGAATAAAAAGATTCTTCATATTTTTCATTTCAGTCAAAGGCAGCTCACCTGGTTCACTGCCCAGGTTTTTGGAAGAAAGTGCGTCTCGAACCCTGAGGCGGCTTCAATGAGCCATTTAGAATTTTATTTTCCTTCAACATTTCTGCCTGTGCGATCATCCTTTGCGGCTAAACGCTTTACCTTGCTTACAGAGCTCCTTGCAGAATTTTACTCATTTCCCCTCATTGCGCGTAATCCTAAACATGTAAACAAAATTTGTTTTCATGCGACTGAATATGATTAATTATCTCGGAGTAATCCAGCTCCACTCGCAAAGACTTTTCAGAGGAGATTACAATTTCCAAACTGACAACCATGATAGTTGGGAGCGCTCTGTACGTCTTAGATTAAAGGTCACAGAGAGAGAGCGAGCACAACTCAGGAAACATTAAGTTAGGTTAGGGCAGATGCAATCGTAGCCACTTCACACGCAGAAGGAAGCCTCGAACGAGAAAAAGAAAATGAACATGGATATCTGCATATTTGCCACCAAAACATATGGCTGTGCCTAATGCCATTTAACACTTGGGGCTGGGTTTAATCAAACTTCTGCAATTAAAAACACAAATTAGATGCAAACAGCTGAAAGTTGGGTTATGATACACAGAGGGATGGCAGACTTAGATAGAACGAAAGCTATACACTCCCCAGTAATCCTGACAAAGACATCTCACTACACGCTCTGCGTATCAACATCAACGCATACACACACCCTGTTTGGCATCTATATTATAACAACCCGTATGAATAAAATGATGAAATATTGACAATAACATATGCATGATGGAAACATATGGGAATAGTCTTATTTCCATGCCTCAGTCAAAAGCAAATGTAGGGGTCCTAAAATCAATGATGTAAAAGAAAAAATCTATAACTACTGACTGAGCTGTTTACATCAACATCCATGGGGCAGTCGTGGCCTAATGGATAGCGAGTCGGACTTGTAAGCGGAAAGTTGTGGGTTCGAATCTCCGGCAGGGATTGTTGGTGGGGGGAGTATCCTCCTTCAATACCACGACTGAGGTGTCCTTGAGCAAGGCACCGAACCCCCAACTGCTCCCCGGGCGCTGTAACATGGCTACTTATGGGTTAAATGCAGAGAATACATTTCACTACTGGTTATATACTCTCTATGTAATTGTGTATGTGACAAATAAAAATAATCTTAATCTTAATCTAATGTGAAGTAAAAAAACAAAACCAAAAAAAACAACTAATGCTTTCAAGTAATGGCTACTTCCTGAAACCTTCCTTTGCACAGTGAGCTGTGAGTAATATGTAGTGTAATTTGACTGTAGTTTGGACTCGACTGACCATAATAACATTAGGAGGGATGCAAGTGTCCATCACCCACTGCTGCACAGCCTGCTCATCCAATGAAGATCATCTCACTCAATCACAACACAAAGTTATTTTCCATATAGGAAGTGTTTGTGTGTGTGCTCCTGTCAACAGCATACAATAACACCAGCCTCTAATATATTGAGTAACCTTGTAATACTCACTGAGAGTGGAATGGGCACAGACCTTACAGATATTTGACAAGCTGTTATTGTATATTCTCTAGGCAGTTTGTATCCAGTGTCATGTCACAATTCAATTTCCAACTCTTTGTCCTTCTACTGTCCTGTACATTAAAGCAAAAAAGGCCATAAACAAAAATAAAATATAAAATAAAAGTATTAAATACGGGGTAATTCATGACAGTACCATGTATGCATGTGGTGCTACTGACGCAGGAGCCACCGCTGTTCTGATGAAAAACCCGGATGCGCTGTGCCTTGTTTGTAAGCAGAGGAATGCACACGCATGCATCGTGGTACTCTCATGAACATGCGTCAAAGATTGACACGGAAGAGAAGAAATTATTTAATAAAGTCATTATTTTTTTTATTTGTGCACAAAAAGTATTCTCATTGCTTCATAAATTAAGGTTGAACCACTGATGTCACATGGACAATTTTGTGTCCATACTACCTTTCTGGGCCGTGATCGTGATAATTTCGTTGTTGTCCATAGAGGGTCAGAAAGCTCTCGGATTTCATAAAAAATATCTTAATTTGTGTTTTGTGTGCCTGATGAGGATGAAGTTGTGCTTCTCTCATGAAAGGTTAGACTTGTGGGTTTAGAACATTAATATATGATTTAGAAGAAATGTAAATGTTCAAATTACTTTCAAAAGTAATAATTTTAATCATAGTTATACAAAAAACATAGTACTTCTGTGAAATAACACAGCACAGAAAAGATGACAGCAAGTGGCAGCACGAACGCAGATTTAAATGTTCAAATCATGATTTTACGCTGTAGGGTTGAGGATTTTAATTTATCAGTTGGTGTTTGAATCATGTTCGAGATGATGTTGGTGGTGATCTCTCTTGCAGAGCTGATATTATACTTAACCATTAGCCAAAGGAGCGCTTACTATCCTGGCAGATCACTCCGGTCCTTTAGGAATGATAGGCAATCAAAATTTGAAAACAACAAGTAGGCTATCCGGACCTTAAGTATTATTCATAATAGTCAGAAAGCTCTCGGATTTCATAAAAAATATCTTAATTTGTGTTCCGAAGATGAACGAAGGTCTTGTGGGTTTAGAACAAATATATGATTTAGAAGAAATTAAATGTTGTAATAACATATTATAGTAAATGATTCTGAACATATGTCACAAATTTTCATAATAATGACAAAAATCCAAAGATTATTCAATTATAGAAATGTTCTGAACATACGTCACATTTGAAAAATCTGACAGGATTTGTAAGATTTAAAAATAGATTTTACGATTTTAAATGGTAAAAATGGGACTCATTGCAACGAGGAGTAAACACAGAATTAATGGTAAAAATTTGAGTTCCTGGTGGCACCTGAAAGTTTGACTGGGAGACCCCCAAATGGGTTAAGGGACTATTCAGACCCATCCCAATAAGTGTGCCACAAATTCCTCAAATCAGATTCCTATGGAATGAGGATGCAGGATAACAGTAAGTGTACGAAAACGTACAACTACATGCACAGAAAAATAAGAATCGCTTTCATGCACAAACATTGGATGATGTAAATTATAAATATAAGGTACTATAAAGCCAGAAATTGTCAGTTGACCGTCTACAATAAAGAGTTAGCAACATAAGATTTATGCATTGGTGCACCAGCCTCAAGTTAGATGCTCACGGTTATAGCCAGCATTTATGTGTCACATTCAAATATGAGATGTCACAAAGTTCATTTTTCTTTCTCCACTTGCCAAGCGCTGAAGGACAATAGCGTCTGCTGACTCCTCGGCTCTAAAAGAGCCATGTAAATCACACCATTCACAACACAGCTGCAGCTAGCCCAGGCCAAGGTGAGCCTGTGTAGACACTGTGGGCCCAACACAGGCCTCCCCCTCTACGTTACCGAGGAGAGAGGGGGAGAAGAGGGAGGTGGAGGAAGGGAGGAGGCTTTGAGAGGATTCTTTATGCAGCTCTGTGTATTTCTTTCATGTTGTCCAGCCGGTAACTGAGTTGGCTTGCCGGAGGTGATGGCTAATTCACACCCTCAGATCAGGAGCATGAAATGAGAGAGGAGAGCAGAAGGGGAAAGCCCTGGGGTTAATGATAGCTCTCCCTGCGCATATATCCAACACCATTTCATATAAATCTGCCCAAATGGTTTCATTTGAGATGATCCCTGGCATCTCCTGAGCACACACACATGCACATAATCTCATATGACATAGCATATGCACTCTCATAACCATCTACTGTACACTAAACACACGTTGAAGGATGATAAGTTAATAAAATAAGTAATTTAATGATAGACTATCTATCTAAAATTGATTCCAATAATTTTATATTATTATGATTAACCACACATTCGTTTGGCTATGATGGAGATATTCTGGAGCCACACGATCAACAAAACGAACAAATGGTTACACTGTATTACATTGCTAACTAAAAAAAAGCACAACATTAACTTCACAAATCTTTGACTTCTCAGTTGAACAAGCTTGTGGATAAAGAATTTGTGCCCGCTTTCTCCACCAAAAACCCCTCTTTAAAGTTATTTCAAATTTTCCAGCAAGGCTTTGAGAAATCTGTTTGTTTGAGGGCAGCATTAGATGTGACCAGCGTTTTATTGTGACATAAAACCGCATTTCTTCCTCGGCAGATTAAAAATAAAATCGGTTAATAAGAAAAGCTGTCAGCGGTAGAAAACGGCTGACATAATCCGTTTATCCTCCAAGCAATAAAGATATTGGTCCTTGGGAGTCTATCTTCCCTCTTATGTTATTTTGCCCAAAACATTATCTTCTATGCATTCAGATGGATTAAGAAGTCATATGGTAGATAGAAGGAAAATGACAGATACAATAAAATATAATATCCTTTCAGTTCTCCTCACATCCTCTCACAGAAGGCTACACGTATGTGCACACACATAGGCGAAAAAGGGAAGGAGAGATAGAGAACGAAGGAGAGAAAAGTAAACAGAGATGGAGCATGAGCCGAAGAAAAGAGTAGCCGGGGCAGGCAACAGTGTTTTGAAATGCTGATATGATGAGAAAGCGATTGGACTGGCTTCTAGAGAGGTCACAGCATCCCTCTCCTGTTACTCCCCTCCGTACCTGCTTTTAAATGGTCACAATTCTACTTCCTGCAGGCCTGCCAGCCCCCTGCCTCCTGCGAAACAGCAACGCTGCAATATACAAGGATGACAATAAAACTTACTGTGTGATGCTTTTCACAACACTGTTACGCAGCAGATATCTTTTGTGCAGTAAATATTATGTGGCTACATTTTAACTGAAAAGACAGACAAACAAACTAATTAATAAATAAATAATTTAAGGCTCCGCTAGTTAGCATGGCCAAATTAGCCAATTAGCATGGCCCCTGCTGGAAGATGCCATTATTACACCTTCTGAACACATTTATCTCCATTGACTGGCAATCAAAATTAGTGTAACAATCACTTTTTTTGTTCTTTTTTTTTTGGCATAAACATTAAATTCTATTATTTTGACAAAATATTTATAAAACTCTTTTGCCCTAATTATTTTGGCTATTGTCCCACTAAGTGCAAAATAAATGTTTTCAATAACAAACAAACAAACAAATAAAGAAATAAATTGAGGCTGGGCTAGTTATCATGGCCCAATTAGCCCCTGCTGGTAGATGTCATAATTACACCTTCTGAACACAAAAAGCATCTTTCTCCATTCACTGGCATTTAAAATTAGTGCAAACATCTTTTTATTTTTTATTTCATTTTATTAATATTATTATTATTAATATTTTGCAAACAACATAATTTCAAATTTATTCTGATGAAATATTTTTTAAACTGATATACAGTATATATATATATATATTTATAAAGAGTATACATATACAGTATATATATATATATATATATATATTAGGGGTGGCACGGTACATGTATACGTACCGAACCGTCACGGTACGGACATCTCGGTTCGGTGCACGAGGCCTTACAACGAATACAGGCAATTCACCCCCAATCCAGAAGGGGGCGCCCGCAGTAATGCAAGCTGTTTGATAACCGCCAGCAGAAGAACTGCGAATGCTGAGTTGAGCACTTGATAACAAAGCCCAACTAAACAGTGACCATGTGCTGATTCTGAATGCGTCTCTCACATAGACTGACAAAGGAGTATACAGGTGCATCTCAATAAATTAGAATGTCGTGAAAAAGTGAAACTTTCATATATTTTAGATTCATTACATGTAAAGTAAAACATTTCAAAAGTTTTTTGTTTTAATTTTGATGATTAGAGCTTACAGCTCATGAAAGTCAAAAATCAGTATCTCAAAATATTAGAATATTTACATTTGAGTTTCAATAAATGACCATCCATACAGTATAAATTCTGGGTATCTCTTGTTCTTTGAAACCACAATAATGGAGAAGACTGCTGACTTGGCAATGATCCAGAAGACGAACATTGACGCCCTCCACAAAGAGGGTAAGTCACAGAAGTTCATTACTGAAAGGTGTGGCTGTTTACAGAGTGCTGTATCAAAGCATATTAAATGCAAAGTTGACTGGAAGGAAGCATTTGGGTAGGAAAAGGGGCACAAGCAACAGGGATGACCGCAAGCTTAAGAATACAGTCAAGCAAAGCTGATTCAAACACTTGGGAGAGCTTCACAAGGAGTGGACTGAAGCTGGAGTCAGTGCATCAAGAGTCACCACGCTCAGACATCTTCAGGAAAAGGGCTACAAAGCCACTTCTGATCCAGAGACAACGTCAGAAGCATCTTACCTGGGCTGTGGAGAAAAAGAACTGGACTGTTGCTCAGTGGTCCAAAGTCCTCTTTTCAGATGAAAGTAAATTTTGCATTTCATTTGGAAATCAAGGTCCCAGAGTCTGGAGGACGAGTGGAGAGACACAGAATCCATGTTGCTTGAAGTCCAGTGTGAAGTTTCCACAGTCAGTGATGATTTGGGCTGCCATGTCATCTGCTGGTGTTGGTCCACTTTGTTTTCTGAAGTCCACAGTCAACGCAGCCATCTACCAGGAAATTTTAGAGCACTTCATGCTTCCTTCTGCTGACAAGCTTTATGGAGATGCTGATTTCATTTTCCAGCAGGACTTGACACCTGCCCACACTGCCAAAGGTACCAAAAGCTGGTTCAATGACCATGGTGTTACTGTGCTTGATTGGCCAGCAAACTCGCCTGACCTGAACCCCATAGAGAATCTATGGGGTATTGTCAAGAGGAAGATGAGAGACACCAGACCCAACAATGCAGATGACCTGAAGGCCACTGTCAAAGAAACCTGGGCTTCCATACCACCTCAGCAGTGCCACAAACTGATCACCTCCATGCCACGCCGAATTGAGGCAGTAATTAAAGCAAAAGGAGCCCCTACCAAGTATTGAGTACATATACAGTAAAAGAACATACTTTCCAGAAGGCCAACAATTCACTAAAAATGTTTTTTTTATTGGTCTTATGAAGTATTCTAATTTGTTGAGATAGTGAATTGGTGGCTTTTTGTTAAATGTGAGCCTAAATCATCACAATTAAAAGAACCAAAGACTTAAACCACTTCAGTCTGTGTGCAATGAATTTATTTAATACACGAGCTTCACAATTTGAGTTGAATTACTGAAATAAATGAACTTTTCCACGACATTCTAATTCATTGAGATGCACCTGTACTTTAAAGGCTTGTGCACTCAACTGTTTGCGAAATAGAGCTTTGTGCTCGTGTATCCTACCTCTCTCATTTGGCACAAATCCAAATATTCCATAATATTTACATATTTGCGATGTAACGTATCTGATTGCGAAACTATTATTTATTATGTAAATTATAGGCTTTGTACTTCAGTCACGTTCCAGCGGGGACACAGAGGAGGGCGCGCTGATGTTTGATTCACTGTATTTTATTTTGATAAAGTACCAACTGTGCTATCAAGTTAGCAATGCTGGAACTAATGTGTTTTGTGTGTGTGTGTGTGTGTGTGTGTGTGCGCGCTCCGGTGCGATCACTTCAGCTGTTTCCTTATACCAGCAGAATCAACTTTAAACACTTATTGTCTTATTAATAATCACTGTATAAAGGTCTGCTTTTATTTGTGTACACTCACAAAGAAAACAAATAGGATCGGAAACCATTTGAGTTTCCTTTCTGTGAACAAATTAAGCCTGTCACAAAAATGAACTGAAACTCAGCATATCTAGGCTATGTTATGTGTCGCACTGTTTTTTTTCCCTTGCTAATCTGTTAACTAAATCAAATATATTTCAAGAATGTATTCCTTGTATGTATATATATATACTCCATATTATATATATGTAACAATGTAATAATATTTAGTATTTTCACATCTAGGTCACGGTTCGATACGATTTCGGTACAACAGGGAAAAAAAATCTACTATGCTTGGTTTCTTTTCATTTATTTTGAACAGAGAGTAGTACAGTAGTAATACTAAATATTATATTACATTATATATATAATCTGCAGTACATATATACATACAAGGAATACATTCTTGAAATATATTTGATTTAGTTAACAGATAAACAAGGGGAAAAACAGTGCAACACGTAACATAGCCTATATATGCTGAGTTTCAGTTCATTTTTGTGACAGGCTTAATTTGTTCACAGAAATTAAACTCAAATGGTTTCCGATCCTATTTGTTTTCTTTGTGAGTGTACACAAATAAAAGCAGACCTTTATACAGTGATGCATTATTAAGACGATAAGTGTTTAAAGTTGATTTTGCTGGTATAAGGAAACAGTTGAAGTGGCCGCGTCACATGCACACACACACACATTCAGAGCATTCAGATACGTTACATCGCAAATATGGAAATATTATGGAATATTTGGATTTGTGCTGAATGAGAGAGGTAGGATACACGAGCACAAAGCTCCATTTCGTGAGTGTACAAGCCTTTAAAGTATACTTCTTTGTCAGTCTATGTGAGAGACGCATTCAGAATCAGCACATGGTCACTGTCTGGGGGCTTTGTTTTCAAGTGCGCAACTCATGGCATTCGCTGTTCTTCTGCTGGCGGTTATCAAACAGTGTTGCATTACTGCGGGCGCCCCCTTCTGGATTGGGGGTGAATTGCCTGTACTCATTGTAAGGCCTCATGCACCGAACCGAGATGCCCGTACCGTGACGGTTCGGTACGAATACATGTATCGTGCCACCCCTAATATATATATATATATATTATAAATGTAGTAAAAAAAAAAAATATATATATATAGATATATATATATGCTAATGGTACAGACAATGTTTTTGTTTAAAATTTTGCAGTGACTTATTAGGGAAAAAAAAAATCATTATATTACAGTAGTCATTTTAACAGTGACCGATTCTTTTTTGGAGGACATTAGAATTTTCCTTGCCAGCTGAATTTCACATAATAGCTCATGATAGTTGCCTAGTGAAGACTCATCTGTGTATTCTTGTGTTGCCATCATGTCTATAGAGTTTTCATTCATTTTTGTTCCAGTTTTAGTTATTTTAGTATATCAAGGCTATATTTAATTTAGGTAACTAAATTAAAATGAGAAATGTTGCCTTGGCAACTAGCTAAAGTAAAAAAATAAATAATTATATTTTATTTCAGTTATCATTTATTTTATAATGGTTTTGATTTTAGGCCAGTTCTACTTTTAGTTAACTAAAATAACCCGGCTCAACAGTGATTAGTCACATGACATTTACAACTTAGATATTGCAGATTTCACCAGCCGAGCAACTGCCATTAAGATGAACAGAAATGCTAATGGATAGTTCTCTCCAGGAATTATAAAAGCTCCTGGGTCAAAACAAACAAATTAATTAATTTATATTAATGCACGAGTAAACATTATCTCCCACCCCTGACAATGATAAATATGTTGATATGTATCCTTTAGCACTTCGGTATCTCTGTGGCTCCACTTGAATCTGATGAGCATTTAATATGTTTGCTTAATGGCGATAATAGCCCATTTCTCAAAGAGGTCTAGTCCACTCTGGTTTCTGAGGGTCTGGATAGATTGAGGATGGGGGTGAGGGGAGTCTGAGTGCAGTGGCTGCCTGTGAACTGAGTCTGTTATGTTTAATCAGGCCGGTTTGGCTGGTAATGAATTTTGATTACGCCTGTTAACGGCAGCAGAGTGTAAAGTCGGGAGATGGGGGGAGGTCAGGAAAGAGAGGGGGTGAAATATTAATATCTTCTAAAATGATGCATGAATCCCTTGTGTGTAATTTCCTTCACTCGCCTTGTCCGCTATTAAACAGTTAGCACTTCATCATTAGAGAGGGAACTTTTTGCTTTTCCATTCATCTCTCTGTAATGGCCACTCGTTGATTAATGCAGATCTTGATTCATTAGTTTATCATCACCGTGGTTTTAAGTGATCATTGCATATCCATCATGTGGCAATAGGAAGTGTGTGCGAGCGGAGCGGAGCGCTTAGACCGCATAGGCTCCCCACAGGGCCTGCCGCACCGACCCGTGAATTTAAGGGAGTGTTTTTGCAGAGGGTGGGGAGGAGTAATAACTCACGTTGTCTCCAGCCTGTCCCCCTGCACTCAATGAGAGGCGATTGTCTCCTCGTGTCTGCACACACCCACCTATTAAAATGCCATCACTTTCATTTATAAAAAGCAAAAAGAGCTGAAAATGCACAAAACATTATTTGATTAAGAGTGGTTGCCTGCGGAGGATCTTATTAAATGCTAAAGAGCTCACAGAGAGTAAATGCATATAAAGTCCAAATAGCCAGGAACTTTTTTGGAGATTCATTTAAAAGGCCAGTGTAAAAGGTCACTTTGAAGACTGGACAGGTGTGTAAAAATATACAGACTGATAAGGCTATTATTGGCAACGCTAACAAGGGGAAAGGGAAATGAGAAATACCCTTGTAGTAACCCCTTAAAAATACAATATGTTAAACCTATTAAATTGTTGTAAATACTCACAGCAGAGGGAAATGTATTAGTGTATTCAAAGTCAATTAGCACATTATGTGGAGCTCTTCATGATATAAAATTCCCTTTGTGTTTATTAAATATTTTTTGATAATGCTTTCAGCTACATAGTCACCTTTGTGCAGTTCTTGTAGATTTGGAACTGTATTTACCTTAAGCTGTGAACAAGCAAATAAAATTATGTTATTTTTAGTGCTGTCAAATGATTAATCTCGATTAAACGCATCCAAAATAAACTTTTTTGTTTACACAATATATGTATGTGTACAGTGTATATTTATTATGTATATATAAATACACACACATACAGTATATATTTTGAAAATATTTACATGTATATATTCATATTCTTATATTTTATATTATATATAAATATATTTAATATATAAACATAACATATTTTTCTTAAATATATACATGCATGTGTTTGTATTTATATATACATAATAAATATACACTGTACACACACATATATTATGTAAACATTTTTTTATTTTGGATGCGATTAATCATGATTAATCGTTTCACAGCACTAGTTATTTTCTGTGCTTGTATTAGAATACTTATTAAAACCAAGTCACATTTTTTTTAAATATTGGTTAAAAATAATATTTATAAATAATATAAAAGTAAAAATAATTCTAAAATAAATTAATAATAACAATAAAAAATATGAATAATTAGTTTTGAAATTATTTACAAATATTTTTAATCATCATCATCATCATCATCACAAACCATAACAATAATAGTAATGACCTTTTTAGATTTAAGTTCTTTGTGAACTGTACAAATAATAGTTGCAAAAGTACAGCTTCATTTTAGAAGAACTGAGTGGTTGATAAAAAAACTTTAAAAAAAACTCACCTACAGTTTTCATTTTTAAGTCACGTAAAGTTAATTTATATTCAGATTAGACAGAAAGTGATGATGTTGGAGTGGGTCCATTTTCATTCAAGCTTTTTTGAGGACCAGTTGTTAACATTATTGTGTTGAAAGTACAATCAACCAATCACAGTGACATGGAGGCAGTACCTCCTCTCAAGTTAGTTTTTGCCTGTATCTCGTTGTTAACACTGCTCATGTCCACACTACACTTTAGGATCTCAATGACAGTTCAATCACTTCAATCAGTTCAAGGGAGGCGAGAGAGACAAGGCCTTCCTCTAAAACCTTATCCAATCTGCTGTCGCTGCTGGGACAATGTTACCTCCAAACAAGTGATTTCTTTATTATTTTGACTTTGTTATCATCTTTAATATTAATTTTGATTTATTTGTGTACTGTCAAAAATGTTCTAAAACCTGAGAATTCAGAAGAGAATCGTCCAGAATGACACATTACCCAATGTCCCACCAAAACAACTAACAATGTATTGGAGGAAAAAAGCACTAATTATATTTTAACAGGCAGAAACAGCTTGTTCAGGCTGGATGCTATTGATCTATTTAAGTACAGACAGAGTAAACATATTTAAGAAGTAGTTTACATTTCATACTAATATGACTAAGTTGAACTAAGTATCTTGACTAAAACAGTCATTCAGCCTTGTATAAAAGAAACTGAGAAATGACTTTAGCAAGACCAGTGAATTCAATTGTGGGTTCATGATTAAAAAAATTAATTTCTCTCATGCAGAACAAAGGAGGAACTTCCACTAAATTCAAAAGAGAAAAGATCAACCTCCAACCGAAGACCCACTTAAATTAATTGGTTGATGATGTCTGCAAAGAATTAGTTCAGTTTCATAATTGTCCATTAATTTTTCAAGCCAGACTGAACTCATGACTCCGGAGAGAGACTGTGAGAAATCTAAAGGTGCCCCCGGCATCTAAAACCCAGCATGGGGGGAAAAAAACAGAGATCTATAAATTCACAACGTAATCACACTTAACATCAGACCGCAGGTCTTTTGTCTTGCCCAGAGCTATAAAGTTCTTTGCTTTGAGCTCTCTTTCTTCTTCCTATCAGTCTCTGACTCTCTACCAACTACTCAGCTTGGTAAATATAAGTGACTTACATGTTCTAAAAATGAGTCTCAGAAACACAAAGTTCATTTTAATAGCTTGAAAAAAATATTACATTGAAACGTCAAGTTACTTTTCCCAATCATGAGAACTTTTTATAAACTGCATTTTAAATCAATCAATCAATCAATCAATGAGTCAATCAATCAATCAATAAATCAATCAATCAATGATTAAATCAATCATTCAATCAATCAATCAATCAATCAACAAACAAACACTTTTTGGTCATTGTTCTTATTCATTCAAAATATGCTTTTTAATATTATTATCTCTGTTCTATTGTGGTTTTGTTTTATGTTTGTTTACTTGTTTACTTATTTATAAATTTTCCCTTTTTCTAATAACAAAATCACATTGTGCATATAAAACCTGTTGTTTGTTCCTTCTCTGAGTATTTGTAACCAATTATTCAATAAATCAATGAAATTGATTCTCAGAGATGTTTTCTACACTATTTTTATTATGATTTTAGTTTTTCTGGGGTCAAAATGAAAATATTATAATTTATACTATTAACATTTATGAAAAGTGTGTGGCTACCTTTTGAAACACAAAAAAATAAAAGTGTATAAAAAGTCTCAGAGGCTCTAAATATAAGTAATGTAATGTGTATATATGTATGTATTGAATGTCTGGTTAAATATTGGAGAACGTGAATGTTAAATGTTGACTTTGAAATTACTATTATTATTTTAGGGCCTCTGGAATCCCACACACGAAAACAGTAAGGGTAAATGAAATTAAACTGCAGCCAAAAACAGGTTTTGTTAACCTCCAAACCTGGACCATCTTTGACTTCCACATTTATCTTGCTTTTGTCCTGTTTACTTAACAGCACAGCTTGTAAAAGGCTGCGGGCACCGCTGGGATTAGGAGGTGCGTCTTGTGGAGGCGGCCTGTGGAACAGAAGTTGACACACAAGTGACGCCAACACAAAGCGGCCATGACACCTGGGCTAACGCGCGGAGAGTCAGGTACGTCTCGACATCCTCCTCCACTGGCTGAGTGGCGGTTCCACACGAGAACACGTGCAGCCAACTGGGGCTTAATGGAAAAATTCAAATAGCGTCCATCTTTTGCGTACGCAGCCATAACGGTGTCACCTCAGTCCCGGTATTACAGACTGGATCCGATAACAGAGTCCTGGACATGGGCAAAAAAAAAAAGAATCCTCTGATGTGGATTTGCAGTGACCTGAAGTGCAGGGCGTATCAGCTGAAGCTCAAGCGGACATGAACTTACGGCTCCAGCAAACCTAATGAGCGCTCAGTCCCACTTAACACCAAGTGTGACCAGATAGACTCCCCTAATATTCTCACTGCGAGTCTGGTGTCCGTCCCATAATACTGTCATTTCATTTTTGTAATCCTAGCTATTAATATGATATGTAAGGGGGATGGTTGCAAGGTTACAAGTGTAAAAGAGCGCAGTCAGGGATCTTTGGCCAAATACGTTAGCTAGGTTATGATAATGAAGGATGGACTCATATTTTCCTCGTATGGCTGACAAAATCCTCCATTTCATACACGGCCGTTTTTTTCCCCCCTATTAAAAAGCAATACAATTCAGAAATTGTTCCGAGATTATATGTCATATATTTAGGTTTGCAGAACACTAAAGCAGCATAAATTGCATATCAATGATGCAAGGCAGTTCATTTTTCTCAGTATCATTACCTCTGAAGATTATCGAGCTCAAAAGTCTTTTGAACGGCTTCTTTTAAAACCAATGTAACGTTTATAAAATGGTGTAGCTCGCTGCCAGAGCTGTCACCCACTATCTGTTGGATGTCTTTACAAACAAATTTATTCTAAAGATATGATGAAAGATCAAGCTATAAACCTCAAAAAGAATCTAATTTAATCTTTTCTTTTCATTTTAAAAATCTGCGATTCATTTCGCCGCTTGACAGAGGAATAAATAAAACGTTGCCCACCCTCTCTTCATGGCCGTGCTATAGAAAAACCCCCCGAACAGAAAGAAGACCCCTTTCAGTCACTCTCTTGCTTTCTTTTTCTCTCCCTCCATCTCTCCCCTCTTCTTCAGCTCTCCTCTAATGCACCCTAATCCCTGCTGAAGACAGACGTACGCGCTGTGTATGTGTGTGTGTGTGTGTGTGTGTGTGAGTGAGAGACTGAGTGTGTGTAAGAAATATCTCTTTGCTTTTTCTGCCTCAGTTCATTATTTTTCTTTCTTGTCACTTAGTGTGATAGGTTGGACAGAGGCGCACAGATGAGCGCTGAAGACACAGTCACAGGGCCTTAATCTAGTCTTTAATGCGTGACTTCAGAGATGTCATTTATCTTGTGACTGCAGCAGGCGTCCACAAAACTTTATCTCTAATAATATATTGATGGATTAAAGGGGTCAGGCTGGAGACCAGGCAAGAAAAATTGCTTATTGACATCAAAATACAGTGCCCCCAAAACCTGATAAACATAGGGACAGGAGAGTGGAAGTCAGAAAGAGGGGAGTGACAGAGAGAGAAAGAGAGAGAGAGAGAGAGATGAGAGCGGGGAGGCATTGTGACTGTTTGTGACCGCTGATTTTCCTCCATCACAGGAGCCTCCGGTGGTCTAGGCCCTCGGCTTGATAAAAACACCCGCGGTTCTGTCCTCTCGAAGTGCAGCCGTTACGCGCGGCACACCGACATGCCACCGTTCGCCAGAGGAAATGCTGCGGCGTTTCTGCAGGACTCCGCCGTATCTATCAGAGTACGCTTGTCCTCACCACGCATTTGTCGCCGTGCACCTTATTAAACCCTCTTAAGTAGATTGTGAGGCTGGAGTACTTGTGTAGGGGCCACAGCAAGAGCAGGGGAGCTTCAACAACTATCAAATACACACTACCTGCTATATGTGCAAAGCAAAATAATACACAAAGGGATGAACCAAGAATATCTAAAAATTATTCTTAGGTGTATGGGTAAATGTAGTGGCCCTCAGGGGTCCTATCTACTGACTTCTTAAAAATACAAAGTATTTAACAAAACATGTGTCTTTGGCCCTGAAACCCTAAGATAATATTAGTAACTTCAAAGATAATGTTTAACACTTCACTCAGTCATTCATAAATGAATAAATAAATACTTTAGGTTTTCTTTTAAATATTTTTTAAAGATCAGGACAAATGTATCACCTTGCTATTTTTGACTTTATTCCCTCCATAAAAAAAATAAAAAATTAAAATTAAAACGTGTTCATTGTAGTCAAGGTGTATTCAAGGCACTCAATTTATTTATTTATTTATGGATGGATGGATGGAAAAAGCAACCCAAAATACAGGATGTGTTACTCTTTTTGTCACTGTGTCTCATGGTCAAGAACTTTCTTAAAATATCTGATAATTTAACCTTTTTATCACAAGGCTGTGAAATGTCACTTGGTGCGACTCCCACAAAGCATATTTATATTTATGAATTAATATTTAAAGATTTTTTTATATACATATACCATTTAGCATGAAAGTACATATAAAACATTTTTTTAATAATGGTTACACAACATTACATTTTCTATTACATCAAAACTTTTCTTAAAAATAGTATGAAAGTTTTTCAAACCCATATGAAAGCAACATGAATGCAAAGTGCATTTCCAAGAACTTGGCACATGTATATTAAACTGGATTTTTAAAAGACTTTTCTTTACCGTGGACAGTCATACAACACTTACATCATGAAGCCAAAGATGGAGAAAGTGTAAAAGTGAAGAACATATACAATCTTGAAGAGAAGCATTTAACCTCAACTGGAAAAAATATTTCAGAAAATGCTTTTGATGTGTGTTTTTAAGCTTTACTTGAAGAGGGAGGTAATAATAAATTCTGTATTCCTGTATTAGAAACTCCTGATACAAGTATTCTTGCACATAATCCTCTCTTGTGCAGCCAAACCAACAGCAAAGAGCCATTTGACAAAGCCTCACTTTTGGTGCACTTCTCGGAAAGTAGTTATTACCGAGATACACCTTTTCTCCAGATAGATTTTGATAAATCTGTGCTTAGGGTATCTAAGAAATGCATGAGGGTCTTCAGCTGTCTCGCACCTCGCCGGCTACCCGCGTGAAAAATGTGTTTGAAGAGTGTGTCGAGCGGCCCCAATCCCAAACGGTGTCAAACCCGTCCCTTCGCGCTCTCTCTCGCACACTCTCTGAAAGTCCACTAAAATTAATACACTTTTACCATTACAAGATAAAGCTGGGGACATATTACAGCAGGCATATCTGCAAGCCTGTAATACCACAGAGTCAGCATTCAATAAAAGACATTTGCAACCAGGCGTTTCTCATGACAACGACGGCAAAAGATTTAAAGGCTGCTAAATTAGGTGCGGCTTGCCGAGCGAAAGGTGCCTGGTAAGCAGGCCCACGCTTACTTAAAATGACAGAGTTGTTTACGAGGGGGGCGCCTCCGTCTCACGCTACTGCCACGCGAGAGGGACAGTTTACGATGCGCTCACAGGGTTATTTAGACTCAAACAGTGTGCATAATGTTAGCTAACAATCAACCGCCGTTTCTCACACCGCTCTTCAACAGATGCCGCTTCCACTTGGCTGCTCTTATTTCACTTTATGTGTCATTTTAGCTCCTCTTAAAAAAACTTCCTTTTCGCAGAAGATTAAACTCGTAGGGCACGTATGGTCACGAAACGGTCTCAGACTAAACGTTTGACGGTTTTCTCTAAGAGGAAGAACACATATGCGTTTCCAATAACCTTTTCTTGCGTTATTGCAGTACTTTTTTATGACCCAGGACAACTACCAATGGAGCCATTAAAAATGTAATCCTGCTGCTGCACGTACATAAAACATTCCCGCTATTATACTACAGCAGTCAGCGGACAGCATGAAAGTCGAAGGCAAAAAAAATGGCGAAAAGGAGGGGAAATGAGAGAATGAGGCTATTCTTTATCCTTTACACAACGAGATTGAAAAAACCAATCCACTGGCCATGTCTCATCCGTCAATCTCGTAGTTTCGAAGTCTCTACTGCATAACACAAAAACATCCCCAATGCTTCAACCAACTGCAATATGGCCGTTAAAAGTGTGATTATGAATTTACAATCAGTTTTATGATATTCCACAAATGTGAGTTATCGTCAGGTGGTGATTCACTACCTAAAAGCACAATGTCATTTGACCTCATGAAGTTTCTGGCAAATCAAATGCTTATTTAGTGTTTACACAGTATCACTTGATTGAAACAGAACAACGCCGTGTCACTTGAAGGGCAACGGCTGCTCGATCCTACGGTTAACCGGGTTATGACCATCTAAAACTAGACCCTCTGAACATCTAGTCATGGCGATAAATCAGCCATTGAAAAGAACAGATCATGATTGTTGATGGGTGACAAATTCAAGCGGCGACACTGGCACCTCTGGTCCTTCAAAATAAGGCCTGCAATTTTTCCCCCCTCATTTTGATGGGCAGTTTATCTGGTGGAGAATAAATGGAATCAAAACGGAAGAATAATACTCGCAAAATGGGCCTGGACGTTCACTGGGGACCAATAAAAAAACAGAGCAATTTCCTCAATAAATAATTCGCTCTGTGTTGATGGTGGACCTAAACACAGAGCGTTCAGGCCACTGGGGTTGACACACTGTAATCTAGCTTTGGGCGTGAGGTCTATTAATGCCATTTCCATATTCAGCGCCCTACCTCTGTATACTCCCGGCCCCCCTCACCCCCTTCGGAGGAAAAAAAGGGCTGCTCCGAGGCTCGGAAATACCCCTGGGTCCCCTAGCTGGCGCTCTGTAATACTAGCATTGCTCATTATTTAGTATGTCACCGCTATTTTACATGTTAAAGCACCTCTGTTGCCATCTAATTTATTGCAGGAATATCAAACGGGCTGGACTGGAATGGGGTCACCCGCATTTTCATGACACAGGAAATAAATATATATACAGTCAGTCAAGTCAAGGTGAAAACTTGATGTCAGCTTTTTTCAAAGAGGGGGTCTGAAAACTAAAAAACGTGAAAAACAATAGCACAGAAAAGAAATTAGAATGGCACGTGGGTCTGTTTTCATAGCAAGATGCTTTTTGTGCTATAATCGGTTGTTTCCACAAAAGCAAATTCAGGTTACTTTTCTTCTCTTACTCTCCCGCATTTTTTTTTTTTTTTTTCGGATGAAATAGGGCAGCAACTCTGAGAAGGCTGTTCTTGCTTTGATGAGATTCGGCAGTAATTATATTTTTCTGACAATAACAATAGGAACAACAACAGCGGCAGGGCTAATCCGTCAGTGAGAAGGCCCACTTCTGCATTCTGCTGACAATGATTAGCTCTAATCTAGACTGCTGCTCTGTTCACAAGAGAAATGCACTTCTGAACACGACTGCGTCTGTTTTGTTTGCTTTTTTTTTCTTTTATGCGCTCATTTTTGTATACTGTCCCTTTTTATGCATTCAGAATGAACCAATATTTGATTGAATCAGTTGAAAAGATTAATTTGATGGTGCTCAGTTGCAAATAGTTCACAGAATTTCTGAGTGCATTACTGGAAATGATCATACAGACATGGGAACGTTGTATAATACCAGCATTGCCCTTAAAAAGTAATGGTAACAAAAATCTAGGAAATATGTATTTGAATGCACAGATAGTTGATGTGATACAATATGAGCATGAAATTAAAGACTGCTAAATACAAAAACATAAAGAAAGTTTGTATTGTCACTCTTTATTTTTATATACATACAAAGTACATGCATGTATTTTTCATCAGTAACTGAATATTTAATATTTAATTGCTCATTTAATTTATTTTTTAAAAAAATACTAATAATTGTTTTGTGATGCATACATTTTTTATCTATATATTTAGCCAAAATAGTAAAATTATAATGTTGGTAATTTAGCAGATATTGCCCTAAAAATGAAAATAACAACTGGGTTATCAGTGTCAGCCAATTGAGTGGCAGTATCTATTAATATGAGTTTACAGTATCCCAGGATATAACACTTTTAAACCTTTATTCCTGTCTTCTAACCCAAATGCAATCTAAAATGGAACAGTCTTTGTTAATTTCAGCAAATACAACAGATCTCAAACCGCCGGTTATCAGTTCTGAATGTACTCTACAGTCTATAATTGCCTTGTACAGTATTCTGCATCCAAAATAAATCAGAGTTTTTCATCTATCTACTCCTCAAACTACAAAATCACCAGAAATCCTCACTACACTATCATCAGAGGGGGTGAAAGGTCACGCATCAGGCCTTCGATGGTAAAGGGATTGTCGAGCACTGTGAATGTGGCCGAAGAAAAGCAACGTTTTGTGCCTCAAACATCCTGCTTACAGCAGCAAGGTCTGATCTTGGCATTACGTGTAAATACATCAGTCACTCCGGACCCCCTCTTTACACAGAAAGACAGACGCACACACACCTCAACACCCCCCCACCTTGGGTTCTGTACCCTCCTCCCGCTTCCTCTACAGAAGTAAATTATCAAAACTGTGTTTGAAAGTGAATGAAGGGTGACTTGCTCTCCCCCTCTCTCTCTCTCTCTCCCCCTTTCCTCTTTGACATCTCAGTTTTTTTCCTTACTTGCCACCGTTTCTGGGCTAGGTGATAACTGCCGGTAATAGGATTAACATTGATTTCTTTTTGCAAGAACAGAGATGTGCCGGTTCCAGCTATTTATTGAACTGCCGGCTTTGAACTATCAAAACTGACTGGTGGAAAAGACCTAATGCAGCATTTTAAAGAGAAGAAAAGCCTCTGTGCATTTCTTTCTCTCTTTTTGTTATTCTTCCTTTCTGTCTCTCTCTCTCTCCCTCTCTCTTTTGTGTCACCAGGGGATAAAAGAGAACATACTGGTGCCACTGTTCTAAGCCCTGTTAATGACTTTATTCATTTGCATTGTTTTCTTCACCATCCTGTTGTACAGTCCGCAGACATCCCAGTATTGTCCAGATTGGATTTGAGATTGTTGGTGTATTCTGGTGTCTACTTTACCTTGAAATGTGAGATTCATAAACACCTCATCCTTAAAAGAAAATTCCAGGTTCAGTACAAGTCAAGCTCAATCCACAGCATTTGTGGTATAATGTTTAAAAATTAATGTTCATTTGTGCCTCCTTTTTATTAAAAAAGGGAAAAATCTGGGTTATAATGAGGAGCTTATAATGGAGGTGAATGAGGCCAATCTTTCGTTTCACAAATACTGTCCTACGATGTAAACAATGTAAGTAAAAAAAAATACACTAATCTTTCCTGTCAAGTTTTATTTTACAGCTTTGTTGGTTTGACAATGTAACACCTAAAACCCTAAGATAACCATAAAACTGACAAGAACAGCATTACAGCTCAAAGAACACAGAAGTTTTAATATCAAAATGTATGTAAGCATTTTATTAAAATTATAAATTTAATATTTCTTCTTTTAAATTCTTCAAAATTGGCCACATGGAAGTTCATTGTAAGTGCCTAACTGTAACCTTGATTTTTCTTTTCTTTAAAAATGAATGAATGAATGAATGAAAACCTACATACATAATGGATGAGTCAAAATTACTTTTCGTGGACATTATGCCACAAATGATTATATTGAAGCCAAAATATTCCTTCAATCTGCTTTTGGTTTCTTTTCTGTCTTATGTATTTCAAAACACACAGTATTTAGCATGACAGAGCACTACAAACTATTACAGGCAAACATCTGTACACATTTAAAAACATAAATCGTTGTGAAGTATTAGCTGTGTGACAGATGCTTGTTTAAATTCAGTCTACTTATCAGATAGTGACAGCATTTATTGTTAAAGCTGTTATATCTGTTCATATTCCACGCTTCAAGAGGTGAATAAAAATAAACAAGGTATGATAAGAGATCAAGACACCATATGAATTAGGACAAGCTATAACATACCAGATCAGGCTTTTGGGTCGACACATAATAACTTGTTTGTCTTTTTTCAATATGCTGATTTCACGTTTCTTTTTATGTGTTCAGTAGCAAGCTCCTTTTTCTATAAAGTCCTCCCGCTAATTGCTCTTGAGTGAGAATATTGATCATTGATACTAATCAATCGGACACACTAATTACTGTTAAAGACTGCTAATTGCTAGCCATTTTGAAACATTCACCACCCCTTAACAGGTCTGTGACATATTAGGTCATTCATTAAGTTTGATGTCACAATTCAGATGCCAGCATCTGCTAAGCGCTCACAGAATTCAATGCAGGGAAAATACATTAAACTCTGACTATCACTGGTGCAGTGTAGTGTTAGAAAGACAAAAGTCACATCAAGAACAGTAATTTAGGTTATCAGACTGTGTCTCTTTAATATATTAAAATTATGTTACATTTCTTAGAGTATACAAGGAAAGTGTACTAAACCGTTTTAAAAGATTTAGACTGGCATAAAAACACTTTTACACATGTAATTTTATAAATAGGACTTGGTTTTATATGCTATGACATTTTATAAGTCTTGGTCTGATATGCAAAATCAAACTAAGCCTGTGCCCTCACAGATTTTTAAAAATATTTTAAAATATAACTATAAAAAAAATGTGTGTCTGAAAATGTATTTATTAATATTGTAAGTATAAAAAGGTGTTTGTCTAAAACACTGTGGCATTCAAGTTTATATTGATTTGTCAGTCAAATTGAGATGTGGTTTTTGCAGATAATTTGCTATAAACTGAAATATAAATTAGGATGGTAATATGAAATGCCAGAATAAAATATCAGACTTCTTCAAACTGTATAGGAACCAAATCATGAATCAATTTCAAAGAATGCACCGATCTAAAAAAAAAAAAATGTTAACACTTTACAACAAAGTTCAAACAAGTTATTTTGCATTAGGTATCATAACCTAAAAATAATAAATACAATAAAAGTTTTGTTCAGTCTAGGTTAATGTTAAATTCTACATGCACTAATACATTTACAGTTTACTACCTTAATATTAATGTATTATGATAAATAATTATAACTCAACATTATGTAATATGAACAAATATGAACAAGTTAGTTGCTATAAGCTATAAGGTGTGTATCCTTGCATGTACTTTCAACTGTACTAATCTAGATAGATAAATAGATAGATAGACAGACAGACAGACAGACAGACAGACAGACAGACAGACAGACAGACAGACAGATAGATAGATAGATAGATAGATAGATAGATAGATAGATAGACAGACATATAGATAGATAGATAGATAGATAGATAGATAGATAGACAGACAGACAGACAGACAGACAGACAGATAGATAGATAGATAGACAGACAGACAGACAGATAGATAGATAGATAGATAGACAGACAGACAGACAGACATATAGATAGATAGATAGATAGATAGATAGACAGACAGACAGACAGACAGACAGACAGACAGACAGACAGACAGACAGATAGACAGATAGATAGATAGATAGATAGATAGATAGATAGATAGATAGACATATAGATAGACAGATAGATAGATAGATAGATAGATAGATAGATAGACAGATAGACAGATAGATAGATAGATAGATAGATAGATAGATAGATAGATAGATAGATAGATAGATAGATAGATAGACAGACAGACAGACAGACAGATAGATAGATAGATAGATAGATATTTTTTTCTTAACGATTTTGTCTAGGTCACTAAGACCACGCTACCATTGGTGACTTCACAAAAAAATGATGCCTCTGTCCTGTCCGCTGGTCTACTTAGTGTATCCTCAGTCAGCCCATCTGAAGTGACATAACTGTCACTTAGAATGAACCCTTTAGGCAAACATATAAACCCCAATCAACTGGAATGTCTCCATAAGGACTCAAAATCAATTACGGTGAAAGAGACAAAGAGAGAGAGAGATAGAGAGAGAGAAACCGAACCCCCCTGCCTCCTCCCTCAGCAATCAACGCCAAAGCCCAGCCAAATCACATAAGAAAAAAATGCAATCATTAGCAACTGGTGGTGCTTGCTGCTGCAAATGGGTGCGTGAGTGAAGATTTATGCCCACTCTGGATTGGAAGTGATTTATTTATTCCTGCTTGGCCGTGCAGATCATTAACCTCCGCAGTGTCTCAAGGGAATGGCACCTGTGGTCGCCGCACCATTGCTCAGACAAAAGAGCGCACACACAGACGCGTGGGCTACACACGCCTCTCCCCGGCCCCTGAGTGTGGGGGTCATGACCACTGGTGTGTTTCTAATGTGCTTGAGGAAAGGTCATGGAGGAGGGTTCAGGTCAGTGAGCTTCACTTGTTGCATTATTTGAGGACCGGGACACGGGTTGCGTGTCTGGTGGGTGGGGACGATCGGTAAAGATAGTTATCACAAGAGTGGACCGTGCGGCCTGTATTTTATAGGATGGTCGATGTGTTAGGTCATACTTGTTTACTGGTCAATTGCTTAAAAAGTAATTAAAGGAATAAACATTGTCATGATAATCATTCTCATAAAAAAATTAAATGCCAGACAATTAAATGAAATACTATTTTAATGAAAATAAAGCTAAAAACAAAAATAAAGGGTAAAGTGAATTTAGGCATCACATCATTATAATGTACAGTATGATAAATTGATATTCAGTGTGATAATTAGTAAAAATGACATTTAACAGTTTTACTAAATTATTAGTGTTTTTACATATTAATTAGGTGAGTGTTAAATGACATCACAAGTAATGTACAATAATTATAAAAATGGGAAATGAGCATGAGCATTAAATATGTAATAATGATAAATTATGAAAAATCTAATATTGTATGTACAAATTTGTAATATTGTCCAATACTATAAATGATATATTGTGCAAGTCTGATATAATTTACTAACCCTTATATCGTTCTAAATCTGTATGATCTTATTTCTACAATGGAACAAAAAAAAAGTGATTTTTTTTTAAAGAATATCCTGGTCTTTTTTTTCAATATAATGAAATGGAATTAATAATAAAAAAAATCCTGAAATACACGTGCACTATATTACACATCTTTAGATGTTATGAATTTTTTATGATACTTTTATGGTCCTTTTCATTGTCATTTGTTGGAAAAGAGCAACCAGTACATTATAAACAATTTCTCCTTTTGAGTTTTTAAGGAATAGTTCAAACGTCTTTTACTGTCGTTCCAAACATGTTTGACATTCATTCTTCTGTGGAACATAAAATAAGATATTCTGAGATTTTATATATTTTTTTCCCATAAAATTGAGTCATTTCCCATAAAACAGCATTACCATTCTTCCAAATATCGTTTGTGCAGAAGTCAGTCATAACGTATTTGGAACGACACGAGTAAATGACAGAAATTTCATTTTTGGGTAAACTATCCCTTTAATTGAAGAAAGAAATACATACAGGTTTGGAACACCATGAGGGTCAGCAAATAATGAAAGAAAACTCATTTACAGGTGAACCATCACTTTAAACATTTGGAACTGATGAATATGATCATCCTTCAAGGCGGCTGGGGTCACTTTTCAACATCTCAAAGTTAGCGGTTGCTTGAAAGTATAGAAAAACACAGAAAATTAAATGTTCACTTCAATGGAATGAACGAAACCTCATATATGTGCCACTGACTCTGAAAACAGGTACATTTATCAGAAGGGCCCGTTTGCACATGAAGGCTCATTTATCATTACAGCCCCTTAGAGACACAGATACCGTGTCAGAAATATTACAAAAAGGTATTTGTGAGTGTGATTCTACAAGCTTGTGCATGAATGTATGTGTGTATCTGTGTAAAATTTCGATATGGGCCTTAATAAGATAAGTGAGCCACACAGACCCCAGTCTGCTGTGCATTTCTGTTAACAGTTGTCAACAACGATTATCACACACTTAGATTATCCCATTTAAGGGGAGCAGCTATGACATTCCTAGCTTCATGATACGTTAGTCATACACCATTATAACAAAACCCTCTTCGCGGTTCAAACATAAAACAGAAATGTGTAGCCTCTTTGATAAATGTGGGGGTCTGACGTTTATGCCAGTCAGAAGCCTCACAGCAATCTCCCAGCTGAATTACATCAGCCATCATTATAGACAAACCCACTGCAGCAAAAGCGAGCACAGAGCACACTTCCATTCACACATTGTTTACAATCTCTTTAATCTTTGCTCCTTTTCAGTGTTTGTCAATGAAATTGTAAAGCGAAAAAAATAAGTTAATTAGAATTCCTTTGTAAATAAAAGAGATTTCAACTGTCCTGGAACTTTAGTATTAGTATGAAAAGCCTTACGCTTCTTTTCCTCTGTTTGTCAGGACTTTTGACTCGTGGGCAAACTTTTATTTGGCTGTCATCACTGTTGCATCCTGATACATACAAATTGTTACTGTTTATTCTAAAACTAAAATGATGACACAAGATTACTGTTCAAAAATGTGCTTTATTTATTTTTGTTAATTTTATTAATTTAAATCAAATTAATGAGAGCAAACATTGTTTTAAATAAATTATGTTATTTTGAACTTTCTATACACCAAAGCATCTTAAACAAACGTATCACAGTTTCCACAAAAATATTAAGCAACACAGCTGTTTTCAACATAATAATAAGTAATGTTGCTTGAGCACCAAATCATCATATGTGACGCTGGACCACAAAACCAGTCATAAGGGTCAATGTTTTTCAAAGTTATTGAGATCTGAATAAATAAGCTTTTCATTGATATGGTTTGTTAGGATAGGACAATATTTGGCTGAGATACAACTAATCATAAATATTATTAATTAAAAATTAAGTTTTGATATATTTACAGTACGAAATTGACAAAATATCTTAATGGAACATGATCTTTACTTAATATCCTAATTATTTTTGACATAAAAAAAAAATCGATAATTTTGACCCATATAATGTTTAAATATTTTTGTCTATTGCTACAAATATACCCGTGCTTCTTATGACTGGTTTTGTGGTCCAGGGTCACAAATTGGAATTACATTTTAAAATATTATAAAATAGAAAACAGTTGTTTTAAATTGTAATAATTTATAATATTACTGTTTTTACTATAATATTTGTCAAATATTTTATAATATTGCTGTTTTTATACTGTATATGTATATTAACACTAAAAAATATATTGAAACAGTATCAATCCTAAAATACATTCTGTAAAATGTCTGTATTCATATGGATTTTAACTAAGAACTAAGATTTAGAGCATCAGGGTGGCCCAGACCCGGAATCTCTGGAAATTAAACTGAAGATTTAATTTAAATGAAATTGTCTCGATGCAACATATTTAAGAATAGTCTGCTAATGATATGTACAAAGGTATTCATTTCAGTCTAATTAGAAATATTAAGTTCCTGACAGAGGTCTTACATGGCAAGAGGAATTAGACAGATAAAGCAAAAGTGTATGTTAATCAGAAATTAATCAGGATTTGAACTTTACGAGGGTGAAGCTGCAGCCCGTGTCTTTAAAATCTGTGCAACAGAACATTTACAGCAGCCCTTACATCTGCTTTCAGAGCATCTGCTGTTACCCAGTGCACCTGAAGTAATACAGGGCCAGAATAATTACAAAGTGATTTTATTTTAGCTTAATTTATATCATAAACATATACAAAAACATATATAGACCTAAATATGTTTGTGTTTAGACTAGAGTAAAAACAAAAGGCAGCGAGAAAGAAAGGCAGGGATCGAGAGGTTTGTCACTCAGTGTATGGTGATGATACTGTTCCAACCTTATCAAACCAGCCCTTGAGAGGCCTACAAATCAGCTTTTTACTGGTGGTAATAAACTCAAGCATCCAACTGAAGCTGAAGTGTTCTCAAATTTATAGGGAATTTAAACAGGGGCATAATTTCCTCCTTCAGCAGGTTCAATGTTAAGACTTTAAAGTAATTTAATAAGAATATAGAATTAAATATTTAAAATTGGTATGAATGTCCTAGATAAACATAAATGCTAAATAAATGAATACATTCATCCATTTAAAAATTATTGAAACATATTTCTGACTCCGTCACAATTGAAGTCATAGTAAAATTACTATAAACACACTGCACTGTTGCCACTGCAAATAGCATAGTTATGATGATTATATATTACATATCAATCGCTGTAACATGGCTGCCCACTGCTCCGGGTGTGTGTTCACTTAGGATGGGTTAAATGCAGAGAATACATTTCACTACTGGTTATATACTCTCTATGTAATTGTGTATGTGACAAATAAAAATAATCTTAATCTTAATAAAATAAGTACATTGATTGATCTAATAATTGTTTATTATTAATAATTTCAGAAATCGGACTGTTTATTGCGTATTTGCAATAAGCCGCTAAAGTTCCAGCACTACAACATTTTTAGTTTTTGTTTTGTTTTTTTGGATCAAATGCTGAGAATCTTAAATTATATGACAATATTACCAGTCAGCCATTTGCCAAAACCGCATACAACGACAACAAAAATATTGTTATCAAAGCCACAAAAAGTCTGCATAATACATAAAACAGCTAAATTTATGCAGCGGACACAACAGATGCCCAATTTAATACATCAAGTTTGGAAAAATCTGCCGAATAAAAGAGGAGGGTAGAGTAATTATTTTGGCAGGGGTGAGGAAAACAATGTGGCGTGGCAGCGAGCTAGAAAGTGAATGATTGAGGGGGGAGGGGGAGAGAGGAGCAACCAAGGGGTAAACAAAACAAACCTCGGCGAGGGCAGCGGAGGAAGGAGCGGGGAGGTCTGGGGGGTCACGCGATGTGTTTGGGGGGCTGCAGAGTGTGCCAGGAGCGTGGCAATGTGGCACAGGCAGGCTGCTGCCAAGCGGAAGGCAGGCTGATTTATCAGGAGGGCCGCACCAGACACCGCCTCACACTCCCCAGTGCCCCCTGCCTTTATGGAAGGCCTCCCTGACGGCTCTGATAGCACAATCAGGGCCATGGCAGAGCCCAGGCAATTTCTCCTTCACTGTTTGATAACCCTGCATGCCCGTGCTGAAAGCCAATGGCTATGGCTGCCTCACCAACACAACAACAACAACTCAATTGTAATGAATGACTGTGTATTCTGAAGCAGAGGGGAAAAATAAGGTTATGCCCGGGCACAATGCTACACGGAAGTTAAACAGGGATTACTACCTCAAATTCTCGACCTTTACCTACAGATTCAGAGATTCCTGCTGAAGGTCAATATCTATTGAGGGATGGATTTTATCTTGACAATCATTTTTTGTTCTACCTATTTATTTATCTATAAAAACGTTTAAATTAAAACGTCAAAATTAAACCTCTTCTATAAGCATGCTTTTTTTTTCAAATATCAGGTTGATACAACTGTGCAGATATAATGAAGACAAAATTATTGTGGTAGCTGTAATCTTGGGGAAGAAAAAGACACAGAGAGAGAGAGACGAAAGAAAGAAACACAATACACAACCATTCACCATTCGGGTCAGTAAGAAGTCTTTGAAATAAATTACTTTTATTCAGCAAGGACCCATTTAATTGATAAAAAAATGACAATAAGGATATTTATCCCAGAAGGCATTTATAACATTTATATCAAACGAGCTATATTTTAAATAAATGCTTTTGTTTTGAACTTTCCACAACACTGTTTCCACAAAAATATCACGCATCACAATGTTTTCAATTTCATATAACAAGAGAAAGAAGAAGAAGCTGATGAAGAAATGTTTCTTGAGCAACAAATCAACATAGAATGATTTCTAAAGTGTAACTGAATAAATGTGATACTGAAGACTGGAATAATGGCTGTTGAAAATGCATTATAGGAATAAATTACAGTTTAAAATATATTTTAATAGAAAAGCGTAATTTTTTTTTTTTCCTGATTACTTTTGATCGCATAATTGCAGCCTTGGTGAAAATAAGAGACTTTGAAACATTGAGAAAGAAAGAAAGAAAGAAAGAAAGAAAGAAAGAAAGAAAGAAAGAAAGAAAGAAAGAAAGAAAGAAAGAAAGAAAGTATATACAGTATGTAGACAGAGAAGAGAAAACAAAATCAAGGTCAAAGGGTTCATTACATCTTGTTTTTAGGAAAAATAGATTTTGATAGAGTTAACCTTAAAAAATGAAACCATAGAAAAGATAATAGGTCATTTTAGTTTGTCATCAACTGTAGTCCACCACTTTTTCCAAAAGAGACAGGATGTTCTAGCAAACACGCAAAGCCATTAAAACAGAATTGCCAAGAAAATATACTGGCCAAATGAGAGGACATCTTGACATTGGTTGTATCTTAATCAAACATGAATGAATCACAAGGTTTTCAACAAAAACAAACCATCAACAGATATTAGACTGGAACTTTTTTGATCTAGTAAACACAGGAAGTAAAGGTTACCACGGCTGACCTACAGTTCTGCCAATTCATAGTTAGACCAGAAAACTTTCCCGGGCAGTTCTGGTTCCTGTAGTTTAGGGTCAATATTTGTCATTTGTGATCTGTTTTCAGGTTCGACAGAATAGCGCAGTGATTATGATAGGATCTTCCACCCACAAACTGGGAGGGAAGATGGTTCTCTGTCTCCACCAGGCTCCCCGCTTTTCAGGAATTGGATTTTTACTAGGCTGCGGCAGCTCTTATCGTCCTATCGGGCTCTCCTATTGTGCAGCCAGGCTCTGGAAGAAAAGCCTCCCAGACGCTCTGACTTTGCGTCTTATTTTTCATTTATTTTACCCTTTAAGACCCTGGGCCTCTTGTGGTTCTTAATATTTACCCCCACCAAGAGAGGGAAGGTTTTGTGGGTTTGTCTGCTTTTTGTCCAGCAGATCAAAAAGGTGTGGGTCAGGCTGGGTCCTGCACCACACACACTGAGCCTCATGGCAGACATGAGAGAGCTAGTGAGCGCAAGCTGAATTCGTAACTCACAGAAACCTGGAAAGAAATCTAGGCATGAACGCCGGGCCATGCACCGTATTCCATATGCTCGAGGGACCTTTTTCCCCTTTCTCATTACTAACTCAATTGTGCAGACTGAATAGAAATAGGCAGACTGATCGGTCCACTCATTTTGCATATGTGCTTGATATGGTACATTCTGAAAAACAATTATAGAAAGACAGATAGCAACATAGACATCTGTCATTTATGTTTAGTGTAGAATGACATTGTATATGCTACATACAGCATACCCTGTTAGATTAATTCTCTATTTTCACTTCCAGGGGTTGTTTTGTTCTTTCAAGGGGCGAGTTACAATAAAAATTTGGAAATTTGATAGCTTAAATTGCATAATAGTAATCAAAACCGTTCATAAGGGCTGTGCAAAGAGTGTGTCCGCAAAGTGCCTCGCACTTTAGGGGTCCTTGGGAAATTTGACAAAGGCCCCGGATATAAAAGTGAATTTAGAGTGTAACGAAAAATAGTAAATGAATGACAATTTATTGCAATGCATTTGAATTATTTGCGAATAATATTTTTATTTAAAACAATGCACACATTCGCTCTAATCATATGTCTAATATGCCCGAAAATGGCTCTGTTTAAGTTTCTTGTCTTGTCAAATTTCAGACAACTGTCCTTCATTATATTCCAGAAGGAAGTAAAAATAATAAAGCAGCAAACATATCGAAGCAGCTGAACACCAACAAGCCTCTGAACACATAAACAGAATAACTTTATCATGTAGAGTAGGGCTGCACGATTAATCGAATGTGATTGTCATGCACATCTTGTCAGTAAAGCCGGTTCTGTGATTAGTAGTAAATCTCCATCACCTGCTTTCAGATGGAGCAGCATTTACTACACAGAGCCGTAGTTCTCTGACAAGCTACGCAAAAAAAAAATCGCAGACGATATAATCGTGCGATTTTGAAATCGAAGAAATCGTTCGCGATAATGACAGCTGTTTGCGTAGCTTCTCAGTGAACTACGGCTCTGTGTAGTAAATGCTGCTCCATCTGAAATCACGTGAAAATACCACATTTAATAACGTTTTTACTACAAACTCACTTCATAACGTCAGCCGAGTGTTTGAAATAAATCCCTCTGTGAGATGATGTGGCTTCTTACACAGAATAAGGCACGCAACATATTTCATAGCATTCTAAGCAGTGATAAAGGCTATGTCGATTAGCATTGCATTATAGATATACTTTATTATGATGAAAATTATAATAATAAGAACTCAGATAAACCGTATATTGCCGTAGTCGTGTTTATTAGTCATGTTGAATCAATAAAAGCATTTAAATCTTCTGTTTATTCAGCAACTGCTATCCACCTTTTTCTTGCCATAAAAATGGGTGCGGCCATTTGTAAATTCTATGGGTCTAGCTTCCGGTCTCATACGCGTCCATCTATTTTTAGCTGTACAAAACAGTTCGTTCTGCTGCTTGATATTGAAAATTGGTGTGTCTTATATTATTTTAATGTGTTATCTTAATTAAGAACACACTGGTTTGTAGTGCAAACAGTTTTACCGTTTACTGCACGTTGTTATTCTCCTCGTTATTTACCTAGCGGCTAATGAACCGGAAGTCTCACCCATAGGCTTACTTCCGCGTTGAAGAAAAAGGTGAGTTTCTTCTGCAGGGCGTATTTGGACTTTCTGCACCAGAGCGCCCTCTAGCCTTCGGATGGAGATATACTACTGATCACAGAACCGTGCTTCACTGAAAGATACGCATGACAATCGCAGCTTTTGTCTAATCACGATATTTCGATTTCACTTCGATTTATCGTGCAGCCCTAATGCAGAGCTGCAATTTTAGTCTTATAGACGCTATCCAGACAAACCTCATTCTTTACATGATCGGGAGGGCATAAAAATTACATGTAGCATCCTTACTGACTCCATCCCATTACTATCTGCTCTTTCCCTGTATGTTACTGGAATAATCACTAATATTTCATTTATTTTGATATTTAAATGCCCAATTTATAATGTAATTTGTCACCCTTTTCACCTTTTCATCACCACTTTCCTACATTTTCACTTTAGGGCATCCAACTAGTACCTCTTCCCATCCATTTTTTTTTTGCTTAGTGCGCAGTGTATTTTGTAGGCCCATATGTAATCTAGTAAATATTATGTAAAACAAATATAAATTTAATTTCAGTTGTTGCTATGAAAGTGTTTTTACTATTTTAAATGCATGCATAAAATCATATATATCAGCTTTATATTGACCACAGCCATACTGATCTCAACCACAAATACTGCAACTCACAACCATGTTAACCATAAAGTTCTAACTGCTCTACATTGGTTAAAGACAGACACGGTTCCAGCGAGATATATTTTTAAACACTGCACCACTTCAACAGTTCCTGAAATTTCTTTTATATGCTTTTAACAAGAAAACAACATTAGAATAAAACGCCAAAATTGATTTAGACTCTCCTCAGATTTCAATTAACTCAACAGGGGAATCAGATCTTTCTCCGAAAATGGTATCAACTGATTTTTCTTTTTTGCAGACTTATGCAGAACTGAGAGCATGAACAGTTCTGCAAATCCTATCTTGCTGTCATACTGCCTTCAAAGACTTGCACTATTCTATTAAATGTAAAAGCGATCACCAAAATGTCAAGAGAAAACTGTCCTGCCGATTTACATCAACTGTGAACAGCGGGCCCCATCCCAATCCTGACCTTCAGGGCAGCAAGGTCACAATACAAAAGAGCTCTTGGGGTTGGACAGCCTGAACCTCAGCTTGTGTCTTATCAGGAGGACCTTCAGACCTGCTGATGCCTTCGAATACTTACAGCCACTTCGGTTCAGTTCTCAGCAGAACTTGAGCCCTTCACTGCTGCATTCTACATACAACAATATCCTGCCTTAAGGACCACATCTTGTAAAAATATAGTGGTTAATTTTCCAAATCAGAGAACACCATGTATATCCATAATTGTGATATATCGAAACAATGAGGCATGAGAGGCAATTGCATTGTGATTACATGACTAAACAGTTTAGCAGACTAAACACATAGCAGAGAGCAACACTATACCTTTACAATATTGCATGATATACAAATTTGTACGTTTATAACTATATTTACAAATGGCGCGCATACTGTATTGCCTTAATTTTTATAAAACATTTATTATATAATAATATTATTTCTTAAAACATTTTATTGAACAAAATTATTAAATGCCATTATTTTGCTAGAAGTAGTACAGTAGTCCCTAACAGAAATTCACTGTGCAATAAATTACATTAAATTAAATTAAATAAAGGTGGTATATATATATATATATATATATATATATATATATATATATATAGTTCTGATCAGGGTTAATGATCACACACACACACGCACACGCACACGCACACGCACACACATTATTATATTGTATTATCATTAACCCTGATCAGAACTATACATTTTTAATCAACAATATGGGACAATATACATTTTTTTTAATAATTGTATAATTTATATATAATATAATGTGTAACTAAAAGGCTACTTGCTTTTCCAGTTCAAGTAAACATGCAGTATATCCTACGTCATTCAGAGTAATGAACTGCAAGCTCAGATTAAATGCAGGACTCATATCAGCTTTTATTTCAGATCTCAGAAAGACGTGAGGATCACAGCTGAAACATCTGTTTTATTTGTGCACCAATGGATGGATTGATGTGCTTTTCCCTAACAGATCAGAGTGCAACTGAGTTAATTAAACAGATATATGCCCAAGAGCCATCACAGACATTCAATATGAAATTAGCATCATAACTACAACTGCAGCTCAACTTTGTTTCAGTCTTTACCAGCTTACAATATATGCTTCAAAGGTGCAGTATTTTTTCCCACCTTAAAAAACACAAATTAATCGAAATTAATCTGACATTTTAGATATATTTTAACTGCCATTAATTTTAAACCATATTAAATGAAGTATATAAGTCACCATTATAAAAAAGCTCTTTTATTTTAGGTGGAGTAGGTCCCCTCATGGGGGCGGCCATCTTGGTATCACATGACCAGCTGAATGCTAATCACTTTATCTCATTAATACAACTATTACTGCTAACACTTTCTTTTTCAGAATAAATTATGATGCATTTCTGTAATGGAATCAGTAAACAGAAACGTTTGCATTTGTAACTGCCATATTGGCCCGAACTAAAAAAAAAAAAAAAAGAGTTTCACCTTTAAGCTGATTTGACTCTCAATAACCTAGTTCCAGTTCCTAGTCTTAATTTAATTAGGACTAAAGGTCTTTGCACACTGAGTCCAAAATTCTCATCCAAAATTTGTGCATGTTAAAAAATAAATATGACCTCACATTGTGTCAATCACGTTTACACACTGCCTCTTTCGTCCATCATAAAAATAAAAAAATATCGGATCAGGTTCAATTTTCTGCGTTTTCGCATCCATAGCAAGCATTTTGATAGGAAAGGATGACAGATACGAAAAAACGCATATGAAAATTTCGGACTCAGTGTGCAAGGACTTTAATAATTATTTAAATTAGCGATTTAACAATTCCCCAAAAATGAAAAAAAAAACAACCTCCAAACGCAAGAGATTAATTAATTTAGATTTTCCTAACCTTTCTATTTATAACAGGTGAGCATAGGAAAGAGTGAAGAGACTACTCAAGATCTTCCTGTGCTCCCCTCCTCTCTCTGTTTTGCTTTGAATCATTAGTAAAGCAAAGGAGTCGTGAATCAATCCTTTCTTCAGCCCTGCCCTCTCTCTGGGCCTTCCTCTCTCTCTCTCTCCCTCCTCCTTCTCGGCGGTGCTAAACGGCTTGACAGAAGGGTGCCCAGACCGTTGGCAGTAGCGATCGACTGGAAGGGGGAAGCTGCCAGGAGTCCTTGATGGATAGGCTCATTTTCCAGCCGGCAGCAAGTCTCGGCGAAGCATCCGTGTCATTTGTAATGTCAGCCAACAAAATGTAATCAAACATTCCAGCGGTTTAATCACAGAGGGCTGCTCGAGAGATGATTGTAGTGTCAATATAATGCTATTTCATTATCTGTTTGTATTTTATATTGACAGTGTCAGATAAACAGTGTGGAAAATTAAGATTAAAAATATGGTAATTTCATTTCAATCACCCAGGCTACAGTTGCAGGCCCATTATGCGATTGATTACTTCTGAATTAAATTTGGGGCTGAATGTAAAGTTTAATCTTCTTTCTTCTCTGCAATTCAGCTCCCCAAAGGCCTCTTAGTAAGTAAGTACCCATTTCATTTGATCTTTAATGAAAAGTAATGGCCCAAATGAATTGTATAAATCAGCCCGCGTGTATACCTAGCTGACATTTGGGTTTTTTTCCACAGCCATTTATTCTTCATTGTGCTTACACATACCACTGCCCTCCAGACCTTTTAACCACACAACATTCTTTTCTTCTTCCTTTGATTCTTTCAAATCAAGGACTTTCCAAAAAAGAAGTCTTTCACAAAATCTTGCAATGCTGTGTAATCAGCACTGAAGTGGCAGCCACTAATGCTGATCTCTTCCCCTCACACACACGCACTCAGCAAAGTTTTTACTAACTGGAGAAGGAAAGTGGTATTTATATTATATAAACTGAAAAGAACCTTGGATTGATGTACTCTGCAAGGTGCTTAGCAGTCAAATTAAATGGAGTGTTTTATAGCCTGGAGTGCCATTTGGAGACGACGTATGCAGGCTCTAAACCATGAGCTCAATGATAGACGTTTTAATTACATGGTAAATTTTTGATATTTTTCAGCCGCTCTAAAAATGCAGCTACTGTCGCGGGCCCCGTATTTGCAGAGCGTCCAATTTTTTCCACCGTTTCTTTTCTCAAAAGTGACACGGCCGTTAACGAGGACTGCGCAAAGAGGAAGGCGAAGAAAAAAGGGCCTCCTCTTTGTGAGACCCATTCACAGTGATTTGTCCTCCTTTGTAGTCCTAATTATGTGCCAAAGTAGGATAACAGAAGTTCTCAACTCGACCATTATGCCAGCACAAAAAAGGAGACGCATACAAGAAGCTGATCACTTTGGAATTAGCAAACATGATACTATACGAGGAAAAAAAATCATTAATACCGACAGGGATTAGAGGTTCTGATTAAAGGGTAGCTTTTACCGTATGCAAATTAGTGATAGGCATTTATCAGTGCCTGGCCAAGCTGTCTTAGCAGCAAAGCCACATATGTTTTTTAGCTGATTAAAAAACTGCTTGAAGTTGCAGGCCTTTTTTTAAATGGAGGAGAGTGAAGGCGAGAGAGGCAGAGAAACCGAGTAAAGGAGTATGTGGCAATCAACTCGTTTCCTTTTGGCCAAATTCCCGTGATTGTTCAAAGCGTTTGCCGTAATTCCCTCTTTTATTAAGAACGTTCTTTTGTACATAATTAAAACATTTCTCAAGTGACTACGTGTGCGCGTGTTTGCGTGCCGCTCCCCCCCACCTCCAAAGCACCTCTGTAAAGCGTGCGCTCGTATCTTTTTCTCCCGAAACAACCGGCGCGGCTGGAGCTGTTATTTGCCTCTTGTCTGAACGGCAAAACAAGCCGAAAGTAATGAATAGAGGGGCAGGACGAAGGGGGAGAGTTTATCGCCTGACCACCATTGTCTGAGGGCCTCCCATTTACTTCACTCACCTTCCTATGGAGGTGACCCGCTTTGTGTTAACAAAGAAAAGCAGGATGAAACTGAGCTCTCTTTGCCTCTCGCCTACCACTGATAATACCTTCGTTACCCGGCGCCCCCTCTTCTCCTTGAGGGAGTGCTTTAATTTATGCTTTTTCATCTCTCAGGGGCTCGGGAGTGTGTTAACCTGCTCTCGGCACAAACCGGCTCACATGAGAGGAAACTGCTGCGTCAAGCTTCTCGCCGCACCGCGGCCACGCTTAAACAAATAAAGCATTCCCCGCAGAACGCACAATTCAATTAAGATATAATTACAAACACAAGCCGCTGACCATATGCCATAAATCAACTTCACGTTCACAATGCATTATCTGTTTTAATATCGTTGCTGTCTGAGCTTTGTACAATTATGTAATAATGAAGTCACCATTTCTATTTCAGAAATTAAACTCTAGCGTTCTCGCTTCTGTGCCCCCATGTCAACACATCGGGATTCTATTAAGGATAAAGTTAATAAATCAATTGGCTGTTGCAAAATCTCTGTAAATGAATAGCTGAAAATATATGTGAACAAATAAACAGTGAACAAAACCCCTTTTCAGTTGAATTCTGTTATGGGTGAACAATTTTTTGTCTTATCGGTTTAATTTATTCAAACATACATTAAAAATACAATGACACTTTTTCTATGATGAACATGGTTTCAATATCTGTATTGATATTCATTTTAATATTTTTAGGGAGGGAAATAAAGTCAAAAGCCTCATTAAAACAATGACATTTTTGAAAAGAAAATCTTTAGTAGTTTAGAATATTTTTTTAACATTATTTCTTATATTTTTAAACCTATTTTAACAAAACTGCTTTACTACTTATAATTTTTTTTCCCCCTTCAAAATCAAAGTCATGTGGCGTGATTAACAAAAGCATGTGGTCCAACCAAAAAATTAAATGATATGAAGACCCCTGCAGACCCTCATAACTGTGTGTCAAATACAGTAAGTCTTATTTTGACTATTTTTATGACAAAGAAAGGTTTAGATTCTAAAATGTCATGTGGTGCAACTTCCAAAAAATAGTTAAGAAATAATATTTCACAATATTTATACCTTGAAAAATACATATTTTATATATATAAAAAAATAAATATGTATGTATAATATTATATAAATATACAGTATGTATATACATATATTATTATAAATGTAAACCATTCTTGGAAATAGTAGAATTTTTTTTTTTTCAAAAGTATTTGAAACCACAAAGGAATACAAACAGTATATTATTAAGAATTTGTCACATGCGTTTTAAACTTAAAAAATATATAATAATAATAAAATAATTTAAAAAAAAATAAATAAATAAATAAATTCTAACGGACACTCATCACTGTCCCTTATGCCTCAGCAAACATCCGATTAAATATAAAAGTCAAAAGCTAATCTTCAATGAGCAGAATATTATCACTCTAAATGCAGGTTTATTTAGCATGTAAATATAAAACAGGTTTTGGAAATGTGCTGCAATTTAATTATACTTCAATGTGCAGACAATATTTTTTCCCCCCAAATACAAGCTCAATAGAGCCCACATAGGGACTCACACACTCCTGCTCCACTCCAGATGAAAACTGCACGTAAAGAAAAGGTTCACAATTTTACATCATGGAATTAAAATAGCATTTTCTACCCCAGCTGAATAGTTTGACTTCTAAGCAGGTGTGGGACTAGATTAAGAAATGGAAGATATTTCGTTCAGATGAAATGAGTGGTGGGATAGAGCACTGGAGAAATTCAGTTAGGATGTGAGGTGAACCAAATAAGAGGTTATTTAAAATGGTCGAGCAGTGTCCAAAAGGATGATAAGATTTCAAATAAACAGAGAAATAAAGCTAGTATTTGCACAAGTAAGATAAACATGTGACTTCTTTTCCCTCCCCGCTTTTGCTATAGCATGGAAATTCAAGAGAGTAAGAGGAAGGGAGGGAATCTACAGCCTTAAAGCCTTTTTAAATTCCAATTTGTGCTTAGGCTGCTGTTTTCCAGCATAAATATGTGTGTACGAGGAACAGAGATAGGTCCTCTGCATGGACACACAGAAAAGTAGGGTTATAATAGAGGGGTGGCAGTCAGACCCCCTCTGACATCCTCTATCTGACAGAACTTGCTGATCAACTCTTTTTTTTATATTCGGCTTCTTTTAAGCGGCATTTTCTTATATGCGGGCTGATAAAAAGTGTTTACCATTGCATAGACCGTTTCATCCAATAGATCCATAAATTAAGCCAAATAAACATCGCCTGCTTGTAGGAAAAGTCTAGCAGCGTATGACATCTTGAAGCAATGATCAATGTTCTTAAATGGGTGAAATATAAAGTACATTTTAAAAAAGTACCGCATTTGTTTCGTCAATAGGAATTAGCCGAAATCATTTCGAAATCAATCACTGAACATTTCATTTGATGAAAATATTAATTAAAACATTAAAATTTGATTAAAATCTGAATCAAGTCAGGAAGCAATAAATGAACGACCCACTGCTTAAGCTCAAGGTAGAATAGGCCACGATGAGTGAGAAATTGAGAAGGAGTTTGAAAAGGAAGACACTGGAGCATCAGTTTGACTTCTTCAGATATCAATGGGTCTAAATGGCACAAGCACACAAAGCTCTCATTGCCAAGGCCACATCTCATTCTCCCACTCCCACCAAACTCACACAAATTATTCACACCAAAAAGAGTCGTATCAAAATGATTCGTACTTAAATGGTTCAAGCCTAAAAAAAATGTAAATCTGCCTGGCTGCCAGCCTATTCAGCTCCCTGTTTCATAAACTAAATAAATGACATGGAAATTTGTGGAAATTAATGTTCATTGAGGATTGTCCTATTGATTTTCTAGGTATGGATCAAGGACCTCTATGATTACTGCTCTAAAAAAGTAATTGACTTTGTGATTGAGGGAGCTTAATGTGGTGTGTGCTATACAGGTGCATAATTCACATGATTCGTCAATGTACCTCGACGGAAAGTGTTTTCTATCCTGACTCTGCTGTTTGAAAAATGTACGCCATCACACTGAACTTTTTAACAACAAAAATAAAAAAAAACTAGTAAGATCACAGAGTGAGAAATTAAGTTGTAAATAAATAGACACAAATACGCAACCCTGAATTACTGGGGGGGGGAATATGCCATGATGACATTTTTTCAAAATTATATTATTACAAGTTTAACAGTTCTTTCGAAGTGAAATGTCCAGAAAGTGTGTCCGTTCTGGTAATGTTTTACTATGTTGGTTGTTGTACTGAAAAGTCATGCATTAAAAAGATTCAGATCATAACAGTATCGTGCATGGAATCACATGAAAATAAGTCTTTATTAATTGATAACCTTCCGCTGTAATATTAATTTATGTGAACATGAATAAAAATTGTTGAGGTTTTGTGTCAATAGTTTTCATTCCAGCTAAGAAACTGTGTGAATAGGTACATTTTGGGAGTTTTGCAAAAGTGTACACAACAAAAGATAGAGGCACATTATTGCAAAGAGTGGTCATTATCTATTTGATATCTTTCTTTCCTTCCTTCCTTCATTTCTGTGTCCCATGTTAAACTGCCACAAGGCCAGTTTAAATGTCTGTGTTATAATACTATTAACACTGCAACCCAATTAATTAACATGCTAAATATTTTCAAAGATTTAAAAGCACTGGCAATGACCAAATTCACCTGTTCTTAGCATTGAGCTCTGAACAGCAGTCTAATGAACGTCTGAAAGCTAATGTTCTATTAACAAATATTAAAAGGTATTTTGGATCTTAGGTGGCATTAAAAACAGTATATTATCCATCTCTATAGATCACAGATGTAGATAATGATCATGATATCTAACAGTGATCAAGACATGAATAGTGCTGAAATTGCTTCATCTAAAATAGAGTCTTTATTAATCGTTTACCCACAAATGAAACACTGACAAAATCCTATCATATTGCCTTGACATCCTTCACATAAAAACATATTATACCTTTTTTTTTTTTTTTTTGGTCCCACTTTATATTAAGTGGTCTTAAATACTACTTACATTTAAATTAATAATCCGGGTTGCACTTTATTTTACAGTACGTGTACTTACAAGTACTTACAGTGCACCTACCTAAGAAAGTTCTGGTAATATAAGGTAACTACCTGGGGTAGGGTTAGGTTCAGGGTTAGTACCTAGTTATTGTAATTACTATAATAAACACATAGTATGTACATGAGGAACAGGACTGTAAAAAAAGGGTGTACATACATGTTTTTACATTGTACTTACATTTAAAAATACCAGCATGTAATTACATCTGTAATTAATTTCTGTCTTTACAATCATAATTACACTGTTGACGCTTCCCTTACACCTTAACCCACATTTAAACCTACCATACCACCAAACCAGTCCCTAACCTTACCCGCATCCCACCTCAATAGCAGCAAAAGTGTTTTGCAATACAATATGAATACAATAAGTACATTGTACTTATTTTTTATAATATAAAGTGGGGCCTAATAATAAAAATAATAATAATAAATATTTTTTACTCAAAGAAAAAAAGGATATTAAAACTCTAATAAGCCCATAGTTATTTTATGTTATGGCTGATAACTGGTTAAGAAATATTAAAACCCTATGTTGTGCATAAACACAAACAACTAAAATTATTTGTTACAAATGCTATAAGTAAAATGCGCTAAAAGTAAATTTAGGCAACACAGCATTATGAAAAAAAGAATGTATATGATCTAAATAGAGGAAAAATATGAGCATACACAAATAAATATTGACTGATATGGAAAAAAAATCTCTAGCATCACCTGATAACTGATATGGTACTTATATATATATTGTGCATCCCTACATCTCATGCAAACAGTTAATTAAAGATAGATCCTAACAATATAGAGTAAATTTTGCAGAAGAATTGTCAAAGAAACTGCACAATCGACCTACAAAAAAGATTTTACTATATTTATGTCATATTGGGCTGGTGTATAGGGTTAACAGCGAGAAAATGAAATGATAAAGGCACACATATCCTATAGTCCAAATAAGGAGGTTTGCCGGTTACCTTGAACAGTCTGGAGGAAAAAGGCCTAAATAGCAAGGGCACAGGATGACACTGAAAGGGACTGTTCTATTCTTTCTCTCCCAAGGACAACTAATTAGCAGACAACAGCTGAGTCCATTTCAAATGTTAATTTTTTCCATTTAAATGCTTTATAGCCATGTTGTATACTTCCGAACACAATTGCGGTTTTCATAGGAGAGCTTTTGTTGGTCAAGTCCCTTTTTATTTGCATGCATGTGGGCATTTTTGTGAGTCAATGTACTAGATGAAAATCTCTTTATGACACAATAGTCAAGTGGAGAGACGGTAGCCTAATATGAAAAACATTCATGACTAACCCACTAGAAGACTGAGAGCATAATAGCCTGGCCACAATAGCATACTTTGTGATTTTAGGTCTGAAAAAGAAACACAGATTGCTTCTGCTATCTTAATATTCAAGCAATGCCACCATTCATTTTAAAAGGGAACAAAAAATCATCCTTTTCTATAAGATTCTGGCCATGCGTGTGCAAAAACAACAGCCTAAATCTGTTCAATGAGGAAGCTGATGTCCAAAACATAATGGATATGGAAACTAAGATTCATCTTATGGAACTGAAAATGACTAATTATGTCCAAAATGCTGCCAAATAGTGATTATCAAAAGATAAAACCCGTTTAATACAGATACAGCTTTTTAGATTTACCTGATAAAATCAAATCTGTTTGTAACGGAGTTACTAGATCTTTCTGGTGCACCCATGAGCAAAGCAAACGGACGGTGAGCTTCTGCTCCACTGTAAGCCTTCCATAAGATAACCTCTGGGTCAATGTGAAATGGTCACAGTGTGTGCAAGAGTGGAAAGATAGATTTGACAGGGACAAACGCTCTAGTATTACTCTGACTCTGAGCCGTCTTGCCTTTAAGCCGCTGTGCTGGAAAATGGGCCCAGAGGCTCTGAAATTCTAAGATCCACCTCAATTGCTGGTCGTTCTAAGCAGAATACCCCAACACAGATCATTAACAGTGCACACAACATAGTATTGAACGGCAAAGACCCAGAACTGTCCCAGTGGTGTCACAATTATATTTGTCCCCATTGGAAGAGACCTTCAATCAATAATTTAGACCAATATAACATTAGGCCATTAGACAACAAAATTATGACATGTCTGTCAATGCCAATCATTTCAAATGTCCAGTGTACTGCTCAATGGAATGTGTGAATAATAATACAGTCAGTCAGTGTAACAAGTAAGTGTCTATGATGAAGAAAAGGCGATTTTATATAAAATTGTATTTAAATCCAGTTCAAAACACTAAACTAATGTGCTAAAGTCTTTTTATTCATGTTGGTTACATCATTTTCGAGAAAAAAATTATGACTCACCATCAAATGTGGCAACCATCAAAGCAAAAGATAAGACTTTCTTTATACCTAATACATACGTTGAATAAATGCTTATTTAATTAAATATAAAAAGTAAATACAATTTACATACAATCTAAGGTAAATTATTTATTTAAAAATTATTTGATTATTTATTTTAATGTCCTCAATTGTAAGTCGCTTTGGACATTTTACGGTCTTTGTGTTTTGTTTTGTTTTGTTTTGTTTTATTTAGTTTTGTTTTGTTTTGTTTATTAATGTTTGTTACAGCACATGACATGTTGTACATGTTGATTGCATCACTAAAATGTGGTGAACAAAAGTTAATAATAATAATAAAGATTAAACTATCTTAAACTATTTAAGGTCTTTAATTGAATTTAGTTTAAATATTTTTTTATTTATGAAATCAGGACAGTTGTATCACACTGATATTTCTTTTAACCAGAAAATAAATACATTTATATAAATAATATAAATTATATAAATCAGGGGTCTTCAACGTTTTTCTGGTCAAGGACCCCATAAATAATGTACTGTATCTTCTGCTCTTCTATAATGAGCATATGTTTAATTAATTTAAATGTTTTAAAATAATTAAATGAATGCTCTTTATAGAAGAGGTGTTTTCAAGTCATTGTGTATGAATTTAAATTTGAATGTATTGTTTGATAAATTAATATTTACAGATAAACACAATGTCATGCCACTGACTCTATAGTACTTTAATATTTAAAGGAGTATTTAATCTGGCTGAGCCTGTCATTCTAATTAACTTCTCCTTTTGTGTTTCATAGGAGGAAGTCAGTCATACATGTCTGGAATGACATGAAGGTAAGTAAATGGTGACAGAATTGCTATTTTCTTTTTGTTTTTCAACAAGTAGCAAATTACAAGCAGCAATTTACACAAAGGTAACACTTTATTTTAAGGATCAATCCTCACCACTAACTAGCTGCTTATTGCCATACATATTACTGTCTGTTTATTAGTATTATAATAGTAGTATTAATAAAGCACATATTAATGCCTTATTCTGCATGACCATATTTTAGATCCCTTAATCCTACCTCATACCTAAATTTAACAACTACCTTACTAACTATTAATAAGCAGCAAATTAGGAGTTTATTGAGGGAAATTCTTAATTAATAGTGAATATATGTTCCCTATTCTAAAGTGATATCAATAACCTTAAACAACTAAACAGTGTTTGTTGGCACAGTTTCCCTTCTCAGCTCAGCAGGTACATCTGTGGTTTTATTTGTTTGTTTTTTAGTAATCATCAACATAATGTCTTTACAGAGCGGGCCAGTTTGGAAAGAAACACATAAGCTCCACATGTCCACCCTGCTGGAGGTGTTTGACGAGCACAGCAATAAAGCTCAGTAAGTGAATCGTGTCCCGCTGGGCCCATTAACAAATCCACAAGACGGTTGTTTTCGCTCAAATGTAATTAAGGCCACAAACGACACTCTGAGGTACTTTTTTCACAGTATTCAATGGAATATGTCCTTAAACCATCCGCACACATTATTAAACACACAGACACCTGACAGAAACAACTTTTGCCAAGCTGCCACCATTTGTCCGTTGTCCTCAGGGAGACCGAAAAATCAATAGCTGCACCATTTACAAAGAGCATGGCTATATGACCTGTCCACCCCTTGTCTTCATCACCGCTACCATTGCTTAGTCAACAGATGCCGTTTGACTCCTACTTATGCTGTGCACACACTCGGCCCCCTTCAAAACCACTCAAGTCATCAGTGCCACGCTCCTCCTGACAAGGTTTTGGCCTCATATCCACAGTTTTACCAAGGTCAAAACTGAATCTGAGACAAAGCGGCCTTTATAAACCGTTCTTTTCTGCCTTTTTCTCTTTCTATTTGTTCGAATCGGTACTGCTGAAAGGAAAGAGGGGTAATTGGAGGGCCTTCATAGCAGAAAATGGCATTAGAGTTAATGACCCTGAGCATCCCATGGGGAAACTTTATATTAAGGCCATTTATGTGCCGACAGCACTCACTGCATACTCTGACTTATTATTCATACAATGGCTCATGGGTGAGGAAGAACAAATACAGCGTGCTAAAAGAAAGCTCTATCCTCGTATTTTGTGGTGAATGACTTCTAAATGCATGACAATATACTTTTAAACCGATTGACTTTAACAGAAAACCTAATCATATTCGAGGCCTTCAAATCAGAAAAGTTAACGAAAGGGGCAAACAAATAATTGTCAGCGACCTGACATCTAAACCGCTTCCTTTTTTAAAGCAGATGAAATATAAGTTTCTTTATGTAGAGTGAATGAGTCAGTTCATCCTCTTCAGGCCTAAAGCGTATCAAAAGGGTATTTGTATGCGGGCGGCAGCGCTTGGTCCTCCCTCTGGCTGGAAAAGCCATGACGCGGCTTCATATTTACCACTGGGACCCTCTCAGAGGTGACAGAGGGGCAAGGCCACATCCCACCTGACCAGCTGCCAAACAGATTAAAGTGAGCTGAAAACGTGTAGATTGCCACAAGAAAAAATAATAACGCTGACATGGCCTTCCCTTTATGGCAGCAACAAAACATTCCCTGGAGACCAATCTCTTTATCATTCCCGAAAGAATGACAAATAAAACACTTCCAAAGGCAAGGAATTCTCACATTTATAGGGCTGAGGTGGCTTGGACAAAGCTGTATTATCGCTAAGGCCACCAAGGTCTTGGTCAGATGTGGCAGGGGTTTTCATTAGCCATTGTGACAGATAAATTTCATCTGTGCCCCTTTCAATCAGACTGCAAAATGAATGGAGGAGCTGATAGTGGCGTATACACACACAAGATGTTCTGTCCAATAAGATTTACATAAAGATCTAATCAGCAACCGTCAAGCTGCGTTAAAAGCAGCTTATAACAGTTCAGCGCACTGGTTGTCCATTTTTACTTTATTTTTACATAATATTATTATGGATATAAAGGCTTTAAACTTTAAAAACAAGATATTTCAGTAATGCTGAGGCTGCTAGATACAGTGGGGGGGAAAATATTTGATCCCCTGCTGATTTTGTACGTTTGCCCACTGACAAAGAAATTATCAGTCTATAATTTTAATGGTAGGTTTATTTGAACAGTGAGAGACAGAATAACAACAAACAAATCCAGAAAAACACATTTCAAAAAAGTTATAAATTGATTTGCATTTTAATGAGTGAAATAAGTATTTGACCCCTTCACAAAACATGACTTAGTACTTGGTGGCAAAACCCTTGTTGGCAATCACAGAGGTCAGACGTTTCTTGTAGTTGGCCAACAGGTTTGCACACATCTCAGGAGGGATTTTGTCCCACTCCTCTTTGCAGATCCTATCCAAGTCATTAAGGTTTCGAGGCTGACGTTTGGCAACTCGAACCTTCAGCTTCCTCCACAGATTTTCTATGGGATTAAGGTCTGGAGACTGGCTAGGCCACTCCAGGACCTTAACGTGCTTCTTCTTGAGCCACTCCTTTGTTGCCTTGGCCGTGTGTTTTGGGTCATTGTCATGCTGGAATACCCATCCACGACCCATTTTCAATGCCCTGGCTGGTTTCAATGCCCTGGCCCTGACGGTACATGGCCCCGTCCATTGTCCCTTTGATGCGGTGCAGTTGTTCTGTCCCCTTAGCAGAAAAACACCTCCATGTTTGACGGTGGGGATGGTGTTCTTGGGGTCATAGGCAGCATTCCTCCTCCTCCAAACACGGCGGGTTCAGTTGATGCCAAAGTACTCGATTTTGGTCTCATCTGACCACAACACCCAGTTCTCCTCTGAATCATTCAGATGTTCATTGGCAAGCTTCAGACGGGCCTGTACATGTGCTTTCATGAGCAGGGGGACCTTGCGGGTGCTGCAGGATTTCAGTCCTTCACGGCGTAGTGTGTTACCAATTGTTTTCTTGGTGACTATGGTCCCAGCTGCCTTGAGATCCCTGACAAGATCCTCCCGTGTAGTTCTGGGCTGATTCCTCACCATTCACATGATCATTCAGTACGTTTACATGGACATCAATACTCCGATTTTAATACGATTAAGACAATACTCTGATTAAGAGTCTACCATGTAAATAGAGATTTTTGATTACCTTAATCCGGCTAAAGTCATAATCGAAGTAAACACAAATCGAATTAAGACATGTGGAGTATTCCTATTTTAGTCGCATTATTGAAGTGCAGTATAGACGTGTAAACACCTTAATCACACTATTACTGTCGTGTAGGAATTTTCGCCGCATTTTGCGACAGGATTCACTCACGGCAGTGATCAACCGTTTGACGTAAGAGCTTCAACACCGCCGTCGTCTGTATGCACGTATAAATAATTAACTGCACTTGAAGGTTTCATAAAATTAAAAATTAAACACCCAAAACTGTATATGGCATCATAATGAAGACGAACTATATGTTTATACGTGCAATTCTGGAGGGGACGTTGGATTGCGTCGCGTGGTGACGTGATGACGCATGCCATTAATCGATCTATGTGCTATAACATGTAAAACGGGAACATGAAAGGATTATTCTAAAAGCAACTCATGTAAACACCTTAATCTTAATATTGTTTTATTCAGAATAAGGTAAATAATTAGATTACTGATGTCCATGTAAACGTAGTCATTGAAACTCCACGAGTGAGATCTTGCATGGAGCCCCAGACCGAGGGAGGTTTAGTTATTTTGTGTTTCTTCCATTTGTGAATAATCGCACCAGCTGTTGTCACCTTCTCACAAAGCTGCTTGGAGATGGTCTTGTAGCCCATTCCAGCCTTGTGTAGGTCTACAATCTTGTCCCTGACATCCTTGGACAGCTCTTTGGTCTTGGCCATGGTGGAGTGTTTGGAATCTGGTAACATAAATATGGTAACCCATACTCAGAAACTGTGCTCTACATTTAACCTATCCAAGTGCACACACAGCAGTGAGTAGTGCACACACACACACACACACTGTAAACACACACCCAGAGCAGTGGGCAGTCATTTGCTGCAGCACCCGGGGAGCAGCTGGGGGGTTTGGTGCTTTGCTCAAGGGCACCTCAGTTGTGGGTATTGAGGCCAGAAGAGAGTGCTGTACATTCACTCCCCCCACCTACAATTCCTGCCGGTACTGAGACTCGTATGATTTGTAAAATGTTTATTATTATTATTATTGAATCATATGTTTTTTTCTGTTTTCTTTGCAGATTTATGATATAAATAGAATTCTAAAAAATATTCTATGCAATATCTGTGAAGTTCCTATAGAGGGAGTTCTACAGGTCCACCTTTCACACACAAGTATTTGATCTGAAATAGATTCAAGGTTGAAAGAACTGTGATCATGAACCCAGTATGTGATTGGTCATTCAAGGGATCTTGAATTCAAATACCATCTGGTAAAGGTTCCAACAAGAAAACTTTCACAGCTTTTCAACAAATGTGACATTTATACAAGGCAACCAACTTTGGCTTGAGATGTGAGAGAAAGATAAACCTGCCATTAAAGTGCCTGGTAACAGTATCATTGATAATCATTTTCATACATATTTTGTGATGCTTTTATCCATTTATACCACATCATTCCTTACATTGTTGTTATATTAGTTCCTCACAAAGCATAAAGCTCAGATACCACCTTTAAAAGCATGTTTTGTTAAAGTAAAGCAGACTAAAGCACACTGCAAGAAATAGATGAAATAGTTCTGTAAAAAGACAGTTTCCTACTTCTCTCAACCGCTGAATTGTAAGACATCTCAACAGCTTCGCTATACCAGCATAAAGCACTACAGAAATGAATATTCATTGTGTTATTGTCTAGTATGCGTTTTTGAGACAATATCACGTCTGATATATACAGAGCTGATTTCTTTTTAGACAAATCTGAACATTTGTTTACATGAGCTTTTGTTTTAGCCATTCTTTTGTTTTGTTCTGACAAAGAGAACTGGAAATCTCGCCTTGAAATCCAAACCAGAGAACTCACATGCTTAAAGATTAAGTTGGTCGTTATAATGAGGCGGGTGATGTTAATTGTTCAGGGGATCTTTTTGGTTGTTTTTTTTTTCTTTCCCCTCTAATTCCAGACAAATATCTGACAGTAGCTTTGCATGGCAAACCTGTTTAATGAATGACTAATCCCACCGAGGCGCATTATGGCAAAACTGTCACACATCGTATTGTGGCAATGTTAAGTTGATTTTACATTATCATCCTCTGGTAATGCTCAAATATTTGGATTTTCTTTAATGCAGGGGCTTTTTGTGGGAAGGAAACAGCAGTGAACTAAATCTGGCCCCCCCCCCCTCCTTTGAATCCCCCCCCCCAGTGTCAAGGCAGGGCTGGAATGGCTTCTTTATTGGGCTGACAGCTTCAAGGCTCTACTATTCCCATCAAGACCTCAAACAAAAGGGTGAGCTGAGCTTCTTTAAGCGCATTCACGTCATGTTCACACCACATTCAGCCAATGTAAACCACAAGTAATATCATGGTATTGTGAGCATGTTGTAAATCACACAGAACAATGGACGATGAGGAACAATCACACAGTACGGCACCATCATCCATGTCGAATAGACGCCAAGATCTAGAAACACTGAACCAAACTCTCCATGAATGTAATGTTCTGCTCTTATTTATTGTTTTTATCGGCAGGGTTAGAATCTCTATTTATATGTCTTATTTTTTTTCCGCCTGGGATCTGAATGGAGGACAATTTTTGTTTGGCTTCTCTGAATGAGGCTTCATTGAGGGCCCTGCTGAATGGGATTCTGGTGTCTCCACCAAGGGATAGTTCCCCCCAAAATGAAAATTCTGTCATCATTTACTCACCCTCTTGTTGTTCCAAACCTGCATGCATTTCTTTCTTCTGAGAAACACAAATTAAGATGTTTTGAAAAATGTTATGGTCCATACAACATTGGATCCCATTGACTTTCATTATATGGTAAAAAAAAAAAAAAAATGATTTTTTTCAACATATTCTTTGTGTTTCACAAAAGACAGATATTTAACCTCACCAAAAAGATCATGCTGATGAATAACAGAAGTTATGCTGTTATTTTAAGAACCCCTAGCAATACCAGCACTAAACCAACTTTAAGCTTGACCAGCATTAATCCTTATTATACAGCAGTGGTTCTTAACTACTGGGTTGCAACCCAAATATGGGTCAAAGGCCATACATCCAACCTAACTCCACAATATTTTACTGTAAATTCACTAACTTCACTAAGATGAGTGAAGAGACATGTTCACTTGAAAAAAAGAATATTTATGGCAAGCACAATGTGCAGTGAATTATATTAGCCATCACAATTCAGCATACATGGCACCAAACACATAAATCAAAATGTGTGTATTGTTGGGCTAATATAGTTCTTGGTAATATTAATACATTTTTATGTTTATTTTTTTTCCTTCATAAGTTTATTTTTTTAAGTTTTTTGTTTTGTTGGTTTGTTATAGATATGGGGCTTCAAGTTTTCAAAAAGCACAAATATGTATTCCACACACCTATATATGTGTAAATGGTCTCACATTATGTATGTAAATGTTACAGATTACATAAGATTATCAAACAGGTTGCAACATACAATAATTAATAAATGGTCTCGGTGGACTGTGGAAGGTGTTTTAAGTTTCATAAGCTACACTCTAAAAAAATATGGTTCTTTAAAGGTTCTTTACATGCAGTAATGGTTTTATTTAGAACCATAGCATTCTGCAGAACCCTTCTATGCCGGAATGGTTCTTTGTTAGAGTTTAGGGTTCTTTGTTCCCGCCCTTTTGTTTTTCAAATCTGTAACTGTCAAAGCACTTCATTACTAATTTTCTGGAGTCCAGTGATCCAACTACACAGACTTTCAACACACTCTCAACAGGTAAATTATTTCATTCTTAAATTTAACTTTAAAATTGTAACCGGTTTCCAAACAAACATGTTCTTATCTTTTTTTTAGTTTTTGGTCACATATAGCCTAAGTGTGTGCAGCTCTGCTAAGCTTTGGAAACTTCTCTCCTCTTCTCCACTAAGTAAGTAAAAGAGACAATGGATTTATAATTCATATTGTTAGACTTTTTAAATTATTACTTGGGTTTATGTATAAACATACCCAGTCACAAAAAAAATATTAAAAATATCGCATTACTTTTTATCACTTTTCACTTTTAAGATTGTGAAGGGCTCACATACGTCCATTTTTGCTTTTGGCCTTCATAAACATAATTGTTTTTACATAAACACATGGACACACTGTAACTCTAAACTCAATTGTGTATTTCAGATGTATCACATCCTACAACCTCATCATCTGCAGAGAAAAATCACCACTTAATCACACCAAAATAATGGACTTAAAGGCATCATATTGATTGGAATGTGATTGTTTCACTGAAACTTGATTTACATCACATCTATTTTTTGTTCTTATTTTGTGTTTTACTTCTTTATGTATTTATTCATGTTCATTGTCAATTGTCATTCATTAATGTATTCAGCTAATAACTGTTGTTATGAGCACTAACAATTTTGCAAGACAATAAAAACATACTTAATTCACACAACATGCTGCTGTTGTGGTTATTGTTGTTGTTGTTTTAATGTGAAACCCTAACCGAGGCTACACTCTAAGATGCAGCATTACTGATTTTCTGGAGCTACACAGACTGTCAACACTCTCAACAGGTAAAAAATGTTCTTTCTTAAAATGTCTATAAATTATAACTTTCAAATACTAATTGGTTTTTCTATGTCTTTTCTCTTTTTAGTTTAAGAGAACATGTACATGTGACCAGCTCTATTCAGTTAAGGATACTCTCCTCTTCTTCACTAAGTAACAAAGATATTGTATTTATGATCCATTTTGTTAGATATTTTTATTACTAGGGTTTATGCATAAACATGCCCAGCTATCCCATGACTTTATATTACTTTTTCCTTTTAACATTGTGGATTGCTCACATTCTACTTTTGGCCTTCATAAACAATTGTTTTCACATAAACAAATGAAAGGAGACACATTGTATATCTAAACGCTATTGTGCATTTCAGATGCTGCAACCTCATCATCTGCAGAGAGAAACTGCCATTCAATCACACCAAATTACAGATAACGATTAACTTAAAGGCATCATAGAGGATTGTGAAGATATTTTACTGGAGCTTGGTCTTCAATACACTATTTTACGTTCTATTTTGTTTTACGTTTTTAAGCATTTATTTATGTTCAATGTCCATTGTCATTCATTATTGTATTCTACTAATAACTGTTGTTAGAACACTGTCATTTTTGCTACAATTTCACATCATTAAAAAAATAAATATAATTGACACATTGTTGTTGTTGTTGATTTTATGTAAAACCCTAATAGACACTTACATTATCAGATATTACAGGTATATTATAAGATATAAGATAGGTAAGATAGATTATATAAGACCAGGCAGATAGAGGGGTAAAAAAAAAACAATATTAATAAATAATATATACAAATAATACTAATATTAATGATATTAACATACTAATATTAATGAAAAATTATCATTAAAAAGGTTATTTATAACACCATTAAGGTCCTATATAGCATTTTCAAAGCATGGTTCTGTATGGAACCCTATAAAAAAGGTTCTATTTAGCACTAAAAAGGGTTCTGCTATTGTTACAAGCCGAAGAACCCTTTTCTGGTACTGTTTAGAACCATTTTTCTTAAGAGTGTATGAGTATGTCTATATCTAACTCTTTACTTTAAAAAGCCTTAAAAATCCAGCTTCCCATCATATATGAACCCCTTAAAAATCCATCTATGCAAGCTATGGAACACATTTCTCCAATTCCTAATCATACACAACTAAGCTAATGTAGCTGATGCTGGCCAAGCAAGCTTTTTACACTGAAAGCATCCATTCTGTCCGAGCTCCCACATTCCTGCTGTGATATTACAACACAGGGTTGAAACAGCCATTCCCGCTGTCTGCACTTCTGAGGAAATTTTGCTAAATCCCTTTACACACCAATAACCAATTTGAGGTCATTATTTTCTGCACTGCTTTAAGGGAAATGGTGACACTTACCTTTTTGCCCTCCTTTGTTATTCAGCAGACAAATATTTTCAAATCATTCTCCATTTTGAAAGGAAATTTCATAGCGTTAGAGTATAATTAGGTTGGAAAAAAAATTACAATGCACTGAACTGAACACATTCTAGTAGTGTTAATACGAACACATTTAAACAGTTTAAGATTGCACCCATTCTTGTCACAATGAGTATTTAAAAGAAGCCTTGAACCCCTTAGTTAATACAAGTGTGGATGAGAAAAGATCAGAGTGAGCCAACTGGCAGCACAGGGACTAAGCAATTTTTGAATATTACTGACCCAGCATTTGGAAATACTGAACACAAGATGGCAAAAAAATGAATGCTTTTTTAGTCCAGAAATCCTTTCACCTCCTTACATTCAACTGATCAGATTAAGAGAGAGGTTTAAGAAGATTTGGACAAAAAAAAAAAAACCTTCAGTGCAATGGAAGGAGGAGTGGAAAAGGTGGAGGGGGGAGAACAGTTTGTGATTCAGTAGCCCCAGGCAATTCATCATAGAAATTGAGTTTCTAATGCAGCATCTTGTGAATCCCTTTTGCTCTGTCAACGTTTTAATACATTACATTGAGAAATTGTAAATCACGTTATAAAAAGGCCACCGAAAGCTGGCACTAACTGCCCCCCTTAACTAACTCTTTCATTTCTTAGTTCCTTCTCTCTTTCTTGCTCTTTACATCTTACACTCGCACACATACCAGCACTCTCCATACAGAGGTGGATCTATCAAGAAAAAAAAAACTGCTGCAGGCCTGTTCCTTACAAGAGAAAGGGAATCTAAATCTCATCATGCCTGTTAAGTTGTGATTTGAAGAGAGTAGAGAGTTGTGGGCCTTGACACATTCTGTACACTGAGTTTGTTTCTTTCCTTCTCTTTTCGCTCTTCACCATCCCTCTCACTACCGTCTGTCAACAAAGAGGGACAAAAGCAAACAAAAGGAGGTGGATATATTAGTGGACTCAAGTCACCACTCAAAGAGAGCTGGTGAACATGTGGCACTCTAGTACTAATTCGTGTAAGATCATGGAAATCGAAGTGTCTGAGGACTAAACCTCCTCTTTGCCTGCAGTCCAAACAATGAACCTGTGCTATTGCTGCAGTTTAGTTCATGGCATTCATGGGCTCAGAACAGCAACCATGAATCTGAAATATGTCTTGTCTATCCGGAGAGTGATGCAATATGTGGTTATACAGTGTTTGATTTGAACTTATGAGTCAAGGCTGCTGTTTCATTCAACTTATGATTGTACATACACTAAAGAAGAATTATAAGAGTGTCCATGATAAAGAAAAGGAAACATCTTTTTAAAAATCTAGTTTAAAACACGTGCCAATTTCTTGGAAATATAGTATTTGAATAGTTGGTTTTATAGGGTTTAAAAGATTTTTATACTACTTTTCAAATAATTTGTAAATACGCTTTGCAATCTGAACTAACCTTGACTTGTCTATTAATAAATTAATAGTAAGGTCACACATTATATTATACATATGATATGTGTGTGTGTGTGTGTGTGTGTGTCTGTGTATACACATATACATACATATACTGTATATAAGTGCTGTCAAACAATTAATAGCATCCAAAATAAGTTTTTGTTTACATAATATGTGTGTACTGTATATATTTGTTATTTATATAAAGAAACACACATATAGCATATATTCATATAAATTATATATCATATATAAATATAGCCTTTTTAATATAATGTAACATTTTTTCTTAAATATATACATACATGTGTATTTATATATACATAATAAATACACACAGTACACACATAGTATGTAAACAAAAACTTTTATTTTGGATTTGATTATATATAAAAATGTATTTTATTCAATCATAAAAACATGCCGAGATGGCACAATGCATTTCTCAATTTCTCATAGTTTAACATGTCCTCCATATGCATTTACATTACATTTACATTTATGCATTTAGCAGACGCTTTTATCCAAAGCGACTTACATTGCATTCAAGTTACAGTTTTACATTTTTTTATCAGCTCTTGCTTTCCCTGGGAATCGAACCAATGATCTTGGCGTTGCTAGCGCCATGCTCTACCATTTGAGCTACATATGACTCATATAACTCGCAATTCTGACTTTATAACTCGCAAATGAGTGATTTTTCATTCTGGTCTTCATCTTTGGCTAAATGCAAGAACTCAGCTGTATACACACACACACACACACACACACACACACACACACACACATACATATATATATATATATATATATATATATATATATATACACACACATACATATATATAATGTTTAATATAATGTGTGAACTAACTGTTTATTAATAGACAAGTCAAGGTTAGTTTAGATTGCAAAATGTCTTTACAAATTATTTATATATACATACAAAGAGTAAATAGTAAAATTGACTTTACTTTTTTTCACATAAACTAAATTGCACAGTAAAATCTAAAAAAATCTATAATAATGGCAATAATTTGCAACAATTATAACCTTTATCAGAGACTCCATGGCTGCATTTGTAGTCATAAATATGTCAGTAAATCTGTTAATAATATGCATAAGTGTTATAATCTTGTCTTGAATGGGCAGTCGTGTGTGAGGGGGAGATTTGGGGAATCCGACATCAGTTTTCAGACAAGAAAATGGTCACCCTCTTAATCACATTTGAAATTACGCATTTCATATCGATCAGTGGAGCATGTAGCTGTCACTGAATATTACATATCTTAACATCCTACCATTAACAAACCATTTCAGCTGACTGCATTGCTTACTGTACTAATAATCTTTGTTAATCTTTTTCTTAATTGACGCAGTTCATCGCCCCCAGATATCAGAGATGATACCACACACCCAAGAAGGTGTGCGTCTGTTACATGTGTGGACACTACCATTAGCATGCTAATAGAAGACTCAGCGCATATATGTGTGTCTATGTTCATATATGTAGTATGTTTGTTTATTTGCATTAGACATGTATGGGAGTAATCCATGTTCTCACTGTGACCAGCTGAAGACTCTTGCTGCCTCTCAGGAATCATTAGCTGGCTGACTGTTCAGGTGCAGCGAGCTCTGTCACACAGCTAAACTTTATTTAATGCTTCAGGAGGCTGTTTCACTATGGGTCTCATGTGTAACGAAAAAGTAATCTCAAGGTGACGAGAGGAGAGCCGCAAAGACGCACCGCTCCTTCATCTTCATCCCGCCAACCTCCCTGGAGCTCTTGCCTGTGTGAAGACGATACTTCTGAGAGACGCACTGGACAGATGGGTTATGACGTTATGACCATCCCAGACCTGAACACTGCAGAGCCTTTTAGCACTCTAAATAAATCACTGAAAATAAATAAATAGAAATATAGTCTTGTTTTTGAAGATTTTTTTTTTACAAACACATTTAAATAAGAACTAAAACTACATAAGATATTAAAGGGATAGTTCACCCAAAAATGCAAATTCATCATTTATTTACCCCCAAGTTGTTCCAATCTTGTATGAATTTATTTCAGTTGTTGAACACAAAAGGAGATATTTTGAAGAATGTTGGTAACCAAACAGTTGACGGTAGCCATTGACTTCCATAGTATGGAAATAAAATATTTTGTTCTGTGATCAATAGCTAAAAGAAATTCATTTTGAGTTTTGGAACTCACTTCTTTAAATGATGACAACATTTTAATTTTTTGGGTAAACTATCCCTTTAAGGGTATAATTCTGTTATTCACCCTCATGTCATTATTTCTTGTGTGAAACACAAAAGAGGATATTTTGAAGAAAGTTTGATTTTGGTTGTTATAAAAAGTTTTCACAAACAGAACAAGCCAAACAAAATATTCTTCAAAATATCATCTTTTAGTGTGTTCCACATAAGAAATAGAATTTTTCAGACATAATTACTTTCTTACTTTTAATTATGTTTTATAATGTTTTCCACATGTATATATATTTAGACATTATCAAAGACTACTACACCGTAGCTGATTTGTAGATTATATCTCATTTTTACCATAAAAAAATTGTCATATTTCTCAGTCATTTCAGATCACAAGTGTGACCTTTAAGGCCAATTTACTTTTTAATTTATTTATTTTTGTGTTCTTATTGCAAGTGCCACAAAGGTGGCATAGATTCATACATTCCAATAAAGTAAAATAATAATACTAATTCTAATACTACTACTACTACTACTAATAATAATAATAATAATTTCAAAACACAACATCTTCCAGCCTAAAATGACCAAAGATGACCAGAGGGATAACAGAGTTTTATTTAACCCAGAAACTTTCTTTAAAGGCAGTAGAATCTTTGTTCATTGTTAAATTAAAAGCAATATTCCACTCTTTACAGACAGCTAGATATATACTAGTTGTAACAGCAGAAATATTCTCTATTCGTAGTCATAGATGAAGCCAGAATCTATTTAATCACGTCAAAAGACAAAGTACACTGACCAATTAAACTGCTTTTAAAATGCTTATGATCAGGATAATGAGCCGTGGCCTACATGTCATGGAAATCTCATCTCCACGAGTTTCCTCCTTGCTGTTATCTGAAGGGAGTGTTTCACGTAGGACAGGTAAGTGGAACTGGGTCACTGAGCTTTGCTTCCAATTTGCCACAGCGTTCACAAAGTGTGAATCATACAAGGATTTAATCTCACTTAAGTCCACTTAAACCCCTCTCTGCCGCAGAATGGCTCACTTGAACTGTCACAGGTAGGCCCATTTTATTGTACCATCTCTCCTGCTCTCCTTACACCAACAGAGCCACTATTACAAGAGTGTTTATGAACCAGCGGATTGGCCTGACATCTCCTACAAATCCATCCAAACTCTATTCGACAGGATTAGGGTATTAAGCGACCATATAAAGCCATTAATGCACCTCTGTCTGCCAGGGACGTGGTACTGTTCCTACAGGATGAAGGAGAGGGAAGGGCATCTGGTCCCATGTTGCACCAGTTCGGACTGATATCAATGGTGTCATCTTTGTGGGTGAAGAACAAAGGACAAAAAATCAGGTCAAATGCAATCCTACCAGCCGTATCCCTCTGAACATGTGGCTTGACACCACTGAGCATCCATTTAAGTTATTAAGTGCTGTTCATGTTGGTAATCCAGCATACAACTTTTCAAAAGCTTCTACTAATAAAAACATATCTTGTCCCATACTGCAGATTAGGTTATCGTAGCGGTCTCCACCTGTTCCATTCACTTTGCAAAACCAAATGTTTGTGATTTTGTTTGGGTGCTAGCTGTGGTCATGAGTGTATGTATCCTCAAAATACATGCTACCAATAGAAGCATGATGGAAAAAAAGAAAAAAATAGTTAATTATATTCTTAATTAATGCATGGGTAAAAATACTGATCTTAATTCTCTGGATTTTCCAATTGTTTACCCAAATTGAACGTGCAGTCTGATTTGAATCTTATGAAATAAAAAAGGCTGTGTAACACAAAATAATGGCAAAATGTGTCATTCCAGTTGTTCTTGCAGGCTGCATGCAATAACAAGCAACCAATGTAGTCCAATTCACAAATGTCTCTAATGAACCTTTATTTTCTAGTGAATAAAAAAAAATAAAAAAAATAATACAGCACAACCAGTGCAGACCCAATCAAATCCCAAACAAATCACTCTTCTGTCTTTTTAATTAATGATTCAAAATTAAACTTTCGCGGAAATTTATAACTGAAGTGTTCAGTAGTTTAAATTTATAATCATTTTAAACTGTTAACAGTTTTACACCAAAATAGTTTATTTCACATTTTAATTGTTGCTGTATTGAATATATCTCTTAAATAAATGGAAATTGAACTGCATATTTGTATTTTATTTTTTTTCAGTATTATAATTTTGTAGTGTACCAAGTTCAAGAAGGTTCCCTGTATAAACCTGTATTCATGTATCTGAATCCAAGATGGCGGCACGTTCAGACGCAGCGGCTACTCCGGGTCCCAAAGACAGTGCTTTTATGTCTTTTAATGTCATCTGTTCGTTTCCAAATAGTGTAAATTTACTGCCAATTCATAAGGATTTCTCTCCAAAACACATCTATGATCGCCAAAGCCTTTTGGATATCGGCAATGCATACAAACACAAACTCGCGCCGGCGGCTACTGAGAAGCTACAAGTCCTTTGTTTACTGCTGAAGTCGGACCTCAAGACCGCAGCCTCGCCTACTGACGCTACCCGCTCAAGGCGGCGTCGCAAGCGGTGTGAGAGAGGACTAAGCGCGGTAAGCGCGGAGGTATACGAGCTAGGCTAAGGGCTAACCCCACAAGACCGGCTCTTCCAACACTCATGCTTCTCAAACGTTCGCTCTCTGGAAAACAATCTGGACTTAATTCAACTCAGTCAGTCTACACAGCATGAGGCAAGGGATTGTTGTGTGTTTGTTTTCACTGAAACATGGCTAAACGACAACATCTTGGACTCCGCCATTCAGCTGAACAGGCTAACCTGCTACCGAGCAGACAGAGATTCATTACTTTCTGGTAAGACCCGCGGAGGTGGCTTGTGTGTGTATATCAACAAAGAATGGTGTAACAATGCTGCGGTAGTATCAAAACACTGTTCATTGCTGGTGGAGTTTATGTTTGTGAAGTGTCGACCGTTCTATCTGTCGCGGGAGTTCACGGCCATTGTTATTGTCTCAGTTTACATTCCCCCACGTGCAAACGCTAAGGACGCGCTTCGTGAACTGTATAGCGCCATCAGCGAACAACAAACAAACAACCCCGACGGCTTTTTCATCATAGCTGGTGACTTCAACCACGCAAACTTAAAGACAGTTTTGCCAAAGTTCTACCAACATATGAACTTTGCAACAAGGGGAAACAACACACTGGACTTTGTTTACACAACAGAAAAGAACGTGTACAAGACTGTACCCCGCCCCCACCTCGGGCACTCAGACCACATCTCTGTTATGCTAATCCCAGCATACAGACCACTTCTGAAACTCGCCAAACCGGTTCAAAAACTCATCACAATTTGGCCAGATGATGCTACCTCGACACTACAGGACTGCTTTCAGTGCACAGACTGGAACATGTTTAAAGAGGCGGCCACCTACAACAACCACACAGACCTGCAGGAGTACACTGAAACTGTGACTGCTTACATCAAAAAGTGCATTGATGATGTGACAGTCACCAAGATCATCACCACAATTGCAAACCAGAAGCCGTGGATGACAGCAGAGGTTTGTGGGCTGCTAAAGACCAGAGATGAAGCATTCAGATCAGGAGATAAAGCAGCCTTCAAAACAGCAAGAGCCAATCTGTCCTGTGGCATCAAAAATGCAAAACGGTCATATGCTCAAAAAATCAACAATCACTTCACAGACAGCAGAGACACACGAAGCCTGTGGCAAGCCATTCAGACCATCACTGACTACAAGCCCCCGCCACAGGCCTGTGATGATGACACATCCCTCCCCGATGCACTCAACCACTTTTATTCACGGTTTGAAATGCAGAATGACACACCTGCACAAAAACTGCCCACACTTCCCAACGACCAGGCGCTTTGTCTGTCTCCAGCTGACGTAAGGAAGACCCTATCTAGGATTAACCCATGAAGGGTCCTGACAACATACCTTGCCGTGTACTTCAACACCCCGCTGAGCCAGGCAGTCGTCCCCACATGTCTCAAATCCACAACACCTGTGTCCTGTCTAAACGACTACCGTCCCATAGCACTGACTCCAATCATGATGAAGTGCATTGAGAGGTTAGTCATGCACAAAATCAAAACCAGCCTCCCCCAACACACTCGATCCGCTCCAGTTTGCGTACCGTCCAAACCGCTCTACGGACGATGTAATTTCCTCCACCCTCCACCTGGCTCTTACCCACCTAGAAAATAAAGACTCCTATGTTAGAATGCTGTTCATTGACTTCAGCTCGGCATTCAACACAATAATCCCACAACAGCTCATAAATAAACTAAACCTGCTGGGCCTTAACAATTCCCTCTGTAATTGGATCCTGGACTTTCTAACCGGAAGACCTCAGTCAGTCCGTGTTGGCCACAACACCTCGAGCACTACCACACTGAGCACAGGTGCCCCACAAGGCTGTGTGCTCAGCCCGCTGCTCTTCACGCTGCTGACCCACGACTGCACTGCCAAGTTCAGCTCCAACCACATCATCAAGTTCGCTGATGACACAACAGTGGTAGGTCTCATCAGCAACAACGATGAAACGCACTACAGAGAGGAAGTGGCACAGCTGGCTGAATGGTGTGGCACTAACAATCTGTCCCTCAATGTGGGGAAGACAAAGGAGGTTGTGTTGGACTTCAGGAGAAACTCCGTTGACCACCCCCCATTGACCATCAACAGCTCGACTGTGGAGAGAGTCAGCAGCACTAAATTCCTGGGGGTGCACATCACAGAGGATCTCACCTGGACCACCAACACCATGTCACTCTCCAAGAAGGCACAACAGCGCCTACACTTTCTCCGCCAGCTGAAAATAGCATGTCTCCCTCCACCCATCCTCACCACATTCTACAGGGGATCCAATGAGAGTGTGCTGAACAGCTGCATGGTGCCCCTCTCCCATCCATCCTGGACATGTTCCTTGCACGATGCTCCAGCAAAACAGCATCGTGAAGGACCCCACCCATCCCTCCCACAGTCTCTTCCAGCTCCTACCATCAGGAAGACGGTACCGGAGCATCAGAGCCCGCTCCGCCAGACTGCTCAGCAGCTTTTTCCCCTAGGCTGTGAGAGCCCTGAACTCAAATCACCCCGCCCCCCTCTGAAAACCCATGCAAACCCCTACCTCCTGAAACATGGACCATCCCCCCCCTCTCCAAACACCCCCCAACCTTACCACACCAAAGAAAAAAACTGTATGAAACTTTTTTGTGCAATTCAAGGTGTGCTACACACAGGTGAGTGGGCCTATACAAACAACCTGAAGTAACACACTCTCCTCTATGCGCACTAGACACATTTCACACACTGCTGTGTGTACACAATCCCACAAAAGACTCAGCAATATATGTATGTTTACATGCTCATGCACTACAAATCTTCTTGCACTGTTCCCCAGCCAGCTGCTTGACTCACAATGTTTCTCTCTGCACATGTACAGTATTTATGTGAAGCATTCGTATAGTTTGTATAGTTTGTATTTGTTATCTTTTATTTTTAGTTTGTTTAGGGTAAACATTTATATATAGTATACTTATAGTCAAAATCTGTCAGTAGGTTAGTTGTGTATAGGTTTATAGTGTTTTACTTCATTGTTGTATGTCTGTATTTATGTAGCACCGTGGTCCTGTTAGGCACGACATTTCGTTCCACTGTATGTCCCCACATGTAGCGGAATGACAATAAAGCTCAACTTGACTTGACTTGAATAATTTGAAACCTCAGCTAACAAAGAAAATATACTATTTATATAAAAACAAACAAAAAGACAAAAGTCTTTCATATACAACATATTATATGTTATATACAGTATATTACAATATATATTTCATAAAAACAATTGACATTGTTTCTAAAATATCCAGTTATTATTCATATGAATTAACTGGAATTTCATCAAATTCAGAGCTTGTGAATCTGAATCAATCAATCATCGGGACATCTGTACCATTAATCAGAACTGTTGGTAACTGATAATTAAGTTAATTAAGCACTCTCTCTCTCTCTCTCTCTCTATACAGTGGGTACGGAAAGTATTCAGACCCCCTTAAATTTTTCACTCTTTGTTATATTGCAGCCATTTGCTAAAATCATTTAAATTCATTTTTTTTCCTCATTAATGTACACACAGCACCCCATATTGACAGAAAAACACAGAATTGTTGACATTTTTGCAGATTTATTAAAAAAGAAAAACTGAAATATCACATGGTCCTAAGTATTCAGACCCTTTGCTCAGTATTTAGTAGAAGCACCCTTTTGATTTAATACAGCCATGAGTCTTTTTGGGAAAGATGCAACAAGTTTATTTGGGGATCCTCTGCCATTCCTCCTTGCAGATCCTCTCCAGTTCTGTCAGGTTGGATGGTAAACGTTGGTGGACAGCCATTTTTAGGTCTCTCCAGAGATGCTCAATTGGGTTTAAGTCAGGGCTCTGGCTGGGCCATTCAAGAACAGTCACGGAGTTGTTGTGAAGTCACTCCTTCGTTATTTTAACTGTGTGCTTAGGGTCATTGTCTTGTTGGAAGGTAAACCTTCGGCCCATTCTGAGGTCCTGAGCACTCTGGAGAAGGTTTTCGTCCAGGATATCCCTGTACTTGGCCGCATTCATCTTTCCCTCGATTGCAACCAGTCGTCTTGTCCCTGCAGCTGAAAAACACCCCCACAGCATGATGCTTCACTGTTGGGACTGTATTGGACAGGTGATGAGCAGTGCCTGGTTTTCTCCACACATACCGCTTAGAATTAAGGCCAAAAAGTTCTATCTTGGTCTCATTAGACCAGAGAATCCTTCAGGTGTTTTTTAGCAAACTCCATGCGGGCTTTCATGTGTCTTGCACTGAGGAGAGGCTTCCGTCGGGCCACTCTGCCATAAAGCCCCGACTGGTGGAGGGCTGCAGTGATGGTTGACTTTCTACAACTTTCTCCCATCTCCCGAATGCATCTCTGGAGCTCAGCCACAGTGATCTTTGGGTTCTTCTTTACCTCTTTCACCAAGGCTCTTCTCCCCCGATAGCTCAGTTTGGCCGGACGGCCAGCTCTAGGAAGGGTTCTGGTCGTCCCAAACGTCTTCCATTTAAGGATTATGGAGGCCACTCTGCTCTTAGGAACCTTAAGTGCCGCAGAATTTTTTTTGTAACCTTGGCCAGATCTGTGCCTTGCCACAATTCTGTCTCTGAGCTCTTCAGGTAGTTCCTTTGACCTCATGATTCTCATTTGCTCTGACATGCACTGTGAGCTGTAAGGTCTTATATAGACAGGTGTGTGGCTTTCCTAATCAAGTCCAATCAGTATAATCAAACACAGCTGGACTCAAATGAAGGTGTAGAACCATCTCAAGGATGATCAGAAGAAATGGACAGCACCTGAGTTAAATATATGAGTGTCACAGCAAAGGGTCTGAATACTTAGGACCATGTGATATTTCAGTTTTTCTTTTTTAATAAATCTGCAAAAATGTCAACAATTCTGTGTTTTTCTGTCAATATGGGGTGCTGTGTGTACATTAATGAGGGAAAAAAATGAACTTAAATGATTTTAGCAAATGGCTGCAATATAACAAAGAGTGAAAAATTTAAGGGGGTCTGAATACTTTCCGTACCCACTGTATATATATATATATATATATATAGTGCCTTGCTGTTTTTTTATGTTGCTGTCTTATGTTAAACTGCTTTAAATTGTTTTTTTCCCCACATCAATCTACACTCCATACACCATAATGACAAAGCAAAAACAGAATTGTCACAACTTGGTCAATTAAAAAAAAAAAAAAATTAAGTACATGCATAAGTATTCATACCCTTAACTCAGTCGCTCAAGCACCTTTACAGCCTCAAGTATTTTGGGGTATGATGCGACAAGCTTTGCTCATCAGCATTTGGCAATTATCTGCCATTCTTCTCCTCATCTCTTCACCTCTCAAGCTCTGTCAGGTTGGATGGGGGCAGATCCACATTTTCATGTCTCTCCAGAAATATTTAATTGAGTTCAAGCCCACACTGTAAAAAGTGATGAGTTGACTTAACTTAAAAAAAATTGAGGAAACCCGTTGCCTTAAAATTATTAAGTAAATAATAATAAAATAAAATAAATCACTGCAGGCTGGACTTCCACAGAGTTGTCTACAAGCCACTCTTGCTGTGTGCTTAAGGTCCTTGTCCTGTTGGAAGGTGAACCTTCTGCCCAGTCTGAGGTTCTGAATGCTCTAGACTGGGTTTTCATTAAGGCTCTCAATATTTTGGAGCATTGACTCTGACGAGTCCTTTCAGTCCCTGCCGCTGAATAACAGCCCCACAGCATGAGGCTGATACCAGCACATTTTACTTTTGGGATGGTACTCTGCAGGTGATGAGCAGTTCCTGGTTTTCTTGAAAAAATTATACTTGGAATTGAGGTTCATCAGACCAGAGAATCTTGTTTCTCACAGTCTGAGGGTCCTTTAGGTGCTTTTTTCTAAATTCCAAGAGTGTTTTCATGTGTCTACACTGAAGAGAGGATTGAGTCTGGCCACACCGCAATAAAGCCCAGATCGGTGGAGTGTGCAGTGATGTTTGTCCTTCTGTAGATTTCTCCTATCTCCACATATGATCATGGAGCTCAACTAGAGTGAACATCAGGTTCTTCATCACCACTCTAACCAAAGCCCTTCTCCATTAATTGCTCAGTTTGGCCAGGAGGCCAGCTCTAGGAAGCACCCTGGTTGTTTCAAACTTCTTCTGTGAACCTTCAATGAAGCAGAATTTGACACTTCCAGTAATGTGGCTTGATGCAATCCTGTTTCTGAGTACTACAGGCAGTTTTGTTTTTACCTGAGGGCTTGGATTTTGCTCTGATATGCATTTTCAGCTGTTAGACCTTTTAAGACGTGTGCCACAGGTTAACTTCCCTCGAAGTGTAGTAACATCTACAAGCACTATGAATGCTCCTGAGCTAAATTTCCTACTGTACTAGATAAGGGTGTGAATATTTAAGCAATGATAATAAGCAATGATTATTAAGCAATAATTAAGCAATAATATTTTTAATACATTTGCAACCATGTTAAAAACCTGTTTTTTGCTTTGCCAGTATGGTGTATGGAGTGTAGATTAATGTGGACAAAAGTAATTTAAAGCAGTTTAACATAAGGCAGCAACATAACAAAACGTGCAAAAAAATTAAGGGGTATGAATACTTTCGCAAGGCACTGCATATATAGTCAGTCAAATCCTCCAATTATAATTATTTTATATTTGGGCCTAGGGTGCCAGTTTTGCCACAAATAGGTGCATGACATTCCTGTACTAGAACATAATGCAGTAAGCAAACACAGAATTGTACCCTTACATTGGAAGTACAGACTTTTCAAACAGAGTATTAAGTTCAACCACAATTATTTCTTTGTAACTGAGGAGGATGGATCATAATATTCAAATCCGTCTTTAACCTTTCATAGCAGGAGGATTAGAGAGGAAAGTCTCAATTTCGAACTATTTCCTCGCCCCCCCACTCGCCAGCAATAATAACGATCATTATCTCCATTGTGTGAAAAACGGATTATTATATCAGTGTATAAACCCAGGAACACCCCTACCATTATAAAGTTATTTCATTCTCCTCAGGACTGCTGTCTGAGAATGGCAGGGGTCCCTGGCAGTCAGCGAGGCCATCATGGGTGACTGCGCTCCTGATCCGCCATTGTCTGAGCAGCACAGTCTCTATTCCAGGAGTTCAATATACTTAAGCTGCACACTCTCTCACTCTTGATCTTAAATATTTGATCTGAGGAAAATGAAATCCAACAGTGCAGAAACGTATTCCTCATTCACATTAAGAGGGCTGCGTCCCTGGAGCGAGCTACAGCACACCATGCTGGAAGAAAAAGAAACTCAACCAGTATGTACGGTTTGGGATTTTAGTGAAAAAGAACAGTGTTCATTACTCTGCTAAAGATGTTGATGAATAGTTATCAGAGCATGTATGTAAAAGTATTTTAATAAAAGAAGAGAGAAAGAAGGAAAGAAAGAAAGAAATCAAAGAAAGATGGCCTAACTTTGACAAAAAGGATGAACTGAAGCGATTCTTCAATGAACACACTTCACTGGTGATTCATGTTATATACTGACATTTACTATATAAATGGGGAAAGTATAAAACCCTCTTAAGGGCAAGTGCAAGCACTTAAGTGCTTCATCTCACAAAACTGACTTCAAACTCTTTCAACAATCACACAACCTGAATAAACATCAACTTTTGTTCAGTAAACTTCAGTTATCTTGACCTTGTAAGGAAGGAACACTTATTTAAATTATAGCAATAGACCGTGAAAACGTAAAGCCAAGATTCAAAACAAAATTGCTGGAGAGTCTAAAGCCGCAAATGGCAATGGTCTTTATTTTTCTCTTATTTTTCTATTTCAAGAGTTTTAGAAACAGCGTAGTGCTCAAATTCATCTTGAACACAAACTAGAGTGCAACTTCCGTTTGATTTAGTTACTTTTGCCTTCAACTCTTTCATGTTTAATATTTCATAGCAAGGACACACTTCTGTGCTCCCCACACCCCTTGGTTTTCAAACCAGTGTGGTTATATTTCTTAAACATGTGCACTTCTTTAATTAAATCATATCTCGATTCAGTCCATCTCAGTCTTATTGACGGCAAGGTCATAAAACTATTAAGAAAAGTCGTCTGTAAAACTGTCGTGAGCAAGAGGTGGTTCAAGAGGTTAATTAAGTGCCGACTGCAGTTTCTTGGAATCCTTCCAACTGAGACAACCTGGAGGGAGAGCGGCATTCCTGCACAAAGATGTGCGTGCAGTTAAACACAACCACACAAGGGCACCATCACTATTTGTATAAATGAAAAAAGAACCTTATGTTTTCATAAATGTATTAAGCTGCACCACTGATAATATTGCAGAAAACCAATCATCCACTGAACAGCTTTTGTGCAAACAGAATCAGCCTATATACACAGGATCAGTGTGTGTATAATATAAAAAAAATAGTTTTTACATTTACATATTTTTTACATATTTATTTGCACACAAATAAGATTAAATTACATATGCAACCGCATTTTGCCATTTAGTCACTAAAGATTCCAGAGAACCAGCTCCTGAGTCCTAAGGTGAAACAAGTTGTGTCACTCCCACAGCCGGTTATCAGACCTCTGACAAATGGCTCATGATAAGGACATCAGATTTTTGTCTCTGATGGTTGCATTTTTCTCTTGTGAAAATTATAACACATTTTTTTCCTGTTCAGACAACTTGTTTTGATCTTTACACATGTCCCTCATCAACTCCACCACTTCAAGTTGAGGCATCTGATCAGAGGAAGATTAGACAAGAGATGGGAATGTGTATTGTGGCTACATTCAGAGAACCCAAAAGCACTGTTTCTCAGATTAGACAATACAGAGATTGCATTGTAGACAATGCTACTGCTTTCAGGTGTGTTGTGTTTTTTTTTCTTTTCTTTTCTTTTCTTTTGAATATGGGATTTCAATAGAGTAGGTCTGACTGACATCTGTTATCACCTTAAAGACCTAAAGAGGAGTAAATAAAAAGTAAACATTAACCAAAAATTCACCATTCAGGAAGAATAAAATATAAAGAATATCTGCAGGAAAATGTAGTAATGTATGGAGCTGGACTTCCCAAATTTTTTGCTCCCAAATTTTTATCAATTTTACTTGTAGTCCAGTGTATGAATAATTTTTGGGTATAATGTCACAGTTTACCTTATCAAAAATTATATCTGGTGACTGTGTATATATATATATATATATATATATATATATATATATATATATATATATATATATAAACATATTTTTCTGAAATATATTCATGCATGTGTATGTATTTATATATACATAATAAATATACACAGGACACATACATATATTATGCAAACAAAAACTTTTATTTTGGATGTGATTAATCATGATTAATCATTTGACAGCACTAATGCACACACACACACACACACACACACACACAGACAGACAGAGAGAGAGAGAAAGAGAGAGAGAGAAATTGTGAAATTTTCAAAATGTTATCCTCCTTAGTCATGGTTTTTCAATATACTATATCTGTGGACATTTAAACCTTGTGCACCACAAACGGACATGAGACACTTAAAAAAAGACAAGTACATTTATTACACATCAAATATCTTGGGATTCCAGGTTTAAATGTGCAGAGAAGTACATTGTCACTAAAAACAGGAGAGTGAGAAATTCACAATTTTCATTATTGGACGAACTGTCCCTTTAACACGTTTCTTGCAAAATGCAGAGTAAAATCTGATTTGAAGAGTGACGCATTCAGGTATAATGGCTTACGTGTTTGTCTCTGCTTTCTGCTCTCGCTGTTACCTTTGATACCAAAGATGTAGCACAACAAATACTACCGAAATGACTAGAAGTCTTTCAAAGCAGAGATCCCTTGAAAAGGCCCTGTTAGGGGTAGCTGGGGAAAGTTGAAGAGAGCAAACAAAGCCTTTGGCTGCATGGCCTGATAAACAGTAAAGAAGTATCCAGGGTAATGCATTATTCGCTCAGGGAATTAATCAATTTCCACACATGCCCTGGCCCTTGCAATTATACTGCACAAAAATGCTATCCATCACTTTCAAAGCCAAAGGGACAAATAGTGGTCAGAGCTGTAAGGGAGTGCTGTTTGAATGCAGGGACGCAAAAATTTCACTTATTGCTGCCCTGGCATTACCTATGCAGATCTTTATCAGTGGCCAGTGCCTCTATTGTGACCATTTTGCTGGCCTACAATAGCTTTCTGTACACCCAAGCTACTGGGAGATTGGCTAAAATTATACTCCCTTCATGCTTGGCTAGGTGGCAGTTTAGAAACAAGCTGCCTGTGGAAGCCAGGAGAAGATTGCTGATAATAGAAGCCTCACATCCTGTTGACCTTTCGTCTGCTTTTTCCTTCTCCTTCCTTTTTCTTCCCCTCTCCAACTGTTCTTCAATAGCTGTGACAGTGGAAAAAGGACAGATTGCTTGGGAGGGACATAAATCCTGTGCTCCCAAAACTCCCTGACGCTAATGTAAAAAGTTACATGTATCATCACCATAAACATGCAGATTTAATGAGCAAAAATGTGATACTTAAGTGCTTCATTATATATTTTCTTAGGAAATATTGAAATATGACTCTATAAGGGATTACTTTTTGGACTTCATTCGTGAAGAACAATAAAAATGGGCATTTGTCATATATAAACATAAGATCAAGTTACATCTGTGAATTTGAGGTAAAAAAAAATTAAAACATGTACATGTATTCTAATTTTCATACTTCATGCATGTAGTGAAAATAATCTGTTCACAGTGATGAACTGAACAAGACCTTGTGTACCATGAGAACCTGGATGATGTGGACTTAAAGGGATAGCTCACCCAAAAAATTAAAATTTGCTGTTAATTTACTCACCCTCAAGCCATCCAAGATGTAGATGACTTTTTCTTTAATAGAACCGTAAAGCTGAAAACTTAAAAAAACAAAAACTGCTGTTACATAAAATACAAGTCACTTTGAGAGTCAAAAACAAAATAAAATAAAAGTTTATGAGGCAACACAAAATTAATAGCTGTGGCTACTGACGATATATTGAGATCTTGTAAAGCAAAAAAAAATAAAAAAATTTGGTCTGTGCCAGAAACTTAACATTATTTACAACATTATTACATGTAATCCATAGCCTCAGGCAAGCGGTCTGGAGTGATGTCTGGTTCATGAATGAATGATTATTTTGAACTGGTTCTATATAGTGAATTGGATGAACCAGTTCACCTAATCAGACTGAACCATCTGAAACAGTTCACATCTCAAGCAGCATTGATCTACAAGTTACTCAATCAAAAGTCACTTTTGAACGTGTCTGACATTCACTCCGACTTGACCCAAGCCAAAATACCGGCGTATATGATTCTATGATGCCCGTTCTTGCCAACTCCTTCAGCACTTCAGTTATTCCAGCAGTACTCTGAACTGAGAAAACAGCTCGGACTCAGACCAAAGAACTATTGAGCTGCTGATACGAGCATGTGTGAACCGAGCATTTAAAGGGATAGTTTCAATTCTGTCATTAATTAGGCTACTCACCCTCATGTCATTGCAAACCCGTCGTTCCAAGACCTTTGTTCATCTTCGGAACACAAATTAAGATTTTGTTTTTATGAAATTTTATGAGTCAGAAAGCTCTCAGATTTCATCAAAAAATATCGTAATTTGTGTTCTGAAAATGAACGATGGTCTTACAGGCTTGGAACGACATGAGGGTGAGTAATTCATGACAGAATTTTCATTTTTGGGGGAACTATCCCTCTAAATAAAGGGGCAAAATTAAAGTGTTTATGGATTGTCATAGTTTATGTAAAAAGTTGAATTGATTAAGTAGTTCATTGACTAGTTTATACACTTTATATGCTTTAGGCATGCAAAACATCAGTGTTTCACATCATTATTGGGTGCTTTAAAAATATAATTGCATACACATTTTTTAAAGATCTATTTTTTAAGAACATATATTTTAAGACATTTAGTTTATATTTGCCCAAATCTAATGTTCACTTAATCTTTAAAACACTAATCATTTTATAATATTGTTAAATGTAATCTTAAATGTAAATGTTAAATGTAAGCAGATGTCAATATTAAATCATTCTTCATATGTTGTGATATTCTAAATTCACCTACAGAGAAACAGTAGTTCAAACAAATGTCAGACTTTAAAAAAAAAACATAGTCTTTAATTTAGAATATTAATCTAGAATTTTAATATCAGCCATTGAATTTCCTTCAACTGGAAAACAATTTTTTTTTTAACAAAAAATGTTCCATGTAAGACAGTACCACCCTATGAAAATCATACACTTCATACACTGCATGCTATGTACTCGGTCATCTAGTGTAGTACACAGTGTATAGTATGAGACACTGTGTGTGACAGATTCAACTTGAAAGCCAAAGCCTACAATGAAAAAAAAAAAAAAACTCAGTTTCCGTGGCAACAAGCCAGCAGCTGACAGAATCTGCTATGATGCTAACAAATGATATTTTTCCTTTCCCACTGAGCTCTTGTCTTTGCAAACACCTAATGCAGGCCAAAGGGGCACAGATTCAGCACAAGAAGTATGCCAAACAGAGTCAAGGTCATGGCTCTGTGAGGTCAACATCTCACTCAGGCTTTGACCTTGTCATCTTTACTCTGGCTTTAGCTCAGTGGCAGCAGTGTAAAACTGGCCAGTGGGCTGTACAGTCAGCATATTAAACACTAAGACAGCCCCACTGCTCCGCTCCTGTGTTACCAGCATACATCACCAGCAGGGCAAAGACAGAAACACAGTTTATCATTTAATAAGCTGGCCTGAGGAGACTACACATGCTTTACCTATAGAAACATGAACTATCAGATGGAGTCCAAAGTCCAAACTAACATGGAAACCTAAAGATAAGCAAGCAATGTGAACAGATTACAAGCGGGTTGCATTGCAATCATAGCCAGGGGCTTAGTTTCAACTACTCTTTTGTCTTTTATAGGATAGACAGATGTATAAAATCAATCAAATTAGTTAATAATTAGTGGTCCCACTTTATATTAGGTGGCCTTAACTACTATGTACTTACATTAAAAAATTGTGTTTATATTGTATTGCAAAACACTTTTGCTGCTATTGAGGTAGGATATGGGTAAGGTTAGGGACAGGTTTGGTGGTATGGGTAGGTTTAAGTGTGGTTTAAGGTGTAAGGGATGGGTCAACAGTGTAATTATGAATGTAATTACAGAAATTAATTACAGATGTAATGTGTTTTTTACAATATAAGTACAATGTAAAAAAAAAAATGTATGTACACAGTAAGTGCATTGTATCAAATGATTAATTTAAATGCCTATTTAGCCTAGTAAAGGTCACCTAACAAAGTGGGACCTAATGTTTATTATTTTTCCTGAATGAATGAATGAATGAATGAATGAATTGTATTCTTATCCAGAACAAATAAAAATAAATAAATAAATCCCAATTAGTTAACCTTTATTGTTTTATAAAATAAAATAAAATATTCCTAAATGGAATCTTCCTTAGGAACCCTTGAATTTACTTAAGTATAGTTTTGTCCTGTGTTGATATATTTCCTATTTAAACAGTTGATTTAGGCAGGATATATTCAAGACCTCGAATTACATTATTATTTTGAATAAAAATAAATGCTAAAAATATCAATAAATTTGTATAAATAACAATACTACATATAAACTTTGGGGAGAAAAACCTTGCAAAACTGAACTAAAAAAAAGCTTGGACTCAGACAGGAGAAAAGGGGAAAGCATCAGATGAGGTGGAACATGTTTCAGCCCTGCCTAAGAATGGCAGAAAATAAGACTTGTAAAGACTAAAAGTGATGAAGGAGATAGACAGCCCTCATGTGGGGCCAGCGTTTGCAGTGGATATGTATATCTGCTGATAAGGCTTTCAGTTCAGAAACTGTATTTACTGAGCCTTTTAGATACACATCTGCCACAGAGAAACAGCTCCGGCCTTCATTATTCTGTGTGAATCTTCCCTCATTTACCCAGGATGCCATCAGCTTTATTTCGCCTCCAAATACCCTCATCCACACATTGCACAGCTGTGTTTGGATGACAAATCAGACAAAGTTGCTGTTGATGTGGAAAATGGATGGTAACAAATGTCTGCCTTTGTTGGGTCTGGAGCAAGACCTCCCAGAGCCGAGAAAGCAGCTAAATTAAATATATAACTGCCATCATCAACATAGACGCAGCTGCTATTCTGAAGAAATGGATCAACATTTCAGATATTATGATGTGCATTTTGTGAACCAGGTAACTTTCAAGTAACTCTGTGCTAATGTATTTTGAAAGAAATAAAATTTTACCTAAACATGAATATCATTCTGATATCATTTTTTTTTTTTTACCATACTTGTCAATGACAAAATAAAATAAAATAAAATAATTTCTAACTGGTCAATAAACTACTGTAGTTTGCTTTATTTTTATTTTTTAACAAATATTATACACACAAAAGAAGCTAAAAGAACAAATTCTACAAAAATATAATCGTGATTTTAAGTTTGATGCAATGTTTTTCCACATGGAGGTCCAACAAAGAAACTTTGATTCCACAGTGAGGGTTTGATATTTTTGACATTAGGATTTAAACCATGAAGTAGTTCAAAAAAAGGAAGCATTATTTTCACTAATTTAATGCTTGACAGATGTAAATTTGGACACTGGTGGTCCAATGCTTTACACACAGTGCTTGAAAGGAAACTATAGAACAGAAAACAGCAACAATGTATGAAGGCATCTTCTTCCCTCATGTGAAGAAAAAACAGCAAGGAAACACACACCGGTTTTCTTCTTTTGACACTGAAATGCACAGACATTACACAAGGCATACCAATACGGATTAGAGAAAGGACGAGATTAGAGCTCATCAAAGCTGACTGGAAAGGCTCAGACATTCAGGGTAGACTTACGGCAACAAGACACATTTCATTTAGCTCTATTATTTGTTCTCTGATCAGTTTTCTGTTTCAGGCAACATGGGTGAAAGCACCGCACTTCAAAAGGCAATTACTGCGCTAGGAACAAATGTGTAGCTGCTAACTTAGACACATTTGCAATACCCAGCTATAGCTTTGTAAATAATGCTATTAATCCAAAAGCCCCCGTTGCTTTTAGCAATTCCTTTGATTATTTGGTTAATATTGGGCGACACATTTTTCATATAATGTACAGACAATTTAGGCAAAACCGTGACACATAAACAACTTGGTTTAAATTCTCTATTAAAGTGGGGGATGTATTGGTTGGAGTTGTGGCCTAATGTTAGCAGGTCAATGACATTGATTTTTTTGTTTAGATCTACAAAAACACATAAACATGGAAATCAACTTGAAACACCTCTATGATGAACATGTTGATTTTTTTTTCTTATAATTTTGAGGGCGTAAAGTAAAAAAAAGTCTGGGTGGTATACCTGACCTGATATCATAGTGATGAAAAATGTCTCATTAAAAACATTTTTTAAATAATTATTGTACATTTAAAAAAATTAATAACAATTTGAGGAGTCTCTATGATAACATATCCTGTATAATATCATTTCCTATACAATATAATTTCCTATATAGGTCTAATAATAATAATAATAATAAACTGGGTTCAGCCTGTTGGGTCATTTTATTGGGTTATTTTTAATATTTTTACCCAGGTGCTGGGTAGTTTTTCTGCGCTCTAAAAAAATGCAGCATATGTTCTGTCCAATATTTACCAGCACTAGGTTGCCAAATAATCCAGAAATGGTTGTTTTTAACCCAGAATTTTTTAGAGTGTAATAGTAGTAGTAGTAGTAGTAGTAATAATAATAATAATAATAATAATAATAAAAATTCTTTAACCTGAAAAATACATTTTGTAAGTAATCAAAATAAATTCTTACAAATTATTTATTTATTTATTTACTGATTGATTGATTGGATGATTGATTGATAAACAACAGGGCATTTTTGTTTAAATTCAATTTATACTTTATTTGAAAAAGCTAAAAGACAGTTTTCCAAAACCATGTAAGAACTTGACATATGCCTTTTGAAGAAGTTTTGCGTTTGTTTATTTATTTATTCTCTAATCTTGAATAGGCACTATTTGTTTTTTACCTTTATAGCAGATGCACACTTTGAGCTGTGGTGCTCATACGAGCGGCATGGGTTCAGGTCTGTTTTCTTTCTCTGTCGATACTTTCCTCAGAATAAAAAGTAAAAAGGCCAAGAATAAAATGCAGGGTGACTTATTAAGCTTTTGTGCCTTACAAAAAATTATAATAATAACATAAATCAAATGCATACAGCTTTTTGTGCAGATGAAATTTTAGTTTTATATCTAGTCAAGGACATGCAGGTCTGAGTTCTTCAATCATCCAGAAATGTTATAATATTCTCTCTCTCTCTCTTTTGTAATTACAATACCTGTTCAAATAATATTTTGTTTAATTAATTTTGCAAATACAAACAAATCATGTCAAGAAAACCATACCAGTTTCGACTGCTCGAATACCAGGTCTGAAAACGCCTAGGACATCAAACTGTCATTTTCAGTAGTTAATACATCTGAAGCTTTAACATCCCAATAATTCCAACTTGGCTCCACTGAGAACAACCTTGAAAATCCCAGTAGGATCCAATATAAACAGGACATTTTCTATTGGCCTGTGCACTGCTCAAAAGCCCAGGGCACGAGTCAAGTCAGTCAAGTATTTGCACTATTCACTGACATGTTCTATTTCAAATTGAAGTCATTCTCACAGTGAATAGCCCATTTTAGAGTCTCAAAGCAATATAAAAGAACGGGATCGGGGTTAACTTTAAGCAAAACCACACTTCACCTACAAACCACATGTCTATCGCGGCATTCAGCTTTGGAGTCCATTCTTTCGGGCAAAATGCACGTTGATCTTTGCAGCAGTGTGCTCTATGGCTGTACTGTGTGTTTGACCCCGTGTAAGGACTCGCTGCAGTTCTGCGTGTAATGAGAGAGTGTTGGAGATGAGTAGGAACAGGGCAAAACGGCAAGGCTAACGCTCTCTCTGTGAGGCGCCTGCAGACAGCAGAGCTCCCCCACCGGGCTAATTACAGAGCTACTGATTTCCCACTGTGAGGACATGGCCTTTTGGACCTCCATAAAAGTAGCAAAGCAGTAATCAAAACTGCTGTATCTCTCTCTCTGGCTCCCGCAGACGTGGAATAAACAGCACACATCTCTGGTGCACAAATGTAACAGACACACATGAGATACGGTTGGTTTTGACCGGTAACAAACTGACTGTAGTGGAGACCAGGGGTGACTGTTACACAGATTTGCTTGATCCACAAAAAGAGACATGCAAATACTGCAGATTCACTCTCTGACATCGGGAGGCACTTTTAAAAAAGCAGTTATATGGTTATTCCAGGAGAAAAAGCACTATGTAACTTTAGGTTTCTGACTCACTGAGAGGACAGGAAGTCAAATTGTATTTACATGTTTTCAAAGAGCCATTCAGATACACTATGGGGTTTATCAAGTAACACCATATACAGAGAAAAGAGACAAGAGAGTAGGTTCCGGATTCTTTGCTGTTCAGTCTCTTAGCTAAATCTTTTCTGTTTGTCAGATTTGTTCGCAGTGTAATTATTAGCATTCTTCAAAATAGCTTCTTTTAGATTCCACAGAACCAGAGTCATAGATGTAAGGGTGAGTAAATTCTGAAAGTTTTCATTTTTGGGTGAACTATTGCTTTAGTTCAAGTTCAAGTTCATTTTATTTGTATAGCACATTTACAACAGCCACTCGGCTGACCAAAGTGCTTTACAGGAGAGAAAATTTATAAAAACATACACAGAAAACAAGCCAGATAAAAAGAACAACCCATTTTGAAATTACAGTAAACAGTAATCAATACACTATGGAAAACAAATCGTTTTTTAGCAGGGACTTAAAAAGAGACAGGGAAGGGGCCATTCTAATCTCTAAAGGCAGGGTATTCCAAAGACGTGGCCCTGCCACCGCAAATGCACGCTCCCCTCTACGCTTAAGTCTAACATGTGGAACTACCAACAGAGCCTGGTCGCAAGATCGTAGGCTTCTAGATGGAGTGTATACAGTGGGTACGGAAAGTATTCAGACCCCCTTAAATTTTTCACTCTTTGTTATATTGCAGCCATTTGCTAAAATCATTTAAGTTCATTTTTTTTCCTCATTAATGTACACACAGCACCCCATATTGACAGAAAAACACAGAATTGTTGACATTTTTGCAGATTTATTAAAAAAGAAAAACTGAAATTTCACATGGTCCTAAGTATTCAGACCCTTTGCTCAGTATTTAGTAGAAGCACCCTTTTGATTTAATACAGCCATGAGTCTTTTTGGGAAAGATGCAACAAGTTTTTCACACCTGGATTTGGGGATCCTCTGCCATTTCTCCTTGCAGATCCTCTCCAGTTCTGTCAGGTTGGATGGTAAACGTTGGTGGACAACCATTTTTAGGTCTCTCCAGAGATGCTCAATTGGGTTTAAGTCGGGGCTCTGGCTGGGCCATTCAAGAACAGTCACGGAGTTGTTGTGAAGCCACTCCTTCGTTATTTTAGCTGTGTGCTTAGGGTCATTGTCTTGTTGGAAGGTAAACCTTCGGCCCAGTCTGAGGTCCTGAGCACTCTGGAGAAGGTTTTCGTCCAGGATATCCCTGTACTTGGCCGCATTCATCTTTCCCTCGATTGCAACCAGTCGTCCTGTCCCTGCAGCTGAAAAACACCCCCACAGCATGATGCTGCCACCACCATGCTTCACTGTAGGGACTGTATTGGACAGGTGATGAGCAGTGCCTGGTTTTCTCCACACATACCGCTTAGAATTAAGGCCAAAAAGTTCTATCTTGGTCTCATCAGACCAGAGAATCCTTCAGGTGTTTTTTAGCAAACTCCATGCGGGCTTTCATGTGTCTTGCACTGAGGAGAGGCTTCCGTCGGGCCACTCTGCCATAAAGCCCCGACTGGTGGAGGGCTGCAGTGATGGTTGACTTTCTACAACTTTCTCCCATCTCCCGAATGCATCTCTGGAGCTCAGCCACAGTGATCTTTGAGTTCTTCTTTACCTCTCTCACCAAGGCTCTTCTCCCCCGATAGCTCAGTTTGGCCGGACGGCCAGCTCTAGGAAGGGTTCTGGTCGTCCCAAACGTCTTCCATTTAAGGATTATGGAGGCCACTGTGCTCTTAGGAACCTTAAGTGCAGCAGAAATTTTTTTGTAACCTTGGCCAGATCTGTGCCTTGCCACAATTCTGTCTCTGAGCTCTTCAGGCAGTTCCTTTGACCTCATGATTCTCATTTGCTCTGACATGCACTGTGAGCTGTAAGGTCTTATATAGACAGGTGTGTGGCTTTCCTAATCAAGTCCAATCAGTATAATCAAACACAGCTGGACTCAAATGAAGGTGTAGAACCATCTCAAGGATGATCAGAAGAAATGGACAGCACCTGAGTTAAATATATGAGTGTCACAGCAAAGGGTCTGAATACTTAGGACCATGTGATATTTCAGTTTTTCTTTTTTAATAAATCTGCAAAAATGTCAACAATTCTGTGTTTTTCTGTCAATATGGGGTGCTGTGTGTACATTAATGAGGAAAAAAATGAACTTAAATGATTTTAGCAAATGGCTGCAATATAACAAAGATTGAAAACTTTAAGGGGGTCTGAATACTTTCCGTACCCACTGTAAATGAAGGAGTTCAGAGAGGTAGACAGGAGCTAGGTTATGTAAAGATTTAAACACAAAGAGTAGAATTTTGAAGTCTATTCTCTGACTTCAAAATAATCTATTTCTATTAAGGCCTTCTGTATTCTTCAGATTTCTATTAATCTATTAATCTATCTTTCAGCTTTCTATTAATCTATTAAGGCCTTCTGTGTTATTTTGGGCAGATACAATTCTCTTTCAGTTGCTGTAAAGCTGTAAGTTTTAAGCCTGTGTAGGTTACAATAGTAGCTAGAAGGTAAAACTTACTCATGTGTTTTCATTTAAAATTTGACACTGTAAAATTGTAGCAATTTTTTTAATGAAATTTGCTACAGCAAAATAAATAAAATATGTACAAGTAATGTTTTATTAGTGAACCTAACTAACCATAAATGCTGAAAAATAAGATTTACCTTGACATACAGTCAAACCAAAATGTATTCAGACACCTTCAACATTTCTCACATTATCACAGTTTATTCACTATAGTTTAGAAAATGGTAATACCATTATGACAAGAACTCAGAGTTAAACTGTGTCAGAACAAATTCATCTTGATAATGTCAGATAACTTTGATGGAAAGCTATGTAATGAATTAGGTTGAATAGCTGTCAGTTGTTAAATTTATGTACACAATTAGATTATACCAATTTAGGTCAACCAATTACCAAGCACTGCTTAATTTTGTTCACTCTGTGGTGAAAGGTCACAAAGCATGGTCAGGTCAAAGTGTCTGAATAATTATTTATATTTATCAGTTTTACTGGTAGTCTACTGTATGAAGAATCATTGGGTATAATATGTCACCGTTTACTTTATTTTGATATCCTCACTTACATGAATGAACTATAGTGTCCTGCACCCACTAGTAAAATAATTTCAGAAATGATGTCTGATGTCTGAATATTTTTGGGTTTGACTGTAAATTGTATATAATGTTTTTGTTTTTTACCATGGTGGTGGTGGTGTATATAGAAACACTATGCTTTGTCTACGCCTGTTTATTAGCTGTAATTGATGGAAAAGCTAGCTAGCTAACTTTAAAGAGACAGTTCACCCAAAAATGAAAATTCTGTACTCAACCTCTTGCTGTTCCAGTCCCATGCGGCTTTTTCTTCTTTATAACATAGTAGATATTTTGAGAAATGTCTCACTGTATTTGTCCATACATTAGAAATCAAAATCAAGAACTGTTACCAACATTCTTCAAAATAGCCTCTTTTGTGTTCCACAAAACTACATTTTGAACTACATTACAGTGAGTAAATAACAATATTCATTTTTGGATGTATCCCCATAAGTCATCATGTAATCTTCTATTGCACTTTATTATTATAGTAATGATTATCAGTATAATGATAAGTAGAAGTCAGATTTAAGTAATTAAGATGAGATGATCTATTCAAACTGTCAGTTAATGTAATGTGCATTTATGAACTATAACACGTACAAGTCCAAAATAACATTGTCACCATACTTCAAATCACAATTGTCCATTTTTAACCATAAATAAGATTTTTATTTCAGAGGTACGTTCTGCACAATAACACATTTTGTCTGTTCTTCAAAGCTATTAAAATGCAAACCGAATAATGTGAGTTCAATGCTGCTTTGTCGCAGTCTTACAAGTGACCTCAATTAGTGTTCCAAATGGATGATCTCTAACAATAGAACTTCTTGTATGCAACATCATTCTTGAAGTTTGCCTTAAGATCACTGATTTTAAAAAGACGGTTACTTGTAGCAAACTTGTATAGCTACATCGTTAAGAGTAATTCACAGTGTATTCAACTACTACACTGACTATACTATTGCAACTACTGAATGAACAAAACAAAAACATTTTTATCAACATTCAGATTGAATAGGACAGAGTTTGTTTGCCTTTTATCACCGAACAGCTCACATTCCACTAAATGCCCTTTCTGCACATCTACGAGTCGTCTCATCCCTATGAGGTCACTAAGGAAGCTCCCGCCAGTGTGCCGGATCCAGTCGGAGCGTTGGCTATTGACATATTTCCTTCAAGAACACAGGGCCAGGGCAAAGTAAACATCGGCCTGCAAGGCATGCGCTCGCACTGATGCTCAGATGGGCTGATTTCTCATATCAGATTTCCCCAACATATTTCTGTGGCTGCCTAGACTAAGCAGGAGTCCACGTTAGGAACAGATAACGAGTGTCTTTCACACAGCACCGACACGTACCGGGGCGCTTATCTCTGCACCTCCTCACATGCCAGTGCAACCAGGACAGGGAGGAGATTGTTACATTTGGTGATTTGTTTTTACTTCTCGAAGCAGATAAAAATGCGCATAACTCTATGGAATCCTGGTAGAACGCGTGTCCAGCTCTGAATGTACATATGCTACTAACACAAGAAAATAAAAACTTAAAGGGCCAGTTCAACCAAAATTTCTATAATTGTTTACTTTTTTCAAAACTTTAACTTACTTTCTTCTGCTGCACACAAAAGAAGAAATTTAAAAGAATTTTAATAAACAGTTTATTGGTTATCATTGACCAACTATACACACACACACACACACATATATATATATATATATATATACAGGTGCTGGTCATATAATTAGAATAAAATCAAAAAGTTGATTTATTTCACTAATTGCATTCAAAAAGTGAAACTTGTATAATGTATACATTCATTCCACACAGACTGATATATTGCAAGTGTTTATTTCTTTTAATTTTGATGATTATAACTGACAACTAATGAAAACCCCAAATTCAGTATCTCAGAAAATTAGAATGTTACTTAAGACCAATACAAAGAAAGGATTTTTAGAAATCTTGGTCAACTGAAAAGTATGAACATGAAAAGTATGAGCATGTACAGCACTCAATACTTAGTTGGGGCTCCTTTTGCCTGAATTACTGCAGCAATGCAGCGTGGCATGGAGTCGATCAGTCTGTGGCACTGCTCAGGTGTTATGAGAGCCCAGGTTGCTCTGATAGTGGCCTTCAGCTCTTCTGCATTGTTGGGTCTGGCATATCGCATCTTCCTCTTCACAATACCCCATAGATTTTCTATGGGGTTAAGGTCAGGCGAGTTTGCTGGCCAATTAAGAACAGGGATACCATGGTCCTTAAACCAGGTACTGGTAGTTTTTGGCACTGTGTGCAGGTGCAAAGTCCTGTTGGAAAATGAAATCTGCATCTCCATAAAGTTGGTCAGCAGCAGGAAGCATGAAGTGCTCTAAAACTTTCTGGTATATGGCTGTGTTGACCTTGGACCTCAGAAAACACAGTGGACCAACACCAGCAGATGACATTGCACCCCAAACCATCACTGACTGTGGAAACTTTACACTGGACCTCAAGCAACGTGGATTCTGTGCCTCTCCTCTCTTCCTCCAGACTCTGGGACCCTGATTTCCAAAGGAAATGCAAAATTTACTTTCATCAGAGAACATTACTTTGGACCACTCAGCAGCAGTCCAGTCCTTTTTGTCTTTAGCCCAGGCGAGACGCTTCTGACGCTGTCTGTTGTTCGAGAGTGGCTTGACATGGACCCTGAAACCCATGTCTTGCATACGTCTGTGCGTAGTGGTTCTTGAAGCACTGACTCCAGCTGCAGTCCACTCTTTGTGAATCTCCCCCACATTTTTGAATGGGTTTTGTTTCACAATCCTCTCCAGGGTGCGGTTATCCCTATTGCTTGTACACTTTTTTTTCTACCACATCTTTTCCTTCCCTTCGCCTCTCTATTAATGTGCTTGGACACAGAGCTCTGTGAACAGCCAGCCTCTTTAGCAATGACCTTTTGTGTCTTGCCCTCCTTGTGCAAGGTGTCAATGGTCGTCTTTTGGACAACTGTCAAGTCAGCAGTCTTCCCCATGATTGTGTAGCCTACAGAACTAGACTGAGAGACCATTTAAAGGCCTTTGCAGGTGTTTTGAGTTAATTAGCTGATTAGAGTGTGGCACCAGGTGTCTTCAATATTGAACCTTTTCACAATATTCTAATTTTCTGAGATACTGAATTTGGAGTTTTCATTAGTTGCCACTTATAATCATCAAAATTAAAAGAAATAAACACTTGAAATATATCAGTCTGTGTGGAATGAATGTATACATTATACAAGTTTCCCTTTTTGAATGGAATTAGTGAAATAAATCAACTTTTTGATGATATTCTAATTATATGACCAGCACCTGTATATATATATATATATATATATATATATATATATATATATATATATATATATATATATATATTTTTTTTTTTTTTATTTTTTTATTTTTTTTTTTTATTTACTTTTTCTAAAAAAAAGTGCAGGATTTACTTATGAGTAAAGCTAGTAATTTTCCCAAATAATCACAAGGAAAAGTATTTTCTTGTGAAACAAAAAAATTAACAATTTTTTTAAGTATACAGAAGAAAGAAAGGTTTGAAACAACAGGAGGGTAAACTATGCCTTTAAATGTGAAAGCTTTTTTTTTTCAAAACTTTTTTGGGACAAAATGTTCAAAAAATTTATTAAAATATAATTCTTACCCCTGAAAAAGAATGAAGATTTTTTTTAATACAGTAGAAGAAAATATTAGAAACACCTTCAAATGAACAAAAGGATACAATTCTTCCACATCATTTACAACCATTACTGACAGAGCTCATGTAGAACTCTGCGCTTGATCTCCAGAGACATCTGTTTTGCCCCCTAAGACCCGACATCCCGTCATCCGCATCGACTGAACCTCCCTTTCATTCCCTCATCCGTAATGACAGCAATTAAAATATAAGGTAAACTTTTCAGCAGCCTTTCATGGTACTGAAAGGCATTGTGTTGCAAATGTGAAGTAATGTATTCATCCCTAGGTAAACAGCCCTGCCATGTCCCTTCTGCAGAACAGAGGAGAACAAAATGAAAGTGATAATTTCTCCCCCTCTGAGAATTCGCCTCTTTAATTCTGACAGTAAACTCATGGCTGTTACGGGGTGTTAAGTAGGATTTAAAACTTGTCAGACAAGACATGTTTGAAATTGCTTTAAATAAGAGTACTGTGTTGCTGTCAACCAGAGGCTTAGAGGAACATACTCTCACAATTGAGGCACTCATCTAAGCTCAAAGAACCATGCCCCTGCTCTGCTTCTTCTCCTTCCTGCCTGCGTCCTGCCTCCTAACACTGTGATCCAGCCCCTCCTGGTGGTGACATGTGCAGTGACACAGACGTATTACTGACTATCCAGTCCGATGGCCACCCAAAACACCTCAAATCTGGCTGATCGTTGAGGACCATGGAGAAAATCTGTTGCGTCGAATACAAAACACTCATATTCTAAACACTGCATGCCTGTTCAATGCAAATAAAAAGGCACAAGGTGCATGGGCTAGGAGATCTGAAATATAAATAATGATTCTGGAATTAAGATTTATTCATCTCATATTCATGCATTTTAGATTAATTCTATACACTGACAAAAAAAAAACACAAATCTGTGGAGATAAAACATGACTAAGCGTGTGTCCTTGATTCAGATGCTAGAGAAGCAAATGTGTTATTTTACCAACATTACCTTCGTATTAAGTCATTCCAGTAATAAAAAAGAAAACATGTAAATCATATCAGCAAATAACACTGATATGTATGCCAAAGGACTGGATGTTGTAAAATCTGCGATCAGGGCCTGACACTGGAGCATTAATTAATGAGCACATTACTGTAGCAATTAGCCCATCGTAATTAGAAATGAGGGTACATCCAAATATTTCTGTCTTTGTATTTATTAAAAATGACTGGTAAACAATATCTGACATTTTTAGATAATTAAGCCGGGTAAAAAGAGGTCTCGAGTCATCAGGGCAAATACACACAGTTTAGTCTTGAGTGAGTCTTCTTCGCATTACAGTGGTTCTCAATGTGAAATGCTACTATTATGAAGCAAGGTTACACAGATCAATAATGTATAACAGTGTCCATGATTAAGAAAAGGAAACGATCTTTGTGCTCTTTGTATCATTTTGGTTTCATATGCTTTTGAAAAACTTTCAAACCATTTTCAACAAGTGTAAATTGAATGACTCTAAAAACCCTCAAGTATACAGAAATAATATTTTTAGGAAAAAAGGATTTGAAATATTTTTTCCAAGGTAACTTTTTTTTTTACAAATATTATTAATGAATAATTCAGAGTGCTGGGGGAGTTGCACCACATGACAACCTGAAATAAACCAACCTGATGATAAGCCAAACTGTCTGATATTTTATGAGAATTATTGACATTGACACACAGACATGAGGGTCTGCTGGGGTCTTTTATATCACTTCCTTTTTTCCTGCAACTGTATGTTGGTTGCACCACATGACGTTGGTGTAAAAAATAAGTGTAAAGAGCTAAATTGTTTTTTCTTAGAAATATTAATGAAAGATTCCTTCTGTCTCCATCTTCTACTTTGCTTTTCAATTCTCTGTCCTGTTCAAAAAAGCCAAAAGCACATCTTTAAAAAAGTAGATTACTAAATGTCATTCATTAATGAGGCCTTTTTTCTATTATGAAAATTAAATTCAATTATTAAAATAACTTGTGTATTTGTGAATTGTGTTTTTAATGATTTTAAGTCGAAGCCACTTTCACAAGCTCTTTCATCACTTATGAAATCACTTGCAATGAATGCTATTATGGAATATACTAACCAACACATTCAAGCATACTACTGAGCCTCGGTTTATTAACATAGCATTGCAAACTCTGTATTTGTCTTTTTGTTACACAGCTTGCTATCTTACACATTATATTTTGCCTGAGACAGAATACAAAAGGCCAAGCACTTTTTGAGTATAACGCAGAGGGAGGAAAAATCCTGGTAGTCACGTCAGTCATCATTCACTGTCCGAGGCACTCAATGGACAACCAAGCACATTTACTGCTGGTTCTTCAGCATGTTGCCAGGTTTTTGGGAAGTAAAAAAGGGAAAAATGGCAGACAAAACACGGGTGAGTGCAGAGCTTGAGTACGACGTTAAGAACTAACCCTCTGAAGCACCTTGTCCACGATCTGGCAACCACTCTCGGCGTGGCGAGTCTTTATCGTACAAAGGGATTAGATCGCCCAGTCTAAGAGCCTCCAAGTTATTAGCACCTTCTTATACAAAGTATAACAGCAATCCTAAAGACATTGATTGCAGGGAACAGTTCAAATATGATTTCCTTATAGCTATTAATATGTATGCCTTAAATAGAAGCACACCGCTAAGCAGCTTATGATATTATGAAAAGAATGTTCCCTCAGGGACATAATATGCCAACAGTGACAGTAAGGAGAGATTCGTATTTACCCAGATTGGCTGTACTTACGTCAAGCATTCTCCGAGCTTGTGGGAGGGAACACGGGGCAGTGGCAACAGCTCGGTTTCGATAAGCACTTACCGTGAATAAAAGACAAGCATGAAAGTGAGGTTTAGCCTCTTTAAAGATTCCTCACCAAATGTAGAGGCAGATAGGGCAGGTGCCTTTGGTTCCGGACGTGATTAGCCGTCTGTGGCTCACTGTTCCTGCAGAAACGAGACATTGCAGAGACATTGTCCAAGCTTGTCCAGGTGGGGGACCTGTCATCCCAAACCAGGGCTTAACAGAGCGCCGCTTCGAGCAAGAGATTAGGACCCGAGAATTTAGATTCTTCTCTTTTTTTTTTCCAAATGCGTGCTTAATCCAAAGAGCCGTTTTTTTTCCTCGTTCCTTTTCTCTCGGTTGCTCTCTCTCTGACATTCTAGACTCACTTCATGTCATTCTGTTTTAATAATTTCTTTGCTTTATTTTTATCTCCCAATGTTATTCAGATTTCTCTTTTTTCCAGATGAGCCGGGTTTGATTTGTTCTTCATTATGCAGTTTTTCAAGGATAAAAAGAGAGGATTTCGTTGGGTTTTTCTTGGGATTGATTGGCACGGCTGTGGTCTTGCCGGATAAATACACAACAGTAGATCTGCCGTAGAATGAGCAAGATACTATTGCTGAGCCACACAAATTTCCCAGACACATTCTGAACCTCTATAACAACACTCCAGTTACTAAAATATAGCACCTCTACACTCGTGTTGATGTTACCGTTGAAAATGACTAAAGCACTACAACGAATTGCTCTGCTATTGAGGCTGTTGGCCTCGAGTATGAACTCTGACTACAACTCATTCATATCTTTAAAAGCACAACTTTAGTCTTACAACTGCAGTATAGTTCAACAAAATGCATTTTTTTCCCAATGCATTCCCCACACATTGGACCAAGGGCTTTTAAACTTTTTGATGCCAAGGACCTCGGTTACAATGATTTTTTGCATCCCAACTTTCGCATCCCAAAAACGTCGCAAATATGGAAATATTATGGAATATTTGGATTTGTGCGGAATGAGAGAGGTAGGATACACGAGCACAAAGCTCCATTTCGCAAACAGTTGAGTGCACAAGCCTTTAAAGTGTACTCGTTTGTCAGTCTATGTGAGAGACGCATTCAGAATCATCACATGGTCACTGTCTAGGGGGCTTTGTTTTCAAGCGCGCAACTCACGGCATTCGCTGTTCTTCTGCTAGCGGTTAAACAGTGTTGCATTGCTGCAGCGCCCCCTTCTGGATTGGGGGTGAACTGCCTGTATTCGTCGTAACGCCTCATGCACCGAACCGAGAGGTCCGTACCGTGACAGTTCGATACGAATACACGTACTGTGCCACCCCTAATATATATATATATATATATATATATATATAATATTAGGGCTGTCATCGTTAACGCACGCGATTAATTCAAAACCCTTAAAGCGTTAAAATAATTTAACGCAATTAACGAAAAAATACTGAAACAAATTCTATTCTAAACCTTTTTTCCCGATTTCGCTTCTCTGTTTGCAATCAGATCATTTTAAGCCGCTAAACTCCGGGAAAGTCTAAAACAGGGCTAATGTAAAGAAAACCAGGCTGATTACATAAGAGATGGCGGAGAGAATAGATACTCACGTAGCGTTTTCGGTGAATTATTAATTCCAGTGTGTTTTGCTTTAAAACACAAGCTCTTCTTGTTGGAGAGGGAGTAAAATCTTTTTGACCTGCACTCGACCTGTCACCGTTATATGCGCATGGCACTCGACCCGGCACGACCATACGCGAAACAGAACATTTATTATTCAGAGCATTTATATATAGCCGTAATGAGTCCCTTGACCGGCTTACGCCCTATTCACATGGGGCGTCGACGTCAACTCTTTATGGAGGGTGTGTCTGAAGCTTGGTGCTGACGCGACCATCAAAGTGACAACGGCCAATCACATTACTTTTCTGGTGTTGCCAGAACGGGATTGGCTAGCGTCTGCGCTAGGGTATTTGCATAAAGTGATCTGATTGGCTGATGCCTGCGTTGGCGCTTGAAAAGTTTTCAACTTCTGCCGTGAGCAACGCCAGTGAGGTATCTATTATATTTCAAACGGTACGATATCATAATTTTGCTCATTTCGGTATTTCATACGCTGCTGTTCCGAGCAATGCTTCCCAATTTGCTGCGAACCCGGTAAACCTGACAGCAGAACAATGTGATGGATCAAACAGATTAAACTCTTATCAACGCACCCGAAATTAATAAAGAGAACAGTAGAAGTGAAATATGGCATTACTTTTCATACAAAACAGATGATAAAGGTGAACGAACTGACCACAGGAGGTAAAACATCAAATCTTATCCGAGTCTGAAATCTGAAAACAATCTGAGGGAGAGGGAGAGAAATAATAACGTGATTTTGAATATTACTTTGACTGTTAGAATAACACTTTAAAGAAACATTTGTTGTAATTCATTAACAGCATTACAGAACTTATTAATGTAGGTCAATAATTATTTATAAATGATAAATGTAGGCTACTAATACATGTTTATTATGTTAACATTACTTTATGCATTAAACACATACCTAACATTAACCCAGATGAATAAATACTGTATATGATGATCATTCACTTTGTTTACTTTTTTTTCTTTCAGTTCACTTATTTTTTTAGGCTGGTTATTTGTCACCTATGGTATCGATTTAGTATCGATACCGAGGTATTACATTCTGGTATCGTACCGAAGCCAAAATTATGGTATCGAGCCATCCCTAGGCGACGGACCCACAATTCAGTTTGGCAACGCTTGACGTCACTCCATTCAAAGCAAACGAGAGGCGTTGATGCCAATGCCCCATGTGAATGGGGCATTATACAGCTGTGACGGGTCGCGAGGCGAGCGTGTTTAACCGTGAGGAGTCCAGTGGCAGACGCCTATAGTCACGTTGAGTCCGGTGACAGGCGCATATAGCGGTGGTAGCTGCCTCTAAACGGTGACAGGTCGAGAGGCAGGTCGAGTTCCATGCACGTATGGCTGTGCTGGGTCGAGTGCCATGCACATATAACGGTGACATGTCGAGTGGCAGCTGCCGGTGGCACGGAACGATTTTACTCTTGTTGTTCTGAAGAGTGCGAGAGCTCACTCACGCGTTGCGCAGTGTGAAATACAGACTGAACGTAACGTCAAAACATCCCACCATTGTATGATATGCAAACTACGTTTACTCTGCTGGATAAAGCAAACCAGCTTCTTTTGATGTTTGAGGATTGCAATCAAGGTAAAGATGACTGCGGTGACGTACAGGAGTCGTAAGCACGAATAGTCTGATACACCGTGTTTGAGCGCTCTTGACGCACAGATCATACAGTATGTTGTATTCATGCACAGACACATTTCAGTACATAATGTTTTGATTTGCCTTGTGTATGTTGCTGTGTTTAGTCAGTGTGCACAAATGTATCAATTATATGAACTTCTTTGGTGTGCTTTTGGAGTCTCCCAAGTGTCCTTTTCTTGAAAATATATCTAAATTGATCTTGAAATAAGCTTGCAGAAAATACAGTTTTGTGAGAATCGCCCTTCAATCTTTTGGTTTACTTTGCTGGATATAGTAAATAATGACAAAATTAACATTAAGCAAGATAAATGGTATATGCTTAATTTCATGATAAGTGTGCGATTAATCGCAATTAATCACACAAAAAAGGGTGCGATTAATCACGATTATTATTTTTTTGCTATTGACAGCCCTAATATATATATGTATATATATATATATACAGTATCTCACAGAAATGAGTACACCCCTCACATTTTTGTAAATATTTTATTATACCTTTTCATGTGACAACACTGAAGAAATTACACTTTGCTACAATGTAAATTAGTGAGTGTACAGCTTGTATAACAGTGTAAATTTGCTGTCCCCTCAAAATAACTCAACACAGCCATTAATGTCTAAACCGCTGGCCACAAAAGTGAGTACACCCCTAAATGAAAATGTCCAAATTGGGCCCAAAGTGTCAATATTTTGTTTGGACACCATTATTTTCCAGCACTGCCGTAACCCTCTTGGGCATGGCGTTCACCAGAGCTTCACAAGTTGGCACTGGAGGACGTTAGAGACATTGCGCTCCTCCACCTTCCGTTTGAGGATGCCCAACAGATGCTCAATAGGGTTTAGGTCTGGAGACATGCTTGGCCAGTCAATCACCTTTACCCTCAGCTTCTTTAGCAAGGCAGTGGTCATCTTGGAGGTGTGTTTGGGGTCGTTATCATGTTGGAATACTGCCCTGCGGCCCAGTCTCCGAAGGGAGGGGATCATGCTCTGCTTCAGTATGTCACAGTACATGTTGGAATTCATGGTTCCCTCAATGAACTGTAGCTCCCCAGTGCCGGCATCACTCATGCAGCCCCAGACCATGACACTCCCACCACCATGCTTGACTGTAGGCAAGACACACTTGTCTTTGTACTCCTCACCTGGTTGCCGCCACACACGCTTGACACCATCTGAACCAAATAAGTTTATCTTAGTCTCATCAGACCACAGGACATGGTTCCAGTAATCCATGTCCTTAGTCTGCTTTTCTTCAGCAAACTGTTTGCGGGCTTTCTCGTGCATCATCTTTAGAAGAGGCTTCCTTCTGGGACGACAGCCATGCAGACCAATTTGATGCAGTGTGCGCCGTATGGTCTGAGCACTGACAGGCTGACCCCCCACCCCTTCAACCTCTGCAGCAATGCTGGCAGCACTCATACGTCTATTTCCCAAACACAACCTCTGGATATGACGCTGAGCATGTGCACTCAACTTCTTTGGTCGACCATGGCGAGGCCTGTTCTGAGTGGAACCTGTCCTGTTAAACCGCTGTATGGTCTTGGCCACCGTGCTGTAGCTCAGTTTCAGGGTCTTGGCAATCTTCTTATAGCCTACGCCATCTTTATGTAGAGCAACAATTCTTTTTTTCAGATCCTCAGAGAGTTCTTTACCATGAGGTGCCATGTTGAACTTCCAGTGACCAGTATGAGAGAATGAGAGCAATAACACCAATTTTAACACACCTGCTCCCCATTCACACCTGAGACCTTGTAACGCTAACGAGTCACATGACACCGGGGAGAGAAAATGGCTAATTGGGCCCAATTTGGAAATTTTCACTTAGGGGTGTACTCACTTTTGTGGCCAGCAGTTTAGACATTAATGGCTGTGTGTTGAGTTATTTTGAGGCTATACAAGCTGTACACTCACTACTTTACACTGTAGCAAAGTGTCATTTCTTCAGTGTTGTCACATGAAAAGATATAATAAAATATTTACAAAAATGTGAGGGGTGTACTCACTTCTGTGAGATACTGTATATGCTATTATAAAACAATTCAGTTAGGCCTTTATATTGTGATTGCAGTAAACAAAATTGCACAAATTTTATCTGGAAAATATTTTATATATGAAGTTGACACTGTATCTGAGATTAACACTTAATTTATTAATATCTTAAGCACAATATGACAGTTAGTAAAACTTGAATAGTTTTCTATCAAATTTTTGGCAACCCCCTTGTTGCCACCAGTTTAAAAGCCCTTGCATTATATGTAGAACACTCTACAGTTTTGCTTCAGCGCTTTAAACCAGCATTGTACTTGCACGCAACCAAAAAGTTTTCAAATGGCCATGGAATGGAGAAACTATTAAAGCAGTGTGTTAAATGTGGTCAGGTATAACTGCAAATGCTCTTCAAGTCATTTAAACATCTTCCATTGTGGATTTATCAAATTACACCAGCCAGCCACCCCCATGGACAAAAATGTGCAAGAGCACAGAAGAAAAAAGTTCCATCAAGATATCTGAAATACACACATTTTTTTCTCTCTCTCTTTTCTCTTCCTTCTCCTCCTCCTCATCTTAGTAGAACATGTGCAAAGCCTTTTGCAATCAGTCATCATAAAACAGAAATGAATGGAATGCTTTGCCCATTTCTCATCTACCAAAAAAGAGAATGTCAGAAAACAGCATTGAGACATAGATAGCATGATTCTGAAGTCTCTGAAGATTCTGAAGAAAGGTGCATTTAAATGAACTTGAAGAGCCTGGCAAAGGCACGTATGATTTTTTTCCTGGCTCTTAAGTATCAAACTGAATGGAAATACCTAATGACAAAAAGAGAGAAAAATGTACTTCACAATGATGTCTGTAGAAGAAACTTGATGTCCACATCTGTTATGGATTTTGCCATGTTTGGTGTTTCTCTAACATGTTAATAACTTAGTCCTTAGTCCTGCCAACTGAAAGATGCACAGCTATGTTTACACACATACATGAATAGGATATATTTGGCCACAATCTCTACGATTCATTCAAAAAGATCGTGGACATCTTCAAGATCGATCACGATACAAAATTGTCAGTTTGCCTACCCTTCACTTAAAATCAAAGTTAAAAAGCTTTGATAGTTTAGCTAAATACTTCGTTGTTACTCACACATTAAAACATTAAACAATTGTAAAGTACAAGCAAGTATAAGACTATATATAATGCATCAAATTATGTAAACATATTAATACAGTACCATAAAGGCTCGTTATAATAAGCTAAGCTTAAAATGCGACACACTATTTTACTACTGAAATTGATCAATTTTACTGAAAAAAAGGTTGCAGATCTTTACATCAGTAAATATTATTCTAAAAATTATTCATCATAGTTATATTTACCAAGCAGAGTAAAAGTAGACTATTATGTTATATGCATTAATACATATTATATGCATGATAGGAAACACTGGCAGTTTTGTGAAAGCCTAAGAGGCCATTTCAGTGCCACCCCTTCAAATAGCTGGTTTGTTGATCCATATGATCTTGTTTTCTGACAGGTACCATCATCAAATGACATTCGGTGACTCACATATCAGGTTCAATGCAAAAGTGGTAATACACCATCAGTAATAGAGAAGAGAGCTTCTACCCGCTCCCTTAACACTTAACTCCATTCAACCCCTGTTTATCAACTTAATTATCCTTCTATCTGCAAGTGGAATACACACGGCCGCCTCATTCTCCGAGATATCCCAAAGTAAAAGATGAAAGCAAAGGGTGAAAGGTGTGCAGGCGGGAGAACGAGGGATGGAGAAGGAGTCAAAGTGTTTCATTTATAACCAGAAAGAGGCCCTCAGAGAGCATTTATCCATAATGGGGAAATAATGAAGAAAGATTAAAGCCCTCTGGGACATTTCCGTTTTTTTCTCTAAATGATCATAACGTACCCCCGTTCGTTACAATGGACTCGGAGGGATCTTCAGACACCATTATATAGCCAAAAATGAGCCCTGGCAAAAGCTTGAGTCACTCCGTCAGTTAAATGCAGGCTGTAGCAACACCGATGAAAGGCTTACATGCGAATTAAGAGCAGCAGCTTTTGTCTCCCTTGTTTGGCGGTAGAAAACATCAGAATGGGGTCTATTTCCTGAGTGATTTGAGGTGAGTTTGGAGGTTCAATTGAACCTATCATTACGCCAGTGATTAGTTTAATGCCAGCAGGTGTGCTCAATGAGGACTCAAATAATGATCTTTGGAGTGCTATCTACAGCTTAACCCCTGACGGAACTATTTCTGTTCTAAAGGAGCAGGGTCTGCTCAGAGTTTTAAGAGCAAAAGAGAACAACCAAATAGTGAAAAAAGCATTATGCATAAAACTGACAGCATCTTAGAGAAAATGGTATAAAAGGTCTTGAGATATTATACAATATATGGGTGTTTTTTTAATGTGATTTTTATTAAAAACTAATGGATTAACTTAATTTTTGTAATATTAAATTCACATTACATTTGAAAATGGAAACATTTACCACATTTAACATTTACTTGTATTTATTTTTCTTTACTTTACTAAATGCTTTTCATAAATATACTTTGTTTGCTCTTGTCTCAGTACCAGACTTTCAAACTATGAAAATTCAACATCAAATTAGAAGTTACTATATGATAATCTCAACAAAATGTGAAAAAAAACTTTTTTTTATATTACTTTAACCATTACTTTCAGGGGCAAAGAATAATTCTATGACATATGTATACACTGTTGGACATTGTTAGCAGACAAATTAAATAGACTAGTGTTTAAAGATGTGCCCATAGCTCAGGGTTGTCCTATCCTGTTCCTGGAGGGCTAATGTCCTGCTGAGTTTAGCTCCAACCTTTTGTAAGACACTAGCCCAGAAGTTTTTAGTAATCCTGAAGACCTTGATTAGCTTGTTCAGGTGTGTTTAATTAGGATTGGAGCTAAACTCTGCAGGATAGTGACCCATCAGTAGGGTTGGGTATCGTTTGGGTTTTTTTATCGGTGCCAAATCGATACTTTTAAAATGGTGCTGGTGCCTAAATGGTGCCTGAACCGATACTTGTTATATATATATATATATATATATATATATATATACATACATACATACATACATGTACATGTACATATATGTATACATACACACACACACACACACATACTGTATATGGAACTAATGAAGCTCCAGGAAATCCCCAATATGGACAATGGCATTGCTATTCCTGTAACGGAGTAAACAGAAGATATAAACGTTTTGAATGATAAAACAAATACATTAAACACTCGACTACGACAATATATAGTTTGTCTGTGTTATTCAAGCCATCTCTGGTATTTTCATAATTAAGTATATTTAAAATCCATTGCTAATCAATGCATTAGTAGCCTATGGAACATATTTTCTGCCTCATTCTGTGACAAGAAGCTATCAGATCACAAAAGGAAGCATTTAACTGGTGTTGTGGACTAAAAAGGTTATAATGTTCTATTTTGTTGGTTTAAACAGGTTTAAAAACGCGAATACAAGAGTATTTTAGCTTTAGGCATTTTAATTAAAGCCAGGGCTGGGCAGTATATAGAGTTTGTACGATATATCGATATATTCTTTATAATCGATACGTTATTATGAAGCAACACAGTTAATATTGATATACAGTAGTTTGATAAGAGCGCATCTGATAAAATATCTAGGGAGGACACAGACTGAACTGCTGCGGAGAAAGTGCATAATACAATTTGTTCTAAACATGTGACAAGCTTTATATGAAGGGCTATAAAAAAAACTCGGAAGATACAGTAGCCTATAGTTTATAGTTTCAGTTTAAAGCGGCTCGCGCTCTACCCGTCAGATGCTCTGACAGAAAGGCTGCGTGTGCCGCTGACAGAGACGCTTCTCGCACTGTTTAATGTGTTTGCTGTTTTCCGTAATGCATAACTTACAATTCACAGGTATATTCTCCATCTGTAAATGTTAGAAAGCCATGGAAATATTTCCATTTTGCTGTCAGAAGTGCATGAGCTTTTGCTTTGCGATTCTCTGCTAAACTTCACAGACTTCATTTAGAATGAGCGCCGCCGTGCGCATGCGCGCCAAATAGACGGCGCGCAATGAAATAGGAGCGCAATAACTCTGACTAAAATATACATTTTGCTGAAATATTTGTAGTTGTAGCCTGTGATGCTTCTTACGTGCATTTCGGAGAAACAAAGGACAAATATTTTAATCGATCGCTCAGGCATGGCACCGAAATGAGGCACCGAGATCTGCGTTCTGATTCGGTTCTAGTACATACCGGTTACATAGGTACCTGTGCCATATTGGTACCGGGTTTTGGTACCCAACCCTACCCATCAGGAGCAGGATTGAACACCCCTGCCATAGCTGAAGAAATACATTGGCTGCATCCGAAATCGCACACTTCACTATTATATGGTAGGCAAAAAATAGTATGTGGCAAAATGTGTCTGAATTCACAGTAGTCATAAAAGAGTAGGCAAAAAGTACTCGGATGACCTACTACATCTGGCGTGACTCTGACGTGTGCATACGATGGACACTTTACTTTTGTGGTCACAAAGTAATTACAAAAAAGTGCATACTTAGGACAGTATGCAATATCGGACACAGCCCATTTATTGCTATGAAAGTTTAAAACAATTCCCAAACATGGTCCTGGAGTACCATCAGCACTGCACATCTAAGGGCTCATCCACACAAAGCCAGAGCATTACCTATCTAATCTTTTTTTCCCTCATTCTAAAAAAAAATTCCATAAACACGGCATCATCTCAAGAAATATGCATACACACGAAACCACTGAAATGACACAAAACGATGTAGTATACATGCCAGACCAATATGTGGCGCTGTAATTCTGCCACAGAGATACACTAAAAACTGAGAAGAAGACTTGGAGCATGCACATAAACCTTGCACGCTGTATACAAACCCAACACAACAACAAGACGACAAATGTGGAACAATACATTTATTACACTATTTATTAATCTATGTTAATGTTAGTTAATAAAAATACAGTTGTTTATTGTTTGTTCATGTTTTTGTTGCTGTTACGTGATGTAGTGGTGTCTGACTAGGGTCAACGTTTCACAAAATATACAGATTGGCTGTACACATGAAAATGCAAGAAACAAATAGTGGTTTCAGGCTCCCAAAACACCGATACGATACAAAATTTTTACGTATACAGCTAAACGCGTCTCTGTGTGGATGGGCCCTACACTCCAAAAATGGCTTATCTTACTTAGTATTTTTGTCTTGTTTCTAGTCAAAATATCTTAAAAATTCTTAAATCAAGATACTTTTACTAGATAAGCAAAATGACTTAAGATGTGTAGTCTTGTTTCCAGGGGGAAAAAAACTAAATCAAGTCAATTTTGCTTAGAACAAGTAAAATGATCTGCCAGTGGGGTAAGTAAAATACTGTTGTTTTAAGAATAGGCCTATTTTACTTACCCCACTGTCAGATAATTTTACTTAAGATATTTTTATATTTATATATTTACTTAGATATCTTTTAGATATTTTGACTAGAAACAAGACAAAAATACTAAGTAAGGTAAGCCATTTTTTGCAGTGTAAAATTTCTCCCTAATTAAATACACCTAATTAAATTCATCAGGTCATTAGTGTAAAGACTCCAAGACCTCAAATGGGTGTGTCAGATAAGAGAGACATAAAAAATGTGCAGTGTTGTGGGTACTTCATGAGCAGGACTGGCAACCACTGGTTTAAAATACTTAATACCCTAACAAACACCAATAGGGTGAAAACACTGATCCACAAGCAAATAGCCATTGTAATTTGTGCATTGGGAGTTCATCACCGTGAAAAGAAGCATTCCTTTTTCTGCTGTAGTTTAGTTCCTACTCTGCACAAAATGGACCTCCACAAGTACACCGTGAAGCCAAAAAAGTACATTAATCAAGGGTTATTTGACCCTACAAAAAAAAAGTGCAAATTTGTATCTTTACAGCAGGGGTTTTCATCTCTGGCCCTCAATGTTCACATTCCTGCAAAGTTTATCTCCAACCTGGATCAAACACACCTGTCTGCGACTTTCTAGTAATCAAGTTGAGAAGCTCTGCTTTACAGGGTAAAACAGCTTGACACTGGGGCAGTACCGTTAATTGTAACTTATCTACCCCTAAAAGGTGCATATTAGTACCTTGGAGTAGTATTATGTACCCTTGTGGTACATTGCAGATCAGTCAACCACAATGAAAAGTGTAATTTCCAAGATGGTGGAGACTAAAGTGGTTTCACTGGAGATTTTTAGGTAAAGAGGTGAGAGGGTTGGTGAGAAGTTGTGTTTGGACTGGAACACTCTGAGGTTGGAAGTGGAGCATTTCAAAAGCTTGTATAATTTAATCATTTGAACAGTTGTCCATTTTTTCATGCACAAGCCATCATGTTGCCAAAAGGTCATGAGGAAGAATGAAACTGTCGGTCAGTTATTGGATGCCTAAAAGTGTAGAAAATCCTGATTGCAGTGTTACTCCCAGGGCATCTCGAATTGTGAACAACCCAAGCCAAACAATTTACGCTAGAAGGTCAAAGCAAAAGAAACAGGCCAGCAAAATGGGCTTTTCAAAAGAGTGAAGAAGATTAAAGATGAGGTGAGATGAAACGTCGACATGCTATGCAAATGCATTTACAAAAAGTAATGAATATCCCTTGATATGCTTGAATTCTGAAGAACGGTCATAAATGAACAGACATAAAAAAAATATATTTCACCTTAATTATAAAAAAGCACAAGAGCAAAAATGAAAACGTGTCCATCGCAGCCTTAACCTACGGCGGAGCCGACAGCTTCCTCTGACACTTCGAGCATGAAAACACGCTTTACAATTGCCAGCTTGCTCGGGTATAGTTTGAATAACCCTGGGAACAGAAAATAACTCTATTGTGTGACGGTAATGAAATTTTGGCCAATCTAATTTGACTTGTTGCATAAAATTTCTTGGGCAAAACTTTTCTCTACTAAAACTGCCTCTTATCAATTCATTTGTATGTGAAAAAAAGATGAAGCGGAAAAAAAATGGGAACAGATTGAAACTGGCATAGAATATGCTCCCATTGTGCTGCTGCAAACGAACGTGTGTCCTTCAAAAAAGAATAGAGCTTTGCTTCTCATACCAAAGTCTTGATGCTTTCCCTTGAATAAATCATTCACATCTATTGAATCCTTTTCGTTTCACAACACAGGCCGTCCTTTCAAGATGGAGAGAAAGGAGTCTGAATGACTTGGAGCTGGAGAGTTACCTTGCATAGAGAGGAATTAAGGACCAGTAGCCAATATTGTGGATCAACTATGCCCAGAAGAAAGGGGGCATTCTTGTGTTACCTGGCTGGGGAATTAAGACACAATAGACTTCAAACAAGGGACGGCGCACAATTCATGGATTGATTTTTACTTCAGGGACCTCAGACTTTTTCAAAACACACAATATCTGCCGAAGATGGACATAAAGCCGTGAATGGCATGAATGGGTGATGTATTACCCTCACGGCCTGTGTCAAGGGAATATAGGTACCTTCAGACCTCGCTGGGTGACCTCAATCTCTCATACACCTTATTAGAATGGCCAGGAGGTGAGAGCAGCTTTATGGCTCGTCACATATTGTTTGCTCTGCTGTTTGTAGTTCTCTGTCCATTCTGCTGATACCTTTTTACCTTACACGCTGAACTCGGACTTGGGTAATACTGAACAAAAATCACTCTGAGAAATAATGTAAGAGATCACACCTACACAAACCCTCATAAAAGCCTATACTGCCAGTTCCATGACTGGAGATTTTGAGGTAATTTCTTTCAATCGCATCTTCTAGCCATGTCACACAAAGTACATTGAAAACAGGAACTTATGATATTGCACAAAAGATATGTTACCATTCCAGGAAATGTATATTTTATGAACCAAGTACCATAGAAATTAATTTCTGAAAATTGGTGGGGGAGCTCTTGATTAGCGACTATTCTGCCCAAGGGGTCAAGGTTTGGCTGGATAGCATGGTCCAGTTAGCCCCTCCTCTGCTGGCAGATGATGCAATTACACCATCTGGGCCGCAATTACACAATTTTTCTCCACTGGCAGGCATTGAAGAGGAGCTGTGTATTCTGATTGAAGAAATTCAAATTTTTCATCATATATTGAAGTTTTAACAATGCCTGATTTTGTAGCATGAAATATATTATTTTTCTGTTTTCAGCTAATGAAGGGCTTGATTGGGACTGTGTGTCTGTCAGCGTTGTCATAACATCATTTTCCTATGGCTCCAGACTGATTAGTGATGTTATTTTGGTGTTTGGTGCCCATGTTTTCAGATTGGATATTTCCGAAGGTCACCTGTCTAAGATGGATATGCTAACATTCTCCAGGTAGTTCAGACCTCCTTGATCCTGCCTTTGAATGATCTATGACGTCAAAGGAAGCAGACTGTCCTTTTCATGCTTTTAAGTGCCCTTTAAAAGGACATGCCACTGGTAAAACATAATTAAATACTTGCAATTTATGTTGCCTTTTTGGGAGGTCAGAATACATGGCTACTAATGAATGGCCGAAGAAGGCATAATATGCACACATTCCAAAACTTTAAGCAGGTGCTCGATCACATGAAACACTTCACTGTCAATAAACAAACATCTTTGTTTTTGTTTGTTTTTTGACTGACAACGACCTTAGGGTTGAAACGTTGTGCTTTTAATTAACTTATTTTTGAGAGCAGTATTTGCAGTGTGCTGATACTAATGAATGGCAATCAATGGTGAAAAAGGCTTTCATGTAGAAGTGCTAAAACATCTATTGTACCAGCAGAGGCTAAGGTTTACTTTCTGTAACATTGGTTAGTAAATGTATACTACACTATCTTACATTCTGCATATTGAACAGCTCATTATATTCCAGGAAATGGAATCCAACAGTTGATCTTAAACAAAAGTTCAAAGTCGCTTCCTTTACTGTGGGGTTGTCCAACATCCGCTGGAATACCACTCTCTCGTGAACGCACGTATGACAGTTAGTGGAAGCTGGAGATGCATTGATGGGGTCATCGGATGCCCATTTTCCACAAGTTGATATGATTCTTTAGGGTCTTAATGAAAAGTCTAGAACATACTTTGGTTAAAATTTCTCAATGGTATTGTAAAACAACACTTTTTACCTGGTCAAAAACAGCTCTGTTCACAGCAACCCATTTCGGTGCATGTTCCTTTAAATGCTAATGAGCACTGCTCACCCTGCTCCTCTCTTCCATAGGGTGACAAGAATGTAAACTTTATGAGAATGTAAACTTTACTCATGAAAATGTAAAATTTAGCCACATAAACTTATGAGAATGTAAACTTTAGCCGCATTTAGCCACGGAACTTGCTAACTAGCACATTATTATGAAAGGCGATTTGCAAAGATTTATTAAAAAAACCTTATACTCACTTCTTCTGGAGGTGAAGCTAGATAACGAACGATTCACATGAACATAAACACATTTAGGTAGATTGGGGGGTGTATTCCCTTCAAAAACAAAAGTAATCCTCTGCGTCTTCAGCGGCTCAGATGTCGGGAGTAAATGACGATTGCCATGTTCATTATTACATCCAACAACAAAACACCTCAATCACTTAGGAGACATTCTTGTCTACACCTGCTCCGGCATCAAAAAAATGGCGGACTGTCTACAGCTCACTCAGGGCGGGTCTGATAATACGCCAGTGTTCGTCAATAGTCGTGGGAGCGGCCTTGGTCTGTGTGACGTCACACAGCCAAGAATCTGAGAATGGCTTGATCTGAGAAAGGGGTTATGATTTTTGGGGATTTTAAAAAAAACACTGGGTTGATTTTTATCATTATAGGGTGGTTGTGTAACTTGTGTACACACACTGCCAAGACACATTTCAGTTCAAACAACATATAAAAGTGAATTTTGCATCCGATGATACCTTTATATATACTGTGCTGTGAAAAGGTTTTTGCCCCTTCCTGTTTTCTATTTTTTGCATATTTGTCACACTTAAAATATTCAGATCATCACACAAATGTTTATATTACACAAAGACAATGCAAGTAAATACAAAATGCAGTTTTTAAATGATGATTTCATTTATTAAGGGAAAAAAGCTGTCCAAACCTACCTGGCCCTACGTGAAAAATGAATTGCCCCTCCTGTTAAATCATGAAATAACTGTGATTAACCACATTATTTTAGAAAGCTGAGTTAAATTTCACTATCCACACCCAGGCCTGATTACTGCCAGACCTGTTGAATCAAGAAATCACTTAAATAGAACCTGTCTGTCAAAGTGAAGCATGCTTAAAGAGCAACACATTGTGCTCTAAATAAATTCAAGAACAGATGAGAAACAAAACAGTTGACATGTATCAGTCTGGAAAGGGTTATAAAGCCATTTCTAAGCCTTTGGGACTCCAGCGAACCACAGTCAGAGCCATGATCCACAAATGGAGAAAACTTGTAACAGTGGTGAACCTTCCCAGGAGTGGCAAGCCAACCAAAATTACTCCAAGAACGTAATGACGACTCATCCAAGAGGTCATAAAAGAACCCAGAACAACATCTAAAGAACTGCAGGCCTCACTTGCCTCAATTAAGGTCAGCGTTCATGATTCAACAATAAGAAAGAGACTGGGCAAAAATGGCATCCATGGGTGAGTTCCAAGGCAAATGCCACTGCTGACCAAAAAACAACAACACAAAGGCTCGTCTCACATTTGCCAAAAATATCTTTATTATCCCCAAGACATTTGGACAAATATTCTGTGGACTGATGAGACAAAAGTTAAACGTTTTGGAAGGTGTGTCCCGTTACATCTGGTGTAAAACCAACACAGTATTTCATAAAAACATCATACCAACAGTCAAACATGGTGGTGGTGGTGATGGTGGTAGTGTGATGTCTGGGGCTGCTTTGCAGGACCTGGACGACTTGCCGTAATTGATAGAACCATGAATTCTGCACTCTATCAAATCCTGAAGGAGAATGTCCGGTCGTCAGTTTGTGACCTCATGCTCAAGCACACTTGGGTTATGTAGCAGGACAATGATCTCAAACACTCTAGCAAGTCCAACTCTGAATGGCTCAAGAAAAACAAAATTAAGGTTTTGGAGTGGCCAAGTCAAAGTCCGGACTTAAATCCGATTGAGATGCTGTGGCATGACCTTAAACAGTCCTTTCATGCTCCAAAAACCCTCCAATGTGGCTGAACAATGTGGGCCACAATTCCTCCACAGCAATGTGAAAGACTCAGCGCAAACGCTTGATTGCAGTTGTTGCTGCAAAGGGTGGCACAACCAGTTATTAGATTTAGGGGGAAATTACTTTTTCACATAGGGCCAGGCAGGTTTGGACAGCTTTTTTCCCTAAATAAATGAAATCATTATTTCAAAACTGCATTTTGTATTTACTCGGGTTATCTTTGTGTAATATAAAAATGTGTTTGATGATCTGAATCTTTTAAGTGTGACAAATATACAAAAAAAATTAATAAATAAAAAAAACAGGAAGGGGGCAAAAAAAAACTTTTCATGGCACTGTATATATAACTCCGATTGTATTCGTCTGAAAGAAGAAAGTCATATACACATATAGATGGCTTGAGAGTGAGTAAATTATGGGGTAATTTTCATTTCATTTTTGGGTGAACTTTCCCTTTAAGTCACTTGGGATAAACTGCTCAATTCATGTCACACATCACTTTTTAATGTGTGAAAGTTTTGATTGTATGGACTTCCAATGGATGGACAAATATGATGAGAGAATATTTAAAAAGTCTTCATTTTTGTCTCAAAAATGAATGGAAGTTATGGGTTTGGAATAATATGTGGTTATGTAAATGATGACAGAATTTTCACTCTTTGGAAAGCTAACCCAATTTATACTTTTTTAAATGTCTTCATTATGTTCCTTATATTGCAATGCCAGTCCCTAATGCACATCACTGGAGCCCTAGATGCCGCCTTTAATTGAAAAGACACAGGCTATGCAGCCTCCTTAAGACCTGGTCAAGGCCACACTCATAAGGAGGGAGGGAAGAAACCTCAAATCATCACACAACCCACCTGAGTGACACGCGCTTGGGCTTGGTTCTCCCTTCTGAGGCCCTGATAACACGGCTTTCTTATCGCCTTCAAGAGAGGAGATTTGGCCCCTGTCCAAGAGAACCAACGAAGCAAGAAAACCACTGTCTAGACACTTAAGGAGAAGTAAAGGAAAAAAATGCTCTGTTTGACAGGAAATACTGAAGGGGCTTTTCACTGAAGTCAGGTGAGTTGAAGGGCTGTAGTCCAGACAATGTCATTGTGCTGGACCGTCTCACCAAATCCCCTTTTCTCCCACCATTTCACAACCATTTACCATGGATCTCAGAGCCGGACTATGGGGAATCACCTCTTATATGTGCTATCTCTGAGCAAGAGAGTGAACACAAGCAGCATGGCTGCTTTTAGGTTTACAGTTATCATTAACAAAAATGATAGGGAAGAGACATGACATTGGGCAGTATACTTCCCAGAGAGTTCATTACCGACAGTCAGAAATTTGAATAAACTGTCTATGTTCATATGTAATTGATGGTCACTGGCCAAAAACACTCACAAATTATCTTGGTGGACTGACTACTAATGTCCAACAACCGTATTGAATTAGTTAAATATTTTTGAAATGGAAAATTCTGTTTACATCAAATAAAATTTTTCATTTTCATTGAAAGGTGTCATTTCAATTGATATTAAGGTAAGCAGGTAGCAATGATCTTGAAATATTAACCAAAAATGGCATCAACCAGAAAATGCTAACGAGCAAAACCTAAACACAAGCAAAATGGTATAAGAAACACAAATGTTTATTAATTAGTTTGTATATGTATACATTCTACAAACTTACCAGCTCATTATTTCAGATACACATTAATAAAATTTATTTGAAGAATTTATATTTTATTTATTAAAATGTAACCGTGCATCAACCATTTTTTTTGTTTTTTTTTTGCAATTACTGTAGAAGCTTGTTTTTGCCTTACTATCTGAATTTCTTACTGAATCTTACGATTAATTTGTTTCCTTTGCTTACCTATTAACTTTTTTGCAAATGTTCTGGTGCATTGAGTGCTTCAGAATATAACTTTATTTCCAACAGCCTACTCAGTTTTTGATCTTACACATTCACTGTAAGCAAAAGTAGACTAATCTTGTAGCATCGATCCTCAAATAGAAGCAAAAAAGTTGTTAATGCAAATGTTGTTTTGCTGATTAACTTGTAGACCAGTGGTTCTCAACCTTTTTGACTCCATGGCTTCCCATTGTACATAACAATATTCAAAGGCCCCTTGACTTTCAGTGGTTCGTGATTAACTGGAAATAATTTGATGCTTTTTTAATGCTCATTCTGTAATCTTGATGCCCCCACGGAAGTTTGCTTAGGCCCCCTAGTGAGAACAACATTGTGGTATAAGTATGAATCTCATTGAAAAACTATTTGAGTGCCCTTCATCCAGAAATATCTGGAAGGAAAAGGTACAATGCAAAGACAACAGTGCGTTTACAGTCTCATCACATGCTTTGGATCTGAATGGCACCCCTGTGTCACAGCTCAGTGAAGCAAGACGCGCCAGCACCAAAGCGCTTGCAATAAAAAACATTACTCACTGTCTAAGAACACGCACTCACACAAAGATAAGAAAAAAAAACCAATCATCTCAAATACACTGACCTCTTACCACACAACATACACACAAAAACAACAACATACGAATCCGTCATTAATGTGACAGCACTTGCCAAAACGTGTTAAGGGCTCTGACAATAAAGACAAACTACACATGTTTAATAAACAGAAGAGAGAGGGTGTATCCAACCAAGTCTGATGAGAAAACCTAACTATTTTACGAGGTGGTGATTTTGTATGAAATTTGTATGGTGTGATTTGTATGGAAACTCTTACTTGGCAAACGTCAAATACTGTAAGTATGTTTGAATGTTTCTAGTATGAATGTAATCCGGACATTCTACATTTGTCATGTTATCAATGTTATCAGACCTACCAGCATCATTTGTGTTGCTTCATTGCTACTTACAAATCCTGTCCCGTGGCCTCATGGGATAGTAAAGTGTCCATCGAATGCAGACTTCAGAATCTCAATAGAAATAGGTAATAAGAAAAATTTCCGCCTACTGTTTTATGAATACTGTGAACTAGGGCATAATCCTCTTTTTACATACTGTTTTTCACCTACTGGCAGTATAGCCAACAATATACTTGTATGGGTCAAAATTATCGATTTTTCTTTTATGACAAAAATCATTAGGATATTAAGTAAAGATCATGTTCCATGAAGATATTTTGTAAATTTCCTAGCGTAAATATATCAAAACGTTTTGATTAGTAATATGCATTGCAAAGGACTTTATTTGGACAACTTTAAAGGCAATTTTCTCAATATTTAGATTTTTTTGCACCGTCAGATTCCAGATTTTCAAATAATTGTATCTCGGATAACTATTGTCCTATCCTAACAAACCATAAATCAACGGAAAGCTTATTTATTCAAGTTTCAGATGATGTATTAATCTCAATTAAAAAAAACTGACCCTTATGACTGGTTTTGTGGTCCAGGGTCACAAATGATATAGATATTGGCCTCCAATTCATTAAAATGTAAAATTTTTACAAATTCTGATTAGAGTGTGTTGGTGTATCCACATATTCAGGCTTGGAACCAAATGTAAAATAATATCACTCAAAAAAATTATCAGTTGACCGCTCATCTGAAAAAACTCACTCTCTACAACCAAAGGCAAGTATTTCAAAAACACTGAAGTAGAGCTGTTACCTCTGGCATGATTTCGATTGAAATATCACTGTCAAGTTCTGCTTCTGAAAGGTTGAACCCAGGAGGACTTTGATGAAAAGCACCCGGAATATCAATTAAAAAGCGGAAGGAAAGAACAGAGCGCACGAGGAAGAAAAGAACAGAGCTTAGGCGTCGGCTTCACTGATTGGTTGTACACATCCTTCTGCCCCCTTTGACCACAGGTTAAGTCATGGGAAGCGTGGGTGGCAACAGCAAGCAGAAGTAATTATTGTTCGGGGGCTTTTAATTTCAGTGGCATTTAAAATGATTAATCCTTTTCTAGAGCTCAGTCAGAGTACTTCATATTTTCATACCGGCCCCCGAGGAGTGACTCATTTCTGAATAGGTCGCCTCTCTCTCTCTTGATTGCTCTCTGTACATTCAGACATTGGAGACATAACGGCGGTGTTTGTTATTGACTGTGCGGATCATGCTTTACCCGCGTGGTCGGAAACCATCCGCTAATGGTCGCCGGTCTTCATTGTTGTTGGCCATTCAAAGCAATTCACATAATTAGGACAGCGCATTCTACTACACAAAACCCATTTACTGAAATAGATTAGAATGTGGAGTTTATCTGGTATAAATACGACTGTGTAAATGAGATCAGGTATGTTTGACGTGGATCAATTCACTCGCAGGATGCACTGTTGTTTGTGAAATCAATTATTTGTCATCGTTTTCCAAAAAATGTGCAGTCAGCTGTCATTAGGCACTGCTCTGAGAGAGAAACCTGCTAACCCCAAATAAATGTTTTCTGACTTGCAATGCATTCTTTATGAAGACTGTTAAAATAAAAAGATATATGCTAAGTAAATAACCTTTTTTGCGTCAAATTAAAATGAAATGCATTAGGATTTTGAAGCATGCAAACTGTTATCAAATACTATCTGTAATAATGAGCAGACAAAAGATAAACCAAAATATAGAGAATAAGAACAAGACTAGTTGTCACTGGCTGGTTAACTGGCTAAAATTAGAATAATTTGTGTAAATTCTGTCCTCCAAAAAAAATGTTTTTTTCTTCCACAAGCACATTAATGTATGGGTTAACTATTTAATTAAGCTTATAACTTGAACTATAACTTGAATTTCATAAACAGAGTATAATATAAGACTGGTGTTTTTTTGTTGCATTATATATTATTTTATATTAATTAATAATATAAATAAATAGGCTATGCAAAATATTAATAATTTTATTTAACTGCTATTTCTTAATTGCTACTTCTGTCAAAATGTTAAAGGGATAGTTCATCCAAAAACTGAAAATTCTGTCATAAATTGTTCACCCTCATGTCATTCCAAACATGTAAGACCTTCGTTCATCTTCACAGAAGAAATTGTTGAATAAAGTTGTTATTTTTGTTTTCTTTGCGCACAAAAAGTATTCTTGTAGCTTCATAAAATTAAGGTTGAACCACTGATGTCACATGGACTATTTTAATGATGTCCTTGCTACCTTTCTGGGCCTTGAACGTGGTAGTTGTGTTGCTGTCTATGCAGGGTCAGAAAGCTTTCGGATTTCATCAAAAAATCTTAATTTGGGTTCCGAAGATACCAAAAGGGTATGAAACGACATGAGGGTGAGTAATTAATTAATCAATGACAGAATTTCCATTTTTGGGTGAACTATCCCTTTAATTACATTTTCTGCATGTTTCCAATTCATTCATTTTTTCCCATAATTATTTTATTATTTAAATTGATACTAATCTTTAGTAAATAATTTTTTTTAGAAGGTGGATTTTCTTTTGAATATTCTAGATATCAAAGAAATATGTATTTTTCTCAAATTAATGTCAATGAACAGCTGGTTCCGTGTTGACAACTTACCCCACATAGTGTTAAATGAGCTGTATATTTTTCAGTAGCTTTTTTGTAGTCAAGACTTTAGGCTATGCATCTACATACTTTCAAACTAATGTAAAACACATTCCCTTGATATATTCACTGTAGATTAAAAAAATGACACTAGCCCCCCTTCTCCCCTATAACGACGAAGTATGGGTAACACTGCCATCTAGTGGACATTAAGCAGCAACACCAAACACATGCTCTGCCTTTCAATTACACATTTACTAAATAATTCAAATGAATAATTCAGGTTTAACAGAAATTACCCAGCTCTAATAAATAACTGCATGTTCTATAAATGTCTAAATATTTTTTTAAAAAAATCAGTGTAAAAATACATTTAATTTTTCAGCTGAATGTGGAATCCAAAAATGTATGTGTGTGTGTGTGTGTGTTTTGTTTATGCTACATTGTGGGGACCAAATGTCCCCACAAGGATAGTAAAACCTGAAATGTTTTGCATTGTCCCACGAGGGGGGAAAAATCATTAAAAAAATAGTAAATTATGTTTATCTGAAAGTGTAACAATGCAAACAGGTTTTCTGTAAGGGATAGGATTAATGTTAGGGTTGGGAGATCAACCCCTCTTTATATATATATATATATATATATATATATATATATAAATAAATATAAGAGGGGTTAAACTCAGGGAAAACAAAAACAGCAAGGGCCTGAAGAAGCTCTCAGTCTAGCCCAGCTGTAGTGGCGGGCAGAAGACGCTGGTAATAAATTGACAAATCCCAGCAGACATGTGGAGGAAGTCTGGCTCTCCCATGATCTCTCCAGTGTGGCAAATCAAAACCAAATTTCCTCCTGGGCAGCAGTAGACACGGACGAGCAGATACCTGCGGCCACCTGGGCCTCACTCCAAAGACTCGACCAAGACAATTTCCCTCAAATCACCTCTCTATCTTAATCTGACAGCCCTCCTCGATTAGGAGGTGTGAAAATTACTTCTCTACCCACCAGCTGTCGTTCTGAAATTATCTTAATTGTACCATGATTATGCCTCTAAGCTCCTATGAGAGCAACCGTTAAAAAGTACTAGCAAAGATGGGAAGACCTTCAAAGTGTAAGTGAACACCTTAGAAGAGCTGCAATCCACACACATACAAACACAGAGACAGGCTGCAGGAATACAGTGCTATACACGAGCAGATGCCTAACTATTTAACAAAACAAGGACTAGCATGTGTTCACCTGCGTATTTCGCATAATATCGAAACATAAACAGTGACAGGCCTTGTCAAACTCAACAAGCTTTAAATCAAAAGAGAATCTAGACACAACTACACAAAGTTGCTGACAAAACCATTTGGCGGTAAGTAGTTCCATTAATTAATAATATAATATTTTGCTTTCTAAAACGTATGACAGCTTAAATGGCCTTGTACAGAAAGATAAAGGCGGGAAAGGAACTCACCACAGTAACAACAATGCTGAAGTTTGGAAAATACTCCTGCTTGTAGAATTCGTTGTCGTTTTTTTCCTGTTGTATTTCCAGTTGCTTGGCTGCCAGTAGTGGTTTACAGCTGGTTTGTGTAATGTTTTTTAGCATTTCGAGATTTTTATTGTTTAATTTCAGACGTGATTTCAAATACATGATGTTGTGTTCACGTGTGGAGAAGCTTCCACAACATGGCTTTACTTCAGTAACTAAAGGGAGCGTTTTCTTCTTCAGCTGTTTTATTTTATTTTATTTTTTTGTTGTTGCTATAAAACTGTATCAGTGTAAAGAACGTTCATCGAAGAGGCCACAAACTTGGCAGGATGGTCCCAAACGCGCGCATCTACTCTCAGGCGCACAGACACACATCCGCCCGACACTAGGTGGCGTTTAGGATCATAACTCTGCAAGTGCTAGGAACAAAATTCTATTTCCCCTGAATCATTGTGTAAAACATACAGAATGTATGGCTTAATTTCCGTCTATAAAAAAATCCGCTATTTAGTGTTGTCTTAAAAAAAAAAAACTAACACAAAAAAACACAGCAGCTAGCTAGGGATGGTGCTGGTAGGTATACCTATAGGTAGGGAGTTAGATAAATAAATAAAATGTTGAATAATTGAAGTCGTGCAAAGCTAAAAGAAGATAAAAACAGCAGACAAATTGAAATATATCTACTGAACGTAGCGCAGCGTTCAAACTTAACTGAACTTTATACACATAGGCAACAGGACATGTAAAGTTATGGCAAAATTGCACCTATAGAGTACTAGAACTAAAATACCTTACTTATTGTAACTGCTTCCAGGTAATAGAATTGGAATTAAACAATAATGGAAACAATAGTGGTGATCAGATTTCAGCGGCTATAACATTAAATATTAATGGCCTACCATTACAAAAATGGACATAGTGTGGAAACAATTATGTGTACCAAATTATGTGAAAGTTGGCCACGAGGTGGCACTATAATAACTAAATTTACATTTTTGCTAATAAATACGCAACCGAGAGCAAAAAATATATATATAAAACCATAAGTTTACATACAATTTATTCACCTATCAGCAAAAAGCTAACTTTTCTTAAAGGTTTGGTGGTTTTGTGGGACAGTTATATCACTCATAAAAGTATGAAGAATAAATTACCATTGCTAAGATGATGCAAAAGAGTCTTTGCGTTGGCCGGGAATCGAACCCGGGTCAACTGCTTGGAAGGCAGCTATGCTTACCACTATACCACCAACGCGAGTGTGTAAGTGATTGTAGCATTTATTTTTTGAAACATCCGTGAAACATTCCCATTCTTCGCCATTGTCTTTTATTTATTGTAGAGTAATCGTGAAGTGCAAACTAAAATAAAATCGTGAACCTTCCTTCGGTTTCTTCCTAAAAGCTTCAAAACTTATGGGCTCGTCCGGGATTTGAACCCGGGACCTCTCGCACCCAAAGCGAGAATCATACCCCTAGACCAACGAGCCGTGCCGACGGATTGTTTCTTATTGTTTATCAATGATCTGTCGTGTAAGATTGCGTCTAGTAGTTCTGATTTGTTTTTTATGTCATGTTTTGATTAAAAACCCTGCAACAGTGTAATAAGATTGAATACTGTAAGTGTACTTTCACACGCGGGGGCCAGCCGCGGATAGCTGGAACTCAGTGACAGCCAATGAAATTGAAGCATTTCAACAGCTGGCCAAAGAGCGGAAATGATGTCACAGCCAATCAGATTTTTTTCATGCATTTATTCGGACTGGGGTTCGAATCCCACTCACGCAGGTCTAAACCATTATTTCACACAGCTTTGTGCTTTTTATAAAACAAAATCGTAAAATGTAACAATACATTACAGCTGCAAAGTATTTTAAATTTGTGTCTTGCCTTTTTGGATTACAAAGCAAAGTATTATGAACAACCGTAAAGAACGCTTACAAAGACCCCGCCCCCACCTTAGACCACATCTCTGTTATTAAAATAAATACTCGCCAGTAAAATAATCTGGCCAGTACACATACAGGACTGCTTTCACACAGACTGGAACATTAAAGAGGCGGCCACCTACAACAACCACACAGACCTGAAAACATGACTGCTTATCAAAAAGTATATAACAGCCACTAATCACCACACGGCAAACCAAAAGCCGTTACAGCAGAGGTTTGTGGGCTGCTAAAAACCAGAGATTAAAGGAGACAAAGCAGCCCTCAATACAGAAGAGCCAATGGTCTCAAAAATAAAACGGTTAAATCAATAATCACTTCACGGCAGCAGAGACACACGGAGCCTTGGCAAGCCATTGAAATGAAAAGCCCCCGCCACAGGCCTAAGACCCATCCCTCCCCGATACACTCAACCACTTTTATTCACGGTTTGAAATGCAAACGACACACCTGCACAAAAACTAACCTCCCAACGACCAGGCGCTTTCTGTCTGCAACTAAGGAAGACAAACCCACGAAAGGCTGCGGGTCCTGACAACATACCTGTAAAAGACTGTGCTGCATGACGGATCAAGTACTTCAACACCTCGAAGGCAGTCATCCCCACATGAAAATTGACCAAAGAAATTGTGTCCTGTTTAGTGATGGAATAATGAAGTTAAATCACAAAAAATCAAAAACAGCCTCCCCAACACACTATCCGCTCCAGTTAACCGTCCAAACCGCTGACGACGCAATCAATTAAGAAAACAAAGCCTGGTTTCACAGCTCGGCACAACACAATAATCCCACAACAGCTCATAAACAAACTAAACCTGGTTAACAATTCCCTCTGTAGACTAAGCCAGGTCCGTGTCGGCCACAACACCTCGAGCACTACCACACTAAGGCCACAAGGCTGTGTGCTCAGCCCGCTTCACGCTGCTGATTAGGACAACCACATTTTTGCTGAACACAACAGTAGGTCTCATCAGCAACAACGATGAAACGCACTACAGAGAGGAAGTGGCACAGCTGGCTGATGGTGTGGCGCCAAATGTCCCTAAATGTGGAGAAGACAAAGGAGGTTGTGATGGACTTAGAAAAAACACACCCCACTGACCATACTGGTGGAGAGAGTGCATAAATTCTTGACATCACGACACCTGGAAACAAACTCTCCAAGGCACAGATTTCTCCGCCGGCTGAAAAGAGCAAGTCTCCCACCACCCATTCACCACATTAAGATTGAGAGTGTGCAGTCATCACTGTGCAAGTTTACCGCAAGACCCTCCAGCGGACAGTGAACACGGCTCAGTTGGTGCCCCTCTTCCAATCCTGGACATTTTCCTTGCTCAGAAAACCAACAGCATTGAAGGACCCCACCCACCCCTACATTTTAGTCTACCATCAGGGATTAGGCTCCGCCAGGCAGCTAAGCCCCCCAGGCTTGAGAGCCCTCTCAATCACCCCACCCCCTTCTGAAACCCCATGAAACCTCCTGAAACATGGACCCCCCCCCACAACCTTACCTCATCAAAGAAAAATACTGTCTTTTTTTTGTGCAATTCAAGTGTGCTACACACAGTTGGGCCCGTCCACCTGTAAACCATCTCCTCTAGAAACTTTTCTTACATTGTAAAATACAAAAGACTTAGTATATGTATGTTTACCTATGAACTACAAATCATCTTATACTGTTCCCCAGGCTGCTTGAACAATGTTTCTCTCTGCAGCAGTATTTATGTGAAGCTCATGTTTGTAAGTTTGTATTTTTTATCAATTTGTAATTTTATATATAGTAAACTGTTGTATTTTTATTAAGTGTTCTATTCATTGTTGTATGTCTTTAAGCACCGTGGTCCTGTGAGGCACGACATTTTAAGTCCCCATCGATCAATAAAGCAAAATACTTGTAAATAGAAATTAAAATAAATACAGAAAAATAGAATTCTGATATGAAAACTATATATAATAATGATATTACAATCTCATTAAATGGCAAATGAAAATAAGAGGCTTAAATTTAACTCAAACTGAAAAATAAATGAAAATTGATTGAGTGATGGAATAATTTAAATCAAATTAAATGATCAAAATGTACAGACAGGGTATAAGCCAGGATACATGAGTTAAATAATTGCCTTAGAAAAAACTACTGGTGTGCATCTTGGACAAAACAAAGGCACAGATAAAATAATATTTATTTCATTTATTTCTTTTTTTCTGCTTGTCTGTGACCAGGGGTCATCCAAAACCATAGAAACTGTAAAATATTAGTCTTTCCATCTCAATTTGTAATTTTCTGTTGTATTTTTATGCAGACTTTTAAGATCTCCAAAATTAAAAGAAAAATAGAATTCTCTTTATAGATATTACCAGAAAAATAAACAAATCAAAATGTCATATATACTGAGTTAAATAATTACTAAGGAGTTAATATCTTTATTTCTTTTTTTCTGAATGCCCTGAGGTTTTAAACTCTTTCCAGGTCATCTCTTTCTGAATGCCCTGAGGTTGGTGAATGAAAAAGACTTTATCAGGGCAATGAACATATTTCCCTGCTACGCCAGGAAAGCCTGTGTGTATGTGAGGACTGTTTGGACCCTGCTTCAGTTCCATTTTACAAAATCTGCACAAGCGACCAACGTGTCCAGTTTCAGGCCTTTTGCATTTCTGCCGTCCTTTCTCCTCCACCTGCTTCTTTGTGGCCTCAAGTTTCTCTCTCAAAGAACTCCATTGCCATAACGTCTTGGAATGGCATTCCAGGGTTTGTTAGTCCTTCATCACTGTAGGCATTAAAAACCTTTGTGGAACAATAGAAGTAACTGACAGGGCCTTGCTGATTAAGAAAAAAGTGGATAGAGGAACCATCTTTGGCTGTCCACAAGTAAGACAAGTCTTTATTTGCTTCTCTGAAGTTGTTTAATGAAGAACTGGTGTTGAGCAGTTTGGCCAAGTGCTTGAGATACTGTGAAATGTGCAGTTTTGTGGTTGAATGGAGCATGCTGTTTGGATCAGTAGAGGTATTGTGGACCATTGCTGCATGCTCCTGAGGATGTCCTTCTTCACACGGTGTTTATCAATGGGCTCCGCGTTTGTGGTCCAGTACAAACACCCTGCCTCCAGTCTTCACAGGTCCAGTACGGGACGCAGGTGAGGCCAGCATAGGTAGAGGTGGCATATATGTACTTCCTACACAGAGGGGAAAAAATTAAATTCATTTTTGCATTCTGAAAATTCTGATTGAGGCTCAACGTGGGAACAATGATATGAGGACAGCGAGGGCACAGGCAGTGTAGCAGTGGTGTCTGCAACAAATTGAATATTTAGTTTAATGTTTAAGAAAACAGAGTTTCTGCAGGTTATATGAAGGTAAAGTTAAGACCATTTTAAGACCAAGTAAATCAAATTTGAGGAACAAATGAGGAAAATCACAAATATGTTCTGTAGAATGTAAATGTCTGGAGAGAAACACAATGAGTTGTATTAACTTCAGAGTTTGAAAATACAACTTTCAACAGATATTCATATTTTTTTAATTCATTTTTACAAAAACTCACTGAAAAACTCCAGACACTATAATATGGAAATATATTTTACTGTAGGTTTAGATCATGCTGCAAAAAAGTGATGTTCTTCCTCAGTATTTTTGTCTTGTTTTCCAGTGCAAATGCCTAAAGATTCTTAAATAAAGACATTTACTGGAGATACAAAATGACATAAAATACAAAGTCTTGTTTGAAGTGATTTTGTGATTAAAACAAGAACTAATATCTGCCATTTGGCAAAAAAAGTAACCTTAATTTAAAGGGAAGTTTTGATAGATCATTTACATATTTGTTATTGTTTTAAGAATACACTCATTTAATTGTATTACATTTTTCAAAACTTCATTTACATTTGCATTTAAAATAAACATATCTTGATTGAAAGACGTTTGATATTTGTATTGGAAAACAAGACAAAATACAGAGGAAGAGATTAATTCACTTTTTGATTTGCATCCAACATTTAATGACATCATTTTATGAATTTAAGTCTTTCTGCTCTGATTTAAAACTTTCTTAAGGCATTAAGTTTGTGTAAGGGTAAATTAAGACATTTTAAGACTTAAAAACCTGCAGAAACCCTTTTGTGTATGATGTTAATGTGTCAAATATTTACCTGTAACGTTATCTGACTGAGTATCTGCATGGGTACCATAAAAAGATGACAGCAAGAGCACAAGCAGAGTAGAAGCAGTGGTCTCTACAAGAACAACAAAATAGAAATATTACAAAAAGCAATAATTACACACACGCACACTATATAACAACCACGAAGTTACTAAAGTAAAACTGTAGTAATCCTGCTATTATTTACAATTTACGGTGTAGCTAAGCGTGGCCGGTTAGCTCAGTTGGTTAGAGCGTGGTGCTAATAACGCCAAGGTCGCGGGTTCGATCCCCGTACTGGCCAATTTCGTTTTTATCATTTAATTCTGCCACATGTGTACAAGAACACAGATTGATTAAACCCTTGCTTTATTTGTAAGCGATTAAAAGCTACACTGATACAAAATCTATGCATAAGATTAAATCCAGACATTTATGTAAAATTCGTTGCTTGGTTAAAAATAAAGATTAAAAGTATTAAAATGTTGTCTTTACATTGAAATCACAACGGAGTATATCTTTCTCAGCTCAAGTGTATTTTACCTTCTCTTTTGCCTTTTTGCAAACAAATACACAACTTCAAATTATTATTTTTCTTATGCCAAAGTATAATTCCTGCCTTGGTTTAGTAGGTCATCAATAGCTTCATTGACCTGCTCAGGAGCTATACAGTCAGTTTAAATACTTTAAAATATATATTTAGTCATTTAGCAGACGCTTTTATCCAAAGCGACTTACAAATGAGGACAAGCAATCAATTGTAGTATTAAAACAACTAAAAACAGATCCAAAACTAAAACTGTATAAATACTACATATACACATTTTAAAAATAAAGAAATTGCATAAAAATGACAAATGCATCTAACAAAATTTCAAAACTTAACATTTAAATGAAAAACAAAAAAATAAAGCTAAAACATTTCAAAATATTAAAGAACAAAAGGTATAAGAGTATAATGATTCTAACATAACACTAAGCCAAACACCAAAAAACAACTACATGTGTATGTACAACCACACACACACACACACACACATACAGTATACATATATACACACACACACACACACACATATATATATATATATATCCATACACGCATATATATATATATATATATATATTTCATTTCCATTTAGTTTGTTGAAGTATGAAAGTAACTCAAATTAAATAAAACTAAAACTTAATAAAAGACCTATTCAGACATAATGTAACTAAAATTAAAATAGATAAATCAAACGACAGTAGTTTATCAGTAATCCTAAAAAATAACACTGCCAAACACACATGCTAAAAAAAACAACTTACACATAGTAAGAAATGGTTATAAAAAAACTGAAACAGAAGTGAAACTAGTAGGAAAGAGGAAAAATAAAGTGATACTTATATCCCTTGCCGATGTCCCTGCCCAGTGGAGTCGCACGGTAGAGTCGATGGTCTTTACGGAGAACATTCTTGTCCATTTACCTATGGTTGCGAGTTCGAGTCTCAGGCACGAATTGTAGGTGGGGGGAGTGACTGTACAGCTCTCTCTTCCACCTTCAATACCACGACTGAGGTGCACTTGAGCAAGGCACCAAACCCCCAACTGCTCCCCGGGCGCCGCAACATAAATGGCTGCCCACTGCTCCGGGTGTGTGTGCACGGTGTGTGCGTTTACTACTGTGTGTGTGCGCAATTTGGATGGGTTAATTGCAGAGCACAAATTCCAAGTATGGGTCACATGTCACATCACTGTCACTTAGTTTTCAGCAACACCCTATCAGCATTCACCACGAGGGTCTGATGGAGTCCATCTATGAGTGCAATTGTAACTTATCCCATACACACATCCTACGTTCTCATTGGTTACTATGAATGTGTAAGAAATCAGTCTCGCCACAACAAGTCCAGATACATTTTCAATTTTTATTTTGCTTTTTGGACAGTTTATTTTCCAGTGTTATCCATAATCATTTCCTTTGTCATTTTTGCATAATTCTTATAAGGCTATTAAGAGGGCCATTGCTATGGTTTCAGACCAACCTGCATAGCAACTGGAAGACAAAAAGGGGCTGGACGCTGACCCATTAGCAAGAATGAGTAACATAACATTACTTGACATTTCATTGGCACAAAATGGTCTTTTTTCATCCCTTCCAAATATTATAATCTTTAATAAACATGATTTCTGAATATCAAAAACAAAATGAAAAATGTATAAGCAGTTTAGTGTAAGTTTTAGAGACTTTGGGAACCTTGGGACTTCTACTTAACGAGCGACTACATCCCTGGGATTTCCAAAGCAAATGGCAGTTTGAAAATACTTCTGTAGTGAAGAGTCCCTCTTTAAGTTGGAAAGCTATAAAGGCTGCATGGAATCACTTCCCAGAGTTAGGGAATTAGGAATGGGGAAAGAGACAAGTGAAATGTCTGCAACAAAATGGCTACCCTAGGGAACTAGACAGAAGTACAGCTGGTTACCCATTTCCTATGAATGAATCTGACTTCAACCAGAAGCAATATCTTTCAGAGGTATACAGTATATTTCTCCCCAAACCCCATTGCAAAGGCAACTATGAGACAGAGCAGCTTAATAAACCCAAGAGATAACCTTTGTAATGAAATAATGTTTTTGTAATGGCGTCATATCAAAAATTAAACCTGGATCGTTGCAGACCTGAAGCATGGCCAGGACTACTTTTGTTTTCCTTCAATTTGTGATTCTCTCTGAAAATGCAAACATGTTAAATCACTTCATACCAATTCAGGTAAACCTTGTAAAAGGGTCACTGAACCTTTATAAGGGCCACTGAGCGAATCATCAAGACCCTTATTAGCAGAAGTAATTTGAGAAGAGGAAATGTGCTGATATATTAGGGGTCAGGTTAAGTGGTCCGTCCACATCCAAATGGGTCAAATGAGGGATTATAGTAAGGGGGAACCGGGGGTTGCAACATAACCATTGAAGGACACACATTTCAAAAACGTTTGGGTCCCCATGGAGATGATCTCGCATTAGTCACAGGTGCACCAAAACTGGGGAATTCCTCAGAACTGCTCATATCGGGGGCCTAAAACCAGAAAACACAAGCGACAACAGGTTCAATGACATTATTATTAGTAGTATTTATCTAATGCCATGCCAGCATCTTAGGCTATTTTCATGGCAAAAAAAAAAAAAAAAAAAATACAAGTATATAGTGTTGCTTTCGTCAACGAAAATTATGACTAAATATCGTCGTCAACAAACCTTTATCACATGACGAAAAGCAACGTAAATGCTGGTCATGTGACGATGACTATAATTAAATGTATAATGCAATATTGTTGACGAATAAAAACAGACCCCGCCCAATTGCTACTCAAAACTAGCCCAATCGCATTGAGGGGGGTTCCCCGGTAAAGTTCGCATTCCAGGGGCTAAATGTCACGTTATTGGGGTCGCTTCAACCCGCGGCAATAGTGTTAAAGTAGCCCAATTCCGCGGGAAAACCGCAGACTTGGCAACACTCTGCGCAGACGCAGGCGACGTCACTTCCTCAAGCCCCACTCGCAGCATTATGTAGAAGACGACAACAAACAAAGTTAAGTATGACACAGAGAAAGGGACCGATGACCGGCTTCATCTGACTTCAGTTTACAAGCAATACAAGTAACAGACACACATTTTATTTGCACTTTTTAGTATGTTATTGTAGCTCCAGCATTCAAGCACCTTGTTTCTCTTTGTTAAACTTGAATGTATAATTTTTTTTCTGGCATTGTCATGTGATGCCATTTTATTTTATTTATTGTTTTTATTTATTTAAATTTATGTGTGTGTACTTCTAACATGTTTGGTTGGTAAACTAAATGTTGTAAATTCAAATCAGAGCGTCTTCCGTGTCTGGAATGGATGTATTCTTGAGTCTATAAGGTATAAGATAACCTTGTTTGAAATGGGTTTGGCTAAAAGAAAATTTTGGTTTCGTCTATACTACTAGGTACTTATACTATATTGACTGGGTTAAATAGAATTGCATTACTAAAAAGACAGTAAAATACAATTTTCGTCGACTAAAACTAGATGAAAATAGTCATGGATAATTCTGACTAAAATGAGACTAAAATGCTCAGATTTTTAGTTGACTGAATCTTGACTAGACTAAAAAGAGTATGAACGTGACTAAAACTAATAAAAACTAAAATGACAGCTTCACACAAAGACTAGACTAAAACTAAAATTAAAACAGGCCGCCAAAAACAACACTGCAAGTATAACAAATACAATAAAAACTAGCAAACAAACAAAAGTTATATTACACAAGATTCTTTACATTAACATATGATAAAAATTCTAACTTTTTCTTGCAAAATTATACAAAACTCTTTAAAGAGAGTTCACTTCATAAAAGTTTTCTACATATATTAAAAGCTGAAAGACATTATTAGAATTACTCATAAAATTCATGAATGATTACAAATTTCCAGCACCGTATATGGCACTGAACACACAGTATTAGTTTACCTTTTCATTGCCAGTGGCCCAAGGAGCCTCCCGCACAACAAAGCCCTTGGATGGGCCTCGTGGTTCTTCCATGCTGGAGGCAGTGGAACCAGAAGGCTTCATGTAGGCCATTTTGGCTTCATTTTCCACCGCGTCAGCCATCTGAGGGCAAAGATGAAAAATGACCTTTTTGTCAATTTAATAATAATCATTAAAATTTTAATTTCTTCTGCCAAAGTATAGCATGTTCTTACATATTCCTCCTCCAGGTTTAGAAGGTGATCAATGGCTTCATCAACCTGTTCTGGACGGCCAGTCACAGTCACTAAATTGGGATCCGCAGCTCCACTCTGAGGGAATCGAACATCAACCTGAAAAAAGGTAAAAAAAAAATATATATATACAGACAGTTATTAAAATTGTGTATTTAAGTAAAAAAAAAAAAAAATAACAGTAGAAGTTAAATACTTTTTATGAAATGAGTGATTGAGGATGTGACACCTTTACCATCTCACCTTAAACTCATCCATGATTTTGCGAATTCCCTTGCCACGTGCCCCTATGATGCGAGCATGGACTCTGCTGTCCAGGGTGATGTCCTCAGAGATCATTTCCTCCAGTTCACCCACTATAGCCTGTATAGCATCACGTGCCGCCACAGCATTCTGCTCATAGCCAGTAATGGTAATCTGATCCTAGAAGACCAAATCAATAAATAAAAAAAAGTTCTTGGTAATTTCCAAAAAATGTTTTTAAAGAAAAATTTATTTATTTTTAGGCTCCAGCCTGTTACCTGGTTCTCATCATTTTTCTCTGGAAACTGAATGTTGACCTCATGCTCATTGCGGATTTGGGTGATTATGGCACCCTTGCGTCCAATGATCTTGGGGTGATACTTGGGATCCACAGTGATGGTCAGCTTGAAGCTTCTGAGAGCCTGCAGACAAAAATATACATGTATAATTCACATAATGTGTGATTACAAAGCTGAAATCATTTGCACAGTTTCATTTGCTATTCAGGCTTCAAACTGACCCGATCCTCCTGTTCAGCCTGTAGCTCTTTGACACGCTCAAGAAGACCCTCTTTAGCGCGGTCAAGGTGGGAGGCCAGGCCAGTAACGGAGATAATGTCAGACTGTAACTCATGAGCAGGCACTTGAATATTAACCTGGGAGGAATACATGTTTGTCAGGACAGTAGCAGAAAAATACTGTTAAAACCTTTAGTTATAAATACAATGCACAGCTCCAGCCATTTATGTGAATTAACGCCTGATAAATGCAGAAATAGATTTAGAATTCCACTGGAATCAGCTGTGAAGAGACTAACCTCAAACGCTTCCATCATCTTGCGGATTCCACTTCCTTTCTGACCAATGATGTAGCGATGAAGCTCAAAAGGCACTTCCACCGCAATGGTCACAGGAACCAATGCCTAAAGGACAAATATTCGTTATAGCATTTGACAAAAAGCACCAAGAACACACAAACAAGAACTACTGCATGCATAGAAGGAAATTTCACTAGGGAGTCGCACCTTTAGTGCTTCAACAGCAGCTTCACATCTCTCTTTGCGGCCAGAGAGCACAATGACATCACACTTCTTTGGGACTAAAGGATCAGCAGGCTCCTTCACCTCTCCATTGGCCTCTCCATTCTCCTGAACTGGAGCATCAGCTGATGGAGCTGGAGTAAAACAGAAAGTTTGCAGATTATATATGTAATACAGAGACACAGATAGGGGCCTCAGAAAACTTTAGATTAAGGCCTCTGCAAAACTCATAAACGTAAATGTTCAGAGGGGACTGCAGGATGCCTTAAAAGTATTTAAAGTGTCATGAAACCCTAAAACACATTTTTTGAGATGTTAACAAATATAAACAGACTGCACATTAGTGAAAACAACAATAGCCTTCATTATGTCTATTTAAGGTAAAAGTGGTTATTTTAATTTGAGCAATTTCGTTCTTCCGGTTCAAAAAGCAAAGTTGAACCAACGTCACAAAAAGTGACATGCGTTAATTTGCAGTGGTGATTGGCTGTCATGGCTGGAGAGTACACGTCTACATCATCAGTTTTCTGAGCTGTTCTCAGTATTATTCATGAGAATGAAGTCTTACTATCCAATCACTGCACTGTATTATACATGAGGTCTTACAGCGGAGAATTCAAATCTCATGAAAGCTTCCACGCCATCCGTTCATTTCTGTAAACATGACCATAATAATATTTAATATGACAACACGTGGAGTGCTCATGAGAGAGCGGTTTCTGCGCGAACGCCACAATGAGTTTAACACTCGCTGCACAGATCATAGTTCATATCCGGACCGGAGCAAGGGTGTTTCAAGTTTATGTGAACATATTTCATATTCTGTCCTGCGCCAAACATAAACCACCACCTTGTCTGCACACATATCATGTCTTCTTCAAATGAAATACATGCAAATAAGGGCACTGATACAACGGTTAGGTCTGATCATGAATGCGATGACATGACAGATTGTGATAAACGATACAAAGATAAAAGAAGAGTTATAAAAAAAATAAAAAAAGGAGTAACTGCCTTTATTCTTACAGTTTTAAAGATTTTTTAATATTCATTTGTCTGTATAATGACCTGCCAACCTTGGGGCTTTGTTTTTTGAGTACCATCTGTGGTAGGGTGGGGGGGGTTTAATGTCAGATATACTACCACCACTACCACTACTACTACTACATGAGTTAATACTCAGTACACCAATTAAAACTCCAGTACACTTCTGTTTACTATAGAAAAACATGGATTCTAATTTGTCTACTTCAAATCTCTTTTGAGAGAAGTATTATTTTTATGATTTGGCCATTATTTTGTGCTATGAACACATGTAATGTGCGTTTCATTCATACTGGTCGCCTGAGGGCCCCCTCGCACAGAACTTGCGGTGCTTCAGGAAATCCCTAATATGGACGATAGCATCCAGCTATTGTGAAACTGAATGAAATAATGACAGTCAAAAAGAACATTAAGACAATAACCACTGTACTGTACTATGTTTATCTGTGTTCTTAAAACCACCTCGGGTATTTTAATTAAGTATATTTATAATCCACTGCTAATTGACATAGCAGTTATTACAGCATATAATATATTTCTGCGTCATTCTGCAATAAGAAGCCACATCAGATCAAGAAATCAGATCAGATTATTTTAAACATTTGTCTGATGTTGTGGAGTAAAAGCATGTTGTAATGTTCTTTTTTGTTGCTGGACAAGGTTTAGTCATTACAAGGGAAGATGCTCGGCGTGTGTTGCTTTTTCAGATGCAGGCGTTTCCTCATCCAAGCACGCAGACTCACGAACACACAAACAGAGCCAGCTTAGAGAGAAATAAAACGCACGTGGACAGAGGCGTCACCAGGTTTTTGCGTAGTTTACAGTGACAAATCGTACCAGCGTACTTTGAGGTCAAAATGCGTATCCGCTACATAAAATGCATACAGGTTGGCAGGTCTGCGAGTGTGCTGTAGGTCTATTTTATTGGTTGCTGTCTCCCCTCTTTCCACTCTCCCACTTTTCCACAGCTTTACACGCCCATTTCTGGAGTATTTTTCAGATCTAAGGTGTGAAAGACCAGTGCTGAAACAGGGGTGTTTCATGACACTTTAAATTCTTTATTAAAATTAATTTAACTTTATTCTAAATTAAAATAAAAAATATATATATTATAAATAATAGGGATGGGACAAAAAAAAAAAAAAAAAAAAAAATCACGATTTTTTTTTAGTTACGATTTTAAAATCATTTTTTTTATACCAGAATCGATATTAATTCTAGGGGTGACCCCAAATAGTTGACGATTCGATAGGAGGAGCCTGATTCGACTCCGAATCTCAGTCAAATATTCATGGGGTGTTATGATCATGCCATTTTGGCTATATGGGGTGCTCAAATGTCTGATTTCACAGAACTACCGGTTTTTTCCTAATAAGTTAATACAGCCTATTATGATAATGCTGTAAATAAGAATCTGAAAAGAAAGAAGCTATAAATAAATATTTTAACATGCATGAATAAATCCAACCACCCCTATAGTTTTTAAGTTTCACTTTTCATAATCCTTGACCGACAGAGGAGCATCTTGGCGGTAGGGATGTAACGGTATATAAATTTCTTATCACGATTATAGTGACCAAAATTATCACGTTATCAGTATTATCATGGTATTGTTCAAATGTGCTGGAGATTTTCAAAAAGTACTGGACACAAATCATTTTGCCAAGTTTTATATTTAAAAATCAACAAACAAATAAAATGGACTTTTTGTTTGCATAATCACTAAAACAATAACGTTACCAATGATGTACGGATTTTAAATGACAACTTGACTGACGACAGTTTAATAGCATGTTCAAATATCTAACGTAAATGTTCAAATAAAGCTTTGAAAAAGTTTCATAAAAATGTAAACCTCACATTTCAGCCTTTAAATAAAAGAAAAGGGTTAAGTCAAAATGATAATTGATTAATAAATGATTACATGCATTTTATCTGCTCCATTAATAATTCTAGAAAACTTATCTGAATTGTTTAAAATGTGTAGAATCCACATAAGCTTGTTTTTCATCAACCGGTCAAAATTTATGCAGGGCATGCAAATTCGGTCCGTTTGGCCAGACAGAAACTGCACACAGGCTGAATTTGAATACAAGTCTCTGTAAATCCACTCTCTGACAGCTGGTGGCGCTTTATATGGAAAAGCTGAATTACAGCTGATTCCTCCGTGCACAAAGCATTGCGATTAAAACACTACTTTATTAGGTATTACACGGAGCGAAGATGAAAACAAAAAACCTTCAGAGGTACATTCATATAATTAATTAATTCATATATTCATTTGTATAAATTCCCCTCAGCACTCTTTTAAATCCTCCCAGTTTTTCCACCCTATTTTCACTCAAAACGAAACTACTCTGCTGCTGTGCGCACGTGAGACTGTTACTGAAAACTCTGCTTTATGCTGGACAGTATTTATTTATCGTGAGTTGTTCAAATCGCTGGTAATCCAATACGGTTTTAATGATAATTTAAATATGAAACGGTAATACTAACCGTGGGGAATTTTATCATGATTTATCGTCAAACCGGTAATCGTTGCATCCCTACTTGGCGGCAGGGATTTAAATCTTTAAAAAGACTCAAATTGACAGGCAGAGTGAAAGACAGGATTTTTTTTCGATCAGGTAGGGTACAAGTTACTTCAAAACATTTTGGCCTCTTTATATATCGTGTATATAGGCCTACTATTATTTATCTCGTATGAGATGCATTTGGTTGAGTTGCGCTGCAGTAAAAGCGCTTCATTGTAGTAGTACGGTGATTATCTCTTCAGCACGCATCGCGAGCAGGACAAACCACAATAATATTAATGACTATGACTCGGACTGTCATATACACAACATTATGAGAACACTATTATAATAAAACGCTGTTCATTTTGAGTTTAGCTGCCGTGTTTCTGCACGTTGTTGCATGAAGAACGCATCCACAAAAGGAGTTCATTCAGAGCCGCGCAGACACGTTCACTTGTGCACTCGGGTCTCGGGGCATTTTGTGCAGATAGCCTGTAAAGTCGTAACATAAATAAAGCGTATTCTGTATGAGAGAAATTAGTTAAATCCCATTCATTAAAAAAAAAGCTATAATATGCTTAATTTTACTGGTCATCTTCAGCGCGCGCAGCTCAAAACAGAAATGCAGAACATTAATAACTATATAGCCTACATAACGTTATAATAAGAGCACTATTGAACATTTTTTTTGTGAATTCTTCGGGTTTTGCTGACGTTTAATGTTAACTATCTTTTAATCAAAACATTTACCATGTTTGTATCTGCGAGGCGTCCGTTACACATTTTTTAATTACTGTCAAATGTCTAACTTGACTCTTGGTAATGTATTTTGCCCCGCCCCCAAATATATGATTCGACTATCAGTCGAATATCGGCAAGATTCTAAAATTCCGATTCGACTATGAAAATCCTTAGTCGAGGACACCCCTAATTAATTCATATTAAATACATTGCTTTATTTTAGTCCTTGCTTATATACGAGGAGGAAAGTTACCTCTTTTATTTCACCAGACAGCGATGTGTTGTATCGGTGAGTCTCAGTGTTTCTCAACTGGTGAAAAAGTGGGCCGCGGAGTGTACGACATGTACGAGTGTACGACAAAGAAACGACATCAACAACAAAAAACGTCATTCTTAATGTTTTTCTGATGTGAGACTTTTATTTTAAAAGACGTGCATGAAAGCGGTTGACACTTCTGTCAGATGCAGTTTAAGTAAAGAGTGCCTGAGAAAAACACGCTGTCCCGATTCAGTATCTGCGGTCAGATGAGATGTTGACAGGCTTAATATCAGTGTCATTATTCTATCGTTATTTCTGTAACTTGTTACGAAATAAAAAGTCTCACCTCAGAAAAACGAACTATCCTGTCCTGTCAGATGTTATACCGTGTTCGTAGCACGCACTTTTCTATAGCATGCGTGAATGCGGCGCCGTGCTTTATATCACTTCACTAAAGCGCAGAAACTACGAGCATGCAACGCATGAAATAAAAGTACAGTACCGATAAATCACATAACTGTACTGCATGTGTTAGCTGGAAAGGATTTGCATGAAGGTATGATATTCATTCTATTCAGGAGCAGTTCCCACGTTTCATTAACAGTTCATGTTTGTAGGCTATTGTATATTCACTATGGTAACTGTTGTTTCCATAACCAAAAAAATACCCAAATGTTATTTTCACTTTGTATATGTTTAAATGACTGTGGTGGCTCAAACCAACATAATTGTATTAACAAAAACTAGTTTGGGACGGCTATTTAATAGCCTTACCTTATAGGCTGTTTATTCAATATTAATCATATTCTTAACAGTCTTAACTTAATTTTTGTGAAATAAATTTGCTTTGTTTTTGTTTAACAAAATATATATATACACTATATTGCCAAAAGTATTGGGTCGCCCCCTTCTAATGAACAGGTTTGACTACTTTAACATTAAGATTTGTACTCATAGAAATTACTAAAGTATATAATGATATTCTAGGAAATTGTGTGCTTCTAATATTATAGCAACAGTTTGGACAGGACCCTTTTCTATTTTAACATGACAATGCCTCTGTGTATAAGGCAAGGTTCAAAAAGAAAATGATTGATTCAGTCAGTGTGGAAGAACTTGACTGGTCTGCATAAAACCAAGTCCTAATCCCAGTTTAACACCTCTGGTGTGACTGTAAATGCAGATCTTGAGCCAAAAACTCATCACCAAACACCAATGACTTGTACATATGGGTACAGTCATTTTAGACACTTCCAAAACTGTTGCAACAGAGATGGAAATACAATTTTTAAATACATGAATTATGTTCCCATCGTTGTTGCAACAGATTTGGAAGTGCATTTTTCTGTTCTAAAGAAGGGGGCAATATAGTGTATATACACACAGTATATGGTAAGTGGGTCACTGCTTATATATTTTATTTAACGCAGTCCAGTATTTAAAAGAATGTCTTTCGAGTTAAGTTTGATGTTAAAGAAAGCTTTCACAGACTCTTTTTATTTTATTAATGGAACTAGTTTGATGGGCACTTTATTTCAAAAAGGATTTTTCTATTGGAATTTTTGTGGCTGTTTGTTTATGTTTACTGAAAACTGAAATAAAACTAGAAAAATGACTTGCTAAGATGTGTTGTTGTTTTTTTAATTGTGACTGTCTGTATATTAAGTGTATCATTCAACTTTGTCCCATGGTCTAGAGTTAAGTAAAAGAAAAAAAAAAAAAAAAACGCAATACATATCGTATCGGCACCCAAGTATCGTGATAGTATCGAATCGGGAGGTAGGTGTATCGTCCCATCCCTAATAAATAACTTTTCCCATAACTATTGCTTGACCTGAAAAAAAAAATCTATTTTTAAATATTGAAGAACATATGGTTCTGGAGAACCATGAACATAACATGAACAAAACACAATTAACCAAAATTCATTAAATGAACCACAATCAATAAAAAAAACATTTGAAAACAAGCAGCTGCTGTCAATTACAGCAGAAATAATGGAAATATAAAATGGCTGAAAACTACTTTTCTAGAGTAAAAGTTTCCCCACATCTTACTCCGATCATTAGTTTTTTCAAATTGGTATCACTGATGTATAAAAGGGGGTGACTATCAATATTTCAAACAGGCCATTTTTGCGCTTCACCTTCAGTTAGGGGTGGCACGGTTCGCGGAAAAATCCGAACCGAACGGTTCTCCACACACGGTTCGACACGCACTAGGACCACGGTTCAACTTAAATCTGACAACGCATCTGTAATATGGTTTGTTATAAATAACACGTAAAACAAACAGAGTTCGGCTAATGTATGTTTCTGTTAATGGATGCGCATTCTGGCTTCCCAGTACATTACAATAACAGCGATGAAAAAATAAAAAAAAAGTGGACAAACCATTCACTCGTGTTCAATGAGAGTTCCCTATGCTGGATTATGAGCCGTCATTTATTCCGTCATCACCCGGGTGCTGATAGCGTGCGCACGCGCACACAGGTGAGACCCGAACAGCACACGTTGATATCTGTGTTTAAACTAAACTCATGTAAGCTTTGCCAGTTTAAACATTTAAGAGCCAGAGGATGCGAGCTCGCGAGCGCAGTGAGAAGATTTGTGCGTGCGCTCATATGCACGCAAACCTGCGCAAATATTAAGCTCTCTCTGAAGTATTGTTTGAATAGACAAATTCACAAAAATTATGCCAAAATGCCCGCCTTGGTAAGTATCCTAGCAGACATAGCAGGCTGAACGTACAGTATCAGTGCATTCTCTTAAAGTGACAGCACTTTCTTAATATCAAACAGCAACAACAAAGAAATCACTCACTGCTCTTGATTGAATCGCTTTTGTAACTTTAATAAAGATTAATCTTTAATTTATACAGTCAAATATGCAATGCTGTTTTACATTTGATTACTTTATTCAATTTCTGTACCTAAAAACTAATGCTATAAAAAAAACAGAAAATCACTGATTATTTTATTTGTATCTTTACTCTATTGTATTTATTTGTGCTGTTGCTTGTAGTTAGATAGATTATTCTTATTTTCTTTATTGTTATTTGACAGTATAGTTTTTTCCCTAGACATACCGAATCGTACCGAAACCGTGACTATAAAACCGAACCGTGAAAAAGTTGAACCGTGCCACGACTACCTTCAGTGTGTTGTCATTTTGTACAAGGGAGAGTTGTGGTTTCTATTTCAAAGATAGATCAAGAAACTTTCGATTTCCATGATGACTTTTTAAATTATTGATATTCACCGTGGTATTTACCTTGCTGGTCTTCTCTGTCTGGAAACTTGATCTGCACATTGTGGTCTTTAGTGATCTGCTGAATGCGAGAGCCTTTAGGCCCCATTATGGAGCGGTGGCACTTCTGAGGGATCACGCACTCCATGGTCACTTGAGCATCCTGCAAATTTAGAGGAAAATGTAGTCTGTTACCTCTTTAAAATAGCATAACTGCAGCTGTCTGAGATTGGCATTGCATTGATGCATTGCAGATAGACGTTACATCTACTTACCAAATCCTCAATCATCTCCAGCATGCGTTTCTTTGCTGCCTCCACACAATCTTTGGCTCCCTTTAGGGTGACCTTGTCACTCTGTGAGGCAGTTCGGGGGAAACTGACTATAACACCACCATACTCATCAGCAATGTCCCTCAGGACTTGGCCACGACGTGCCACGAAGAACCGGTGGTGCTTGGAATCGACAATCATGAAATCCTCAACAACGTTATCCTGATATCAGAAATTGATTTAAGAAACATTAGAGCAAATAGTATCCATTCAGAAGAGTCTATTTTTTCTGAGGATCAGTGTTAGGGTAAAAAAACAACAAAAAAAAACATGGGGACTAACCAAGCTCTTAATAAGTGCCTCCAGCTCCTTCTGTGCTTCTGCTACAGCTTCCTCTGTACCGATGACTGTGATCAATTCCTGATCCTTATCGTCAGCAGTAGGGAAGATGATCCTGGCACCTGTGCTGTCCCGCACCTTGCGGATATTTCCACCTCCTTTTCCAATAAGGAACTTGTGGTATTCAGGTTTGGCACGAAGCTCAACAGTGTGGCTTTTAGTTTGCTAATAAAAAAACGACCACAAACATCTTAAGATCTCTGCATTTATTGTGTGACTAAAGTAGACTTAATTGTTTTTAGAGCAGTAATGACTAGCCTTGTGTTTGAAGCAGTTTGGAAACTTGTACTAACAAACCCTGAGCCCAGATGACATTCCAAGCGTAACATCAGCATTACCGGCTTTAAGTTTCAAGTTCTTGAAGGAAATCCATCCCTTCAGACATACCTTTTCTTCTGCCAGGGACAGCAGCTGTTTCTTGGCTTTCTCTACCTCCTCTGCTGAGCCTCTGATTGTCACTGCATCAATGCCAGAGCCCTCTGTTGGGAAATGGATGTGCACACCACCACACTCCTCCATGATGGAACGCACAAAACGCCCCTTGGAGCCAATTAGGGAGTTGTGCAGCTTTGAGGGGATGGACACCTCAACCTCTGTAATATTTGCCTGCCAAAAAAAAATTAACCAAATAATACCACTCAAACTGTGTAAAAGTTTAAAAAAAAAAAAAAAAAAAAAAAAAAAAAAACATCCTATGCTTATTGCATTGGTTTTCTATTGTAATATTTATTAAAATGTAATTTTTTTCCTGTGATGGCACAGCTGAGTTTTCAGCAGCCATTTCTCTAGTCTTCAAGGGTTAGTTCACCCAAAAACGAAAATTAGCCTGTGATTTACTCACCCTCGAGGCATCCTAGGTGTATACGACTTTCTTCTTTCAGACAAATCCAATCGGAGTTGTATTAAAAATTGGCCTGGCGCTTCGAAGCTCTCTCATTGCAGTGGGTGGGTGTTTCTGTTCAACAGTTCAAAAGACGTCAAATAAAGCGGATCCATCCATTCATAAAACATGCCTCACACAGCTCCGGGGGGGTGAATAAAGGCCTCCTATTATCTCCCATATTTCAAACGTAATAAATACTTTTCTCTCACTTCCGCTATCTGTCATATGTGGAAACCATCGATCCGATCTCAGGATCGGTATCGATCGTCAGTGGATCGTATGCGAAGCACCGATATTCTGAACGCCTCTGAGATATGCTAGTCTAGTTTAATGTGAGGTAACACGAGTTTGTTTACAGGTGTAAAGGAAGCAAAGTTTCCTTACTTTAGCAAAGGAAAACCAGTCTCCTCTTGGCTTATATGGAAATCCTCTGACATTTTTCTTTACAAATCCTCGTTTTGTACTTCTAATTCATGACCGGCATTTAGTTTTCCTTCACATATTCACTTTTATTTGTTCTCTCACTCATGATTTTTCGAATAACGCTGCTAAATTATCACTAACCTAGTTTATAATCTCCCTTATATATTTTTGTCACACACCTGGTCACTTCATGCGTTTTCTCTGACATCCTACGTCATCCGCCGGAACGGCTTCAAAAGCGCTGCATTTTATTAATTATCAGCTCATTTCCAGATCAAAGACCGCAATAGGAGAGCGCGCGGCATCAGCACTTATGAGTCTCACTACTTTTAATGAAGATGAGACCGTCTGCGTCTTTCTTTCAGAAGTTTGAGCGTCTGCTTGTTGATTCAGATACTCGTTTGTTACAAGCGCAGTCATGACTAAAATGTCATATTATTTCACACATTTATTATTTTAATATTTTGGGAGGAGTAAAATTCACATATGTGGTTTCAACGATGCATTTACACACGTTCGTCTGGATTCACTAAGTGTTTTGAGCAGGAGGAAGTGACCATGTGTATATCACATAGTCTATTAGATTGTGTGAGTCACAGAAGTATAGAATCTCTACATTGCTGTGCTAGGATCGGAATATATGAATTTTCTGGATCGGATCATCGGATCTGCGTTGCATCCCTAGTGGAAACCGTTCCAGGCGGATGACGTAGGACGTATGCGAAGCACGAACGCCTCTGAGATATGCTAGTCTCACGAGTTTGTTTACAGGTGTAAAGGAAGCAAAGTTTCCTTACTTTAGCAAAGGAAAACCAGTCTCCTCTTGGCTTATATGGAAATCCTCTGACATTTTTCTTTACAAATCCTCGTTTTGTACTTCTAATTCATGACCGGCATTTAGTTTTGTTCTCTCTCCGCGTTCATCACTAATCACACAACGCCGACATCCTACGTCATCCGCCGGAACGGCTTTCGCATACCACAGTTAGATGAAGTGAGAGAGAAGTGTTTATTACGTTTGAAATATGGATATTTTTCTTACAAAAACGTATGGATTCACTACAGGAGGCCTTTATTCACTAGGGGTGTCGAAATTAAGCGATTATATGGTGCATCGCGATGCAGACGAGGACGATAGTAATAGACCATAACCGATTAGAACTTACTGACGCTTTTCTGAGGTCATTTGTCACATACATGCTTTGTCGCAGGAGCATACAATGGCAGAGGGAGGCGAGACGCAAGTGCAAGTAATTAAAAATGCTCCAACTACTCCAAAATCCAACATCTGGGCACATTTCGGCTTATGAACAACCTGGTAAGCACGACCTGGAGAAGACACACGCTGTGTGTAAATCATGTCACGCACAAATAAAATATGCAGGGGGTAATACCACTAACTTGAGAAACCTCGTCAGCCATTTTCAACGTGAGCTGTTAACGCCTGTCAGTGCCAAGTATTTAGTATTTACTTGTGTATTTGTTTTGTCTTTTGTGTGTTTGTTTGTTCTGCTCCTGTTGTCTTCTGTGCCCAGACTTAGTTTTGTTTGATGTTTGATACATTCAAGAAGCATGTTTTCTTTGAGCAGGTCAAATTAAAGGTTCAGTTCATATATCTGACTGCTTGTATTTATTGACAAAATTGTATACATGAAGTAAAAGGTCAAATTGAGGATGCGGTGCATCGTCAATGCATCGTGATATCGAATTGAACCGAATCGATGACATGATAATCGTAATCGAACCGTAAGACCAGTGTAGGGTCACACCCCTATTATTCACCCCCGAAGCCGTGTGAGGCACATTTTATTATGGATGGATGCGCTTTATTTGACGTCTTTTGGACTGTTGAACAGAAACACCCACCCACTGCAATGATAGAGCTTCGAAGTGCCAGGGCAATTTTTAATACAACTCGGATTGGATTTGTCTGAAAGAGTAAAGTCATATACACCTAAAACATCAAAGTTTTGAATGGTAGTGTACTACTTAACAGTAATAAGAGGGAAGACTTAACTTGACATTTCAGAAATACAACAAATATCAAACAAACAAAAACCTCACCAGTTCTTTCTGAATGGCCAGGATCCTGTTTTTTACGGCCTCACAGTTTGCCTTCTTTCCTGTGATGACAATCATTTCAGAGTTGCTGTTTTCCGCAGGCAGATCAATCTTCGTGTTAGTCTCTTCACGGATCTGAAAAAAGAAAAATAGTGCCAGTCAGTAAACGGATTGAAAATGGATGAACGTGTAAAAAGTCTAAAAAGTAACTTCTTGCCTTCTTTATATTTGCTCCTCCTTTGCCAATTATATTTTTGTGGAATTGCTTGAAAATGGGGACTGAGACAGAAAAGCTGTTCTCAACCTGGAAAAGAACAAAAGTAGAACGGTTTAGGAAATGCTAAAATTGACACTGTCGTATCACAGACTGTTAAGCCCAAAATATACTTTTACACATACAGCCTGCCACAGTATACTCCATTTGAAAGCATGTACGAACACCAGCGGTTATTATTATTATTATTATTATTATTATCATCATCATCATCATCATTCTTTTGCTTGGGTTGAACACATCATCTTTGCTTTGTTGTTTGGAACAGCAGCTACGCTAATTTAGTCTCTATTTGCTTCTCCGTTTCTGCCGCAATTAGGAATTACGCAAGCTTTAGTCTGGATCCAACCCTTACGAAGATCTGAGATGACCGAACACCTGAGAAAAGATTATGCCAACACCCCAGAAGGCCTCAGATGATGCTAACCCTGGGCTTAATCGCAACGTTTAAATCGCAACCGCTAAGTTTAATCGCTACATTTAATCATTGCAGTTAATAGTGTTCACCGTCTGTTTGATTACATGTAATTTGTAACTAACTGCATGATTTTTTTACTGTACATTTCTGCCAGTCACCACTAATAACCTACTCCTAAATATAATGTAGAAACTTAAACTTTTCTGTAAAGCTGCTTTGCAACGATTTGTATCATGAAAAGCACTATACAAAAAAATTTAATTTAATTGAATTAATAATTTATTCTATGAGAATAGGGAAGCAAGTCACAGCAATAAACACACAGAGAAACCAAATGGAATCACTTTCAGAACAATTTTTTTCCAGCTGATTAAAAATTCAGGATCCACCCAACTTTAAAGAGGTTGTTCTTTTAAAGCGGCAGATGACAGAACTGCAGCCTATGGAATAATAAATAGATTATAAAAGATAGAATAATAATAGATAGGGTAATTGAGTTGTGGGAAAAATCAAGATGTGCCCAGATGTTAAGTGGATCAAACCTTGCCATTGCCAGAATTAGTGTTCCTGATATACTGATTCCCGACATCAGCAATTATTGAGTTGAATGAGACTCAGCAATAGAAAATTCAGGAAATTAGGAAAAAAAAAAAAAAAAAAAAAAAAAAAGTTTGTGTACCATTTCAGCCACCATTTTCTGCATAAACTTTGTGCACTTTTCCACCTCAGTGCGAGGCCCACGCAGTTGTACAATGTCACTTTTCTGCGCTGGGTCAGGGAAGTTGATGATGACCTGAAAGCAAGGAGGGAAAAAAATAAAATAAAAATAAAAGTTATCTTTATTATAAGACAGAAATGAGGCATTGAAAAAAATATTCCATGCATCTTAAAACATTTACCTCAGGGAACTTATCCCGAATTTCCTTAATTTTCTCCCCTTTTTGTCCGATGATGGCTCGATGAAAACGCTGTTCAATGATCATGTCCTTTGTACGCTCATTCTCCTGTTGAAATCAAGACATTCTCAGAGACTTTCAGTCAAGAGTTGCCAGGCAACTCCAGCAAATAAGCAAGAGGACTTTATACTCTGAGGCTGTAGAGCCTACGGCTGTTTTTTTCCACCCACTACACATGCACCTGACTCCAATTTAGGTATTACACAAATAAATTTACCACAGACAGTAAGCTGAAGTAAATCATCTAAGACAAACGCAAACGATACACGCACATAACCTAACCTAAAAAACATTGTGAAGAGAGAAAGGTAAACAGAGCATTCTTTATTCAATTACAAATCTATCCAACTTACCATGCGTGACGCAAGCTCCAGCAGCTCCTTCTTGGCCTCCTGCACGCCCTGGGGGTCCCCCTCGATACGGATCAGGTTGCTCTTCTCGTTGTCAGGTGGAATGCGGACTGACACTTTGTACTGCTCTTTTATGCGGTTAACTAGATTGGGGGGGGGGGGGGGGGGGGGGGGGGGATATGTGGTTTTATAAAGGACACATGAATGTGTTCACATAATATCAGCTATAAACGTCAAAACAGCTGTACTAACTGTTTGCGCCGCCTTTCCCAATTAAGTGTCGGTGGAACCTGGGGTCCACGCTAATCTCGGTGTAGTCCATTCGGCTAACCTATAATAAAGAATACATGAAAATCAACCAAATTGTTTAGGACACATTGAGGCCAATATATGCCAAAATATAAAGCAAGTGAAAACGTTTGTCACGAAATAGGAAAGTTAAAATCTTACCAGATCTGTAACAATGGCTTCAATCTGGCCCTGTACTATCTGTACATCTTTGGTGGGACCCTCCAGCGTGATCTTGTCCTCTCCCTCGGTGAATTCAATGTGCACCTGTTGATAAACACAGAGCATTGTCTTACTGACCTGATATTTCAAATGGTTCAAAATTCAGTAATTTACTTTTCCTCATTGGGTTCAAAACCTTTAAATCTTCCATTCATCTTTCAAACACAAATGAAGAGATTTTAATAAAACCTGAGAAATGTCTGTCCCTCCATTCATAGTCCATTCCACCAAAACTTTGATGCTTCAATAAGTTCATAGACAATTTTAAGCGGAATACATATCAATCAAGCAATTGAAGTTTCTAAAATGACACTTAATAGGATAAATAGATTTCATTTAAACATCTATTAAAGAAGAAGTGTGTTTTCTTGATGTGCAAACCAATAAGGTTTGTTCAAGCATCAAGCAAAAACGATGAGCTTCCATTTATTTAATCAACGTATCTGCATTAATGAATGTTTATATGCAAATAATAGGCTAAATTAATTCAGTTCATCATGTCTGTTCAGAAGTGTCGATTAAACGATTCATATGGATTAATTTTAGCATGTCTATGTCTTTTTGAAGCGTCAAGATTGGTGTAAAAGTCTTTGTCTTTCAGGAACAGAAATATCTCATGTTTCATTAAAAATTTGTGTTTCGTGAACAAACAAGACTTTGTTTTGTTGGGTTTGGAATAACAATGAGGGTATATACAAGTACATACTCATACAATAGCATCTGGCTATGTATTATTTTAATAGACTAATACAAAATGAACTAATGTATTTGCAACTCTTGGGTGTTTCTTCTTGGCTAGATTCCAGTGTCATTCTAAACTACCTGTGCAGGTTGACGCAACTACTGTGACCTTTGTACGGTCACTCTGACATGTTACTCTGGTCAAAAACATCTGCTGAACATAAGCCACATCTACACATTTCCCTCATTAAGCAAGACAATGGAGAAATCTGGCTTAGCACTCTGCCTTGATTAGCGGAAAGTTGACTCGCCTTGGGCATTTGCTGCGTGACCTTTGCCAGATTTTGTCCTTTCTTGCCAATAATGAAACGATGAAGCCAAGAGGGCGCAGAGACTGAGGACACATTGTAGCTGTTGGCCTGTACAAAAAGAGTAAGGGTCAAAGGTTACACAGTCAAATTGATAGCATTTCTGCAGTAATATTTTCAATACATTTCCTAAATTAAAGCTAAAAGAGAAGAGTGCAAAAGAGAGCTTTAGGGAAGGAATTTTTGAACCAAAACATGCAGGGGGGAGGAAAACGAGCTTGTTTACCTTGGCATACACTTCAGTGAGTGCCTGGCCCAGCCGGTCTGGCTCCCCACGCAGGATTACTGTCTCTGAGCTGCTGTCGAGGGGTGGGATCTCGACCGAGACGCCGGTCCTATCCAGGATCTCTTGCAGGGTGTTACCCTTAGGCCCAATCACATACTTGTGCTGAGATTTCTTCACCTCCACTGCAATAGTGGTAACATTCTTCTTCTGAAATGAGCAAAAGGCCACATTCAAAATCATAACTTTTCACATAGAAATTCAGCCCTGTGTTTCAGAAGCATACTGTGGATTTTGGAAAAGTCAAAAAAGTCCATTCATTATTCTGTCATTGCTCACCTTTTCCTCATAAATCTTCTTGATCTTGGCCATGGCCAGGGCCACCTGCTCTTTCTCCCCAGTGATGACGATCTCCGTTTTGTTCACACTTGGTGGAGGGACATTAATGCGGGCTCCTGTCTCCTGCATCAATTCCCCCACCAGCTTGCTATAAGCTCCAGTGATGAAGGGATGATACACCTTTTCAATGTTCATTCTCTCCACAGCACGCTTATCCTGCAATGATTTAATGAACCCATCATTTACTATGTTGTTTTTTTACTCAAATGAGTAAATAATTAGCACTATATCCCACATCATCTGATTTGTAACTGTGATAAGCAAAAAAATCAAAAGCTTAAACTGAAATGAAGTTTCAAACCTGCTCAGCAGAGATGAGCAGGATCTCGTGCTTGGCCTTCTCCAAGCCTTCCTTGGTTCCAGAGATCTTGATGAGGTTACTGGGGTCTTCGGGTCTAGGGATCTGGATCTTGGTGGCAGTCTTCAGCTCGAGCTCCTGCAGCTTCTCCCCACTCTTGCCAATAACAAAGCGATGATGTTCTTTGGGGATGGCCACAGTAGCTGAAGCCTGTAGTCAAGTAAATACAGAAGTTACTAGGGATATACAAATATCATAATTCTGGCTAACACAGACAAGCTGATAAGCATTCTCATGTTATCTTCATGACCAATAGCGATAAATCATTGATATTAAAACCTATAATAGTTTATTGTATAATATTTCATATTACCTGAGTCTGCAGTCGGGACACAATCTCTTTGCGGGCTTTCATGACTGAGTCATGCTTCCCAGAGACCATTATGGAGAGGCCTTGGTCTTTAGCCATGGAGAGTTCCAGGTGGGCTCCAGTCTTGTGCATAATGTCAAGACAAACTTTAGCCTGGTCTCCTTCTCCAAACTGGTTCATGTCCTTGTACTTGCGCTCCTCCAGAGGCACATGGAAAACCTGTATTTATCAAAGTGGAAACCAGTCAAACCCTTGAATCAATATTCCCGATAGGGTTGTGCCGATAGTATAGTGCAGCACTTCTCAAAGTCCGGACTCAGGTCCGGATCTGGAATGGGAGGGAATTCAATCCGGACCCGCCTCCACTTCGTATTTCAAAATATGTAAATGATAACTGCTTTCTTTATTGGGCATTTAGTTGTATTAAAATGCAGTAGTGTATGTAACAGTTCAGAGAGAAACGCAAGTACAACTTTGACATCATGAATATGATAATTAGCATATATAAAGTTGAATTGTTATATATAGTTATAACCATGTTTATTAAAAAGTTTTGTAATAATTATTTCTGACCTTTTGACATTGATGAGAATTCAGATTCGGACCTTTGAATGTAAACTTTGAGAACCCCTGGTATAGTGTATCGATGATAGTCAGATATTGGCTGATGCCTTTGACAATAGCAAGACAATTATTATTAGGCTAGTAATACTATCTAATTAATATTAGGGCTTATTTCTTCCATCATATTTATTTTTCCGCATTTTTACAGTGTTGCGCGTTATAACCAATCACACACGATTCTGTTGAGTTTATGAACACAATGGCCAATCAGAGGTGTTCGGATGAGTTTTGTTCAGTGCATGCTCGCTAGGGCTGCACGATAAATTTAAATGAAATCGCAATTGCGATTAGGCAAAAGCTGCGATTGTCATGCGCATCTTGTATGTGAAGCACGGTTCTGTGATCAGTAGTAAATCTCCATCCGAAGGCCAGAGGGCGCTCTCGTGCAGAAACTCCAAATACGCCCCGCAGAAGAAACCCAGGAAATGCCTATTGCGGTAGCTGAATAAACAGAAGATTTATTTGCTTTCATTGATTCAACGTGACTAATAAACACACAACTACGACAATATATGGTTTATCTGAGTTATTCTTCTTATAATTTTCATTATAATAAAGTATATAATAATACTATGCTAATCGACATAGCATTCTAAGCAGTGATAAAGGCTATGAAATATGTTGCGTGCCCTATTCTGTGTAAGAAGCCACATCATCTCACAGAAGGATTTATTTCAAACACTCGACTGATGTTATGAAGTGAGTTTGTAAATGTGGTATTTTCACGTGCTTTCAGATGAAGCAGCATTTACTACACGGAGCCGTAGTTCACCGAGAAGCTACGCAAACAGCTGTTATTAATCGCGAACGATATCTTCGATTTCATAATCGCACGATTATATCGTCTGCAATTTTTTTGCGTAGCTTGTCAGTGAACTACGGTTCTGTGTAGTAAATGCTGCTCCATCTGAAAGCGCATGATGAAAATGTACTACTAATCACAGAACTGGCTTTACTGACAATATGTGCATGACAATCACATTCGATTAATCATGCAGCCCTAGAGCTCGCTGACTGAATTCTGACTCGCAAATTCTCATCATAAACAACAAAGGGCCGATGTACATGCGATGGAAGTATAAGAGATTTATTCATCATACAGTGTGTAGATGGCTTCACTGGGAGTGTTTTTTAAAGCGCATAAACTCGCGCTAGACTGAGTCAGTGATGATGTTCAGTGGTAATGTAAATGTTCTTTGTTCGTTTTCTGTAGCTGCTTTTTGAATAACAGGAGAAAATAGAAACATTTACTAATTATAATGCTTACATTAAATTGTTATATGAAAATACAAACTCAGTCATATTTAAAACATTAGGCTGCTTTTAGCTTTACGCTGGAGTTGGTTCACTTTTCGGCAATGAAACAAAGTAAATAAATAAATAAATTAGCGTAATATCGTATATCGCAATCTCACAGGCTGACGATAGGACGATATGACAATTGCATATCGCCCAACACTAAGTCCTGAGGTACGATAGTGACTGCAACAAGATTGATCACTGTACCTGGGTGATTATTGAAGACTTGAGAGATTTTATCTTAGTCGTCCAGGCATTTCCAGTCTCCTGTACCCCCTCTGGCAAAGGCTTTTCAGGCAGAGGGGGAAAGGCATCCTTGTAGGTGGGAAGGCTATCCTCCTCTTCGGCACCACTACGGCCTGCCACAGCAGCTAATAGGAAGAGAGAGGTACAAAATACATTAACTTTGCCAGAGAATGGTTACTTGCAAGTCAGAAATGGCTAAAATGGCCACATACCTTTGACCTGCTCTGGCAGAAGGCCACTGCGATGCTCATTAAAGCTTTCTTGCGTAAGTACAGCGACTGAGCTCATGGTCGAAATCCCACGTTTACACGGAGTCCGAGTGTGCCACTAAGAGAGAAAGATAGCATGTGATTACTGCATAAGGGAACAGTGTTTGGCGTATATGTGAAATTACGACAGAGATAAAACAAAATACACACTTGCAGTTAAGACATAACCATTTATTAACATGGGTGGAGCTGAAACCTTTTCACAAAAAAAAAAAAAAAAAAAAAAACAATGAAAAAAACATTCACCACATCTATTTTTCATGTTACTGATCTTACTGGGAACAATTAATAGGCTACATGTATGTTTACATTTTATGTTTTACCCTGTTATTCTTTTTATAATGTCATATCTCAGTTTTGTGGTGAAATAATAGACTTCTCTCTGCTGCCGTCTCCAAACATTTAGTCCGCTTAAACCCAACCCATTTCTTAAAAACTGCCACCATCCAACCAAGAACCAATGGACCGAAGTCCCAATCCTACTTTTTTTTTTCCTTTTACAATAACCCATTTAATTTAGATGTGTCACAATAGAGAAAACAGTTACTACTTCGGTTTCATCACGACTTTAAAGAAAGGGGAGAAAAATAAACAATATTTTGGAAAATAACTTAATTTCACAAAACAGTGTGATTTGTTCTAAACAATATAAGAGAACACTATCAGTAAGAAGCAATTTTAATGCAACTGATCCATTTTGTGGAAGGTCAAATTTGCCCATCTGATACCTTGGCCAAGGGCTAATTCTAAGCCACTGAGTTAGTTGAACAAGCTCTAAAGCTTAAGAGGATTTCCCCATTAACCCATATTTGCTGTACCCCTAGTATGTAGAGCAGCAAAAATAATAAGTTTCTACTTTGTAAATAAAAGTTCCACAAAGCACGCTCACATTTAATTGAAAACATGCACGCCACACCTCAGTGAAATATCTACTTGGCAGACTGCTCCCCTACACCCAGTACAGGACTCAGAGAAAAAGACAAGATTATAAATGCTGAGGCTACTGTTACAGCCATGAGGCCTTGAGCCCTGAAAGACCACTCATTCGCTGCAGAAATTTCGTCAAAGACTAACACAGCTCTTCAAGAATAATACAAAGTAGGTAGCGAAAGTGGTGTGCAAAATGATACAGTAAAGTGGAAGACTATCATCTATTGATGAGGTAACTACCACTCGTGTATTAAGTCATACAACATTCCTTCCAATTCGCTCTGACAATCTGGCACCTCAACCCCCACACATGCAAACTCCAAACCTCACAGTAAAAGGCCGTTTTACTGTGCTTCTCTGCATGCCCCTGCCAGGGCCTCTTCCTCTACAGGCCTCCTGAATTTTTGGACCCAGAGGCTAAACACTTCAGACACATACATACAGCTCAAGGCACAAGCACTCCAAGTGAATTGAGCCACAAGCCAAACACTAAAAATCCTTCAAATGCTCAAATGACTAGTTTTATATAGCACACTTAAATCATATGATCACTCATAAGAAGTGATTTGATCTTGAAGATAAGGCTGAACAACTTGTGACCCATGGGTACAAACAAGACAAACAAGGATTTTGTAGTTCAAAGTAAACATTAGGCCTGTCAGCAAATTAATCTAGTAAAAACAAAGACAGTGGTCAATAATCTTACCAGCAAAATGGTCAGTTACCAGATAATCCGTCCTGTAAAGCTGCCGTACGTGTCAGCCTGCCAGCTTTTGCCTAAAAACAAAACAGAAAAAGGAAAAAAAAAAAAAATTAGATTGTCTCCAATGATGCAAAACCACTTTAGGTTGCCAGAACTTAGTTACACGTGGCATGATTTATTTGCATTTCTTAAGACCTTGCATAATTCTTATTTAAATACATGCAAATGTGATTCATTAAATACAATTGGATATAGGAACTAAAGGACTGATCCAGTCACCAACTTGTTAGTGTCCCTTACAAAAGAGTTTCAAAATATTAAATCATCAACACGCTTGAAATAATACATTCGCAAATAAATGCACAAAGACTGTGAAACATGCAAAACTAAACAAGAAAACATTGTTTCTTTAAGTGTTGAAATGGCCCAGCGGCTCTCCGACTTGCTAACGTGGCCATTCCTGCGTATGTCAGATTTAAATATGGCGGATTTACATTCGCTCTTAGAATGACAAAAAAAAAGCAGCTGTGGAAATAGCTTAACAGAAATCTAATAAATATTTTTTGTGTGTGTGTGTGTAAAAACGAGTTTTGTATGAAAAAATTTTTTTCACCCTGTTGTATACATGCGCGCTACGTCAACTCATGACAAGCCAAGCTAACGGCTAACAGAGTAAAAAAGACGGCTTTCTCGTTTAACACTTCATAATTTCACAATTATTCACATCTAATAATATTTGAATTCCGAGAAGGGTGGATGGGTACATACTTAATCGAACTAATAACGTGTGTTGTTGGAAAATACGAGTTATTTTGCTTTGCGGCGATGAAAAACTTGTCCTGGCTAGACACCAACTCCAGTAAACTTAGAGCTGCGCGTGCGCGATAGTGACACGTACACCAGCTAGCGCGAGCGCTAACACACACCGGATTAGGAAAACTTTACTCGTATTGATCCTCTATAAACCTAATGTCCCGAGATGACAACGCCTCACAAGTGTACACTGAAAACACGGCCTTTGCTGATGGACCAATGTGAATGTTTAGTCAAGATCAGCATTAGTGACTGTCCACACAAAGTCCACGTAGGCATTAGAGCAAAGGGTGAAACAGTGGGGAGAAACTGACATGGAGTCGATCCAGAGCACATTTTCATGGCAAAACATTCAGAACGATGTGCGTGTATCAGAAGACTAGAAGAAGCAATGCAGACGCTTCGGATGTATAATGTATATAGATTGATTTGCGGAATGAAGAGTGACTTACTTGTGTTTGTGTTCCCGTCTGCCCTGTGTGGTGCAGAAGCTCGTAGAGAAACTCCACTGGCGAAAGGGAGGAGCAGCAGTCTGTGAGTTATATAGCTCAAGCCTCCTCCAATCACATTCCCTCACGTCACATTGCCCGTACAGATCATACAAGTCTTTCTGAAATGGCTGTAACATGTAGTGGTGGTGGGGATGTGGATTCATCTCAGTGAGAGTATTTTGAATCTTTTCACTAGAAATCTTTTGCATCTTTTCACCAGTTTCCGCGTTCGTTCTTTCCGCAGGTTGCAGCAGCAGCAGTAGGTGGCGATAAGTGAGTGCATCGTTGTTTATAATGAATCAGTCAATTAATTATTCCTTAATAAACGACGAGGGAAGTCAAAATAACTCATAAGTGGCAATAAGTGAGTGTTATGTTGTGTATTTTGAATCAGTTATATTTTTTCAGTAATAAACACCACCAGTTATTGTTTAAACACTAACCAAGGTCAAAACAACCCATACTGTCATTTACACTAGTCAACATTTGAAGTGGATCAAAACCTTTTATCAAAGTTGTCCTAAAACCTAAAACCAAAATGCATTTTTGTCTGGACAACTTGATGAACTTTTTTGATCTACTTACTATATTAAGATGAACAAATATATTAAAAACGTAAAGGGGGTAGTTCACAAAAAAAGAAAATTCTGTCATCCTTTACTCACTCTCAAGTTGTTACAAATCTGTATGAGTTTCTTTCTTCTGCTGAACATAAAAAATATTTTGAAGAATATTGGTAATTAAACGGTTGCTGGTCCTCATTATTAATTTAAAAGAAAAAAAAATCAAAATATACTAGTGGGGATTTTGAGTCATTTTAGTAACTCAAATCTTTCGAACTCAAACTGCTCATCAAAAGATTAATTCACTGGCCATGGTGTTCGTGATTATCATAGCATGGTTAAACAAAAATGTAGCGCAGCTTAAAAATAATATAATGGAGGGGCATCGCTACGGTTTCTGGGGCCATTAGTTTTTATTGCTTTGGGGCCCCCATGAGTAGAGATTGGTGTCCATGTCCTTCTAGGTAGAGTTCACCGGGGCCCTCGAGGGGGATCTTTGATGTATACACACACACAAACACACACACTTATGTAAAGCAAAAACACTGGTAACACAGAGGTAATCATCAGCAATGTTTAATTACCTAAAGCCATGAATGATAAAATACTTTTCTTTCTTTACTTGTCTCATGGCCATTACATTATATCCATCTGTTTAAAAGACAACAGTTTGTCTTGTAGCTAATTACATCACTTTGTATTTAAAATATTGATATCTTCACATGATCCAATCATGATCTCACACAGTGATAAGATAAAAAAAAAAGAATTTTAAATCACTGTGGCTTGTATTGGCTGCTGGTTGTATAGTTTTTTATGAAAACTTGAATCTATGTCAGTAGTTTGGTGATGTTTGGTCACATGTTTGTTCTGATAGACAGCAAGGAAAGACAAAGCTAAATGCTAATGCTTAGTGGACTAGCTAAATAATATGATTATCCACTAAATCAGACCTACACTCATCCTCCACAACCATAAACAAAATATATGCAAGTTAAATAAAATAATACCCAGACTACATTAAGGGTAAATTGGGTAAATCACCCCAGAGCTGGTGTTTATAATTTACAGAAATGTCCTTTTTTAAAATTCCGCCTTTGTAAATAATTTTACATATTGTTAGGGCCTATGGCCTAGTTTCAATTTAAAATTTTTTTTACAGGAAAAAAAATTTTGAGTTGGGTCACTATTTAATGTGAAATCTGGGTCCTGAAACAAAACCACTGAAATGGAAGCACACAGAGGTTGCAAAGTCCTATAAAATAGCACTTTCTCTAGGGATAATATGCTAAACATAGATCTATGACAATGTGGTAAGACATTAATAAGACCACCATGAGTCAATCAGAAATTGCATACAAACCTGTACTATTACGTTCTGTAACTGAATCTAACTAAGTCATTGATTTTCACTGCTTTTCTTGAACGATTTAAGCACTGCTTGAGCACACAACATCCACTCTTTCTGCCCCATGTCATTATCCCAATCTCAGAAGAGATGACATGGTGACTGCAACCTCTCATTTGCTCTTGTGAGGTTTTGTGGGAAATACTACACTTTCAGTGTAGCAGTTTAATTATGATTTGGAAAACTTCATACAGTAGAGACAATGCTACCAAATCATGTTTCATTGCATTCATTCAATTGTTTTTCTTTAAGATACATGCAAAATAGGGATATTTAAATAAATATACTGTATGGGAGTTATAAATTCTTCCCATGAAATTAGTTATTTTGACTTTTAGAGTTCAGAGTTGGCAAGAAAATTTTACATAATTTTAATTTATTCAATGTTTAATAATCATTTTAAAAGATAGAAAGGGAAAAATACTCAAACCTGAGTGGTCAGTCCCTCTTCATTAATGATTTAATAAATGAGTTCTAGAATAAGACATGAAACATTTCAGTGAGAATGATAATGTTATCAGTTTTCAAGTGTTTTTTAATGCTTGTAAACTAAGATAATGTACATGTCTGCGAAGCTCATGCATAAAAATGTGTTCGTCGTTACTAAGAGGTAATTGTAGCTAGAACAGTGTTATAAAGATTATAAGGAAATAATCCTTATTTCCTAATATTTTAGAGGTGTAAATTCAGAGGGATATAATAAATCTTTAGTTATATGCTATTTATTGGAGAGTAAACATGTTTTCGGCCGTATGCTTTTCAGGTATTTGAGGTCCATATTTTTATTGCAGATTAACAATGTGAAAATCAGCTAGTTGCAGGAGTGCAAAGTTACATCCACAAGATGGGGACAGATTCCTCTCATTCAACAGATAGAAAGATAGATACAGATAGATGGTGTGGACATAGAAAGGGTAAATGAAAATACATTTCTTGGGGTGATAATAGATGATAAATTAAGTTGGAAATCTCACATAAACCATGTACATAATAAATTGTCTAGAAGTATCTCAGTACTGAATAAGGCAAAGCATGTTCTGGACCACATATCACTCTACATTCTTTATAGTGCATTAATATTACCATACTTAAATTATTGCTCAGAGGTTTGGGGTAATACATATAAATGCAGATTATTATCATTATCTATGTTGCAAAAAAGAGCAATACGGATAATTAATAAAATTGGTTATAGAGATCATACAAATTCATTATTTTTTATTAAAATTCATTGATTTGGTTCATTTTCAAACAGCACAAATAATGTATAAAGCAAAAAATTATTTACTCCCTGGCAATATTCAAAAATTGTTCCTTAATGGAGAAGAGAGATATAATCTTAGGAGAGAGTGTAATTTTAAGCATCTTTATGTTCGTACAACATTAATAAGCTTTTGTATTTCTGTATGTGGAGTGAAATTGTGGAACAGACTAAGTCTAGTGCTCAAGCAATACCCAAGTGTGATCCAGTTTAAAAAGCAGTATAAACGTATGGTTCTCAGAATGTATCTGGAGGAAGAACGGGTCTGATTAGGTGTTCATACAGATTATTTGGGCATAGTTTTTATTTAGGTTTTGTTTGTATATTTGCTGTAAATATATGTAGGAAAGTCAAAAGAGTGTATTAAGACAAGGATGAGATGACAGAGTTATGAAGTTAAGTTAATGATTATTGTTATTGATTATTGTTACCATGAAGTTGATTTGATGATTATTGTTATTGATTATTATTATCAACGTGGAGTGGAGAAGGGGTAGGATTAAATAAGTGTATGCTTCTTCCTACTCCTTTTTGGACATGTATAAGTTAAAATTATTTTGTATTGTGTTGTATTGTTTTGTTTTGTTTTTACTATATTTATTTACATGTTCGAAATAAACGTTTCAATCAATCAATCAATCAAACAGATGTTCAAAATACTGACTCTTTCAGTGTTTTCAACTACTGTGACTTTTTAGTCGGAAATGGAAGATGAGAACCTCTTTTCCCAGCGTACCAAAAGCCCAACATCTGTCAAACAGTGCAAAATAATAATGCACAGGCTAATACTGACCTTCCAACCAAAGACGTAACAGTTACATATTTTTTGATTACATCACGTGATACTGTATATATTATATTCACTAAGTAATATAAATAACTGCATATATATTTATTGCATACTGCATATTGTTACAGGGTTGACGAGACGTGCGGATCCATTTGCAAAGCTTTATTATAATACATGGTCATATTCAGGCAGGGTCAGTAAACAGCAGACAGGTATGGCAGAGGCAAGATACAGAGCAATCCGAAGAGTAGCGTGGGTCAACGATCAGCATACAATATCCAGAGGGCTAGGCAGAGAGATAATCCAGGAGAACGAGCAATAATCCAAACAGGGCAAGGCAGAGAGAATAATCCAGGAGCACGGGCAGGAATCAAAACACAGGAACTCTAACTAGGAAAACAGGGAAAGCTTTGTAAAGTAGCTATAACAATACTCGGCGATACTACTGAGAAAGTCCATGGCTTAAGTAAGGTGTGTGATTGGGTGAGATAGTCCTCAGGTGAGAGCGTGATTAGTGAAATCAGCTGTGTTTCGTCAGTGCAAATGGATGATGGGAAACGCAGTCCAATGTAATGTGCCAGTGGTGTAGTGTATGAGTCAATGTGGTGCACAAGTGACCTCTGGTGGCTATTGGGCGGAAGTTCATGGCCAGGATTCGTGACATATATAATTATTCACTTAGCACTTACAAATCAATCATATCCCACTGCTGCTAAACTTTATGTATACGTATATACACAGATTAAAAACAGAATTGACAGATATAATAATTATACAATACAATAATAATTGTTCAATTAAAAGTTTAGGCCTTCATATACTGCTATGGGGCATTGCTAAGAAAATAATAAAGCAAATTATATGCATGTATAAAACTTGAATTAAAGGGATAGTTCACCCAAAAATGAAAATTCTGTCATTAATTACTCACCCTCGTGTCGTTTCAAACCCATGAGACCGTTCATCTTCAGAAAACAAATTAAGATATTTTTGATGAAAGCTGAGAGCTTTCTGACCCTCCATAGACAGCAAGGGTCCTACCACGTTCAAAGCCCAGAAAGGTACCAAGGTTGTTTACGTGCAGATCAAAGCACACGCCAGAGATTGTCTTCTAGTGGCTTTGGCACGTGCATGCTTCGACTCTCCAAAATGGCGCTAAGGTGAAGCGGAGGAGAAAAAATGTTGAATAAAGTCGTTATAATAAAGTCGCACACAAAAATGCAAGGCTGCTATTCATAGACTATAGCTCAGCTTTCAACACCATAGTCCCCATCAAGCTGACTAATAAACTCACAGGCCTCGGCCTAAACACTTCACTCTGCGACTGGATTCAAGATTTCCTCACCGGCAGACCTCAAGTGGTGAAGGTAGGCCAGTACACCTCAAACTCCATCACCCTGAACGTAGGAGCCCCGCAGGGTTGTGTCCTGAGTCCCCTGCTCTACTCTCTCTACACACATGACTGCGTGTCCTCCCACAGATCCACATCTATTATCAAATTTGCTGATGATACTGTGGTTCTAGGCCTCATTTCCAACAATGATGAGACCGCATACTTGGATGAGGTAGAGAGACTCACATCATGGTGCCAGGACAACTGTCTCTCTCTGAATGTGAGCAAAACTAAAGAGCTGATTGTGGACTTCAGAAAGAGACACCTGCTGCCCTACACTCCTCTTATGATCAGTGGGACCCCTGTGGAGAGAGTAAGCAGCTTCAAGTACCTCGATGTAAACATCTCCGAGGACCTGACTTGGACTACACACATTCAAACACAGGTTAAGAAAGCCAGGCAAAGACTGTACCATCTGCGACAGCTGAGGAAATTCAGGGCCTCTCCAACAATCCTGAAAACTTTCTATTCAGGGACCATAGAAAGTGTATTGACTCAGTGCATCTCAGTGTGGTATGGAAACAGCTCCAGCCAAGACTGCAAGGCCTTGCAGAGAGTTGTGCGCTTAGCTGAGCGTATCTCTGGGTCTGCTCTCCCCTCTCTGCAGGACATCCACCTCAAACGCTGCAGAAGCAGAGCTGTCAAAATCACCAAGGACTCAAATCACCCTGGAAACTGTCTATTCACTCTGCTGCCATCTGGTAAGCGCTTCCGCAGCCTGATGGCTAAAACTGAGAGACTTAGGAGGAGTTTCTTCCCCAAGGCCATCAGACTCCTAAACTCAAACTCAGCCTCTTAACATCATGATGACTTCACTTACTAATCACTCACAATCAGTAATATATTCACACTCATTATTATCTACCTCATACTGACAGTGTCATTTGCACACAACACTTTCTGTGTCTTGATATCTTATTATCTTATTTTTTATATTTATTATTTTTGTGATTGCTGCTCATGTCAACCATGTTCAACCTGTTTGCACATTCCTCTCTCGTACAGTCATGCTTATCTTAATATTTAATTCTACAGCATACTGTCATGCACATTCTTTTATACTTTTATACTTTATATTTTATATTCTGTGCTTTATATCTTATTTTTTATTCATTTTATTTTATGCATACTTCCCTTGTGTTGTATTCTACAATATTTGCACTGTCCATGGAGCGGACCTGACTCACATTTCACTGCTGGTTATACAATCCCTGTATAATCAAATAAAACTTGAACTTGAAAAAGCATTGTCATAGCTTCATAAAATTACGGTTGAACCACTAATGTCACATGGACTATTTTGTTGATGTTCTTGGTACCTTTCTGAGCCTTGAACATGCTGTCTATCCTACCGTAAATATATTTTGTGGTCCAGGGTCACAATTTGGAATATGTCAGTTTCATAAGAACGTGTTGTGTTTTTCTGGGAAACACCATATGTAAGAGATGTGTAAAATATTGAAAAGTAAACACCTTACCTCTATAACTACACCTATGTTTCTTAATAAACAACACAAGTACAACTAAATGATGCAGAAGTAACTGTTTTTTAATAGGAGCCGGGAGGTATGAAATATGTGATCCTGGACCACAAAACCAGTCATAAGGGTCTATTTAATTTTCAATAAATAAGCTTTCCATTCATGTATGGTTTGTTAGGATAGGACAATATTTGGCTGAGATACAACTATTTGAAAATCTGGAATCTGAGGGTGCAAAAAAATAAAAAATATTGAGAAAATCGCCTTTAAAGTTGTCCAAATTAAGTCCTTAGCAATGCATATTACTAATCAAAAATTAAGTTTTTATATATTTACAGTAGGAAATGTACAAAATATCTTCATGGAACATGATCTTTACTTAATATCCTAATGATTTTTGGCATAAAAGAAAAATCTATAATTCTGACCCATACAATGTATTTTTGGCTACTGCTACAAATATACCCGTGCTACTTATGACTAGTTTTGTGGTCCAGGGTCACATATAACTGAATGCCATTCCAACCCAGCCAAATTCTCCTGTCTTTTTGACTATATATTGCTCTGATAGTGTGACAAGTTTTATGTTATGATTTTTATAACAAAATCTGTATTTTTTTAATAACCCAAATTTAAGTTACACTAAGGATGCATTATGAATGGATTCCAGACTTCTTACCTGATTGACTTTACACTGGCATGTCAGGACAGATCTTCTTTTTTCCCTCCCCTCTCTCTACATTTGAAGTCGAGACTGAATTCAACAGTTATAGAGATAGAGTTGTGTGATGGAATCACATGGCATTCCCACTGTTAGTTAGACTCAGTGTTGGCTGAGGGTATCAGTTTATTGAGTTTGCAAAGCATCAAGAGGTGGACAACATTTCAGAATTAAAAGCAGTGAATACAAACTGAGGTAAGTGGAAGTTTTTGTTTACTTGATATTAGTTTTAATAATTATTTTAATATAATATGGGAATATATGTTTATGTCTTATTGTAATACAATAATGCATCTACTATATGGCTAGTATCCAATATCAAGTGTATTTACAGAAACGTTGATACAAAATTGAAAATATGAGGTTTAAGAGATGAGAAACATTAGTGTGAAAGTAATGGATGTAAAATGTTTAAATAAATACATACATACAGTATATATATATATATATATATAATGGTTTTATAAAGCCATTTCATCACTGCATTATAGTGCATTATAGTGTCTGGCCCTTCGTTCTCATATGCACATATCCAAGATGCATCTTTCTTATCTTCCATCTGTTGTGTCTTGAAGTTGGTGAAAAGGAGATTTGACATGGATTTCTATGAGTATTGGGCACACTGACTGCATTGTTGACTAAGGTCAGCCACTTGTTGCATTTAGTTGTCCCAAGATGAATTACTAATTACTAGATGACTATTAACTACTGTAATGTAAATACATCAAATTTCTGAAGAACTAAAATTTGTTTTGTACCTTTACAGTATATTACTCTGACAACCTCCAAAAATACAGGTGGTAATGAGAAGTTTGCTGTTAACCAATTAACAGGTTTTTCAAATTCATTAAAAATGCAATAAAAAAAAACATTTTAAAACGAATTAATCAAATCATTTTTTTAATTACAGTGCATGTTTACCTAAAAAAAAAAAAAAAAAAGTGCAGTTCTTGATTGAGGCAGTGGCTGAATTTTACCTATAAGCTCATCTTGCCCTTCCTACCCATAAAAACAATTACTTCATTACTGGGCATGTTGGTTTTTCCTACTTTTTCAATCATTGGGACATTTATGGAAAGTGGGAAATTTCCACATTCCATTATAAAGGTGACTTAGTTAGCAGAAAGCCTAAGGATACATTACCTGCTCGACTCAATTTAGTAGGAATGTCTTAGATGATACAGTATAGCTGAGTTGACAGCAAGCGGAGACATGTGTGACCGGATCTCCTGAGACGGGGAAAAGTGGGAAATCCCGACAACAGCTCTTTTCACAGCATGATCCATCTGTGCCCACAAAAAGGAAATTATTGGTGGGCTTATGTGTGTCTGTGTCTGTGTGGTGGGTTGTAGGTAAAACGTTCCTGGTTACGTCAGCCATTAAGTACTTAAAAAAAAATCATATTATCAGTGCACAGTATGTTTCAGTATGACAATTTCTAGTTGCACATGTTTTACCCCTCCCCCATATGACCCTCAATGTATAGACACAAATTACTTCTCTTTATTTCTGAAATGAGATTGCAAAGCCCATCTGTACCAATATGCTGAATCATCACTTTCAGAGATCACAAACATAAAGGCAAGTTTGTCTGAGCTTTTATGTGCAGTCAGATCAGATCACACTCTCTCTGTCTGGACCGTTACAGTGGGTTAGTCCACCCAAAACATACCCTCATGTTGTTTCTAAAGCTGTATGAATCTCTTTCCTCTGCACTGTTGGTAGAAGACTGTTCAGTTCCCATTTACTTTTTTGACTCTTTTCCATACATTGAAAGTCCAATAAAGAAAAAGTACTTTTGGTACTTTTTTGGGTACCAAAAAAGAAAGACAGAAAGAAAGAAAGAAATTGACACAAGAGTTCATAAAGAAATTGACACAAGGGTGCATAAATGATGACAATATGTCACTTTTGGGTGGACTATCCCATTAATGTAACAATAACATACAGACCACAACATGGTTATGTCCAAATGTTCTTTAGTACAAATTACTCCTTACTATAAAATGTAATCAATTATCAAATCCAGATACCACTATAACATAATAATCAAATTAATCTAATTTTCAATCAGTTATGCAAATGAGCACAAAAGAAGAGCCTAATATCAATTAGATGACCTTTGTGTACACCAGTTAAACCACACAGAATAGCCCACTACCATATTATTCTTTCTTTTTGCTATATCTTTGTCAGAAATAGTACATTACATTTACATTTAGTTCTTTAGCAGACACTTTTATCCAAAGCAACTTACAAATGAGGACAATGGAAGCAATCAAAATCAACAAAAGGGCAATGATATGCAAGTGCTATAACAAGTCTCAGTTAGCTTAACGCAGTACACGTAGCAAGGTTTTTTTGTTTTAAAATGATATAATAAATAAAAAGAAAACAAATAGTAAGATCATTATGCTAGTATGCATTACTAAAATCAGCAGCTCACTAACTGTCTATACGCATTTGTGCATAAAATCAGCGTACAGATTTTTTCACAGTACTTTTCTCACAAAATAATGATTCATCAATAATTTAACACTAAAATTATTACAATTATGCAAATAATACATTATTTTTGCTAGTGGCCTCACAATGAGTTGGGCTGTCAATGGTTTGCACGTTTGACTCAAAACAAGATGTAACTGTGACAGGGATGACATTTGCATATGCAGTCAGTTGTGGTCATGACCAGATAGTGGAATATAGTTACCTCCTCTTGAGAAGAAGTAGTACACTTTGACATCCGTTAACACTGGAAATAATATACTTAATAATATACTTAAAAATATATACTTGTGCAAACTTAATGGAACTTAAGTATTGCATTATAGTGTGAACTTATATCACATCTTTATATGTCATTTCACAATTTCTTCTATGATCAAAAGATCTTTCATTTCCATTACTTATATTGACAAATTGTTATAATCATCTGCCAAAATTTACACTGACAATTAATAAGTAGCATTCTGCTCCCATCTGCTCTTCATTACAGGCGTCCGAAGGCCATGCCAGGGCCAGATGGATACAGAGAACTGTGTCCATGCCAAAACTTTCCTGCGTCTAAAACTTACTGTCCCCCTAAACCTCCGCTTAAGGGTGAGAAATGGCGCAGAGCGGCAGACTTTATTTTGAGGAGAGATGTCCAAGAGAAGGACCACCAATGCCAGGCCACCCAGAACTCCACAGCGGCACAAAACCCACACCAAGGAGTTGCCACTCACAGTCTGGTCGCTGTCCCAAAGATAAAACCAATCCCAAAACCTCGTCTACTGAAGACGCAGTTCCATGTTGACCAATCACAGCCTGTCCATAATAGCAATATGAATTATGTCGCATCTGCATCAGACCCAGCTTGTTCAGGTACACCACACAGAATGTCTAATTCCAATTTATAAACATAAACTCCTAGATGTTGACTGAGCAAAACCAGTCCTGCATGGACAACATCCTACTGTCATGACAGCAGATGTGAGTAAATCTGTGAACCACTGGCAAACATTCACCAATCTGTTTCCACAGATGGAAAGAATAATGACACTCATTTAGGAAACTGGCACAGTCGTCCAAAAACTACCTCACATAAATCAAAACGAGTCCCTCCGAGCATACCTGTACCTGCCAGACCTCTTCCCAAAGAGCCAGAGCAAATGATCTCCATGATGGGTGAGTGTTCATTTGCCATAATGATTTGAATTTATTTCTCATTGCTTTGTGACTTAGGCATATCTCAAGCCAAAAACACATCAACTATCATATAGTCAGCCATTTTTACCCTTCATGATTTGAGTCTAACACCCCAAGGCCCTTTGTACCACCTAAAAACGTTTTGGAGAAAAGCATCTACTAAATGCATAAATGTAAGAGTTGGCAGAACAGTTTAATTTTTTAATTATTGCTACATATAAATCACTAGGGTATTTGGGGCTCCAAACATAAGACAGTGTATGCTTATCAAGTCAAGTCGAGCTTTATTGTCATTCTGCTACATGTGTGGACATATAGTGGAACAAAATGTTCTGTCTCGCAGGACCACGGTGCTACATACCAATTAAACATAAGATAAGCATACAACAATGCAAGTATAAGAAAAACAATAGAGCTATACAACAGTTAACCATTATTATACTGATTATACATATACTATAAATACTATAACTATACATAGTTGACTACACATACACAAACTGATACTGTACAAAAACTTTACATAAATACTGTATATGAATATAAATATTCATGAAATTGTGCAAAAGAGATATTTGTACATGTAATTGTGCAAAAAAAAAAAAATTTTGTACATTAAATTGTTGTGCAGAAGAGAGATTTTGTGGAAAGCAGCACATAGTGCAAAATGATTTTGTAGTGCAATGCACAAGTAAACATATCTTATTGAGTCTTTGTGTCTTTGTAGCAGGGAGTGTTTATAGAAAGTGTCTAGTGTACATATAGTGGGATGAGTGTGTTACTACAGGTGGTTTGTATAGCCCACTCACCTGTGTGTAGCACAATCAGAATTGCACTTAGGAAAATTGTCAACCGTTTTAATGAGTTGGGGGGAGGGGGCTGAGGTGTTCATGGTTTCAGAGAGGGACAGGGAGATTGGAGTTAAGAGCTCTCACAGCCTGGGGGAAAAAGCTGTTGAGCAATCTGACAGAGCGAGCTTTGATACTCCGGTACCTTCCCAGCAGGCACAAAACAGGCACACAACGCCATAAGACGTTGATATTTGGTTAAATTTCGGTTGCGATGTCAAATATATGTCAGATATTGAAGTCAACCCGATTTTCATTTTCAACCAAAATTCAACATCTGTACGACGTCATGTCCAACGTCAACCTGACGTTACATAGACGTCTGGTGCCTGCTGGGTTCTACCTGATGGCAGGAGCTGGAAGAGGTTGTGGGAGGGATGGGTGGGGTCCTTCACGATGCTGTTGGTTTTGCTGGATATCCAGGATGGAGGGGAGAGGGGCACCGATGATCTTTGCGGCAGTGTTCACTGTCCGTTGTAGGGTCTTGCTGTCAGCAGCACTGCAGTTCCCATACCAGACAGTGATGCAGGTGGTCAGCACACTCTCAATGGTGCCCCTGTAGAAAGTGGTGAGGATGGGTGGAGGGAGACTTGCCCTTTTCAGTCGGTGGAGAAAGTGTAGGCGCTGTTGTCCCTTCTTGTTGAGTGATGTGACGTTGGTGGTCCAGGTGAGATCCTCTGTAATGTTCACCCCCAGGAATTTAGTGCTGCCGACTCTCCACGGTTGAGCCGTCGATGGTCAGTGGGGGGGTGGTCAACAGAGTTTCTCCTGAAGTCCATCACAACCTCTTTTGTCTTACTCACATTGAGGGACAGGTTGTTTGCACCATGCCATTCAGCCAGCTGTGCCACTTCCTCTCTGTAGTGCGTTTCATCGTTGTTGCTGATGAGGCCTACCACTGTTGTGTCATCAGCAAACTTGATGATGTGGTTGGAGCTGGACTTGGCAGTGCAGTCGTGAGTCAGCAGCGTGAAGAGCAGCAGGCTAAGCACACAGCCCTGTGGGGCACCTGTGCTCAGTGTGGTAATGCTCGAGGTGTTGTGGCCGACACGGACTGACTGAGGTCTTGCAGTTAAAAAGTCCAGGATCCAATTACAGAGTGAGGTGTTAAGGCCCAGCAGGTTTAGTTTGTGGATGAGCTGTTGTGGGATTATTGTGTTGAATGCTGAGCTGAAGTCGATGAACAGCATTCTTACATAAGAGTATTTCTGTTCCAGGTGAGTAAGGGCTAGGTGGAGAGTGGTGGATATTGCATCGTCCGTGGAATGGTTTGGTCGGTATGCAAACTGGAATGGGTCCAGCGTGTTTGGGAGACTGGACTTGATGTGATGCATGACTAAACTCTCAAAGCACTTCATCATGATTGGGGTCAGTGCTATGGGACGATAGTCATTCAGACAGGACACAGGTGATTTCTTTGGTACTGGAATTATGGAGGTGGATTTGAGACATGTGGGGACGACTGCCTGGCTCAGCGAGGTGTTGAAGATGTCTGTTAGGACATCTGTCAGCTGTGCAGCACAGTCTCTCAGTACATGTCCAGGTATGTTGTCAGGGCCCGCAGCCTTTCGTGGGTTAATCCTGGATAGGGTCTTCCTTACATCGGCTGGAGAGAGACAGAGTACCTGGTCCTTTGGAGATGTGAGTATTTTCTGTGCAGGTGTGTCGTTCTGTATCTCAAATCGTGAGTAGAAGTGGTTGGGTGCATCTGGTAAGGATGTGTCATCGTCACTGGCCTATGGCGGGGGCTTGTAGTCAGTGATGGTCTGAATGGCTTGCCACAGGGTCCGAGTGTCTTTACTGTCGCTGAAATTGTTGTTGATTTTTTTTTAGCATATTGCTGTTTTGCCTTCTTGATGCAATGAGACAAATTGTCTCTTGCTGTTTTGAGAGCTGCCTTGTCTCCTGATCTGAATGTCTCATCTCGGATTTTTAGCAGCCCGTGAACCTCTGCTGTCATCCATGGCTTCTGGTTGGCACGTGTGGTGATGGTCTTGGTGACTGTCACATCATCTATGCACTTTTTGATGTAAGCAGTCACTGTTTCAGTGTACTCCTGCAGGTCTGTGTGGTTGTTGTAGGTGGCTGCCTCTTTAAACAATGTCCAGTCTGTGTCCTGGAAGCAGTGCTGCAGGGCTGAGGTAGCATTGTCTGGCCATACTGTGATCTGCTTTTGAACCGGTTTGGCAAGTTTGAGAAGTGGTCTGTATGCTGGGATTAGCATAACAGAGATGTGATCTGAGTAACCGAGGTGGGGGCGGGGTTCAGCTTTGTATGCGTTTTTCTCTGTTGTATAAACAAAGTCCAGTGTGTTGTTTCCCCTTGTTGCAAAGTTCACATGTTGGTAGAACTTTGGCAAAACTGTCTTTAGGTTTGCGTGGTTGAAGTCACCGGATATGATGAAAAATCCATCAGGGTTATTTGTTTGTTGTTCTCTGATGGCGCTATACAGTTCACGAAGCGCGTCCTTAGCGTTTGCACACGGGGGAATGTAAACCACGACAATAACAATGGCCGTGAACTCCCGCGGCAGATAGAACGGTCGACACTTCACAATCATAAACTCCACCAGTGATGAACAGTGTTTTGATACTATCGCAGCATTGTTACACCATTCTTTGTTGATATACACACACAAGCCACCTCCAAAGTGATGAATCACTTGTTCTTTCAAGTGATTCACTTGTTCATTCATCACCATTCAAAGTGATGAATCTCTGTCTGCTCGGTAGCAGTTGTGCAGCTGAATGGCGGAGTCCGGGATGTTGTCGTTTAGCCATGTTTCAGTGAAAACAAACACACAACAATCCCTTGCCTCATGCTGTGTAGACCGACTGAGTTGAATTAAGTCCAGATTGTTTTCCAGAGAGCGAACTTTTGAGAGCATGAGTGTTGGAAGAGCCGGTCTTGTGGGGTTAGCCCTTAGCCTAGCTTGTATACCTCCGCGCTTACCGTGCTTACCGCGCTTCCGTCCTCTCTCACACCGCTTGCGATGCCGCCTTGTGCGGGTAGCGTCAGTAGGCGAGGCCGTGGTCTCGAGGTCCGGCTTCAGCAGTAAACAAAGGCCTTGTAGCTTCTCAGTAGCCGCCAGCGAGAGTTGATGTTTGTATGCGTTGCCGATATCCAAAAGACTTTGGCGATCATAGATGTGTTTTGGAGTGATTTCCTTATGAATTAGCGGTAAATTGACACTATTTGGAGACAAACAGATGACATTAAAAGACATAAAAGCACCGTTTTTGGGACCCGGAGTAGCCGCTGCATCTGAACGTGCCGCCATCTTGGATTTTATGTCTGAATGAAGGATCATTCATTCAGACATATATTCATTATATACGTCTGAATGAATGATCCTTCATTCAGACATAAAGGATCATTCATTCAGACATATATTCATTATATATGTCTGAATGGAGGATCTTGTGTTATCCATTTTTGTTGGCAAAGCACCTAAGAATGATATTGATGAGGGAGTTTATGTGGATGTAGACACAACACCAGTCCAGTCTGAATGCTCCAGCTCACCAGTGCTGCCCCACAGACAATCAGGTATTCTAATTCCACCATCATTATCAATGTGTAGTAGTATTTCATTGTTAAATCTTACCTTGCAATGATTTTCTTGTTCTCTCCAGGTTCTGAGGTTTGTCCCAATGGCAAACCCCTTCCACGTCTATCTCTGTCAAAACCAATTCCTGCTTTCAGGGTTCACAATAAAACCAAAATTGAGCACAATGAAGTTGGATTGCTCAGCAACCTTGTCAGGGAAAGTTTGGTTTCTGAGCTACACAAAACATTCTCAGGAGCAATTCAAGAGAGAATTTGTAGCACCAAAAAGCCAAAAGTGTTTAAGGCTAAAGGAGATCACTCTCCCAAAACGTTTAGTAACTCTCAGTTAGAAATGTGCTTCCACACCATAAGACTGACTGATGGAGAAAGACTGCATGAAAATGTATCCATCTCAGGTGTTTCCAATGGAGAGAGTCCAGAGGACGTTCCTTCTGTGATAAAATACCAAGAAACAGATGGGGAGAATCACTCTAAGAACTTACTTGAAACTTCTCAAAGGACTCGAACAGTGCTGCCGCTTCTTGGTTTGGTGGACAAACTGATCAAAAGCCCTTCTAAGAGAGACTGCAACTGCATGTGTGCTGATACTAAGACAAAGTTGGTGGAGAACTTGTGGCAAGACCGAAACATTGTAAGAGACAGTGGAATACTATGTCGGCTCAGTAAGGAACAGCTAAAACTTCAAGAGGTACCCTAAGGTGTATAAAAATTGGAAATACCTGTTTTTCATGACGTCTCTTCTATATTCTCTGATGTTCTCCACACTTTCTCCCAACATTCTTTGCCTTTGCCCGTCATTCACATCCCTTCAACCCTTTACCAGCATCTGTATGAGGTTGTCACATCTGAGCAGTCCTATCTTCAGAGCTTGATGGTGGCTGTGGAGCATTTTCAGGAATCTTCAGTGCTGAAAGATGCTTTGGCACCAAGAGACAGAAAGTCATTGTTTTCTAGCATTGCAAAGATCAAAGAGATCAGTCAAAGGTATTGTGTGTAAAGTATACAGTACAATCTTTTTAGCAAGACTGTACAGAATAAATGTCTGAGGAGAAAACATTTAGATCTGTTTCTTTTCACTGTCATGTTCAGAAGATTATAATGTTTGGCCTCTATATAATGATATTATGTCTTATATACACTACCATTCACACAAAGTTTAGGTTCATTTTTTAAAACCTTTATTCAGAAAGAATGTGATAAATTGATCAACATAGAGAGCAAAGACTTTTACACTCTTACAAAAAGTTATATTTCAAATAAATGTTTACAAAAAGTAATCCCAAAAATGTAGCATAATTTCCACAAACATATTAAGTAGCACAATGGTTTTTGACATCGATGTGTAATATGTTTGTAATATGTTTCTTGAACCCCAAATCAACATATTGGAATTATTTCTTAAGGATCATGTGACACAGAAGACTGGATTAATGGCTGCTGAAAATTCAGTTTAGCCATCACAGGAATAAAATTAAAAACAGTTATTTTAAATTGTAATAATATTTTACATTATTACTATTTTTACTGTACACTTTTTGGTTAACTTTTCTGTTGGAACATTTTCATAAATCACTTTAATGAACTTGTGTGAACTTAAAGTGAAGTGACTTCAAACATCCACGAAAAATGACCTATAAATCAAAAATAATTGTAAAAGTGGCTCAGAAAAGTTAGTTGTGGAAAAAAGCTTTAGCATCATTCATTTGCATATGCCAATCTTTAAGCTATATGTTATATAATGCAATTAAATTCAGGCATTTTTAATTGTGACTTAAAGGGATAGTTCACCCAAAAATGAAAATTCTGTCATCATTTACTCACCCTCAAGTAGTTCCAAACCTGTATGAATGTCTTTGTTCTGCTGAACACAAAGGAAGATATTCTGAAGAATGTGGGAAACAGAGCAGTTCTGGGGCACCATTGACTTCCATAGTATTTTTTTTTCCTACTATGGAAGTCAATGGTGCCCCAAAACAGCCTGGTTACAAACTTTCTTCAGAATATCTTCCTTTGTGTTCAGCAGAACAAAGAAATTCATACAGGTTTGGAACTACTTGAGGGTGAGTAAATGATGACAGAATTTTCATTTTTGGGTGAACTATCCCTTTAAGTATTCAAATACTTACCTATGTCTAATGCAAACTCTTTTCTTAGCTTCATGGATGCGATGCTGTTGGAGCTGGCCTCAAGTGTGTTCTGCGATGTAATCTGTGATGTTGTGCACCAATATGCTCTTGGACCCTTTGATGCTTATATAAATTACATCCGCAATATGCCCTATCAGGAGCAGACATTACACAACCTTGGGTAAAAGAATAGTTCTTGATGTTTATTTATCATGTATATTAGGAATGCAAATTGGTTGTACTGTATTCTACAGATGTTTATGAATAAAGTGTCTGCTGTTTGAAAATGTAATACTATATTTATAATCCATGTTGTACTGTGATCAGAAAAGAGAGTCCTCAGATTGTGGAGATCTTGCATAAACTACAGGAAGACCCTCGATGCAACCGCCTACCCCTCAAATCTTTCCTTTCACTGCCATTTCAGAGAATCACACGGCTTAAAATCCTAATGGAGGTGAGTGATGAGAAGCACTAGCATAATTAGCATGAGAATGTTTCATTGTTTTTAAATGTTACATCACTGAATATGTCAAACATTTCGATGCAATGCAGAATATCCAGAAGAAGGCCAGTCCAGGGTCAGACTGTGAGGCCTCAGCATTGAGAGCTCTGACGGAGATCTCCAGGGTATGAATGCCAAGCTGCTAAACATTTTCTCAATGACTGCTATTGTATAAAAATCAGTTTGCTGCATTATGTTGTATGCTTTGTGCTGTCTTCACTTACAGCTTCTAGAAGCTTGCAACTGGCAGGTGGGCAGAATGAAACAGATGGAAGAAATAGTGCAGATTGCTAATAAGATTGAGTTTGCATGCAAGGTACTGTAGTTGCAGGTGGTCGCTGGGAAACTGTTATACATTTTGTAATGTGATTTACTTTTTTCATCAATGTCTGTCTGTTTTTGGGTCTTTCTGTCTCTCACAGGCCATGCCTCTTGTGTCTTCCTCCCGCTGGCTTGTGAAGCAGGGAGATCTGGTGCAAATCTCTTTGAAGGAAAACATGATTGGCCAGAGAAAACTGTGTCCTGTACTTCTGTTCCTCTTTAATGATCTGCTTCTGGTGGCCACCAGGAAAGGGTAAGAGAGCCAAATCAATTAGTTTATCAAATGAGCTGATTGAAATGTTTACTTAGTGAGAAGTTTCTTCGATTTTCATTAGGTTTTAGTTTCTAGGAAGATGGATTGTTCCTTAGATATCTTCTATCTTATGGATGTCTCCGTCCTGTGCCTGTAGGCTCCCAACACTTCACATTTTGGATGTCTCTGTTATCTAAAGTGACAGATTCAACTCTTTACCTACCTGGTTTGCACTGATATTAAAATGTGTCTGAATATCGATAATTATGTTATGACCAATAACAAACACATGGATAATATGTAAATTCTGAGCTGTTTTATCCAAATAAATGAATAAAATCATTTATTTGAATAAAAATAGTTTTAAATGCCGCAGATTTATTTAAACCAACCAACATCATTGTACAGTACGAAAATGGATATTTATTTTGAGATTTGCTAAAGATGAATGTTTTTAAAGAGTGACTTTAATGAGCATTAGATGACAGAAAAGGTCATCTAAATGTTAAAATAGAGAATATCATGAGTGTGCATGATAAATATCCAATATTCACAGATACCGATAAATAAAGAAACCTCTAACACTGGCCAATGACCGATATGGTACTGATATACTGTTTACAAGTTTTATTGCTAAGTCCTATTTTATAGATATAGATTATGGATAAATAGATTGTCAATGATTGTCAATCTAAGACTGAAATACACAATACCATTCAAAAATGTGGGGTGGGTACCTTTTTTTGAAAGAAGTCTCTTAGATCTCTAAATTGATGAAAAATACAGTAAAAACAGTCATATTGTGAAATAATATTACAAATTTAATAACTGTCTTCTTTTTTTAAAATATTTAAAATATAATTTATTACTGTGGTGAATTTTCAGCAGACATGTTTTCAGCTTCCCATGATCCTTCAGAAATCATTCTAATATGCTGATTTGGTGCTCAAGAAACATTTATTATCATCAATGTTGAAAACATTTGTCCTGCTTAATATTTTTTTTAAAACAATATTTGTTTTAGGAATCTGTGATGAATAGAAAGTTCAGAAGAACAGCATTTATTTGAAACTGAAATCACTGTAACATTATTAATATTTTACTGTCACTTTTGATTAATTTAATTGCTGAATAAAATTATTAATTTCTTTAAAAAAATCTTACTGACCTAAACTTTTGAACACTATAGATGCAGCAGATGGTCATTTGTGACCCTGGAGCACAAAACCAGTCTTTAGTAGCACAGGTATATTTGTAGCAATAGCCAACAATACACTGTATGGGTCAAAATTATACATTTTTCTTTTATGCCAAAAATCATTAGGATATTAAGTCGGCCTAAAGATCACGTTCCATGAAAATATTTAGTAAATTTCCTACTGTAAATATATTAAAACTTAATTTTTGATTAGTAATATGCATTGCTAAGGACTTCATTTGGACAACTTTAAAGGCAATTTTCTCAATATTTTGCACACTCAGATTCCAGATATTTAAATAGTTGTATCTCGGCCAAATATTGTCCTATCTTAACAAACCATACATCAATAGAAAGCTTATTTATTCAGCTTTAATAAAGCTATAAATCCCAATTTTGAAATATTTACCCTTATGAATGGTTTTGTGGTCCAAGGTCACATTTTTGTCTGTATACCTACCCATCCTAAGGTGTTAATGTCTTTTATGAATGCAGGTTGGATCGTTTTGTAGTTTATGACTACGTGCACCGCTCTCTGATAGAAGTGACCGAGGGCAAAGATCTGGAGGAGGAGCTGGAGGGATGTGAGCTGAACCGGATATTTAGGCTCGTCCTTTTGCATAATCACCGGAGCGCCACCTCTCAACTTCTACTGCAAACAAATTCAGAGTTAGTACCCAATGCAAAGAACCATCAAACTGTCAGACACAACATGGTCTTTATGGCAAGATAAGCAAATAATTACAAAACATATCAAATACTATGTAGTTTCCCTCAATAATCACGTCTTCTTGTTTTCTTAGAGCTGAGAAGGACTTGTGGGTGGAGCTCCTGGGTGGGCGGAGAGATGGACAGGATACTGTGTATGAAGAGTGGGGTAAGAATGAATCACTAAATGGAATACCAGTTTTTGTGTGTGTGTGTGTGTTTGAGTCAGTTCAACAGAAACCAAAAAAAATATTGTAATACATATGACATAATGACACCATCTTTGTTTTTTGACTCATTGCTTTAATAGAACGACGTTATAGAAAATATTTCATTTTTATCCTTCATCCTTCATTATTATATAATATACTATAATAATAATTTTCTTTGTATTGTTATATATTACATTAATTTGGGGTCAGTTAGGTTACCTCTTAATGTCACATAACAAAACACATATTTATATGAATATATGTCTGATCTTGTGTTTTGCTTATAAGTGTTATTCAATGACAGTGTGTACAAAATATTTTATCTTTGGCAGTTCTATAAATAATTTGTAATATTATGCATGAACAATAGCTTGTGCAGCTACACATTGTCCACTAGGGGGCAAAAATGTCCATGGCTTCAAGATTGTGTTTCCAAAAATGGGAAACATCTGTTCTTAATCAGATCAAACAATTAACTGCAGTGTAGATGCTCTTTAGAATTATAATACATTTGTGAATAAATAAAAAAATAAACAATGTACAAATTTGAATCAAATAGGCACTTTGTCTTAGACTGTCCTCAGGTGCGATGTACAGAGGTGTACAGTGGACAACAACAAGGGGAGCTTAGTCTACAGCTGGGAGATATGATCAACGTCATGCAGAAGACTTCAGATGGTACTGTTGCAACACATCCCTGCCATTCTGAATTCAATTAGTCTAAAATCAATGAAGGTTTTTTTTTTTTTTGCATGCTCATTCTCTCGTTTCTGGTCTTTTGTAGGGTTTCTGGAAGGCCGTAGGGCACAGGATGGACAGCGGGGCTGGTTCTCTGCTGCATGTGTTGTAGAGATCACCAATGAACATGTGCAGAGACGTCATCTTCGTCAGCGGCATCATGTCCTACAGACAGCCACACGCCTGCTGAAACAACGCAGTGGGGGCCTTGAACTTCCAACCACAAAATGCTTTAAATGAGAGACTGTCTACATTGCAATTTGCATTTTTTCACTTACTGACTTAAAATAAATTAGTAAATAATTATATGTACAATCTATGTATAATTTAACTGAACTACTGCCAGTTGGTCAGTTGGTCTTTTGGTCTTGGTTTATATATATTTTATGTGTCTGGTTTTACAGAACAACTTCAAACATCTCTACATGTGATTTAAGAAACACTGAAACTACTTTCTTTGGTTTGCAACAAATAATGTGGTCAGTACTTATTCTTGCTCCAGCTTGCAAATGTGGAGTTGATGCTTTTGTTTTTGCTTTATGTCATGTACTGTGCAGGTCATGCTTATTCCCTTCTGTTATTTTCCATTCTGTTTAAATAAATTTTGTAATAGAATCCATATCCCTCTATTCCATTTTGGTCAGTTTTTGGTCATTTGACACCTCAACTTTCCACACTTATTTGTTTATATGTTCACTGTTTTGAATGACAACTTGTGAAGCTTGAAGCTTCCCTTATTTTGCATGTGAACAAACAATATTTCATTATTTGTCATTCCTGTAATTTTACATTTTCTGGAAATATGATATAGAGTACAGACACGACTAGAGTTTTTTTTTTTTATCTCTGTAACTAGACAGTATTTTAGGCAGCACTTCAACACAAAACAATAGTTTGACTTTAGTTTTTTATTTGTTAAATACTATTTAATATTATATTATATTATCAAACTGCATGGCATTTCGAAACCAATCAAATTAATCCGCAGGTATACCTTTCAGCCAATAGCTGCCGACCATTTCAGTGCGAGTCTGAACCAATAGAAGGCGGGATCTTTCTGAATTCGTCCAATCAGAGCGGTGCTTTGGCCGCAGTTCGTCTACAACGACGGTCGGACGTGTAACTCATTTAGTGTTGAAGAAATACCAGGCGAAAAATAAAAGGTATGATGTCGATTTATCTCAAAATAGAGATTAAAAGCAAATTCAAATCAGTTATATTGGCAGTAGCTTATTTAAACGTGTCTCAGTGAAGCATACGATAGAGTTTTATGGTCTCTTCGCATGTTTGTGTGGTTTGACTAAACTTTCTCAGTCTTTGTTTCATCTCTGTAATGACAAACAGCAAAATGTGTGCTTTTATTTTTCGTCGCAGCTGAGGATATATTTGTCGGTGTTCGTGAAATACGACGAGTAAAATAAGTTTGTCGTGAGGGGTTAAGCTATTGCAGAGATTGTTTATCTTGGTTTCATGCAGCTTTATCTCATTATATTACACAACTACAGAGTTTATGTCGGCTTTTCGTTTAATTGTTTTCAGCATTTTTGCATTATGAAGTGCAGCCTGCAATGAGAAAGTTATTTTCATTACTAAAACAAAAGAGATTAATGGTCACTGGTCATTGGATGATTCAGTTGTAGGAATTGCTCAAACTCCGGGATAAAGTATTCCTTCTCAAATGTAAACTTTATTCCTATGAGAGGGAAATAGGTCAGTGTGGATCACAGTTTGTAAGTGAGCCTGTGCTTTGAAGGCATTCCAGTCAAATTATTTAAACCAACCTGCTGCATTAAAGAGCCAGAAACATGCTGAATGATGTTGGCTTTAAAGAATGTTATTCTCAGTTGTCCCTGTTGCTTTAGAGATCAAGAGAGTTAAAGTGGAACTTGTTTGAGTTGGTCGTGTTGCATTGATGCATCTAGTGTTGCCAATGTTAATCAGACCTCATGCAAAGTCATTAAATTTGGCAGTACATTAGTATTTTGTAATGGCTAATGTGAGCTTGTCTTGTGGTCATGTCACTGCTATTGTGCTGGCCAATAATGACAGGAACTTTATGAAGTGTCATGTGAAGGAAAGGGAATTGGATCACACTATTTTGGTGTAAATGTCATCAGATTTATCATCAGATTCATCATTAGTTTAGAGCAGCTGTGAATGTTTGAATCGAAACCTTGACAAATAGTCAATCAAGGTTGACAATAAATGCATCAGTTCTGATTGACTCATGTCTGTCCTTTAAAGTTGGCATTAAATGTAAAAAAAAATGTTTTTTTAAATGCATCTCATTGATCTTATTGCAAATGATTTGTCCATGCATGGTTCATTTTAAATGATTTTAGAGCTAGAAAACAAAACATCTATCAACATAACAAAAGATCTGTCGATGCATGGAGACTTTAAATAATGTCTGAATAATCTGTTTGTTGAACACTTACTTAGATAATTATTTTGGCTGATATTTCAATGGTATTTTAACTTTTCCACTTATCTGCATATCGGTTCGTTAATATTGTGTTTACCAGTGAAATTAGACATAAGCCAAAACAAGATGTGCAAAAATGTGCAAAGTCTTAGGTTTCTTTTAAAACTTTAATAAAAAAAAAAAAAGAGTAAAATCTTAAACTATGTGCTATATATGTCTGCTGGAGGAGTATGTTCACTTTCAGATGTTTTTCTAGATGTATGATTTAGGTTGTTATGGTTATTAGTGTGTTTATAAGCAGGAATAAAATAACAATTAATATCCGTAATTGACTATCATAACATTAATACAATGAATATGGTACCAGTCATAAATTATTTTTTTATCTTTCTTTCTTAAAAAAGAAATCCTGATTGTAGACTCTAATTGCTGTTTCTGCAGATCCAGTTTTATCTGTTTTCCTGTCTTTGAATCTTGGATTAGTTATTTCTGATTGTACCATGATATCAGTTCCTGTAGAACTGGCTTGAGATTTCGTATCATTGTGTCATTTCTTTGATTGTTCTGTTGTCTCCAGGCAGGGGTGTGTATATGTGTGTGAGAGAGGGGGTAGGCTGCATTAGGAGCAGCTATGGGTGAGATCGAGGGCACCTACCGCTCCTTGCAGACCCCTGCAGGGACACGGCTCGGAGCTCAGTACAACACCGGCATCAGCACCCTGGAGCCCGGGCAGAGCCTCAGTTCAGCTATGGGAGCAGGAGGGAAAGGCCACAACAAGGACCTGCAGATCCGCGTCCAGGGCCTGGATGATGCTCAGGAGTTCTATGACCTTGAGGTGAGTGAGTCATTTCACATCAACTCAGTTTTTTGTCTCTGTTCATCTCCATTTAGGTCTGCGTGAAAGACCCTGATTTTTTTTTTATATACACTAGTCAACATTTGAAGTGGATCAAAACCTTTCACTTCAAAAGTTGACTACTGTAGTTGTGATGAATTTGTCACTAATATAATATAGGCTAAAGTGTCTTTTAATGGGCTTTTTATTTGGCCATGGTACACTAGCATTTAAAAACTTAGGGTTGGTATGATTTTTTTTTATGTTACACTAAAATACACTAAAAACATTGAAATGATGTGTGAAATGTTTATGGCTTTAAAATGTAACTTATTCCTGTGGTGACAAAACTGAATTGTCAGCAGCCATTACTCCAGTCTAGTGGCCCACATTTTTCCAAAAACTTTTGAATGGTAGTGTATTTCCTAAAGGTCATGTCAATAGACTAGTTTAATGATTCTTCAAAAGCATTAGAGGTGGATTTTCCAACTGTCTTTTTAGTGGTTGTCCATTCAATGACTGTTCAGTGAATCATTTCAAAACTTTGATTCAGCTTTGTTTTTTGTCATCAGTCAAAAATGTCTCCATGTGGCATTTTTCTAATGTTTTATATTGCTTATATTTTTATATTGGTGCACTGCATACAAATTTGCATAATAATTAAATAGAACTCTTATGAATTAATATAACTTGTATTCATTTAGCAAAAAAAAAAAACTGTAGAAAAACATGGCTTGATTTATTTTTAACGAGATTTTCACTGTAGTTTACCTTTTTTATTATCAAATCCAATTAAACCTTTTTGAATCTACTTAACTACAATCTGGCTTGTTGAAATGATGCATATCACATATTGCTACACCCGGAACTTTCTTCCATGGTTGTTTGGTTAATTGTTTGCCTGGATGTTTTGTTTGTTTGATTCCGCTGCACAAATATTGTACATTTGCTATTGTGTTTGCAAAGCTACCCAAAGTTTATTTAAAAATAAGCGCACACTGTAGCCAACACACTGTGTTTGGTTTTGTCCATTTGCGGCTGTGCTGGAGAATGTAAACGACCATCTCTCCGGAGACCTCTGGCAGTCTTGCGTTGCGTGTTGGGTTGTGGTGGGTGACAGCTGCCACATGGCTTTAGCATTTAAATCCTGCGTCTTTAAGTCTGTTTTACACCCTAGGCCTGAAGTCACTTTCTAAGTGCTAGCCTGGCTGTATTTACACATCTGACATATGCAATTTCTGCATTGATATTCTGTTTTTATCACTATGGGTGAAAATGAAAAAGCTAAGGTTTAGGTGAGGATGCATTGCTTAAGTTTCCTACAATATCATGCCAGCATTTGAATGCAAAATGACATGGACACAGCAAGATTTAGGATTGTGTGTGTTGGGCACTTTTGAGATTAGCAGTGTGGCTTTTATTGTTGCCAGCTGCTTAATGAGGGATATGGAAAAATTAACTGACTTTACAGCGGCAACACCTGAATTTGTCTTAAAGGAATAGTCCTCAGGCCATCCAAGATGTAGATGAGTTGGTTTCTTCATCTGTACAGATTTGGAGAACTTTAACATCACCTCACTTGCTCACAATGGATCCTCTGCAGTGAATGGGTGCCATAGAATGAGAGTCCAAACAGTTGATTAAAAACATCACAATAATCCATAACACAACTCCAGTCCATCAGTTAACATATTGTGACGTCAAAAGTTGCGTTTGTAATAAGTAAATCCATCATTAAGAAGTTTTATCAGCTGTTTGGGCTCTCATTCTGACAGCACCCATTCACTGCAGAGGATCCATTTGTGATCAAGGGATGTAAAGCTAGATTACTCCAAATCTAGGGAAATTATTCTGCAAAATACAGCAAATGTTTTATTTTGGGGTGAACTATTCCTTTAACGTATTTCTCTGGATTGATATGGAAGATTATCAATAAGACAGTTATAAGACAGTCTAAGTGTTTTGGTAGAGGATGAGAACTTCCCATGATTAAATCAGATAACAATGCACTTTGAATTCCCCTGTTACAAACATCAAACACCGGAGAGTGGAAAATGGTCATTATCCAGCTTTATTAGGCTACAGGACTCTGGAATGCGGTGGTACCACCAAACATGCTGTACTGAAGCAGATAGACCCTGCTGGAGGTAAATGACTCTTCATATTACGTCTAGATAATGGAAGAACAATGGGGTCAGTTCTGGTTCAAAGATTTAGATTAGTCTTTCTAGTGTTCATCAGGAGTGTATTGGGACATGTTTTCCATTACACTTAATTTAGCACTGGTAAGTGTGTTTGAATTGTGGTATTGATTGATCTGTTGTCAGATGATGTGGATGTTTTATTAGGCAGATTGTGTGTAATGATTCATATGGCAACATGGATTTGTGATCTGTTCCATGATGCACAAACTGACGCTAACACAGTCTGGTGTTGCTCATGAAAGGGGTTTGTTTATTCTCAGCAGGAGTGTGTGTGTGTGTGTGTGTGTGCGCACGTGCACTTGTGTGCTCACTGCATTGTGGGTCTGATGTCATGTTGCCACATCTGTTTCCAAGATGGGACTGTGTTCTCGTATGCACACCCAGGTACACAAGTGTGAGAGCTGTGGGAAAATATCACAAATTGACCCTCAGGACTAAACTGCCAGACCAAAGAAATAAAGACAGATGTGCTAAACTTCTGTTCATGTTAGTCTAAACATACACAAAAGTATGCATTGTCTGGTGACCGTTGTGATGAGACTGTTTTGATTTAGTTTCCAAATGTACAAGTTTAAAACCCCAGGTTTGTTTATTGTTCAAATGCAGACACTTTTTTTCCATAATCAACAAGTTGGCGGGTTTTCTGAACAACTGACCAGTCTTAAGAAACTCTGTATTATCCTGGTATATGTGCATGTCTATTACATTCAGATCAGATGCGTTTTCACAGGGCAAAATTCACATAGGATGTTTTTGCTTTAATTAATTAATTCATTCATCCAATCATTTATTAATAATGTCAAAACCTGTCTCACACAGTCATATCAAATAAAGCAAGAAATTTGCAAAAAAATTAAAAAGGTTGAGAGCAAAAGATAAAAGCTAAAAATGTAAAAAGGAAGAGGAAAAATTTAATAATACTAAAGCAAAAATTCAATACAATGTCTTGCATAACAAGAGTAAAAAAATAAAAGCAAAAAATTAAAAATGCTATAATGGTTATTAACTATAATTAAACAATGTCTTGATTTGCTTAAATAAGATGTCTTTGTCTTGATCTTTTTTTTAAGTTATTATATTAAATTGAATGCTTGAATCTTATTTATTTGATAAATCTTATTAGCTGATAAAGTTTGGGGGGAGCAGGGACAGTTTGGTACATATCGTGATAAACAGCTATGTATGAATGTATTAAATGTTCAAAACTTTAAAGACCAATAAAAATGATAAAATCTAAAAAAATAAATTAGAAAACTAGTCAGTCTCGCTGATTGACTGTTGGTATACATATATTAAGCCATACTGATTATTTAAAAACTTTTTTTTTGTTGTTATAAACCTAAGTTGGCATAAAAGAGGGAGGTCTTACAGCTGTTTGATTTTGGGAACTGGCAGGCCCACACTGTCTGTAACGATTTGCCATGAGGGAATGAATGCTATGCACGTGCATATTGGGCACCAGTCTGTTTGTTTTGCCTCTAACCTTATTCCCAGTTCACCCGGAAACCCACTGACCTGCTCTCTTCATCTGTGAGCCGCTCCTCTGCCTCGCCAACTTGTAATTTGTGCTGCCATCTAAACGCTGAAGGCCTGTAGCAATCCCAGCCTCAGCATGTATTTATGGATATGGGGTTGTTCTCTGCTCCACAGCGTCTGCCAGAGTTATAATTTTCTCCGACTTTAAAATCAGGGAAAATGTATTTATGGACTTTCACCCTGTAGCTGGATTATGTGGATATCTGTAACTTTCGTTTTGGGATTTGTAGCCAAATTGTGAATATTGGAGCCTGTTTACACTTGGCCACTTCATTTGTTTGGACTGATAGCATAGCTGATCTGATCATGAAAAGACCAGATGTAGATGAAACGTGTTTAAGAGAGATCACCAGCCGATCACTCTAACCATTTTAGGAGGTAGTTTGAAGCGCACTGTATTCCTGATGCATCTGGTCAAAAGTGTAATTTTGTATTGTGTAGATTGTGTCATCATTGTTGACACCGCTCTCTCCTATTGGAGTCTTTGATCTTGTGAAGGATTTGTTATACAGTCTACACAGTCAGATGCAAGCATGTGGTAATGTGGTGATGTGCCATCAGTTGGCACGACAACTTGTCTCTTATTTTTGACATGTTGCTGAATTACTCCAGACACTTAATTTTCCCTGTTTGTGAACTACACTTTTTTTCTTAGTTTGTCTGAACTATACTTTTTTTTTTTTTTAGTTTGTCTGAACTACCCTTTTTTTTTTTTTTTTTTTTGAATTTACAACTATTAATCATATTACATATCTTTAACTGCAAAATCAAACACAGATTGTGATGTTTCTTGTTTTTGGTCTACTCATTTAAATAATTTTTGCTTCAAATCATGTTTGTACACACCTGTTCAAAAGTTTTATGTTGGTAAGATGATTTTATACATTTTTGATAGTCTCAAAGATCACATTTATTTGATCAAAAATTAATGATGTTTTTGATACAGTGATCAAAAACTATAAAAATCTGAAATATTAACAGTTTTCTACTTTAAACTATTTTAAAATGCAATTTATACCTGAAAGCATTTGCGCTGCTTACATTTTTAGGGAAATTGTGATAATTATTTAGGAATTATTTAATTAATAGAAGTCATTTGTGAGATTATAACTGTGCATACTGTCACTTTTAAACAATTGCATCCTTGCTGAATAAAAGTATGTTTTTTTAAGTCTTACTTATTCCAAATTGTAGTGTATGTGGTTGTAGTAATACTAAAATTATGTAATGTGTCTGATATCAAGCGTACAGCTAATTGGTCCATGTCGGTGTATATCCTGAGATGATTTGCAGTCTTGACATTTCTAATATAAACAGGCTCAGAACACGTTGAGACTGTCAGACTGTCTCCCCATGAGTTTTTGCTCACTAGGCCAATAGGAAGTGATGAGGAAGCCACTACAACAGCCTAAACTTCCTGTCCCGTCCACACCCAAGGGACGACGCAGGCCTCTTCTCGCTCTCCCAAATAAGCTGTTAGTCAAAGTCAATGACAGGCTTTAATTTGCATGCGAGTTCATGTGAATTTGTTCTACATAGTGATATTTTAGTGAGGCTTTTTTTTAAATATTTGAATGAGTTTTTTTATATATATATATATATATATATATATATTTAATCAATTTTCAGTTTATTTTAGTACATCAGGAATAAGTAATGCAAATGCTTTTTGTATGGTTTTAGATTTAGTTAACCCTGTTTCTACAGGAGTCAGATCTGTTCAATACATTTCCATTGGAGTGCATGCAAAACTAAAACACTGACCTAAATTTGTAGTCATAACTTTGATAGACCATTGGTTTTTATAATTTAGTTCGCCAAATGCTGTCTAAGCTCTTGAAACAAAGAGAGATCATGCACACATGCACATTTGCATGGAATTTGACCAGTGCACGCTGCACGCCATTCAACCCCTACTGTGACCTTCTGAGGAATCTACTGGAGTGCTGGGGCTCTGCGGGGGGAACAGCAGAAATAGATGCCATTAAACAGAGACTGCAGAGACCTCTCGCACAACCCAGGGCCTGAGCGTGCTGCATTTTGAGAGAGCCTCTGCTTTCAGTCCTGAAGAGAGGCAGGAGAGGTTGTGTGGTAGCATGTCACACTGGTTCTCTTACTGAGCTGAGTCTGTGCCAAGACCAGGACCCTTGCCAAATTACTCTCCAATGAGGGTCTGTTCACAGCTGCTTGGGAAGAGAGAGCGAGTAGAGAGTCTCTTTATCTGCTCAATGACACTATGCAACAGATATAAATACACCTCAGCCGGGTCATAATGTCCTCTTTGTCTGGACAAAGACTTTTTATCCAAGTCTACAAATGTATCGGCAGGCTGCGAGTTTTAGTAATGAAACATCAAAATGTTACACTTACAGTTGCAACAGTGACTTCTGGGTCAATGATGTGGCACTCTTTTATTTTTTTTTTATTTTTTTTATTTTTTTTGTGTGTAGACCTCTTGTATGATAAACATGTTTTTAGTTTCTGATTTAAAATTAAGTATACTTCAATTAAACAGTGAAATTTTTCATTTTTTTTAATGTTGTGAAATAAACAAAACAAAAACTGATATCATAGAGAGGACACATGATGACTGTCACGGTCAATGTCTTAATTTCACATAATTTGACCTTTTTATGACATAGCAAGGTTAGTTCAGATTGCAAAATGTCATTCAGATCGCAAGATGCGACTCCCCATGAATGTAATTATTTTTTACCGTAAAGTGTCCTTTTTAAAAATTAAAATGTGTACAGACATGTATTTAATGTGTACAGAAAAAAATATTTTAGTAGTAATTATAAATTAACGTATTAATAATTATTTGTTATGGTTATTATTTTTAACTTGACAGTTAAGCGACATAATTGTTTTTTAGAGTCATTAAATTTAGTTTTTTAAATTTCAAAAAAAAAATTAAGAACGTGGCACACTTTAAACTAGATTTTAAAGGATTTCTCATTTTCTTTATTATGCAGACTCTTATTTGTCATTGACCCATTCGCTTTGTATATTTGCAAGGACTTGTGATAAACATTACTTCACGACTCATGTGAATCATAAAACTGATCTGTCCTGACTTTACACACTTGTAATTCAATCTTGGGCTTGTTCTCCATTGATGTGCAAGTAAAAATAGACACTAATTGCTGCGTTGGATGTTTGAACTGGCTCAGGCCTTGAAAAAACAGCCCATCTTTTCAAAGCTGAACCACTGAGAATGTCCAGTGACCAGAAACAGTCTTTGAACCTGCACAGACCTGGAAACAGTCACATTAAAATACATTTCCTGTACATAAATGACATTAATGGCACAACAGAAAGTAAAACATGCCTTCCAAGAGTGATGGCTCCGCGTGCCAACTTTAATCCTTACTGGCAAAATTCCTCCCTGTGTTTTTCTTCTTAATAAAACAATGTGTGTTGTGTAAGGCTGCGCATAGACCCAAAGTAGACATTCCCTCTTTGTTTATGTAGACGTTGAACCCAGATTCTTTCCTTTGTTAATGCTGGAGCCAATTTTGAATGTGCTTTCAGAATCAAAACAACTGCAACTGACAGTGAGGTGAGCCACAGTGACACCAGGTAAATGGGAGGCTCTACAAAAAAAAGAGGTTTGAATGGGATTGGTCAGCAGGCTCGGGGCTCCGCCCACACCTCACAGCACAAGGAAGCTCAATAACACTGGGCCTTTTTATTCAGCTCATAACAACAGCAGAGGAAAAAAAACCCACTGACGTTCACTGTGTCTAAGTCAGACCTGCAGAGCGATGAAAGTGTTTGTGTGTGTGTGTGTTTTAATGAATATATATGAATGAGTTTTATTTGTGTGAGGCACAGATGAGTCTTTGTGGAGGGGTCAGTGCAGTGAGGGGGCTGCTTCGATCACTGGGGAATGCGGAACAGTGGAGACGGGGGCTGGCTGATGGGAATTCGGAGGAGGGAGTGGAGCAGGACTTGTTCAGCATGAGCAAACAAGCTCATAAATAGTTCGGTTGACAGGCTAAAGAAGGGTGAGTGGGAGAAGTGGGGTGGGTGGGAGTAGACATTTGAGTATTGGGCAGATTGTGTTGGTGTGGCATAGTAGTACTGTGGTAGAATAAACAGTAGGACGCCAGTAGGAAGTCCAGACTTTGGACAAGCCTTTAATCTTTTTAAAGAGCTATAGATGACTTGATTATGAGTTTTTTTTGTGTCAGACAACTTTAAACAGAGTCTTTAAATATCTAAACAATACATTTTCCTCGATAAACTTATGTATAACGTACAACGAACGGTCTCTTTTTTTATTATTATTTTTTTATTTTATTTTAGCTAGTTTTAATATTGGTTAACTGGTATAGATTTTATTTTATTTTTTAAGTGCACGACACTGATGGCTAATAATAGCCCCTTTTACACAGCAATATCAGTAAATTGCTTTAAAATTACCAAAACGACTTCACACAGGCTATGACGTTCCATCTTTTTACCGGTAAAGCATCATTCATGCATCGGTTTCAAATTATCGGTAAATTCTGCAACATCATTAACCAGAAATGACCTGTAAATGGCTGCACTTCCCGGTGTTGTGTTTGTAAACATGGAGGTAGGGCTGGTCCGAATACCATTTTTTGAGCTTTGAAGCTTCGGTATAAACCAACATCGAATATTCGAAGCTTCGGAGGGAGGGGCCTGAACATATTTTTCTCTCTAATAAAGGCAGGAATCTCTTTGCGTCTGTCTGTCTGCTTGCATTTTTATTATGTCGAGAACCGTTCATCCAATCGACTTCACACGTGGCGTGAAGGTGTGTGTGAAGGTGTGTTGCTGCGACGCAGTGTCGCATTTTGGTGCAATGTGGACACGTGGCACGTTCAGAATGAATAAACTTTTACCGAGCCGGAAGCGGCGCGCCTCACACGGGCAGAGCTTATATGCTCCGAGAACGGACACTGCACTAGTGATACAAAACACACAGGTCTGTTAAGAGCAATACTTTTAATAAAGTAGCCCAGAGCTTAATTTGTAAATTGAGAGGTCCCGGAATAAAGCGGGTAACTGATCCGGCATGTGATTAGAGGAGGGAGAGGACCAATCTTTAGTGATTGAAAGTGTGCATCAGTTGCTTTTATAGGGTTCGTATACGGTCATGAAAAACCAATTTCCAGGCCTGGAAAAGTTTTGTTAAAGTCATGGAATTTTATTTCACAAATTTCTGTATAATAGTTATATTTATTTCTGTATAATAGAGTTTAATCAGGTCCTGAATTTATGTGTATATCGCATAGTTTTACTCATTCCCGCAGCTTTCGAGTTTATAATAGTGAAATTCCTGCAAACATTTATTGAAAATAGCATGTAGGTTATATGAGTAAATAAATCCACACAAACTATCAGATTAAATCAGTCATTTGAAAACAGTGTGAGTTATTCAGCTGGACACGTCTTCTCTCTTTCACTCTCAAAGCGGCTTCACATCAGCGCATCTCGTCTGCACTACAAGAGCTACTGCACGCTGATCCAAGACTTTCGCTCGCATCTCGGGACAGTTGACAGAAAGAAAATGCATGCATCACATTTGGCTTTGTGATAGCAGAGTTCACATGTCGCGTCTTTTGCGCGCTTAAGTTCATTATTTCAAATGTAGATGTGCGGCAAGCGCTTATAGCTAATAGAAGATTTTTCATGAAATATATGCATGCTATAGGTCAGCACGAACGTCTTTCATTGGCGAACGGTCTGTTGCTGGTGCAGATGTTCAGCCAGGCGGACAAGTTGAGAACCGTTTCGCGGGGGATGCCAGGTGTAAAAAAAAAAAAAAAAAAAAAAAGGATTTTCGAAATTCGAATCTCAAAATTGAAAATCGAATGCCAACCCACCGAACGAATATTCGAATAATCGAATATTCTGGTCCAGCCCTACATGGAGGGGTATATGCAGTTAGTGTTTTTGTTCCATTGTCATGTTTTCATTTTTGTCAAACGTTCACATTCATGCTGCTGCTTTTGGCCCAGAGACATCGTATTAGACTAACTTCAAACTGAACTACACAGTGCAGAGTAAATGCATCATCTGCGTCAGAATGTTATTATTGGCCCAGAGTTGAATTATGAATTTCAACGGCTCTGGATTGGCCCAGAGTAGACGTCTTAGGTCAGCGCGTTCTGAACTTGTACGTGCTCAAACCGGTAATCTCGTTCTGCGTTCACACAGAGGAGATTACTGGTAATTTACTGGTAATGTTACAACTTCTCATTTTGAAAAGGTCCTGTTCACACATGATCTCTTAACGGTAATTTACCAGTAAAGTCTGGATGTGTGAAAGGAGCTAATTTGAGATAACCTACATGTGATGTCCTTTAGGGTTTCATGATCATTTAAAAACAGGAATAATTTAATAACACTGTTAAAAAATAGTCTTAAGAATTTTAAATTAATATATTTTTTTTCTATGGATGTGGGGGGGGGGGGGAATCAATTCACCTAACTATTGCGATTCTTTTTAAAACGTTTAAAAAATGTATTGGTTTATCTTAGAATCTATTTATATTTAATTATTTTACTTTTACTAAGAGGTGGTGGGGAGAAGTTACCGCTTTTATTCCAACAGAGGGCGAAATGTATCGGTGTGTTCGACTTGGAGCAGCACCGCGCAGACGATCGTTGTATGACATCAAAGTACCGCGAGAGCGATTCGAAAGCATGCAGAGCCATCTGCACTCTGTAGCTCTCGCGGTGCTTTGATGTCATACATCGATCGGTCTGCGCAGTGCCGCTGTATTAGATGAAGTTGTACCTGTTTCAAACTGGCGCGAGAAAGCAAAACCATGACGGAGGCAGAGGATCAAACCTCTTCGAGAATTCTTTCTGCACCTTCATGTTTTGAATCCCAAGTGTGGAAAAACTTTGGATTTTACACTCTGCCGGGAAAACATGACTAAACATGACTAAAACGGTATGCAAAGTAGCACTTAATTTTATTTCAGAGTGTTTTTTTCTACTCATTTTGTTGAACATTTGACTATTATATTCATGTGCAATTTCAGGGTTTTGGTACTTGAACGTTTCATGGTTCAATGTACTTTAAAATATACACTGTGTATGTGTATGCTCCTGAAATAAAAGTTCAGAAAGATGTGATGTATTGTTTTTGTTAATGACTCATCATATACAGTCTCTTTAAGGGTATGATCAAGTATTTTCCATTGTCTAGTCTGTAATAAGCAAACAAAAATCACAATAAATTGTAATATAAAATTGCAGTAGTTATATAAATGCAATACTCAATTGTCGTAATATATATTTAATCGGCACACAAGTATCGGGATAGGATTGAATCGGCAGATTAGCGTATCGTAATTTTTTTCATGCTTTAATACCTAAATTCACTCAGTTTTAAACAATTAATTTGATTTTTTTTAAAGGTATTTTTTATGTAGACAAAATAGTGTAGAATTTATACTATTCAGCATTTATCAGTTATCAGCCATAACATGAAAATAATTATAAGCAACAAACTAAAATACTACACTATTTTCAAAGACATGCATATATAATTGTGCGCCTATTATGTTATCAAATTTTCACTTGTATTTCTACCAATTATTTGAAATTGCTATTATGGAAATCCTATGTGATAACCTAATATATTTTAATTCCAGTCTTGTGCAGCAAATCAACAGTGACAAAACCGCTTTCAAATAGTCAGTCACAGGACGAGCTATCTGTCCTATCAGTACAGTCAGTACTAGGAAGCCTTACACACTCTCTCATTTGGCCTGCTTAACATCCACCATACGATGCAATTAGTGGAACAAATTAGTGACTGCTTTGAGAGAGCTGGCCATGAGGAAAATCCTAGAGGCCAGCGTCTCTTGATTGCTTCAAGCCCCCGCCGCCCCCAACTCAGATGACAACTTTTGCCATCTCTCACTCTGATATAATTTGAGGGTGTTGAAGCGTGACAGATTGGGCTTTTCATTGGTTTGGCCCTGTTGGCGGCCATTGCTGGCTTTGACCTTAAGTCAGAGGATTAGCTCAAGCACAGATCAAGTTCATTATACAGAGCCTTTCCAAAGAGACTTCATTTAATGTCTGTTCACAGTACAGTATTGTTGAGATTCTAATAGACTTGGTTAGTTGTTATTAGTGCTGTCAAACAATTAATCGCATCCAAAATAAAAGTTTTTGTTTACATAATATATGTGTGTGTACTGTGTATATTTATTATGAATATAAATACACACACATGCATGTATATATTTTGTTATGTTTATATATTAAATATATTTGAAATATATATATATATATATATATACATATATACATATACACATATATACATATACACATATATATATACATACATACATACATACATATATATACATACATATATACATACATACTCATATAATAATAATTTATTCCGGTCCTCACAAACAAATTTTCACAAAATAAATAAAAAATACATAGTTACCGAAAAAGGTGTAGGCAGAAGCCTTGCTTATTATGCCTACCCTTTATACATAATTAACTGAATGGGCGACACTTTTCACTAAGTTAAATAACACAAAATAAACAGCATAACAAAAACATTTCCCAAAATGTGCAAACATAATTCAAAACAAACATAAAAATACACACTCCAGCTATTACATCATTTTTTTTTTTTTTTCAAATACATGTAAGTATTTTCTAAATATATGCTGTATGTGTGTGTATTTATACATAAATATACACAGCACACATATATTATGTAAACAGAAACTTTTATTTTGGATTCAATTAATCGTTTGACAGCACTACTTGTTATAGATTCAGACTAAATTATATATTAGGCTAAATAATATATTAATATAAATTATGTTATTGTAACAATTTACCCAATACAAACCCAGAGTTTGTTTTATTAATTTATGAATACACTTTTCACTAAGTTAAATAACACAAAATAAACAGCATAACAAAAACATTTCCCAAAATGTACAAACATAATTCAAAACAAACATAAAAATACACACTAGCTATTACATCACAAATACATGTAAGTATTTTCTAAATATATGCTGTATGTGTGTGTATTTATACATAAATATACACAGCACACATATATTATGTAAACAAAAACTTTTATTTTGGATTCGATTAATCGTTTGACAGCACTACTTGTTATAGATTCAGACTAAATTATATATTAGGCTAAATAATATATTAATATAAATTATGTTATTGTAAGATATTAGTTTTATTTAAACAATGACAGCAGTTAGACTACTAAATTATGGATACAATGCAATAGAGATGGTAGAACAAATTTGTACCCAATGTATGTCCTTCTCTTTATTATTGTATTTATATTTAACCCAAATATATTGAAAACAATCTATCGCAATCTCTCTAATTGTTATTGCAGTTTGACACTTTTCATTTGACCAATCCTTTTTTAGTCATTGTCGTCGTCTGCTATTTTCTCATACAAGCTTTTTCTCTCAAGTCTATGTTTTTGGATGGTTTTAAATGGTGGTCGATATATTGCCAAGGCTGATATATCAGCCGATATTTGAAATTTGTTGATATTTGATATTTGACACATTTGATATTTTTCAAATATCGGCATCGGGCGATACGTTTTTCTGTTTGACTGATGTGTTCGACTTTTATTTTGACAGCGGTGAGAACAGCAGCATCTTAGCACACAGCGCTCACATTCTCCCTCTTCATTATTTGCTATCACAGTTTAACAGTTCTTTCTAATAGGGACAGAAATCTGTCTCATATTTAGAATGTTAAATGAATTAAAAGGTATACAAAAAAGTATTAAAACGATTGTTTTTATGTTATTAGTAATAGAAAGGCAAACATGATACTTTCTCGTTTACCATCAGCAATTCAGCAAATACGCATTTATATAATTTAAACAGATCTTTGTATGTCTAATAAACATTTAATTTCACAAACCTTGCAGGCTTAGTTGGATCCAGCTGTGAGATCTTATAAAGTGTGCGTTTGTATCCTGCATGATCGCGTGTTCTCTGCGTGACGGTCGGTCCGTGTGAATTGAATGCTGACAGGAGGAGAGTTCTGCTTCACTGGAGACGCACGATCGACAAACTTTAAGCTCATGATTTCAAATTATGCTGCGCTTTATCCATTTTCCCACTGTCATGTTCATGTCATTTTTACTATGTGCTATACGTAAAATGAGTGTTACCTTGACATTATTTGAAAAGAAAAATAATAATTTTCCAATGCACATAAACTTCCCAATTACTGAATGCCCTGTTGGTTACAGTGTTTACTTACTTTTTATGTTTATATATTTTTAAATATTTCTTTATTTGTGTAAAATACTGTAATAGGATTACAGAATCAAGTAGTTGTCATCTAAAGTATAAGTATGTTTATTTTACACATTTATCATTTTCAAATTATTTCACATTTCTTAAATATTAATTAGAATAAATAAAAATGATATATCGGCTTTATATCAGCCATCGACCAACCTGCTTTCTAAGATATCGGCATCAGCATTGGCTGTCAAAAAAACAATATCGGTTGACCACTAGTTTTAAATTTGACTTTATTAAAATTATTCAACAATTCTGTAAAACCCTGTTGCCAGGTCACTTGTAACGTGACATGAGAGATGCTACAAGCGAAAAGGATTTCTTTGGATTAAACTCTCACCCTTCATTCCAAACCGATCTGTTTTTTTTTTGTTTTTTTTTACTTAAATGAATTGTATCTCTTGCTTTCAAACAAGGCTGTTCTGTTTTCAGTTGACTTTAAAGCCTGAAGTATATTTGTCTTATCCGCATTCCAGTCCAGCTTGTGGACAAACAAAGAAAGGTCCAATAAGTAGTGCTTACATTATTGTGTAATTGAAAATATCTTTAAAAGAAAAACCACAGAAACAAATGCTTTGATTGGTCACAATTCATCCCAGCACATGTAAGAATGATGTCTAGGCAGCAGAGGTGGAAAGTAACGAATTACATTTACTCACGTTACTGTAATTGAGTAGCTTTTTTGTGTACTTCTACTTTTTAAAGTAATTTTTAAAATCTGTAATTTTACTTTTACTTAAGTATATATATTTTTTGAAGTATTGTACTTCGCTACATTTTAAAACACCACCTCAATTACAGAGTAAAAAATAAATCGCTCCCTGGTAACTACTGCAGTAGATAATGGGCAGGAGAACAAACTGGTGCTAAAATCACAAGAAAGATGCAGACGGACAAACACACGCGTTATGGTGCAGACCCAGCTGAAAATGAAACCCTGTCGTGTTCTGCTGAAGTTGAACTCGAAGGAAATGAAGTGAACCCCTGGCCATATTTATGCTCTATTATGCAGTGTAAGCTGTGTTTGCCTAGGGAGACCAAACTAGCAGCTTATAAAATCTCGACATCAACCCTTCGCGAGCATGTAGTAGAGGTAAGGTCAGAGGCGTCATGCCCATTCAAAGTGAGGGGGCACGTACCTCAGATTTTTGAGTCAAGTGGATTTTGAATGCAGCTTCCAAAAGACAAAAAAAATAGCCGAATAATATTTTCTATATTTGATACAATCACACCGGCTTGATTAGATCGTTCAGCGCTTCATATCATCAGCTGCTAAATTCAAATCTGTGTTCGCTGGCTGGCACTGAGCCAGAGACAGACGCGTTTGTACAGCGCTTTGATAATATAAATGTTCTTTGCTCTCTTTCTGTACAATGAAAGTGTTATGATAAGTAGCCTAACTTACAATGTTTTTAATAATTCACATTAAATATAATGTCAGTCATATTAAAAATAGGCCTATGTTTTGGCATGACACTCTGATTCAGCATTATCACACTACTTAAGTAAACAGACAGGTTTTTATGCATAGACAATCGAGATTTTCATGATATAGTTAATGCGTTTGGGAATGTTTTGAATAACAACCCCCCCCCCCCAAATGTATATATTTATATAATTTCATATAGTAAATCAATATCACTTAAAGAGTGCCGTTTTTTTCCTCAAAATCAGCATGATTGCATATATTTTTTTTTTTACAACAGTTCAATAAACAAGAAGTTAATTAAGAGACTTGGGTTTTAGACACCATATTCCCTGTTTTTGCTCTATTTCGACAAAAATAATTCCAAACAGCCACCATAGCACAGTTTTGCATCTCTGAGCAATGATGGTGTTTCGTTCCTGAATGAATCAACCGTTTAAATGATTCGGTTCAATCACAATGACTCCCTTATTAACAGTGACTTGCTGACACCTACTGGCAGTTTTAATTTCACATTCAAAGTATTTTTTTATTTTATTTTATTTGTTATTTCTGTATTTGTAACTGCAGGTTAAAAACAACTAGTTTGAGATTCATAGCCTATCCCAGGGGTATCAAACTCAGTTCCTGGAGGGCCGCAGCCCTGCAGAGTTTAGTTCCAACCCTGCTCCAACACACACACACCATGTAGTTTTCAAATAAGCCTAAATGATTAGATTAGCTGGATCAGATGTGTTTAATTAGGGTTATATCTGAACTGTAAATTTTAAACGAGCTACTTTTTACTTTTACTTGAGTAGATTTTTAGACTGGTACTTTTACTTGTACTTAATTAAAATTTCATTAATGTAATGGTACTTTTACTTGAGTAGAATATTTTCGTACTCTTTCCACCTCTGCTAGGCAGTTTTACAATGTTACAAGAATTTAATCCTGAAAATCAGAGCCGGGCTTAACAATGGGCCAGTAATTTTGGCCTATAGCAAAGACTGTGGTAAAAAGAGAGCATATGATAGCGTAACTCCTGGGAACTTGTCTACACATGATATATTTGATTAAATTTGACAAAATCACATTACATCTACAACTAGATAATGTGTTGCTCTGTGCTGTGCCTGTTGAGTGAGACTGCACACCAAAGCCCATGTGTACTGTTCATGTTTATCTGCACTCTGGGAGTTTGGTTCATAAGGCAGGATTTAGCGAGGCGTTTAACTATCTGGGTGACGCAGCACACTGGAGCAGTTGGTCAGTAATGCCAGGTACACTTAAACCCTTCTCTGATCCCTATTAACTCCCATTTTAACTGCTGACAAACTCTTTACTGTATGTCCAGCTGTCTGCCAAGATGCTAGCCACAGGTGATGGTCACACGTCACATAGTGGAAGTCAGTCGGATTGATGCATACAATAAGAAACCAGATTTATAACGATATGGCCCGGTTCTGTTTATTTTAAGGGTCAGATTGATGAAGCATTTAGTTGATGCCTGTAACAATGAGAGTATTGAGTGAGGGAGAGTGTTAATCTGTGCTCTTAAATGAGTCCACGGTCAAGATCCTGAGAGTAGGGTCAGCTACAATTACGTTTTTTGTTTGCTTTGCATGATTGTTCTTACCTCAGTGATGAAAAGTCGGGAAATGTCAGCCGTCTGCAGCACATTTCCTGAGAGCTTTTCCTCGTACTTCAAGCTAAATACTGAACTAAATAGTTAATCTAATATGTACAGTCATGTGTTGGCTGTTACATTCATAAAATCATTTGGCTGAGGCTGCCTAATTTTTTCTGTGACTTTTTGATTTGTGTGATTTGAACTGATTCACATGAACAACATTCCACAATATTTAAGATGGATATTAGCAGTGTTGGGAAGGTTACTTTGGAAATGTAATAGGTTACAGATTACAAGTTACCCTATTTAAAATGTAATTAGTGTAACTATTTCAATTACTTCATTAAAGTAATGTAACTGATTACATTTGATTATTTTAATTACTTTTCTAAATTTCTAACAAATGTTTTCAACTGTTAATTATTTAAAGCAGACAGGTTTAACCTTACAGTAGTACTCAACACTCATTAATGTCAGACTTTCAGAATCCTTCATTACTTAAATTAAGATTATAAAAAATAAAATAAAGAATAAAATGATTCTAAAGAACAGACACCACAAAATTAGACTTTAGCGCCTCTTTTTTACTTTGAGATTGCTCTGAGGTTAAATACAGATTTAAAATCATAACACAAAATAATTTAATTTAAATCTAACACAAAATATTCTGCATAGCTATGACAGGAAACACATGCTAACAATGCTTTGAAAAAACAGTTAATCCTAAAAAAATAAAGCATATACATAAACTCAAATAGGAAATAAAACAGTTGTCGAATAAGCATGTGTCCTAAACTCCTGAAACATTCTCATATTTTAGAGCAGCCACTGCAATTTATGAAAAGTCAATTAAATCTGTTTGTGTGTGTGATAATATTCAAATGTAACCCCTTTTGTAATCGTTAACATTTTCATAAGTAACTAATTTAATTACACATTTTTTCTCAGTGACTGTAACAAATTACAGGTACTTTTATTTGGTATTTAAATTACGTAATTCTGTTACATGTAAGTTACTCCCCAAAATGAAAGATCCACTTTGTATATGTTTAATATTTGTTTGTTTTTTTGCCCTTGTTATCTTTAATCAAAATAATCAAATAATCAAAATGTCAACTTTATCATCTGGTGAAAATTGCAGACCCCAACCCCAGTCGTTCACAATCGACTACAAGCTTGCATTCATTATCTAAAAACAACAATTAATGCATAGAACCACATCCCTGCCATATTTTTTTCTCTTTTTTTGATAATCCAATACATTCGGATATGACACAGTATAGAGGGAAAAAAGGTTTCTGTCGCTACTTACGTTTAATTGTGACTTTAAGCAAGTCAGATGTTGAATCATTGAGTCAGTGAGTTCATTTAGTTAAGGATTTGATTCAAATCACTGAACTTGTTATTCTTTTGAACAGATATGGTTTCCTTTGCCGAGGGCCTGTTGCGCTGAAGATTCAGCAACCACGACATAGGAAACACTGTAATCCATTCTTGTAACTGCCATGCATTTACTTGGTTAATGATTTACAATGTTTTTATCACTTGGTGTCAAGGTGTGGCTAGAATCGTTGCAGCACAGCAAAAGCTGCTACCTGCTTAGAGTGTGAGAAAGAAATGCCTCCTACTGAGATCTCAACATGCCCAAACACAGTCAGCACTCAAACGCATGATCACATAGATTCGGTTCACAGACAGACTAAATTAAAAAGCTTGCACACTACTGTTAGTTTGGATTCAGCAGTTGCCAATATAGTCTGACAAGCTGGCTTGGTGAGTACCAGAAAGATTCCCCAGACTGTGAACATCTGCTGCTCAGTAATCCCAGCCTCTGTTGACCCATAAACCTGCCCAGCTGACACTACAACTGTAACAGGGAAACTCCTACATGCTGGATAGCGTCTATGTGCTTGGAGGGTTCAGCAGACACTTCTCTCTGTATGGAAAATATGCTCCGGGTGGTATTTCCTTGTTGCAGTCAACACCACCGAGTTGATCCACAGCTTAGTTTTGTTATGCTGTACTTCTAATGGGCTTTTAGTTTAGGGTGCTTGAGAAAGCTGTAGAAAAAAAACTTAAATCCAATTAATGCTGAAGTACGTGAACTGAGAGAGAACTTACTCCCAAGCATAAGACACACCTCACACGTGAGAACATTGAAGATGCATTCCTGACTTTTTTTTTTTTTTTGGTTTGTGGAAACCGTCTTTTTCAATTTTTTTTTGTTAAATAAAGTTCAAAAGAACAGCATTTATTTGAAATAGAAATCTTTTATAACAATAGTCACATTTACATGGACACTTTTTGTTTCAATTGGAATTAAATAATTCCTACTGATGAATCCGAACATAGTGTTTACATGAATGTTAAATAAAGTGATCATTTTTGGCATTTTTATTCCAATTGAGGCAATTACATGGCACATTTTCATTTGGATTGGACTTTTAAACCGATTGTAATTGGAATACAGCTTCATGTAAACACACCTGTTTTAAATGTATTTACTGTCACTTTTGATCAACTTAATGCATCTTAGCTAAATAAAAGTAATAACTTTTTTCTATCACAAAAAGACTTTCAACATTTGAATAGTAGTATATCTGTTTTTGTGGGAAAACAGAAAAAGACCAGATTACATTTCAATAATGTGTTTTAGGGCTAGGTGATATCCCCCCCCCCCAATTAGTTGATCTTGAGCAATCCAATATTAATTCAGTGCAAAGGTAGTATAAATCATACTTTGCCGGAGATGTTCTTTGGGAATTAAGAATATACAGCACAACCAGTGTAGCCTGATTTCTGAAATGAATGACCTTTATGGGCCAGTTCTTTTAAAGAATAGCTTAAATAGGTGAATTACCGGTTTTGAAGTATTATGAAACACTGCCCTGTATAATTTACAACATTAGTAGACAAAGAATTTATAAATGACATTATAACTGAAATATCCCCAAATGAAATTAAAAACGTATTCCACATCTGAATCAAGTTGAGGGCTTATGAATCAGAATCAAATCTGTTCATCTGTATTGATAACCAGCCCTAATGTATTAAAACATACATTAAAATGTATCAGCATTATCAACATATCAGCATTAAAACAACAATGGCATCATACATTTTGCTTCTTCACATCAAAATAACCATTAAAAACTATTAAAAATATATTTGACTCTTATAAATGAAAGGCAATTCTTCCAGTCCATTCACAGCTGCTCTATTGAGCATTATGATTTCTTTATGAATTTCTCTATGAATGGACCGTCTCCTCCTCTTTGCACTGATTGTGTTGTACATGTTGATTCGGGTTTTGGCAGAGCCTAGAGGAAGCCATTTGGAAGGTGCTTACCTGCCCTGCTTGGCACGGAGAGTACATTCTTTACTTAAGAAACTTTATTAAAGGCAGAAAGAATCAATCAAGTTTAGAACGTATACCAAAGAAATGGAGGGTAACAATCTGGCCGGCCCAATTCAACTCAGGCTGTTTTTATGGTCTTTAAAAATACATTTCACATTACAAACAGCTGTCTGCCGTATAATTTTCCCAGAAAGTCACAGGCTTGAATGGCAAAACCTAAACGCAGTGTGTTCTGGGTACATAGTAATTAGTCCTTCATTTTGTAATGACAAACCCCTGAGTCCCTTTTTTCAGGGAAAACCCTTTTCTCTTTAAGCAGGTTTAAATGCCTATGTGTCCTAAAATGTCCTCAGATGTTCTCCTAGCCTTTCACAGTTATATGTTTACAACAGACAGTCCACAGTCAGTCACAGGACGAGCAATCTGTCCTATCAGTACAGTCAGTACTAGGAAGCCTTACACACTCTCTCATTTGGCCTGCTTAACATCCACCATACGATGCAATTAGTGGAACAAATTAGTGACTGCTTTGAGAGAGCTGGCCATGAGGAAAATCCTAGAGGCCAGCGTCTCTTGATTGCTTCAAGCCCCCGCCGCCCCCAACTCAGATGACAACTTTTGCCATCTCTCACTCTGATATAATTTGAGGGTGTTGAAGCGTGACAGATTGGGCTTTTCATTGGTTTGGCCCTGTTGGCGGCCATTGCTGGCTTTGACCTTAAGTCAGAGGATTAGCTCAAGCACAGATCAAGTTCATTATACAGAGCCTTTCCAAAGAGACTTCATTTAATGTCTGTTCACAGTACAGTGTTGTTGAGATTCTAATAGACTTGGTTAGTTGTTATTAGTGCTGTCAAACAATTAATCGCATCCAAAATAAAAGTTTTTGTTTACATAATATATGTGTGTGTACTGTGTATATTTATTATGAATATAAATACACACACATGCATGTATATATTTTATGTTTATATATTAAATATATTTGATATAAATTATATGTATATATGTATATATACATATATACATATACACATATATACATATACACATATATACATACATACATACATACACATATATACATACATATATACATACATACTCATATAATAATAATTTATTCCGGTCCTCACAAACAAATTTTCACACAATAAATAAAAAATACATAGTTACCGAAAAAGGTGTAGGCAGAAGCCTTGCTTATTATGCCTACCCTTTATACATAATTAACTGAATGGGCGACACTTTTCACTAAGTTAAATAACACAAAATAAACAGCATAACAAAAACATTTCCCAAAATGTACAAACATAATTCAAAACAAACATAAAAATACACACTTCAGCTATTACATCAGTTTTTTTTTGTTTGTTTTTTATTCAAATACATGTAAGTATTTTCTAAATATATGCTGTATGTGTGTGTATTTATACATAAATATACACAGCACACATATATTATGTAAACAAAAACTTTTATTTTGGATTCGATTAATCGTTTGACAGCACTACTTGTTATAGATTCAGACTAAATTATATATTAGGCTAAATAATATATTAATATAAATTATGTTATTGTAAGATATTAGTTTTATTTAAACAATGACAGCAGTTAGACTACTAAATTATGGATACAATGCAATAGAGATGGTAGAACAAATTTGTACCCAATGTATGTCCTGCTCCATATACATATATACATATACACATATATACATATACACATATATACATACATACATACATACACATATATACATACATATATACATACATACTCATATAATAATAATTTATTCCGGTCCTCACAAACAAATTTTCACACAATAAATAAAAAATACATAGTTACCGAAAAAGGTGTAGGCAGAAGCCTTGCTTATTATGCCTACCCTTTATACATAATTAACTGAATGGGCGACACTTTTCACTAAGTTAAATAACACAAAATAAACAGCATAACAAAAACATTTTCCAAAATGTACAAACATAATTCAAAACAACAACCCTGCTCCAACACACACACACCATGTAGTTTTCAAATAAGACTAAATGATTAGATTAGCTGGATCAGATGTGTTTAATTAGGGTTATATCTGAACTGTAAATTTTAAACGAGCTACTTTTTACTTTTACTTGAGTAGATTTTTAGACTGGTACTTTTACTTGTACTTAATTAAAATTTCATTAATGTAATGGTACTTTTACTTGAGTAGAATATTTTCGTACTCTTTCCACCTCTACTAGGCAGTTTTACAATGTTACAAGAATTTAATCCTGAAAATCAGAGCCGGGCTTAACAATGGGCCAGTAATTTTGGCCTATAGCAAAGACTGTGGTAAAAAGAGAGCATATGATAGCGTAACTCCTGGGAACTTGTCTACACATGATATATTTGATTAAATTTGACAAAATCACATTACATCTACAACTAGATAATGTGTTGCTCTGTGCTGTGCCTGTTGAGTGAGACTGCACACCAAAGCCCATGTGTACTGTTCATGTTTATCTGCACTCTGGGAGTTTGGTTCATAAGGCAGGATTTAGCGAGGCGTTTAACTATCTGGGTGACGCAGCACACTGGAGCAGTTGGTCAGTAATGCCAGGTACACTTAAACCCTTCTCTGATCCCTATTAACTCCCATTTTAACTGCTGACAAACTCTTTACTGTATGTCCAGCTGTCTGCCAAGATGCTAGCCACAGGTGATGGTCACACGTCACATAGTGGAAGTCAGTCGGATTGATGCATACAATAAGAAACCAGATTTATAACGATATGGCCTGGTTCTGTTTATTTTAAGGGTCAGATTGATGAAGCATTTAGTTGATGCCTGTAACAATGAGAGTATTGAGTGAGGGAGAGTGTTAATCTGTGCTCTTAAATGAGTCCACGGTCAAGATACTGAGAGTAGGGTCCGCTACAATTACGTTTTTTGTTTGCTTTGCATGTTTGTTCTTACCTCAGTGATGAAGTCGGGAAATGTCAGCCGTCTGCAGCACATTTCCTGAGAGCTTTTCCTCGTACTTCAAGCTAAATATTGAACTAAATAGTTAATCTAATATGTACAGTCATGTGCTGGCTGTTACATTCATAAAATCATTTGGCTGAGGCTGCCTAATTTTTTCTGTGACTTTTTGATTTGTGTGATTTGAACTGATTCACATGAACAACATTCCACAATATTTAAGATGGATATTAGCAGTGTTGGGAAGGTTACTTTGGAAATGTAATAGGTTACAGATTACAAGTTACCCTATTTAAAATTTAATTAGTGTAACTATTTCAATTACTTCATTAAAGTAATGTAACTGATTACATTTGATTATTTTAATTACTTTTCTAAATTTCTAACAAATGTTTTCAACTGTTAATTATTTAAAGCAGACAGGTTTAACCTTACAGTAGTACTCAACACTCATTAATGTCAGACTTTCAGAATCCTTCATTACTTAAATTAAGATTATAAAAAATAAAATAAAGAATAAAATTATTCTAAAGAACAGACACCACAAAATTAGACTTTAGCGCCTCTTTTTTACTTTGAGATTGCTCTGAGGTTAAATACAGATTTAAAATCATAACACAAAATAATTTAATTTAAATCTAACACAAAATATTCTGCATAGCTATGACAGGAAACACATGCTAACAATGGGAAAAAACAGTTAATCCTAAAAAAATAAAGCATATACATAAACTCAAATAGGAAATAAAACAGTTGTCGAATAAGCATGTGTCCTAAACTCCTGAAACATTGTCATATTTTAGAGCAGTCACTGCAATTTATGAAAGAAGTCAATTAAATCTGTTTGTGTGTGTGATAATATTCAAATGTAACCCCTTTTGTAATCGTTAACATTTTCATAAGTAACTAATTTAATTACACATTTTTTCTCAGTGACTGTAACAAATTACAGGTACTTTTATTTGGTATTTAAATTACGTAATTCTGTTACATGTAAGTTACTCCCCAAAATGAAAGATCCACTATGTATATGTTTAATATTTGTTTGTTTTTTTGCCCTTGTGATCTTTAATCAAAATAATCAAATAATCAAAATGTCAACTCTATCATCTGGTGAAAATTGCAGACCCCAACCCCAGTCGTTCACAATCGACTACAAGCTTGCATTCATTATCTAAAAACAACAATTAATGCATAGAACCACATCCCTGCCATATTTTTTTCTCTTTTTTTGATAATCCAATACATTCGGATATGACACAGTATAGAGGGAAAAAAGGTTTCTGTCGCTACTTACGTTTAATTGTGACTTTAAGCAAGTCAGATGTTGAATCATTGAGTCAGTGAGTTCATTTAGTTAAGGATTTGATTCAAATCACTGAACTTGTTATTCTTTTGAACAGATATGGTTTCCTTTGCCGAGGGCCTGTTGCGCTGAAGATTCAGCAACCACGACATAGGAAACACTGTAATCCATTCTTGTAACTGCCATGCATTTACTTGGTTAATGATTTACAATGTTTTTATCACTTGGTGTCAAGGTGTGGCTAGAATCGTTGCAGCACAGCAAAAGCTGCTACCTGCTTAGAGTGTGAGAAAGAAATGCCTCCTACTGAGATCTCAACATGCCCAAACACAGTCAGCACTCAAACGCATGATCACATAGATTCGGTTCACAGACAGACTAAATTAAAAAGCTTGCACACTACTGTTAGTTTGGATTCAGCAGTTGCCAATATAGTCTGACAAGCTGGCTTGGTGAGTACCAGAAAGATTCCCCAGACTGTGAACATCTGCTGCTCAGTAATCCCAGCCTCTGTTGACCCATAAACCTGCCCAGCTGACACTACAACTGTAACAGGGAAACTCCTACATGCTGGATAGCGTCTATGTGCTTGGAGGGTTCAGCAGGCACTTCTCTCTGTATGGAAAATATGCTCCGGGTGGTATTTCCTTGTTGCAGTCAACACCACCGAGTTGATCCACAGCTTAGTTTTGTTATGCTGTACTTCTAATGGGCTTTTAGTTTAGGGTGCTTGAGAAAGCTGTAGAAAAAAAACTTAAATCCAATTAATGCTGAAGTACGTGAACTGAGAGAGAACTTACTCCCAAGCATAAGACACACCTCACACGTGAGAACATTGAAGATGCATTCCTGACTTTTTTTTTTTTTTTTTTTTGGTTTGTGGAAACCGTCTTTTTTCAAAAAAAATTTTGTTAAATAAAGTTCAAAAGAACAGCATTTATTTGAAATAGAAATCTTTTATAACAATAGTCACATTTACATGGACACTTTTTGTTTCAATTGGAATTAAATAATTCCTACTGATGAATCCGAACATAGTGTTTACATGAATGCTAAATAAAGTGATCATTTTTGGCATTTTTATTCCAATTGAGGCAATTACATGGCACATTTTCATTTGGATTGGACTTTTAAACCGATTGTAATTGGAATACAGCTTCATGTAAACACACCTGTTTTAAATGTATTTACTGTCACTTTTGATCAACTTAATGCATCTTAGCTAAATAAAAGTAATAACTTTTTTCTATCACAAAAAGACTTTCAACATTTGAATAGTAGTATATCTGTTTTTGTGGGAAAACAGAAAAAGACCAGATTACATTTCAATAATGTGTTTTAGGGCTAGGTGATATCCCCCCCCCCCCCCCCCAATTAGTTGATCTTGAGCAATCCAATATTAATTCAGTGCAAAGGTAGTATAAATCATACTTTGCCGGAGATGTTCTTTGGGAATTAAGAATATACAGCACAACCAGTGTAGCCTGATTTCTGAAATGAATGACCTTTATGGGCCAGTTCTTTTAAAGAATAGCTTAAATAGGTGAATTACCGGTTTTGAAGTATTATGAAACACTGCCCTGTATAATTTACAACATTAGTAGACAAAGAATTTATAAATGACATTATAACTGAAATATCCCCAAATGAAATTAAAAACGTATTCCACATCTGAATCAAGTTGAGGGCTTATGAATCAGAATCAAATCTGTTCATCTGTATTGATAACCAGCCCTAATGTATTAAAACATACATTAAAATGTATCAGCATTATCAACATATCAGCATTAAAACAACAATGGCATCATACATTTTGCTTCTTCACATCAAAATAACCATTAAAAACTATTAAAAATATATTTGACTCTTATAAATGAAAGGCAATTCTTCCAGTCCATTCACAGCTGCTCTATTGAGCATTATGATTTCTTTATGAATTTCTCTATGAATGGACCGTCTCCTCCTCTTTGCACTGATTGTGTTGTACATGTTGATTCGGGTTTTGGCAGAGCCTAGAGGAAGCCATTTGGAAGGTGCTTACCTGCCCTGCTTGGCACGGAGAGTACATTCTTTACTTAAGAAACTTTATTAAAGGCAGAAAGAATCAATCAAGTTTAGAACGTATACCAAAGAAATGGAGGGTAACAATCTGGCCGGCCCAATTCAACTCAGGCTGTTTTTATGGTCTTTAAAAATACATTTCACATTACAAACAGCTGTCTGCCGTATAATTTTCCCAGAAAGTCACAGGCTTGAATGGCAAAACCTAAACGCAGTGTGTTCTGGGTACATAGTAATTAGTCCTTCATTTTGTAATGACAAACCCCTGAGTCCCTTTTTTCAGGGAAAACCCTTTTCTCTTTAAGCAGGTTTAAATGCCTATGTGTCCTAAAATGTCCTCAGATGTTCTCCTAGCCTTTCACAGTTATATGTTTACAACAGACAGTCCAGCTGATCTCAGAGATTGACTGCGTTGTGGCCTTGTGTCTGGTTTTGGCCCGGCTGCATGCTGTGGAGAATTACTCCGATAGCCCACAGATATTTCCTGCTGACACCCATTAGCCTCAAATATCCAGCGACTTCATAGCAGACACAGCTGCTTTTCCACAGAAATATTTATATATTTAATCCCTCTCAACCCCATAATCTTCAAAAAGAAAAAAAAGAACAGAAAAGAAATATGAAGAAATGCAGACCACGTTATATAAAATGAACTACAACTTTGAACTTAAAATAGGTTAGACTTTCACTCAATTATTTGATTGAATTGCAGTTATAATCAATATTAAAGGTATAGTTCACCCCAAAAATAAAAATCCTGTCATTTACTCACCCTTAAGCTTTTTCAACCCTGTATAAGTTTATTTCTTCTGTTGAACACAAAATCTATTTTGAAAGAAAAAAAAAAAGTTGATGGTTGATTGGCTGTTGAAAGTTGATTGGCTTTCATTAGTATTTTTCAGTGGGGACCATCAAATGTTTTGTTACCCATATTCTTAAAAATGTCTTATTTTGTGTTCAACTGAGAAAAGAAACTCATACAGGTTTGGAATAATAAATAATAAATAAACTATCTATCCCTTTAAGAATCACATATTAAGAAAGTTTTAGTTTTTTTGTTTTTGCAGTTCATGTATCCTTTCTGAAATGTACTACTAATGCATAAAATTCTGACATTCATCACAACAATAATAATCAATATTATATTACCATAATATTCTAATTATGTTGGATTGGTTCCAAAAAAAAAATGAAAAAATGACAAATGAAAATTAGTGTGAATGAAAATTGCAGAGAAATATTCATTAATTTTTTTTATTTATTGATTTTTTTAAGATAATATAATATTTAGAATATTACTCTTCATGTCATTTTGATCTTGTGCAGTATGTAGCATTAACAAGAAAAGGACAATTAAATCAATAATTGTAATTATTTGTTAATCAGCAAATAAGTTGTTAATCAGCCAATTTGTCATGATTGTGACAAAAATAAAATAAAGTAATATGAATATTTATTTTCCAAATAAATGTCTTAATTGAATGTCTTGTTTTTCTTCTCTCTTGTAGTCAAAAGCGGATGGGCAAACTCTTTTCTCTGAAGTGTTCAGACGGATCAATCTCATTGAGAGCGATTATTTTGGTCTGGAGTTTCAGAACCTGCAGATGAACTGGGTAAGTGGCCACTTGACAAACAGTCCCCCCGCTCACACAAAGACGGGATTGTGAACGGCCCCGCTCCTCTGAAAACCCAGCTAAGCTCTTAAAAGATGAGGAGGTGTATTATGTTGTTTGTGCTGCTTCTCTCTGTGCCCCAGAGGTTTGCTGTTCCCTTTAAACCTGCCTGATACGAGCACACAAACTTAAAGAACACATCATTATATTTTAGAACATACTTACAAATGTACGTCTTTAAAAGGATACATTTATGCAGATTTACTATAGTAATTAGTATACACACAAATGAGAGACTTTACAGTTGATTAAAGACAAGATTTGATGTATTTAAAGGATTATGTGATCCAGGCTAAAGTAGAAGCAAAACATTTCTTAAAGGTGAAGTATGTCATTTTTTTCAATCTTAAAATACTTACCCTTGCTTAATAGTCAGAGAAAATATGTAATCCATCAGTAAATTGATTGCAACACTGACTCTCACTGAATATTGAGAGTTAGAAATGGAACTCTCCTTTTGTTTGACCAATTAAAGTAATGTTCAGGAAACCTGTGTGAAAATTTGGTGTTTATTTGGTGTCACGGGGACAGAGATTACACAATTCACCTTTAAGTCGGTTACATAGTCAATCTAATCTTAATTTTGCTAAATTATGTGCTTTACAAAGCGTCTATGAGCTATTTTAATAAGATAGACCTTTTTTATAATATATAGGATTAATGGGATAGTTAAAAAATGAAAAATGGTCTTTTGTTGTTCCAAACCTGTATTTCTTTCTTGTGGAGAACACAAAAGAAAATATTTTGAAGAATGTTGGTAACCAAACATTTTCGGTTCCCATTGACTTCTATTGCATTGACAAAAATACAATGGAAATCAAAGGGAACTGAAACAGTTTGGTTACCAACATTCTTCAAAATATCTTCTTTTGTGTCCAGCAGAAGAAAGAAATAAAGGTTTGGAATGACATGAAGGTGAGTAGACGATGACAACATTTTCACTTTTGGATGGATTATCCCTAGTATCCCTTCAAAAGTGTTTTGTAATGTTTTTGTTACAGCGTTGTTGTTGTTGTTGTTGTTGTTGTTGTTTTTTGGTTTGCTTTTTGTTTTGGATTTGAGGTTTGTTTTTTGTATTTTTGTTTTTTGATTTGGCTTTTGTTTTATTGAATTGGTTCATTGCTTAGAACTGTTTATAGTTATTTTTTTAAATCGCTATGGAGAAAATAACTGGGAAAAATACTGGGGCTACTGACAAAGGGCTGTTGTGCTGTATAAACTCACTAGCATAGCATTTTAATTATCACCATAATGTACCTTTTTTCTTTTTTATCTTGGTTTCTTTATCATTGGCGAAAAAAAAAAAGTGATTTTGAGATGAATATTGGAGACAGTCTGTTGGCCATCTGTTTTTGAGTGTGCCAAGCCAGCTTTTTTGGAGAGGGTTGAATCAGGTGTGGAATGTGTGTGTATGGGGTTGTTGTGATGATTCCGTAAAAGATGAGAGGTCAGCGGAGTAGAAGGAGCTGGAGGTGGAGTGAGAAAAGGTACATTCTTGCCACAATCAGCTCCAGATGTGCTTGGAGGAGCAGGGCGTCTACAAACTCTGCAGACACACAATTAAAACAGATCATCACATCTATGCAAGACCCCAAAACAGGCAAGCACAGAGGTTTGAATTAAAAATGTGCATATCCCGGAGCATTGGAATAATAGCTGATAATAGCTTTCCAAAAATTCCTGAAATATGTTTTTGGTGTGGTCAGCATCTCAAGATCTCATCTGTGGCTTCTGTGACAGAGATGTTCTCTAGTTTTAGTGCTTTCTTGAAAGACCAGAAACAGATGTAGTTTGAAAGAGTGAGAGATTATTTCTATTATTTATTGCTTAGACTTTATAAGGTGGTTAAAAGCTGAAATGCCAGTCTTATTACTCCGGACTGTTTTGTTTCAACAGGTTTGGCTGGAGCCCACCAAGTTCATAGTGAAACAAGTGAGACGTAAGTACACTTAATGTTTTGTGTTGTGTTTAGAGCTCAGAGGATCTAGGGGTCTTTGAAACTTCTGTGTTTATACTTACTATTCACAGGGCCGATGAACACACTCTTTCGGCTGTCAGTGAAGTTCTTTCCTCCAGATCATGGTCAGCTTCAGGAGGAGTTTACTAGGTAGGATGTTCAGAATCATCATCCATGTTTTATATACTGACAAGCTGAACGATGCTTGTAACTATGTACTTTTTCTCCAGGTACTTGTTTTCTCTGCAAATCAAGAGGGATCTAATAGAGGGCCGACTGAACTGTACGGAAAACACTGCTGCCCTGCTGGCCTCTCATTTGGTGCAATGTATGTATAATATGAGTCAGTTAGTGTACCTGAAGTCCTGACTCCTGTCCGCCATAATGTTTTAAATCTATTAGTGACACTGTTTCTGTTGTGTCTCTGCTTTGTAATGTTTTTGATCATTGACATGATTATTTTTCCTGCCTCTATTAATCTATTCAAAAATGCATTAAAGAGGTCATGAATTGCCTTTTTATTATTTTATTTTTTTACTGTTCTCGGAGATCCACTTATTCTATACATATTGTACACTTATTGTATGCACTTATTGATTGTAGACTCGGAAGTAAACGCCCACTGCTATGATTTGCTAACAGTTGTGTATGTCTGACAGCCTACATCCTTCACAGATGGACACTGCTTTGATTTAGGTTAAAAGCGATCTGAAATAACAGACAAAGCAGTAGTGACCACGTAACAAAAACAGTTATTCACAGTTGTGTATTGCGACATTATTGTCGGATCGAATATAGTAGACACAGCATCGTCTTTTAGTTTCAATCTTTCTGAAAATCCAGAGTCGAATTGTACGTTGTTTGTAAACGAATCCGTGGTAAAATGAACAAAGGACCAAGTTCTTACTGACGTGGTCTGAAACTTCATTAAAAAATGAAGTTCATCCACTCTTTCCTAATGTTGAGATCAGAAGGAAGATGATGCAAAGATTGTGTTTTTCCACAGATTGGCACTGCACAGGATCTTGTTGTCTTCGGAGCGATCTTTATCGTTTGGTTTCTGCGTAGACCTGCGTTTGTCTCTCTCGTTATTTGCACTACATGCGCGAATCGGTGGGCGGGGCTAAACAGGCAGTGATGTAGAAGCAGGCGTTGATCATCTTCTGCGGATGGTGGTGTTTAGCCACACTATTACGTCATAGAGTGGCACATTCCACAACCTGTCGTTTTTGCAGATTGGCTTCAATATTTGTTTTTAAAGCTGCAGTCCGTAAGTTTTGCCTCTGTCACATCTCTGTTTGAAAACCTGCAATTGCAGTTATTTGTGCAATTATCTTCATTACATGGGTTGTGCACCAGCACAGCTCTAGCGCAGTTGAATCTAATGTTTTGAGGAGATGTATGTGTGGCTGTCAGTCACCGCACCGGTGAGGATACTGTACTTAGTAATCACAGATTCTAGACTACGTCTTGGAATATATGACCCAAATAAGAATTTTCACCGGATATTGTCATCTGAACAAGTAACAAGTCTGCCACTTTTGTTCTGACCAGCTGAGGAAAAAACACAACATTACAGTAAATCGCACTACCAATGGTGATTAAATCTAACGATCGGTTAGCTCATATTACATCAAACCATGCAAATTATTATTGTTATACTTTGTTCTCAAATTGTTAATGTTAACAACATCAGCATTGCACGACTATGTGTATATAGTATTAGTATGTACATTTCAATTTCTGTACAGTCTAATCGTCATACCATTCGAATTTCATATTAAGAAATAATTTAAACCAAAAAGCAAATTAGTCTTCCTTCGAATTAGTTCTCCTTAAAATACATTTCTTGTGTAATCCCTGGCTATCTGTAATCAGATGCACATTTAAAGATGGAATATAATTTAATTACAGTCACGTGTTTCATAAACACATAATCCTTTCTGGATTACAATCTGCCATCAAAATGATAAATTTAATTGTTCCAGCTGCTGTGAGAAAAGGCTATAAATGATCCGCCACCTGCAGCATCCTCACATGCGATAGCCTACTATCTGGGACAACTTCTTTATGTTTACAGATGTGACGTAATGACGCTGCAGCATTCTCGAATTTCCTGCGAATTCCTACCAGTACCACTCAAAATAGAAAACATTATTATAAGATAACCGTTGTGAATTGGGCTAAAGTAAGGTGATAGTTTTGAACACTGGCTGGTTATGCACTTGCTCAAATATTGATTTCGGATCATTTTTAACCAAAAAAAACTTACGGACTGCAGCTTTATATTAATGAGAAAGTTTTGAGTTCTGAAACTTACAGATTGTTTTTATAGTACAATGACCTCTTATATGTCAAAAGATCAAGGGAATTTTAATTGCTCTGTTTATGACCCCTTTAAAAATTTAATTTTTAAACATACATTCAGTAGCTTGAATATGTATGTTATGATATAAAAATATCATCAGTAAGTCTCTAGAAATATCAGATAATTTGACATTTTTATAGGTAATTTCAGGTAGTAAAATATCTTATGGTGCAACCCCCCAAAATAACATTTATACTACCATTTAAAGTGTTTTTGAAAGAAGTTTCTTATGTTCACTTAGGCTACATTATTTGATCAGTTAATAACTGTAATATTGTGAAATATTTGTGCAATTTAAAATAACTGTTTTCTATTTTATTATTTTTGTTGTTTCATTTATTCCTGTAATGGCAAAGTTGAATTTTCATCAGCCATTGCTCCAGTCCGGTGTCATGATCCTTTAGAAGTCATTCTAATATGCTGATTTGGTGCTTAAAGGGACAGTTCAGCCAAAAATGAAAATTTGGTCATTTACTCACCCTGGTGTTGTTCCAATGCTGTATAGCCTACTTTCTTTTTCAGACCATATAAGAGGTTGTTTAAAAATGTTATTTTGTCCATATAATGAGATGGTCAGAATGGTTTACTGTGGTTTTTTTGTACCACAGTAAACCTTTACAATTTAAAATGGTATATAGGTTTTTTAATACCATATGAAACCAGCATAAACAGTACATTTCTAAGAACTTGTTTTTCCTTTTCTTTTTCTTGGACACTCTTATTTGTCTTTGACCCTTTACCTTTCTCTTTCCCCCACACAGCTGAGATCGGTGACTACGATGACATAGCAGACAGGGAGTTTCTGAAGATGAATAAATTGCTGCCATATCAGGAACGTGTGCAAGAAAAGATCATGGAGCTCCACCGCAGACACATGTAAGACATTTATTGTTTTGGCCTGATGGTCTAGGCTTGTGCATTGTTCTCTTTAATTTATCTCAGCCTGTCAGGCTTTGCATTTGTAAATTTCACTGCGCTGACCACCGGGAATCAGTACAGGGAATTTATGGCACAAAAGTAGGTTTATCTTTTTCATGTCCAGTTTAGTTGGAATGTTTCCATGGTATGGGAGGCCTTTTTTTCCAAGCTGAACATCTAACTGAACTTTAAATACAGACTCCCCTGGTAATCTTGAATGACAGTCTGTTTCCATTTGGTGCTGAGTTTATTTGGTGAGAAGAGATCTGATAGTGTGTAAGTGATTGTTGTGTGTGGCAGTTTATGGGATTTAGAGGCAGTTAAAGGTGGACTGCAGTTTCTCTCTCTGCTTGAACTTTGGAAAGATGTTGTTTTAAGAGCTTGCAGACACTATTAGACATAATATGATAATATGGGACAGATGATCCTTCAAGCTCTGAATGGATCATCCTTCCAGATAAATAAATAATGATGTAAAGTTAAATGTTTTAGCAGGATCTTCATCATTAGTGATGCATTTGTTGCTCCTGCTATTCCCTTATTAAACGTTAGACATAACTTGTTCCACACCGTTTGTGGTACAGACATGAATGATACTTAAAAAAACGTGTGTTATGGCATTGGAAAGCAATGAGTTTTAGAATTGAATTTTTCACCTGCAGAAGACAAAACAAGCTTAAAAAAATCAAATTTACATTGAACAAGATATCTCTGCCATATCTAGGAGTACGAATATCACGGGAGTCCCAAATGTTAAAAATAATGCTTTACGATACCAGCGTTGTCAGTTTTTGTAAAATCTCAAGCGTGTCAGCCCTGTGTTTTGGCTCTTTGTAACGGTGCAGCTCCGGTGCATTTAATCTGAGGCTTTGGCTGTGAGAGAAGTATTGCAGGTCGGCTGTGTGAGGCTGTGATTGTAATCCATTGGCTCAAGGCTCTTTATTAGCCATACGGCCACAAGGGAAGGGGAGGGGCTTAAGCAGATTGAACAGCTTAAAGGATGAGCAAAATTAGAGTGTGCTGATGATCTGGCACTGCTCTAACATTTGCCCACGAGTAGCCAGAACGCTGCTCAAAATTACTGGAATATGTTTACCTAGCCCCCACACTTTACTTAGAAACTACTTGAAATTATTAGAACCTATATCCTACATAAAGTGTTGTATGTATGCATGTATAAACACTGAAACAAGTATTTTTCTGCAAAGCTGATTTGAAACAGTATGTATTGTGAAAACTTGAACTGAACTGAATAGAATATATAAGGTAGTGAGGTTTTGTTTATGCACTACCGTTTAAAAAAAAAAAAAATATATATATTTTTTTTTTTTCAAAATAAGTTCATACTTTTATTCAGCATGGATGCATCAATTTTTTTTTACAGTTTTTTACAAAAACAAATCTATTTAATATAAATTAAATTATAAAATAATCCTGAACAAATATATTGGTTTCCACAAAACTAAGCAATCACTTTTCAAGTTTTTAAGCAACAACTGTTTTCAGCATTGCTAATAATAAGAAATTAAGGATCATGTGACATAGCCGCTGACAATTCAGCTTTTTTTCAGACTTGCTTCAACAAAGTCTTACTGACCCCAACCCTTTGAAATATAATATAATATAATATAATGATTTGGAGAATGGATAAATGCATGGTAAACATGTTTTAATGACGTTATTATAAAGTGAGTACAGAAGATGTTTGTTTTTTAAATTGTGGGGTTATGTAAATGTTGAAAACCTCTGCTATAAAATGTTATTCTAGGCTACAAAATATACTTTACCACACTGCATTTTCATTTGAATTCCTTTTGCTTTGGTACTATGTTTCATTTGTTAAATATTTTCTACGTTATTTGTCTTTGCTTCCTCGCCTGTAGTGGGCAAACCCCAGCAGAATCAGATTTCCAGGTTCTGGAGATCGCTCGTAAACTGGAGATGTTTGGGGTTCGCTTTCATCCCGCCGCTGACCGAGAAGGCTCCAAGATCAACCTGGCTGTCGCACACATGGGCCTGCAGGTCTTTCAGGTACGTGCACAACTTTATCTTACTGAATATAATTGATTTTCATAGAGTTCTCTATTTTAGTCAAATAAATTATTAGTGCATTTTAATGCATTATTATTGCAGTGCATTCATATAAAATTCAGCTGACGTGTGGTCACACATGTATATGTAGGTATGTATTTGTTTTTTATTTATCTCTTTGTTTTTTGTTTTTTTTCCCCAGGGCCACACCAAAATTAACACCTTCAACTGGTCTAAAATTCGGAAGCTGAGCTTCAAGAGGAAACGATTTTTAATTAAATTGCACTCAGAAGTTCATGTGGGTATCAAATTTACATTATATATTGTTATATAATATTATTATATGTACATTTACAAACATGTAGACACACTGCCTCAATTCAAAGGGGATATAATGTAGTCTAATATGACAACAAAGTCTGTTAATACATACCTCCAACAAAATATAACATTTTGGAGAAATGCAATGCTGTAAAATGTACAAGCTCAGGAGCTTGGTTGGATGGGGCCATCCGTCTCTTACCCCGTGTAAACATTTGAAATGTATTCAGAGTGACGTTTGTTATTGTGTCAGGATCAATTACATGGAGTGCTAAGAATCAAAACCATATGCTTCCTCTTGTTGCCTTTCATCTGAGATGGAAGTTCTTAAGTTCAATCTTTTCTCAGTGACTGATCAACCTTTCGTTTCACAGGGTCCTCATCAGGATACGCTGGAATTTCTAATGGGCAGTCGAGATCAGTGTAAGATCTTCTGGAAGAACTGTGTGGAGCATCACTCGTTTTTCCGTCTGTTAGATCAGCCTCAGCCCAAATCCAAAGCCATCTTCTTCAGCAGAGGATCCTCCTTCAGATACAGGTGCGCACGTGTGATTATATTGATGTGGGCGATATACTATTTAATATGATGTACCAGAAGAAATGTTCAAATATTTTTTTCTGTTGTGGTTATGGTAGTGTTTCCTGTTCTGCTTCTTAGTGCTGGTTCTTAGTATTTCTAAGAACTGTCCTTCTCTTTCTAGACTGTCCTTGTGAGTTCAAAGCAAAAACAAACATACAGCACAACCACTATGACAGACTTACTAGTTAAATCAGTCAGATAAAACCTTCATTGAATGAACTGACTAAATCTTCGCATAACTGTCACAAAATGAGTTTTTCTGTACCAAAGGTTCACAATTACTATCAATAAATATTAACATTAGGTAATTACATAAGTAACTATAAAGTTTTTTTTAGTACTCCATAAATGTTATCCAAAATGTGTTTTTTGTTTGTTTTTAATTTTTTTTTTTTTTTTTTACTATTTATTGATAGATTTTGCAATGCACTGTACATTACTTTTCAAATATAAGATTTTGTATTTATGTTTGGAAGTTGTTGTTTTTTTTAGTGGTTTTAGTATTTAGTATTTTTTTTTTTTTTTTTTTTCATATATTGTTTCATATATACACTACCAATAAAAAAAGTTGGGGTCAGTAAGAGTTTAATTTTTTTTTTTTTTTTTTTTTATAAATTAATACTTATGTTTAGCAACGACGCATTAAATTGACATTAAAGAAATGTATAATGTTAATATAGATTTCTATTACAAATAAATGTTTTTTTTTACTTTCTATTAATCAAAGAATCCTGGCAAAAAATGTCTCAAGGTTTCCACAAATATACTGTATTAGGAGCACAACTGTTTTCAACATTGATAATAATAAGAGGTAATGTTCTTAAAAATTCAGCTTTTTTCACAGGACAAAATATTTTAAATTAATGTTATATTCAAATAGAAAAGTTATTTTAAATTGTAATAATATTCCACAGTACAGTTTTTACTGTATTTAAAACTTAGTGTGCATATGAGGTTTCTTTAAAAAACATTTAAACATCTCACCAACCCCAATACTCTCTCTTTTTTTTTTGTATATATAATATAAATTGTATATATAATATAGTATAGAATATTGTGACTACAAATTGTTGATTTTACTTGGTTTGTTAAAAAGCATTGTGTATATGTGACAGTGGGAGGACGCAGAAGCAGCTTGTTGAGTATGTGAGGGACAGCGGGTTGAGAAGAACTCCTTACCAAAGGTAAATATTTCTTTCAAAGTCTCACCTGAAAGCAGTTTTATACTGTATACTGGACCATTCTTTGGTAACCCCTTTGTTGTGGTGCTTGTTTGTCTTTGCACTAATTATGCTATTTTTACAGGAGGAACAGTAAGATTCGCATGTCGACACGTTCCTTGGCTTCTGATGTGCCAAAACAGGTCAGTAGAATCTTTGATCAGGGACACAGCCAATCTCTCAACAGCCAATACCAACATGAAGAACAATAACAACTGACTTTTTCATCCCCTCTCTTTACCTTACCCATCCGTTTCAGAATCTGTGTTTTAACGACAGTCTAAGGTCTCCAGTACCTCCTTCCTCTGTCACCGCCTCCTTCCACTCCCTTCATGCCCCCAGCTCACCCATGCGGACGGAGACCCTGAACCATCCCGTGCATCTCCAGCAGACGCAGCAATCCGCCAGAGCCCCCAGCCCAATGCAGCAGGACTTCATCAAGACCAACTCCCAATCCACCTACGCCTTCCCAGGTGCCACTCATATCCAGGCAGCAGGAGACTGCAGCCCCTCGTTTGTGTGTGTAGAGAGTAGTTCCCCTAGTGTACGGCCCTCCCAAAATGGCAATGAGGATAGCGAGCGAGTAGGGGTGAGTGGCGTAAGCAGTGTGGCGAAAACGGTCTTCCTCACACCTGAAGCGTTTGAGGCAGAGTTAATGCGCGTTCGACAAATGTCGTACCAGATCCCGATGTCCTGCACGCAGCTGCATGTTAGCGAAGAGTACATAGATGACGATCCGGCTGAAATTTCATTTTACGCTGGCGGTGCGGAGGCCTACTGTTACGGGTTTGACGAAGAGAGTCCTGAGAGGTTCGAATATGGCAATAGAGTCTCCGTTCAGCCCGCTACATACGCTCTCGGCCTCGAGGACCTCAACGGCAACGCTGAAAGTGCTTTTGGTCGATCCGAGACCAGTTCTCTGGTCAACAACCGCTCCGAGTGTAGCTCGCTGGATAACTTTCCACTAGGTTCTGTTGGCGACTCGCTCTCACTCGGTTTCGGAGGTCCCGACTCCTCATCCTCCCTGCGTCTGCCTGGTTCTGAGAACCTATCTGAGGCCAGCTCGATGGTTAACTTCCCTGCGTATTCGGTGCGTTCAGAAGACAGTTCGGCCATGCAGTTCAACGATCTGGTGGAGCAGCTGGAGCAGCTCAGCTATCCGCCCACAGCCACTGAGGGCTCGGCTGACGGCAGCTCCGATTCCGACTCCGACTGGGGGTCGGATGGAGGTCTGCCTCCAGATCAGAACCTCTTTTTTAGCAATCCACTAGTGAGTGGGGCAGATTTAGACAGCTTCCTGCTGGAATGCCAAAATCTCAGGGCTCTAGGCATTGGGGAGCCCCCACCAGGCCCCACCCATCTTAAAATGTAGCGTGACCCCATTAAACGGCAGCAGTTGTCGTTGGTTTTTAATGCAGAACATGACCAAGCACTTAATTGTCCACCTTATCATGATAAAATCAGTACTTATAGTTTTGGCACCAGTTAGCGCTTTAATCTACCACTTTTTTTCTTACGTGCCCTTTCCAGTGTACTTCCTCTATCTCTCTCTTTGGTGTTAATTCATTCTCTTTTTTTTATTGTTTTTGAATAATGTACTGTGAGTTCTTGTAGGACAGTAAGATTCATTAGCATTTTTCAGATTATATATAGTTAAATCACTTATTATCCGATTACATTTAATCTTAGTAGTCTGGATGGCTACAAACTAAAGTTGCGCTGTGACCTTTTGAGAAGAAAATTAAATGGCTGAATCACCTAGAATTGATATCCATACCACTTTAAGCATATATATAAGTACATATGTATATGTATATGTGTATATATGTGTGTGTATATATATATATATATATATATATATATATATATATAAAAAGATTGTCCATATTAGGGCTGCATGGCATGCAGGAGAAATGTGATAATGGCTGCATGCATTACATATAAGATTATGGAACAAATATATATATTTTTTTTTCTAGATTTAAATCCAGGAAATGATTAAACATCCAGTATGACTGGCTCTTGTTCTTCCTTGGTAAAGAAAACATCCTTCAGACTGATCAAAGTGAATAGCAAGTATTTTACTGAAGTATCATGCTGTAAAAATAAAATAAAAAAATAAAATAAAATCTTACCCAGCATTTAAAAGCAATCAAATGGAAATCTAAACAAAGGGTAAGTTTAATTGACAATTTTAACTTGTCAAGTTTTGATTTGATAAGCTTACCACAATGCGTTAATTTGCTAAATTTAATTTGATTTTTTTTAGGTATATCTTGTAATTATTTTTCCTATAAATGTTTTGACCTCATGAAGTCCTAAATTGAGTTCAACATTGATTTTCATAGCAAATATTCATTTAACATCTGAACTGAATTGTCTGAAGAGGAAATCTTATTTAATGAAAATGAATAAGGAGAAAATATACATTACAAAGATAAGCTTTACATGCATGTATGAAGGTACTTTTGTATCAGGATAACTGCACAAGTCTATTCCAGTAATGAACCACTCTACTCAGGGCTGTGATTTAATTAGCAGTGGACCTGACAGCCATTGCTGCTAAGAGCAAATTTGAGCCGAAGTTATTTTTGTTTTTGTTACTTTAGAGTTAGTCGCTCCACTCTGCCCCCTGCTGTTTACTTTTCAGACATGCATTGCATCTCAGCTATTCTGATGGGGCTACATGGCTGCATTTACACTGACAGCCACAGGCACAGATTGGTGATTGTTGCATGTATGTATAACAAAAACCCTTTTTTGCCATCAAATTTGAGCCATTTGCGAATTTTACTTTAAAATTTGCATTTTGACTTTTTTATCTTGTCTTAAAAAGTTTGGATCTGTGCATGTTGCTTTGCAGTGTAGTCCTATGATTTATTTTAATTTTTTTGTTTGTAGACTATTGTAGCCATTAACCCATGGCCTGCACGTAAATAAACACTAAACAGAGACACTAAAGTTCAAAAGATTGGGGTCAGCAAGATTTATTTGAATGCTTTTGAAAGAAGTCTATTAGGCTGAATTTATTTGATCAAAGATACAGTAAAATTGTGGCATTATTATAATGTAAAATAATTTTCTATTTTAATATATATATATATATATATATATATATATATATATATATATATATATATATATATATATATATATATATATAATTTAGTGCTCAAGAAACATTTCTTATTGTCAATGTTGCGAACAGTTGTGCTACTTGCGTTATGCAGTTTTGTCAGGATTATTTCATGAACAAAGCTGAAAAGAACAGCATTTGAAATAGAAGTCTTTTGTAACATACATGTCTTTACTGTCACTTTTCATCAAGTTAATGTGTCTTTGTAAAATAAAGGTATTAATTTCTTTTTTTTTTTTAAATCTCACAGACCCCAAAATTTTGAAAAGTAGCGTAGCTTTTTACTTTCCATCAAAGAATGTAAGTGGTTGAGTATTGTAATGTGCTGTCAATACCACTGCTAAGAAAGTGAATGTAATATAGAGCTTGAATCCTAACCTCATGCACATTGTATGCACGTAGGAGCATGTGGACTTATAGAAACCGGAGTGACAGTCAGCTGTCCCCAATAACAATTATGGTTCGATAAAGTAAAAAGTTTCTATCATTAACAGTACGTCCAGTTTTGGCACATTTCTATGAATGTAGTGAACATTTCTTACTTTAAGTTTAGGAACTATTTGCTTGTGCCTTGTATTTGAATTATAGATTATAGAAATTGGTGAACTTTCTGCCGTTTATCAAATAGCTTTTTCAAAATTATTCAGGTATTATAATTTGTTGAAGTATTCTTTTTTCTTTGTCACTTTTGTGTATCCACTATATTCTTGCAGTGGTTTCTTCTACAAGTACTGCAGGTTTGCTTTCAAAACACTTTTGTCTGTGCTTATTATTACCTTTGGGTATCTCTTTTCAAGGTTTAACTTGATCTTTAATTGCCTGTTAATGCCTCACTTAAAGCATTATATAAGCGACTCTCCTAATGATGCAAACTATTACACAGAGCCTTAATAGGTAACATCAGCTCCGTGCAGTTGTGTTTTTGTATGACATCCAGACCGCATAAATGCCTTGGGTTTCTGTTCTGGGGTCTGGAGTGAATAACTCTGTCTGTGTGCCATGAGTACATCGAGTTCTGTGAGCTTAAGATGAGACGCAGGCAATGCTGTTTGTGTCATTTCCTCTTCCTTTCTTGAAATCCCATTTAATATCCTGCCATATTACTCTGCTTTACTTCACTGTGTGATTCAGGCTCTTCTGTCCTTTGCATTTCTTTGTCAGTCCCATTTAATGATTAAAAAATATAACATTTGCTTTCTCCACCCAGTATCTCCTGTCAAAACGGTGAATATATTGGTAACTAAACATATAACCAAACTCCATTTATCCATTTGCAACTAAGGTGAACTATTTTGTAGTAAACAACAACCATTTTAGTATTAACCATAAGAATCCATTCTCATTGTCATTTTGAGAGCAAGCAAAACATGGCCCATTTAATCTTTATTTGCATCCTATGGTTTTAAACTACTGGAGCCTCTCTCTACTCCCACAAGCGAGGGCAGGCCTAGGCTGCTCTTAAACTCTGGGCAAGGCACCATTTGGCCATCCACTTAACGGTGCTTCCTTCACATCAGGAGCCGTGGACATAATGACTTTGACTTTCTCTTTGTATTGACCATTATTATTATTATTATTAAGTGTTGCCAAATCTACTTTATAAAGTGACCAATGAAGTACAAATTAACCTTTTTTAACTAAATAATACTGTAATTCAGAAACTGTTTTTACTTTAGCTCACAAAGCGTTACAAAGCCTGCACTAATGAAAACCCATAATGTTCCTGGTCTAGTCGTCTTTTCTCATATCGTTCATAGTAAACAATTTGCTTTGAGAGCTGTTGTGGTTTAGATTTCACTGTCCATTTGACACACAAAGCAGCTGTATTTTCTAGAAACCAATTTTTATTTACCTCAAATAGGTCTTATTTCTGTCAAACATGTCAGTATCTCAGATTGTGAATGTGTGCCATTTACATAACTGTTCTTGAGTCTGGACTAATATATAATCACAGTGTGCTCTATCAGTGTTTTTTAATATCACACTGTTGTCCCTGAAGAGTTTTTCTATGTTACGGATCATGATTATTCACTCACCCAACACATCCTAACACTTCAGATACATTTCAAAACACACAATACACCCTTTTTTAATAGTAAACACTCCATAGTAAGTATTGAAGTTCACCATTTATTTTTGCCCCCAGATAAATAGCAATTTTTTAAAAGCTAGCGATGTGTTCTGATTTGTTTATATGCACACTTTAAATATTGGCACAAAAATGCAGTTTTTTTTGCAGTGTGGCTGTTTTTTAAGAGTTTCTTGTAAGAGATGCAAAATATATATGTAATGGTAGAGAAAAACATTCAATGCTATCGAAGGTGTCTCAAATTAATATTACTATTTTGGTATTTATAACAATCTACATTTGCACACACATACATGTTTTTTGCTGAATTTTTATTTTTTAGGCTTTTAATGTAAACATTCGAAGTATTTCAAATAGCTATTAAGTTACAAAGTTAAGTAACAATGAATCACAATACTGCATAAGAAACAAAATTTTAGTATGTTTTTAATAAAAAAAAAAAGAGGTATTCCTAGTGCTTTGGGGGATCTGATGACAAGAGAACCTGACCAGATTTGCCTTTCTTTACCTGCTTTGTGCTTCCTCAGTATACTTTTTTTTTTCAAATTTAATTCTGAAATTAAAAGGTATATAAATACAAGGTCCTTAATGTACTAATGTGAAAATAGTGTACTTGTATGTGTGTGTGCGTTTCATATTTTCCCCTTTGAAATAAAAACAAATCTCTTTTGGGTAACTGGGATTTCAGGCTTTTTTTGTACCCTTTTAAAAATAATTTAAATGCAGCAAATGACTTGAAAAACAGAAACTACATTAGCCCCTGTAATAACCTGTGTCCATACCTTACCTACTGCAACTATAATATGGTGTTCATTAAAATCTAATACAGTTTTCTTAAACTACTGGAATGCTTTTTTTTTTTTATGAGGATGTGACCTTAATGGGTTTTTCAGGATTTGTGGTTTGCAGTGTTATTTTGATTAGTTCTATATTTAAGGAGCTGTTCTCAATGGCATGGATCAGTGCCAGTGTCAACAACATCTTGAGCCACCTATTTATCATCCTTTCTTTCAGAGTTTGTGGTTGAGCTAAAATACTGGAAAGTGGGAGCAATGCTAAAACTAGTGGGAGCCAGTGTGTCATTTTGAATCCTTCTACCTATATGTTAAATGTTACAAATAAGGGAATGATCAAGGATAAGTTCACTTCTGTGTGAAGTAATGCCCTGGTCTTTTGTTACTAATTCAAGTAACTTTATCCGTTTTAGCTTGTAAAAATCTTAAGTGAACATGGTTGCAAATACTGTACTAGCCATCAGGAAATAAATGCGCTGGATTTGTAAACAGTGCTAATGCTGAGCCTGTATCAGATGTCCTTTTGCCCTGTATGTTGATTTATTTTTGGTTCATCAACGTTCAATGTAGGATTTCAGTACAAAATGTCTTAAATCAGTGTTATTTTAGTATTATTAATATACTATAAAAGTATTTATTAATATTTTGAATTCCCCTTTACTTTTATATTGTTAGTTTTAGAAATTTCTCATTTTATTTATTTTGTTTATTATTTTCTTGTATTTTTTTATTTTGGTTTTAATTTTAGTAATTTTAGTACTTAAATGTATTTCAGTCAGTTGCCAAGGCAACTTTTTTGCTTTTTTTTTTTATTTAGCTTTATATTAATTGCTGAAAATTATAAATAAAAACACTGGTCTTCATTATCTGTGCTTAACAGATAAGTTATAAAGTAGCTTAAAGTCACACCTTTGAAATAAAGTGAAATAAATAATGTCCTTTGTATCTACATTTTACATTTGTTTAACAGATCATTTCTGACCAATAGATGATACCGTACACAAGTTGATATACAGTACTGTTTGTGAAGAACTCTGGATGCATGTTGTGTATTAACAGTTAATTTCTGTTAAACGTTTCTGTTAAACCGTGTCGATACACATTTCTCATCTATAGTTTACAACTATAATGAACTACCAATAGAATTCGATACAAAATGCGAAACTAAACACAGTCTAGCATGAGTCTGTCTGTTGTTTTAGAGTCTCAGATACACTTCTTATGCTACATTCCACAGCCTCGTTCTAGTGTAGAGCGCTGCCTGTGTGTTTGTTCAGGCTGGCTGCCAAACCCTGGCTCCGGACCCCTTCTCTCCCTCCCCTCTTCTCCTATGTCATCCCCGCTGGGACACTCCAGTTAAACTGTAAACCACTGCCGGCTCACCAGCCCAGCAGTATCGCTGATAATCCTCTGCAGGAATTATTTCCGGTTCGTAAAGCCACCTTTTTCTATCTGGAGTTCCTTGTTTATGCCCAGCCTCTACATTCTTGTTTTCCCCCGTGAGCTGCTCCTCTTTTAGGAAGAAAACATTTCCACCTTCTATTTATCTCTTTTTATATACAGAAGGCGTGGTGTTACCTTTCATTTGTTTTCAGGTTTCTTATCTTCATTTTTTTATATATAAAATAGTATGTGTTAAAAGAAATGGGTGTGAATTGAAAAAAAAAAAATTCTCCCCTCTCGTTGCTGATTTATTGCTCTGCAAACAACAGCGCAGTGTGTGAGAATGGCCGTATGATTCCTCCTGATATATCATATGTTTGGCTCTTCTGCTTTTTCAGAATTGCTGTGGCAGAATTGTTGGTGACCATTTTTTTTTTTTTTTTTTAATTTGCCATGTTATGACTTAAGCATTTTAAATCACCTGATTTGATTTGATCATCTGATTTGATTCAAGACATAATGACATGCTTATTGAATTGACAGTTTCTAGATGCATAAAGGGCTGAGAGTTTTTTAGTGCATTTACAATTGCAAGTGCAATTGATAGGTCATTCTTGTACCATTTAAACATTTTATTAGCAGTAGTAGTTGTAGTAGTATTTAAATTACAGTATTTATTTATTTATTTATTTAATTTGAATAAGCTCCTGAACATTTTATTTACTTTTTATATTTAAAAATAAAAATAAAACATTTAATAAAATTTAATACAAATCTAAACTATTTACTTGTATTATTATTATTATTATTATTATTATTATTATGGTCTCAACAGTATTAATGTTCTTCCTTTGTTTTTTTCATCCCATAGACTCTGCCATTGACAGCCCACAGCTCTCTCCCTTCAACACCAAGGGTCCTCTGTGTCTGTCGCCCTCTTTCCAGATGTCCACTCTCAGTCTTCCCGGCCAGGCACCTTCACCCCTGCTGAGCCCCATCTTGAATGAGGTGGGCACTGCCAGACTAGAGGAAGACGAAGAGGGCAGGAGGAAGGTACACTGATCGCATGCCAACCTGCCTGGGCCTGAATAAGTGTTTACTGTTCAAAAAGTTTACTGTTGAAGCCCAGCTCAGGGCATCCTTGGATTTGAATAATAAGTTTAAAGAAATGAGAGAGAACCGTTTGGCTTGCGTGGTCTTTGATGGGACTTGCTAGATTGTAGTTTATGACAATGACCCTGTGATTTTAGGGTTGATTTAAGAAGCTTTTTAAACTTTTTGCTAACCTTGGTGTGCAGTGCACAGCTAACTTAAAATAACCCCCTGCCCCACCCCTCAACTTTTATAGATTTATCAGACATTGACACTTTAAATATGCAATAGTATCTTGAAATATTACATGAAATATTTAAAAAAAGTTCATTGAAGTTAGGTTAAAATAAGTTCTAGGTTCTACCTTGCATTCTGTGTTCTATGTTAAACTTGTAAGTTTAATGTTAGATTTTAGGTTCTGTGTTTGAGGTCAATTTTTACATTAGTTTCAATGTTAACTTGTGGGTTTTAAGTTCTACTTTAATTTCTAGGCTCTAAGTTCCGTGTTATAAGTTCAAGGTTCTAGAATCTAAATTAACCTACCAAGTTAAAAAAAATGCTATTTTAGTTCAATTTTAGGTTTTGTGTTTGAGGTTGTACAGTGTATTCTTGGCTAACTTCTACATGAATTTCTATATTAGCCTCTATGTTTGAAGATTTACATTAATTTCAAAGATAAATTCTGTGCTCTACTTTAACTTCTAATTTATGAACTGTGTTAATATTTAACTTACATTCTAGGTTGTGTTTTCAAGGTTAACTTCAACATTCGTTTTTGTTAATTTCTGGGTTTTGCGCTCCACGTTAAATTGTAGGTTTTAAGTTCTCAGTACTATAACTGAATTTCATAAATTATTTTTTTTCAAATTCAACTGTATGAGTTTGAGAACCTAAGAAGTTTATCAACTTCTGCATTAACTTTTTATGCTCTACATTCCATATTCATTTCATAGAAGATAAAATAGATAAATTAACGTGCCAAATTAAATGGTGTTTAGAGGGTTTAATACAGCTTGTCTAAGAGTGGTTTTAAGTATGCTTTTATTTCCAGAGATATCCCACCGACAAAGCCTACTTCATTGCTAAAGAGATTCTGACAACAGAGCGGACTTACCTGAAGGATCTGGAGGTCATCACAGTGGTGAGCAGAGCTGTCTGTGCTCATTACTCACTCTTGAGTGTAACAAGTTTAGTGTGTGAGGCTTGTCTGTACAATGTATCCTGTATGTTGTGTCAATTAGCTGTGTGTATGTTTCTTTTGATGTGTTTAATTTAGATGATCTTTTGCCTTTGAACTGTGTCTAATCACATTGATGTTTGTGTATGTCCTCAGTGGTTCCGCAGTGCAGTGATTAAAGAAAATGCAATGCCTGAGGGTCTCATGACCCTCCTGTTCTCCAACATCGACCCCATCTATGAGTTCCACAGAGGCTTTCTCAAAGAGATTGACCAAAGGCTGGCTCTCTGGTACCAGTTCTAATTTATCAAATTGCAACTTGTTGGCATATGAAAATGTTAACCAAATTTTAATTTATTTTACCATATAAAGCCTACTGCATTATATTTGATACACAAATTTCTAAGGCCTCTAAACCATGAAAAATCTGTTGTATACAATCTATTACATGCCTTCGATTGTATGCTTGATATTTAATACTTTTTAGCAAGAAAAATTTGGTCTCACTTTATTTTAAGGTCCAATTCTCGCTATTAACAAACCATTAACTATGATTTTTGCCTCAAAGGATTCATTACGAGAATCCTATTTTGTCTCAGTCATTGATCATTTTCACGTTCACAGGGAGGGGCGCTCTAACGCTCATGTAAAAGGAGATTACCAACGAATTGGAGATGTTATGCTGCGCAACATGTGTGCTCTGAAGGTGAGGTTATAGTTCAGTTCTACAAGCAAGAATAACTTTGATTTTAATTAGGTTTTTGGTGCAAGTATTCCGATCAGCCATAATTTATGTGATGGGGTTGTTGCCTTCATAATCTCAGGAGTTCACAGGCTATCTGCAGAAGCATGATGAGGTGTTAACAGAGCTTGAGAAATCCACAAAGCGTGTGAAGAAGTTGGAGACTGTGTATAAGGAGTTTGAGCTGCAGAAGGTGTGCTACCTGCCCCTCAACACCTTCCTGCTGAAGCCCATCCAGAGACTCATGCACTACAAACTCATCCTGGAGCGTCTGTGTAAGCATTACGCCCCCCAGCACAGAGACTACGATGACTGCAAAGGTGAGCCTGCTACCAGCTAAATCTCAAATGTTTTTTTTTTTTAGTAGAACAAACACTTTTCTTTAAGATCTGAGCATGATAATGAACTTACTCATTCAATTTTTGCAGAGGCTCTGAAAGAAGTTGCAGAGATTGCTACTCAGCTGCAGAGCAGTCTGATTCGACTGGAGAACTTTCAGAAGCTGACAGAACTTCAGAGGGATCTGATTGGCATTGAGAACCTTACGGCTCCGGGAAGAGTGAGTTGTTGCCTTGTACATTTTTATTTTTATTTTGGTTCATCAAAGTGGGTGGATGAACTGGCATCCGGAATATCATCTTCCAGGGGGGGGAGCTGGTTACAAAGTTATAAGCCATTTATACTATGGTCATGGTATTTTACTAAGTAGTATAAAATGTAACTATGCATTGCTAGATTTACACTTTTTAAGTGGCAGAAATCTATAAGATAAAAGATAAATCTATGAGCTAGAAGATCACAGAGCTCAGAATAGACAAATTGTTGAGAATGGTATTTAAAAGAGGGTTATAATACCCAAAATAACAGCAATGTTCTTCACTGGAAAAGTTATTTAACCTCGATACAAACACTCATTGTCATGCAGCCTTTGTCTCATTTCTCTGCCTAAAAATCTGTGGTACACCGCTGGCAGGATGATAGTAATGTAGTGGTTAGAGCTTGGAAGCAATACAATAGACATTGATTCAGCCTTACATATGAGTAGCTTACAAAATGAAGAATTCTAGAGAAACAAGGAAATTGGAATTGCAGTTTGCTGCTTTATAATTAAAGTCATTAAGTGTTGTGGGACAAACATGTCAAAGTACACTTGATAGTCTGCTACCCAGTTCATTTTTCCCCCTGCTCCTTCTCCAGGAATTTATCAGGGAAGGTTGTCTCTACAAGCTCACCAAGAAGGGTCTGCAGCAGAGGATGTTTTTTCTTGTAAGACTGAACTTTTATTCTGTTTCAGCAGTTTTGATTTTAACTTCTGTCTGTGTTGACCAAAACCTTTTCCATCCAAGTTTTCAGACATGCTGCTGTACACAAGCAAAGGGGTGACTGCAACCAATCAGTTCAAAGTTCATGGACAGCTTCCTCTGCATGGGATGATTGTGAGTATTCCCAGGAATTATTTTTGAAATGGAATACTAACACACTACGTACTGAATGAAGTACACTGTGTACTGCTGTGGCATGTGAAACAGTAAGCGTTATGTAGTGATACACATTTCAAACAGCAGTATGCTGAACATTGTCACATGATTTGTAAAGTTGTGTTGCTTACCTGCCATGCACGACTCCTCTCCTGTGGCCTTATGGGATAGTAAAGTAGCAGGCATATTCGGACGCAGTGTGTGTCCACTACTTCAATTCTGATTGATTAATCACTGTGACTAGAATCTTTTGATTCTATTCAGGAAAAGGACTCAGATTTGTTCACTGATTCTTTTTGTGATTCTTGTTTTTAAATCATTCACTCATCACATTTGTTCAGAAGTTGTTCTCGACATAATATACATGTTTTAAAAAGCTAAATGATCATAATTGCTTGACTGATGAAAGTGAGACTTTTTTAAACCCTTTTTTACCCTGCAAAAGAAGTATATACACTTCAACTTAGTTTTACTATTTTTGAAACTTTGAATCAATGTCTCATCTCTCATGTCAACCAACTTGCCTTAAAAGGGCTTTTAATAAATGACTCTGTCCAAACAGTCTGAACATGTGCTATGCTGAGAAGATTTGTCCATCTTTAAACATGAGAATAGGACTTTCTCAGCAGCATGCTGTTTTTAAGTGAAGTTAGAATTAATGTGGCTTGCTGGGGAACTCTCAGATGAAAGTACACAGGCAGGCGGTGATAAATGACGTTTACACTGGCATTTTCCTCTAAACGTCTGCACTGTCTCTCATCTTAGCTTTGTTTTCTTAAAACAGTGATCTTGCAGGCCTTATTTGTAGTATCTGCCGTTAGCTAAAATTTGAATGTACAAACTGTCCTGGCCCACAATTCATACAAGATGCATTTTCAAAGAGCTGTTTACAACTGTTAAGGACTGGCGTGCGGAGAAAGAGAGGAGTAGTTTAGGTTGTTTTCAACCTAAAACAGACAGACAGTGCTGAGAAATCAGTTTTGCAATCACAGAAATAAATTGCATTTTAAAATATATAAACATAGAAAAGCTATTTTAAATTGTAATGATATTTCACAATGTAAGTGTATTTAATGTGTTTGTGATCAAATAAATGCAGGCTTGGTGAACATAAGAGGTTTCATTTAAAAACATTGAAACATTTTCCCAAACCCTGAATTTTTGAACGATAGTCTATATTACCAAATGAGAAACACATTTACAGTACATACTGTTCCAATTGGCTTGTCTGTGCTTCGCTCCTGCCTTCAGCTCATTGTGCTGGACGCTCCGGTGAGTATGAGGAAAATCCCAAAATCCTCCACTCCCAAACAACACCTCGAAAGTCTGCCTATAACCTTTGCATTTCCCTCTCAGCTCCTTCTGCTGTCCCTCCCCAGCATCAGTAGAAATGAGGATTGCTTGTAGTCAGGATGTTAACAAGTAGATTATTGACACTTTGGGATGAGATCAGTCGCATTATCCCAAAGAATGCTAGTCGTACAGATCCATTAAGTTTAACTGGCAGGCCTCTCTCTGGACTGTGTTGAAATGTCTTGCAGGTGGAGGAGAGTGAGAATGAGTGGTCTGTTCCTCACTGTTTCACCATATATTCTGCTCAGAGGACCATTGTGGTGGCAGCTAGGTGAGTGCATATGAAAGAAAGTGCTTTCACGCTGCGTTTAAGTACTGGGAATCATGATGAATTTTTGGTTTCATTTGGTTGAGAAATTTGGGTTTTGAGTCCTTAATTATTAAATATTTCATTCCAGTGTTTTTTTTTTTTTTTTTTTTAGTAATGTTGAAAAATAAAGAACATTTTTGTAAATGTACTACACTTGGCAGCCTGTTGAAATAATGAGATCAGATTTAAACAGTAATAACAAATATATTTAAAATGCAATTAAATTATATTATACACTTTTATTGTATATTGTGCCATTAGTTTTGAATAAGGTTTTTTATATACATTCATAGATGCAAACTCCTCACCTCTCAGTAACAATTCACTTTTTTGAGATCAAAATAGGTCACCTATGAGATTTGCTTAGATCCAATGAGAAAGTGTTTTTATGAGAGGGGGGGCTATTACAAGGGTACTTGTGATCTTACAAGGGTAAATAATGAACTGGTTGTTCCAATTTTTTGTTCTTCTGCTGAACACAAAAGATATTTTGAAGAATGTGAGTAACCACACAGTTGCTAGTATGCTCATTGACATACATGGTATTTTTTTTCCACACTATGGAAGTCAGTGGGTACTATTAACTGTTACCCACAATCTTCAAAATATCTTCTATGTTCAACAGAAGAAAGAAAAAAGGACTTGAGGGTGAGTAAATGAGGACAGAATTTTCATTTTTGGGTGAACTATTCCTTTAATATTTGTCTTTGCTGCTCATCTTTAAGTAAGAGACTCTTTCTCCTCCACAGCTCCAAAGTAGAGATGAACAAATGGATTGAAGATCTGAACATGGCTATTGACATGTCAAAGAAATGTCAGGAGAAATCAGATCTTCTGTTGGACGCAAGCCTGTGTGATCGCTCCAACAGTAAGTTCCTCAAGCCTGCTTACAATGTATTCATCCACTGTGCAGGAAGTGATATGTTTTTGTTCCTTAGCCTCCTTATCACTGATCCTGAAGTAGATGTAAACCCCATCCCTTCCAATTGCTCCTCCTCTCTCTCCCCTCTCCTCCTTTCTTCCTCTCCCTCCGCACAATCGTAAGGATCATCAGATGAAGTGTCTCTGGAGCAGGAGTCAGAGGATGACATGAATTCTTCCCGCTGCTCTCTGGACAAGCAGAGCCACCACAGGGCCAACACCACCATGCATGTGTGCTGGCACCGCAACACCAGCGTCTCTATGTCTGACCACAGCCTAGCCGTGGAGGTAGCATTTACACACTTGTGTGTGTGCGCGCGCACACACACACACACACACACACACACACACACATACATACATGCATACATATATATATATATATATATATATATATATATATATATATATATATATATATATATATATATATATATATATATATACATATACACACACACATACATATACAATCATTTACAGTCTTCATGGAGCCTGATTGTGAAGGTCTTGACTACAGCTGCAGTGTACAAATGAAGGAACGTGACTATAGCATGTGTTTGGGTCAGTTTCCCAAAGAAATGTGTGGGTCATAATTCACCCCAGAATCAAAATAAACTAATATTTTGGATAAAAAAAAGAAGACTACTACTTCTTACTTTCTTTTCATGTTTTACAGTTTCTTTTTGTCATAAATTTAGTACTTACATTTTTTATTATTACCCTGAATTGTCAGTACTGTAATGAAAAAAATCTCATTCTTTGCAATTATATTTTTGTATTTATTTATTTTTTTGCTAATTAAGTACAATAAATATTCTACAATATATTTAGACGCTTCATATTTAAATAATCATAAATAGTTTAAATAGTTCATTTATTTTAAGTTTATCAACTTAGAATTTATATTATTATTATTATTATTTTCATGTCAGCTATAAACATTTTCTCTCTGAATTGTCAGTACTGTAATGCAAAAAAATCTTATGCTTTCCAAACCGACTTTATGAATTAATCTTTTGTTAATTCAGTATAACAATTATACTACTATACATTTAAATACTTTGTTTAAATCACCATAAATAGTTTATATAGTTTTTTTTATTATCTTAGTTTATCATAATTTAAAAAAATCTTATAAATTCAGCTTAAATAATAATTTAAATGTTTAATAATTCATTTAAATACTAGTTTAAACAATTGTTATTTTAGGGTGAAAATTGACTCATGCTTCATGATTCCCTCAGTTTGAGCTTTACACACATGAACACACACAAGCACACACACATCTCTGAGGCTGGCTGTTGAGGTCTGGACTGCAACCGTAGCTTGTGAATGAGGGGCAAAGACTCTTGGATCTTTTTCTGTTGCTGTCTTCTTTTTCTCCACCCTCATATTTTCCAGTTACGCCACATCCAGTAGCTCCTCCACCCTTCCCCTTCCATGTTTTTTATGTCTGTAACATTTTTTCCTCTTTATTTGTCCATCAGTAACTGCCTTTTGGAATGAAATTGAATGAATTAATGAACATTTTCATGGATGCTTCATTTCTTCTAACATTTTTCATACAGATTTGAAGAATTTTCAATCTGTCTTTTTTTCCTGATTTAGGGATTGAAAGCTAACTTTCTAACACTCTTCGTGTCTTCTGTTGTTCTTCTCTTTTCCTCCTTGTCCTTTTTGTCTTCATCACTTTCTCTGCACCACATTATCTGTCCTCCTTCCTGTTTACATCTTTTCCTGTGCCTGTGCTCTGTTTGCCTGCCTGCCTGCTCTCAGTATTCAGTTCTCCAGCCGCATCTCCAGAGCTCCCCCCTCGGTACCTGCTCGGTCAGGGCCAGAGACCCAACACCATCACTCATGTGTGCTGGTACCGAAACCAGAACCTTTCTCTCAATGACTATCTGCGCATGAACCAGGTACCAATGAGGATTTGAAGACCTTCACAAAACATTAAACTAAAGTGATCCTTGATTATCTAAATTCATCCTTGTTTTAATTTATTTAAAAATACATTAACATTAAATAAAAAATCTATCTATCTATCTATTAGGGGTGGAACGGTTCAACTTTTTGACGGTTCGGTTTTATCACGGTTTTAGAGTCACGGTTTCGGAACGGTTCGGTATGTTTACGGAAAAACTATACTGTCAAATAACAAAGAAAATAAGAATAATCTATCTAACTACAAGCAACAGCATAAATATAAATACAATAGAGTAAAGATACAAATAAAATAATCAGTGATTTTCAGTTTTTTTTTTTTTTTTTAGGTAGGTAGCATTAGTTTTTAGGTACAGAAATTGAATGAAGTAATCACATGTAAAACAGCATTGCATATTTGACTGTATAAATTAAAGATTAATCTTTATTAAAGTTACAAAAGCGATTCAATCAAGAGCAGTGAGTGATTTCTTTGTTGTTGCTGTTTGATATTAAGAAAGTGCTGTCACTTTAAGAGAATGCACTGATTCAGTGCACTGATACTGTACGTTCAGCCTGCTTTGTCTGCTAGGATACTTATCAAGACAGGCATTTTGACATCATTTTTGTGTGAATTTGTCCATTCAAACACAATATTTCAGAGAGAGCTTAATGCGCGCGTCTAATGAGCGCACATACAAATTTCTCACTGCGCGAGCTCGCATCCTCTGGCTCTTATGTTTAAACTGGCAAAGCTTACATGAGTTTAGTTTAAACACAGATATCAACGTGTGCTGTTCAGGTCTCACCTGTGCGCGCGCGCGCGCTATCAGCACCGGGTGATGACGGAATAAATGACAGCTCATAATCCAGCATACGGAACTCGCATTGAACAAGAGAGAATGGGTTGTCCACTTTTTCTTTTTTTTTTCATCGCTGTTATTGTAATGTACTGGGAAGCCAGAATGCGCATCCATCAACAGAAACATACATTAGCCGAACACTGTTTGTTTTACGTGTTATTTATAACAAATCATAGCCTATTACACATGCGTTGTCGGATTTAAATTGAACCGCGGTCCTAGCGCGTGCCGAACCGTGTGTGGAGAACCGTTCGGGTCGATTTTTTCCCGCGAACCATGCCACCCCTACTATCTATCTATCTATCTATCTTCTAGTTTATGTAGGGCTATATATTATAAAATGTAATTGATGATACATCTGACCTTATATCATAAAGAAAAATCAGCATTAAATAAATCAAAATTAACAAAAAATGAAATTTGTCCTTAAAGGGATGGTTCACCCAAAAATGAAAATTCTGTCATCATTTACTCACCCTCAAGTAGTTCCAAACCTGTATGAATGTGTTTGTTCTGCTGAACACAAAGGAAGATATTTTGAAGAAAGTTTGTAACCAGGATGTTTTGGGGCACCATTGACTTCCATAGTAGGAAAAAAAAATACTATGGAAGTCAATGGTGCCCCAGAACTGCTCTGTTTCCCACATTCTTCAGAATATCTTCCTTTGTGTTCAACAGAACAAAGACATTCATACAGGTTTGGAACTACTTGAGGGTGAGTAAATTATGACAGAATTTTCATTTTTGGGTGAACTATCCTTTTAATAACTTTTTAACTTATTATTTATTTATTTTTAACTGAGTTAACCAACTTTTTTGTTATGTGGTGCAACCAAATTGTAGAAAAAAAATAAACATCCTCAAGACTGTGACAAAGTTTTTCAAAATAACAGATCATTTGACTGTTTTAAAATATCATGTGGTGTGTGTGACACCCTTAAATTAAATTATACTGTATTTATGAATTAATAATTCATGAGATTAATAAATATAATTTTATCAAATATACTTTATGAGTGTTAATAAATAAAATATATTTAAAAATATATATTTTTGAAACTGGATGACTGCAAATTCATTGTGACCCACTTTTAGACATTTCTCACTGACTCGTAAGAAATCTGTGTAGAGAGTTCAGGCTCTGCCACTGAAATTGAGACTTTTCTATTATGGTTTCTTTTTTTTAACTGCTCATTTGGAAAAGTGGTACTCTCTTCTTCAGCTTATTCTTTCCGTGTTTTGTACAGCTGTACATTTCATTAAACTCTAATGCAGCACTAATGGTCTTTAGTGAATGAGGGGTTCTTGCTGTGTTGTAGCAGTTGAATTTTAAAACTTCCTGTTGCCCTCCATTACAGAACCAGCTGTCTGGTTACCTCCTAAGGAAGTTCAAGAACAGCAACGGCTGGCAGAAACTCTGGGTCGTCTTCACTAACTTCTGCCTGTTCTTCTATAAGACACACCAGGTAATAACAGCTGTTTGATGTATTTAATGTTCATTCTGAAAGATTAAACTTCCTGTAGAAGGTCTAAAGGTCTGGATAATTTATGAGTTCTTGTTTTTGTTCCAGGACGACTTCCCCCTGGCCAGTCTGCCGTTGCTAGGTTACACAGTCAGCACCCCAGGGGAATCAGATAGCATCCATAAGGAGTACGTCTTCAAGCTGCAGTTCAAATCCCATGTTTACTTCTTCAGGGCAGAGAGCGAGTATACATTTGAAAGGTATGGTTTTTAATATATAATTTTAAAATATAGGCCTAAGTGATTTAAAAATTATTTTTTGGTTATTCTTTGTTTCATATTAATTATGTAATCATAGGGCTGTCATAGGGTCATTAAAATTGTATTAAATGTTTTTGAAAGAAGTCTTTTATTCTCACCAAGGCTGCATTTATTTGATGAAAATACAGTCAAATTTGTGATAATGTAAAAAAAAAAAAATTTTAATATGCTTAAAAATGTATTTATTCCAGTGATGGCAAAGCTACGTTTTCAGCAGCAATTACTCCAGTCTTCAGTGTCACATGATCTTTCAGAAATCAGTTTAATATGCTGATTTGGTGCTCAAGACACACTTTGATTATTATAATCAATGTTGAAAACCGTTGTGCTGATGCTTTTTGTGGACACCATGATGCATTTTTTCAGGATTCTTTGAATAGAAAGTTCAAAAAGAAGAAACCGATAGTCTCGTGGGCAGCGTATCGACATATAGCACTGTTGCACTTTGAGCATCCCGAGTTTGAATCCCAGCTCGATCGCTCTTTCTCTCACTTTACTTCCTGTCTACCAACTGTCCTATCAAAATAAAGGCAAAAAATGCCAAAAATAAATCTTAAAGCAGCTTAAACATGAAATATTTTATAACATTATAAATGCCTTTTAATCTTTTTTTTTTTTTTTTGAATGAAAGTATTAATTTCTTTAAAAAAAAATACAAATAACTTACTGACCCCAAATGTTTGAACAGTGCTGTGTGTTATTATTATTTGCAAACAATTGCTTACATTTTTACTAATAAAACAGACAAGTAAAATATTTTTATTACGGTTCAATATTGAACATTTTGATGTATTATTAATGCTAAATGAACAGCAGAAATAACAAAAGGAAGAAGTGACTATTTGGTATGCTAAAACCTGCTGGGATGTGTCTACAGATGGATGGAGGTGATCAAAAGTGCAGCGAGCTCCGCGGGACGCATGAGTCTGCTTGTACCCAAAGGCCCAGCAGAGATGAACGGGGGAAGCTGAGTGTGTCTCCTGGAGCTGAGGGCTGGGCCCACTGTCTGCCAGGACCAAACACACATCGTCATTTTATCCTTTCTGATTTGCAGCTCTGAGAAGCAGCATCATAATAACTTGATTCTTGACTCTGGACTGTTAGCTCTCTGCTTGCTGGGAGTTTCAGCTGCTTATTGAAACCTCAGAATGAAGAAGTTGGTCGGAAAGTAAGCGCTCTGTAATTCTCTTCTCTAAATCTTTTCTTCTTGTTTTCTCGCTAATGAAACAAAGTGGGCGTCTTGCATTTCTAGAACCACATTAGACTGAAAGAATTCTTATAGAAACACATTAGACTGAATGAAGTTATGTTTGTGTTTATCTTGCTAAGGTTACACTTATTGCTGTATTCAGGTTTTAAGGTCTTTGCTAAGATGAATCTATCATTAGGATGATATTTAATGACTTGTTACTCCAGTTTGTTCAGTAGAAATCGAGTCCCGCGGGACTACCAAAATGCTTTGTATTATTTGTCCTGGGACAACATGACTGAATACTACTGAATGGAGTGTTGACAAACAGAGGGTTTGTATTAAGTCCAGCTGGTGCAGTACGTGAGATGAAGGACTAGCGCTGTGAAACGTGTCTCGCTGATTTAGAAACAATGTAACGTTGGTCAGAGAGCACGTTTACTGTAGCTCAGAAACTGGAGATCTATGATCGAGCACCTTCACGCCTTTAAAGGGCTGAGGGTGAGATGTTGGAACAGGAAGGGATCAGAGAGGAATAGAGATGTTATTTTGACGATGAGGCAGCTGAATTGGCTTGTACAGTATGTGCTGTCCTCTTCCAGCATTGGTTAAAGCATGTCTTGAAGGTCATTATTAAGCAAGGATTTTTAAGTTCTGGTCCGTTGTTTTTTGATCTCACAGCATTGATTTTCTTGAAATCTGAAAACTAATCAGATATTTATTTTAAAGTGAAGACTGACCAAAAAATATTCACTAACCAAACTAAATGTAATGTTTAAAATGATGTATTCACAAATGTCACAAGTTTAGATTTTTGGGATACTTTACAGATAATAAGCTCAAGTCTAAACTAACCCCCTTATGGGGTAAGAAGGTCATCCACAGTGTAATACTGCACTTTTCTTTCAGTTTCTGCCCTCTACACACAGGGAAGAGGAAATGGTTTTGGTGAACTTTAAGTTTTGTCAAACAACAATGCAAGATGTTCTCGGTCGGCCACTAAATCCTAAAATTTAAACTGGGATCAATGGCCTAAAACTGCATTTTATTATATTGTATATGTGATTTTTTTTTTTTTTTTTAAAGCATATTAATAATTAATTTACAAGTTCTTTCCCTATGATCTATTGATAAACAAACATTTTTTCCTTTTCTTTTTTACTACCAAAATTTTTTGCTAGGCATATCTCACTATATATGTATTACGGTCTCGTATGGAAGGCCAGTCGAGTTATTTGTTGTTTTAGTAGCATGAAGTTCCACAGCATGTGTGACAGTGTTATGTTTACTTATCGGCTTCACTTTATGAAGACAGATCTGTACGACATCTGATTTGGGAGATTTATTTTGCCTCTTTTTGGATTATTGGTTGTATTTATAAGGCTTTTGGCTTTGTCCGTTCAACATGCTGTACAGGGTCCAGCCAAAGACCTGAAGAAGTCTTGCATAAGCCTGAAAAGGTTGGCCAAAGTTAGTCGGCCACACATTAAGCAGTGTTGCTTTGTGTACTCATAACAATATACTGTAAGCAGCTATCATCTCGACATGAGCTCAGCTAGTGTGATGTGTTTCAAATCCCTCTTAATTCACTAATGCACTGTGTGGGCTCATGGTCTCCACCCTTTTTTGTACATTTTATGCAAGGACTGGAATCATTTTCTTCCTCGTTTTCTGTATCTGGCAATAAGAGGGTTGGATGAACGGTTGATTTCCATCCCAGATTGCCAAGCATGAGAAAAGGGAGTTTACTCAAAGACCTCAGCTTCCTGTCTCATTCTGAGAGGCACTAAACTGAGTTTTGATGAAATCGCTTCTCTCCAGCTTTTACTATTTATTTTGTGTAGCATGTTGCTGAGGCGTTGCTCCTGTACACACCACATGTAGTAAGTTTCATGTTATGACATTGAAGGGATATCAAATAAAACTGAACTGTGTAAATATTTAATTCTCTTCTTTTTGTCCCATTTATAGGGCTTATCGTTACCAGTAACCCACCCTGTATGAGTTTGTTCATCTTTAAAACACAAATGAAGATATTTTAATGAAAACTGAGATTTCTGTCCCTCCACTGAAAGACCATTACACCAAAACTTTAACACCTAAGAAAGTTCATAAAAATATTGTAGTAATCCATATGAATTGAGAGGTTTAATTCAAGTCCTATTTCTATTAACAAAAATCGTTTGTTAATTGAAATAAGACTAAAATAAATATTTCATGAAAAAACTAAAACTTATTTTATTAGTTTGTCAAGGCAAAAATTCTCATTTTCATTAAAGTACTTAAAAAAAAAAAAACGAATTTAATTTTCTATAAATTTATTTTTCTATAAAAGAAACTAATAACAAAATGACAGAACAAAAATAAATAAAAATGTATTTATTTTATTTATTTACTGAAAATATAAAAATTAAATCTAGTTCTGAATAATTCATAAATTATACTAAAATAACCCTGCTTTGTGTTTTATAATATAAACTAATATATAAGATTTAATTTAGGCTTTTATTCACATAAGCATTGATCAACATACATACATGGAGCACGTCAAATATAGTAAACAAGCTCAAGTGTATGTGCATTAATCAATATTTATACGTGAATAAAAGCCTAAGTTAAATTGTTTATATTATAAAACAATTAAAAAAGAAAAGGATTACTTTTACAATTCTTTATGAACTTTTTGGAGCATCAATGTTTTGGTTCCATGGATTTTTAATAAAGGTACAGAATTCTTTCAGATTTGTGTTTCGAAGCTGAATGAAAGTCTTTATGGGTTTGGAATGACATGAGGGTGAGTAAATGATGACAGAATTTACATTTTTGGCTAAACTATCCTTTTAAGCCTTTTCCTACATTTCACCCTGTAATTTATGTCCTAAATGCAAACGTAAGTAATAAACACTTTTTACACTAGTTTATTTACATTTCAATGTACTTAATGTAATTTAATGGAATACACATAAACCTGGTTTGTCATTTCATATTTTACATTTCAAAATTCTATAAAGTAAACTGTAAAAACATATTATAATACAAGCTGGAATGGAATGACTGGTGGTGTTCAGCTGAAGGAGCAGGTGGGCATAGAGGACCGGCTCATGAAGAGATCAGGATAGTCTTTCCATCGGACGGAGCTGACCAGCAGTCAGACGGACCTCATCGTTTTGAAGGCATGCTGTTTCCGTTGAGTGTAAACCTGCAGGGTTGAGACAAAGGAAGTCTCAGAGTTCACTCCTGCAGAAGATTCCGTACCGCATGCAAATGCCACAGCGCAGCACAATATCTTATAGCATTGAATCAGCATGACCTGAAAAACTGGCATAATCAGAAAATGTCAAAATACAATTAGATACTGTGTGTACAGACACATAGGCAAGACTGTATATTAAATGTTTACCTGCACACTCTCTCCATAATGTTATTGAGTAAACGGTCAGAGATTCCAGGGCTGGACTCCTCTGCGAGGCTGAATGCGTTTTCCAGCTCCTCCAGGGCACATACACCGCTCCCGCTAACACGCCGCTTCTCCTTCAGCTGCATACAGAACGTAATCCACGTGTTCTGACTTGACGTTAAAGCAGGAGGTCCAGGCTCACTTACATAAATGTACGTTTTTGAATTCTTTACCTCTCTGAAGATGGGTGTGATGAACGTTTTTAGAGACGGTGACTTTGGCTGCCTCTTCATAACGTCTGATGTCTATTATAAAAAAAAAAAAAAAAATTCAGCTGTATTTCCTTTTCTTTTTTAAATTGCGCCCCATATATAATGTTTTTTTTTTTTTTTGCAAGTTTGCTTTTTGATGACATTTGAGATGTATTTATGTTATACAGGTGAATTCCAAATGAACTGCCAAAGTCAAGTCAGAAAAAAAACTGATCATATTCAATACAAAATTAGTATTACTGGTCATCAGTGCTGCCTTTGATACTATTAACATTCTCTTGGGTAGGCTCAAAAATGATGGCATTAATGGAACTGAATTGCCATTTTTCAAATCATTGAACTTATCTGACAGTTATCAATTTGTAGCAGTAAACGAAGAGATGTCATATCGATCACAAGTTTGGTATGGAGTACTGCAAGGCTCAGTACTAGGGCTAAATATTTTAATCGACTATAGAGTGCAACAGTCAGGGTTCCGAAAGTAAAAATCCCATCAATTTTCTCCATAGGGGAACTGATTTTGAACAATGACTTATACTAATTAAATAAATATATATTTAACATCTTTACATATTTTTTTTATATATCTGCATTGTTTTTAATTCAACTGTCATTTGTGATTCTTCATGGGATTTTATACTTCTTTCCCTCATTAAACCTGTTCAGTTCACAGTCTTGTACCTCTTGTTTTTTTATTTATTTGTTTTTTTCTAATATTGTCTGTGCTTCAAATTAAAGTTTGTAATGTTGTGATTTTTTTTTCTTGTAGCTGGCTGGTTTGGTTCATAGCTTGTAAGTCTCAAATACTTTTTTTTTTTTTTTTTAAATCACTATTGGAAAACTTCTTGAACTAAGACGGCTGAAAAGTAGACAGGCACTGTTGCAATTTGTAAGACCAGTATTCAGCCGGTTGTGATCACAATATGGCTACCCTATATACGCAAGACTGTACATGATTTTAAACTAAAAAAATATTTAAAATGAAGTCTATTACACTTATTCTCTTTGCATAAAAATGTTTACTGTGACTGCATTTTTAAGGAGGCTCTGAAATATGTAATGCAGTGTAAAAATCAGATTAAACATTGCCAGATCTGTCCCATTTCACACGTAGTATCAAAGGCAGCTCTGATGCAACTTTAATTAAATGACCGCAACTAAGATTCCTGTGTAGCCATATGCTGCCTCTGTGGCACTACAAAGTCTGTTTAACCACCCTTTATGCCCTCTATAGTACAGATTTTGTGCTGCTTTTGTGTTGGCTTTGCTGACTTTAGAACATATTTACCTTATTGTCTAAATGATTGAAACCTCTCTGTAGCTTGTTCATGGAAGTGGGCCGCACAGTGGGGAAAGTCCACATGGGACACTGGTCCCTGTCATCCCCCTCCCCATCCCTGAGTGAAAACACACAGAGTAAACATACTGTACGCAAACTTCACAGGTTTGCTGATCGCACATCTAGGAATGTAAAGCACACACATACATGTCAGAGTCATCAGAGCTTGATTCGTCCCCGTGGCCCTCTGACTTCCAGCGGCGGTATCGATCAATGAGCTCTGCCAGGTATGAGGTTTTCTTGGTGTAGCGGGTGATGAACTTGTGTTTCAGAAGCTCTTTGGCTGTCGGTCTCTGTTGGATGCGAACAGCATATCATAAAAATTAAAAGCAGTTTGCCTCATGTTTTAAAGTTTAATTAGCCAGTTTATACTAAAAGCTAATGGCATCACTGGTGGAGTTTTAATAGAATTACAGTTCTATTCTATACAATAAGTCAATAATTATTTTTTAATGATATTTAATATGGCATTAATTGATAAAAATGGCAGATATTAAAATTATATACCATTTGGCCTAAATAAATAATAAAAAACTTAAATTTAGCATTACAACATTATGTACAGTTAAAAAGTGTATATTACATTTAATAGTGCTATTAAAATATTTGTATTTTTAAAAAATTAGCTTTAAGCATCAGATGATGGAAAAGATGATCTAAATGTAAAAATAGGAGAAATTAACATGCACAAATATCTAATATAATCAATTACTCAATTGTTAATTTTTTTTTAAATCTATATTTAAATTATTTTTTTTAAATAATATTGAAAATACACTGACTAATAACCAATAAGGTAGCAATATATTGTACATCCCTCCCTCCCTCTCTATATATATATATATTTTTTTTTTTTTTTTTAAATAAAGGTACTAAAAAAGAGGTACTAACAAATCGTGGATCTTTATTGAGACAAGTCTCAACAAAGTCCTTAAAGGCTTTGCTGTAGGACCCTTCCAGCGTGGGTGGGTTATTTTTAGGGATGAGGAACAAGACTCTCATTGGGTGAAGTTCTGAGTTGGGAGGCTCTCCTTTAGCCAGCTCGATGGCTGTGATACCCAATGACCAGATGTCAGCCTAAGACACAGGGAAGAAAAAAGGGCAAAAAAACTGGGGTCAGTACTTGTGCCATCTGTCTGTCTCTGAATATTTAATTGAGCTTATTTTCATCACGCAACAGAAGCAGTCTTCACTAGTTAACAGATGTTCACGTGGAGAACTTGAACATGATACCTGTTAGCTAAATGACAAGTACTTGTACCTTGAAGTCATATGCAGACTGTTTGATGACCTCTGGTGCCATCCAAAATGGAGTTCCTACAAATGTGTTTCTCTTAATTTGTGTGTCTGTTAACTGGCCAGCCACTCCAAAGTCTGCCAGCTTGACTTCTCCATGTTCAGAGAGTAACACATTGGCCGCTGTAGGAAAAAGCAGGGTTATTAATGTAGGGACACTAAAATGAACTAAACAGAGGTAAGTTTTGCATACTAACCTTTGATATCTCTATGAATCTTCCTCTCTGAGTGGAGGTAGTCGAGTCCTTTCAGTATTTCTCTGAGAATGGTGGCGATATATGCTTCTTCCAAAGGTCCCGGCCTTAGCTGTGCACAAACACATTAGAGGATGTTAAATATAGTGACATTTCCTGTGTCCTTGATATTTTCCAGAGTTTTTTCCCTGAAGTAATTTTCCGACGTTATTCCTCACTTTAAATAACTCACCAGGTCCAGAGCCGATCCACCTCCCAAATATTCCATGATTATCCATAGCTTAGAGCCCTGAAAAACACAAGAAACCAAAATAAAGTTGTACAATAAATTATGATGTTTTTAGTATTATTAGTATTACAACTGATGAATTTTAGTATTATTTATATACTTTTATAGTATTTGTTAAAATTTTGAATGAGCTTTTATTTTTGTTTTCAATTCTCATTTTATTAAAATGTTTTATTAATTTTGTTTTGTGCGTTTGTCATTTTTATGATCAAAATTTGATAACACTTTACTTAAAGCCATTATATAATGCATTATAAAAGTAGTTTTAAGACATTAATTATGCCTTGTAATGCGTTGTATGATCTCATGACTAAATGTAACCACAGTTAGAATTCACTATAATACTTCTTATCTATTCATTTTTACACCTTTAGAAAGTATAATGCACTAAAACATGACAAACAAATCTTAAATATTATTTTAACTTTGGTTACAATTATTTATAAAAAGGTATATTTTTAGTTAATGATAGCTTGTGCATAAACTAATCTAATGTCATTGTAAAGTGTTACCAGGAAGTCATGTGTTTTTTTGAAAGGATGGCATTTGAGTAAACTATTCCTTCTTTAAAAAACAGACATATCATGTAATATAATAAGAGCTGCGCCTGAAAGAAAGACATCTCCACAAACCGTTAGATAGGAGCCGTAGTATTTGGTGACATAAGGGCTGTCACACTGGCTGAGGACCGTGATCTCCTGCTGGATGTCTTCAATCTCATCCTCTGCTTCCTCCAAGTCAATAATCTTAATGGCCACCACCTCTTTTGTGCGGTTGTTTATGCCCTTGTATACCTCTCCAAAAGAGCCTTTACCAATTCGGTCCAATTTAGTGAAGTATTCCTCAGGATTCAAACGTGAATTCTACAGAAAAACAAGAAAGATTTAAAACTTCTTACCAGATGAGATCCAACATTGTGTGTTTTCTTTACACACGTGATGAACTTTATATGTTGTCCTATTATTCAAGCAACAAATGCGGGAAGATCTACCCAATCATCACTCCACTGAAGGTCCGGAGAAGATGAGAATCTATAAAGAGAATTGTTAGAAATCCCATGTAGCTTTTTAAGCACTTTTTTCATTTTTCTGCTGTCTAACCACTAGGAAAACACTTGAAGCATCTGCTTCCTTGTTCGGTACAGCATGACGATGAATTGTACTGACAATCCATCTGGAAGTGGCACTGTTTTATCAAAACAACAACAAGCTCTTCTGACGACAAGACTCAAAGTTCAGGAGATAAGACCTCCTCTTGGTATCAGCTCGACATCTGATTTACGCATTCATCACACTTTTATTGCACCTTTTTAAAGCACCGAGCAATCAAAACGCAAACCTTTACTATTCTTGGTAGTACCACCCATTGGAGAGGCCCCATAAAATGAGATCAACAGAATATTTTTAACAATTCTCAGAAAGATGAGTTAATTATTCTGCAAGCTACACCTGTGTGATCGGTGGGTGTGCCACTCTTTCATCAAAGAAACTCGGAGGTTCAACCTTCATCAAAACATGATACACTGCAATTATCATACTGACCTACAAAACATGCGCATGGCCAACATAACATAAACAGACGCCATCCATTATCATCTGGTTCGATTCAAAATAACCAAACTGTCTCATATTTAATATAACGGTTTTACACTGGGAAAAATAGTGTTTTTCTAGTTAGTGATAATATTTGACAAATTAAAGGATACGTTTGATATTTTTTTCTTTAAATAACTAGGGTAACAGGGCTGAAAGGCCAAGCTGGACACATGCAGTCCATGGCTGCAAATACTGAGAAAATATTATCTGTGCTCCCAACATGCTGTAGACTAGAGGGTCCAAATGATCTGATTTCATGGAGTATTGTGAGATAGCAGGGTTGTTCAAAATGTGGGGAACAACTAAATAATAGCTATTATAAGTAGCTACTATTATTAGTTAAATTTTAGCTTTTAGTGATTAGTTAGTGATAATTATTTTTTTTACAGTAGTCTTAATTAGACAGGCCAAAGTTCCCTTTTAAGGGGTAGCCTACTGTCTGTTTCAAAATCAGAATTCTAGATTGGAGCTGTAGTTTGAATATTTTTCATAAATCATAGCGGCCATCATATCAATTTTCAACCATGAAAAAAAAAAAAGAATTATCAGTTATGATATTGCCCAAAATTTCACTTTCCCCCGATTTGTGATCTATGCTAAACACTATTTAAAAAAATAGACTGTATTTTCTTAATTTACCTGGTATTTTTCTCCAAGAGGAACATCATGTAAGCATTGTCTACACTTTAGTTCACATTAGTTAAATGTCACACTTTACATAACAGCACAATGTATTTACATAAACTACACTGTAAAAAAAATATTTTCGAAGTTGTAAATAAAACAGATTATTGGAGTATGTTTTACAAGAAAATAGTGTAGCCTAATATTTCACGTTTAATGTGTTACTTTACCGTTTCTTTGTAATTGTTTGTACAATTTCGGAGTAAAAATTATGTAAATCCCACACCATTTTTTTTCAGTGTAACTACGTGTGCTCATTATATTATAGCCTATTATTTAGTGGAATTTATAATTTAATTACAAAAGCTTACTATAGTACAAAGACACTGCAGCTAATGTTAAGTTAAATCATCATTCAAAAAGAACAATAAGTAACTGTTATGTCTCAGTATGAAAGCCATGCCTGGAGGGCTTCAGGAGTCATCTTCATCTCTCTGGATTACCTGGTTCCGAATGTTCTGAAGGTGTGCCATGTCCAGCTTAATCTACCTCCAGTTCGGGGGTTCTTCTCAGATTTTTCCTCTTTCTCTCCTTCTTGGACAGTCACCCACCAAAGGAACAGCTTGTTCCCAATCCACGCCTCTCTAAATCATTCCAGTGGATCAGGCTGACCAGCTCTATGGTTTACAAGGATTTTAATATGTAATCCTGACCATACATCAGAGCAGACACTCAGTCTTTGGTATGGATGTTAACGGTTTATACTCTGCACAGGAGACTCCCTCTGTCTATGAAACCGCGCTACTCTGACTGAGAGAGGAATTGTGTTCAGCGCATGCGTGACAATCTCCTTCAAAACCCAAAGACTGCTGGGAACCGTAGTTTTTCACTCACCACGCTGGATATTGTAGTGTGTATTGTGGAGGTTATGCAACAAATAATATTTTTAGAGATTCGCAATTTAGGTATGCGAGTATAATTTGTTAAATTTCTACTTTAGCTTAAACATTTTCTGTTTATCATACAACAGATGGACACTCAAGTCGTTTTATATGCTATGCCAAACACCATGCTGGCATTAGTATCTTCTTGAAGACCTTAAATGAGCAAATCATAGCTGTTTTCTTTGCCCTAAAATCTACATATTCCCCTAAACCTCACTCTCACAAAACTTTAATGAAAACATGATTTGATTTCTTTAATTAATTGGAGGAACACTTACGTTATTTCAGGTTTTTCTACATTGTGGTGGCATTTGAGTTATTTTCAGCTTCCTGTTATTGTGTACATAAGATTTATTGTGCGATATATGTGCAAAGTGCAGGTCACTTTCACTCTGAGGTTTGTCACAGTGGTTGTCCTTTTCTTAAACATTTCATGCAGCTAGTCTATTTTTTTCTCTCTCTATAGAAAATCTCTTATGACCTGACAAGTGGGGAAAAGATGTAACCATTATTATAAGGGACATAATGCATGAGACAAAGGAGTGCCTTTTCTGTTTTCAGTTCATTTTGTGTTCAGTCAGAACATGACCTGCATTGCTTTGATAGTCAGTTTGAACCGGCCTGTTTCTATACTAAATTTTGTATCCCTCTGCTCTGTATGAATTTTCTTAGTGGTCACAGTGGTTGTATATTCTGCCAAACTTCTTTTTTCTATTTAGGGACACTTTGCATTCCAATATGTCCTGTTTATTTTAAACTTTGTCATCTTAAATATTTTTATTTTTGTTTTATATTTTGTATAATAGCTTCATATCACATTTCACACTTGTTTTTCTTTTAATGTTGATACAACTAAACTGTTGCTTAATTGATAAAATGTCTTTGTAGGCTAGACATCACATCCATAGAGTTTAAATATACACAGTGCCCTTCATGCTTTGTTTTGTAGCCTTAAAAAGTGTTCTTGTTGAAGGTAATTATCAAGGTAATTATCATTTTAAATGTTTTTTCTAATGTTTTTATTTGGTTCCTTGTGACTATATATTTATTAATAAGTCATTATATATTTGTTTCTGTCAGAAGTTGTTAAGGAGGCCAAAATTCTGCTTTAATCCACTTTTACTGTCAAACAGGAGGCATGTTCACCTCACAGCAAGATTACATTGATTGAATCTTTTTTTATGATTCTAAGTCTGTTTTCCTGTTAATTTATTTTCAGTTTATTTTCCATTTAAAAATGTCAAATATTTCCTGATCACAATCGGTTATGGATGTTCTTGTAAAAATAAGGAAATCATTTTGTGTTACTAAGGAAATGATTTTGTTGTTATAGCATAGCTTCCTCTTTTTCCCTGTAGGGAGCAGTATTGTACAAAAATATTGTCCAGAGCCAAGACAAATTTATTTACATTTATTTCAAGGTTCAAAATAATTGTTGATTTGTAAACTTACACGATTTTATTTGTATCTCTGATGACCAGTTATCCTATCTCTATTTTGATTGTGAAAAGCCAGATATGAAGAAGGAGCGTAACCGATGAGAAGTCATGTGATGGGCATGCAGAGGCATGTAGAGTTTCTGCAGAAAACTTAAGCATTATTCCTCAGAGGTGTGGTGTGATATTACTGAAGATTACTAGTCTCTACAGTGTCTCATTATTCACTGGAAATGAATGAAATGTAAACTATAGCAGCAGTAGCCTAACACTGGCTTCCATCTGTCTGTATTCAGTTGTGTTTTAACAAGATAAACTGCCACAAGCTATTTTTAATAGGCCTTAGAATCAGATAGAAATTTTTAGTTTTTAAATTGGGATACAGAGGAAGCCTCAAATGTGGTCAGAAAAAAAGGAACTGTATCATTGTGTGCCACTGAGATACGCTTCAGCTTTCAACTCATTATGTTCCCGTGTTGAACAGAACTGCCTGGTTGATCTTGTTCTACTTTTTGTTCTTTTCTGTCTCTGTTTTAAGGAAGTTCACTGTATTGTGCTTGAATAAGCCTTTTTATTATACTCCTTCACTGAATCAGTTATTCAGCATTGAAAACTTGATATGTTTTGTATATTGCTGCGTAGAAGGAATTACTAGACATGTCAAAACAAATCTTGGTTTAATATGTTTCTTTGGGAAAGCTGTTGTTTTGGCTGGGTGGGTGGCTCTAATGAATTGTAACTGACACACTTAGAGCAAAAACAGTCAAGACTTGCAAAACAACTCTATCAAAGATGGTGGGTGGGACTGGAGTAACATGACCCTTTTTTGTTCAACAACTACTGTATGCACATTAAAATACCTTTTACAAACATTTTATACACAAAACTGTCCTTGTTAAAAAATATGCAAAAGCATCTACTGTATTTTGTCCATTATTTTGTATCAAATTATAGATTGGTTGGCAACGTTTTGCAATTTCCATACTTAAAATGACAATGAGGTTGACCTACAATGATAGATAGACATATAGATAGGTAGGTAGGTAGATAGATAGGTAGGTAGATAGATAGATAAGATAGATAGATAGATAGATAGATAGATAGATAGATAGATAGATAGATAGATAGATAGATAGGTAGGTAGGTAGGTAGGTAGGTAGTAGGTAGGCAGGGCTGTGTAGATTACTTTCATACAGTACGTTGTAATTAACAACATGAAGTGAAAAAAAGTTTGGGAATGCCTGCATTATTTGCATGTAAATAAGAAATAACATTAATAACATAACATTAATTTGTGCATTTTAACGTGTTTGAATGACAAAAAGCCTACTAAAGATTGAATATTGAATTGATTAAATATTTAATCAATTCAATAGATTAAAACACTTCTTAAACCTGAAATTTGTAGCTGTGTAGCCACCTGACTAGTGACTGGTCTTTTTGTGAATGTCCACAAAACTGGAAGACTTTCTGAGTGTAGGCCTATGGCATATAATATAAGCGGTAGGCTATTTTAGAAAGGAACATTTAAAAGATAAAAAAGAAGAATTAGGAAGGAATCAATAAATTATGAATAAGTTATTGCTATTGAATAATATGTAATCATTTACTCAATAAAAAGTAACTGTACTCTGATTACAAGTATTTTAAAATGTAGGCTAATTTAACCTAAATAAAAGTAGCTACTTATTTTTTGGAATCTGATTACATAATCCAGATTACATGTAATCAGTTATCCAGCTCTAGGCCTATAGCTAGATAGATAGATAGATAGATAGATGGATAGGATAGATAGATAGATAGATAGATAGATAGATAGATAGATAGATAGATAGATAGATAGATAGATAGATAGATAGATAGATGTTTGTTTTCTACGTTTGTTCTTTGATTCATCAAATCTTCTAAACACCAGCTCTGCTAGAGGGGAGGACTATCAAAGCCATAACAGAGCTGTAATCTCCGCCTTAACGGAGAGCTTTTCCATAGAAGGAGACTTCATGTGTGCAGCCCATAAACAGACCAGAGACAGCACTGCCTCCTGACAGTTTCATCTCGCAGACTGCACCTCACAAATCCGCAGAGAGAACAATTCGCTGTCGTTATAAATGTCGATATTCGAGACTTTCTGGGTATTTAAATGATTTTCGAGAAACAGCAAGGTAATTGATCATTGATTCTCTGCTCTTTTATCAGGTTCACGTTCATTCCAACAGAAGGTGAGAGCGAGTCTTTTATATAGTAAAACACGCGAGTTTTCTTCTTTATGCGGATCGTTTAGGGCGCCATCAGACTTTGGAAACAGAAGAGGGTGGAGAAGAAACACTTCCATACACGGCGATAAAGGTGGAGGTTGTCAGCTTATTGTAATTGATCTCCACTCATGAAGGGCATGGAGATGTTGCGCCGCTCCTCAGTGTTTGCGGCTGAAGTCATGGAGGTGTTTGATCGCTCTCCCACGGATAAGGAGCTCGTGTCTCAGTCGAAAGTCTTGTGCAGGGATTACATTCACTCCAGACTCCATCGGGCTGGAATCGGATGGTCTAAACCAGAGCATGGATCCGGAGGAACACTGGCTGAGGTGTCTCCAGTTCTTCTGTGGTTGGGTAAGACATCTGACGTTTCACATGTGTACATTTATGATTAATAATTATGGGGATTGCCGTGGTGTGTGTGTGTGTATGTATGTATGTAGGCAGGCCTATCTATCTACCTACCTACCTGTAGAGATAGATAGATAGATAGATAGATAGATAGAGATACACACACACACACACACATACAGAGAGAGAGAGAGAAGAGAATACAAGATCATACACTAAGGTGCTGTACATACTTATCTACAGTATCTGTTTGAATTGTGGGTTGATATATTGAGGCTATATTATAGATTTATTTTAAGACTAAGCTAAAACTGCACAGAACTTCCTGTCAATTTTCATTCTTTCTTGAGCTGTGCTGTGTGTCTGGTTCATTCCAAATTAAATGAAAAAAACGGGGCATTCATGAATGTTCTGTGAACTTTCAGAAATGAAAATAAACACATTTCTCAGCTTCCTCAAAGCCAGACCATATGATTGCGTAATATTTTACAACACTCTTACAAGGTTCGTCTGTGTTTCACCCACTGTAAAGTACTTTGCCTTTTGTACCACGTTGAGCTATCTTCTACATTCCTTTCTTCTTTCCTTTTATGCCGTTGGACATTCTGAGCCCTTTCACGAGATTGGATGTAATGACTATCAATAATGTTTAATCTCACATCATCTGTTGATCAGACACACTAAGAGTTGCCTAAACATATACCACGTGCCTGTCATCTGAGTGACTCTCATCTAAGAACTCGTTTTCTCCTAAAAGGGAAAAGCACAAAAAATTTAATTTGAGACAACTGTGTAACAGGGGGGAGCTGCTTTTTATGGACAAAGCATGCAAACATGCAGATCATTATCACAAGAATGATTGAGGGTTTCCCACCCACATTTAACCGGGTTAACCCTGTATTGTCCTGAAAGCCCTGGACTCCTTGCATAGACACCTCACCCGCCTGAATCATTGACATAAAGACAGATGATTCAGGTCGGTGAGACATAGCTGAAGACTTACTTAAAGGAATAGTTCATCCAAAAATTAAAATTTAGGGATATTCACTCACCCTCAGGCCATACAAGATGTATGAGTTTGTTCCTGTTCATCGGAACAGATTTTACATCACTTAAAATGCTTTAATGATGGATTTGTTTCTTAAACTAACAGCTTTTTGCCTCAAAAGATGTTAATTGATGGAATTGATGGGCGTGTGGATTACTTGTGGATTATTGTGATGTTTTTATCAGCTGTTTGAACTCTCATTCTGACGGCACCCATTCACTGCAGAGGATACACTGGTGAGCAAGTGATGTAATTTTCTGCAAATCTTCATTTTGGATGAACTATTCTTTTAACAGACAATTTCATCCTCAGGACATTGCAATATAACAGCAGCAATATAATTGGCTTCTCATATGAAAGAATGATGAAAAGATACAAACAATGCTATTAATAGCAGGTTTTAGTAGGGCTGGGCGATATATCTCATGCGATATGCATGCATCTCGTCAGTAAAGCCGGCTCCTTGATTAGCGGTTAATCTCCATCACCTGTTTTCAAATGGAGCGCATTTAAAGGAACACGCCACTTTTTTTGGAAATAGGCTCATTTTACACCTCCCCTAGAGTTAAAAAGTTGAGTTAAAAAGTGGAGTGTTCCTTTAATACACAGAGCCGTAGATCACTGACAAGCTACGCAATATCGCGTTCATATCGAAGGCGATTCATCTGCGATAATGAAAGCGATATTGCGTTGCTTGTCAGTGATCTACGGCTCTGTGTATTAAATGCCGCTCCATTTGAAAACAGGTGATGAAGATTAACCGCTAATCAAGGAGCCGGCTTTACTGACGAGATGCGCATGCATATCGCATGAGATATATCGCCCAGCCCTAGTTTTAAGGTTAGATTACAGTAATTTTGCACTGTCATTGTGTCAAGCTTCTCTGAATTAGTGGTTATATTCAGTACGACTCTAGACAGTCTTTCTTTCTGTGATGAGAAAACCAAGGGAAAATAAAAACACATTTATCTCTCCGTCTCCTAGGTGATGAGCTGGAGTATCTGCGACCCAATGTGTACCACAACGTAGCAAGACAGCTCAACATCACAGTTGCATCTGAGAGTATAGTCTCTGATGCCTTTTTGGCCGTTGCTGCAGACATCTTCTCTACAGGTTGGTCAAAGCTTTGTCTTAAAATACATTTAGTTCAGAACACTCTTTATTGTCTTCAGATTGGTCGGTGCATCTGGTTTCAGAGATGTTGTCCACAGTTCCTTAAAGGCATAGTACACCAAAAAAATTAGCATTCTGTCATGGTGTTCCATACCTGTGAGAGCACAAAATAAGATATTTTGACAAATGTTGGTAACCAAACAGTATTGGTTGCCATTGACTTCCAATGAATGGAGAAGAAACTGAAACATTTGCTAAAATATCTTCTTTTATGTTCTATAGAATAAAGTTATACAGGTTTGGAATAACATGAGGGTGAGTAAATTATTTTTTGGCTGAACTATCCCTTTTAGTAGCTCATACATTTCTTTGAGAGAGGATAAAAATGAATCCATTCTGACATTTATATATACACAGAAACGGTGCTGCGCTTGACCAGAGAACTCTCAGCACCATAAAATATGGATTTTTCTTGAAAGCAGACGGTGTCTGGGCACCATGGAAGTTCTCATTCCCTTTGCTGCATACTGTACATCGTTTATATTTAGTACAAGCCCTTGGGATTCAGTTTAGTTCATATAACTTCAACCCTTATTTGACCTCCCAGATTTAGAGTTTAGTAAATCGTGGTCTGTTTTTCAACCTGAGCAGCTCTTAAGATGTGCTGTAGCATGTCTACCTCATGTGTTCAGGAAAACATTCTTTGTTTTTTTAAGTATTAAAGCATAATTGCTCATGTCAGTCAAAGCAGGACAACAAAGATTCCTCGCTGGACCCGGTGACACCCTTGTACCTCCTGTCTGTACACATACCTGTCCTGAAGCAGTGCAGAACTGGTCACTGGTGTTCACTTCATTTATTTTATTCATTTATTTTTTACCCTCTGAGTGAGCATTTGTCATTTGACTCTGCACTTTTTCTTATGGCTGTGCAACTATATTTATATTTATATTATTGTTTTTGTTTTTTTATAAATGAAGATTTATTTTGATGTTTTCACACTATGCTTTATATATTGTAATACATATTTTAAAATTATATATAAAATATGTATATTCCCTTTTGCTTTTTTAATTAGTTATTTCAGTGATCATTTATGTCCAATTTTACTGTGACTATTTCTAAGATCATTTAAAATAAATAATGGTGCAGTTTTATGCATAAAAAGATGTTGTGCTTAGCATTTTGAAAATAAATCAAAATGATTCCATGTTTTACTTTGGCTTAGGAATTTAAGATGTAGAAATGGTGTTTTTCTACATTTACATTTACATTTATGCATTTAGCATACGCTTTTATCCAAAGTGACTTACATTGCATTCAAGTTACAGTTTCTACATTTTATCAGCTCTTGCTTTCCCTGGGATGCATTAGCTTTTTCTAATGCATTGGTGTACTAAAACTTAATCTACTTAAATTGTATAGCTGATTCTGTCAAGAGGAAGCATTTCAGCAGATCTTTTACACTCGATTAAATCAAAACCATTAAAGCAATGTACAAAATTAGGTCTACATTTAGTCTCTCATCTAGAATGGAAAAATCCAATGGGAAAATGCTAACTTTGAGGTGTGTGAGTAGATTTGTCAACTGATGGATCTTTCTATTATTTATTTATTTAAATGTTTTTTAAATGGGGTCACAGGTTAGACTCAATACTTGCAAGATTTCTTAGTTCAGTGTGTTTTCTATTTAACGTTAAATCTACAACCCCAAATCAGAAAAAGTTGGGACAGTATGGAAAACGCAAATAAAAAAAGAAAGTAGTGATTTCTAAATTTACTTTGACTTGTATTTCATTGCAGACAATATGAACACAAAATATTTCATGTTTTGTCTGGTCAACTTCATGTCATTTGTAAATATACATCCTTTCCTGTCATTCAGACTTGCAACACATTCCAAAAAAAGTTGGGACAGGAGCAATTTAGGGCTAGTAATGAGGTAAATTGGTTAAATAATGATGTGATTTGAAACAGTTGATGTCAACAGGTGATTGTAATTATGATTTGGTACAAAAGCAGCATCCAAGAAAGGTCTAGTCCTTTAGGAGCAAAGATGGGCCGAGGATCGCCAGTTTGCCAACAAATACGTGAGAAAATTATTGAAATGTTTAAAAACAATGTTCCTCAAAGAAAGATAGGAAGATATTTGGATATTTCACCTTCAACAGTGCATAACATAATTAAAAGATTCAAGGAATCTGGAGGAATTTCAGTGCGTAAAGGACAAGGGCGCAAGCCTAAGCTGAACAACCGTGATCTCCGATCCCTCAGGCGGCACTGCATCAAGAATCGTCATTCATCTATAAGCGATATCACCACATGGGCTCAGGACTACTTTGGCAAACCTTTGTCAAGTACCACAATACGTAGTTACATCCACAAATGCCAGTTAAAACTGTACTGTGCCAAAAGGAAGCCCTATGTTAACAGTGTCCAGAAGCGCCGTCGACTTCTCTGGGCTCGGAGGCATCTGGGATGGACCATCACACAGTGGAAACGTGTACTGTGGTCAGATGAATCAGTATTTCAGGTATTTTTTGGGAGGAATGGACGCCGTGTGCTCCGGACCAAAGAAGAAAAGGATCATCCAGACTGTTACCAGCAACAAGTCCAAAAGCCAGGGTCTGTCATGGTATGGGGTTGTGTCAGTGCCCTTGGCAAAGGTAACTTGCACTTCTGTGATGGCACCATTAATGCTGAAAAGTACATAGAGATTTTGGAGCACAATATGCTGCCTTCAAGAAGACATCTTTTCCAGGGACGTCCATGCATATTTCAACAAGACAATGCAAAACCACATTCTGCACACATTACAAAGTCCTGGCTGCGGAGGAAGAGGGTACGGGTACTTGACTGGCCTGCCTGCAGTCCCGACCTGTCTCCAATAGAGAATGTGTGGCGCATTTTGAAGCGCAAAATGCAACAACGAAGACCCCGTACTGTTGCCCACCTTAAGACTTGTTTGCAGGAAGAATGGGACAAAATTACACCTGAAACACTTCATCACTTGGTGTCTTCAGTCCCTAAACGTCTTTTAAGTGTTGTGAAAAGGAATGGCAACATTACAAAGTGGTAAATGCTTTACTGTCCCAACTTTTTTTGGAATGTGTTGCAGGTCTGAATGACAGGAAAGGATGTATATTTACAAATGACATGAAGTTGACCAGACAAAACATGAAATATTTTGTGTTCATATTGTCTGCAATGAAATACAAGTCAAAGTAAATTTAGAAATCACTACTTTCTTTTTTTATTTGCGTTTTCCATACTGTCCCAACTTTTTCTGATTTGGGGTTGTAACAGTCACAGAGATGCAAGATCCTAACTGCATGCAGGAAAATCCAGACTTGTTTGTTTGTTTGTTTGTGCTTCTGCATAGACAGATGGTTGTATTATTGCACAAAATGACGGTAATAGACCAGTATTTTGAGTGCCAATGTGCATCTACATTTATTTAATCTTTATTTAGTCTTCATTTGATTTGAAACAGTTTGCTGTAAACTGTAAAATATTCCCTCTGAATTGTATAACTTGACGTTACGTTCTTACAAGAGACGGAGGGAGGGAATGTTTCTTTTTATCTTGAACTTCAAACCAGCTTTTATCTCTCATATGCCTCAATATGGTTTCCTTTTGCCTTTGTGTTTCCTGTCTTTGCTAGTCTCAGATTAGGTTCCTGGGTTGATGTGTTTATGTCTGGCCATTTGATGTTTCCAGACGGGGGTTTGCAGCTTTATTACGTTTTGTTTCATTCCAGGCTGAAAAGTTTAAAAGTTAGTTTATCTAGGAGTCCATTTATCACATTAGCTCTGAGAAATCATAATGCCCACTTGTTTAATGAAACATGATAGTACAGGGAGCCTTTTCATTAAATTCAGACCCATGACCCTAATGCATTTATGATGGAGGGAAAGCAAAGCATTTGTACCTTTTCAACTACTATTGAAGTCATTACGCTGTTAAATGCACTGAACAATCCACATTGAATCACATATACTGTATATTGAGATTGTTGTCACAAGTTAAACATGTCTAAAAAAATAAAATGTTGCTTGTGTCTTTCTGGCTGACACACCAGCTGATGGCCTGCCTGGCAGTTATACAACAATAATAATGTTCTGCAAGAAATAGGGAGGGATTATCAGGCATTTTCATGACTCACCTGGTTATGATTTTCATACACACTTCCACCAGTACACACACATACTGTACAGTATATACTGTCAGTGGAAATAAGTGATTTGATTATGCTTGATATGCATTAGCTGGAGCACTTTACCTCTTTGCCTGTGTCAAACAAAACTGGCAACACGAGAGATTTAACAGTACATGAGCTTGCAATGCAGCATTTTAAATGTGTTATGAATAAACATCTGTGAACAAGGACAGACTTTCAGTTGGATTATATCTGTCTCTCTACAGGTGTAACATGGGGGAAGATTGTGTCTCTGTATGCTGTGGCCGGAGCTCTAGCTGTGGACTGTGTTCGGCACGGGCATCCAGCGATGGTGCACACTATTGTCGACTGCATGGGAGAGTTTGTTCGCAAAAGCCTTTTGTCATGGTTAAAGAGGAGAGGAGGCTGGGTAAGCAATAAATCCATTAATTCAGTACAATTCATTAACAAAATGTATGCTTTTATCATGCTCCTGGCCCAAAAATACATAATACTTGATTCTGATTGGTCAGTCATAGCAATAGCAGTCGATTTCCTAATATTCGCCATTGTCCGTCGTATGTAGCTTATGTTTAGCAGACCTCTCATTCGTGTAACAAAAACTGTCGCTGCTTTTACGTTTCTCGTATCATGCTGTGGACTCGGTCTGTCTTACAAACACAAATGGCACAATATTACATCTCAGGTATTGAATGGATTGAAACGGACTTCAGTTCAATATTGTTGCAGTGTGTTTTTGTTGTTTTAATGCATGCAACACCTTATTTTTCACTGGTGGGATCTTTTTTTTTTTTTTTTTTTTTTTTTTTTAAATGTACTTTGTCAAATCATCATAGAAAATGATTTCTGAAGGATCATTGGCTGTTGAAATTAAGAAATCTCTCTTTTTGTGTCCATAAAATGAAAGTAAGTGGTCATCAAAATTGGTTGCCAATACCTTCTTTTGTGTTCAGCAGAAGACAGATTGTCATACAGGTTTGGAACAACATGAAGCTGACTAAATGATGACAGAATATGCATTTTTGGGTGACACTTTTTTTTAGTTTAACTGAAAGTACCATTGTGCTGTGTTTATACATCTGAGCTAAGGCCCAGAAAGAAGACCGACTTCTGCCTTTCCGTCTTTGTCCAGTATTTAGACAGAACGTGCAGTGTTCATGCAGCTTGTGGATGGGAATCTGATCAATCTCTCAGAAAGACAGCACAGTTCAGCGATCCTGTTGAATGAGGAGCTGTGCTGGTATGTTTGGCTGTTTTGGCAGGGCATGTCTGCGGTGTCTGTGCTCATTAGACTGTCTCTGTTTAGGCAGATTACACTGGGCCCATATGCAACTCCTATGCCTAAAAACTTTCCCCAAAGTTTTCTACACCTGCTTTTGTGACGTTGTAGATTATAACCTTTTGAGATCGATCAATCAATAGTTTTGGCGCATATGAAAACATTTCTGGGGTAAATAAATTAATATATCATATTTAAATGCCATATAATAACGGTTAGAAGTTAGTGGAATACGATTTTTTTTTTAAGATCTGTTATTCTTACCAAGGCTGCAGTTATTTGATTACAATCACAGTAATATTGTGAAATATTATTACAATTTAAATAACTTTTCTATTTTAATATATTTTAAAATGTAATTTATTCCTGTGTTGCCAAAGCTTAATTTTGAGCAGCTATTAATCCAGTCTTCAGTGTCACATGATGCTTCAGAAATCATTCTAATATGATGATTTGGTGCTAAATTATTAAAAATGGTCATTGGTACTCAATCATTAAAAATGGTTCTTATTATCAATATTGAAACCAGTTTTTGTCACTTTCTTTTTTTTTTTTTTAATTGCAATACCAATTTTGGTGTATCACAGTTTTCACAAACATATTAAGCAGCAAAACAATTTTCAACATTGATAACAATAAGAAATGTTCCTTGAGTACCAAATCATTTTATATAGAATTATTTCTGAAGGATCATGTGACACAAAAATACAGCTTTGCCATCACAGGAATAATTACATTTTAAAATGTATTACAATAGAAAGTATTGTTATAAACAATACTTACAAACAAGTTATCTTGTTAATGTAATACAGTTTCACAGTAGTATTGTTTTTACTGTATTTTCTTGGTTTTTAGACTTCTTTTAAAAAAAATTCTTAATTATTTCAAACTTGTAAAAAAATTCTTAATGTGAGTAATAAGATGTTCTTAGGAGAATTCTTAGGAGTATCTCATAGTTAGTTAGAACACAGTTATCTAGGTTTGATTATCTAGGTCAACAAGCTTGATGTTCTGTCACTTATTTAGAAGTGAAAACACAAAGAACACATTCAGAACTTATAAAGGATCAACTTCCAAATTATTGGTGGAGGCACAGCATGAAAAAAGGCTTGGTTAAGTGAAAGTCGTAATGGTTGCTTCAGGCGAAATCATTCTCAACATTTGTCAAGGTGTTCTCCTCTTGGGAGTGTCCTGATTTTGCAACTGTGGTTTTAGTACAAAATGGGCACACCCACCGACTGAACTCAACCTGAAAACAAGGACTTTATCATCAGGAGCACTAAACGAAAGTCTGTATAGTATAAGAGCAGAGACTGGTAGATGGTATTTTCCATGTTGTTGATGTGAGTATGTGGGTAGTCGTGTCTACGTGCCATTCTGCATGTTTTGCTCTGTGGGATTGCCCTGGGAGCTGAATGAAGGGCCTATTCACACACACAGATACACAAAAACACCACTCAATTAATTTTTTTAATTACAATTCCTAATTAAGGGATTGTCCCCATCTCTCTGTGCCTTCATTTTCGGAGTCGTCTCTTGATTTGAATTTCTCTTACACATCTTAACTTATTGTACAACCAGCTTCTGTTTGGCCAGAAAAAAATACAATTTTTTTTAATTGATACTTTAACAAAGATGCAATAAATTATTAAAGTGACGTTTAAACATGTAAAATGTAACACAAATATATTTCAAATAAATCAAAAATTCTGGAAAAACGTAGCTTGGTTTACACAAAAAATATAAGCAGCACAACAGTTTTCAACATTGATGATAATCATAAGAAATGTTTCTTGAGCACCAAATCAGCTTCTTATAGTGATTTCTGAAAGGTCATGTAACACTGACAACTGGAATAAAGACTGCTGAAAAATCAGCTTTTCCATCACAGAAATCAATACAATTTTAAATTACATTTTAATTGAAAACAATTACTTTAAGTAAGGAATAATATTTCACAATATTTCTGTATTTACTGTATTTTTGATCAAATAAATGCAGCCCTGGTGAGCATAATATTCTCTTTTGTGTGGGTAAAGTTTGCCAAATCCATCCAAATCCAAACAAACTGAACTTTAATCATCTGAATGTGTATTCAGCTAATTTGGAACTTTTATAACATGTGGCAAACCTGGTAATGCTGCATGCTGAAATATATCATGTTTAGACTACTCAATGTTGGATTTGGCCTAAAAGGTACATACTTCAGTGCAAACTGCAGTTCCTTTTCCTTTTGTTATTGCCAGATGAACTCAGAAAAAAAAACATTAAAAGAAATTTAAACGCCAAACTCCATATCTGAATTTTAATACTGTTTTTTTCAGCACTATTGAGTATGTTGATTTGATATTTAAATATTTTCTTTGTTCTCTTACAGGCGGACATCACAAAGTGTGTAGTCAATACAGATCCCAGTTTCCGTTCTCATTGGCTGGTGGCAGCTGCCTGTGCCTGCGGTCACTACCTCAAAGCTGTGGTCTTCTACATGCTGAGAGAAAAATAAAGAGCAGCACAAACAAGTGACGGACAGCTGGACTCTTCCAAAACTAGCAGAAGGGGTTTCTAGTCACTGCTTAAGCCTTTCACTGCTCTTGATGTGTTTACACTTGCACAAAGTTTGCACTTTTCCTTTAAAGGATATTCTTGCTCTCCAAGATGAACCGTTATCGTTAAGGCTTTATGTGTTTAACCTGGCCTCTTGCACTCTAGGCATTCCTTGCTGTTAACAATTTTATTGAACCTAATGTTGATATACAAAATGCCATGGCCGGCGGGACACAGCTGAGAGGAAGCTATTGTGACCTTTGTGTTTGCGTGTGAAATACAATGTTCATGTACTTGGAGCAGTGTTGCCTAGACCAATGTTGTCTAATCAGAAAGTTTCTGTGATTATTATTACATTTTTCACTGTCTCAAGTGGTTTTGATGATCTCAAAATGCAGATATCCACAATGCAGTATGAAAAATGACCAGGAGTTCATGAGAAAACAGATCCGCGTGAAATGGAGATCAATATCAGGATTGTATTCCTGTATTTTCCAAGTAAAAACTCCAAACTACTGTATGCAAATGAATGTGAGAGTGAAAACAAAGTAAATTTTGGTTGACTAAAAATGAAAAATAGATAAAACATTTCAGTTCATGCCATTCTTCAAGTCGGAACCTGTCAATTAGTTTTGCATGGTGTTGTCTCTCTCTTTGTAAATATTTTTTATTTTATTTTTCTGTGTAATATTTTCCCTAAATCTGTTGTTGGTGCCACCTTGAACAACTAAGATATCATGGAGCCATCAGTATAACTTAAAACTTGGTGTTTTATAATTGTTTGTTTCATTATTTTGTTCTCTTGTATAGTTCAGTTTATAAAAAAATAGTTGAAAACTACACATTGTTGTGCATGCTACACTGAATGTATGCAAAATAAAAAATAAACATTTTTTTTTCCAAAAAAATGTATTTACTCCGTTTTACTCCGGGTTGGAAAAACCATTAACATAATAAAACCTTCATGCTGATAATTCTACACAACATTAGTGTAATGAGTGTGAGGATGCAGTTTAGATCAGATAGCATAGTTAGAGATATTGTTACTATGGTGATCACTCTTAACATGTGGTTTCATTTACCCTAAACCAGGCAAAGAAACTCGGACTTTGAGAACAATACAGAAATGAGTGCTTTATTGAGTAGGCCTATAAACAAAGCATAGTAATGCAAATGAGCGTGTTTTATACGACCATAGCTATTGGCAGACATGAAAGAGTATGATATTCTGTGTTTATTAAGATAAATGTTAGAGCAAATATTTCGGAATATGATCCAGCATATTTTATGATATGGCTAATACTGTCAACTTTAACTATTTATAATTCAACTTTCAGCATGATTATTTCCGATTTGCGATAACTCATTGACACCTAGTGGTTTTAAATGGAACTACAGGTGCTTTAAAGTGATCTCGCAAGATAAAGCGCAGTCTAGTGTTGTGAGGATGGGATTTAAAATTAAGCGATTGATTACTTGATATTGTTCTTGATTTATAAAAAAATATATATCACGTGATATGTTTTCATTAGACTGAATTTGTAATGTATTTAATTCCCCTTCTTTTTTATTTATAAATGTTTGTCATTGTTATCTGTTACTGTCTGTATTTTTTTCAAAGAACACAATTAAATGAGCCATAAAATATTTTAAGATCTTTACACAGAAACATAAAGGAGGGCGTAATAGACATTACTTCAGCTTTATTTTACTTCAGATAAACTTCCCAAGAAGAATTATTACCTTTAATCTGTTATCAATTATATTGGAGCCAGTATTACAGTCCAAAGAGAGGATCATATATTCGTCTATTTTAATTACTTTGTAGAATGTATTAAAAATCATCATCGATGCCTGCGTCCAAAAGTCTTTAGAATAATCACAGTTACAGAATAAATGTGTGAGAGCTTCAGATTGAGAATTATCATAAGATCATTGAGGTGAGAGAATTCTTTAAACTTATTTGGCAATAATTTTTTTTTTTTACTTGCTGACCATATTTTATCAATAGAACGTATAGGAAAACAATATTTTCCATTTCACAAGTGCTTTTGAATAACAATGTATATTGTTTCTGAGCTTTAATAAAAAAATGAAGGGATGACGTCCGCGTCCTGTCATAATTTCTGCTGCACTTGCAGACAGATGATGTATAATATCGAGTATAATCAAAGACAAACAAGGTGGAGCGCCCACTCTGTTCAATTTGGGTTGATGAAAGGATAAATAAAAATCATATTACAAACAGTTTAGTTAAAGACAAGAGCACGGACTGGGATTTTAAATGTGCAGGTGTTAGTAACGTTAGTACTTGTTACGCAACAACGATGTCAGAGATAACATCACGCTGTTCACGCCGTTCCTAACGTTTGATGGTAAATATTTTGGACACGAAACATTTCTAATCAGAAATGACAATCTGCATTAAGTACATTTACGTAGCACTACATTCCTCTCGATTTATTGTAGGATTGCCCACTCTAGCTTGTTTACATCCACTTCCTAGAGAACAACATGTCCCGCCTTTGGAGAAATTCTATTGGTCAAAAAGACCACCAAATTCATTGAATTGATCTGATTGGTTATCACAGTAATGACGCATGCTGACCAAAGCGGAAGTGATTTCCTATTGGTCAGAGCAGTGTGAGGAACACTCAACAAACAAGATAGGCTGAATCACTGTCGGGATGGATGCAGGTAAGAAAAACGCAAGAAAACAATTCCTTTACATTTTGGTCATCTGTCTAGATGTCATGAAATTGTTAAAAAGCAAAATTCTTCTATCGTCAACCAAGTACGCGCCTGTTATTGGAGAGGCCGCCTCTACAGTTTGGGAATTTGTCGTTAAATATGGTACATAGATGTCCCAGCTGGACAGTAAATCAGAACAGTCTGCTGTCAGATGAGGGATGGACACAGTATTGTCTTCTAGATGTCATTGCACCAAAATGCTACTGGCTCCCGTCAAAACTGTTAGGCTGTATTGGCTGTGTTTCAGAGTCTAGTCAGCTGGCTAACGTTAACTTGAGCATTTTTGACAGGAGCGTTCCAGCGCACGAATGATACCGTTCAGCTGTAAACGCTGTAGGGAGGTTGTCCATGTCCTTATCAATTTCTGCATACTCTAATAATCTGTTTGCCAATAGGTTACCAATAGGATAGGGACTTTAACATACTGTTTCAGGTCTTTAACCCTTTGGTGCATGACATCCATTAGCATGAACAATTTTGAAACCGTTTTAAAAAGTGTGAAACTTATGGGACAACGTGATGTTACACGTACACCGTGGTGAAAAAGACCAAAAAAAGTAAAATTGGTGAAAAAATCAGGTACCACTTTAAAATAAAGTTCTATTTGTTAATATTAGTTAATGGATTGGGTATCAACAAAAATTATAAATTACTATTAATCTAGGTTAAGGTTAATTTATAAATATAGTTTTAGTCATTATTAATTCATATTTGTTCATAATAAAGGATTATCTTATAGGTCTAAATCTTGAAATATTTAAAATGCATATGTAAAATTTAAAACGTGAGTAACAGAAATTAGCTTGGATAAGTTAACGTTTTATTTGTTGTATGTCTTTAATTGCATTATAAGACAGATGTGCATCTCTCTCAGAATACATTGTTGGAAAAAATATTGAAATGATTACAAGTAAAAAATAAATAAATATAAAAAAATAGATAATGACAGATAGATGGCTAAGCCTACTAAAAAAACTGAAAAGATGTTCAAAACAATATCTTTGTTTTCACTCAATCAAAAGATCTTTTTTGCTGTTAGTCTGTAAGTTATTGAACTTCCAGTTGATCATTGGCTTTTCTTTCAACAGCTACTCTAACATACGACTCACTGCGCTTTGCAGAGATCGAAGATTTCCCAGAGACTTCAGAGCCTGTCTGGATTTTGGGAAAGCAGTTCAGTGCTCTAACAGGTAAGGAAATTGGAGACATCGAAGGTTTTGTGCTGTTGTGTTTGTCTCTTGTTTCATGATGTTCTTTGTGTCCCAGAGAAGGATGACATTCTGGCAGACGTCACCTCACGTTTGTGGTTCACGTACAGAAAGAACTTCCAGCCAATTGGTGAGAGTCAGAGTCCTCAATCTTGATCTCACTGTCCAAGGACTGCATTTAATTATTCATCTGGATAGTAAGTTTAGTTTTACAGATGGTTTGTTAATGGATGTGATGTTACAGGTGGCACTGGGCCCACTTCAGACACCGGCTGGGGCTGCATGCTTCGATGTGGACAGATGATTCTTGGGCAGGCCTTGGTCTGCAGGCACTTAGGTAGAGGTAAGACAAACCTGTGTTAAGAGGTTGGTGATTATGGTGTCTGCTGTTGTCTGAGATGGTTGTATTTTTTATTAGACTGGACATGGAGTCCAGGTCAGCGGCAGAGAGCAGAATATATCAGCATTCTCAATGCCTTCATTGACAAGAAGGACAGCTATTATTCCATTCATCAAATAGGTACCATTCCTCATCTACCTGCTGCCTGCATATTATATGAATAGTGTTAAAGTTACTCTTTTGATGGGTAAGTTACTGCATTGACATTGCTTGTTGTTTTCCTCAGCTCAAATGGGTGTTGGTGAGGGCAAGTCTATAGGCCAGTGGTATGGTCCAAATACAGTAGCACAGGTACTCAAGTAAGTTGGCCAAGTCCAATTAAATACTTACTATTATTTAAATAATCACCATTCTCCTTTGCTTTTTGTGATTTTTAGTACATAATATAACTGGAAAATGTTATTAAAGCTCAGTAATCCTCAAATAAACTACTTTGGCTTTACTGTCTTTACTGTCAATCAAATACACTTTGTGCCCATCTAGGAAACTGTCAGTTTTTGACTCCTGGAGCCGACTGGCAGTTCATGTAGCTATGGACAATACTGTGGTCATAGAGGAAATCAGTGAGTTCTCTTTCATAACGCATCTTTAGTAGGCTTAGATGGAATCGGCAGACATTTGCATTTGCTTTTTCTGCACTAATTTAGAGGGGAATTTGTGGAATTCTGGGAATGGATTTGAGCTGTCTATATATTACTCTTAATAGTAGCCTAAAGCATGATGAAATTAGCCAGTATATTTAAAAGTATAGTTCACTTAAAAAAAAAAATTATTTACTCACCCTCATGTCGTTCCAAACCTATATGACTTTCTTTGTTTCGTGGAAAATAAAGGAAAATGTTTTGTCTAAATCGTCCATAAAATGAAATTAAATTCAGCATTCCTCAAAATATCATCTTTTGTTTATTGCAGAAGGGAAAAAGTTCATTTCAAAATGTTAATTAATCAGCAAGTATGTATCCCCTTTCTTTAGTACTTGGTTGAACCACTTTCAGAGATATTACAACTCTCAGCCTTAGGTCGTTTTTTTAATTTTGCACAGTGTGATGGAACATGATTAGCGCATTCCTGCTTGCAAAAGCTCTAAAAGTGAAGCAGTTCCTCCTTTCAGAGATGTGCAATGAGATTGAGGTCAAGACTCTGACTAAGCCACTCAAGGGCATCAATTTCTTCATTTTAAGCCATTTCAGTGTTACTCTGTCAGTGTGCGTTGGGTTGTTGTCCTACTAAAATGTCCTCAGTTTATAGTTTCTGGCAAAAGGGAGTAGGTTTTTATCCAAAATCTCCAGGTGTTATGCAGCATTCATCAATTTTAAGGAGATTGCCAGTTGCCTGCTGCTAAAAAGCACATCAAATTGCATATTTGAGTTTGACATAGAACATTTAATTTCAGTTTAATGATAGCACAAAGTCTTTTATGTCTTTGTAGCATCTTCTAATGACATTTTGCTATTTTTATAAATAAGCTTTATTTGTAACCCTTTCAAAAATCCTTTTTATGCAACAGCTCAAAGATCATTGCCCCATGGATATCATTATCAATGGCATCTGCTTGAAGTGTTTTTTTTTCAGTAGGAACAAAACAATAATTTTTAAATACTTTAATCCAACTGAAATCATGCCAGTTCGGTTTTTACAAAGTCAGATGTAGATAATGTAATAGTAGCTCATCTTGACATTGTGTGCTTGTTTCAAAAGACAAAGGTGATGTACTAAGTGTATTTAATCCTTCAAATATTCAATTACACATTGTGTCATTGGTACTTGCACAGAGAGATGTTAACTGTAGTTCAACTATGCAAAACCTGCTGTAGCTCAATTATAGCTGCACATGTAACATGCACTGGGCAAAAGTGTCGTAAGTTATTATACATTTTGAGACAGTAAATTGTGAAAACAATTTTACAGGCTGAATAGTTGTTGTTTTTTTCTTTCAAGGCTGTTACTTAATGTTTTGTTCTTGGCTGTCTGTAGAGAGGTTGTGTATGCCGTGGCTGGACTTTGACAGGGGTGCATGTGCGGCTTCTGAAGAACCTCGGGAAATGAATGGCGATCTGGAAGGGGCTTGCGCTCTGGCAGAAGAGGAGACAGCTCTGTGGAAACCCCTTGTTCTGCTGATTCCACTAAGACTGGGCCTCAGTGACATCAACGAAGCCTATATTGAACCACTCAAGGTAAATCTATAACATTATCTGTCGTATGAATAGATAAAACACTCAACTGTTAAGATCAGACAGTAAGTCTGAGTAAGATACTAATTCTTTATCTATTATTGTTTTAAAGATCACCTACAGGTGCATCTCAATAAATTAGAATGTCGTGAAAAAGTTTACATGTAAAGTAAAACATTTCAAACGTTTTTTTTGTTTTAATTTTGATGATTAGAGCTTACAGCACATGAAAGTCAAAAATCAGTATCTCAAAATATTAGAATATTTACATTTAAGTTTCAATAAATTACCATCCATACAGTATAAATTCTGGGTATCTCTTGTTCTTTGAAACCACAATAATGGAGAAGACTGCTGACTTGGCAATGATCCAGAAGACGAATATTGACACCCTCCACAAAGAGGGTAAGTCACAGAAGGTCATTACTGAAAGGTGTGGCTGTTTACAGAGTGCTGTATCAAAGCATATTAAATGCAAAGTTGACTGGAAGGAAGAATTTGGGTAGGAAAAGGTGCACAAGCAACAGGGATGACCGCAAGCTTGAGAATACTGTCAAGCAAAGCCTGATTCAAACACTTGGGAGAGCTTCACAAGGAGTGAACTGAAGCTGGAGTCAGTGCATCAAGGGTCACCACGCTCAGACGTCTTCAGGAAAAGGGCTACCAAGCCACTTCTGAACCAGAGACAACGTCAGAAGCATCTTACCTGGGCTGTGGAGAAAAAGAACTGGACTGTTGCTCAGTGGTCCAAAGTCCTCTTTTCAGATGAAAGTAAATTTTGCATTTCATTTGGAAATCAAGGTCCCAGAGTCTGGAGGACGAGTGGAGAGGCACAGAATCCATGTTGCTTGAAGTCCAGTGTGAAGTTTCCACAGTCAGTGATGATTTGGGCTGCCATGTCATCTGCTGGTGTTGCTCTACTTTGTTTTCTGAAGTCCACAGTCAACGCAGCCATCTACCAGGAAATTTTAGAGCACTTCATGCTTCCTTCTGCTGACAAGTTTATGGAGATGCTGATTTCGTTTTCCAGCAGGACTTGGCACCTGCCCACACTGCCAAAGGTACCAAAAGCTGGTTCAATGACCATGGTGTTACTGTGCTTGATTGGCCAGCAAACTCGCCTGACCTGAACCCCATAGAGAATCTATGGGGTATTGTCAAGAGGAAGATGAGAGACACCAGACCCAACAATGCAGATGACCTGAAGGCCACTGTCAAAGAAACCTGGGCTTCCATACCACCTCAGCAGTGCCACAAACTCATCACCTCCATGCCACACCGAATTGAGGCAGTAATTAAAGCAAAAGGAGCCCCTACCAAGTATTGAGTACATATACAGTAAATGAACATACTTTCCAGAAGGCCAACAATTCACTAAAAATGTTTTTTTTATTGGTTTTATGAAGTATTCTAATTTGTTGAGATAGTGAATTGGTGGGTTTTTGTTAAATGTGAGCCTAAATCATCACAATTAAAAGAACCAAAGACTTAAACTACTTCAGTCTGTGTGCATTGAACTTATTTAATACACGAGTTTCACAATTTGAGTTGAATTACTGAAATAAATGAACTTTTCCACGACATTCTAATTTATTGAGATGCACCTGTATTCAAGTTTGCTGACTGTTGGACTTCTTTCTTATGTCTTATCCACAGCAATGCTTCATGATGCCTCAGTCTTTAGGAGTAATAGGTGGGAAGCCGAACAGCGCTCACTACTTCATTGGCTTTGTAGGTAAGCAGAGTTTTTCCAAGCTAAAACTATAAAAAGCCAGTTCTGATAGCAAAGTAAGTAAATTAGTAAACTCTTCGCATATCTTTGTTATTAGCATAACAAAATAATGTGTGCCCAATCAACGTCTATGGTATTTTGTCACAAATCTGTCTAGTTACTTGGTAGAAGCTAGTTTATTACATAGATGCCAACATATATATATAGGTAGTGTGACATGTCCTTATTCTTAAAACCGCAAACAAAAATATTGCTTGATGAAAGACTGTGCATCTCAGACTACATTCATTTAAACATTGTTTGTTAATCACAATGTGCTTTGAATTATTTTTTCATATGCTATTATTGGGTCATTTCTCCATATATTTTTTTTATATATTCTAAAGAAAGATAAACATATATGGTGATGAAAGCCAAAATATTAAATGTCATGTTAATGTTGAAACTAGAATTGTAGCTTGTTTCCCTCTATCAAAACAATTACATAGAACAAATGTAAACATTATTTATTCTTCAGACATTGCCCTTTAAATGTAATAAGTATCAGCTGTATACAAAGTGACTAACATTTGGTTTTCAAACACTGAAAATGGGCAAAATTAAACAAACATTTGAGTCACATTGGGCTCTCCATATCTCTGGGGTTGAACCATATAGGGCCTTAAAAAATGAGGACTACAAAAGAAAAGTTTATTAAGAACCAGAACTTAAATTAATATTGAGATTTTTAATACTTCTTGAGTTAAAAGCATGCAAACGTTGGAAAAATAATATTTATGGTACTCAGACAGGTATGTTTTGATGGAGGAAAACAAGATACATTTCCAGTTTCAACATTATTTGTTCTTCCTCTTTAAAAGAAAAAAAAAGTATCAGCTGAATGCAAAGTGATCACTGAAAATGTGTAACGATTTACTCTTGGAGCCATGTTGAAATTGCAATATTTCTGGAACTGAATCATATAGGGCCTTAAAAATTAAGATGCCAAAAAGGAAAGTTTCTTAAGACCCAATATCTAAAAGGGCATTAAGATATCCTTAATACTTTTTGAGTTACAGGCCTACAAACCTTGGAGAAAAAACTTGCTCTTTCTTTGAAAAGTGCTCTTTCCCCATTTCTGAATGGTCACCATTTGCACATAATGCAATAAAGATTGCTGAAGTTAAGAGATTTTACTAATAGACCTACCAATCTCTGTGTAAAAATAACATTATGATGCTGCCATCTTTAATTTTGTTTCAAGTCATTTTTAACCCCCTGTTATTTGGCTCTGAATCTCAGGTGAAAATTGCCATTTTGACCCCCCTCTACAAAATAGTGGATTACTCCATAAATATTAATCCGTGACATTTAATATTTTGGCTTTCATCACTATACATGTTTATCTTCAGAAAAAAATATTAGCAAAATCAAAAATTTGAGCCGGGGACCTCTGGTTAAGTTTACATGGAATAACCCATTTATGTCCGAGTGCTAAAAATGCAATGAAATGGTCAAGTTGAGGCACATTACTTTGCTCTCAGTAGTCATTCCATAAGATTCTATATATTTGAATCTGTTTCAGGGATATTTGAAAGAAGAGATTTTGTTCATTTTAACAGCTTCTGAAGGTACAAAGAAGTGTGGTTGCTCTCCTCACATTACATTCACATCAATAAACCAAGATTTGCCTCACCTGGATTAAGTATTACACTTTCTTTTTCATTTTTATTGTTATAACATGTGAAGCACAGTCATAGAACAAGTAGTATCTACTGCTAAGGGGCATGGGGGGGATCACTGATAGTAAATCAAATGTTGAAACATTTAAGTAATGTTTAAGAAATAATAAAACTGTGTAATTCTAAACCTCAGGTAAATGGGATCCTAATCTTATTTTACATTTCCTCTGTTCATACTTTACCCAGAGTTAACGATTAATATTGGTTATTCTTAATCTGACATGTCACACTATATATATTCCTAAACCCTGGGTTACTGTTATTATTTGCATACATGCGGTCAAAATTCATGACTAGATAAACACAAATTAACATTTGGTTTTCATCCATTGAAAATGGGTAGGATTCAACAATTTGGACATTGAATCATATTGGGCTCCCCATATCTCTGGGACTGAACCATACAGGGCTTAAAAAATGATTTCAAAAGAAAATTTCTTAACCAGAATCTCAAATAATATTAAAATATTTAATAGTTCTTGAGTTACAGGGATGCAGACTTGGGGAAAAGGGACATTTTTAGCACTAAGAAAAGTGTGTTCTATGCTCTTGGTAGAACACACTTTTAGACAATTAAAGTTTTAGACAATGGTCTTGATAGAGAAAAACAAACATTTCTATATTTGTGTTCTTCAGCCTATGTTCTTTCAATACAAAAATAATCAGCTGAATGCAGTGACTACATTTGGTTTTCAACCATTGAAAATGGGTAAAATTCAACTAATTGAACATCGAGTCACATTGGGCTCCTCATATCTCTGTAATTGAACAATATAGGGCCTTAAAAATGAAGATTACAAATTAAAAGTTTATAGAAAACAAATTTTCTGATGATATTAAGATTTTTAATACTTCTTGAGTTACAGACATGCATATTTTGGAAAAATAATATTTCTGGCACTCAAACATGTATGACCCAGTGTATGTGAATCTGTAGGATTAGCTGTTAATTTGGTACCAGATACTGAAAGCAAAGATTCACATACTTTTGCAATGCACAGATATGTAACAATGGATAATTTTTCTCAATAAATAAATGACAAAGAAAATTTGTCTCATTTGTTTGATTGGGTTTGTCTAATTTCAGGACTTCTGAAAATCTGATGATGTTTTGGGTCATACTTATGCAGAAATATAGAAAATTGTAAAGGGTGCACAAACTTTCAAGCAGCCCTGTATAATGCAACAAAGATTGCTAAAGTCAACAGATTTTACTAATAGACATGATCTCTGTGTAAAAATATAATGATGCTGCAATCTTTCTAAAGTCATTTTTACCATCCTGTAATTTGGCTCCGTATCTCGGGTGAAAATTGCCATTTTAACCACGGTCTACAAAATAGTGGATTACTCAGTAAATATTCATCCATAACATTACATTTTTTGGCTTTCATCACTATACATGTTTATCTTTCCTCAGAAAAAACATTGACAAAATCAAAAATTTGAGCCGGGGACCACTGGTTGAGTTGACACGGAATGACCCTATTATTAAAGTAATACAAACACATCTTTGTTTATCTGAACCACTGCTGTTATACTGTGGTAGCTAGGAGGTTTATCTGTAGTTTAGTACAGATTATATAAATATTAAATGCTGTATGGCAGTATATTGTGTTTCAAACTGCTTCATTATCTTTTCTTATCGATGCACCCTACAGATCATGAGCTCATTTATCTAGACCCTCATACCACTCAGCCAGCTGTGGACCCAAATGAAGACGGTCAGTTCCAAGATGACTCCTACCACTGCCAGCACCCTCCCTGCCGAATGCACATCTGTGAGCTTGACCCCTCCATTGCTGCTGTAAGTAGAGCTTAATGTGTAAGACACTAATTATTCATTTCAGTATCATTTACATTCACCCAGTAGTACTTAACTGATTAAACCCTTTTAATCCCACATAACATTTAACATTGTGACCAAAATGTATTTTCAGTTTGAATGACCTTAAAAGATGTTGATGTATTATACACATTGTTGTCAGTAATAAAGTAAACATAATTGCTAAAAATTGTCACATGACTAGACTGGTTTAATTCCCCATGAATGAATGCAGCAACAGTGCATTCGTTTGATCAAACGTGAGATTATTTATAATGTAGTAAATAAAAAAATTAATTCACATAAATTGTTCTCTTAAACTTTCTATTTATCAAAGAATCCAGTCCAATCCAATTTGTATCATGGTATCCACAACAATATTAAGCAGGACAGCTATAATAATAATAATAATAATAATATGTTTCTTGAGTACCAAATCATCAATCGCCTAGTTTCCTGATCAAATGTGTAAAATGTGTGCTCGCTTGTCTTGGAAAAATTTGGGATTGAATTGTTCGATACAATTATTGTTAAATAACTGCAAGAAGTAATGTCCTTTGAGCAACAGTATCATCTATGCCAAATTTTATCCTTCAGGGCTTCTTCTGTCAAACAGAGGATGATTTTGATGACTGGTGTGCACAGATTCGTAAGGTACTTAAGCCAAAAGTTACTTTTTAATTTTTAGTAGCCTCAGTTCATGTTTGTACCTCTGGTCCACTCTCTGTTTTTGTGTTTACCTTGTGCAGGTTTCAAACTGTAGAGGTCTTCCTATGTTTGAATTGGTAGCCAGTCAGCCATCTCATCTAATTACCACAGATGTACTTAATCTCACTCCAGGTAATCTCTTATACTCTTTGTTCATAAATTCAGAATTGTACGAGTTTGCAAAGAGTTACATTTATAAATACACACCATTATATTTCATTTTTCCTTAACAGACTATTCGGATTCAGACCGGCTCGAACGCTTCTTTGATTCTGAGGATGAAGAATTTGAAATCCTGTCCTTGTGAAGAACATTTGCATTTGCCAGACTTTCAAAATTCTGTGGTAGAGCCTCTTCAGAGGAAAGAGAAGAATACCATTGACGTCCAAAGCCACTGTGGCATAGTCACCTGCGTCAAACACACTGCTTTCTTCTTAAACCGCTATGCTGACTGCTCTGTGTCACCCTGAGTGAGCTGAGGTCAGGTGTCATGGTCACAGGCACTCAGGATCATCAGTATGTATGTACTTAGTCGCATTTATGTGTATCCATATTGAGTCTTAACACTATAGATTGATTTTTAAGTGATATGGTGCCTTTTTACCCCCTTAACTTAAAACACAGCTTTGCCATAACACATTTTATGGTTTTGGTCTGGAGATCTGCTTATCAGATTTGATTTAGCATTTACTCTCAACCAATGAAAGTCGGTGTAATTTTGGACCTGTATGAAATTGTAAATGACAACCAAGTAAGGTTGGGCATTTGCAGATTGGGTAGGACGGCTTGTGTAATTATACAAGAATGATTTTGTCTTGATGTTTCAAATCTCTGTACACAAGTTTATTTTATGATTATTTATTTAATCAAAGCATTAAAAAATTTAAACAATAATTCTGTATTTTCTGTACTATTCCACATAGTGACAGAAAAAACATTAAAATGTATTTATTAAAAGTTTCAGGTGATCCGTTCACCTCCACAGTTCTCCTACTGGCTGATTCTGGGCTAAACGGATGATTTCTTCACTTAAATCATTAATATCTTTGTGCACCTCTTCTATGGTCCTTGCAGCATCAATTACCTAGAGATTGAAAGATAGCGATTAAACTATTTTGAAGATTACGTACTGCAAGTTTACAATAATTAGGTTTACAAAATAAAATAAACCACCTTCCAGTTGACTGAGGCATCTTGCATGAGCTCTTCAAATCTTTGATGCACTGTCCGTTGGAAGGCGCTGGTTTCATACCGTTCAACTCCGTATTCTCCACGGTTTGCTGCCATATTGGGATTGAGCTGCAAAAACATCACCAGGTCTGGTTTTGGAAGCCCAATATCTGGATTCATGCACCACTCCAGAGAGAAGCCCTGAACATATAGAAAACAACTAAATTAATGTCTCTGCAAAAAAAAAAAAAATTATCTCTGATTTGTGATTAATATTAAGTTCAAAATAACAGCATTTAATACAATCTAATATTTATATTGTTAATTTATATACAATATCAGTCACATGACATTAATTTCTCTCAAATCTTATTGACCCCAACCTTTTAAACAGTAATGTACATGAACATACTTTATAAATGAATACAATATTTTGTCCCTGTATTGGAGTAACAGTAACACTCACAGGCTTGGCACTAGTGAAAGCAACTCCAGAAAACGCATAGCGGTCCACCACTAGATTGATTCCTTGTTCCAACTTCTGTTTCATCAGAGGCCTGAAGTAAGAAAACAGACTGATTGGTTGACAGATAAGTGGATTGATCCACTTAATAAATGATAAATTAATAAACCATTCCTGTTCATGCTAGATTAATGTCAACAAACTCTGGAGAGATAACCTACACCATTTCCCATCGGTTTGCAGAAAACAGCAGGTGAACAGTATGATCCTCCAGATTACTCTTCTTCTCCAGGTATGAACTGATCAGCTGACCAATTTTAGTGCTTCTGTCTGTTTAATAAAAAACAGTCTTCAGTACAAAAACACAAACACTGACATGGATTAAAGACTGTGTCTCAAACACCAGTGAGCTGCCAAATCACGGCCTTCTTTATATCATTAAGTGTTTTCACACCTGTAGATCGATTGCTTTATTCCGAAACGGGGATTAAAATTATTACAATGTTGCTTTTTATTCTTGGTGCGGTTTGCTTTCACACGGCAAAGTTTCTAAACGGACCAAAATTGTCACGTGCGAGTAAACTGTCCTCTCATTGGTCAAAGTTCCACGGAGCTGGAATGACAATGAATGATTCATTTGGAAAGAGAGGCAAACAAACTCTCTCTCTCACACACACACACGCCAGGATGGAACGACAACAGCTTTGAGGGCTGTTTGTTGTTTTTTTTGTAGCTGTCAATACATTTATTAATTTATCATTTTGAGCAGGAGTCCAGTATTCGTCGGCAAAACATTGTTAAAATGCACCTATAGGAAGAGCATTAATTAGGACTGCATTATAAAATGAAAAGGCGCGCTTTGATTTTGAATGGCGAAGACGTGCTCACCCACTGCTTTTAACGGAACTTACGTAATTACCCATTATACAGTGTGATATAGCCTGGTTCGTTGGTCGGATTGCTTTCTCACTACAACCGAACCGCTCCAGAGTTCGTTTTCAATCGAGCCGAGACCACCTCGTTCAGGCGATCTCGGACCGATTGTTTTGGCGCGGATCCGAGCGCGGTTGCCGTGTTCACATATGCCCAAACGAACCGAGCTAAGGGGGGAAACGCGCCAGGTTCCGAAACAAAGGGCCAGGTGTGAAAGCACCCTAGATCCAAGCAAAACGGCTCACTTTTTAGTTTTTGAGACGGTTATAAAAACTACAGGATGCTCCACTATCATTTTAATATTTCAGAATCAAGAGTCTGTAAAGGCAAGGCTTCACAAAATGGGATACCTAAAGACAAGAGGAGGGAAGGAATTTTACCTGGAAATCGCATTATTTCTGCCGCTCGTCCGCTCTGCTGTAAAGCATGTACGAGTTTTTGACATTGTGTAGTTTTCCCGGCTCTGTCTACTCCCTCGAGAACAATTAAAGCTCCTCTTCTGCAAGACATGGCTCTTAAAAACACCGTTTAAAAAGGCAGAACAACAGGGAGCAAATACTGACAATGGCTAGCAAATCATTCCTAGCCCGTGATCTCTTTACGCGGTACTTTTCTTTAAAAAAAACACACGTAACTTACTTACGCTGACAGTGTTGCCAGATTGGGCGGGTTCCCGCCCAATTGGGCGGTTTTGAATTTGATTGTGCGGGTAAATATTGGCTTGGGCGGGTGGACAAAATGTGGGCTGGTTTTTGGTCAGTTTGGCGGTTTTAAAAACATATAAATTGTATAGACTAATTGGTTAACAAACAAGCCCAAGTGTGCATATATAGCCTACTGCATGCATCCAATCAGTCATCACAACGTTACTAAACACACACACACACACACACACTGCAAAGAGACTGGTGCTGATGTTGACGTCGAGGCTGCACTTTTAGCCAATCACTAGGGATCATCAGACAGGCGTGATGATTCATGAGTGACGGGTTTTTAGCTGATAATGGATCTGATTTTGAATGTATTTTGAGTGACCAAAATGCCTATAAATTCGATGGTAAAGAGTGGATTGTGTTTTAACTCTCAAAACGTGAATTACACCTGTTGAGAGAGAAGACACGAAGGCTATATCACTGCAACTCCGACATCAGCACAGTTCAATTATTTAATCAAAATCTATATCTATACGATCCTGTCTTTTATCTTTTAAACGCTCCAGATTGGTATATCCTTTAAAGATGCTGGACTTGTTAGTTTTGACTGTGAAAAATTCTATATTATGTTCAATATGAACTGAAACACTTAGTTCTGTGTGAAATTATAGAGCGAAACGAAAGTAAGAGCATTATTGTTGTTGTCGGATTATCATACAGAATGACACAGTTTTGACTGTCATGGTGTGCATGAACGAGTGTGAAATACCTATAATTACGTTGCTTATTCTGGGCACTTTTTTGCGTTTAAATTCTGTTGACACTGAAAATGATGCGTGTTTTTCGAGGGTATCGGTTAATTTCTTGATTGCCGTTTTGACAGTGTCTGCTTGCATATTTTAATCATATTTGGTAGTTCGCTTTAATGTATTTGCCCCGATTTGATCCATGGGAAATTTATCTAGCATTATATTTTGTCGTTATTATTTCGTTATAAGGAGTTAAAAATGGCTTATCAACCTTGATTTACATTCTATCACATTATTTTGACAGTTAAAGTTTTGGGCAGGTTTTTGTGAGCTTTTGGGCTGGAAATCGTCCATCCAATCTGGCAACACTGCTTTTACGTAACATCCTTCCACTTTCCTACGGTGCCCGCGGAAGGACAAATCAAATGCGATTCCTCACGAATGAATCCGACCTCCCTGATTAGAAACGGTGAGGACACAGTTGTTTGTAAAGGTTTATTTATTTCAATTTTCAGACATGAGGCTTAGGCAGATTATGTAGTTATGCAATGTTGTAGTGAAGTACTAATATTTATTGTAATAATTTTTGTGCCTTTTAATTAGTTTAAATGCAGTTATGTATGTATATCCAAAGTCTCTTTAAGATATTAAATATTCTATAGTCTTTGGTATATCATGTTATCCTTAAAGCTACACTATGCAATTTATTTAGAAATATATATATATATATATATTAAGAGAGTGCAAAAAATACCTTCTATGATAGATAGATAGATGGATAGATAGATATGTATTATTATTATAAAATAAATATTTATTTTTGACTTTTGGCCAATTTAGCCAGTTTTCATAAAAAAAGTGCATCTGTAAAAGGCAAAGAGAGGCTCTTCAGACCCTTCAGGAGAAAGAAAACCACCTGCTCAAGATCAACACAAGGGTTTGGAGCTAAATGAGGGCGAGTAAATGACAATGTCATATTGCATATACTGTAGCACTTTTAGTTTTTTTTTTTTTGGATATTTTTTGGTTGGATATAGCAAAAGCCATTTTGTAAAATTACAATGTTTTGTTTTTTTCAAAATCGAAAATGTACGGAAGATAATAGAACAAATGCCTGCTTATAAGGTTCCATTATTTCTGATTATTCAAAAAACAACAAAAAAAAAACACAAAGATAAAATTGTGGAAAACATATGTTTGTTTCATAGCAGTTTTTCAGTAAAAATGTAACATAACTGCTAATATTGTAGGCTTCTGTTTTTTTTTTTTTACACATTTGTAAGTGTTAGCTAAATTGATAATACTGAATTTTTGTTTAAGGAGGGAAACAAAGGTTTTTTTTTTTTTTTCTTCAAAGAGTGATATCACCAAAAATAATTGAACACCACTGATAAAGGGTTAAAATGCTGGACTGTTTTATTGATGACGGGTCATGCTGTCAGACTTTGCTCTTGTGACAGTGTTTTAGAGCATCAGCCAAGGCCTCCAACACCTTATCCACATTGGCCTTGCTGCTGTTACATCCCATCAATCCCACACGCAAAACCTGTGAAAACAATATGAGAAACTAAACATTTACTGACCATTGTGTCTCTTTAACACACAATGCCAATGTACTGGTAACGGCTAGTTGTCCTGACGTCTGTCAGTCATGATTAATTGAAACCAATAGCTTCTCACCATGCCAGCAGATGGTCCAAGACCCCCAGAGATTTCAATGTTATAGGTCTTCATAATATACCCCGTGATTTCCCGCCAGTCGTATCCTGGGGGAGCTACTATTGTGGTCACCGTTGGCAGTCTTGCTTTCTAGAAGACACAAGATGTTTTCAGAAAATGTAATGTGAGTTATAGTAATTCGATATATGTGAGATCTGTTGTGATGTTTGAGGCTTCTTCTGCCAACCTTATCCTGCACAAACAGTTTTAGGCCCATTTCTTCTAAGCCTTCATGGAAGTACTCTGCAACCTCTTTGTGCCGTTTCCATGAGTTCTCAAGACCCTATAAAAATAAAATATATGGTAAACATATGTTCTATTTACAAAATTCACATTACTCAGAGTATTCAAGTGCAGAATATGATCTCACAGTCTCTGCGAGGATGGCCAGACTCTCACGCAGACCATAGAAAGAAGATACAGGTCCAGTGTGGTGATAACTGCACAGTTACAGCAACTTTAACATACAGTATATGCACAATATTCTATCATCATTTAGTGATAGAGAATTGACTTCAGAGGTCTGAGCATATTGATTTCTGTCTTCTTGGACTACTTTATTTTATAACTTAACATGAATGAGGCCTCCAGTGTTTAATGAGCTGTTATATCAGCGCTTGTTAAATGTGATGAATGGTTCTTACGCGCGTACAGGCTTGTCATCACAACCCCAGTAATTTGCCAACCAGCTCATATCCAAGAAGTAAGAGATTGGTTTTGTCCTCCTGTTAAATATTTTCTGGCTGTTTTGTCAAAAAAAGAGAATTCTTGTCACATATTGAGTTAAAAATAATAAAGCTTGAAGCTGTTTTGTCTCACCATGCTCTCTCACTGAAGGAGATTGGTGCAGTTCCTGGAGGTGCGTTCAGAACCTTCTGAGAGCCAGTATACATAATGTCAATACCTAGTGATACAACAAGTACATTTTAAACCATGGACCCCAGGCAGTGATTGTAGTGCTAGAGCATGTAATGTGGTGATACCTTGCTCATCCATGCAGATAGGAGTACCTCCCAATGCCGCTACTGAATCAACCAGAAATAAACAGTTGTACCTGAATGACAGAACAGAATTTACTCAAAAAAAAAAGGGTAACACTTTAGTATAGGGACCAATTCTCACTATTAACTAGTGGCTTATTATCCTATTATTAACATATTGGCTGTTTATTAAAGCACATATTCTGCATCCCTAAACCTACCTAAAGTTAACAACTACCTTACCAACTATTAACAAGTAGTAAATTATGAGTTTATTGAGGCAAAAGTCAATGGTTTGTTAATGGCAAGAATTGGACCTTAAAATAAAGTGTGACCAAAAAACTAAATAAATATGTGATACTATTTAATACTTAATTATAAATACAAATAACACACACATATTATAAAAAGATTCTGCTAACTTAAATGTAAGTGATTTGCAGCTTGTTAGTTGCAATGTTATTTTAGTATCACTGATATACTATTAGTTTTTGCAAATATGCTGATTTTATTTTTTCAATTTGAATTTTACTGTTTTATCAGTTTTATTAGCTTTGTCTGTATAGTTTGTTACATTTAAATTTGATTTTAAAGTTTATTTTATTTCAAGTAATTATTATTTTGTATTATTATTGTTTTAGTTTTAGCTAATGATAATAATCCTGATTAGTCTTGGCAGAAGGTATTGAGGGTAGGACATTCTCATTCTAGACAGCATTTATTGGACACAAATCTGTGTAGTCCAACATGAATCATCAATAATTCTATCCTCTGTGTTACCTGCCAAGACTGTTATACCTGCCAAAGGTGAATTTTTAGGAGTACCACATCATATAGATGACCACAAAGTTAGTAAAAATGTACTAAAAGGTGCAAAATGCTATTAATAGAGAGTCTTAATCTGAAGCAACTCTATTCAAGCAGAAATGTCTCACTTGTGGCAAAGGTCACCTATGCCGTCTACGGGGTGGACAACTCCTGTGGAGGATTCTCCATGTGTGAGAAAGAACACCACTGGCCTGTATTTATCTAATGCCTATAAAACGAGACAAACATGGTTGATCATATGTAGTAAATACATAAATGGTTAATGAAACATAATTTGTACCTGTTCAATTTCCTCATTTGTAAAGTACCCACCAGCAGAGGTTACAACCGTGTTCACCTTGGCACCTGGTGAAGAGTGTTTGATATATGAATTAATGATGATCTGGATCACCTTTATAACTCTTAGTTCCAGGCTTTCTAGTAAAAGCAGAATCTGTACCTATTCTCTCAGCTATCTCTGCAGCCCTCTCTCCCCATATGCCATTGACGGCTATGAGGACGCTCTCTCCGGGCTCCAGTGAGTTAAAGATGGCACACTCCATAGCTGCATGACCTGGTCCGCTCACAGCCAGAGTCACTCGGTTTCGGGTCTGAAATGCATACTGAATACCACTTTTGATCTGATTCATAATCTGAAAGCAAAACGAGCAAACAATGAATTCATTTCATTCATAGATAAGGATTATGACACGATTATTTATGTAGCAGGACTACAAGTTATTTACTTTTTAAAATCTCTTATTAACAAGATACTATACCGTTTATTTTCTTCAACAGGTACAATGTTACTAGCCAGATTCAAATCATTTTAACTACTTATGTTGCAGTTGTTTAGAGGGTTTAAAGTTCACTCAGAAATGAAAATTCTGTCATCATTTACTCACACTTATGTTGTTCCAAACCTGCGACTTTCTTTCTTCCGTTGAACACGGAAGATTTGGACAATTTTGCTAACAAAACTGTTTGGGTGACAACTGAATCCCATAATACAGTTCCACATAAGAGAATGTGCAGGTTTTGAACAATATAAGGGTGAGTAAATTATAATATTTGGGTGAATGATCCCTTTAAGACAAGATGATTCAACATGGTAAAGCGTCATAGAAATGGTGACCTAAAAAGTCAGTAGTCCCTAGTATGCACTTAATAAATGCACTGTGTACTGTATTACCTCAATTGTTTCTGCATGCAGGTGGCCCAGCATGGGCTGTGCTCCGGCTGCTGCTATCCGTGCGGGCACATTGGACGGTCCTGGTCCAAGCATAAGTCGCTGGGGGACGGGAAAAGGCTGAAACAGACATTCCGGTGGAAGAACGGACAGAGAGGACATAATGCTGTCGCGACACTGACAGACTGAGGCAATGGTTAACTCATGTAAACGGTGAGCAAACCTTTCACCTGTTGGCCAACCATCTCACTTTGAGACCTGATATACTGAACAGTGCAGCTGAGCAGTGACAGCAGCTGTTTAATTAACAAACATTTCATTTTCCTATTTTCTATCCAAACCACTGACATCTAAAAACCTTAAATTGTGTGTGTGTTGCAAATTTGTAAAATGGAATATGGAATAGGCATTCATTTATTGTTCCAGCTTCTTTAAAAGTTGGACATTAGAGTGAGTAATACTATGACAGTGTCTGCTCATAAAAAGAAGAGTAGACCACAAATCAGTTTAAGAACATATATCTTTCAAAATTCTTTTATAATTAATGTATTTTTACATGTAAATTGTTAAATGCATTCTAAAAATAGAAAGCAAACTTTGAAATTCATTGTTTTGCTTTGAAGTTGTTAAACATTAATTACTTATATTATTTCCTGAAGAAACCTACAATTAAAATAGAGCTCAGTCATTAACAACATTGTATGTGTGATGGAAATATTTTATGTAATGGCCTCAGAAGGAGTCAGAAGGGTATGTTCATCATAGAATGTTCAGAAAAGTGCAGACTGAAGGTCATTGCACACTGAGTCCGAAATATTCGCACGTTAAAAAATAAATACGACCTCACGTTGTGTCAATCACGTTTACACACTGCCTCCGAAACTTTCGTCCATCATAAAAAAATTCGGATCAGGTATGATTTTCTGCATTTTCGCATCTGTAGCATGCATTTTGATAGGAAAGGATGACGAATACGAAAAAATGGAAAAAAATTCGAAAATTTCAGACTCAGTGTGCAAGGACCTTAAGGATGCTCAGATCAAAGACCGTGTCTCTATGATTAAATAATCTATGCTTACCCAAAAAGTGCTTAAAACAGTAGAACTAACAGTCATATGACAAACCAATGACCAGATCAGAATAACCAATTACTGTGAAGAAGACTTGAGTGACATTGATTTTTACTCAACTACAAGGTATAAATGTTCATGTATCCTTCTGTTCAGAGAGTCTCTCTTGGTTGTTGTGACCAGTGGGCTCCCGGCCGTGAATAAAACTTTAATTCTTGCAAAGAGCAACTTGGGAGTGGTGTCTGGTATATGCTGCACAGCTGAGGAATAGAAGTACTAAAGATTCTACGCTCAAAAGACCACCGCAAAGACAGTGATAGTGTTGGAAGACTATAGAGCCGTCCTCGGGCTGAGGCTGTAAAACTCGGAGTTAGTATTAAAGATCCTGTGTCGGACCAGCGTACAGCTGAGAAGGGCGGGGAGAGTGTATAGATGGTAAAGACCTGTGTGCTCATGTGTGATTGAGGTAGTGATATAGTAGCTTCTTGACGGGACGTCGTCACCATGCTTCAGGGAAGTATTGTATTGTATTGTAAGTATTCAGGGAATTAGCTCGAGATGCTGTAGTTATTATATTAACAACTGGTAGTTGTTTGAATTGTCTGTGGTGAAGTCAGATTAGTATTGGGAATTTCCACGACATATGCTAACAGTATTCATTAACAAAAATGATTAATTGATTGAATGAAAATGTCCAAAAATTCATATTTTAATGCATAAAATTCTATTCTGTGTAAACTCTGTATTTTGAGGGTCTAAGAGACCACAGATATTTTAATTGGCTCAAAAATATGTTTAACATTTATGTACATTTACAAATTATAGAACAATTTTAAACAAAATATCAGCTTAATGACATGTTCCAAAAATCAAAGTCCCTTTCAAGGAAAGTCTGTTCACTCAGAGGCCATATTTGCAATGCTTCCAGGCAGCTCATACAAGACCAAGTCTTATCTTAATGAATGAGGGAATCTTGAAATCTCATAAAACTGCTTGCTGAACCCGCCATTAAATTACATATTTCAAATCAGCAACAAAATCTGAAATAAACTACCCCTTGAATGTTGTCTCTTATGCTCAAATAGCATTTAAAAAGCTTATTTAGAGAGTCGGACTCGTAATCGAAAGGTTGCGAGTTCGAGTCTCGGGCTGGCAGGAATTGTAGGTGGGGGGAGTGAATGTACAGCGCTCTCTCCACCCTCAATACCACGACTGAGGTGCCCTTGAGCAAGGCACCGAACCCCCAACTGCTCCCCGGGCGCCGCAGCATAAATGACTGCCCACTGCTCTGGGTGTGTGTTCACGGTGTGTGTGTGTGTTCACTGCTGTGTGTGTGCACTTTGGATGGGTTAATTGCAGAGCACAAATTCCGAGTATGGGTCACTATGTCACGTCACTTATTTTTTAGGCTACCAACCAATGCGCATGCGCAGTCTAAAAGTGCTTATGACTGCGCCTGCACATTGGCTGGTGTAGCTTCAGGTTTCTATGGGAACCGGCGCTTCTAACGGCTACTGCAGTGACGCAATGACTTTACCAATCAGCGATTAGCTCTTTCATTTAGAAGGTGGGACTATTCTGCCATAGTGCATGTTGCAGTTTCTCCTATTCATAAATATAGGAGTGAACCGTCTTTGTATTTCTATAGTCTTTGCAAAAACTCCATGAAACTGAACTTTCTTCAGAATATCTTCTTTTATATTCCACAGAAGAAAGAAAGCCATGCAGGTTTGTAACAATATAAGAGGAAGTACATTTTTGGATGGACTATCCCATTAAGATATTAAAATATTAGGTTAATTCTGAAATGTAGTAGTAGTAGTAGTAGCAGTATTTAATGTTTGTTTGCAATGTTTGTGCAAAATGTTACCCAATGCATTTTTGAATATACCACAATACTCCACAATCAGGTGAAATAAATTGTACTCTAAAATGACATGCCACACAGTACAATTTTTACCATAGCTCATAATAACAGTGATGAGTAAGGTGAGATTACAAGCTTAGTTTACAAAGGGGACGGTGTCTTGTGCTGAATAAAGAGATGCTTCCCAAGAGGCTGAGAACTGAAAGAGCCATGACTGTAAACCACCTTCCCTCGGACTATAGTGGCCTTGACCTTCCCTCGCAGAGCCAGGCCAAGGTACGGTGTTAACTGAAAAGAAAGAAAAGGTGAAAAAGAAACAATTTATCTTCACTAATACATGAACAATTATAGTGAGTAAAATCTAACCTACCTTGTTTTTGTGATGTATGTTGTCTTCGTTCACCTAGGAAATTAAATGATATGCATTCACTTGCAGGCTCCAAAAAGCTTTCAATATATTTATAGAGGAAGACAGAATTTGATCAACAAGCATGTTCTATCTTGCTGTCAGTCGTTTAGAGCATCTCATCTCAACCCCCTTGAGTGAATCCCTGTCTTTCTCACCGTAAACTCTTTTTCTGGATCCCAAATGACTAAGTCTGCATCGTGACCTGGAATGAGACTCCCTTTTTGGTCGTCAAGGCGACAGAGTTGAGCAGGCTCTTTACACAAGAGTCTTACTGCGTCAAAAAATGAAAACCCTCTTTTAGAAGCTGATGTCCAGAACAAAGATAAACCTGTTGGTAAACAGCGAGATGAATGACAATTTTAGTAACGCCATATGAGCCATGTCTCAGGTCTTTGCTTACTCAAAATACATATGACGAACACTCTTGCATTTGGTCATATGAATTTCTGCACAAATTCATTCAGCCATAAAATTTGACAATTTGATAATAGCCAACAATTCACAGTTTAAATATACAGTTCAAGGTGGAAAAAGTAAGTGAAAATTTTTTGGAAGCTACACAAATACTGTAATTACTGATGAGACCTGCACTATTCCTCAGAGTCCCAAAGGCCTATTTTCTTCTGCTGAACCCATTTTGTTGTTGATTTACGTCTGATCTTTGGGTCGTTGTCCTGTTTCATCACCCAACTTCTGTTGAGCTTCAACTGGAAGACAAATGGCCTTTCATTCCCATGCAAAATGTCCTGATAAACTTGAAGCGTGAGTTTTCTATCAATGACTACGTTTACATGGACATTAATACTCCGATTTTAATACGATTAAGACAATATTCTGATTAAGAGTCTACCATGTAAACAGAGATTTGTGATTACCTTAATCCGGCTAAAATCATAATCGAAGTAAACACAAATCGAATTAAGACGTGGAGTATTCCTATTTTCGCATTATTGAAGTGCAGTACAGACATGTACACAACTTAATCAAACTATTACCGTCGTGTAGGACTTTTCGCCGCATTTTGCGACAGGACACACACACGGCAGTGATCAACCGTTTGACGGCAAATAAAAGAGCTTCAACACCGCCATCGTCTGTATGCACGTACAAATAATTAACTGCACTTGAAGCTTTCATAAAATTAAAAATGAAACACCCAAAACTGTATATGGCATCATCACGAAGATGAACTATATGTTTATATGTGAAATTCTTGGAGGGGACGTCAGATGGCGTTGCGTGGTGACGTAATGACGTATGCCATTAATCGATCTATGTGCTATAACATGTAAAACGGGAACATAAGAGGATTATTCTAAAAGCAACTCATGTAAACACCATAATCATAATATTGTCTTATTCAGAATAAGGTAAATAATTAGATTACTGATGTCCATGTAAACGTAGTCATTGATAGCTAGCAGTCCAGGCCCTGATTTAGCAAAGTAGCTCCAAAACATGATGGTTAGGTTGAGATGGTTAGGTCATTCTCCTCAGCGTTGTAAATCTTTTGCAAACAGCTTTGGTTTCATCTGTTGAAATTTTTTTTGCTAATAGTGCTGTGGAACATACTTTTTTTGTGTAATTCGTTCTCATCATACTGTGTTTGTCTTTTGTTCAGGTCAAATTGTATGACCGGTTGAGGCAGAATTCCATGATAAATGCAAGTTCATATACTTTATCCGTACACGTGTAAATATTTTTTTAAGCCAGGTCCAATCTGGGACTCTGTCTTGATCCCTGAACGTCAATTTTTTTTTTTTTTTAGTTAATCATTAGTCTGATTGGTAAATTGTTGGTGGACCACTGTTTGCCTCACAAAGGACTTTGGCCATCGTGTGAGTGCATGAGCATATTAGTACATTGACAGCCTACCAAACTGCAGAGAAGAGATCCCTCCCCATGCCTGTGTGAAATCACCACTGTCTAAACACTTTAGGTCAGGTGTGCATGGTGAATGATCTGACACAACCATATCAATATCACCAGCTTTGAGTGCAGACCATAAGAGCTCCTAAAAAGAAACAGATTATAGTTTGACTATAACAGATTATGGTTAGAATGCACTATAATTGTGGAAGTTCATAGGACAACCAAAAGAGATTTGTTCACCCAAAATGTAAATTTTGTCATTATTATTGTGTTCCAAAGCTGTCTTGACTGACTTTCTTCTGTGGAACACAAAAAGAGAAATTTTGAATTTTTGAACAATTTTTAAAGTAATGGGGAGCCTTCAAGCTTCAAAATGGATCCAAATGCACCATAATCAAGGTTTTAAATTAAATAAGTAAGTAAATAAAGTCCACATGTCTTGTGTTCTATATTACAATTATTCTACAGACATATGATGACTTTGTGGGAATTTAGTTGAGAATAAGTGATGTCCGATTTGTGAATGAATCATTCTTTTTGACTCTCTTTTCATAGGCCTTGTTCAGGCTGTCAGCAAAAATCAGATTATTTGCAAATCCAGATATTGTCCAGATGGGTGTTTGATAGTACAGCCAAAAAAAAGAAAGAAAAGAAAAATGGCAAAAGTATTCATACTATATTCGAAAGGAGGCATCCTCCGTCGCCTTTTTCTTGTGCGACAGAGAAGTTCTACACCGTGACTCGACAGGGCGCTTATTTGGAGATCAAGATTATGCACCTCCATTTTTCCTGCATCTGTTTTTTGAAAGCTTCATCAAAAATGTGGGTACGCTTGCGTCATAATCAAGGCAACCTATGCAAATAAGTTGGTTATGTGTGAACGCACAAATCTGATTTGATCACTTGCAATTAATAATGCAGACAGTCTGCCTGAAAAGATCTGATTTGAGAAAAAAAAACTGATTTGCTTGCTGTCCAAACATAGCCAATGAATCTGTTGATCCAGTTCACAAAACTGGTCAAAATTAACTCACTAACAAGACTGATATGTTTCCAAGTGGTCAAATGCGGCTGGAGGCAAAGGATATCAGAAAATTTCAGTTTGTTCCTCTCACAAAGCTATATTGTATGACTCCAGAAAACCTGAAATATAGTGCACAAGTCACTTTTATGGTGGTGGTTTGACATAAGCTCCAGTCCTCATCAGTTGTAATTGCATGGGGAAAATGACCTGTGTATTCTTCAAAATGTAGTGTTCCACAGAAGAAAGTAATTAATTTTAAGGTCAACAACGAGTTTCAGTATAAATTTTACAGAAATATGATCAAGACCATTTTTTGTTGATCAGCTTTTTCTGTCTACCTGAATCTGTTTCATTGTCTGTAATGCATATTACTGATACCCTGTTGGCTGTGTCTCGTATCGGGGGGCAGCATTTAAACTGAGTTGCACGTGCTGGAATGTTCTCTGCACACAGGTTGAGGTAGTGATGGGTGGTCTCTACAGTCAGTGGAGCTCCAGCCTTTCTTGCTGCCCTGATGAGCTCCAGAGGCTGGGCTGATGACAGGTGCACAATGTGGCATCTTACTCTGATAATAAGAACAGAAAATGCTGACTTCTCACAACTCATCTTAATTAGCTACCCATAGTGTGCAGAAGCAGCTATTAGATAAACAAAAGTTGAGGACTTCACTCTAAATGGTCTCATCATAACATACTGATATTGTAAGCAGAGCTGAGTGACGGTACGGATGGCCTCAAGCTCCATAATGTCAGGCCTGGACCTCAGGAAGGTGGAATATTCATATGGATCTGAGTAAGAAGAGTAAAGCAGGAATTTCTATTTTAAAAATAATACATGTTCATGATTTCAAGTAGAATTTAAATTTAATTTACATGAAATGATTAGTCTCATACCCCCTTTCTCAGCAGCTGCATGCTGGACTTCTCGCTCTGCATGAAACTAAACCAAATAGGTTTCATTACTTTAAGTTCCATAATTATATTTCCATAATTATGCCTAATAATAAATTATGTCTGACCAGATGCATTTTTCTCATTGACAGTTGTGCACAATTTTACCATTGGTACTTATTATAAGGTACTCACTATGGCAGAATTGTTTTGTGAAATCAGATTGAAATGATTGGGGCAAGCAGAAAATGAGCTGGCTCACCAGCAGAACGCTTCCTGTGCCCTGGAGCTGTTTCATAGCTGCATGCAGATCAGCATCACTCACATGAGGAAACTCATCCACTCCACTGTGAATCAGAAAGCACTTAAATCCAGCAACACCAGCCTGAACCATCGGCCTCAGCTCCAGCTGAGATGGACAAACAGATAGAGATGGGCAGGCAGACAAACAAAGAAAATTGTTGTTATTTTGGCAACACATTTCTTACACCAGTAGTGGTGAAAATAATCTTTAGAAGTGAATCGTTGAATCACTTACTCAACCGATGCCTTCAAAAACGCAGATTCATTGAAGAAGCAAACACAGTAGATAGCTGTGTCTAAAGTAAATGTAGCTACTTGCTTCTTTTGAATAAGTAACTTACTTAAAAAGTATGTTATATAGTATTGTGTTCTCACAAATGTGTGCAGTATGATTCAGTATGCATGAAGTATGGAGAATGCATATTTGGAGACAGCTGATGTCTTTTGGAGTAAATCATTGAATCATTTACTCAACTGATTTGTTAAAAAATGCTATTTTATTCCAGAATTAAACAAGTTAATGGCTACGTTCGAAATCGCATACCCTTTGAGTAGATACTTCTTTTGAATATGTACTTTATGACCATTAAAAAAAGTGTGATGAATCTGTGTAGTGTGACCTAGTTTCTATGAAGTGTCATATACTTATCTTGATGCAACTGATGTCTTTTGGAGTGAATCATGGAAACATTTACTCAACAGATTCATTAAAAATGCGAAAAACAGATAAATATCAAAGCATTCTGTTTACCAACAACTATTGTAATTCATATATTTATGAGAAAATACCTTTATGAAAGCATATTCAACCTTTTGGTTAATATCTACCTTTTTCCTTAGATAGTGCATTCCCAACATTGAGTGACAATTCTTGAATATCAGAAGGTTAAACAACAGGTTAAAACTGAAATGTATTTTGTAGTTTGTGCAGTACCTTGTTTCCAGGGATGACTCCTCCCCAAAATGCTGTGTCTACAAAACACTGTCCTGTAGCAGCATGCAGCTTCTCATGAAAGTTTCTAAGAGTTGTAGTTGGTGGGATGCTGTTTCTGTGTACCAAGAATTAATCATCGTGTTAGTTTTATGTTATTTATCAACTGTTTATCAATCATATTATTTCTAAACAGTATCCAAGGGAGTGGGGGAGATTGGGAGAATTGTAACTTTTTTTTTCATTCATAACTCATAGACTTCTCCAGATCTGCCATCCATTATAATTAAAAAGGCAGTTTAGTCATTATTATTGAATGTTAATTTGAAAGTCTACACTCACAGAGGCATGTCTACAATTGTGGTGACTCCTCCAGCAGCAGCTGCTCGTGTGGCGGTCCAGTACCCTTCCCAGGAGGTACGGCCTGGTTCATTAACATGAACATGACAGTCCACTATACCTGGCATTATCAGACTGTTCCCCACATCCACTACCTGTTAGAAAGATGCTGTCTAGTTAGTGTAGGAATGAAAAATGGGATGTTAAAAATAAATATCAAACCTAATCTATTGACCAACAAATATTGTAATTAATACATTTAAAACAGTGACATCTTACCACACCCTGAAAATGATGAAAAATCCTCTTGTTTTGTTAGGGATGTAAATATTTTTAAATAAAGCATCCAGGAGGTTTTAATTCTCCTGCCAGGCTGTTGTTGAAAATAAGAACTTGTTCTTAAGTGACTTGCTTGGTTGCCAGGTTAATAATAATAATGATGCTAGGGGTAACACTTTAGTATAGGGACCAATTCTCACCATTAACTAGTTAATTATTAGCATGCCTATTAATAACATTGGCTGTTTATTAGTACTTATAAAGCACATATTCTGCATGACCATATTCTACATCCCTAATCCTACCCTAAACTCAACAACTACCTTACTAACTATTAATAATCAGCAAATTATGAGTTTATTGAGGCAAAAATCATAGTTAATGGTTTGTTAATAGTGAGAAATAGACCTTAAAATAAAGTGTGACCATGCTAGGCAACAATAAAGTTAATTGAACACACATTGATATTTAAAGATATTTGTTTATTTTGTAGGCACAGGTTGTCATAATGGAAAGTGCAAAAAACAACATTTTAGCTAAATGTAAATAATTATGAAACAAAAATAATTAAACAGCACAAAATATAAAAGGTAACAGATAAATATCAAAGCATTCTGTTTACCAACAACTATTGTAATTTAAACATTTATGAAAAAATACCTTTGCTATGAGAGCATAATTCAACCTTTTGGTTAATATCTACCTTTATAATATAATTGACCCTTTCTTTAATGCCAGCGTAATTTTATTGAATTCACTTTTTTTACACACTAATACTTATTAGATTAGCTAGTTTTAATTAGTGTATTTTAATTTGAAGAACAAAATTCCCATAAAATATTCTAAATTAAGGTTTTGAAGAAGGTCAAACTTGCCAAACTGCTGACTTATCTACGTGACAACTAGCCCCGCTCTCCCTATCAAATATATATAGGCTAGAAATATTTCAGAAATGTTCTATAAAAAATGTGAAATTGTCACAATATAAAATTTGAATATTTTGCTGATTGAAATTGACCACATTTTCTACAATCATATCAGTGAATAAAACAGGAGTCCTTATGGGTTACACCTGAGGACTGCAGTGCTTGTGGTCTCCAGCAGGTGGCGTATGTCTCACTCTCACAGTCTAGCTCACCTTTTCAGCTGTGTGTACTGAAGCTTCTGAATCAGGCAGAATGCTATGAATCTTTCCTTCCTTTATTATGATAACTGCAGGTCGAATTTCCTCTCCACACAAAACCCTCTGGCTCCGCACAGCACTGACAGTTGATCCTGGCTCCATGTCTGCAGTGTATCTTATGTAGTCTATATGAGCTTCTGTCTTTCACTGTCCTGGCAGCAAAAGCTTTCACTCTAAGGTCAATGTACCTCCCTCGTTGATCTTTACACGAGTGTCAACAGGAATATAAAGTTCTTTGACCTGTAACATTTAGATTGTTAATAAAAAGCCATTTCGTTTTAGAGGAGTGTTAAATAACAAGCATGGCTTTAGAATCAATCACTCATACTGAAAGTATGAGAAATACAGCTGAATATTATGTGGTAGTAAGATTAGATTTGTTTTTGTATGAGTATTGTGGACACCTATAGGTTGCATTATCCTGTATCATCATTAGCAGTATTAATTCTAGTTAAAAGCTTGTCCCTTTAAGACGGTATCAGGCGTCAGGCTCACACCAGCACCCCTTTAGCTGGATAAATTATTCAAAGCATTGCTCTACTGAGCTGAGACAGAGGAGCAGGAAGGGTTGGGAAGGAGAAAGAGACAGAAGGAGAGAAAAGCAGCCACAAGGGACTGTTCAGACTGGCATTGTGTCTAACTGAATGCTGTGGTTGCTCAGCGCTTGCTGTGCCTTCTGGGACATATCCCAGAGTAAATCAAAGAAATGTCCCATTTCCATTCAAAATCAAAAGAAAAAAAAGACAGAGAAATGGTTGCATAAAGAAAATAAATGAATGAAAAAAACATTCAGTCTTAGCACTAAGCTTCAATCAGAAAAAAACTCCAATCTGAATTACAATAAGAAAAAAAAAATCAATGCAGCAAATACACTGATAATTTATTATTAATTACTTGGCAATTTTTTTTCTTCAGTTTTTTGTTTTCTGGGTTCACACATATATTCATTATGGTAATGAGAGAATATATTTTGACATACTGACAATGGGGGTGTCTGTGTTTAATTGTCAAATAATGTCAAAAATAAATAAATAAATAAATCTTAATGATCATAAAATAATTCTTAATTCTACAAAAAGTATATAAATTTATTATAAATTATACATATTATGACTCAGATTTGTGTATTAATACACTTGTTTAAATAAATTATTTTATTAATTAAATAAATAAATATATATAATTTTTATATTTGTTTATGAGTGGATGTACAGTGGGTATTCAAAATCTAAAAAAAAACAAATATAATAAAGTAAAAAAACAAAACAAAATCATGTCAGATCTTTTTCCATTTTTAATGTTGAAACCAGTAGAATTCATGTAACAAACAAGTGGAACCGGTATACATAAATGTAATATTTTTTTTTTTTTTTGTCTTATAACACTTCTATATAATAACATTTCTAAAACCATGTGAGTCACACACATATGGATTTATGTGACATGAATAAGTTGCCTTGGATACTTTGATATTGGGTCAAGAATTATGAGTCAATAATGGGCACAGTTTGATATAGGCATTTGTGTAAGTGGTCAAACGTCTGAGGAAGGGGCATGTTGACAAAACTGCATGAGAAAAAGAGGTGTAAGACAAGAAAAAAAGATGATAGAATGAAAAGGGAGAGAAAAAGACAATACAAAATGAAGTCCTAGATGAAGTCCGTGACCAGCTGAACATTAGAAACTGTATTGTTTTGTATCCGATTTGGGTGAAACCCAAGTGAATACTGCCATGGTATGTTCTGGATGTGCCATGGATGGTCTGTCTCCCTTCCCTCTATTGTACATGGACAGACCAAACAATTGCTTTGAACTGCTCACAAACACTGTATCATCATTACAGCATTTCAGAGAGACTGATGTGCTGGTCTGTTTTTCTTTCTGACGTATGCAGTGTCACATTGAAGCTAGAGACACTAAATAAAACGCTTTTGAATCGCATGCATAATAACCTCTTTAAAAGATATCCCAAGCTATTCATGCCTGCTTGGTTATCCTTAACTCTTTCAAAATCACTTTGTCTTTAATTCTCTAATATTTCAGTTAATATTACTTTAATTATTGATTTGTACTCTTAAAAAAAATATCAGGTTATTAGAATCCCAACAGACTCATTTTCTTTCAGTAATGCAAATTTTATAAAGATACGCTAATGGCATACTTAATCCTGATTCCATAATGAGATATATTTCTTACTGTGTCATTTCCTTTTAGTCTAATTGATTTCCTGATTTTAGAAAATGCAAACAGAGGCTGAGTCAGAAGAATAGCGGTGGATTAATGTCAGTGGGAAAAGCTTCCTTTATGAATGTGTTACATGGGTTTACTGGATTTGTGGGGAGAGCACAGTCCAATTTGCTCTAATAGTTTGTGAATTGAGAGTAATCCCACTGGAAAGATGAGTTTTCTTGACAGATAGCTCAAAGGAAAGGCCAAAATGAGGTCAAATACTATTTACAGTTCTCTGCAATTCATTTCAATTCATGTTTAGAAAAAAGTATTTTAACTTAAGCAACCTGGAGAACCATAGTTTCTGAAATACTATATTTACAGTAAAACATTTTTACTTGAATATCTATCTGTCTGTCTCTCTCTCTCTATTTATTTATTTATTTATTTATTCACTTATTCATTTATTTATTTATTTATTCATTCATTCATTGTTGCATAAGTATTGATGGAACATTAATGCTTAGAAGTAATAATAATAAAATAATAATAATAATAAATTGTCTTTCAATTACCCCTAGATTTTAAGATTTTTTCATCATCAAGAATTTAAGACAAATATTTTAACCTTAAGAAATAATAGTATAAATAAAGATTATTAATAATAATCAAATTGTACTTTATCATAAGCATGGATGGAATGTCAAAGGTTAGAGAGGTCGATGTAATAATAATAATAAAATTGTCTTTCAGTTACCCCTAAACTTGCATAAAAATTAAGATTTTTTTATCCTCAAGAATTTAAGACAAAATTTTAACCTTAAAAAATTAACTTTAGCATAACCATTGATGGAATGTTAAAGCTTAGAAGTCGATATAATCATCATCATCATCATCATCATCATATCATCTGTCTTTTAGACATTTTTCATCATGTACAATTTGAGACAAAATTTCAACCTTCAGCGTAATCAATATAGCCGTTAAAAAACCAGCCTAGACTAATTTTATTCTGTAATGCATATTTCATAAAGATACATTAATGGCATTACTTATTTTCGCAATGTTTTTTTTAAAGAGTTCTTAGAATTCTTCTAAATATTAAATATTATTTTGTCTTAAAAATCATACTACTGTACATTTTAATTGGTTTCTTTTGACATAGCACACACATGCAGTCCAGCATTAGCCGCTGAATCTCATGTTATGTAGAGCCATGTTTGTGCGTGAGTGTGTGTGTGTACCGTACTCCGCTGGGAATCTAATCCCCCCCCCCTCTCTCTCTCTCCTCCCCCTCTCGCTCTCTTCCTCTCTACTGCATTGATGCTACTGCCTTCCTCGGTGATGATGTCACTGGTTCAGTCAGTCTCAGCATCACTGCTCTAGGCAGCCAGCAGAGCCATTTTGGCTTCTACATTACAGGGCACTCAAAGATCTCTCCTCAAGAAGCCTTCCTCCTTACTAACAGGCCTCGCCGGGCATCCAGCCACACCTCGCTGGAACAAATAAAGGATCCTCTGTTAAACAGAGGGAAAAGCAGACTGTTCTCAACATATCAGAGGAAGAGCTGAAACAAGAGAATTTGAGAAGCCAGCACAAGAGGCAGTAGTGGGAGCTGATCTGTAGAGTCAATAGCTGAGAGCATCAGAGGATCACCATTGTAAAGGTAAGAGTTTTCATTGTTAGCGTGTTGTAGAGGACAATGCAGTATTAATGAGGCTCTGTCTATTTATTTGGTGTTGGGTCACCAGGGTGGGACTGCCGTGGGGTGCGGCTATTTAGAGCCTGTCAACAAATCCAGACATTAGTATTATGACAGAGAAGTGTTTTTTTATTGAGTATTGGAACAGATGTTGTTCGTCATAAATGGCCCTCTGTCCTTGTGTACATATTTCTAAGTGCGTGTGAGATAAATGCACTGTCATTCATTGTCTCAGGCTCGCTGCCACATAGTAATGTCTTCAGGATGCTAATGAATCACGATTCCAGAATTGACCAGAGAACAGAGAAAGAATTATCATTTATAAGTTTTTTCTTTTTCATTAATATGGTAGCGAGTTGGGAAAAATATAGTGACTACTGGCATCACACACACATGAAATTGCGTATGATTCCCACTGTGAAAAAAATCTACAGGTTAGGAACACATGAGGGTAGTAAATGATATTTGCCACGCAAATTAATGATTTATATAGATTTGTTGACACTTAAGAGCACCATGACTGACAAAAAAAACAAAAAATCCATTATGGATGTATGATTCTACACTGCAAAATATTACCTTAAAGGCGTAGTTCACCCCAAAATTACAATTCATCATTTACTCACCCTCAAATAGTTTCAAACCTATTTCATGTGATAATGTGTAAACTAACTGGTTATATTCAAGTCAAAATATTATTTAAGATAATTGTTACACCAATGACAGTAATTTTCAAGGGTCAGATCAAGAAAAGCAGTGCTTTAAAGGAATAATTCACCCAAAAATGTAAATTTTGTTATCATTTACTCTCCCTCATGTTGTTCCTAACCTGTACGGATTTCTTTCCTGTGTGTGTGGAACACAAAAGAAGATATTTTGAAGAATGTTGGTAACCTAACAGTTGCTGGTGACTTCCATAGTTAATCAATGGCTACCAGCCACTGTTTGGTTACCAACATTCTTCAAAATATCTCCTTGTGTGTTTTACTACCCCTTTAAGGCTACTTGATTTCTTTTTTCTACTTGATCTGACCCTTAAAAATTACTGTCATTGGTGTAACAATTAAGAAAGACTTAAGTAATATTTTCGATCTTGAATAAAACCAATTCAATTAATATATTACCACATGATATACATTTTTTAGGTTACATGACAATATTTAATTAGGTTTGTCACAAATTGTTTGTAATGGACATGAATACGTTGGTTAATCAGCATGCCGGGCACAATACATGTAGGCCTATTATAAAATCAATTTCATAGTTTACAACCCAGTAACACTAAAAACTGCAGCTTTCTGACTTCTTGTAAACTGACATGCTTTCTTTAAGGTTCATGTCAAGTAGTCTAAGTAGACGAGAGTAATGAGAGAGACTGAACCCACTCCGTCACACCAGAATGTGACTCAGCGTGATGTTAGTCTAATTGAAAAACGCAGAATGCAGCTCACGTGAGATCACTATATGAGCTCTTTTACGTTTATTCAAATAAACCTCTTAGTTACTGAAGCGAGCACATTTATAAACAGAAACAGAACTTGAGTCTTATAGGTCACAAATCTTCCCTGACACATTAATTGTACCTCCATTTTGGTCCGACTAGGAGGCTGAGCTAGACTCATAGTTTGTGGCAGCCAGCTCTGTTATCTGTTAGTGTAATCCTAGGAAGCGTACTGACATTTAGCCACCCGTGCAATTCTTTTGTTGCTGCTGAGCTGAGTATCTCTCTCGATCTGTAGCTGACCATGCATGATCCTTTTACGGTGAGGTCATATAAACACAGTCTTCCTGTTTGATCTGAACATCGAAATATTGAACATTTTTGGATTTATTATTTAACCTCATCGTAAGTCACCACTGAAATCATGTTTTTGCTTGTCATGCCTGTCATCCCTTCGTGCCATTTCTTTATAGATACAACAGAAATTAAACTCATAGTTGCTATGGTGATAGGCAGCTAAGATTTACAGCCTTCTCGAAAGTAGGTCTAATTTAATTTCCAATCGAGAACGTCTAAATCAATATCTCTCTGCTCATATATAGTAATGGAGCTACTAAAGGAGTAATATCCTCTCTTTTTTCAGAAGAGCTGCACATAGATGGAGTATAGATTTTACTGTAAATTTAGTGTACATTAATATTTTTGATCAAAATGTCAATTAGTAAGCAGATTTTCATATGTAATTATTATAAAGTATATATTTAATAACAATATAACTGTAATAAATTATAAATATAATAATACGAATTATTATATAAGAATAACAATAACAATAATAAACCAATAATTTATATTATATTTAGTGCTGTCAGTCAATAAAAAAATTAACTAATTAATCACAGTTTTTTTCTGACATTTATCGCGATTAATCCCACCTAACATTAAAGATTTTAAATATACTTTTATATTACAATAATTTCACATTAAATCTTCAAATTAATGTAGAAACATCATAAAGAAAAGTTTATTTTTAATATTTGTTTTTTTATGACTGAAGGTGAGTATCACTGATACCAATACCACTGCTGTCTCTAGGTAATTGTTCTTTTTTCCCTAATATTTAACCATTGACTACAGCCATTCAACATTACAGTATAATTGAAAGTATAATTTTAACATTTATTAGACTTTAAAAAATAACTTCTAATTTAAGTGAACTTAAAACAATCTTCACATAAACCCATTATAATAAATGTTATACCTGTGCCCTTCAGCTAGTAGGAAATATACAGAAATTGAATAAAGTTATCAAACACTAAATTCTAAATTAAATATACTTTAGATGAATCCTTAAAGCTACAAAAGTTATTGATTTCCTCTTTTTTTTCTTTTGTTCTTTGATTAACAGGCATCCCAGCAGCTGGGTTATTTGACTGCTATTACTTTAAGAGCTGCCGCTGCTGAACGTAACATGCATCTGACATGCATGTTTGTAGTTTCATTTGCGCTTTAATATGAAATGATACAGGCTACAGCGTCCGCCACTGTATTTGTGCGTGCAATTGGAGAGCATGTGCTGCGAGCACAGTATAACTTATAGTTAAATATAATGTAATAGATAAAGATATAGATCTTCCAGTTTTCTGTTTGTTGAAATCATAATGTTTTATTTCTCTCTTTGCAGGTGTAAGCAGTGACCTGAACTTTTAAAGGAGTGCTTTCAGCACACACACAGGCACCATGGCAGCGGCCTCGGTGAAGGTGGCGGTGAGAGTCCGTCCCTTCAACTCTCGTGAGATGAGTAAAGAGTCCAAGTGCATCATCCAGATGTCAGGAAACACAACCAGTAAGTACCCAACTGCACCTGAGCCCCGATGCTTCCATCCGGAACATCCAGCTGTTAAATCACTAAGAATACTCAAAACACTCCGGTTTATAGAGCATGACTTTTACTGTGTGTCTTAATGTTGTTTTCGCATGTGTGTTTATTGGCCATGTCTTAGTGTTTGACCTCATCTGCACGGATTTAATAAGGGCAGCCATTTTGAGATGATGTGGGACAATAGTTAACTGATCAATGTACTAGGGGGAGAATAAACTCACCGGTAAATCTGATCCGACATTAATTTCATAGTCGGCCATTAATCTAATGTGGCTACAGAAATTGAGAGTTATTAAAGCAGAGAAAAAATAGAGAGGGATGTTGCAATGAACTTATCAAGCAGCAATGTCAACAAGCACTACAGCTGTAATTGCTAGTGATCGATTTTGGTTTGCTGTTTTTGACACTTGTTAGGCAACCAGTTGTTTAGCTGGTAGGGTGAGGGGTCAATTTCAAAGGAACTAATGAGGATACATCATTTTCTTTGTCAATGGATGTTGTGTTGTAAAGGAACGTAAAATTAAGATATCTTGGTTGCCTCTTAACTGTCACCCCATTCCCCCAGTGGGACGCCTAAGTTTACTTCACTATAATGCAAATAAATCCTAATATAATCATGGCAAACGTCTCGGTTACGTATGTAACCCTCTTTCCCTGAAGGAGGGAAAGGAGACGTCACGTCGGATGACTAACGAAATGGGATCTCGCCAGAGAGACCAATCCACTTCGAGTGTAACTAAACGAGCCAATGGACATTGGCATGTGATTATTGCATCCAGCTGCCGCTGATCACAGCGTGAGTATAAGAGGCAGCAGGTGCACCGCATTAATTCATGCTTTCACTGAGGAGCCGAGCCGGTGACCCGGCAGCTCAGCGGTGGTACAGCGACTGTGGCGACGGGACGTCTCCGAACACAGGAGGAAACCGGTTCGACACGTAGGCTACAAAACCTAGCGAACGTGTTGGGAGTCGCCCAACCCACAGCTCTACAGATGTCTGCTAGCGAGGCATCACGAGCAGCGCCCAGGATGATGCGACACCCCTAGTGGAGTGAGCACGCAGCCTGAGTGGCCAGGGCACACCTTGTGATTCATAGGCCAAGGTGATGGCATCCACTATCCAGTGGGCCATCCTCTGCTTGGAGACAGCCTTCCCCTTCTTCTGTCCACCGTAAGAGACAAAGAGCTGTTCTGAAGTCCTGAAGCTCTGAGTTCTATCCACGTACTGTCGCAGTGCACGTACAGGACAGAGCAAAGCTAGGGCTGGGTCTGCCTCCTCCAGGGGCAGCGCTTGCAGGTTCACCACCTGGTCCCTGAAGGGAGTGGTAGGAACCTTGGGCACATAGCCGGGCTGGGGTCTCAGTGTTGCACTGGAGTCAGCTGGCCCAAACTCAAGGCACGATTCGTCGACCGAAAATGCCTGCAGGTCCCCCACTCTCTTGATCGAGGCCAATGCAGTCAGGAGTAGGGTTTTCATAGAGAGAAACTTCAACTCGACTGACTGCAAAGGTTCAAAGGGGGCAGTTTGTAGGGCTCTTAACACCAATGCCAAATCCCAAGAGGGTAGGGAGGGAGCGCCGCCGACCTTCCCCACCGACCTCCCCTCTACTGGGTCATGGTGAGCGGAAATAGCAGCAACATAAACCTTAAGGGTGGAGGGGGACAGCCTACGCTCCAACCCTTGTTGCAAAAAGGAAAGCTCGGCTCTGATCGGACATCTCCGGGGGTCCTCATGGTGAGAGGAACACCATTCGACAAACAGGTTCCACTTCAGCGCATAGGCCCGTCTTGTGGACGGTGCTCGTGCTGAAGCGATAGTGAGTGCTACCTGCTGGGGTAGGTCACCTAGAACCGCGTCCCGTCCAGGGACCACACATGGAGTTTCCACAAGTCTGGACGCAGGTGCCAGAGGGTGCCCCGTCTCTGAGAAAGCAGATCCTTCCTCAGAGGAATCGGCCAGGGAGGGACTGTCGCAAGGAGCATGAGTTCCGGGAACCAGGTCCTGCTGGGCCAATATGGAGCCACTAACAGGACCTGTTCTTTGTCCTCCCTGATCTTGCACAGTGTCTGTGCTAGCAGGCTCACTGGGGGGAACGCATATTTGCGCAGGCCCCGGGGCCAGCTGTGTGCCAGTGCATCCGTGCCGAGCGTTGCCTCGGATAGGGGGTAGAACCACTGGCAATGGGTGGTTTCTTGAGATGCAAACAGGTCTACCTGAGCAACTCCGAACCTACTCCAAATCAGCTGGACCGCCTGGGGATGGAGTCTCCACTCCCCAGGAAGTGTCGCTCGAGAAAGCTCGTCGGCCGCCTGGTTGAACACTCCTGGGATGTGGATGCTTCTGACTCCAGAGGAGGAGGTGGCGGGCGAGTTGCGACATGCGACGGGAGCGTAAACCGCCTTGCCGGTTGATATATGCAACGGTCGCCGTTTTGTCCGTATGGACCAGAACGTCCTTGCCCCGAAGGCGCCCTCTGAGGCGACTCAAGGCAAGGCGTACTGCCAGCAACTCGAGGCAATTGATATGCCAACGCAGTTGGGGACCCGTCCATACCCCTGACACTGCAAGTCCGTTGTACGTGGCTCCCCAGCCGGTTGCCGAGGCGTCCGTGAATACCACAGGATGCCTGGAGATCTGTTCCAAGGGCACTCCTGCCCGAAGGAACGAAGGATCTGTCCACGGGCTGAAGGTTTTGTGGCAAGCCGGTGTAATCTGAACCCGGTGAGTACAGCGTTTCCACGCCCACCTCTGGACTCTGCCATGGAGCCAGTGCTAAAGCGGTCTCATGAGCAGAACTATCGCCGCAGCTGCAGCCATATGCCCCAGGAGCCTCTGAAAGAGTTTCAGTGGGACCGCCGTCCTGCCTGATAAAGTCTTGAGGCAGTTCAGCACCGACTGAGCACGTTCCTGGTTGAGGCGTGCTGTCTGGTTGACCGAATCCAACTCCATGCCAAGAAAAGAGATCCTCTGCATTGGCACAAGTTTGCTCTTTTCCCAGTTGACCCGAAGACCCAACTGGCTGAGGAGCCTGAGCACCAGGTCCCGGTGTGGGACGCCTGAAGGGCAACTTGTACTGATATGCGACCCTGAACGCGACCGCAGGAATGGCCTGTGTCAAGTATGAAAGTACGCAGTCCTTCAGTCGATCGCTGCAAACCAATCTAGTTGAGGATGCACACACCGAAAATGCGCTCTCTCCGCGACCTTGGTGAAGATGCGAGGTGAAAACCCTGACCTCATATCGGGACCGGCTCTAGCATCTTCGCCAGCAACTGGATTTCCGAACAGAAGGGGGCATCGACGGCCTTGTACTGAAGTAACCGGATGCCCGACTTGGAGGGACGGGCGAACTGAATCGCGTAGCCGAGTCTGATGGTCCGCAGGAGCCACCGAGACGGACTGGGGAGCGTTAGCCAGGCTCCGAGAGACCGTGCCAGCAGAACCAGCGGGGCCACCGAATACGTACCCACGGTGGGGAAGCGTGGTGGAACACAGGGACCCAGCCTGGGGCCTGTGAGGGCCTGGCCTGTGACGACAGGGGGCAGGGTCTGGGTGTGAAGTGTAACACTCACCTGATCCCTCCTCGTGCGGGAGGAAACGCAGGAACCCGGCTTGAGGCTTGTGACAGCCCGGCGTGTGACGACATGAAGCGGGGTCTCGAGTGTTACAGCCCTTACCTGGTTCCACGAATGGGCAGGAGGGGTGCTCTTGGGCAACCCACTGCTGCCTGCTGGCGAGAGAGGAGGAGGGAAGCGATCTCGTGATGCACGGTCCACCACTCTCCTCCTCTTGAGACCCAGAGACCGAGGAAACTGCTCTTCTATTGATGTTTTGGTACCGCTGGCTGCTGGGCAAGCGGCGGAACACAAACAAAATGAAACAAAAGATTCTCTGCCCGGCCCTCCTCCGGTGGTGCGATCACCAACTCCCGACGAGCAGTCTCCTCCATCTCCGGGTCGCCCGTCTCAGGGCCTTTTGCACTTGCCGCCAGGTTTGGCAGGGGCCTGGATGGGCTGGGCGTCCTGCCTGCAACCGGCTCCACAACGCTGCCTGGTGGAAGGCTGCTGCTGCTGCGTGGGAGCGGGGGCAGCCGCAGGGGGCGCCCACGGTGACGAGCAGGCTGAGGGGCTGCAGCCGGAGTGGAAGCAGCAGGTTTCCTCTGGTGCATGATGTGTTTGGTCGCCTCAGTCTGCTTCTGTGCTGCCGAAAACTGCTGGTCAAAGCTCTCAACAGCATCGCCGAAAAGGCCGGTTTATGACACGGGAGCATTCAGGAACTGTACCTTCTCCTCTGACACAGCCAGAAATGGCGCTCCTGGACCACAAGTGTGGACATCACACGACCCAGCGACTGTGCGGTCACCTTCGTCGCTCGGAGCGCGAGGTCCGTCGCAGCACGCAGCTCGTGTAGAACCGCCAGGTTGTGAGCACCCTTGTGCAGGTCCCTCAGGGCTTTGGCCTGATGGACCTGCAGTAACGCCATGGCATGGAGGGCAGAAGCCGCCTCCCCACAAGCTCTATGAGCACTGCCAGTTAGGCCTGACGAATACTTACAGGCCCTTGAGGGGAGACATGGCTCCCCCCGCAGAGTGGTGGCGGCTGTTGGACATAGTTGCATGGCCACAGACCGATCCACTGAGGGGATGCCCGTGTACCCCAAAGCGGCTCCACCATCGAGGGTGGTGAGGGGGGAGGAGCCACAAGATTTGTTTCGGGCAGTGAAAGGCGCCTTCCATGATCTTGTAAGCTCCTCATGCACTTCCAGGAAGAATGGCACCGGAGGGGGGCGCGACCCCCGCCGAGAAACCACTCGTCCAGCCTCGAAGGATCGGGATGCGGTGGAGGATTCCACACGAGCCCGGGAAAGCATAGCCATCATCTCTGGGTCTGGCTCAGACAACGCTACCACACCTGAAGAGGGCAACACAGCCGAGTCGTCATCTCACCCTCTGATGCAGCGATCGACATCTGGTCGTCAGGGGGAGCACTGAAGGAAACGGGTGGTGAACCCCGTTCTGCAGAGGTCCCAGCCCGCTCCAACGGCAACACCACCGGCTGCGGAGTGCTTTAGGGGTGAGGAACTCCTCTTGGGGAAGCCCTCACCGTAATCCTCAAATCACCTCTGACGCCACCGGACGCGGCGGCGCCCCGGGTGCCGGGACGAACGCCGGATCACGGCAGAGGCAGAGGGACTCCGCCATGTTTGACATAGCGGAGTCTTCTGTGCAACTCCGAGATGATCATGTCCCCACAAAGAGAGCAAGCACCATCCACGAAAGCTTCCTCAGCGTGCTTAATGCCCAGACACGTGAGGCAGCGATCGTGATCGTCCTGAGGCGCCAGGAAACGACCACACCCAGAAACGCACTGGTGATAAGACATCTTTAAAAAAACTCGATCACCTGTGTTGCTCTTTTAGAGAAATTTGCTCTTTCAGTGTTGAAGCACGCAGGGGAGCTGGCCACCGCACACTCCTAGTGTGACTGTCTTCATGGAAATCGCTGCTTCTTCCTGCTTCGCTGTAACGCCCGCACTCGCTCGCTCGCTCTTTCTCACTCACAGGATAGGAGAGCAACAGTGATGCACCGCCGCTCGGCTCCGAAGCGAAAGGATGAATTAATGCGGTGCACCTGCTGCTTCTTATACTCACGCTGTAATCAGCGGAAGCTGGATGCAATAATCGCATGTCAATGTCCATTGGCTCATTTAGTTACACTCGAAGTGGATTGGTCTCTCTGGCGAGATCCCAATTTCGTCGGTCATCCGATGTGAATCGGAGTGAACGACTGAAAGGTAACTATATATCATTGGAAAGGTCTAAGACTCCTAAATGTATATTTTACCACTGTTTTACAAGTTACAAATTATGTAGGAAAAGTAATAGATTATTTTATGACTAGAGTGGACCTCAAAAATCTACTTCATAACAGGAGTTCTGACCTTTGTCACAAAAAGTATTTCTTCGTTGCCTTTTTCACTATCACATTTTAGAAATAATCATAAATTATATATCAATTGAAAGCTTAAAATCTCAAAATTCATCCTTTGAAAACCATTTTAAAATCAGATATTGCAAAATCATATTACAAAATGTTTTCATTCATGAATTATAAAAATCTAAGTTTTGGATAGTGCACTTTCACGTCTATGTTCAGAAATGTGATGAAATTTGTGTGCTTTCTTAATGTAAGGTTACTTTTACATTACTGTTCAAAGGTTTGTGTCTCTAAAATAATCTCTTATGCTCACCAAGGCTGCATTTATTTGATCAAATATACAGGATTATTACAATTTAAATGAACTGTTTTAGATTTTTATATATTATAGTGTAAGGTTGATATACCCTATATAGCTTGAAAACATGTCCTACTGAATTTGCCAAAAGGTCAGTGAGTGTTTAACGAACTCTTCCTTTTTCCTGGACAGTAATATTTTTTTGAGGTCAAGACTTTGAAAAAATTAACTGTAGAAAATTGTAAGGAAAAAAAGTGATTAAACTAGCCCTGGTCGCCACCTAAAGTGTGCTCTAGAATGTTATAGATGGGTTAAACATATTATGAATATTACTTTAAATTGGAATTAGTATATTGCAGTACTTTGCAATTTTTCAATGACACAATCATGATGACATTTCATTTCTTGGTTCTAAGCATGTGAATGTGCTCGAAGAATGGAGGGAACTGATGGTTGACTGGAGAGAGATTTGATTTCTAATCTGCCTGGCTGGGCGAAGCCATTGGTCAATAATGGATGAGAGCTTGTGAAATATTTAGAGTTTGGCCTAATTTAGCTTCCTCCCTTCCACCTTGTGTTGCTTGAGAAAAACAATGTGTCCACCATCATCTTTGTACCTGAGGAAGTGTTAATATTTACATCAAATATTGTCAGAAACAGTACATTTATTTGTCTATTTGTAAAAACAAAGTGCACATACAAAAGGGTCCTGATTATAGCAGATGTAATATTACACCACGGTATTGTTGTGCAGGTTAGGTCAAGATTTTTACGAAGGAGATTCATTGGGACTGGCGAATCTGTGAGCCATGTTGCAGAATATATTTTTGTTGTAAGGGCACCGAGCATGGTGCATATTGAGAGCGAGAATGTCCTTGATACAGTGTAATTATATAATGGATTGTGCAAGTAGATTGTGCAATAGTTAGAGATGAATGTCACTGCTCTAACAATATGTTTAAAATTACATCTGCCATTAACTCAAACAGTAATGGAAAAATATCTATATAATAGAATATTGTAGCTAAAATTGTCACAGTACATTTATTTGCCAATAAAATTTTTATAATGTAGGCACACACACACACCGACACGCATTATACAGGGTTTAGGGTTAGTTTCTTGTAATTATGCTACATTTATTGTTATTACTATGTAACAAGTGTAAAAAGGACACTGTAAAATACCATGTTACCTTTTTTCCATATTGTCAGTATGCCCAATCAGCACATATCCAAATATACAAATATGTGTGTAAACATACATCTGCTAATGAGTCCGGGCTGGTCTATTTGACATTTTTTGCATATGACATTAAGTTCACTTCTCACCCTGTCATAAAAATATTCAACATTACTCTAACCATTAACAAATTAATTCTAGCGTACTTGCAGACATTAACACATCTTCTTGACACATTGCAAAGTTGAACATTTGAGGTACATTCAGATGCACAGCTGGCAGTGCCTAATTAAAACAACTTTGATTAATATTGCATAAGAAAAGATCTTGAAAATGCTATATATTTAATGAGTACATTCCAGTCTGCCAGATGATATTATATCCATTAACTCTCTTATAAGTGAGGGTTATTCTTTAGTATCTGCTTCAAGTTGTTTTTGTTTTTTCATGGTGTGTGCTAGTTTTTTTTTTATAATTACCTTTCAAATCCTTATTTTTAATTGGATTCTAAATAATAACAGCTGTTTCATCTGTTCCCCATCATCTGAGCCTCTAACCTGACCACCTTTGTGACATATTGTCTCAGAACAGCAATGCTGTAAGCCATCCTACAGCATAGCATTCATTTGAAATGCAAGATTACCTGCATAGACATCCTGTGTGGTTTGCCTGTGTCTATTCAGAGTCCACTCAAAGAAATCCTTTCAAAGCCCTCAACACAATCGCTAGGCTGCTTAAGCCGATCCGTATAAAGGCCCAGCGGAGTGACATAATGGTAGAGATCTATTCAAAATCTAATGTGAGAAACATTCAATTACTTAACATGTTGACCTTCAATTGTTGTTTATGTGGAGTTATGTCTTTGTGAATGCATTCTGTAGGGCACTTTACTAGACTTGCAGAAGCTAAAAATGTGCTAATATGCATAAACAAACACATGCAAACACATCTTTCTGAATTGTTTTGTAGATTGCTGTCCTTTGAAAAGTAGACTTGGTGTATGGCAAGAGGGTTGATGATGTCATGAAAGAGCCTTTCTAGTCAGCAGTAATTTGGAAAGAGGCCAGTCCCAGTCTCAATCTGAGGGTGTAAATAACTGGTTGTTAGTGGGAGTCTGAGCCTAGAGAGTGTCTTTTGTGCTCCACGCTGGCTGCTTTGTCACCGCTGCCAGCTTGAGATGGGTCAATAGCCGAGTTCCCACAAAGCCGTAGAATGGTGGAAAGCTGAGTGATTGACAACTCTGACTGGTTTAAGCCACCCTGTTATCACCGAGGCACCATTGGGCTACTCACACAGGCCTTTAAGTTCTTATAAAAGAGTTTCCTTTTCATTGGAAATTGTCTAACTAAGCCACAGAAGATTTTAGCTCTGGTCCCTGCGAGAAACTAATGTAAGATTCTGTCTAATGGTTTCTAACAGCAAAAAGGATTCACTGACATGGGATTTCATTGGTTTCAGTGCTGCTGTAAATTCTGTGTGATGGTCTCAGTGATACTGTGGTAATTATGCATGTGGTATATGTCCATTTAGAAGAGATACCAAATTATCCATTTGAGGAAACTGTGTGATTATGGAAATGGAGAGACTTTAGCTAAGAGTTTAAGAGAATCCGATTGCCATGTTGATCAAAGCGCTAAATGATGCTCCCCTGACCACATCACTCCCAGAATTCCCTTCTCTTTATTTATTGAGACTGGTGTGCATGGAAAGGGAGTCTTCAGTCTTTAACAGAATCCAGACCTTTGATTAAGCTGAAGCTGTGCTATTTTTATGGTCCTTTATGGATGTTACTTGTGATTTCTTCCCAGTGAGATCTTGGGTAAAAGGCATGGTACACTGTGTAACATCAGTGATCTTTTATTTCAGAATGTGCAATGCACATTCCAGACAAGACATTTGTCCCAATCGTCCTGTTGACAGCACAAAGAAGCAGCTGAACGGCAAAACGGCAGCTGACTGTGTGATGCAAAATTTACAACACTGCCAGATCTCCATCAGAGGCTAAGATTTATCGCAGAAATGTATTGCTTTTCACACAAATCAGTCAAGGAATTAACTTTTTTTTCTTACAGCAAGATAATTATTTCACAATCAACAAAGTAAACCAAACCAAACCAAAGCACAGCAAAACAAAAAGCAAAACAAAACAATACAAAACAAAACAAAACAAAACAAAACACAATGCAAAACAAAACACAAAGCAAGACAAAACAAAATACAAAAACAAAACAAAGCAAAACAACCATGAGCATGTCACAATAATTAATCAAAAACTACAGTTTTTCCCCTACAAAAAGGCCACGTACACACTGCAGTTAAATTCGATTGTCAGTTCACCTTTTACTCCTTAACCGCGTTCTGTACACACATAATTCACTAAAATACGGGAGTGACAACCGCATTAACTCCTGAAAAATACAGGTAGTGACAGCCGCATTTACAGAAATTTACGTATTTGTACGTGCAACAGAAATGTGTCTTCGTCTATGTGAGATGCAAGAAAACAACAGTGAAAGAAGTCTTAACTTAGCACGGGGCTAGCTGGGCTCGTGAGCCCTGCGGTAAAGTGTTAGTGTTGCCAGATCTTGATATAAAAAACAAAAAACAAACAAGGACAAGCACAAAAAACACTAAAACACCCAATTGCTTTATGTTCTATAATACAAAAATATATATCTCATATCTGCGACAGACCACTTTATTAAAGGTGGGGTAAGCGATTTCTGGAAGCCAATGTTGATATTTGAAATCACCAAAACAAACAAGCCCCTACCCCAAAAGGGTCTCGCCCCTATTTTGATAGCTCCGCCACACACATACGTAGCTTAGGCAACCCAGGCAACGATTAGTTCTGTGAAACAAAGCAAAACCAATGTTACACCGTGTCTACACCGGACGTGAGCGTCACGAAAAAATACTATAGAAGTCATTATAATCAGTGATGCTGTCTACACTGGATGCTGTGCGGTGCGACAAATCCCCGACAGAAAACTGCTGCCGCGTTCTATTTATGACGTGCTGACAAAAATTTCAAATGGTTTTCAATGGTCGCTTTATCGCGTCCAGTGTAGGTAGCTGTTGCGTTGCGGCGCGTCCAGTGTAGACACAGTGTTATACTCGCCTATCGAGAAGAAACAAAGCAACCTCGGGGTCCGATCGCAGGCCTTCCGCTCCTTGAGTTCTCTCCAGCGCTGGAAAGCTGATCAGATATTTACACGGGTCCTACTTCTTGCCTTATCATTCCGCAGACGTTTTCCTCTTTTGTTTTTTATCCGCCATCTCTATCTTTCTGTCGCTCGGCTCGGTTGTGCACTGAACGATCTCTCCTCCACAACATATAGTAGACACACCCCTTAATGCTGATTGGCTACAAGTTTGTTTTGGTACTCGGCCCCGACTAAAGCGACTTTCTAAAGCGTTTTTGAAAAATTACATACCCCATCTTTAACTCCATAAAGTGCCTATCTTTATGAGATAAGACCAAACAACATGCCTAAAAGCGCTTGTAAATATGAGGACATGGCAACACTTCAAGACAGCGCTCTCTAAAGCATCCTCCTGAGCATAAACACAACGTAGCACGTCTATCAGCGGTACTTTAATTAAAATTGATGGACAAAAAGAGTCTTTAGTCAAAAAATGGCACATAACAAACAGCTAAACTTTTATTCACTCCCGCAAGACGACAAAATGTTGCTATGGTTACAAATGCGGGAGTGACTGCTGTTCCATACAAACATGGAACGATAATTTACAGGACTCACTCCTGCATTTAAATGCGGTTGTCACTCCTGAAACTTACAGTGTGTAAGTGGCCAAAGAGACATAATTTATGATCAACAAAACAAACACAATCAGTAAGCATGTCACTCTAATTGATCAAGGACTACCGATTTTCTCTAGAAAAAGATAAATATTTTATGATTTTGCCTGAAATTCGTCTCAGACAACAAAACTATGGAGTGTGAAGCCATTTTAAACAACAATGTGGTAGATACCAGACCATACATCTCATGAAGGTATTTTAATGCGCTTTGGTAGTCTTCACCTTCCTTGGCAGTTTTCATTAAGATTAGTCTGATCATTTTAAGTCTGATGCATGATCATCAGGCTGTAATGGAAAAATGGAGAGTAGTCATCTGCTATAATGGAAAATTACATATATTTTTATTATAAGGTCACCATTCACCATGACCTTTTGATTGACCTTTAATAGATGTACACACTGGTTACATACTGTTACACATATTCATACTCAATGAAACTTAAAGGGGTCATCAGATGCAAAATTCACTTTTCAAGTTGTTTGAACATAAATGTGTGTTGGAAGTGTGTGTTCACATCCATCCTATAATGATAAAAATCCACCCAGTGTTTTTTTTTAATCCCTATTTTAAAATCCCCTTTCTCAAATCAGGCTGTTCTGAAAGTCCTGTCAGAATGACGTAGTTCTGTACAGCCCCACCCCCCACCATAGTTGATTGACAAGGCCGTTTTACCTTAGACCCGCCCTGAGTGAACTGAGAGCTGTCCGCCTCTGGTGCAAGGGAAGACAAGATGTCTCAGATTAAGCAATTGAGGCATTTTGTTGTTGGATGTAATAATGAATAAAGCAGTCGTCATTTACTCCCGACATCTGAGCCGCTGAAGACGCAGAGGATTAGCGTTACTTTTGCTTTGAAGTGAATGTGCCGATCCCCAATCTACCTAAATACGTCTATGTATGTGCGAATCATTTGTGATCCTGCTTCATCTACAGAATAAGTGAGTATAAAGTTTTTTTTATGAATCTTTGCAAATCGTCTTTCCTAATAATGTGCTAGTTAGCCAGTTTCGCGGCTAAAGTAAACAGTACTGCTCGTCACTCCACGGAACAGAGGGGCGGGGTCAGCAGAGTCACGAGCATTTAAAGGGACATGGACTAAAAACGGCTTGATGAAAACAGAGCTGATTTTGACAGGGTAAAGAAGGTGTTTTTTACACTACCATTGAGAAATTTTAACCAAAGTATGTTATAGAATTTTCATTAAGACCCTAAAGAATCATATCAATTTGTGGAAAATGGGCATCTGATGACCCCTTTAAAACCCAGCAGCCCAAAATCACCATCTCACTGCACTCACACAAACGTCAGCAGTCGCCACGTCCTCCTCCGGGCATTAAAAGTGATTAAAAATCCTCCTCCTTATTAGGTTTGTGCATTTACCGCTTCAGTCATGACGCTGAGAAGGGTGGATGTGAATCATTGTCATACTGAGAGCAGAGGAAAGGAGAGAGGATGAGAGGAGAGGAAAGAAGTTTTGCTATTCACAGCACAAGACCATTGTTGACGACTGACCTCTTCATATATTAAAAGTGTTTTAACAACCTACTTCATGCTGGAATATAAGAGATCAGGAGCATGAAATCAGACACCCTGACTGCTATGAATAATTCAAGCAGTGGCATCTCAAGGTTAGCATCGTTAGCACTGATTGGTTTGATTGGTTAGTGGACTCCAAACCCATCACAGTTTCCAGAATGTGACCTGCTTGGCTCCTAGCAACAGAACACTTACAATCAGCGCTACCATAGTTACTGTCACATAAATGCCATTTACTCAGCTTAATGTGGAGTGTTGAACACTTTGCACTACAATAAAACAAGAAAACAAACTGAAGCATTAGGAATTGGTGTGTGTGTGTGTGTGTGTGTCATAGACATGCACAAACACGCATACATATGATACATTTTTATTTAATTAAAAACTGCATGTATGCCTACTCCTTTCAACTCAATAAATAAATAAATTAAATTAAATAAAAAATTGTTGTGCATGGTTCATTTCATAGTCCACATCTGATATTGAAAAAAAAAAATATTAAAAAACTGCAACCACCAAAAATACAAAGTAATAAAAAATAATATAATATAAAATAAAATAACATTAAATAAAATAATTTAGTAATTGTCATGCGTACTAAACCTATTAAACCTTTAAAAATGTCAGTTTTATTTCTATAGTAAATATTAAATATAGAAAAGGGTATTTCTGACAAGTTAACTTATTTAAATTTTTCATGTGTTAGACATCTATTGAGGTAAAATTTATTAACTATTAATTACACTGATTTGTTTTTAAATGTAATAGCTGCAGAGAAACATTTTATTCTCTTAAAGCATTCCTTCTTCTTCAGACGGCTGACTATTTGGCACACATACACATACAAACACAATTTTGCAACTTACAACAAGAGTAGATGTAACATGGCAGTGCTTCTATACCGATGACGCATGATGTCCCCTGGGCTATGCAGTGCTATTATTATAACTCATATACTCTGATGTACAGCCAGTACTAACCTGCCCTAGAGACAGTTAAACACAGATGTATAGACGGGGTAAAAGGGTCTGTCCCTTTTAGGGACACAAGTGAATGAATTATTTCACTCCAACTCTTTAAATGTGGTTGGCCATTTTAGAATTGGGCTTCCTGCGTTGTATAACATGGCCGCAGGATGTTGCTTAATGTGTATGTGACGTTCAGATTCACATGCTCAAATGTGTTTTGATGGTTCAAACTGGAGCTATATGAGAGATAAATGGGAAAACCAAATAATTGGGATATTTTAGGCTGTTTTTAGAGGACATTTGTTTTATTAGTAGATTAATTGCTTTTAATAATTTTTGGAGGTCAGTTGTACTATGTGTGCTTTAGTTGGCAGATACATTTATTTTTTTTCAGGCTTTTTCTAGCTTTGCTTAAATGATATAGACGGAAAGTAGAACAGGGATTTACAGGAGGGATTATGTAATGACATGTCCTTCTGTTACTTGGCAGCTCTGTGTGTGTGAATGAGAGTGTGTGAAAGAGAGAAAGAGAAAGAGTCATAAATATGTTTTATGTTGTATCTGAACTCTGAGGCTGTGGTGCTGCATCTATGAAGTTCAGAAGCGATTTCTTGTGAGACTGGGCTATTGGCACTAAGAGAAAGTATTAAAATTATAAAGTGCTCAAATCACTTTTTTTTTAATTCTGCATTATTAAAGAACTAAATAGCATTCTGTAGGGCTGTCAATCGCAATTAATCGCATCCAAAATAAAAGTTTGTGTTTACATAATATATTTGTGTGTACTGTGTATATTTATTATGTATGTGTAAATACACACACATACATGTATATATTTTAAAAATATTTATATGTATGTATTTATATTTATATATAATTTATATTATATAAAGATAAATATTTTATATATAAATATATTTTTCTTAGATATATACATGGAATATATACATGCATGTGTGTATATTTATATATACATAATAATACAGCACACACACATATATTACTGTATGTAAGCACAAACTTGGACACGATTAATCGTTTTGCAGCCCTAGCATTCTGCAACTTTGGCTTTTTGAGACAATAAATCCATTTGTTTTAATGAAATTTGCTTCAAAATCAAGTCATTCACAGATAATCTTCCTCTTCATTTAGCTGATAACTGCTGAGAATGGATCATTAAGTCAGTGAGTTGCAGCGTTTTGTCTGAGTATGTGTTTTAATTTGTAACAACATGAGGGTGAAGTAAATGACAATTGTCATTTTTTGGGTGAACCAATCATTTAACAGCCTAAGAGCTAATTTATGGGATCATTAATAAGGCCAAATTAGCAGTTAATGCAGCAATGCCACACACACACACACACACACACACACAAATATGTATATACATATTACAGTATTTTTCACTAGTGTAGGATTTTGAGCTTATGATCACTTTAGACAATGTCCCTATTTAGATCATATTGCATCGTGTATAATATGAAATGCATAGATCAATGAATTACAGAGTGTAATCAAATGCATTCTGTTCATTGACCAACTGTCCCTGGAGAACCAAGATAAGTGTTTGCTTAGTGCAGAAAATCCTTTTCAGCCTATTGACTCTCTGAAGCTCATTCTTCAATCGCCCTTTTTTGAGGTCAGAACATATTGTGTTTGTTGAAGCAAACTTAATTCATCACATTTATCTTATTGCTTGTTTGTTGTATGTTTGTGTTAGTTATGTATACATGTGAAAATACCACTCTCTCTCTCTGTGTGTGTGTGTGTGTGTGTGTGTGTTCAGAAAAGCTTTCCTCATGACCGCTTGACTAAATTAGATTTTTCAGTCCAGTAATGGTTGCTCAAGCATGTACTGAAAATGTGTCCTTTTCATGGTTATTGTGGCTTTTTGCTTCATGGTTGATTAAGAATATTTAATAGAGTTTACTTAAAGGGCTATTTTTATGCGGTTTTGCCTTTTGGTCTTGCACATCCCACCATATGGCAGCTGAGATGTATTTCAGAGCAGAGACAGTATGTTCTGTCAGAGCTCATGCTGCCTGTCAGACTCCTGACTGTAGCGTCTGTGGTGGCGTGTGGGCTTGCTGTGAGTAAGACTGACGGAATAATGATGTTCTGAGCTACTAATAAGCATCAGGAAGTGATGCAGGTACATGATTTCAGTGACTGTTTTTTTGCTGCCAAATTAGATGAAAATTGTGCAATTATCCTTCATGTTATCACAAGATCCAAGTCCATTTAAATGGTTTCCTCCGTGATGCAGGGCATTTTTGTCAATGCATTTCTCTTATATGGCTGTGCGTTCATTTTATACAGATTTTAGTGGGATGGTTCTAGTTTTCTAAAGTGCAGAGTATTAGTTTGTGTTAATTACATAATGTGTGCTGCTTATACTTTTTGTGGTGTATGGTGACAAGAAACCTCTTTGTTGGTAAAATGGGCTTCTAAAAGAAAGTTCAGGAGGAGCGAGTCATTTAATTGTGTCAATCACAAGACAGTATTTAAATAGTTAAAGGGCCGCTCACCTCGCTCCTGTGACAGTACTTCCTGTATGTACCCACCATCCCCATATCCACCTTTATTTTATTCACTTCTACTGTATTATGAATTATTGATTAAATTGTCCAGAGAGATATTTAGAGCCTGATTTGAGTCTCATGCTTGAGTCCTCCAGGATGGACAGTAAACTAAACATGTTTACTTGTATCTCACTCAAGGATTGTATGAAATATGAACTCGTGAAGGACATTTATGATTGGGTAACACAGTAGGCTCTGAACACTGACCTCAGGGACACTGGGTGTAATTCTTTCTAGCACTTCTTTGCATTTCCTCTTGATCTCTCACATTCTCTTGAGCAGAAAACTTTTCACAGGCAATCCATATGCAGCAAATTGCTAAAATGTAGATTTTTTATTTTATTTTAGAATTTCTTAGTGTTATATTCTCGTTTTTCCTAAAGTCTTGAGCTGCATAAGCTTGTGTAAGACCTGATGATCATGTTTTCCAGCATGATTTGAGATGTTCCACAGAGCATCTTGTGCTTCAGTGGAAGCAAGCACATCTGACCTTTTGTGTTAAATTCACGTAATCAATGTGATGCATTTGCTTATTTTATTAGTGAGCTAGAAATAGTTCAGAACCTTTAATAAATCTTATTAATTTTGCATCATAACATTTTAGCATGTTATAAATTGTTTTAATCCTAAAACAAAAATGTTCAGGTTTAATTTAGGTTTGAATTACATATTACTGTATACAGCATACATGACCATTCACAAGATTGGGGTATTTTTTTATACTTATGCTGTATATATCATGCAAAGACACATTACATTGTTCAAAAGTGACAGTAAAAGCATTTATAATGTTGCAAACATTTTCTATTTCAAACAAATGCTGTTCTTCTGAACTTTCTATTAATCAAAGAATCCATAAAAAAATTTCAACATTGATAATAATATTAATAAGAACTGTTTCTTGAGCATCAAATCAGCATATTGGAATGATTTTTAAAGAATCATGTGATACTAAAGACTGCAGAAATTGCTGCTGAAAATTCAGCTTTGCCATCATAAGAATGTATTAAAACAGAAAAGTTTTTGACTTAAATGAAAAACATATAAAATATCTAACTGATCCCAAACTTTTGATTTGTATTGTATATGGATTAAGTAAAGACAGTCAATCGACATTTCTGTTTCATACTAGCTCATTTTATGCACCTAAATAGCATTTGCTTTGACTATGTAAGTTCAGATGACTCAAATCTTCCTGTAACATTCATTTTCATTTACATCAATTATCATATTCAAATGAACATAATTACTGTGTGGTATGATTCCTGCCTCTCTCTGTTGACTTTGATTTACCGCTGGGGAGAGCAGCAGGGTTTTAGAGCACATCCGCATGGACCCGTTTAGACAAACTACAGTGACTCAGCACTTATTGACTGTGTGGCGGCCATTTAGTGGCTGGCAACAGAGTATTAGATGTCCACTCAGGATCTCGAACATGTTTTATTAACCTTACTCATTCTCTGCCATTCTTTTCCTTGTCTTTCAGCCATCATCAACCCCAAAGCACCCAAAGAAACCAAAAGCTTCAATTTTGATTACTCCTACTGGTCACATACCTCGGTAAGTCAATGAAATGAAACAAAAATCAGCATTACTTGCAGTGAAATGCACAAAACATGATAGAAGTAATACTCTTAAATGGTCAAAGATCATACAGTGTATATTTGTCTATATCTATCCACAGCCAGAAGATCTCAACTATGCCTCCCAGCAGCAGGTGTTCAGAGACATTGGAGAGGAAATGTTACTTCATGCCTTTGAGGGCTACAACGTCTGTATTTTTGCATATGGCCAGACTGGGGCCGGTAAATCTTATACCATGATGGGCAAACCAGCAGAAAAGGACCAGCAGGGGATCATTCCACTGGTAAAACAGAAGCATAAATAAGCAAATATGAGGAATAAGCATTTCTAAATATCAATTTAAGTACTTATAAACCAATTTTCAGCTGCTAAATTGCCCTTTTTGTGTATCTAAAGCACATATTGCCTCTCCTGTCATATTGGCATTGCTGTATAAACAGGAAAATGATAATGTATTCAGAGGCAGTGTGAACAAGATCAATTCAAACAAAATTAAATGACAAGTCAAACACTAAGATGACTAGTACATATAAGAAAATGATTATTTGCTTACTAATCTCTCTTTATTGTGTCTCTCTATTCCCTCTACTCCCTTCAATCGTAAACATCAGCTGTGTGAAGACCTTTTTACCAAGATTAGTGACAACAATACTGATAACAACATGTCCTATTCTGTGGAGGTAAGTTTTTTGTTGTTGTTGTTTTAAATTTGACTGTAGCTTAATTCCAAACAGCTGCTTTTATATATAGGGTGTGTTTGATGCGCCCTGTTATCACAGTTAATGATAAAATACCTATAGTAAAAAAATATATAACATTAACAATATTTAGCAATATTGTTGTTCTTTTTTACTGTAAATTTTGTATGTGATTTTTAGTTTTAATCCTCGAGTAGATTATGTTTTTTGCTTTTAACAGTCTATTATTTTCATCATTTCAGGTTAGTTATATGGAGATTTACTGTGAAAGGGTACGAGATCTTCCTGAACCCAAAAAACAAAGGAAATCTGCGTGTGCGAGAGCACCCATTACTGGGCCCGTATGTAGAGGATCTGTCCAAACTCGCCGTCACATCATATAATGACATTCAAGACCTGATGGACTCAGGGAATAAGGCTAGGTATTCTATTCTATTCTATTCTATTGTAATGGAGTGTTCATGCCATGTCTGTATTGCTGTAATTATGATTTTTCAACAAGGAAAAGCTATTCATGTACATTTACTGTTCAAAAATTTGGGTCAGAAAGATTTTTTTAAAAGACATTAGTATTTTATTAATCCAAGACACTTTAACTAATTAAAAGTGACAGTGTAGACATTTCAAATTTTAGATTGTTTTTAAATAGTACAGTTCTTTTTAACTTTCTATTCATCAAAGAATCCTGTAAAAATGTATCACAATTTCCACAAAAAATATGAAGACTTTAAAACAGCCTTTAAAATTTTGGAATGGTAGTGTATTAATGGTATTGCATATTAAACACATAATTATAAATGGGGAATTTGTTTGGAATTGTATGAATGTTCCAATTTTTTTGATTTGACTGTCATGATGCAGTGAAATCCAAAATGGATTCTGCCACAAAAACAGCTTAAGATAGGCAGGGACCTGAACTCATATTTGAGTTCTGTTTGAGAAGCCGTTTTATTTTGGCCCAAGTGCATTATGTTTGTTCTTAAACATTTAGAGAGAACATATAGAGGTGAATTAATGTAGTCATTAAATTATTTGCTGTCTTCTAAAACAAAGCCATACATGGAGTTTTGGGGATTTTGAGCGTTGTCATAGAAACAAATCATTTCTGAGTCTGAGGACATGATCAACACAAACTAGAATCTCAAAGCTGCTATTTTGTAATTACAGAAATTCTGGCACAATGTGAAAGCAATCTATTCTATTCTATTCTATTCTATTCTATTCTATTCTATTCTATTCTGTTCTGGCTTCTAGCAATAACAAATAATAGCCTTTGCTGCACAGACCAGTGGTCCTGGTCACATTTGTTTTTTCAAGGTCTTCATGGCCACACTGAGAGGAAAACAAATATTTACTTATTGTTCAGGCTTATCATCATGGAAACAAATGAACCATTTAATTCCACGAGGCATTATGTTAGTGCATTCCTCCTGTTTCCTCAGCTTAGCATCAGTCAACAGTTCTCTAATCTAAAGTTGTTGAGATGCACCACTGCCTATACACTATACTTTCCTCCTATGCTATACAGTTCACCTGTTATGTAAGTTCATGTTTGGCAAAACATACAGGAGCTCATTAATGGAATAAATAATTTGGAGTTTTTTTAATTTTAGCTGCATTTGATGAATATGAAGACACCAAGATCAAAAATAAAATAAAAATATTATTGCATTTAAAATAAATCTTTTCAATGTTATATATTTTAAAAAGTAATTTATTCCTGTAATGACAAAATTGAATTTTCAATAGCTGCCAGTGTCACATGATTCTTCAGAAATCATTCTAATATGCTGATTTACTGCACATTTCTGAACATCAAGTAACAAAGTAATATTTCTTATTATGAATGGTTTCTACTTGATATTTTTGTGGAGTTGTGATTTTTAAAAAAAAATTATTAAATTTATTTAAAATAACAATGTAACAATGTAAAAGTCTTTACTATCACTTTTGATAAATTTAATACATTTTTACTGAAAGAAAATAGGCTATTAATTTCCTAAGAAAAAAAACATACTGCCTTCAAACGTTTGAACAGTACTGTACATTAAAGATTGGATCTAAATACAAAAGGGAAATTTTGTTGGTCATTAAATTTCAGTTCAAGATCAGATGAATCACAGAGGCAGAAGTTAGTGCAAATGCTATGATATTATGATTTAAAGAGACTTGAGAGAAAAATCTAAAAACACAGCACTTCCTCACATGGTCTAGAGTCTAAGCAGTCAATATTAATGAAGTTTCTGAATGGTGAAATTCTGTTATCCAGGACAGTAGCGGCCACTAACATGAATGAGACCAGCAGCCGTTCACACGCTGTCTTCAACATCATCTTCACCCAGAAGCGTCATGACTCGGAAACAGACAACACTTCAGAAAAGGTATGTGCTGCTGTTGCATATTACAGACACTGTCAGTCACAAAAAACAGCTCCGTTTAGAGCGTAAGGTTAGGCCACTTGTCTCTCACCCTTACACAGGGCTGTATTGGATGACGTTTGACATTGAGAGTTTTTTTTTCTCTGTATGAGTAATGTGAAAGGTGATAAGGGCCTGTCCATTTCTCAGTGTGTTGATTATTGACCTATCCTGAACTTCTCTGGCAGGTCAGCAAAATCAGTCTGGTGGATTTAGCCGGCAGTGAAAGAGCAGATTCCACTGGAGCCAAAGGCACACGGCTCAAGGTGACTAATATATATATATATATTGTATATATACTCACTTTCTATCCCTAATTGTCTATTGTCCTTTCATGCCCTCTATTTATCTCCTTTAGAATCTCTGTGGTCGTCCACATCATTGTTTCTTTTGTCTTTTCTATGTCTTCTAATTCTCTCTACATACTTCCTGTACTTCCTGCTATTAGTGCACAGAGCGCATACTGGCATTTTGACAGTACCCCACTTCATTCTATCATCAATAATTTTTTGAGTTTGGAATTGTAACTCAACTCTTTCTATCCCAGGAAGGAGCAAACATCAATAAATCACTTACTACCCTGGGAAAAGTCATTTCAGCTCTGGCTGAGGTGGTAAGTGTTTTGTTTTGCTCTGAGCCTTGAGGATGTTTGATGATTTATTGTTTTCTGCATAAAAAGTTCAATGTGTGTCAGTTTAATGATCTGCAATTGCTTATTTTCACAGGATTCTGGCTCAAACAAGGTATAACAACATGAAACAACATCTATCTATCTATCTATCTATCTATCTATCTATCTATCTGCTCTTTGTTTTCAGCTTATTTAATTTTTAATTGCTTAATTTTGATTATTAATTTTGATATTAATCTCTAGTTATCAAAGAATCCAAGAATCACATTTTTCACAAAAATAAATAAATACAAAATTATTGTATTTACAATTTTAATAATAATATTTTACTGTTTTTACTGTATTTTAGATAAAATAAATGTAGCCTTGTTGAGCACAAGCGAGTTATTGTAAAATCTTACTGACCCCAAATGTTTGAACAATAATATAATATAATATAATATAATATAATATCATTTTTTTTTTTTTTTTTTTTTCACACAGAACAAAAAGAAGAAGAAAGTAGAGAATTTTATTCCTTACAGGGATTCTGTACTGACCTGGCTACTGAGAGAGAACCTTGGTATGTATCACGGTGTTCTGTCACATGAAACAAGATTTTAATGTATTCTCACTCTTGAAGCACTTGACCTTTGACCTTTGCAGGTGGCAACTCTCGCACCGCAATGGTGGCGGCTCTCAGTCCTGCTGACATCAACTATGATGAAACCCTCAGCACTCTCAGGTATTCTGCCTCCGTAAAACACCAGTTGTAACATTTTTTCTCTCTGGCTGAGGTTGGTAATGAGCTAGTTAATGAGCTGACGGGTACAGCAGTTTATTACATAATGAGAATGTTCCTGTTCCCTCTCCACACACCTGCCTCCCACTTGAAACGCCCTTCAAAGATGCTGGTGTGCAGTAATACTGCTGAGCAGAGTAACTGGGCACCTATCTGTGTGTGTGTCTGTCTAAAATCTTCTTTTTTCATTATACTATGTGTATATATCTACTGCAACAGCCATAAGAAAAGCAGCATTATACAAGCATCATTTTTACATATATTACCATTTGTTCTTTTCTTCTTTACCATATTAAGTCCACTTTGTGTGTGATTCAGGTATGCAGACAGGGCTAAGCAGATCCGTTGTAATGCTGTGATCAATGAAGATCCTAATAACCGTCTGGTGCGTGAGCTGAAAGATGAGGTGTCCCGTCTGAAGGACCTCCTCTATGCCCAGGGCCTGGGTGACATCATCGAGAGTAAGAGCGTTTGCTTTTATCTGCTCTGCCTTTATTTCATCATAAGTATTTCATCAGACACTTTGTGACCACTTTTGTTTTTATGGTACTGAGACATGCATAAGTGCATATGTTTTATTGTTCTGTTCCAAATCCTAGTAAGCTGCCTAGAGAGAAGTAGGCAACGAAACTAGGCTGCCTTCTAAGCTCATTTTGGCCATATTTTAAGGAAATATGTAGGTATGCCTATGGTGGATGAAAAATAGAAATGTTGATTAAATGTATGTTAGTTATAGTTAATTCAGTACTAAACATATCAATGGAAGGAATTCAGTGTTACAATTGTTGGATGTTATGTATTGTTAGAGTATCAAACTATTAGCTTAGCAACATGCTAACATCAAACTTTAACATCAGTTTGAGTCAGTTTGTGCACCGTATGAAATTTCTGTCAACATAAAGTATTCAAAATTGGTCACTTTTGATATTCCATTACAGTCAATGCTGCCTTATTAGGCAGCTGCCTATGTACAGTAGGTAGTAGGCAGCAAACAGCTTGCAAGGTTTTGGAACAGAGCTCTTATGTCTCTATTAGAGATGGAAGAGAATTGCATATGTAATCATTGATGGTTAAAATTAAGTATAAATTGTTAATTACCACACACACATGCTCATTAAAATGTACGCTCTTTAAACAACTCACATTGATTCACTGGGTCCTCAACTCTTCCCTGTGCACTCCTAACTCTATTTCTTCTAATCACTCGTTTCTTTTCTCATCCTATCGTCTCTCGATGGTGATCCCAGCGGGGAAATGCCTTAGAACAGACGATCTGGAGTCCAGCCCTCTGGGTTTGGTACAATTCAGTGTCAAGTGACTTTCAAAAGTCTAAATTAGACTCAGAATTTCCTCTTAGCTCTTAGACTTTTTGTGTCAAACAGTTTGTCTCACTTTCCTCTCTGTCTTTCTCTTGTCTTCTGTTCAATTTTATAGCTTTTTTATAGCTTCTCTTACTCTTGTTTCTTCTTTGTCATTCTCTCTCAGCGTTTCGGGGGCCTGTTGAAGATTTTGCTGGTTTGAAATGTGTGTTTCTTGTGCTATATCTCACTCTCTCTTCTATGCTTTTGCAGTTTTTATGGATAAAGCAGATCTCTGCAGCCTCAGGGTCCATTCAAGGGTTTGAGAGAAAATTCATACTCTCTCAATCATACAAAAATCATATCAGAGCCATGTTCATGTCATATCCCATGAAAGCCATAAATGTTTGTCTGTTAAATATATTAACCAGCTTTTATAATTGTCACTTTATAACAATTATATCATTATATATCCACTATTATAGAAATAATATACTAAATTATATAACAACATTACTATATTTGGTATTTATTTAGTATCTTATATTTGTATTATTATAAATAATGTAGATATAAGGAAAGTTGGACATACATAATACAGTCTTCTAATAATCTAAATGATTATTACCAAAATGCCATTTTTTGGAGGTGGTATTTTGGTGCTATATTGTGGTTATTTGGTTGTTGCTTTTCTAACCCTGGTTGCTAGTGTGGTTTCTGAGCTGAAAGCTGCTTTATCTAGTCTGGTGCTGCAGGGCTGTTTGTTTCCTCTCTCTATTCACCCTCTCTTTTTGTTATGTTTCTCTTTTGGCTTGCAATGCAGAGCAGGGTAAATGTTATGTCACACTTGCTGTATGAACTAATTGATTTCTTCATCCACTTATCTGTCATATTAGTTATTATTAATTATTATTAATTAGTTAGATAACTAAGTATCAAACAAAGTGGCATCTGCATGTGCAATGTGCTACTTTTCTTTACAATACATGGTGCTAAATTTTGTAATATAATGCAAGAAAATGAATTCTTTATAGGTTTGACTTGTGTCTGAATACTTCTGGGACACAGTATGCAAAAATCACCCTGTTCAGATTAATATGCACTACAGTTGTTCAAGACATGCGAGAAAAACTTATATCTGCTTGTATTTCGCAGTGGGAGGGGCTTATAGCAGATGTGTGTTTGAGTGACAGCTCGTATTCTCTGAAGCTTTATGCAGTGGCTGCCTGTTGCTAGCTGCAGCTTTATTAACAGCTAAACATCAAAACTAATGCTTCTTAATATCCTATGTAACACAACTCACGTTTAAAGCTTCAATTCCACTAAACATGTCATTGAAAAACCTGCAATTGTTACATCAAGGAACCATTTCTGCCTAATCTAATCCATAAAAATGACTTCTGTTGGAGTACATAATTTGTCATAACTTGATTTAGTCCGGTTAAATAATTTCAATTTACAGTTAATTTAGATGTTACCATATTAAGTGCTTTTTTCGGTTAGTTGATAAAAATAAAACTTTGTGAAATGGACTTGATATAACATTTCTTTCCTCAGGGTTTTGGTAGTAGGTGATGCTGAAATACAATCATGCCCAGTTTTTACAAACCAAATTATTTTCAGATTGGTTGCAACTATTTACATGTGTAAGAGAAGGTAGATGCTATTTACAGCAAATAAAAAAATAATACTTTAACAACATTTCTAATTTTCATTTACATTTAAGTTTTGCATCTAACATTTTATTTTGCTTCAGCCATATTTTACAGTAATTAATGAAAATTATTTTTAATATTTTAGTTTATTTTGTTAGTAATTTTAATATTTTTAATATTTAGTTATTTCTTTTTAGTCTTAGTGTACAATGACAACATTGAGTACAAATAGTGATATAGATTCTATTCAAAGAATGAACAGAAATTATATTCTATTTATATGGGCATGGACTATGGATAAATTGTCTGGGTAATATTGTGTGAAGTTAATATAAATAGCCTTTGCTAAAACAAGATTGGTTATTTGCACTGTAAGATATGTCACTGGCCAGTGGTGAAAAACATATTTAGTTCATCTTTGATCACATTTGCTGAGTGCGTGATGCAGTCATTATTCAAAAACAGATTGATAATGTAGAGAGGCGAAAAAAGCTTAGTTAATCTTAAGCCTTGCATGCACTGGCACAGAGGACTGCTTTAAGCAGAAAATATTAGCAGAAGTGCCTTTCTTCAATCTACATTATGTAATCCTCTCATACCAGCTGCTATATGCATAGAATCCTTAGTCTCCATCTTTTGTGTTTAGTCATCCGTCACCAGGGGCCACGTCTTCTCACGTTTTACCCAAGATACTTGCCTTGTTGCTCTCTTAGGAGTGTAGTAGCACCGAGTAAGCGCTCTGTTGCCATAGCAGCACTGTCAGAGATGAGAGATGTTATTGTGCGAAGGTTATAGAGAAATTACAAAGCCAAACTCTCTGTAGAATATACGTTTATTTAGCTAATATATCCCGTGTTACATTTCATATGGTATTAGCATAACTGTTCAGCTAGAGATATGTGATATTTAGTGGTTGGATAGGTGGATATTATATGAAATGCTGGCAGTGAGAAACGTGGGAGGATATTTCCTGTGTGAGAGTCGTGAATGTTGTTTTGTAACTCAGATGTAGGCTGTAAGTTCTTTCATTGTAAATGGATTTCACGAGAGCATAATGGAGCTGGTAATGGAGTTTTTACTGTGGTCAGCGATGACGATCGCTCTGGTTAGAGATGACAGGAATGAGAGTCACTGGCTTTTAGCAGAAATATGAGCTCATTGCTAATGCACTACAGTCAACATTTGCTTATATAAAGTGTATGTTAATTAATATGAGAGATGGGCTAATGTTAGATAGCGTTAAAGAAAAAAAAAACAGCATGGCAATAGCATTCTCCTTAGACAGCATTTATTTAGACAAAAGTCTGTTTAGTGTATATTTTCATTAAGACATTTTCTTAGGTATGTTTTACTAATATTGTAGGTGTATTTTAGATATATTTTAGTATAACCTCAAGCCCCAATGCTCCATTGATGATATCATGCACATTTAAAGGGATAGTTTAGCCTAAACATAAAAAATCTGTCATCATTTAGTCATCTTCATGTCATTCTCTCATTTGGCTTTCTTTCTTATGTGCAACACAAAAGAAGATATTCTAAAGAATGTTTTAGCTTTTTTTTGTCCAAATAATGAAAGTCATTTGGGGTTTAAGGTAGTGAAGATAAAGATAAATAAAAAATATGCTAAAATGTATTTGAAATACATTTATTTAATGCTAAATATACTACAAATACATTTACATATTTATGTACTTAATACAAATACCCTGCAATTTTACTTTTGGTATACTACACTGGCATACTTAAAGTCTGCTAAATCTGAGCAACTTATTTTGTACTTAATGCACTTTAATTGTGCAGTAGTTGTGCTGAAGTCCAACTAAAGATATACATGTAGACTCATATACTGGATTCATTTCTGTGTATGTCATCTTTGGCTCAAGAACATTATGGACACCATAATATGAAAAGCTGAAACATTTTTCTAAATATCTTGTATACATCTTAGTCAGGTTAGATGCCATACTGGATTTAATACAGTTGAAAATGAGGCTGTGAGGGATTGACTTACAGTTTTTACAATGACACGCACTGTTTAAAGGTCCTACGTTATGCAGAAGGAGTTTTATCAACTGGAAGTTTTTTTGGAAAGGCGTTTTTGTGAACAACCTGTTGTAACTGTTTTTAAAAAACAGTGTAATCCATAAAGTAAACACACTGTACTTCTGTCCCTCACAGCCTCGTTTTCATTCCTGACAAAAATGAAGAAAGATGCTGACTAAGGTCTATTGCAGTGGTTCTCAAACCTGTCCTGGGGACCCCCAACCACAGCATATTTTGTATGTCTCCCTCATTTAACACACCTGATTCAATTCATCAGCTCATTACTAGAGTCTGCAAGACTTGAAAGGGTTGTGGCCTATGAGAGAGACATACAAAATGTGTGGTGTCTGGGGGTCCCCAGGACAGGTTTGAGAACCACTGGTCTATTGTATTGCAGGGAAGAAAGAAAGTTATAGTTTAAAAGGGTCATGACATAGATTTTTTTTAATTATTTTAATATGTTCCTTGAGGTTTACTTATAATGGTAATACATTTTTTTTGTCCCCCCCCCCAAAAAAAAACAACAACAACAACAACAACAACAACAAATAAATATGTGGAAAAATTATTATTTTCAACCCTTATCCAAAACGAGTTTTTTTTTGTCTTGAGAAAAATTTGATTTCTCAAGTCATTAAAGGGGACTAACAGCATTTTGCTCAACGTACACTAACAAATATAAGACACTGGTGTCAAATAACAGCCCAGATCAATGCATGCATGCCTGTTAAATTTTTCAGACGTGGCTCTCAGGTTGCTGTCATTGGATGGCCGGTGTGTAACACTGTAGCTGATGGCTGGCGTGTCTCTGTGCTTCCGGGTGCCTGCGCTAGAGCTCTTATTTTATTTCTGCTTGTCCCCTTTACTGGGCTGTGACTGTCTGTTCTTTCTTTGTTTCTTGGGCGTTTCTCCTCACATGTGAAATTTCTGGGTCTCTGAATTCAAATTCATTTCAAGCTACATTTCTTTCTCTGTCTTCTTTTCTCTACCTTTCCTTCCTTCTGCTCGTCCTTTTCTGTCTGCTTCTCTCTGAACTCTGTGTCTGTCACCCCCTGCCCTTCTTCCCACCCCCACACCTCTCTCCCCCTTCCCCGACAGACATATCCGATTACAAGAACAATAACAATAGTGGCCAAGCTGTCAATCAAAGAGGTGATCTCTCCACAGTGACCAATGCTATGACGGGGATGAGCCCCTCTCCATCTCTCTCCGCCCTGTCCAGCCGGGCTGGTTCCATCAGCAGCCTCCATGATCGCATCATGTTCAGCCCAGGGAGCGAGGAAGCCATTGAGAGACTCAAGGTGACTGGCATAGAGCATGAAACCCTGACAGCACTGACTGAAATCCTTCAAATATAAATCTGACAAACATTTGCTTTACAACTTCCAATTAAAGGGCTCATATCATATAAATTATAAAAGAAAATATTTCCCCCTTAGTGTTACTGTACTTACGTGCAGTATTGTTGTTATTAACTAAATCACATAACACCATTACAAAAACTACAATTAAAATGAAAATATAAAAATAAAAGCTAATTTAAAATATTAATAAATACCACAATCATATACAGTGCTGGCCAATATTATTAGAACACTTGGCATATTTAAGAGGTTTCAGTTGTTTTTGTTGAATTGGCCATTACAGTAAAACAAACTATTGCCAGATCTACCTGCGATGGAAGGAATCTGCTGGAACATTGAAAATGATGGACTGGCCCCCTCAAAGTCCGGACCTCAACCCCTTTAAGCAAATTTGGGGCAAGTTAGAAAATAAACTGGACAGATCTATTGTACATTCAATGGAAAGCCTTTGGCTTGAGTTGCAGAAGGCAGAAAGATAACATTAGTGTTGAAGTTCTCAGGAAATATATTGACACTATGCCAGAGAGATGTACTGCTGTAGTTCCTGCAAAAAGTGAACCTACCAAATATTAAAGTTAGATGTTGATAAAAACAGTATGACTCACTTCATGTGATATTTGTTGTGCTCAGAGCAACCATCTGCATGTTTCATTAACATTATGAAATGAAGGCAAAAAAGTCAATATTTTCCGATCTGTCAGGTTTTCTATTAATTTTAGCCACCACTGTATACTGTACTGTAAATAATACTAAAATAACATTGCCTATATAACTGTAACAATTTACCAGTGTGCACCAACAGATGCAGACCAACACCTAATAATACCACCAGAATACAGTTACTTCTCAGACATTCCATGACCCAACAAACCCCGATTGAACATGTCCAGTTCGCGAAAACAAGCGCCGACCAACAGCAACAGATGCCGATAGTGGTAACACACAGCAACAGAGGATTCTACAAAATCAGACAAACGTATATGTTGCTGTTGGTCAGACTCTGATGGTGCAGTGTGAATCAGCCTTAAAACTTTTATGTAAATGGAATCTGTTGATCACATGCCATTTATGACTCTGGTGATTGGTTAAAAATAGACTGGTTTCAGAAATGAGCATCTGTTAGTAAAGATGGTGTATTTTAACCATGAACCAACCAAACACCTACCCTTGAAATGAGTGAGAATGCGGTCATGTGTTCAAGTTGTCATTCCTATGATATTACAAAGTTGGTTCCAGAATGATGAAGGTGTTTTTGAAGGTGCAAAACTAAGAAGGTGTTTTTGCGGCAGAGAGTTTCAAGGTCTGAAAGTTACAGTGTATTAACTTTATAATTCAAAATATTTTACCATATTAACTTACCCCAAAAACTAAATTGACTTTTGCTGTCTAAAGATATGTCTCACAAAAACTACCATAGACTTGATGGCATATTTTAACTTGATATTGTTTGTAATGCCAATTTAGGAAACAGAGAAAATTATTGCCGAGCTCAATGAAACCTGGGAAGAGAAGCTTCGCCGTACAGAGTCCATCAGAATGGACAGGTGTGTTGTATGAAGCCTTATGTGATTGTTAAGCAGTTTTATGTTATGTATAAGTTAACATATTAAAATCATCTACAAATTGATTTTCACAGAGAAGCACTGCTGGCCGAGATGGGTGTGGCCATGCGTGAGGATGGAGGAACTGTTGGAGTCTTTTCACCAAAGAAGGTAAAGATGTTATAAAGGCTGTAAGGAGAAACCGTGTGCAGGTGGACCACAAATTAAGGTTAATATGTTTGCTCAAATAACCAAATAAGCCTGTAAATATCTTTACGTTCTTCTTCTGGAAGCCCTCGCAGAGAAAACCTCAGCCCGTTTTTATAGACACAGTTGGGCTGTTCTCTCCCAATGAGGTTGGTTGCCATGGATACTGTGTGGTTACATCCTGATCGCTCCTCTCAGACTGTTCTAACGTACCTCTGTGTGTTTTCCCCATCAGAGCTCTTTTAAATGTGTCTGTGATCTTTATTTAGGGATCTGTTTCTCATTACTCTCTGATATGAATGTGCTGCAATTCCTTCTAGTCTTTATAGTAAACTTTAAAGCACTTTGAAGACTTCAGATCTCAAGCATCATGGCCACATGATGCTTTTAAAGGCTTTCCTGTCTGGAATCTTACTCAATTTGGTGATATCTAAATCTAATCGCATGCATTTTCATGGATTTCGATATTGAAACTTGATGTAAAGACAGCTGTCTCAGTAAAATTGTTTGATTTTACCTCATTTTCCTCTTTTAAAAGGTTGTCTACGTACATTTTGAAAGTGCTCGCAAGGCAGCGCTACTCTGATATTTTGCAAACATTTTGGCTAGAGTTTGTTTTAAACCATTGATTCTAAGTATTAAACATCTGCAAATAATTGAGCGTGAACCATTTAATTCAGACTTTTTTATTTTTAGATAATTTCAGCCTCTTTTCTGCCCCTATGATTCATACTTTAGGAAGTTAAAAAAAGTTAAAAAAAACTCCCACTTCAGCATATACAGTATGTATGTATATATATATATATATATATATATATATATATATATATATATATATATATATATATATATATTTATTATAGCAATTGGTCTTCTTTCTTACATCTGTTTGCATAAAGATTGTCTCTCAGCAATTAACATATAATCCAAAGATCCAATCAATTCCCAATGGACAAAAGCAAAAATTCTTGCCATACATTTTTTCTCGTTCAAGAAGCCATTTACACAGATATACATCACAATAGGGAGAAAAGACAAATGGAGTTACCATTTTATGCAGACTATATCCATTTATAGTCAGATTTAGACAGATCTGTGCAATGAAGGTATTGATTCTAGTACAAAACTGACAGAAAACAAGATGCCTTCTCATTGTAATGGCAACAGCAGTCCATCATTACTGTGTCATTTAGCATTAAACGCAAAACCAAAGCATAAAAGCCTTACTTGCGTAAACTTACCTGAAACGTTAAGACTATTCAGTTGCTGCCTTGCAAGCATTGGTATTTAATTCAGTAAATACAAAACCTATAATGTTGGTTTTGAATTAATTTGGGCCCTGATTATAGACACCCCACCTGGTGAATCTGAATGAAGATCCTTTGATGTCTGAATGTCTCCTGTATTACATCAAAGATGGAATTACCAGGTTAGTGCCAATCCAAGCTTCTTATTTTCTCTGTTGTGCATATAAATCCCACATTCTTCTGTTCAGAAGATTTAGAACTAAGATGTCTGATATGTGGCTGTGCTCAGGGTGGGGAGAGAGGATGCCAGCAGAAGACAGGACATTGTTTTGAGTGGTCACTTCATCAAAGAAGAACACTGCACTTTCACCAGCACCACTGGACCTACTGGAGAAGGTTTTTTAATTATGCACTTTGCAATCCTACATACTCATACACATATATGCCACAGTCCTTATGGCTGTTCTTCCTGTTTTTTACAGCCGTCATTCTTGAGCCGTGTGAGGGAGCAGAAACTTATGTCAATGGAAAGAGAGTAACAGAACCCACTGTTCTCAGATCAGGTCTGTTTACACTTTTCCCTCACCTGCTACAATACTTTTTCAAAGCATTATGAGTTGGTTACAATTATGTAGGTATTTTATTTATTTATTTTATTTATTATGAATTAATTTTTATAAAAAAAAATGTATTTCATTTAAATGAATTTGTATATTTATGATTTAATTTTTAAATTAATTTATTTATGATTTCATTTAATTCATTTATTTATTTCACTTTTTAAAATCATTCCTGATTTCATTTTTTATTTATTTGTTTGTGATTTAATTTTTTTTATATTTTCATGTTTATAAACTAACATTTAAAAAAAATATTTTTGAAATTGATATGCCATTTTGCCTAAACGCTATTATGCATATCTGTGTAGTCTGTGTAATTTGTTTTTTTTTGTATTGACTCGAACATTTGTAGGGAACCGTATCATTTTGGGCAAGAGCCATGTGTTCCGCTTCAACCATCCAGAGCAGGCTCGTCAGGAACGTGAACGAACCCCCTGCGTTGAGACGCCAATGGAGCCTGTAGACTGGGCCTTTGCTCAGAGAGAACTTCTGGATAAACAGGGCATTGATATGAAACAGGAAATGGATCAGAGGTAAAGGAAACATGACGGAAATTCAAGAATAAGTTTAAAGGGGTTATATGACGTTGTTAAAAAGAACAGTATTTGGTGTATTTGGTGTAATGCAATGTGTTTATGCGGTTTAAGGTTTAAAAAACACATTAATTTCCACATACCAAACATTATTGTTGCTCCTCTCTGCCCCGCCTTTCTGAAACACATAGATTTTTTGCAAAGCTCATCGTTCTGAAAAGCAAGGTGTGCTCTGATTGGCCAGCTATCCAATGCATTGTGATTGGCCGAATACCTCAAGCATGTGACGGAAATGTTACTCCCCTTACCATATTTGGAAACACACAGCATCTCCACGACATGGCAGTGGTGGTAACAATACTACAGCGAGAATAAAAGTTATGCCTTCTTTCATTGCGTATACATTTGGGCTGTGTTATGCAAATCTTCCAACACAGTGACGTAGATTTGTGGGGGCGTGTTTGAATGAGGCGTTTTAGGAAGGCATGGACAAGTCTTAACTTTTATAAAGAATATGTCTTTAGGTTTGAGACTTTAATCTTTGAGACTTTACGGATCTTATATATGCACAAACAGCTTGTAACACTCCAAAGACAAAGTAAAAATGAAATTGCGTCATATGACCCCTTTAAGATGTGACATTTGTGTTGTCAGAGTCATCAGCTCTTTGTTTGTATAGACTGCAGGAACTTGAGGAACAGTATCGCAAAGAGAGAGAAGAAGCCAACAATCTACTGGAGCAACAGAGATTAGTAAGTGACGTAAACAACATAAAGAGCTTAAAATAAAACTTTCCCCCCCCCCCTATACTCATAACTTTACAATTAAGTATGATATGACACTTTTTTAGTGTTGATATTTCACTATACTGTGTGTCTTTTACAGGACTATGAGAGCAGGTTAGAAGCCCTGCAGAAGCAGGTAGATCGTTGTTACCCTGATGCAGCAGAGGAAGATGAAGAACCGGAGGCGGAAGGTGACTAGATTGTGAATGGCAAAAATTTAACTAATCACAATGACTCAGTTTAAATAACTCAGCCTCTTGTATTTCAATCTCTTATACCCATAGTGCAATGGACTGAGAGGGAGACAGAACTGGCGATGTGGGCTTTCCGTAAATGGAGATGTTATCAGTTCACATCTCTCAGAGATTTGCTTTGGGGCAATGCCATCTTCCTCAAGGAGGCCAATGCCATTAGCGTAGAGCTAAAGAAGAAGGTGAAGAAAGACCAGAAATAACTGTATCACTCTGCTAAACCTTTAAAATATGACAGCGTCTTTATTGATTTTGCCTAATGTCACTTACAGGTTCAGTTCCAGTTCGTGTTATTGACGGACACGCTTTACTCTCCACTTCCTCCTGACCTGTTACCCCCCGAGACAGCTAAAGACCGCGAGAAAAGCCCATTCCCTCGCACCATTGTGGCTGTAGAAGTCCAAGATCAGAAAAATGGAGCCACACATTACTGGACTCTGGAGAAGCTCAGGTAATTTTTTTAGAGAATAAACTTCTGTAAAGCAGATTAGGCTATTTAGACTTTCACTAAATTATTTGTGAACTGTCAGTATCCAACAGTGGGCAGGTGTTACAGGAGATTCTTTTGTGAACCAACTAATGATATTTCCACAACATTTCGAAATTACTGGTTTATTTGATGTTTTAAACAGTTTAAGCATTTTTTAACTAAAATGACTGACATCTTTGTTTTTGCTAAAGCAAACCCTGCTATAAAAAACAATAGAAGCTCAATAGAAACATCACAGAAATTCTAATGGTTTCCATTAAAATACCATTATAAACCATTAGCTTTTTCCAGTAAAACCATTACAAAATTCCATTTTGTAGTGTGTTTTGGGCATTTTTCCAATAGGATTTAACATCCCACCAATAGAATCCATCACATACCAGTAGACACAATTACAGTTTCCATTAAAACCAATACAATTCCCATTATAACCATTAAATCCATTACATTTTCTATTGTGTTTAGCATTCTTTGTATCCTGGCCCAATGGCCCATTTAGATTTTTCTTTATTTTCATCACATACGTATGTCTCATAGTTCATCTCAGTCTGCTCTTTACAGACACTTTTGATTCTTTGGTACCCACCACATTTACAATTGTATTCTTTGTTGTGGTGGAAATTACACAAAAACTGAGGGACAGTCATATTTTGTGTTGTTATACATGTTTATAAAGTATTTGCACACAGTAATTACTGAAATTGTTTGGTATTTCATGTTTTGTTTTATTTTGATAGTTTTACAAATATAATAATCATTATTTGAATAATGTAATAATCGTTATTTGAGTCATTTTTGAGACACAAAATGCTCATAGTTGAAGAAAAACCCAGCTACACTTTGAGTCACCTTGGGTTTCACAGTATAGCCAGTATTTACATTACAAGTGATGTGTAATGCTGCCCCCTGCAGGCAGAGGCTGGATCTGATGAGAGAGATGTATGATCGTGCTGCTGAGGTGCCTGGCAATGCTCTTGAAGACTGTGACAGTGTGCTGACTGGAGGCGATCCGTTCTATGACCGGTTTCCCTGGTTCCGTCTGGTTGGAAGGTGAGTTGTAAGGTTACATCAGAGCATGGCTAGACAGAACCACTGGTGTTTAGTACAGAATGCCCTGCACTCTTTGACTACTGTCAGATAAAGACCACACGATCAACAACATTCCTGTCAGATTTCTCCTCAAACTATGTTTCATTTGAATGGCCCATTGAAAGTGAATTAATTTCTGTTATGCAGAACGAAATGAGCAATTCTCATTGTGTTTTTGTAATTGAAATAGTAGAGCATCTTGCAGGCCTGAAAAACTGCTGGAACGAGAAAATGCAATAATATATAATGTAATACACATGTAATGAAAATGTAATAAGCTATGGTTAAAGCTGATCTCTACAGGATATATGTAATTTTGCTAATTCCTCTGAGGAATAAGTCCAGAGTTCTTGCCCACACGCTTTTTAAGAGTGCAAGATTTTTGATGCTGCTTTATTCAGAAGAGCATGAAATCGATTTTCCATGCACTTTCAAATTAGGTCACACGCTTCCCATTACCCTGTCTACTTCAGAGCTGTATGACTTGCTGTTAATCTCGCCTTTACTATATCTTTAAAGAGTAGTTCACACAAAAATGAAAATTCTGTCCTCGTTTTATCAGCCTTATGTTGTTCCAAAACCAAGGAGAGCTAGGGTGTGTGTGAGTGAACCTATTCAATGAAAACTTTTTTGGTCGAGATTTTGATCTGTTCCTCACACAAAGCTATTTTATGATGTCAGAAGACTTATCGTGACTGAACTGCCTTTAATTTTATGGTGTTTTTGTGGAGCTTGACAGTCCCCATCCTTATTCACTTTCATTATATTGAACATATTGGCTGATATATTTAATATTTTCTAAGTATCCGAAAAGAAAACAGATTTGGAACGACATGATGATGATATTATTTGAGAAAGTTATTAAAGTTTTTACATTTTGGTTGAACTATGCCTATAAAATGTACACTATCATTTAAAAGTTTGGGTTTGGTACGTTTGTTGCAATGTTTCACCAAGCCAGAATTTATTTGATCAAAAATGGATTAAAAACAGTAATATTGTGAAATATTCTCTTAATTTAATTTTTACATTACTCCAATCTTTAATGTCACAGGATCTTTCAGAAATCAATATGCTGATTTGGTGCTTAGGAAACATTTCAAATTATTATCAATTTCAAAAGCAGTTGTGCCGTATTTGTTAGGATTGTTCGATAAATACAAAGTTCAAAAGAACAGAATTTATTTGAAAATATAAATATTTAATGATATTATAAATGCCTTTACTTCTCTTTTCATTAATTTGTTGAATAAAAAGTATTAATTTCTTTAAAAAAGCCAAACTTTTGAAAGGCAGTGTAATATTGGACAAACTTAATGGAATCCTGTTACAGGCTGCTGTTCACATTACTGATGAGTGTTTTTTTGGGTTGTGTATGTGTTGTATGGCCATGACCCAGCTATTGGCCTATTGAAAGAGTTTACTTACCCGCTTGCGAACAGAAACAATTAAAAAGACAGATGGCCCCTCATACTAACTGGGCTTCCATGTCTTTGGCTACACCAGAAACCCCCTTTTCTCCACATGCCTTAGTGAGCAAGCGAGCGACCCTAACTCCTCCCCCACCCCCTCTGAGCCCACATCAACCTCTGAAATCACTGAGCTGGTCCACTCGTGGCCTGACAAGTGGGTGGGGACAGAGTTGGATGACTTGGATGATGATTTCTTATCGGATGACCCATGCTCGGATTTTGAGGAAGAGGAGGAGGAGGGGGAGGATGAGGATGATGATGATGAGGGCGAGCTCTGCAGAAGCTCCGGCAAAGCTGAGGACCCGTTTTACGATCGTTCACCATTGTTCAGTGTAGTGGGAAGGTTGGTGAGGTTTCAGGAGCATGCTGGGAAAGGAAACTAGCTCTTTCACACTGAGACTGGGTTGTTGTAAACTGGGTATTGCACAGCACTCACACAAACTGTAATGTGTATACAGTGTAATGTGTATATGCAATATGTACACTTAAACATGAAACATTTTGCTTACATAATGATAATGTTTACATTCATACACAAACACATAACTGAAAAAGGTGACATATTCAAATAGTTTGATAGAATTTAGTTTAGAATGAATTCAATTTAAAATTGCGGTGAGTCTGTACATCTCTTCTGAGTGAGCTTTGAAATAAAGAAGTATAAAAGTAAATACAAATGTTATTGACCTACTATAGAGCATGAAATAAAAGGACAAGAGACAATGGTCAATTTGAGATTTTTTATTTACAGTATTTATTTATTTATTGCAAATTATATAGAGATCTCTGTTGATTTTGGTGTTTGGGTTTATGATGTGACAAATGTCACATTGGTACAAATGTACAAAAAATGAAGCACTCAGAAAATAAAATCTAAAAATAATGTTATATTTTAAATACACATCAAGTAAAATCCATTGTAGCTTGGCATAATATTTATTATTTATTATTATATTATTATTTATTAAAAACAATGAATCTGTTTTTTTAAATTATTACAAATATTTGAAAAACATTTTTCATCAAATTAATGTCATGTGGTGTGATCAAGATGCAGAAATAAAACAGAAAATAAGATATAGAGGGGACTCCAGCAGACCCTCATGGCTTTGTGTCAAGGTCAAAAAGTCTATTAAAATGTTAAATGATTTGACATATTTATGACAATGTAAAGTTATTTTAGGTTGGGATGGGTTGGTTCAGGTTATGTAATGCGACACACACACTAAAAATATATATTTATGAATTAATAATTCATGATGTTTCTCTAAAAAATACTTTAAGATAATTATTAATTATTATTAAGATGTGTACACTTTTTATTTGATGGTTACACCATATGTCATCTTGTGGAAACAATATGAATACATTTCTAAGAATTGAGAGCACATATGCTTTAAACAATTTTTTTCAAAGATTTTTATTTTATTTATCTTTGCGCCTACTATTTGTCAATGACCCTTGTGGTAAATCCATTTGTGATGTTGTTGAGATCTCTTGAGGAGACATAAGGGTCTTTGGTCTGAAGAAAAATCTGAGTAGAAAGTCTCCGCTTGATTTCCATCTCATTGCTGTTGGAGAAACCTCTATGATATTAAACATATGTGATTTGATCCTATGGGAAGAATTCCTGGATTTTAGTCAGCATGTCTGGACTTTACCCTGTCTTCTCCCATTATCATACATTTGACTTTCATCTGATTGCTGCAGACACACACCTTGAGCTTCTGGGTTTCATTTCGGCCAAATGATTGTGATAATTGAAATCAGAATTGGCTGGATGTCAGCGGCACCACCCAGCGCAGCTATGGCTCTCACATCACGCCAAGGTCTGTGTCCCAGCTTTACATGCACTGCATCACTTCTTCAAAGGGGTCCGTCAGCTTTGAAGTGCTATCTCCAAACACTCATATTAGCTGTTTGTTTTGTGTACCGCAGAAACAAACAAGACCAGATTTTTGTTACATGGCATGAATGTCTGATGAATGAGAAAATAGCTATTCATCTAATGACTTACTAATTGGTTCCCGTAATTCAGCCGCTTGGTTAACTCAGAGAGTTCACATATCTCAAGATGAAAGAGCTGGTTTCTAGCACAGCTGTCTCTCTTCTGGGCATGTGAGATCATATGCCGTATTTGTATGGAAACCTTTGATGAATTGGCTCACTCTTATAAGTTGCGCTTGTGCAATGCACTGCACATTTGTGACAGTATGGCCGCTTTTTTGCAGTATCTTATTTACCTTTATTTTTTGGTATTTGCTAATGATATTGTCTGTTCACGCTCACAGTGTCCACTGTTACATTTTATGTTACCTCGTTCACCTTTTTTTGTCACAAGCATGCTTTTTGTACCTCACAAAACCCCTTTTTTGTTCACTGCCGTATCATTCAGTGTCTACACGTGGAGGATGGGCAATGTAGTCCTTGACGGTAGAACCGAAGTTAGGGTCTTTTGGTTTTAAATAAACAGTCCTATTTCTGGTTCTGATCATGGATGTATAGATTATCCAAATACCCCAATCATTCACTCAAAAACATATTGAGCCACAAAAGCTGTTCTTTCATATAGTCTGTACATTTGAAACGTATAGTGAAGTCCTAACCATTGAGACCACTAGGCAAAATGTTGTACATTTTTAATTTACAAATAATGTTATCAGTACTATAATTTGAGTGAAAGGGTGAGTTGAGCAATTAACATGATTTTCAGAAAGTTTTGTTTGTGGAAGCAAGAAAACTAGACCTTTTGTACAAAATTTTATTCAGTGTTACACATTTGCTTATTTAATCAGTGACCTGCAGTAGAAATAGTATGGAATCTTAAGTATTTTTTTTTACACTATCGTTCAAAGGTTGGGGTCGGGAATATATTTTATTGTTTTTGAAAGAACGTGTGTTCTCCAAAGCTGCATTTATTTGATCTAAAATACATAAAAAAATATTTTAATTTAAAATAACTGTTTTCTATTTCTATAATGCATTGGTTCTCAACCTTTTTTTTCCACCGGGCTGCACTATGGTCCAAGTGCAAGTTTCACGGGCCAAACACATGTCATTTACATATTACGTCATCAATACAAACCAACTAGATTTATAATATTAATTATAGCCTAAATATTATGATATCTAAACGATTACATTTATTGAAATACAAACCCGATTCCAAAAAAGTTGGGACACTGTACAAATTGTGAATAAAAACAGAATGCAATGATGTGGAAGTTTCAAATTTCAATATTTTATTCAGAATACAACATAGATGACATATCAAATGTTTAAACTGAGAAAATGTATCATTTTAAGGGAAAAATAAGTTGATTTTAAATTTCATGGCATCAACACATCTCAAAAAAGTTGGGACAAGGCCATGTTTACCACTGTGTGGCATCCCCTCTTCTTTTTATAACAGTCTGCAAACGTCTGGGGACTGAGGAGACAAGTTGCTCAAGTTTAGGAATAGGAATGTTGTCCCATTCTTGTCTAATACAGGCTTCTAGTTGCTCAACTGTCTTAGGTCTTCTTTGTCGCATCTTCCTCTTTATGATGCGCCAAATGTTTTCTATGGGTGAAAGATCTGGACTGCAGGCTGGCCATTTCAGTACCTGGATCCTTCTTCTACGCAGCCATGATGTTGTAATTGATGCAGTATGTGGTCTGGCATTGTCATGTTGGAAAATGCAAGGTCTTCCCTGAAAGAGACGACGTCTGGATGGGAGCATATGTTGTTCTAGAACTTGGATATACCTTTCAGCATTGATGGTGCCTTTCCAGATGTGTAAGCTGCCCATGCCACACGCACTCATGCAACCCCATACCATCAGAGATGCAGGCTTCTGAACTGAGCGCTGATAACAACTTGGGTTGTCCTTGTCCTCTTTAGTCCGGATGACATGGCGTCCCAGTTTTCCAAAAAGAACTTCAAATTTTGATTCGTCTGACCACAGAACAGTTTTCCACTTTGCCACAGTCCATTTTAAATGAGCCTTGGCCCAGAGAAAACGCCTGCACTTCTGGATCATGTTTAGATATGGCTTCTTTTTTGACCTATAGAGTTTTAGCCGGCAACGGCGAATGGCACGGTGGATTGTGTTCACCGACAATGTTTTCTGGAAGTATTCCTGAGCCCATGTTGTGATTTCCATTACAGTAGCATTCCTGTATGTGATGCAGTGCCGTCTAAGGGCCCGAAGATCACGGGCATCCAGTATGGTTTTCCGGCCTTGACCCTTACGCACAGAGATTGTTCCAGATTCTCTGAATCTTTGGATGATATTATGCACTGTAGATGATGATAACTTCAAACTCTTTGCAATTTTTCTCTGAGAAACTCCTTTCTGATATTGCTCCACTATTTTTCGCCGCAGCATTGGGGGAATTGGTGATCCTCTTCCCATCTTGAATTCTGAGAGATACTGCCACTCTGAGAGGCTCTTTTTATACCCAATCATGTTGCCAATTGACCTAATAAGTTGCAAATTGGTCCTCCAGCTGTTCCTTATATGTACATTTAACTTTTCCGGCCTCTTATTGCTACCTGTCCCAACTTTTTTGGAATGTGTAGCTCTCATGAAATCCAAAATGAGCCAATATTTGGCATGACATTTCAAAATGTCTCACTTTCAACATTTGATATGTTATCTATATTCTATTGTAAATAAAATATAAGTTTATGAGATTTGTAAATTATTGCATTCCTTTTTTATTCACAATTTGTACAGTCCCCCAACTTTTTTGGAATCGGGTTTGTAAATAAAATAATTCTACTCACCATTAATAAACCACCTGATGCTGTCGGGAGCTGACCAGTTTTGTGAAATTCTGCTCGAAAGGAGTAACAGCACAATGAAGTTGTGATTGTAAATTGCAGTCTGTAAGATGCTCACGGAAGCGTTTCTTGACGCGCGACAGTGCAGAAAGTGTGCGTTCACAAATGTAGCCTATATGGAAAGCATTTTCGAATTTAATAATCTGAGATTCTCTCCAGAGATGTTTTGCCACATTTCTGTAATTAAGGATGATTGCTGCGTAGTAGCCTATGGGTGTTTCTTTTTACCTGAACATCTTCAAGTGAGTGGCGAGGCAAACCGAAAGTTGATGCCGAAAGTCCAGCACTCTCTTCACTGCTGATGCTGATGCTATTCTTGTTTGAATGCGTTCCTTCGCTGGCATTTTCCACATTTAGTTTTCTCCCTTAACAAATGTCCATTCTGATGCTCAGTTTTACAGAACTAATGGCTGCTGATGACTATTTGAATTGAATTCTGCCAAAGTGCGCGCTTGTAAGTGTTCGTTAAATGCGTAACATTAATTACATGAGTAGGTACATAGATCTATAAATAATATATGAAAAACTAAATTATTTTACATAACAAAAACATCATAGCTTATATTTGTTTAGTACATTTTTAAAGTAATGTAAAAACTAAAATGAATTGTAAAACTGAAAGTTATTTTTTAATTGTGTTCAGCACATAGACTGTAACATTCAGCATGGTGGGCCGCATTTGGATTCGTGAAGGGCCGTGGGTTGAGAACCACTGCTATAATTTTTTAAATATTTTAAAATGTAATTTATTCTTGAGATGGCAAAGCTGAATTTTCAACAGATGCCACTCCAGTCTGCAGTGTCATGTGATCCTTCTGAAATCATTCTAATATGCTGATTTGTTGTTTATTAGAAATATAAATATTTGTCATTATAAATGTCACTTTTAATTAATTTAATGCATCCTTGCTGAATACAAATATTAATTTCTTTAAAACAACAACAACAACAACAACAACAACAACTTTAGAGCTGTAGTGTACATACATTTTTTCAAGATCCCTAACCTTTCTTTATTTTGTAGTTTTAAATGAAAAGTAATCCTCAATTGTCAATGTGGTCTCAGATTTCTTTTCTGTGTATTTTTTAGGGTTTATCTTCACTTCAATCCCATGCTCCTTAAACTTACCCAAAATCTTAAAAATACTCACACCTTCCTGTTTTATATCATGTACCCTGATCTGTGAGGAATAATTATGTCCAGGGCCACAGCAGTGCTTGCTTGTGTCTGTATGTTGCTCAATGTTGTGTCTGTCCTGTTTGCTGTACAGTCGATCCCTTGGACACACATTTTCTTCTTCCCTCTCTCCTTTAGGGCATTTGTGTATTTGAGTAATCTGCTCTATCCTGTGCCCTTGGTCCATCGGGTTGCCATCGTCAATGAGAAGGGAGAGGTCAAAGGTTTCCTCAGAGTAGCTGTGCAGGCAATATCAGGTAAGATTAGGACTGCAAGTATCTTGCAGAACCTACTGGTGAGTAGAGGGACACATATTTCGATGTATCATTTTATTGTCTAGTATCAAAATGTTGAATCATTTTAAATTACTGGTGTTTTTAAAGATTAAATTCAAGTTAAATGATGACAGTATAATGTAAATGTAAAAGCAGGGGAAATTAACATGCACTATTAAATATATAAAAATAAAATAAAATAAAAACATTAAAATTGGTAGATGCATCTTTAGTTTAAGGGAACAGAATTTAATTTGGTGTTAGAGGATGTGTTTAGACCAGAGGAATATGTGTGTACAGTATGAAGGGCAAACTGTGTGTGACTTCTTGAGGAAGTGATGTGAAGGTGCTCTGGTTTTTCCTCCAGCCGATGAAGAGGCACCAGACTATGGCTCTGGTGTCCGACAGTCAGGCACTGCCAAGATTTCTTTTGAAGACCAGCAGTTTGAGAAGGTATTAACATTTTAACACTTATGCCCCCGGTTTCACAGACAAGGCTTAACCCTAATCCTAGACTAAAATGTAAGTCTGAGCTGTTTCAACTGAAAGACACTTGCACTGACTGATCTAAAAATATATCAGTGCCTTTGTTTTGTCTCAAGATGCACACCAGTAATGTTTTTTTCTAAGTTCGTTTATAAAAGTTACTTAAATGTCCTAATTGAACTATGGCCTAATCCTGGCTTAGTCTAAGCCCTGTCTGTGAAACCGGGCCATAATGAAGCAATTTCACAGAAAGGGTAGACCAAGCTGAAAAGACCATCTTAAATCGAAGTAATTGAAATGAATGAAATCTTAAAAAGTCATGGATATTTGTATAGCCAATATGAACTTTTTTAGTTATGCTAGTTTTTTTTATTTTATTTTTAAATGTGAGTGAATTTTCAATAAAACATTTTTTTCTCAAAATTCTTAAATTATAGTAAAGTCATGGAAAAACATGTAAATTAAAAGGTCAAAAGTGTGAGAACCATAACAACATACACTTGTGACCAGCTATGCTGATCTTATCAATGTGGATATTCATATGACGCCAACTTACTTCGTGTTTCTCTTTCCTGTTGAGCAGTTCCAGTCAGAGTCCTGTCCTTCTGGTCTTTCACATGCTGCTGTCTCTCAGGAAGAGCTGCGAATTGTGGAGGGTGAGGGCCAAAATGCAGAGATGGGACTGTCAGCAGATGAGGTCAACAACAATACCTGTACAGGTAAGAAACATCGAACATTCTGGACATATTAAATGAAAATTGTGTTTGGGATTGGTATATTTTAAATGTCTTTTATGCTCACCAAGGCTACAATAATTTGACCAAAAACAGTAAAAACAGTCATTTAACTTCTTATTAAAAAATAATTTCTTATTATCACAGTTAAAAACATTTTTACAGCTTAATATTTTTTTGGAAACCATGCTAAATGTTTTTTTTTTTTCAGGATGAATAGAAAGAACAGCATTTATTAAAAAAATATATATATTTTGTAACATTATTGTCTTTATTGCCTCTTTTGATCAATTTAATACATTTTTGCTGAATAAACGTATTAATGGTATTCTGTGTAAGTAAAAAACATAACATAAGTTTGTGTTACTGAAGCTTGCGTCTATATGCCAGCTTCTGCTATCCCATGGAGATTTCATATTTGACTTGACATCTTTTCTTTCATGTGCTTTTCATAGCTAACCCAGAGGAGCTGGACAGTCCTGTCAAAACCGGTCTTGATGGCATACTGGACGGCACTCTGGATCACTTGAGGATTGGAGAAGTCTTTACATTCAGAGTTACTGTGCTGCAGGCATCAAGCATATCCGCAGAATACGCAGACATATTCTGCCAGTTCAAGTAAGTGCCTCTGTTCTGTTCTGAAGTCTGTTTCCACTAGCGGACATTTGTCATTGTTCTTTATCTAATTTACTTTCATTAAACTTCTCGTTTGTAGTTTTATTCACAGGCATGACGAAGCGTTCTCCACAGAGCCGTTGAAGAACACTGGACGTGGTCCACCACTTGGCTTCTATCATGTGCAAAATGTGAGCTTTACACTAAAACACACAGCACCACGTTACACTGATTTTATTAGACTGAGGGTAAAACACTTGTTTCTCTGACTTTCCAGATTGCCGTGGAAGTGACTAAGTCTTTTATAGAGTACATAAAGACTCAGCCAATCGTGTTTGAAGTGTTTGGACATTACCAGAAGCAGCCTTTCCATCCGCTCTGCAAAGATCTCATTGGGTAGATCCAGGCTATATTTATTATTTCCAACTCTGATTAATAAATGCTACAAATGTCTGGATTTATCCATCAAATATACTGAAATGACCGGCCAGATCTTTCATTTTTTTCAGCCCGTTGCGCCCATGCAGACGACAGTTCCCAAGAGTCATGCCTCTTTCCAAACCAGGTGAGGGCAATGAATATTTATGACCATTTTTTATGACCATTAACATAGAAGCCCCTCCTTTTCACTTCATAGGCCGCTGCATGTTTAAAAAAAAATGCTATTTGTTTTGGGACATCAGATGCCCATTTTCCACACGTTGGTATGATTCTTTAGAGTCTTCATGAAAAGTATATAACATACTTTGGTTCAAATTTCTCAATGGTAGTGTAAAACTACACAATTTTTACCTTGTCAAAAACAGCTCTGTTCACAGCGAGCCGTTTTGGTGCATGTCCCTTTAAATGATAATGAGCTCTGCTCACCCCGCCCCTCTCTTCCATGGGGTGACAAGCAGTTCTCATGATACTGTTAACTTCAGCCGCATTCGTCACGGAATTTGCTAAATAGCACATTATTAGGAAAGGCGATTTGCAAAGATTCATTAAAAAAACCTTATACTCACTTCTTCTGTAGGTGAAGCTGGATCACAAATGATTTGCTCGAACATAGATGCATTTAGGTAGATCCGGGGGGGGGGGGGCATTCTTATCATTATATGGTGGTTGTGTACACACACTGCTAAGCCAACACACATTTATGTTCAAATACCATGTAAAAGTGAATTTTGCATCTGATGACCCCTTTAGTGTCTCCTGCCAAATTACATTGAGGCTGAAGCTGTTTAGCACATATTCTTGGCTTTGTCCTTTGTGTTGCCTGTTTTATGTTGCTGTTTGGGGTCCATGTGCCCATGTCACAGTCTTTATGTTGTTGGTGATGGGTGTAGCCGCAGATAACGACACCCCTCCTGATCGGGAGAAGAACCTGGAGCTGATTCGCTACCTGCTGCCAGAGGTCTTCAATGGGGCTCTGGTGGACTCACTGTCAAGCCACGCCCTCAGTGCAGCAGGCATGGCTGTTTCCTACCTCCTTGAGGGGGAGGAGCAAGCCAGACTGCCGGCCCCGCCCTTGTCTATCTGTTCAGTAATAAAAGCGCAGAAGCCGGGTCTGTAATGGTTTTGAGTGCCTAAGGCCAAAGGATGTCCCTGAAACTGAACCTCTGGTCTGTCTAATACATGTATAATATAATATAACATACACAATTTGGTGATTAAGAAACGTTTCTTCTTATCATGTGGGAAATGTTTGTGCTGCTTAATATTTGTATGGAAACAGTGGTACTTTTTTTTAGGATTTTTTGATTAATAGAAAGCTCAAAAGCACAGCATTTATTTGAAATAGACATCTTTAGTAATATTACAAATGTCTTTGTCACTTTTGATTAATTTAATGCGTCCTTGATATGTTTTTTTTTTCCTTTTTTCCATACTTACCCAGAACTTTTGAATGGAAATGTATCTCAGTTTTCATAGAAATATTAAGCAGCACAACTATTTTTAACATTGAAAAGAAATATTTCTTGATCACCAAATCAGCATATTAGAATAATTTCTGAAGGATCACATTACACTGAAGACTGGAGTAATGGCTGCTGGAAATTCAGCTTTGTCGTCCCAAAAATAAATTACATTTTAAAATATATTAAAATAGAAAACAGTTACTTAAATTATAACAGTATTATCAAATAAATGCAGCCTTGGGTAAGCATAAGAGACAATCTGGAAGAACTTAATTAAAGTTTTGACCGTAATTGTAAATTATTCCAAAATATACTTTTAAATTAAGTTTTAAATAGAAAAATAGGTGATGTTTAGACAACGTGTCCACTCATTTTCTCCATTTCACTGGGAGTCACACAAACTCTCTGCATCGACAGACTGAAGGACGCTTTGTTCCAGGGACTGTGTTTCGGCCTGTTAATACTGTGTGTGGGTGTCTGTCTTTTTCTCTCCCTCAGCCTCTCCATACAAACCTCATCAAGCAGATGGACAATTCTAGCCTTTTTCTCTGACTTCATTCACCAGAAATAAACTGATGAATAGTACTGGAATAAGAATGTATCAGTGCATGAGTAAAACTGGTTGTTAACTTCTGTCACTTGAAACTGTGCTTGATGATGCAGTGGTCCCTAAACCTCTGTGGGATATTCGTTTTGGGTCATTATTATTAAATATTAGGTTATTGGCTGTTAATTTTTATTAGAATGATTCTCTTGATGGATCATATTTACTGGTTTGTCTTACAGAAAGAGACAAAAATGAAAAAAAAAATGTTTATAACAATTATTTATAAGGATATTAGTTAAGTGTGAGTTAAAGGAATAATTCATCATCAAATCCTCAGTTGAATATTCTGTCATAATTTACTCACCTTCATAAAAAGTTTTGATCTTTTTTTTTTACATATATCATAAATTAACGTGGACTGGAGCTGTCAGATAACTCCAAAAAAGCACAAAGAAAAAACTTCTGAAGCTGCAGTATGTTGACATCTTGTTCATGGAAGCACATGAAAGATGTAGAGAAGTTTGATTTCTTTCAATTAATTTTATATCTTGTGTCTAGTTGGCAAAATCTGAATGATTTGTTTATAAATCAACCAAATCTGGTTTTCTGTTTTAACTCACTGACTCAATATATAGCTATCATATGAATTCAGAAGACTTGTACAATAGCGCACGAGTCACATGAATAACTTTCATGATACAGTACTACCTTTATGGTGTTTTTTTGTCATTTTGGTGTTTGACAGCCCTAGTCCTTGTTAATTTACAATACATGGAAAAAAAAAGTGGCCAGAATATTCTTCAGATATTCACTTTTTATGTTCAAGGGAAGAAACTTTTTATATGTGGTGAACTATTCCTGTAATAATTCTGCTCGGCATGAGCAGATGTTCAGGGATCACTGTAATTCACATGACTTTATTCATCTTAACAGCAGTGTGCCTTTACTTCGGACCCCTGATCTCCCAGTCCTGCTCCTCTCTAACTATGGTCTATGTCTCCTCTTATACTGTGATCCATATCTTCCTCTCTATTGTGGAATTCTATTATCCCTCTCATCTGCCATTGAATTATTATATCCTTTGGTCTACGATTAACTCAATATTGATTCGACTCTTTTTCTCACTCTCTCTTTCTCTGTTTTCTGCATAGTACCTGCCACTAAACTGACAGCTCTCACACGACCCACGGCAGGACCGTGCCACTGTAAATACGACCTGATGGTCTTCTTTGAAATCTGTGAGCTAGAGGCCAATGGAGAGTAAGTGTCTTGTATAACTGTTGACCTTTTCACTTTAAATTGCCGTCTGAGTAGAATAGATTGTAAAATCGATTACTGGGGCTTGTAAAGGTGATTGAATAAATTTGTCATATGGTACCTTATATGAAAACAGTTATGTCTAAGAGAGATGACAGTGCTGGTTATTGTATTTGACACATCTCTCCCTTCCAGCTATATCCCAGCCGTAGTGGACCACCGGGTAGGCATGCCCTGCCATGGCACATTCATGTTACATCAGGTAATCTTTTTTTTTTCTTCCTCTTTTCTGTCCATTTACCTTTCCCTTGTCCCATACTGTTTTTTTGTTTTAACAGAGTACAAAATTATTATGTAATAACATAAAATTATTCAACATTTACATAACAGGGCATCCAAAGGAGAGTCACAGTCACCATAGTACACGAGTCAGGACAAGATATTGAGTGGAAGGAAGTGCGAGAGCTGGTTGTAGGTGAGTTTGGGCTCAAAATTAAAAGCTTATGCGTAAACCAGAGCGAAATTGATGATATTCTACAAATGTGACGTATTTTGTGTTTAACAGGGCGCATCCGGAACACGCTTGAAGCAGATGAGACAATCATCGACCCCAATATTCTCTCTCTCAACATACTGTCTGCAGGATACATCCGACCCACACAAGATGACAGGTACATTCCCAACCTTAATAAGTATATCAAGACATCAGAAGACCAGTTTGGCAGTTTACAAATTCTCATGTGACTTTAACACTAAACACAAGACATCTTGAAATATATGCTTGTCATTTTATATTCAAGAACACTTCCATAAGGGAGTTTTATTCTTCTGTCATGAAGCCTTTTTTCTCCACACTCAGTAGCAGATTTTCTTCACTTTGGCTGTTTCCCACTACACTCTTTTTAAAGCCAGGTCTCCATTTTAGTGATTGCTGTACTTAATACGACTCTCTCCTCAGCCTTGGCTCATGATCTGAGAGCTGGAGCCAAGCCTGTGACAAACAGTTCTCTGCACAACTTTAAAGCAATGAGTTTTTGCCAAATAGCAATGAGTCAGTGAACCAAACCTTCAAAACAGCTCTTAAAGGCTTGTCTCAAAGGAGTGATTCAGAATCAAACAGCACAGCCACAGTGCCAGCCTTAGATAAAGACAAGAAGTATATTCACACTTTTATGTTCCGTTGCACAAACATACCATAACTTGCTGCATGGCTGTGGTGGCTGACAACTGGCACATATTGCCATACTGGGGCTTTTAAGATTCACAAGAGGGTGCACATTACATGGGGTTTGGGAGAGTCCAGTTAAAAGGGAACCAAAAAGAAATCAAAACAAGAGGTCAGGGGATCTTAAAACTACACTACCATTCAAAAGTACCATTCTGAAGGGTCTATACGATTTTTTTAAATGTTTTTTAAAGATGTCTCTTATGCTTAACAAGGCTGAATTATTTGATCAAAACAAACATTGTGGAATAATATTATAATTTATTTATTAAAATAACTTTTCTATTTTAATATACGTCAAAGCTGAATTTTCAGTGGCCATTACTCCAGTCTTCAGTGTCACATGATCCTTTAAAAATCATGCTAATATACTGATTTGGTTAAGAAACATTTCTTAAATGAAACCATGTTAGTTTTTTAATTAGCTTTTTCTGGGGTAGTTTAAAAGAACAGCATTTATTTGAAATAGAAATCTTTTATGACATTATAAATGTCTTTACTGTTAATATTGATGCATCCTTGTTATAAAAATATATGCATTTTTTAATAGTAGTGTAAATAAACAGGAAAAAAGTTATTTTTGAATGATAGCGTAATTAAACTGTTTTAATTTGACATATTACATAATATTTCATTAGCTTTTATTTTAGCTCTTGTCGTTACAGGATCAGTGTTGGACATAAAAAAACTAACCTGAACAACTGCTGTTATTTTTTTTAGATTTACACTTTTTTTCTTAGATTATCAATTTTCAATCTAAAAAGTTGATAGTGAGATTGTAGGTTACTGAAAACTAAATGGTTAGCATTTGGCTAGCTATGGTCGTAGCTCCAAACAACAACTTATTCTGTGCAAAAACGAATTTCAACAGATTTTGCTTCCAAACAAATTTGACTCTCATTTAACTCTCACACTGATTTATACACTGTCACTGAGGCAGTACTTTTTTCAAAAGGTACACTTTTGTAGCTTTTAGATACTAATTTGCACACTTTAGGTAGTAATATGTACCTTTAAGGTACCAATATGGACCTTTTACATACAAAGGTGTACCTTTTGAAAGACATAGGTACCTTTATTTCTGAGAGTGATGTACACAGATAGAATAAGCCTTGATAAATGCTTAAAATATATCAACGCAACTTCTCAACACACCTCTTGTAGGATTACGTTTAATCATTGCGGAGACATTGCCGCATGACATAACCACAGGGGGTCAGGATGCTTTTAACACATCGCTTGATTGACAGACTAATCCATGCAGCTGCTCTTTTTCTGTTTTATAAAGCTTATAATTATAATTTCCTCTCCCACTGCACGTAAGACACAATGTGGTTTTATTAGCCTTGATGAAGGAGGTCACACTTTATTGAACCAACAATCTGAAAATATTAATTCACTATTTTCAGACAGGCAGGGGAATGGTTCTCTAGTTCACCTCTTTGCTGGCTGTGCAAGTCTTCCCATCTGATGCTGGTCTGCATTTGTGTCCATTCTCATCTGTTCATTCCATTCTCTCTGTCCACACTCCATTGCTCAGACTCAACTACCCGCTCACTGAACCACACAGTGGATCGAGTTCTTGGCATCTCTGCTAGTCACCATCACGTAGTTCTGATCTGCATGCGAAGACTTATTTCAGAAGAATGTGTACCATTTAAAATCACTAGAAGCTAATTTATTAACACTTTACTAATCAGATCCATCATTAACACTCTCTTATCATGATAGTGACTGTAAACAAAAGGCCACGTTTCTCATGTCGTGTTATGTAGCATTTTGTCATCTGCAATGCATTACCAGGGCTTTACCTTAGATGGGCATCATATATCAGCATCCAGACTTTGCAAACATGAAATAAAGTCAGAATCTTTTAGATATATTATCAGATTTGTCCACCTGAACCCCACTGAAACAAAAGCACATAAAAGAGTCATTCGAACCTTCCGTTTCAAGCAGCAGTGACCTCCTCTCCTGCGATTTAACCACAGATAGTCCACACTACCTATAAAACCATGTATCAGAGCTGGATTCATGCACCAATGCAAAGGAACAAGGACAAATATGTGACCGGAGAGTTGTGCAGAGGCCTTGACAGCCACATTATATTCAAACAAGTCAAATAATTGGAAACAAGCTGCTGGGCCTCCACACAAGCTTTTCTGATATTTCTCTAGTCCACTAACAGAATGTTGTTTTGTGTTTTTCCAGACAGTTTCTTGATTCGGACATGCCTAGGTATATTACCTTTAAATCCCTTTCTCTCATAAGATACACACACTCACATACACACACACACACACACACAGAATGTGTATTTTTCATCCTTTTATTTATATGCCCATCTGTCAATCAACCTTCATCGTTCTTTGCATCATTTTTTGGCTCTTAAATACTGCTCTTTCTGCGTTCTTGTTGGTTTGCCTATTTATTTTCTCCTTCCCTCCTACTGTTTCTGAAAATGTGAGAGAATTTCACTCTGGCTCCCATGGAAATGCTTTTGTGTGTGAAGCTTCTCTTCTGTATTGTATTTTTATTTTTTTTATTTTTGGCACCTCTACAGTAGGTGACTGGATTGCACGGCTTGGCTTTTGTATGGGCTGCGTTTTGGCTAAATCATTTGCAGGAGGTGTGGTAGAGATCATAGTCACCTTCCCAGCTAACAGGGAATGTTTTTAGAACTTTGGCTAACGTTCTGGCAAGGTATTCTTCAAGTTATGAACAAATGTTCTTTCAGTAATGTTAATAGAATGTTTGTTTAAAGTTTTCTGGTCTTTAATAATGTTCTCAAAACGTTACAAAAAGGTTCATGGAACTTTTCTCAATTTTTTTTTTATATATATTACTACTTGTTTCAGAATGTTCAGAGAATGTTCAAAGGTTCCCATAGTGTTTGCAAAATGATAGAATGTGAATAAATGCCTCTTTAACATTTGCATAACCAAACTGGAGATTTTGAAAACATGAAACAAATTTGAAGCATGAAAATGTATCCACAACTTGATAAATAAATGTGTATTCTATGTCAATCACTTATTCATCAGTCACATATTCTTCCAGTTTAAACTTTATGGATTTTTTTTTAAAGTCACCACCACACACAATCTGTCCCACATAAATTTATTGCTCTTGCTCAACAAATTAGATGACATCTCTTAATTAAAAATGTATGGTTTTAGTTAAACTTTTCTGCAACCAGATCAAGTTCCACCACAAATGTCAAAGCAACACTGTAAAACACAACTTTGCCTGTGTGGGGCGATAACTGTGGGCCAGACCACACACTGTGAGGCCGGTGTTGTTTATGGGCGGGAGGGCTTGCTCCACTAACTTTGGTATTAATCATGAATCTCTGAACAAAATTAGTGCTACATTAGTCTACTGAGATTTACGATCTCATACGAAAAAATGCGTTTAGTCATGTTTATTGACAGTTATCCTCTGCTGACATTCTCTGCTCATGATTAGCTGTTCTTTTTACCACTAGGGGGCAGTGTTTCTTAAGAGATTTTAAACGTTGTGTTGCCTGAATGACTATGAGCAAACATTTCTAAAAGCTGCTTGTTCTGCAGATTGTAATTATCAAATCAGGACAACTATAACTCCAGGAATAAGCTGCTTGTTTGTAAATATAAGGGTAGTGTATTGGCACAGAGGGGTATGAGAGCATTGTTATTATCCAGATCTGTTTTTCTTGTTGTGTTGCCAGGACTGTTTAGTTTATCGGGGCAGTTACAGATCACACTGAGAATTTTATTGATCATACATTCATTTCAACACCCTTTTCTAACTGTTATTGCAAAACCACAGTTTTTCATATATGTTTGATCTATACACAAAATATATCCTGTTAAGTTTACTATAAAAACTGGCAGCTGTGGGTGCCAGAAGTCCCCTGTAAAATACTGTGGCAATGTTTCCAGTATTACAGGATGGCATATTGGTGCCTGTATATTTTACAACTTTTACAGCTGTATATTTTATTAAGTGACATAATGTTAGTATACCAATCTATTTGAATTACCAAAACCTTTGTACTTTAAAATGTACTAATAACCACCACAGGTGGAACAATAAAAAATACCACATGATGAATCAGAGTTCATCATATATGGGTTGTTCATAAAACATAGCCAATACTCATATATTCAGTGTATTCATATATTCAATATTGTGCACAGGGTCATAAAAACAAAGACAAAACACCATCAGGGTAACACACGGCACTAAGATAATGCAATAAACATTAACTAAATATCAGAAAATGTACTGCAAAATACTCTACATTATATTATGTACAACAAATCTAAGAAGAAACAAAGCTATTTAAATTGAATATAACGATGCATGATTTTTCACACAGGGACTTTTTAATGTTTACTATTTAAACCAGGGGTCACCACACTCGGTCCTGGAGGGCCGGTTTCCTGCAGAGTTTAGCTCCAGCTTGTCTCAACACACCTGCCTGGAAGTTTCAAGTATACCAAGCAAGACCTTGATTAGCTGCTTCAGGTGTGTTTGATTAGGGTTGGAGCTAAACTCTGCAGGACACCGGCCGTCCAGGAGCAAGTTTGGTGACCCCTGATTTAAACTGTATGGTAATTCATAGTTTTTGCTTCCAAAAACCATGGCAGTATTTAAAATGTATTTTACAGTAAAATGACATGTAATGCAATATTAAACTATTTATTTATTTAACAAATGTGGTAAGGAAAGTTTCTGTTAAACCAAGTTACAGTTAGCATTTTTACAACAGTATAAATTACTTTTTCATAATTTGACAATTTGTGGACATAAAGAACCTAACAAATTGAAAGCAATAAAAAATTTGGGAAGGTAAGAAGACTCCTTAAAGCATTTGATATTAGTCTTAGTATACACTTGTCTCCTTGATAACTGGTATTGGCACCCAACAACCTCCAGTGTAGTTCCTAAGAGTTTGCAGGGGAGTTGTGTACAGAACTGCAGTGTCTCTCCCATTCATGTTGTCACAGAACACTTTTTAATTTCCAGCAGCCTGGGTGGCAGAGTTCAGCAGCTCGACAATCCATGCAAGCATTACCTCATTGGTAGCATGCTTGCTTTCTTACCCCTGTGCAATGAGCAATTCTTCAATATTATTTAGGTCCTCGATGCAAGCAGAACCAATAAACTGAGAAAGAAATGTCTCGCTGTATATTTTGCCAAGAACATGAGTTATAGTTTGGATTGGCTGATATAAGAAATTTAAGGGAAAGAAATATTGAAAGGGAAGTTAAAACAACAGGAAATCTCTTTTATCATGTGTAAATGGGAGGTGGAAATTATCCTCACAATCCCTCATGTTGCTTGGTATGCTGAGCTTGATTTATATGTGGTTGTTTGGGAGTGTACAATAGCATCAGAAATGGCTTGGTTGGGTGTCTTCTAAATGTGATCTTTATGAGAAGGTCTGTGTTTGTCCTAACCTTTTAAAATGTACACTTTGTACACTCAGCAGTTGTGGGGCTGTTACTACCATATGTACCCTAAATATTCAGATGGAAGATCAATATGGATTTTTCATTTGCAGACATATCCAGAAGTTTCTAGGAATGTAACTCTTTCAATGCCAAGTCTAGGCCTATGTCAGGTCCAAGTCCAAACTAAGACTCAAACCAAATTTTTATTGTTAATGTATTATTATTATCATATAATATGGTTATTATTTATTTATGTCAAACATATATTAATTTCATAAACCCTGTTGAAGGACAGTATATATATATATATATATATATATATATATATATCTTTTTTATATATATCTTTTTTTAAGTCCTATTTAAAAGTCATACTTGCCTAAAAGAAAGTATATGAAGGTTTACTTAAAATATAATTTTATACTTAATACTGTGTATTAAAAAAAGTAATGGAACATGAATAAACTATTATACAAATTGACAAGGGAGGGTCTATTTACATTAACATTTACATTTAGTCATTTTGCAGATGCTTTTATCCAAAGCGACTTACAATTGGTGAGTACATAGAGCGATTCATCTTGAAGAGGCAAACAGACAGAGGAAGTGCTCGTAACACCAAGTCTCAGGCATTGTTCAAATAAGTACAAGCTAGCAAGGGAAGGAATGAATAAAGAGAAAGATATAGTTTTTTTGTTTTGTTTTGTTTTGTTTTGTTTAGGAAGAAGTACTAAATTGTAAAGTCCTTATTTTTCTGATGTCGTGTAGTGCAAACCTGCAAGATCGAGCAGTCTTTGCAATGTGCTCTTTGAAAGTCAGCTGGTCATTAAAGATTACACCAAGATTTCTGACCGAAGTTGATGGGGCAATTGTTGATGAACCTAACTGAATCGTGAAGTCATGCTGTAGAGTTGGAGTGGCAGGGAAGCTCAGTCTTTTTTCATCTTTGCCAGGTTGAGCTGTAGGTGATGTTCTTTCATCCATGCCGAGATGTCCGCCAGGCAGCCTGAGATCCGTGCAGCTACCGTTGGATCATCTGGTTGAAAAGAGAGATAGAGCTGTGTGTCATCAACATAGCAATGGTAGGAGAAGCCATGTGCCTGTATGATGGGACCCAGTGATGTAGTGTATGTGGAGAAGAGGAGGGGTCCAAGAATAGATCCCTGAGGAACCCCAGTGACCAATTGATGTGATTTGGATACCTCCCCTCCCCAGGCCACCCTGAAAGACCTACCAGTGAGATAGGATTCAAACCAGCAAAGTGTAATCCCAGTGATGCCCAGTGATGAGAGGGTGGACAGGAGGATCTGATGATTGACAGTGTCAAAAGCGGCAGATAGATCCATCAGAATGAGGACTGATGATTTGGAATCAGCTTTTGCAATTTGCAGGGCTTCAGTGACTGAGAGTAGCGCAGTCTCAGTTGAATGGCCACTCCTGAAACCTGACTGTTTAGCATCCAGTTTGTTGTACTGTGAAAGAAACAGTGAGAGCTGGTTGAAGACAACTCGTTCGAGTGTTTTTGCTACGAATGGAAGAAGAGAGACAGGTCTGTAGTTTTCTGTAAGAGAAGTGTTTAATGTAGGTTTTTTGAGCAGTGGGGTTACCCGAGCCTTCTTGAACGCAGTGGGGAAAATGCCTGTAAGGAGGGATGTGTTGATAATGTGTGTAAGTGCTGGTAAGAGTGTGGGAGAGATTGCTTGGAGAAGGTGTGAGGGGATTGGGTCTAGACGGCATGTTGTAGGATGGCTGGAGAGGAGAAGTTTGGATACTTCTGCCTCAGTGAGAGGACAGAAGGTGTAGATGGGAGTTTTAGCAGTGGATGTGGTTGGTTGGAGGTCCTGTGTGTGTGGAGGTGAGAACTGACTACTGATTGTTCTAGTTTTGTCTGGGAAAAAAGTGGCAAAGTCATCAGCTGTTATAGAAGTGGTGGGCGGTGGTGGAGGGGGACAGAGGAGACAATTAAATGTTCTGAAGAGATTACGCGTGTCTGGAGCGCTGTTGATCTTGTTGTGGAAATGTGAGGATTTGGCAGTGTGTACTTCAGCAGAGAAAGATGAGAGCAAAGACTGATACCTACTCGGGTCCGACAGATCGTTTGATTTGCGCCATTTTCTCTCTGCCACTCAGAGTCTGGTCCGATGCTCACGAAGAACATCGGATAACCAGGGGTTAGAAGGGGCAGCCCGTGCTGGCCTGGAGGAGAGAGGACAAATGTCGTCTAGACAAGAGGTTAAGGTAGAGCATAAAGTGTCAGTAGCTGCATTCACATCCAGAGATGAGAAATGGGTAGGGGAGGGAAGAGAGGAGGATACTACAGAGGAAAGATGGGAGGGAGAAAGGGAGCGTAGGTTTCGTCTAAAAGTATCCGGTAAGGGGGTTGGTGGCACACGGGTAGCAACATGTAATGTAAATGTAATGAAGAAATGGTCAGAGATATGTAGTGGTTGTACCAGAATGTTATCTGCAGTATAATTGCGTGTGTAAATTAAATCAAGTTGGTTGCCTGATTTGTGCGTGCTTGTAGTGGTAAGGCGTTTGAGATCAAATGAAGCTAGGAGTGAATGGAAGTCTGTAGCATAAGGCTTGTCTAGATGAATGTTGAAATCGCCAAAGACTAAGAGTGGAGTGCCATCCTCCATGAAAGAGGACAGCAGCCCGTCCAACTCCTCTAGGAAGGTAGCTAGATTTTGGCCAGGGGGACGGTAAATTATCACAATCTGGAGTTTTATGGGAGCTGTTACAGAAATCGCATGAGATTCAAATGAGTTGTAATTGCATAGGGGAGAGTGGGTTGAGTATTTCCAATTGTTTGAAATGAGCAGACCAGTGCCCCCACCCCGGCCAACTTGACGTGGGGTGTGAGAGAAAGAGAAATTGTTAGAGAGAGCAGCTGGGGTTGCTGAGTCTTCTGGACAAATCCAGGTCTCAGTCAAGGCCAAGATGCTGAGTGTGGATTGTAAAGAAAAAGCAGAAATTAAGTCTGCTTTGTTGACAGCTGACTGACAATTCCAGAGACCCACAGAGAAAGAAAGAGGTGCAGTAGAAGATGTAGAGATAGGGCGCAGGTTGGCAGGATTACGTTGCCGTCTGCGTGTGATGTTAGAGCGTGGTTGAGATAAAACCGGAATGGTTTGGAAACACATGATAGAGGTGGAAAGAAAGAGGATAGGAAAGGAGAGTGTGCGAGGGAAGTTAAAAATGATACTTAAGTGTGTTGCTCGGTTTTGTCTCTTGGTTAAAGTCGTGCAGGAAAAAGTCGTCGGTCTTTACACTCGTCGGTCTTCACACGAGGAGGCTGAACACAACGCCTGAACGCTTCCGCAGACGCTTCTGTGTCAGCGCTCGGACATCAAATAAATACACAGTCTAGGAGACTACAGTGAAAACCGGTGTGGCCGGCTTCTAATTAGCCCAGCCAATAGGCTAAAAGAGTGCAAATAGCTCAAGACGAAACTAACACTTCTTTGCGCAAAGAGCAATGCAATTGACACAGGCTCCTTCTTAGCCGAGGCGCAAATTATTATAATTCCCAGTAAGTGCAATCAAAAATATAAACCTCAACAAAAATGCAGAATAGAAATAGGTATAGGATACAAAGTATTCCTTCCTAGCAGCAAGTAAATAATTTAAACAACATATCTACGAACACGTATTACAACACTTACGCGCTGCCGTCCGTCTCTTCCGGTGACTAATCAGCTATTTACAAAAATAGGCAAGGGTTTCTTTCCTTAAATAACTACTTATTAGGAGTTGTCTCTTCAGTTTTCCCATAATAAATGTAAATGGATATGGTAACTGGGTATAAGATTATTTTACATTAAAATTCTGTCATCATTTACTCACACTCATGTTATTCCAAATCTGTATTAATTTCTGACTTAATTTCTTTTGTCTCCAAAAAGAAGATATTTTGAAGAATGTTGGAAACCAAACAACACCGAAGCCCATTGTCTTCCATTATATGGACCAAAATAAAATGCCGCCTTATATGTAACACAGAAAAAAGAAAGTCAAGGGTTAGTAAAGGCTGGAATGCACTACATGACTTGAAATCTGAACAGATTTTAAAACGGCAGGCGTCGTACACCTGACTTTGTAAATGCTTACAGAAAAACCTAAACTGTAAAAAAAAATCTGTAGTTTTTACAAAATAATTTTGGCTGCTGTGGTTGCTAGAATAATTGTGTAAAAAATACAGAAAAACTGTAAACACATTTACAGAACAAACTGTAAAATTTACAGTATAAAACTGTAATTTTTAAACAAGGAAATTTGAATGTAAACCAGTAAATTCAACACCACACACTGCTATTAAAATCTGTTTTGTACCATTAACATACTGACAACCACCATAATAACGCAGGTGGTAAAAGAGAAAGCCACATGAAGAATCAAAGCTGATCACAAGTAGCTTCGCCACAAGCAGAAGTATATACTAATATATAGAAGGTGCACAGAGTCATTCATGCAAACACAAAACACCATCATGGTAACGCACATGATACAACAGAAGATGTAACATAAAGTTCAAATGTACATAACTATTAAAAAACATGATTATTTAAACAAAATACTTTCAAATGTGGAGTGTTATGCAGGGAATTCTGGGAATATCAGTTTACTGTTTTTGACTGTCAATTATACATTGATTTGTTATTTTTTACTTCTCAAAACTGTACAATCAACAGCATTTTACTGTAAGATTACATGAAATGTCTGGTTAGATCTTTTACAGTTTTTCCCTGTATATATTACGGGAACTTACTGTTAACCTATTAACAGTTTTTTTCTGTAGCGTTTTTACAAAACATTACAGTTAAAATTACACTTATTTTTTACAGTGTATAGGCTTCATGCACCATACTATTATACAGTACACAATTTTCTGTGAAATCTGTTAACTCCAACTTCCCAAAATATGCAGACTGGCTCTGATATTTGGCAACCATTGTCAAGTTGTCCAGTCTACAAATTGGGGGGGGGGGCACTTATTTTTCTTCTCTCTCCATGTCTGAATGACAGCCTTAAAACTGCCTACTGGGTCATGCCGGTCCATTCACTTTAACACTCAACATCTAAAGCACACAAGCTCAATCTATTACATACCTCAGAGAAGCTCAGCCCCTCTCATATACTTCTGACTCAGGCATTTGGAGATTTAAGGCCCTTCCCAGGCCGAGGGCCAAAAATATCTAATCTGTGATCATTTCAGCAGGTTATGACCTGTATTCATCAGAGCGAGGGTGTGTAGGCTGGAAGTTCAGCAAGGTGAATATAATTTATGAGTAAGATGCAGCCCATACTATATTCATGTAGTACTTTCTCATGATATAGCATAACTTCAGGGCCAAAATTAGTTCATTTGAGGTCTGTGAGACCATAACAGACCTGATGTGAGTTGATAGAAGATGCAATAACATTTCTCGAATTGTTATATGCTAACAACCAGAGACCGTAGTTTACTTCTCTGAACTGTCTTACCTATGATTCTATCATTGATTCTTTCCTTTCCACCTAAAGCATTTCCTTGGGGATTGATCCTAGGTATACGTGTCCCCTTGTACCTGCCTCCCTCCTCTAATGATCACTTCTTTCATCCCTCATTATTTTAATTTGATTTTTCTATTTTTATTGATAACTGTCATTGATTTATACATCATTGGTGGTGGTATTCATATCTAGTGATGAAGCTAAAGTGTTTTTTTTTTTGCATGCATTTATATTGTCTCCACTCCTAGTCACCATTTTTAAACACTTTTGTGTTCTTAGATTGTCACTTTATACAATATGATCTGATTTATCAGATGTAAGTGCTTTGCCTAATAAGCTGACCATATGTATTATGTATTAACATAGCATTTAACAATAACATATGAAATTATAATATAAGAGAATATGTAAATTCACCTTGGTCTATAAATGAAATGATATCTTTAAGGTTATTGTCTACTGTTAATCTAGGACATTCTACCGTTTTGATGCTGCTTGGGATTCATCCATGCACAACTCTTTGCTGCTTAACCGTGTCACTCCTTTCGGAGAGAAAATCTACATGACTCTGTCTGCTTACCTGGAGGTAACCAAGGCCATTCACTTATTTATATGGGGGGATGAGAAGTTCATTTGGGAGAGTTACAGACCTACATGATTTAGTTCCAGCTAATTTAATCTACCAAACAGCCCACAGCATTTGTAATGGTTAAATCAAGTACATATGTGGAAAAAGAGGCAAATAGCAGTAAACTTTGTGGCTCTATAGAGTGCAACAGTACTTTTAGTAGTGACCCTGGTTCTGTGAAGTATTTTTTCCTATTCACTTTTCCACAGACATAAAAAAATAATAATAAATAAAAAACTTGAATAAAGAATTTTATGATGTTATGAACCAAACCAGCTCTGAGGTCAACACATTACAAATTTTGATTTAAAGCAAGTAAGTATTTGAAAATCAGATAAAAGGACATTTCTTGACAAAACATTCAATAAAGCATTGCAAATAATGTAATCAGTGGTGACTGATTTTAAGTATAGAAACTGTCTATTTTAAGTTTCTTAGAAACTATTCAGATATGCGCTATTGTTCAAATGTTTTGGGGAAGATTAAAGGTTTGTAGAAGATTTTTTTAAGACAAGATTTTCAAAATGTTTTTAAATGAAGTGTCTTGTTCTTACCAAGCCTGCGTAACTTGATCAAACACAGTAAAAAACAAAAATAAAATAATAATAATAATAATAATAATAATATATTGTGAAATATTATTACAATTTAAAAAAAATCTGTTTTCTATTTAATATGTTTTAAAATCTATTAATTTATTCCTGTGATGGAAAAGCTGAATTTTCAACAGCTGTTATTACATGATCCTTCAGAAATCATTGCAATAAGTATCTAGGTATATACGGTAAGCATATAAGTAGTGACTGGGTGATTGCTGTAGAGCTTGTTTGGCATAATTTGAGTGCACAGCATAAATGAGTATACACCCTCGGAAACTTAACAAATTCAGCAATTACTTGTACTTCGAAGATTATTATCCTCCAGGAGTTAAACAGGCAATTTGTCATGAACTTGTACACTCAGTACCACTAGTACAGTACTAGAATATTATACATTTGTTGAATTAAATCTAGGGTGTACTCATTTTTGCAATCCTTCATTTAAACAAAATTGGCTAATTTACTTATTTTACAGATACATCATATACAGTGCCATCGATAAACAGCATTGGAGCTCGTTGTAGGTCTATTATATATAAGTTACCATTAAAAATCAATTCCCCTTTGGGAATCTGACTGTTGCACTCTATAGATGTTGCTTGTTCTTTATCAAGCTATGGTTATTTTAAGCACCATTTCAGATTGAAAGGCTTACAATGGTTTGCTTTTTCCAGATGGAGAACTGCACACAGCCCACAGTGATAACCAAAGACTTATGCATGGTGTTCTACTCAAGAGATGCCAAGCTCCCAGCATCTCGCTCCATCAGGAACCTCTTTAGCAGTGGTACCTTGAGGCCATCTGAAGGGTACAGCTGCTTCATATCACCACACAAGTCCTTTGCAATGTTGCTCTTGTAATTTAAGTTATCATATTGTTTTCTATTGTTTTTTTATGTTTAGAAACCGTGTAACTGGTGTGTATGAGCTCAGTCTGTGCCATCTAGCTGATGCATGGAGCCCAGGTAAGACACCAGTTTCCTCATGTGTGTTTCACTGAGGATTTATTGGATGCTGGGCAATTTAGATTGCTGTTGAAATGACACCTGATTGTGCAGGAATGCAAAGACGGCGCAGGAGGGTGCTGGATACGTCGGTGGCATATGTGCGAGGGGAGGAGAACCTGGCTGGCTGGAGGCCCCGCAGTGACAGCCTCATCCTGGACCATCAGTGGGAGCTGGAGAAACTGAGCCTCCTGCAGGAGGTGAGAACATCTAGTTATTTGTTTTTTTAATGTGATACAGAAAGACATGAATGTGTCATGGCAGCTCTGCTGAGGATCTGAGAACTAATTTCCTTCTGCTGTATGTTAGGTGGAGAAAACCAGACACTACCTCCTCCTTAGGGAGAAGCTGGAGTCCACCCTGCTGTTGGGCCAGGAGTCGCTGCTGTCCTGCGGGAGTGAGGATCTAACCGAGTCCTCTTCCCCATCCACCCACCTGGGCCTGGGCCACAACCCTTGCCCCGGCCCTGATACACCCAACGAGAGGCAGAAGGAGCTGGCTGCAAAGGTGAATCAGTGACTAACTTGAAATTATAAAGTTATATATACATAAATTATAATAATTTAATATCCTGCATTGTCCAGTATACACAATTACTTCTTCTTTTTTTTGTAAAATATGTTTTGCAATTTGTCCTAAATTTTGGCAAAAAACATTTCTTTTTTATATTAATTTAATATATTTTACAGTATATTTACTATTACAATATTTTTTTATTTAATAGTTATTTAATGTTATTCTATTTATAATGTACCATTATAAAATTCTAATTTTATATATTATATGAAATATTAAAAGAAATTAATAGAATATTCTTATAAATTCTGAAATTCACTTTTACAACTTTGTTCTCATATCTCCTTTGTCACCAAACCACTTTTAAAGTGGTAATTATAGTTTCTAATCTAATTTAATTTAATACTATAAATTGTTGTAATGTTCAAAATAATTCATATACAGTGATCACTTCAGGAAATCATGAGAAAAAGGTTCTTGTCAATGAATTTAACATTCCCTTTGTCCCAACAGTGTCTTCGTTTGCTTAACCACACCTTTAACAGAGACTACAGCCATGTGTGTGTTAGCGCCAGTGAGAGCAAGGTGAAGATGCTATTAAAAATATTTTACACTATTTTACACTTTTTCCTTCTGTCAGCTATCATATGATATAGTAAGATGATTTTAAGAGTTCAGACCGCTGAGAATATTCAGTACTGCCTTAAAAACGTTCAGGTTTCTGAAAACGTAAAACAAGCATTTTACTATTGCTGCAGAAACTTACAGAATACGTTTGTGTTCAGTGTTTAATGACTGATTTCTCTGTTGTGATGTGTTGTAGTTGAGCCAGATGTCAGTAACTCTTTTGAAAGACTCTGCCTCAGTGTGTGCTGAAAACACCCTCACCCCGTCCTCCACATGCCCCTCATTGGTGGAGGGACGCTACAGCCACAACGCTAAACTCAGGTCAGTACTTAGTGACTGCTGTTTCATTTTGAGTTTTAAAAGAATTAAAACTTTAAGGGTGATTCTGCAACACAAACCAAATGGAATTGCAAAAACAGCAGTAAAAACGTTTTCTAATCATTCCTTAGTCTGGCATTGATCAGACTAACAGTCCTGTCCTAAATTCATGCTATTGATAAAGCTAATGTGTCAGGCTAGTTTGAGAATCAGCCTGTGAATGGCTTATATTATAGGTGTTTCTGTATATTGAAGGTTTAGTTCTCCCAAAATCGAAAATTCTGTCATTAATTACTCACCCTCATGTCATTCCAAACCCGTAAGATCTTTCTTTCATCTTCGGAACACAAATTAAGATATTTTTGATGAAATCCAAGAGCTTTCTGACCCTTCATAGACGGCATCACGTTCAAGGCCCAGAAAGGTAATAAGGACATCATTAAAATCAGTGACATCAGTGGTTCAACCGTAATGTTATGAAGCTACGAGAATACTTTTTATGTGCAAAAACCCCCCAAAAACAACTTTATTTAACAATTTCTTCTCTTCCATGTTAGTCTTTGATGCGTTCACGAGTGTACCACAATGCATGCATGTGGTGCTGCTGACGCAGGAGCTGGCGTTCTGATGCAGAACACGCATGCACTGTGCTTTGTTTACAGGCAGAGGAATGCACATGCATGCATCATGGTACTCTTGTGAACGCATCAAAGACTAACATGGAAGAGAAGAAATAGTTAAATAAAGTAGTTTTTTTTGGGGGGGGTTGCACTCAAAAAGTATTCTTGTAGCTTCATAACATTGCGGTTGAACCACTGATGTCACTATTTTAACAATGTCCTTACTACATTTCTGGGCCTTGAACGTGTTGTTGTCTATGCAGGGTCAGAAAGCTTTTAAATTTCATCAAAAATATTTGTGTTCCGAAGATGAACGAAGGTCTTAGGGTTTGAAACGTCATGAGGTTGAGTAATTAATGACAGAATTTTCATTTTTGGGTGAACTATCCTTTTAAAGGGGTCATCGGATTCCCATTTTCCACAGGTTGATATGATTCTTTAGGGTCTTAATGAAAAGCCTATAACATACATTGATTAAAATGTGTCAGTGGTAGTGTAAAACAACACCCTTTTTACCTTGTCAAAAACAGCTCTGTTCACAATGACCCGTTTCGGTGCATGTTCCTTTAAATGCTAATGAGCTCTGCTGACCCCGCCCCTCTCTTCCGTGGGGTGACGAGCCATTCTCATGAGAATGTAAACTTTAGCCGTATTTAGCCGCAGAACTTGCTAAATAGCACATTATTATGAAAGGCGATTTGCAAAGATGCATAAAAAAAACCTTATACTCACTTCTTCTTTAACGTTAGGTGAAGCTGGATCACAAAGGATTCACGCAAACATAGATGCATTTAGGTAGATTGGGGGGCGCATCCCTTCAAAAACAAACCTAATCCTCTGCGTCTTCAGTGGCTCAGATATCGGAAGTAAATGACAACTGCTATGTTCATTATTACATCCAACAACAAAACACCTCAGTTGCTTAGGAGACATTCTTGTCTACACCTGCTCCGGCATCAAAACAATGGCAATTTACAGCTCACTCAGGGCGGGTCTAAGGTAAAACACCACTGTCAATCAACAGTCGTGGGAGCAGCCTGCCTGGGTCTGTGTGAGACGTCACACAGCCAAGAATCTGAGAATGGCTTGATCTGAGAAAGTGGTTATGATTTTGGGGGATTTAAAAAATTAAAAATACACTGGGTGGATTTTTGTCATTATAGGGTGGTTGTGTGCACACACTGCCAAGACACATTTCAGTTCAAACAACATGTAACAGTGAATTTTGCATTCAATGACCCCTTTAAGGTAGGATAGGAGAAAGTATTTTAACATCAAGAAAAATCTTTACATGTTTTTAAATATGTCTGCCAAAAATTGCTCCAAATGAAGTGCTATCTAACTAATAGTCATATCTATATTCTTATTGCTCATTTGTGCAGACCCCCAACACCTCGATCTCGTGCTCTCAGCCCCATCCCTGACTCTGAAACAGAGGGCAAGAAGTCTCCTCAAGAGTCCAAATCAAGAACCCACACTTTTGTGCCAGACATTCAGGAAATCCGTGTCAGGTAAAAAATAAATTGTACAGATTATACAAATTGTTTATTGTTCAGATGATGAGCAATTCCTTTTTATTTTACATTTGCCTGAATAGGAAATTTGAGATTGAAGGAATTTGCATCTTTGGAAGTTAACTCTAACCTGTACCCTATTTTATTGTTGCAGCCCAATTGTGTCAAAGAAAGGTTATTTGCACTTCCTGGAGCCCCACAGTAATGGCTGGGTTAAGAGATATGTGGTGGTACGCCGGCCTTATGTCTACATCTACAACACAGAGAGAGACACAGTGGAAAGGGCCATTCTTAACCTGTCCTCGGCACAAGTAGAGTACAGCGAAGACCAGCAGGCCATGCTGAAGGTGAAACATTTACAATCATTTATTTATTTATTTTTGAAAAAGTCAGTCTCTTCCAAAACAACACATCATGAGTAAATCGACTATTTATAGACTGAACTGTAATTCGCCTTATGAATACCAGCAGGCCATGCTGTAGGTGAAACATCTACAAATATTGATTTTTTTATTAATCTATTCTATTTTATTATTGAATTATTGTGAGAAAATCTACTGTTTACAGACTGAACTGTAAACCAATGTCTGAATACCATGTGCCATGGGCAATTTATTTTATATTATTTTATTTCAAGGCAAGTAAATTGACTGTTTATAGGCTGAACTAATTCAGTGTCTGTCTAAACTGCAGACCCCCTACACATTTGCGGTATGCACAGAGCATCGTGGGATACTCCTTCAAGCCAGTAATGACATGGAGATGCATGACTGGCTGTATGCCTTTAACCCTCTGCTTGCTGGATCTATCAGGTACAGTAAAACACATACCTAAGCCTTTTAAAGACCTGTCATACCAATATTTATTCGACTTTCTCCTTCTTATCAGGTCTAAACTGTCCAGAAGAAGAGCCGGGCAGATGAGGTTTTGAGCCCACTACATGTATACCTTCTGTACAACTCTTCGAGGACAAAAAACACAAAGGACTAACCTTGTAAATAGATCTACTGACAGATCCTCCAGTTTCTGTGCTTAATCAACTCGCTGACCCTCTGTTTCCTACATGTGTGTTCCTGCACCTGCCCACGCTAGCACCAACTGTACACCTGTATCTTAAAGGCCCCTTTGTTGTGCATCTACAGTGGCCTAAGTATTCAACTTATAGCACCAAGAGAACAGGCTAACTACTTTATTGGGGTAGAGATAGTATGCTTATGTAGTCTTCAGCAAAAATTTAGAAAGCTGGTGATGGGAATTTCTAATTCTGAAGCTGTCAGCTCATGCAAACACATCTGAATTTGTTACTGTGAAGAGTGACGTCCATATCTTGGGTTTGTGGGAAAATGGATCACATGGCCTGTGTTACTCTATGGGTTTGAAACGATAAAACTGGTCAGTATTTAAATCAGCAGACCATATGTTTATTCATCTCTTGGCTATTGATCAATGATACACAGTTCTTAGCAAGGAGCAGATTAATCACATCATATTACGCTCTTACTCTCTTTAAGTGCAGTTCTTGGACACAGTTCAACCCATCATAAATACTCATATACCGTTTTAATGTTTCCCATGTATGGCCTTGAAATGCATAAAGTTTTCAAAATAACCAGGACGCATTAGGGAAAATTTGGCTAAGGAAAATGGTTGCATTCTCATGTCTCTGTATGAGAACCATTATAAAGATTTGGCCTATTTTTGTTGGAGTACTGGTCAGTAGATTTATCTGAAATGTATCATAATCCAGTCTAATATTTTATTTTAAAAAATTATCGGTATCCCCAAATGATCTTATATCTGTCTAATTTATTTTTAACATTTCTATTAAAGTCTTATCTTGTTAGGTATTTATTTAACATGTTTTTATTTATTTCAGCATGTATTTATTGACAAAGACTGTAATATTTTTGAAGAAGTACAGTACAATTTCTGCATATGGCACTTTTTTATCATGAGTTGACTAACCTCCCTTTTACTGACCGCACTGCTCTCATTCATTTCCCCCGACACAATGAAATGCATTTGGGGAACAGGTTAGAAGTGAATAGCTGGGATAGCTGCTATTACATGTAGATTACTTGAATGTTACTTTTTAGATATGTTAACCAGTTTTGGTTAGGAAAACAAAAATGCTTTTTGCAAGATTTATCAGGTTGAGAAAAATCATCATCCTTGCCCAGACTCCTAAATGAGTGTTTGTACAGTGGTCAGTCTTGGAAAATGGAAGGTTTAAAAGTTTGTTAGAACAAATCAAATGTACAGTACTGATGGGATTTTCTACGCGCACCCTAGAGAGTGATGAGATATGATTTTGTGCCTCTTGCATCCTCTACTCTGTTTTTGTTTTACAATTTCCATCATCTTAATCCCTGTGCGCTTCTTTAACAGGGTGAATGTCCACTTTAAGGCCCACTCATCGCTACCACCCTTTCTCTTTGTGTGTAATCATTCCTGTGCACAGGCAAAAGCAGTTTTAGTTTTTATTAGTTTAGTTTTTAGTTTGCATATTTAGTTTGTATATTGCACTTGCCCGACATTTGACTAGGTTTTGAGATTTCTAAGCATATCTGGATGGTGTAAATTATTTTTCTTAACCAATTTTACTTAAAAATGAACAAAACAAATCTATTTATTCAGCCAGAACACCCCCCCCCCCCCCCCATCATCATGGACTCTAGAAATAAGCCCTGTTGCTGTCATTGTTCCAAACCTTTATTTTTTTGTGATTATTATTACATAAAATATCCAATAGGCATTTAAAATTTCATTTTCTGGTTTTAAAGTCATCTCAGGTATGATTGTTCTGCTTAATGTCAATAGCTTAGGCTGTGCAAACCCCATCAAACAGGCAACCATCTGTGTTGAGATTGCTGATAGCTGTTTAACTTCAGCCAAATGACTGTTTTTGAAATATGAATCCACATTTTTATGTAATACCATCAGCTGTGATTTAGACACTTTGTAGTGCAAAAGCATTTGTTAGAAGGTGGAGTTCTGTGGGTCAGACTTTGACTTAGGCAGTCACTGCAGCAGAGCCCATATGTCCACTATCATTAGTCCAGAAGGCTTATAATGTGGTTTGGGATGTCTGGATGATCCTGCAGGTTACCTAAGACAAGCCTTTCCTCCATACATGCATATTTAGAGTGCAGATCAACTATTTGCAAACCTGAGGTTCCTCCAGGGCAGGATTCAGGCATATCCGCATGACTGAGGCCAGCCAACCTTCAGCACATGCTGAGTATAGCAAGAATCTGACACTGAACTAACCTCTATTGCAAGCCTTGATCTGTATATGAATAAACATCAAAGATCTACATTTCTATTTCCAAAAAGTGGATTTCTGTTTCTATGAAAAAGTGGAGTTCTGCTTGTTTGTAAAAGCAGAAAGCATATCCTAAAAGCTTTCTCAATGCCCGAAGGTTCTCTGTTTATGAAAAATAGTTAATGCACTTTTTTTTCTTTTTTTTTGTTGCAATTTCCATGTGTATATCTCACTTCACTTTCATGACCAGTTCAGAGTAATATAAGCAATGCCACTACTTTTAGAAAAAAAGCGTGTATGTTAATAGTAATAGCAGGTGCATTTTTAAAATAAGTGAGAGCAAAATTATTAAACAATCTAGCTAAAAGAATCACTTTCAGTTTGAGTAAGCAAGCAAATGCGTATTGTCTTGACTTGTTTTGTTTTTTTTGTCTGTGCACCTTATAGAAAGTAATGCGGAGGGCTGAATGGTATTCTTCATGTTATAGCCTGTCCTGTACCATTTCTACAAGCAATTTTCATAAAACATGTTTCAAGGCTTAAAACATTGCATTCATTTTACCATCTCCCAAAATGAAATAATGAATCAGTTCTCATAATCAACACCAAATATTTGTGTGCTTCCATTCTCCTCTTATGCACTCCATTCATAAACATTTTTTTTCTGTCGTTTTCTGTTTTACTTGCCTTGTATATAAACATGATTGCTGTGAATGGTGTAATATGCAGTTGTAACTGGTTTGTACCATCTTCAATGGGCAGTAGTTTAATGTCTCTTTCTGAGTGTTGGAATTATGAGTCAAATGTTTGTGTACACTTAACACATCGTCAGATATGAAATAAATGTGGAACTTATGCAACACTATGAATGACTTAGTGTGTGATTCAAGACATTATTTTATGCATGAGAAAATAGAAAATCTCAAGTTGAATGTATGCTGCTTTTATATATAAAACGTATGGAAGCCTCTTTCCACCATGTAATAAAACAATATAACTGGTCAATTTTGACGACTCTTCATTTCACAATTCTGACTTTATTTCTAGTAATTCTGAGTTTATATCACATTTAAGAGCTAACATCTCAAAATATTTATTTCTTCTCAGAATTGGAAGTAAACATCTCACAACTCTGGCTTTTTTTCATTACATTTTAAGTTTGCATCTCATAATTTTGATGTTTTTGATTGAGTTTTTCTACTTTTTTACCTAATTTTGGCAACGAAAACAAAATAAAGTCAGATTTGTGAGATAAAGCATCTTTTATTTTGAAGTAAAAGTGAAGTGAAGTGACGTGTGGCCAAGTATGGTGACCCATACTCGGAATTTGTGCTCTGCATTTAAAGTCCGCGTGAAATCAAAATTGACTATATTTATTTTGTTAGCACACATTGCTATTTGTGTGGTGAACAATTCATCCATGCAAGTCAATCCACAAAAAAAAATAGTTTGCCTTCATAATCTTTAATCCAAATCTCCCCTCTAAAATGATGGGCCTTTTCTGATGACATCAGTTTGAAGGCTTGGGCATGAGCATGACATCCTTAACCACTACTTTAAATAACACTCTCAAAATTAATTGCTAAAATTTTGTCTGAATAAACCTCCAATTTTTTTTTGACTGAATGAAAAGATTGAGAAATTGCGCCTGCCTTTCACTTTAAATTGATCTACAAGCACAATCCAATTTTATTTGGAACAATTCGCAGTATTTTTTTGAAAAAACATTTGTTTAACACTCAAGCTTATGACATTCCCTTTAATTTTCTATTTTCCTCATTCATTGTTTCCTTATATTGATATTGGTTGATATGCTGTTTCTCTATGTGGTAAAATTTGTTTTTCGACTAAAAATAACAAATCTATTCGCGCTCTAAGTACATCCTTGCTCTACATTGGTCTATTTGTTAGAAACGGAAGTGTTTGGTTAAAAAGTTTTTTGTGACAAACAAGAAAAGAAACTTCTTTCAAAATTATTCACAAATTCTATCCTGTTAAACATTTTCTTAATTTAAGAAGGATATTGATGTTAACTGCTCTTTTTGTTCACACGTACCCCACATCTTCTGACTTTTTTGTTAAAAGTTATGGTATGACCCTGTGTTTATCACAGAAAAGATCCCAGTGCACTTTTGTCATTAATCATTTTATTAGTTAAGTTTCACATTCATAAGTGTAAATTTTCAGTGAACACACACCATGAACACACTGTCCGTTTGTGTTCTGTCTTCAAAATACTTGAGTAATGTAAAGGTCCAGTTTGTTTGTAGCAGTGGGTAGTTGTTTAAGGCCAACAGCCCCTCCATTTTTTTTCTGAATGAAACTTTCACACCAATCAATTCGTAGAAAAAACAAGCCATCATTCATAAATTCTGTTTCTCTCGGACCCCGTCTGTGTTGCTTTAACCCCTCCCAGAACACACAGCACCACACCATGACACACACCCAGAGCAGTTAGCCAACAGAACTTTCACACGAAAATCACCCCGTCTGTGTTGCGAAGCGTGAAAATTTCTGTTGATGTCCAGTGCTATTGCGCAACTCTTGCGCAGCATTGAATGTGAATCACTGAAGGAGATATGAAATGAAAGCAAACTCAAACTACCCTCTTTCAGTGTTTTCGTAAGCCTGCCCCTGATGACACGAATCACTTGAATGTTTTAATTGGCAAGGTTTAAAAAAACGTTCAAATGATCACGTTTCGTGAGGACGCACCAGTGGCCCCATCGGAGCAGTGACAGATCAGTCAACTGTCCCGAGCGTCATTCGCACTGGCCTCTGGACATCAGATAGTCACTACCTGACCTGGTCATGATCAAATATGTTAGCTTTGCTTGGCGGCAATAAAGGAAAGTATGCAATTATTTGTCAATTTAACTGACTGAAAACGAAAGTAAATGAGGGGAATCGAAAGATTTCTTATTCTGCAGTTGTCCTCTAGAGAGGGCATTTTTGCTGAGCCAATGCAAGTCTATGGGAAATCTTTGATTTTTTATAATTATACAAAAACTGTAAGTCTCATCATTTAGAAAAGATATAGAAACAAACTACAGATCAGGTCCAAGGTCTCTGACGAGTTTGGTGCCTGTAGCATTAAAGCCCTAGGAGGATATACAGTACAGTTGGAAGTTCTTGGTCCCAGAAGAATAATAAGAAGTTTAAATAGTATAACAGTATGCTGGTTTCCAACATAATGAGCTAATAACGGTTTCAGATGATGAGAGAGATGAGAACTCCTGGCCAGCCTTGTGGACTGAAAGTCAGGCTAGGGAATATAAAAACAGGCACTCTTAAATGTGCATTGAAAATTGCCAGCTGATAAAACCTGTGCTCCAGGGACCATATTCTTAAGATAATTGGAACTGGCTGAGTTAAATGATTAACACTAAACCGTAGAAAATCAGTCCAGTCTCCCCAGCTGTAAATGTCATTGGCTGTTAAATTCTTCTGGTGTTTATAATAAATTGACATGTTGATGTCACATAAGCAGTCTTTCAGAATGCTCTCAGTTACATATGCATATTGTATGAATTAGTGGGTGTGGTGGTGCTTATTGGGTGTGTTTTGGGACGGTGAGTATGAGGCTGGGAGGGGAAAATCAGAGTATACCCACTACAAAAAACGAGACTACACCACTGGTGTTAACGTCCTTAAAAAAACTAACTTGTAGCTAACTTCCATGTCACTGTTCTTAATTTTTAGCAAGTATCTTTTCCATTGGGTAGTACCTATTCTTGTCTTTTTAAAAGATACCTAGTAAAATGTTAAGTCAGCTTGCCATACTACCTCGCCTCAAAGCTAACGTTACTCAGTAAAAATGTAAGAACGCTACTACGATGAAGGCGTAGCTCATGAATATGAATAACGTGGCGTAATGTTCAACCAGCGCGAGTCAGCTAGCGAATCATGAATCGCTCAACCCGAGGCTTGACGCCCTTTAGACGTTTACCCATAGACTGTAACGTCAGCACGATCTGATTAATAATCCATGAACAAAGCCCTGGCTGTAGTAGAGAAAAAAGGGCGATCGTCTGAAAAGAGGAGGGGTTTAAACACGTACGCTTCCGGTTCAAAGTAGTAGAGTGTGCTGCCGCATCATCAGTTTGAACTGTAAATTATTGACAGGACATACTCTAAAGAGCAAGAGAGGTTAGTAAACTAATAGTATAATTACATAGATTCATCAGGTTTATCAGTGTTTATCTCAGCGATGGTTCTTGTAAAGCGACTGTAAAGACAGTTTTAGATGGTGTGCTCGTAGACAACAGTAATCTGACTCTACCAGCAGTGAATCACCTTTATGAATCAAAGTGCAGTAAATGGCTTGCACGATTTTATTGCCACATTATGTTGCATTAAACTTCATTTAGATTAAATAGCAGTCTTGTATCAACAACTATGGCTTGTTTAAACCAAGAAAAAAAGACATATATGCAACAAATGTGACCCTGGACCACAAAACCAGTCATAAGGGTTATTTTTTTATGAAATTGAGATTTATACATCTGATAGCTGAATAAATAAGCTTTCCATTGATGTATGGTTTTCCACAGGATTGTTAGGATAGGACAATATTTGGCTGAGATATAACTATTTGAAAATCTGGAATATGAGGGTGCACAAAATCAAAATATTGAGAATGTTGTCCATATGAAGTTATTTGCAATGCATATTACTAATCAAAAATTAAGTTTTGATATATTTACGTTAGGAAATTTACAAAATATCTTCATGGAACAAGATCTTTACTCAATATCATAATGATTTTTGGCATAAAAGAAAAATCAATAATTTTGCCCCTTCACATTTTATTGGCTATTGCTACAAATATGCCCGTGCTACTTATGACTGGTTTTGTGCTCCAGGGTCACATATGTGACCCCATCAAGCCTCATGACATGACTTGTGTATTATAGTTATTGACATTAAATGTCATAAATTGAATGCATGTTTTATGACCCAGCATGTGTTTTTTTGACTGATGTACAGTGTTTTGTCCTTTTATCTACCAGTGTAATCTAGATAATGGCTGAAAAGACTGATCCCCCTGTCATCCTGGGTCATAATCTATGGGGAACCTTAACACATCATTGTGGGTCTGACCTGCATCATCATGATTTGGCTGATGGGCCAGACAGGTAATGAATATGTCATATCAGTCCTAGACTGAACGTGAAAATCATTCGCATTTGATCTTCCACATGCTCCAGAATGTAGTTTACAAAACAGCTTTGTCTGCTGCAGAATATATATGGATTACAACGCCACCACACCAGTCGATCCAGAGGTGGTCAGGGTTATTACTGATGCTTTAACTGATGCGTGGGGAAATCCCAGCAGTAATTATCTACCAGGTATGAGGCTCTCAAGGATAGATGTTTGGCAGATGTCAAACATATTTTATTGGATTGTTCGGTTGCTTATGTAAATAGACAACGGTTTTATTCAGAGGTGTGTCTAACTGATTTATTTAAAAATGTATCACCTGAACGTATTTTAGAATTTTTGTTTAGTGTACATCAGAAATGTATTTTATAACCATTTGTTAATTGTATACCTTGTGTAATTTATTCAGAGATTGCCATGAAAATAGCCTTGATGCTGGCATGGCCTTAAAAAGTGAATAAATAAATAAATTGGCAGATGTCTAACATGTCACATTTAAAGGCATAGTTCACCCAAAACTGAAAATGTTCTCATCATTTATTCATCCTCATGTCCTTCTAAACGTGTGTGCATTTCTTTTCTTTTGTGGAGCATGAGAAAATATTTTGAAGAAGGGTGGAACCCCCCCCCCCCCCCCCCCAAAAAAAAAATCTTAAAATATAAGAGTCTTAAAATACAAGAATAATGGAATCTTGAGTTTCACAGAAGAAAGTGTGTGAGGGTGTGTAAATTATTATTGTTTTTGTGTGAGCTATCCATTGAACACAATCTCATATTATTTTCCACTGATCTTAGGTCTGAAAGCCAGAGACATCATTTACCATTCCAGAGACACTATTGCCAGAATGGTTGGTGGAAAATCAGCAGACATTATTTTTACTTCAGGAGGAACTGAGGTGAGGGTTTCAAGTGTCCCAGGTCAAATAGAAATTCATCAAATTATCTTCTTTTCCTCTTTAATTTTTTTTAATCTTTTTTTTTTTTTTTACAGCCGTATAGTGAAGGCTCTATAGGCTGTTGCATAATTCACATTTCCACATCACCGTCTAGTGTTGTAACATGCTCAAATTTCAAACAATTTTAACTTTGACTGACTTTATGAAGCACAAACAAGCAGACATTTCACATGACATATTGTTACTGCTGGTGTGAAAATTGCATGAGGGTAAAAAAAAAAAGTTCCCCATACAGATTCAGCTTCTTTTCAAGTAGGTCGTTCAAATTCATCATGTTGACCAACAGAAAGCTGCTTGGTTTGAAAGTGACTTGTATATGAGTAGTGCCTGCAAAATTTCACTGAAACCTTAAATATCGTTGTCTCCTTGTCATTGTACAGTTGTATTTGGTGTTGCCTGATAAAAACCATAGCAAATGTAATGAATCAGAATCAGAAACGTAATGTTACGTAGCACTTTGTGTCCTGGATTAACCTGGGGTATTTCTGCTTTTTTATCTGCTGTTAGAGAGTGAATATTTATTTTCATGCCAAACATTCATGCTGGTGTGAACAGCCCTTAACATTGTAACACTATCTTTAACTCTTCATGTGTCTGTCCTAATGGTGCATGCCGCTTGTGTTGAGAGGTGCATTGAATCCGTGGTGAAAGTTGTGTGAAAGGACCTTTACTTCCACTGTATCTTTATTTAAGATCTCTTTTTGTCCTGGACTTTCAGGCCAATAATCTGGTGTTTCACACAGCTGTGGAGCACTTCAGGAAGAGCAAGACTTCTGCACAGGGAGACATGAACAGCGAGCAGTTAAATGGAAGAGGCTCTTTGCCCCATATTATCATCTCCAATGTAGAGCATGACTCCATCAAACTCACAGCTAAACACTTGTTAAAAGAGGGCAAAGCAGGTCAGCAGGCCTATGTTTTCTGTCTAAAACTTTAAATGGAAACATTGTTCTCCAAAGATGTTGTTTTAGGAAGTGGACAATACTTTAGTTTACTACTGTATTGCTATCTGTATTAAAATATGAATATTAACAAAGATCTTTGTGCTCTGATTGGATCTGATTGGGTTCTCGTTGTAGATGTCACATTTGTGCCCGTTTCCAAGGTGACGGCACGGGTGGAGGTCGAGGATGTCATTGCAGCGATTCGTCCCACCACCTGCTTGGTGTCGATCATGCTGGCCAATAATGAGACAGGCATTATTATGGTGAGAATGTTGCCTTGACTACAGGCTCAATAATGTATTGAACTATTTCATAGTTAAACAATCACCCGACTGTGTTTTGGCCATTGGGACGAGGCTTAATTGTGAGCCATGATATTGCTTTTATACAACATTTTATAAAAATGATGTTAATAAAGATCAACTTATAGACACAGTATGGCTAGTTAATTTTTGCTCTGCCAATAAAAATACAGTAGTTTTTTCTGCCATGATTTAGCATAAACACTGAAAGTAACCTCTGGGATTCTCCTTTCAACAGCCAGTTAAGGATATTTGTCAGAGGGTGAAGGAAGTAAACAAACAGAGGGCAGCATCAGCTCCCAGAATCCTCCTGCACAGCGATGCAGCACAGGGTATCGGAAAGATACGAGTGGATGCACGTGAGCTGGGAGTAGACTATATTACCATTGTAGGACACAAGGTAAGTAACAAGAGACACTTTTGATATGTCATCTCTCTGTAAGCAAAGAAAATTAGAGATGGCAATCCTTTCGATTGTATGTTTCAGTTTTATGGCCCTCGAATTGGCGCTTTGTTTGTGAATGATCCTGGAACCACAAATCCGGTTTACCCTCTGTTTTTTGGAGGAGGACAAGAGCGAAACTTCAGACCAGGGTATGACATGGTTTATTGTGTGGTGGGGTTTCATGTATGGGTGATGAATTATTGAACAGTATTAAAACAAGTATGTTACTGACTCTGAAATCAATGCTGTTGTTATCTCTTTATTTCTCAGAACTGAGAACACAGCAATGATAGCCGGTCTGGGAAAGGTAAAACCCACTATGTATCATAAGTGTCATTTTATTTATTAGCCTATTTAATTTTTTTAATTAATGGATGCTTGTACATTTAACATGGGTAACATGATTTATTTATTTATTTATTTATTAGGAGTAATGTAACTGTTTGTACATGTATAATAGGGAAAATGTATTTATTATTTTCAGTGCTAGATTTGTTTTGCATAACTTTTTTATTCCTTTTTTTATTTCTTTGAAAAGGCTGCAGAATTGGTAAGCTTAAATCTAGCAGACTATGAAGCCCATTTCCTGGACATCCGATGCTATCTAGAGCAGAAGCTGCTTGTAAGTCCTGTTTCTGTCTTCTTATAGCTGACTGGTACAAATATTTCAGTAGGTATTAATGTAGCCTGTAGTTATATATAGATTTTGTTGTATTTGTTTTTTTCTTATTTTTATTGTATTTAAATTTTTAGGCTGTCTTTGGAAGAGATAAGATTCATTTTAACAGCCATTTTCCTGGCTCAGACATTTTGCCCAACACATGCAATGTATCCATTTTGGGAAGGGGACTTCAGGGTGAGTGAATGGTCATTTTCTAACCTTGTAATTTGTCTTTCACAGCACATGAATGGGATATGTTTGTACATCCAGATATTTTTTACAGATTACATGTATAGTGCATATATGTACATTTAAAGATTCATCACAGTAATTATATATTTAAGCTTGGTTAAATGAAATTTCCTATAACAGCATCAGTTTGCTTTTACACACATGTTGGTCAGAAGTGGGTCAGGTCTTGACCCTGCAGATTTGTAAAACACAAGAGCTTTTGTGAATAATTGATGAGACTCTTCCCCCCTGCTGCAGGGCGTAGAGTGCTGTCCACCTGTAGAAGGTTGTTGGCCAGTGTGGGTGCTGCCTGCCACTCAGACACAGGAGATCAGTAAGTCATCTGTACTTTCAATGAAAAAGTCAGAAATCAATATCTCTTTTTTTGTATAAGGACAAGTGTGAATTTTCACCAGTGTTGTGTCAATTTTCAAGTGTCTAAATAATTAGAGCACTCAAAAACAAATGTAGCCGAACACATCCATCCTGTATATTGACTGTATAGGCTTGTGCACTATACTGTGCTCTCTAGACGGATCAGAACATGGAAAATCCTTAATGTTTTTTGCTGCAATTTGGTCATGTGCTCTCATTTCCTTAGACCTTCCCATATCCTTCTAAGCTGTGGGATTCCATATCATGTGGCTACCAACGCTTTGAGGATCAGTGTGGGTAGAAGTACCTCCCGTGAAGATGTGGACATTGTCGTGGAGGATCTGAGAGACACTGTAGAGCAACTGGAGCGGATGAACTAGCACAATGGATATTTTACCTGCCTATATATATGGATATTAACTCCAACCAAAAAGGACAAGTTTCATTGAATGGTTTTAGTTTATAGCTATGTGGCTTTGCACATAAATTAGATGATGTGTCATGAGTATAGAGTTTAGATTTCAGGGTCATTGTCAGATTGCACTATATTGATCTAAGAGCTCTTTATTTAGCAGAATATAATATTTAATATAAATCTTATTTGCTTTGCAAATAGATTAGATGGTGTCATGAAACGAGAGTTCAGGATTCAGGGACATTGTCAGGTTGCACTATATATTGATCTAAGAGCTTGTTTTTATCAGAACATAATGTTTAACGTAAATATTACTTGGTAAAGCATATTTCATATATGGAACTTCAGGGAATTTAGTTGATAAATAGTAAAAAGTTAGCCAAAAGTAATTGAATTGTTTATTTCCGTCACTGGGAAACTAACCAACCACTGCACAAAATGCGAGGAATATGAAAATCAGCTCTCCGTAACAGAAAACATGCACTGCAAAATATTGTTACCAGTAAAATGACATTAAATATCAAGATAATATTTTTTGTATGTATTGCACACCCCTACTTGTATATGACTGCTGACTTTGGTCATTTTGGGTCAGAGTTCTTTTTAACAGGGATTTTTATTTATTTGGTTTTGATATTTAGGCATTTGCCCCTCCTTTATTTTATATAAAATACACTATGGTATGTTGTATTTTTAAAAATAGTTTCATAATTGAATAATGTGAATTGTTCTAATTATGTTGTAGATGTTCATACCCTATTTTTCAGGGAAACAACAAAGACCTGTTCATTTTAACTTGCCGGCTGCACTTAGTTACATTGGGATGTGATGGAGCGTGCACGTTGAGAATGAGACGGAGATATCTGTTACCAGTACAACAAAGCTGCACCAGCATTGTTAAATGAGCTAAATGGACTCTCTTTAACATCTAAGCGCTGATCTGATCTCCCCTGATGCTGAATCATTAAAGCTCATATGCTCTGACCAAACTGCTCCATTCTAATCCCTTGTTCTCCTTCCAGACACACTCTTGGCCATTCAGACAGAAATGAATATTTAACATGTGAAAATGAGGCTCACTGTAATCTCTAATCACATGCCATATGCATGCACACCAGTTTTAGTAGGTCTTCAGAGGCCAGTTCTCTCATTACTCGGGTGTCTGCTGCCAGAGACGAGGGTAACTATGTGCAGGTTGGTAAGCGAGCACAAAGACAAAGGCAACGGCTGGGCCACGATGAGCACTGGTGCATTGTGACGTCTTTCATTACCTTTACAGCTCACCGGGCCAGACCTGCTCCTCGCCTCCGCTCACCTAACCCCGCCAGCTGGCAGACGTTTAGGTGTCGGCTTCCCCTGTGTGTGTGTGTGTGTGCATGTGTGCCTTGGGAGGGGAGGGGAGGGGGTAGGTTGAATTGCTCGAGACAGCGTCCGGATCCAGTCAAAGGCAGCTTGCGCAGGTGCAGAGAGGTTGACATGGTGCTCCAAAAGGCCATTGCTGCAGCCCGCGAGGGAGACCTGCGGAGCCTCAGGGAGCTCGCCGAAACTGGATGCCTTACCGGCACCATTGTGGATGCTCAGGGGGCGGGACTGGTGCACCATGCTGCACGCTGTGGTCAGCTGGACTGCCTTTGCTTTCTGGTGACAGAAGTAGGGCTCGATGCTAACACAAGGGCCCTCAATGGAGCCACACCTGTCCATGATGCTGCAGCTACAGGTCACACCCGGGAACTAAAGTGGCTCGTACAGGTTGCAAGATGTAACGTACAGGTGAGTGGAGAGGTTATGGAGCTATGGGTGTTAGCACAGTAGTGTAGACAGTTTGGATCGAGAGTTGCTTTTCAAATGGGTGATTTACTTTTTCAAAGAACACAAAAGATGATATTAGGAAAGATGCTCATGCTGTGCCATACAATTAAAGTGGATGGTGACCAAGGACCGTCAAGCTCCAAAAATGACCAAAACCACCATAAAAGTAGTCCAATTATGATTTATGTTCTATTAACCAAGTCTTCTGCAGCCGTTTGATCATTCTGTGAGGAAGAGATGATTAAAATGTTCCAGAGTGCCTGTTTTACTTGAGTGCAAATCTGTCTGTCTGCTTGTCTGGTTGGCAAAGCTGTTTGTGTTAACTATGCTCACCACTGTCTGGTTGAGCAAGAGAAATTTATGTAAGAAACAAAGCTTAGATAAACCACAAAAGAAGAAACCAACCCAAGGTAGCTAGGACAATAGCGTGGAGAGTAGGGATTTAGCGTTTGACATAACTGACCTATATTAAAATCTGTATTTTTCTGATCCCACTCTTATTTTCTTTTGCCTTTTATCTTCAAAAAATTTAAAATAAATGTTGAAAAGAAGTGCCTAACGGTATCTAATAGGAAAATGTCCCTATAAAGTCTCATTTAAGATTTTAATATGCAATTATAAGACCATAATAAGCCTATTATAAGACTATATGTCTGCAATACACTGAGGTGCAAATATTAATTTAAAAAAAGGAGGTCTGCCCCTATTCCCATTATGTATACAGAATACAGTACTTTGTGAAATAATTCATACCCCTTGATGCTTTTTTACACATTTGGTTGTTGTAGCCTTATGTTAAGCTGCTGTAAATTATTTTTTTTTTTTGCCACATCAATCTACACTTAATACACCATATTGACAAAGCCAAAAACAGATCTGTGATTACTTTGCAAATTTATTAGAAAGGAAATATTTACATTGCATCAGTATTCATACCCATACACTCAGTACTTAGTTGAAGCACCTTTGGCAGAGATTATAGCCTCAGGTCTTGTGGGTAAGATGCGACAAGCTTCTAGCACATATGCATTTGGGGATTGTCTGCCATTCTTCTCTGCAGATCCTCTCAAACTCTGTCAGGTTAGATGGGGACCGTCAGTGGACAGCCATTTTTAGGGTTATCCAGAAATGTTCTGTTGGGTTCAAGTATGAGCTCTGGCTGGGCCTCTCAAGGGCATTTACAAAAGTGTATACAGGTACATCTCAGAAAATTAGTAGATGGTGAAAAAGTTCATTTTTACTTGTAACTTTATTTCAAAAAGTGAAACTTTCATATATTTTAGATTCATTGTAAAGTTAAAACACTTCAAAAGTTTTTTGTTTTAATTTTGGATGATTAGAGCTTGCAGCTAATGAAAGTCAAAAATCAGTATCTCAAAATATTAGATTATTTCTTAAGATCAATCAAAAAAAAGGATTTGCAAAACAGGAAAGTTCAAGTTCTTTAAAGTATGTTCATTTATGCACTCAATACTTGGTCGTGTCTTCTTTAGCACAAACTCCAGCATCAGTGAGGTGTGGCATGGATGCGATCAGCCTGTGGCACTGCTGAGGCACTATTGAGCCTTCAGCTCGTCTGGATTGTTGGATCGACTGTTTCTCATCTTTCTCTTGAAAATATCCCATAGATTCCATATGGGGTTCAGGTCAGGCATGTTGGCTGGCCAATCAAGCACAGTAATATCATGGTCAGCAAAGCACTTGGAAGTGGTTTTGGCACTGTGGACAGGTGCTAAAGTCCTGCTGGAAAAGGAAATCAGCATCTCCATAAAGCTTGTCAGCAGATGGAAGCATAAAGTGCTCTAAAATCTCCTGGTAGATGGCTGCATTGACTTTGGACTTGATAAAACACAATGGACCAACACCAGCAGACGTCACGGCACCCCAAATCATCACTGACTTCAGAAACTTCACACTGGATTTCAAGCAGCTTGGATTCTGTGCCTCTCCAGTGTTCCTCCAGACTCCAGACCTTGATTTCCAAATGAAAAGCAAAATTTACTTTTATCTGAAAAGAGGACTTTGGACCACTGAGCAACAGTCCAGTTCTTTTTCTCCTTAGCCCAGGTAAGATGCTTCTGACAATGTTTCTGTTTCAGAAGTGGCTTGATAGCCCTTTTCCTGAAGATGTCTGAGCGTGGCTCTTGAGCGTGGTCCACTCCTTGTGAGGCTTTCCCAAGTGTTTGAATCAGCTTTGCTTGACAGTATTCTCAAGCTTGCGGTCATCCCTGTTGCTTGTGCACATTGTCCTACCCAATTTCTTCCTTCCAGTCAACTTTGCATTTAATATGCTTTGATACAGCACTCTGTAAACAGCCACACCTTTCAGTAATGACCCTCTGTGACTTACCCTCTTTGTGGAGGGCATCAATGTTCGTCTTCTGGACCATTGCCAAGTCAGCAGTGTTCCCCATTATTGTGGTTTCAAAGAACAAGAGATACCCAGAATTTATACTGTATGGATGGTCATTTATTGAAACTCAAATGTAAATATTCTAATAATTTGAGATACAGATTTTTGACTTTCATTAGCTGTAAGCTCTAATAATCAAAAAAAAAAAAAAAAAAAGTGTACATGTAATAAATCTAAAACATATGAAAGTTTCACTTTTTGAAATAAGTTACAAGAAAAAAAATAAAAATTACCATTTTCTAATTTTCTGAGATGTACCTGTATAAGCCACTCTAGCATTGTCTTAGCTTTGTGCTTATGATCACTGTCCTGTTGGAAGGTGAACCTTCTGCCCATTATTAGTGCTCTAAACCAGGTTTTCATTAAGGATATCACTGTATTTTTCTGCGTTGAGCTTTCTTTCTACCCTGACAAGTCCCAGAGTCTTTGTTGCTGAAAAACACCCTCACAACATAAAGATGCTGCCACCACAATGCTTCACTGTTTGGATGGTATTGTGCAGGTAATGAGCAGTGCCTGGTTTCCTGCAGACACTTGGAATTGAGGTTCACCAGACTGGAGAATCTTGTTTCTCAAAGTGAGATTCCTTTAGGTGCTTTTTTGCAACCCCAAAAGTGGGGTTGTTTTCACTGAGGAGAGGCTTGAGTCTGGCCATACCACCATAAAGCCCAGATCGGTGGAGTGTTGCAGTGATGTTTGTCCTTCTCTAAGTTTCTCCCATCTCCATATATGATCATGGAGCTCAACCAGAGTGACCATCAGCTTCTTGGTCACCAGTCTAACCAAGGCCCTTCTCCTCTGACTTCTCAGTTTGGCAGGAGGCCAGCTCTATTAAGAGTCCTCGTTGTTCCAGACTTCTTCCGTTAAGGATTATGGAGGCTATGCTCCTGTGGACCTTCAGTGCTGCAAAAATGGTTTTGTATTCTTCTCCAGATCTGTCTCAAAACAGTTCTGTCTGACAATCCTTTGACCTCATGGCTTTTTGCTCCGATATGGATTTTCAGTTGTTACATCTTATATAGACACGTGTGTGATTTCCCAAATGATGTCGAAATCAATGGACTTTGCCAAAGGTTAACTCCAATCAAAGCGTAGTAACATCTCAAAGTTGATCCAGCAAAAACGGAAGGATTCTGAGCTAAGTTTCAAGCGTCACCTAAAAGGGTATGAATAATTATGCAATGTTATTATTTATTTAGTGGTTATCATAAATATTTTTTTTTTTGTCTTGTCATTATGGTGTACTACTTTGACTACTTTTTGTAGCTTTTATATATATATATATATATGAGTTTGACAGACTTTAGTCACTATTCACTTTCATTGTATGGAAAAGAGCAGTGTCAACATTCTACTTGCAACACTATTCATAAGACTGGAGTAGTAAGATTTGTTTTTACTTTTTAAAGAAATAAATACTTTTGCTCAGCAATGGATGCATTAACTTTCTAGAATCCTGAAAAAAAACATCTCTCAGTTTCCACAAAAATAGTAAGCAGCACAACTGTTTTCAACGTCATTGATAATAAGAAATGTTTCTTGGACACCAAATCAGCATATCAGATTGATTTTTGAAGGATCATGACATTGAAGACTGGAGTAATGCTGCTGAAAATTTAGCATTGCAATTACAGGAATAAATTAAATTTTAAAATATATTAAAATAGAAAACAGTTATTTTAAAATTGAATAATATTTCAAAAGATTACGGTTTCATTGTATTTTGATCAATAAATTCAGCTATGGTGAAACATCTCAGACTTGCATATTATATTGCATAAACTTTGTGTATGATGTAAACTACCTACCATAATAAGTTTCACAGTGCATTGGTGTGGTCATAGGGCAAGCACATTTCTAAATATCATAGCTAAGCAAAACCTGCTTCAAATATAGCACCTTACATAAGTAGTTCACCCGGTACAGGAACGGTGTGATTACATCACTTTCCCTTGCTCTGTTTACTCTTTGCTCAGTAGTATTGCATGACCGCTGTAATCATGACCAGATGGGTTAGAGGGGACTTAATCTAACCGTTAACACTGTTTGTTTACCAGGGAAGTACAGGCCATACTGCTCCTACAAGACCCCTGTGCACCACCTCTTCTCACACTAATGCAAACCGGCTCTTTTAACATCGACAACCTCTTGATCTAATTTATGGCCAGCTGTGCTGTATTAAAGTAGATGTTTTAAGTGCCTTGTTATCATGGACTAAAGTGATAACAGTATTCTTGGTTGGTGGTCTTACTGGGTGTTCATCTGAGTTTTTTTAAGCCTGTGCTTGCCAAGGTGAGGTCAAAGTTGTATGTGGTTGAATTATTAATGAACATTTCCTTGGTCTGATTAAATAAAGATGGCTACACTAATTTGATCACATTGGTGGAGTAGAGGAGTGATGGCCCATCGAGAAATGGGGTCTGTTGTCAGCAGCAATAGATTTATAGAGAATGGACAATACACAGTGTTGCTATGATGGTGTTATGATGACCTCATGAAATGACCTCTATCAAATCGAATGTTCTTTCAGCTTATGACTCAAGGACAGCTCTTTACCAAACTGTTGGCTCATGATTTTAAGTTGTTGTATTATCACTTATCACATAAAAAATAATAATAAATACTCTTTCCTTTAGTTTCCTCACTGCTTAGTCAAACTGTATTTGTGAAATGTATCTTCTGTATTGTAGTAAAAAGTTTGGGTCATCATATAATGACATATGAACCAAATGAACTAGGGATCAAAATTTAGTTTAAAACACATGTGCCATGATTTTAGAAATGAACTCTGTGTATACATGCTTTAAAAAAAAAAAAGAAGCAATTTTTGAGAAAAAAAAGCAATGTCTCTTACTTTAGAGGTGTAACCATATACTTATACTATAAGTAATAACATATTTTACTTACATTTTGAATATACATCATTTTCAAAAATGTTTTTAAGTATATTTGTCTAGGTAAAAAATATTTTTGACAATACTATGAATTATAAATTCAGAAATATTACATTTGACCTCAAAAAATGGTAAAATGAGGGGGGATCACGTGACCCTTCGACGGCGATGCAGGATTAGTCTTTCGCTCTGCTCACTTTGCCACATATTGTATAATCCTGTCAGTAAATTTTAAACCACTCTGCATTGGACCCATCATGAGTGCTTCGGCAGACAAAGGGGATCGGAAAAGAGAGATTGAGCGGTCGCCAATGAAGAAAAAATTCAAGGATTCCACCATCTCCAGAGAGGACCTCGACGATGCTATTGCTAACGGCATTAAGCTAGCACTTAAAGATCAGCAAAGCACTTTGAATTCGGGTGTGGCTTCGGCAGTAAGAGATGCGGTGGACTCTGTGCTGATTCCAGCATTGCGCGAACTGCGTGAGGACATACAAGTGACCAACAAGTCTGTTAAAGAGCTAAGAGAGGAGCTTGAGGCGATAGCTACCACGGCGAAGCAGACACATGACCGGGTTGATACTGTTCAGGCAGCTGCGCATGAGGATAGGAGGGCAGTCACGGACTTAGGAAATCAGCTGGAGCGACTCACCGAGAAGATGACAGATATGGAGGATAGGAGCAGGAGGAACAACGTACGACTGGTGGGGTTACCAGAGTGGGCGGAGGGTCCCAATGCGGCTGGTTTCCTCAGTTAATCTTTCCAAGTGGATTCCTTCGTTGAAGGGCCATGACATTGAGATTGACCGAGCGCATCGCGTGTATGACGGAGGGAGGGGCTCCGATTGGCCGCGCACTCTCATCTTCCGTGTACTAAGATGGCATGACAGATCGGAGATCCTGAAAGGTGCTCGGCAGGCTTATCCGGTGAAATGCGCACAGAACAATGTCACACTACTATTTTTTCCCGACTTTAGTCCAGTCACAACGATTAGGAGAAAGGCATTTAATCCGGTTTTGAAGAAGATGACAGCGCTTGGTCTCCAGCCCTTCCTCATCTATCCGGCGGTAATTAAACTATGACACAAAGGGGAGCAGAAAAGTTTAGATTCTCCTCAGAAAGCGGAGGATTTTATCAGCTCCCTGTCTCAGCAGAAGACGTATGCCACGGCTCTGCGGGAAGGCAGCGGGAAAACAGCGGCCACTATCTCTCCGGCCTGGCGGGAGGGGCTTGATGGCCGGGGTGGAGATGGTTTTAGCTGCCCAGGAAGGGATGAGGGCAGGATGGACATGGACGCTTGCTAAACCTATTTTTTGCTTTCTCTTCTCTCCTCTCTCCTACTGGGATATTGTCCCTATCTATCTGGTACAACGATATCTTTGCTGGTAAGACTGACACCCCTTTTTTCTTTTTTGGAGGGGACTAATGGAGAGTAGGTTTAATTAAAAAAAAACGTTTTTTTTTTGGCTGTGTGAGCCTTTCGGGGGACATGTCTTGCGTTGGAGTGGATCGGTCACGAACCATCTCTATTTTGTGTTGCTCAATCAGACCTATGTTCTCGGTAATGTGCGGTCTGAGTTGTTTCTTGTTTATGGTTGTCGGTTGTTCATGCTTTTGTGTTGTTTTTATTTTTTACAACAGGCATTTATACTTTTATTTATTTACCCTATTTCTAAAAGGATTTTTCATCTAGGAGGTTTGGTATCTAAAATGCACATCAACGTTTACATGTTACTTACAGAATGGAAGTACTTCTGCTTTTTTTCATTTATTGAATACAATCTTGGGATTATGAATATTCAATGCATACTCTAAATATTTTATCACTGAATGTGAATGGTTTAAATTCTGCTGTTAAACGAACCCATGTGTTAGAATATTTACACCGTAAATCTATTTCCTGTGCCCTAATTCAAGAGACATTTAAAACAATCTGACGTGGAACGTTTCCAGAATAAGTATTATAAGGTAGCAGCCTTTTCCTGCGCTCTGAATAAAACTAAAGGGGTGCTTATCCTTGTTAAAGGAACACTCCACTTTTTTTGGAAATAGGCTCATTTTACACCTCCCCTAGAGTTATTTCTTTGGTCATTTTTGAGCGCGATGCTAATGGTCTAATCCGATTCAATGATCTATGCTAAGCTAAGCTAAAAGTGCTACCGCCAGACCCAGAGATCGGCTGAATGGATTCAAAAATGGTAAATCTCAACTTTTTAACTCTTGGGGAAAATGAGCCTATTTCCAAAAAAAGTGGAGTGTTCCTTTAACAGGAAGTTAAATTTAACAATTGAACACCTTGGTAGTGATGAGAAGGGTAGATTTGTTTTTATCCGATGCAAAATATATAATAATAGGTTAGCATTGGTCTCTATTTATGGTCCGAATGAGACAGACAGTGCATTCCTTACACAGATTTCCAAAACTCTACTTGAGGAGATTGATTGCCCTCTAGTGGTGGGTGGTGATTTTAATGCTGTCATAAATCCTGCTTTAGATAAATCTCAATCTGATACAACAGCCAATCCATCCTCTAAATTACTGAATAAATTTATCACTGAGCTCAACTTAATCGATCTTTGGAGAATTCAGAATACTAAAGCTAAGGACTTCACTTTTTTTTCTAATAGACACAAGACTTTCTCTAGGATAGACTACATATTTCTCAGCCCATCTTTTATTTCGTCTAATTCCTCCATCTCTATATTACCAATTTTATTATCTGATCATTCTGCTGTGTTGTGCAGTGTTCCTCTTTCCGATGTTAAAGCCAAGTCCCCTAGATGGCGCTTTAACATATCATTATTAAGTAATCAGACTTTCATTACTTCTCTAAAAGAATATATTAAGGAATTTCTTGAAATTAATATGCCCTCTGATGTGGATCCTCAAATACTGTGGGAAACGACTAAGTGTGCTATACGAGGTTTCTGTATATCTTTCTCTTCTACTCTTGCCAAAGCGAAAACTCACCAGTTTACACAATTAGAAAATAAAATCCAATCATTACAAAACCTACAAAAACAACATTTTACTGAGCAACAGGCTACACAGCTGTCCTCTTTAAAAGAAGAATATGATTTACTTTCACACTCAAAGACGGAATTTATTTTACATAGGACTAGGCAAAAATATTATTTTGAATCAGAGAGACCTAGTCATTTACTGGCCCTTAGGTTGAAGGAATGCGAGTCTAAGGCATATATTAGCGCAATGAAATCATCAGTTGATCAGGTCACCACGAACCCTGTGGCAATTAATGACATATTTAAAGGTTTTTATACAAATCTGTATAAAACCGAAACAGATTTTGATGAACCAATTTGTAAGCAGTATTTAGATAAATTGGAACTGCCTCGGATCTCACAGATGGATAAAGAATCTTTGGAGGCCCCATTAAGTTTGGAGGAACTCCACGTCTCTCTAAAAAGCCTTCAAAAGGGCAAATCGCTGGGTCTAGATGGTCTCCCCCCTGAATTATATTTAGAAATTTGGGATTTGGTAGGGATACTTATGCTTAATTCATTTAATTTTGCAATTGAACATGGGGTATTTTATAGAGATCAAAAAACTTCATTGATATCATTACTTCTTAAAAAAGGGAAAGATCCATTAGATTTTTCCAGCTACAGACCGATTTCGCTTATCCCATGTGATCTAAAAATCTATGCTAAAGTTTTTGCTTCTCGTATGGAGAAGGTAATTCATAGTCTGATCAAGGAGAACCAAACCGGTTTCATCAAGGGGCACAATGCGGCTGACAATATGCGTCGACTCCTTCATATTCTTGACTTTGCAGATTCTCATCCAAGTCCTTGTGTGGTTTTCTCACTGGATGCAGAAAAAGCCTTTGACAGGCTAGAGTGGAATTATATGTGGGCAGTTCTGCAATGTTTCGGCTTCGGTGAACACTTCATTTCTATGATTAAGACATTATACCACTCACCTGCAGCATCAGTCATAACTGGTAATATTATTTCCCCCTCATTCCCTTTACAGCGGGGAACGAGGCAGGGGTGTCCGCTTTCCCCCTTATTGTTTTGTCTATCTCTTGAACCCTTAGCACAAGCCATCAGGAAATCTGAAGTATCGATTAAGATCCATGATCATAATCATAGTATTTCATTATACGCTGATGATATTATTCTATATTTAGACCACTTTGATGTTTCAGTCCCTAGTATAATTAATTTTAGTAGCTTATAAGGATATAAAATAAATTGGAGCAAATCTGCTTTAATGCCAATTAACAATGTTAAGGTTAATTTTTCTATTCCCTCATTTATCCCTATTAAGGAATCTTTCGTCTATTTGGGCATTACCATATATAAAAACATCCATAAGATTGCCAGAGACAATTTTAATAACATTTTCGTTAAGGTCAAAAATGACATTCAAAGATGGAAGAATCTTAAAGTCTCTCTCCAAGGAAGAATCTCCACTGTTAAGATGAATTTGTTACCTCGATTAAATTTTTTTTTTCTCTATGCTACCACTTTCTCCCCCTCCAGGTTACTTTAAGGAGATCAACTCCATAATTTCTAAGTTTATCTGGAATGATAAATGCCCCAGAATTAAACTTACCACATTACAACATCCTAATTGCGCAGGAGGACTGGCTGTACCAAATTTTGAACTGTATTATTGGTCGTTCCAGCTTAAGGCTCTTCATAATTGGGTTGATCCTCAATCTACAGTTTCATGGAGGGTGATTGAAGCTGACAAGGTTAAACCAAATAGACTTCAAGATATTTTATTTACTGGCACAGGAAAAATAGGGGATAATTATAAATTTGGTCCAGTTGTGGCTAACTCTATTAAAATCTGGAAAACAGTTGAACGTCGGATAGGAGGACCCTTCAAATTTTGTAACAGTACACCTCTATGGCACAATTTTAATTTTGTATGCGGAAATCGTCCATTTGTCCAACCCTCTTGGTCTTCTTTAGGTGTAAACACGTGCGGTGATATATATGATAACCAGGGCCTCTGTTCATTTCAGACATTAAGAACCAAATTTTGTCTACCAGCATCTGCATATTGTGTCTTTCTTCAATTACATTCTGCTCTCAAAGCGTATGGCGTTCCGTGGACTTCTTCCATTTCCTCTCATCCTATGCGGGACTGGATTGCACCATCTGCTGGTCGGCCATCTGTTTCCTTAATATATAATACAATTATTGATTGCATTACAAAACCTCTTTCTATTAAAACTATTTGGAATAGGGAATTATCTGACCTTAATTTATCTGTCGACTGGGAGAGAGTGTGGTCTAATCTCAGCTTAACATCTAAAAATCTGGCTCATCGTCTTATTCACTTCAAAGTCATTCATAGAGCATACATAACTCCTTACAAAAGATTTAAAATGAAACTACAGTCAAATTTGAACTGCCATATATGTAACACTGCATCATCAGGCACTTTTCTTCATATGTTTTGGGAATGTCCTGTCGTCATTAATCTATGGACACATGTAAACCTGGTTTTGTCATCCTTACTGCAAATTGATTGGTCTGTTAACCCAAGTTTGTGTCTTCTTAATGATGATTCTGGTCTCTGTATAAGTTCAATGCAAAAGAGAATGTTGTTTGCTGGTTTTACGAGATGGTCCTGTCCAGAGTTGGATCTAGATCCAGACAATAATGACAGGAATCTGGTCTTAGTGAGGGGCTACACGGCAAGAAGACAATAATACAGAACTGGTTTACACCACACATGTGTAGAAAAACATATTGGATCTGTAGCCTCCTGCAAATAGTGACTTGTGAATGTACAACGGCGCGAGTCGGTGGGGCCAAGCCTTCGACCATTGATGCTTGGCAGTGTTTTTTTATTGGATATACGTGATTGTATGGAGGAGTGACTTTTGTGTTTTTGTTGTCCTTTCCTCTCTCCCTCCCTTTTGATTGGACTTTGAGATGTTGAGTATGTGTCTGTTGTTTTGTTTTGTTATATTTGGATGCTGTGTTGTGTTATGTGTGAAAAAAAAAAAATGTTGATAACAAAAACATAAAAATGGTCAAATGTAATGTTAATGACCTTGACATGCCGTACAAGGGTCTGCAGGAGCCCTTTCTGTAAGATTATTTACTGGTTTACTTTTCAAGAATTTAATTATTTTAATCAGGCTTTTTTCTTCATTATGCTATCAATTTGACATTTATTACATTATGTTGGCTAAATAAAGGTAATTCTGATTTTTTTTATCTCGCAATCTGGATTTTTTTTTTTTATTGTCAGAATTGTGAAATAAAAAGTCACAATTTGTATTTATTTATCCAACATAATGTAAAAAAAAAAGTCAAGTTGATAGCATAATGAAGAAAAAAAATATTTAAATTTAGATTTAAATTCTTGAAAAGGAACCTTATTTATTTATTTATTTATTTTTAGTGGCAGTAACAAAACAAAATTAAAAAAACAAACAGAGTTGCAAAATGTAAACTCAGAATTCTGAGGTATAATAGACATATATTTAATGTATAATATAATCTAAAATATATAGTAATTTTTAATGTATTTTTTAACATTTTATTTTTATTATGTATTTTATTTTAACAGAGAGAATTCATGTATAAAAATAAATCTAAAGTTATTTGTGTGCGAAGAAAAAAAATCATTAAATAAAGAGTTGTTGTTTATGTCTATTCTTATTTGTTTGCATGTATTCAGGATCAGGATTCTGGTGGGGCCTCTCCGCTCCATCTCGCTGCACGGTTCGGCAGGGTGAAAGCTGTCCACTGGCTGCTGTCTCATGGGAATGGAGCAGAAGTGGAAACAAACTGCAGTGCTCTTCCTGCCCACTATGCTGCAGCAAAGGGTGACCTGACCTGTTTGAAGCTGCTGATTGGTCAAGCTCCAGGGTACAAGCGTTACGAGCACAGACACGTAGTAATGACAGAGATGAATCTCATGTGGCAGAGGTGGATGAAAAGTAGCATGTGACAAACTGTTTTGGGTCACTAGTCTTGCAGGTCACACGTCTCGAGTTATTTATTTGAGTACAGCGAGTGCTTTAAAATGAGTGTCTTTTTAAAACAGATCCAATGACTTTGTGTAAGCCAGGGTTATTATAGTTAAATCAAACTAAAACCATTAAAAAAAACCATTTTTGTTGTTTATTTTATTTCAACATTTTTTTTTATTTTCATTTAGTTTAACTTGATGTACTTAAGTAACTAAAACTAAAACTTAAATAAAAAATATAACAAATATAGACATTCATTAAAATAATAATAATAAAATTTACACCACAAAACTGCTAAAACTTTAACTAAAATTAAAATATAATAAAGACTAATTCAAAATATTCATTAAAAGTATCATCTCAGTGGTACAAAAATAACACTGGACTTTTATCTAACATTTACCTAAAGTAAATGAACATTTTGGCACGTTATGACGAAATGATGTCTATTCATTTATTGACAATCAAAGTTTCAGAGCTCAGCCACTTGAACCGATTTCAATTAAATTAATGGAATTGGAACAGCATATGCCAAAATGCAACTCAATAATAATTCTTAACAGCATGCAACTTCCTATATAATTATAATCATATTATTAATTATTGCATACAATTATAATTATATGCATCATAATTATTCAATATAAAGGTTTTTTTATTGTTATTATAGCATATTTATTCATGTCATAATTAATTGGAGACTAAATTATCCTTAAGAATTTTTTGTGAAGGTTATAATTTGTTATTCCCACTTGTACTGACCCAAAGTAGCTTAGACATTAAAAAAGAGAAAAGAAGAGAAAACAACAAATGCAAAGTAGCCTAATCATTTTATTTATCCATGTCCTTAGAAATGTCAGTAACACATGCTCTGCTTTGGTGGTGTAAGGGAAAGTGAACATGTGACATGAAAGTGTGGCACTCAACAGAATCTACTCTCAGATCTACTCACCAGAATGAGACGACACACATAATGCACCTCTGACACCAGAGCAAATGTGCTTCCTCATTTTGCTAGATACAGGTTTGAAGGCAATAGTTGCTCTAAGAACAGAGAATAAATTCAAATTTATTTGAATACATTTTTTATTCAAACTTGATTTTCCTGAGTTTGCTCAGTTACTAGCACAGCTTTTCCGGGATGGAGGAAGAAGAATTGAGCTGATCTAATGAACCCCATCAAACTAATTCGCTTCAGACCCCAAAGTTGATTATCAGTTGTCTTGTTTAATTCTATCAATCCTGCATCCTGTTTCTCTCACACATGTACAGATTCATGTTGTGTCTGTAGCATGACCACATCTGAAACTGATACACGGAGGCATGCTCAGGATGAAATAGAAGCATGTTTGTGTATTGGATAAGTTAAACTTAACTTATAGCCAGGGGAATGCATATATTAACCTCAGGGCTTAGAAAATCCCACGTGAGAGTCAGAGAGCTGGTGTATAATGGCTGCACCCTGTCGGTCACATGTCACAACATACTGGAAGTTAAACCATCAGAGCTGCTTCTCACTGTTACTGAACCTGAACCAAAAGTTCTGAACCCTTAACACCTCAAGAGATTGCCACTGGGTTCCACAACCATTGTGATTGAAAAAGGGCTTTTGGAATAACAGATTTACTAATTTAGGATGAAAATGAGGTTTGTAGTTGCAAGGTACCAAAAAAGAAGGCAGCGCCAGGGCATTAAAACAGTTAAACTGTTTAAATTATCAGTAATTTTCTGAAGACCTTAGGGTTTCTGCTGTTTTGGTGAAGGTTAAGAGTTTGTTCCACCGCTACAGGGTGTGTGAAGGTTTTGAAAGTGACCTTGTACCACGCTGTGATGGTACAAACAGGTGTTTGCTTTTTGAGTCACTGCAGAGTCAAGTCAGGAGGGAACTTAAACTTTAAATGTTGCTTAAACAGCTGCTTTCAAAATCATATATTAGGTAGGACAGTTTAAAATTTACAACACCATTTACGAGTTATGAGTTTTAAATAAATTGATACTTTCATCCAGCAAGGAAACATTAAAATGATCAAAAGTGATAGTAATAATTATAATGTTACAAATAGGGCAGCAAATGATTAATCGTGATTAATCGATTCAAAAAAGTTTGTTTACATATTATATGTGTGTATACTGTGTGTGTGTATATATATATATTAGTGCTGTCAAATGATTAATCGTGATTAATCGCATCCAAAATAAAAGTTTTTGTTTACATAATATATATGTGTACTGTGCACATTTATTATGTATATATAAATACACAAACATACAGCATATATTTCGAAAATATTTACATGTATTTACATATATATATATTTATATAATTTATATTATATATAAATATATGTAAAATATAACATTTTTTTTTTCTTAAATATATACATGCATGTGTGTGTATTTATATATATATAATAAATATACACAATACACCCACACACAAAAATGATGTAAACAAAAACTTTTATTTTGGATGCGATTAATCGCGATTAATCATTTGACAGTACTAATATATATAAATACACACGCATACATGCATATATTAAGGAAAATATGTTAGATTTATATATAAAATATTTATATTTATATATAAATTATATACCAGTGTTTACATACAAATACATACAATGCAATATTTTTTTATAATATATACTTATACGTGTGTGCATTTATATATACATAATAAATATACACTGTACACACATATAGTATGTAAACATTAACTTTTATTTTGAATCGATTAATCGTTTTGCAGCCCTAGTTGCAAAAGATATACTTAAAAAAAAGAATACTAAAAAGTATCATGGTTTCCACAAAAATATAAAGCAGCATAACTGTTTTCTACGTTGATAATAATTTAAAAAAAAATCTTAACCACCAAATCAGCATATTAGAATGATTTCTGAAGGATTATGTAACACTGAAGACTGGAGTGATGGCTGCTGAAAATTCAGCTTTGTCATAACAGGAATAAATTACACTTTAGATATATATGAAAATAAAATATTGGTAACACATTAGTATATGGACCAATTCTCACTACTAACTAGTTGCTTATTAGCATGCCTATTATTAACATATTGGCTGTTATTCTACATGACCATATCCTACATCCCTAATCCTGCCCAATATCTAAACTTAACAACTACCTTACCTAAATACCTAAACTTAACTACCCTATTACCCTTAACTAACTATTACTAAGCAGGAAATTAGGAGTTTATTGAGGCAAAAGTCATATTTAATGGTTTCTTAATAGCAAGAATTGGACCTTGAAATAAAGTGTGACCCAAATATTTATTTTAAATTGTAATAATACTTCACAATATTGCTGTTTTTACTGTATTTTTGATCAAATACAAAACCTTACCAACCCCAAACTTTTGAATGGCAGTGAATGTTGTTAAATTGTTTTTTTAAGTAAAAAAAAAATCAAAAACAAACTGCTATTCTTAAAAACCCACTGAAACTTTAAAACTATAGGGAACCTATAGAGAATTTCCCTTTCTGAGCTGGCTACAATTTGATGACATAACTGAACAGCTCCATACGATCCCATGAACTTTAAATTAGCCTCCAGTGATTAATATCCAGGCAGTAATTGGTTTAACAGTGGTGGACATTGACACAATCATTTGCTCTATTTATCCTTAGCTAAAATAGTTGATTTACCAGACCTTATATATTGTGATGCCTTTAGCACATGTTTGAATCCTTTAGCGCAACGAGTGAATCTCATGTTGTTGGCCACACAGGCCAAGATGACCAGTTAAATGAAGGGGGAATGCATGTCTTCCATAGATAAGGACATGGGAATACCAATAGCAGAAGAGCGATTTTTACTCAAAGATTTCTTTTAAGTTTTTAAAATCCCACTTGAATAAACATTCAAATTGACCTTTTCTCAGGTGTGTTAATCGACAGACAAATATGGGCGCCACGCCGCTGTATCTGGCCTGCCAGGAGGGACATCTACATGTTGTGGAGTATCTGGTGAAAGACTGTGGAGCTGACGTGCATCTAAGAGCCCAAGATGGTATGACGCCACTGCATGCTGCAGCTCACATGGGCCACCATACATTGGTGGTATGGCTGGTGGGTTTTACATTTACTTCTACAAATATATGCTTTGGTGTCATGAGCTCTACTATAGGTACAATACTTGTTTGGACTACTTCAGGTGTCCTTCACAGACGTCAGCCTGTCTAGTCAAGATAATGAAGGGGCGACTGCTTTACACTTTGCTGCTAGTGGGGGGCATCATGGCATCTTGGAGAGGTTGTTACAGATGGGATCAAAGGTCAAGAAGGATTACTGGGGTGGCACTCCTCTACATGATGCAGCAGAGAATGGGGAGATAGAGGTGGGTTTAAATTAAGATGTGAGTCTGTTGTTGTGGTGTCTAAAACAGAAATGTTTTTAATTATGCTTTTAAGTCATAATAATCATATAAAAATATTTCCCAGTGCTGTCGAATCCTCCTGGGTCACCAGATCAACCCAAAGGAAAGAGATGTAGATGGATTCACTGCTGCTGATCTGGCTGAGTACAACGGCCACTTTGAGTGTGCCAGATACCTTCGCTCTGTGGAGAGAAATGTAAGGTTCATTTCTTATGCTGGCAGAAGAGAAATGACATCAGTATGTTGATCATTCAAGTTAGTGATCATTGTTTCAACTGTCCTTCTAAAGCCGCAAGGTGCACACATGAAACACTGGCAATATTTGAAATTTCATGCTGCCCTATCTTGAAAGTGGAAATATTGAAAGTAGTGACATGACATAAATTAATTATGCTATATTTTTTGCCACGGTTGACCTAGGGCCATTTGTCAGAAATAATGTCTACTGAAGCTATTTAAATCGACTTAAAAGATAATTCATAGTCAAATGCAGGAGTGTTAACCCCCTGATGCATTTAATTATTAAATGACAAAGGATAATATTTATTTTTATTTATCCTAATATTTTTTTTTTTTACTTCAAAACAAGAATACAGTAATTAAACATGCTTTATTTATTTATATTAATTTTATTTATTCTATTAATTTAATAAAATAATTATGAATTATGATTTTTTTAAAATGTATTTTAAGTGAGTTGGAGATGTGCCACCATGCAGATCTAAAGTAATATAAGTAAATGAAAAATTTGTAGATAATCAAAAATAATTGTAAACCTTTAACCCACAGCATTATCATTTTATTTTAAATGTAAATATTCAAAAATTAATGGAAGTGAAAACAATACATGAATATACATGAATAATTGCAGAATAAAAGATTCCTTAGATTCTGTACTACTGAAAAATATCATGAGGTGCATGTTATTTTTGTCAGTCATATTGAATTATACTGTTATATGTTGTTATAAATAGAACAATGGACAGACATGTATAATTATGAGAAAGGGTCAAAGGTTGTCACACATGGTTTGGATGTAACATCATACCATGAATGTTTAAAAATGGTCTGTTGTTGACATCATGCATCAGAGGGTTAAAGACCTTGCAGTGAAGTGTCACATAGACAAACTCAGAAAGGAAAGCTCTTGTCCAAATACATTTCTTGCCTCAAAAGGTCAGTTCTCTTAGTTGTGCTGTATCCAGATCTTCCATGATTGATTTGTTTTGACTGACATGTCTGAGCGTCTATGAAAATCAGGCCAGTAACTTTCAAGGTGTCACGTAGCACCTATACTTTCTAAGAAGCTTTTGTGCACAGTGGACCTCAATGGTCTCTCAGCCTTCTTGTTTCACGTGGTAAATAAGATGCTGCTCAATTTAAGTCATCAATTTTTCAAGGGTGAACATGGTAGTGCTGTCAGGGCGGGCACTACAACTGAACCACATTGGAAAAGGAATTAATTCCACATTTAGAGCACAAAATTGATGGATCTGTCTACGGGGGATACTGCTGTTCTAGTGATTTACTATATCTCAGAACTGTGCATTCTTTCTTTTCTTTTTTGAAGATGTCCATCTGCGTTAATAGGCGGTAGAAATAGCAGCTGTTTTTGCTGTTCCCATTCAAGAAGTGTAGATTTTTTTGTCTTGGATTTCTTCCAACATACCTTGCTTAGCTGATAAAACACGTTTAACAAGCTAATACTGAATATGAGAGCTAAAATCCATATGAACAAATTGTAGAGGAGCTGAATATTAATTTCTGTTAAATAAACATGTTGTATAAGGTACAGGCCATAAATTTATGTTATACAAACCTCTATGGATTATATTGGTTACGCAGCTGTTGAATTGTAAGCATACAGACAAACTTATGACAATACAAGCTGATTTCCATGGTTGAACCTGCAAATACTTTTTCATTTTGTCAGATAATTTGAAAAAAGTTTTTCCACTTTTCCAAGTTGGACTAGAACCATAAAGCAAGTTCTTGATTATAAATCTGAAATGTTCCAAGTATAAAACAAATAGAGCCAGATCTAAGACTTAAAACCCACATTTTTGCTATGTCAACAGGTTAAAAACCAGTTGAAGCCAATTAAGAATTCAATTAAGTTTCATTAAATTTGAAGTACCATATCTGAGATTTCACAGAATTAATTACATGGTTTCCGATCACCCTGGTCACACTTTTCCATAGATCTAATGTAGTAATATAAGCTCCCTGTCAACATAGGCATGAATAAATCAGCAATTCATTGCTCCTATGTGAGAGACTCAGGGTGCTGATAGATGTCAAAAATTAAGCTGACCTGTCCCAACAATAGAGATCTAATTAGTGAAGGGAGGCTGTTGAAGCATCAGATGCAGCCGTTCGCAGTCTCTCTATGTGCTGGGGGTGTATCAGTTACCTTCTCACCAGCAGCCTAGCTCAGGTAGAGGGCCGGGGGCTGAGCTGGTTATGGGATCCACAGGGTTTGGTTTCAGGGTTTTACCATTCTAATGCTTGGAAACAGATACTTGATCTATCAAATCGGTTAGAGAACAGGATGTTTGTTGACTTCAAACATGCATCTGATTGTTTATCTTTTTTCCTTTAACCCTAATTCCATTGTAACACATCTGATCAAGCAGTACTGCCTTGGATAAATACATATTAGAAGACATTGTTTTTGCTGATTTCTTCAGTAAAAACTAGACTTATGTACAGTCAAACTTGATAAACTCTGCCTCTTAAAAGCTTCGGGTCAGTAAGATGCTAATCATCAAAGAATACAAGAAAAATATTTTGCGGTTTCAACAAAAATATTAAGCAGCACAACTGTTTTCAGCATTAATAATAAGCTCCAAATCAGCATATTAGAATGATTTCTGGATAATTATATGACTGTATTGGCTGCTGAAAATTCAGCTTTGCCATCTCGAGGACAAATTACATGTTAAAGCAGAAAACAGTTATTTTAAATTGTAATAATATTTCACAGTATTACTGTTTTTACTGTATTTTTGATCAAATAAATGCAGCTATGGATAGTATAAGAGATGTCCTTCAAAATCATACCAACCCCAAACTTTCAAACATTAAAATAAATAAACAAAACTAGGGGGACATAAATGTCAGGAAGGTACAACTGTCCTGATGTCATATTAAAAGAAAAAAAAAAACATTAAGAAAATCATAATAAAATGTCTTATTATATCAAATAATTTGATAACCTTTTTATGACAAGGCAAGGTTAGTTCAAGTTGTAAAATGTCATGTGATGTACCTCCTGAACAACACAAAATGATATTTATGAATAAAAAGTATATTTTATAAAAAAAATTGAGAATATTTATCACAAAAGTGTTCTCACAAAAGAACTTGGCTCTAGACTTTTTCTATTTTTTTTTATGGACACTCTTATATTTCATTGACCCAAAATTGTTTCCCAGGCCTCCCACTGGAAAGACTCTGTATGGTCCAAATCAGCATTATTTCAGGAATAAAGCATTTTAGTTTTCCTCCCGGTCCACTTATAGTATTGTAAGTTGTAGTGTACTTCGCAAGGTTTTATTCCACCTCAGAGTGCTCGGGACAGGCCATCTCATTTCCTAACGGTGCCTGTAATGGATTGTTTGGGCGTTTGGCCAGAGAGTTGCGTGCTAGGTATTTCCTCATGTTTTGGTTTCATCCCAAAGAGGTCACCCTCCCTGAGCACGGCCCTCTGCTCAAAGTGTGAGTGCCTTCTCCCTGAGACAGCTGCAATCAAATAAACAGATCAAGGGTTTATTTTACAACACACATATATGCTTTTTCCTCCCATCTTATTCAGGCAGGGAATTAAGAGGCTACCCAAAGAAGGTTTATTTCAGTACAACAACAACAAAAATTGCGCTAGATTGGGAAATGTTCTTAGTGCGATGTACAGTGAAGCTCTGTGGTTTATTTATTGCAGGTACTTTCAAGCATTATAAAAATGCTTGGAGAGTTTGGTTTAGCATGGGGCCTTTATAGAAATGCCAGTGCTAATCGGCCACTAGGGGGTGGTAAGGGAGCTTTTTTACGAGTTTACCCCCTGAGAGGAATCTTTCAACGTGTTTCTCATCAAACGTTCAGTCATATCTCAAGAATGCTCTGATTGCTTTGACCTTTAGTGGTCCGCTACACATGGAACAGTGTTTACCATGTAATTGAGAATGTACAATGCACACCAAACAAATGTTTTGTATATGCTTTTTGTGCACCTGCAGATTCAGGGTTTGCTATAAGCAATCTTCGTTTCATGATTTCCTTTTTTCATCTTCTAAGGCAGTTGTCTTGAAGTCATTTTGCTTTTTGATTGTACACTGATCAATGAAGTGAAGCAAATGAAGTGCATGAAGTGAAAGGCATTGCTGTTTCTGAATTCTTGTACTTTCATATGCTCTGAATATGATTAATCGTACTTGTTGGCTATAATTAGCATGTACAGTATGAACACATTCTGAAAAATACAATATCCTACATTGTTTTTTTGTGACCGGTGGTCCTTGACTTATGACGTAATTACTTTCTTGGTACCTGTTGCAGTTAAACTGTCAAATGAGGTGTCTAGATTTGAATCGTATGTTTTCTCAGGTCATCTGGCCTCATGGGATAGAGAAATGTCAACAGGTTCCACACTTCAGAATCTCAGCAGATGCAGCTGTTCATCTGGGTGTTGTTCACCTACTGTATCATGAGTATTTTGGGCATTCTACTTATTTGACTTGCCTCTAGAGAAGTATGCATATTCAGATGTAGGGCATGTCCATGAATTTGAGTAGCTTCTACCAACTGACAAATTAATTGGTGCCAAAATTGCACAGATTTCATTTTGACTCACAGCCTTTGATGTCAACAACAAAATCTGAACCTGACACATTATTTATTTCTTCTAAATACCATTGTTTTACTGTAAGCATTTACACATTGTATTTCACAAGAGTGTTTGCCTGTTTTAATTTCATCATTGAGATTTCCAGAAAGTACCTGGGTCAATGACATATAACAGTGTCCATGATAAATAAAAGAATAAAAATATTTATTTTTTTAAATCTAGTTTAAAACACATGTGGCAGAAATCTTTGTTCAAATTGGTTTCATTTGGTTTTCATATAGTTTTCAGAGTATTTTTTTACACTGAATGAATTAATTCATTTAGAAATTGTTAAATTACAACTTCAACTAACCTTGCCTTTTCATAAAATGCTCAAATTATCTGACTTATTGATCTTCACACATAGTCATGAGGGTTTGCAGGTGTTCTCTTTTTGATGCTGGAGAGAATAAATTAACTGACCTGATTGTATTGCCACCTATTTTTCCAGGGCATACATTATTAAACAAATAATGGAAATGTTCTGTTCATGCAATTCCCCATCTTTCAGGCAAAGACTTGAGAACGTTTTTTTTTTATTGATTAGTGTTGATGTGTGTAAGGTCACGTCCCCAGTTTCATGCAGTTTCAAAGATAAAACAACAACAACAACAAATCAATGAACAAGATACAGTGTCTCTGTCCACTTCTTCTGATTTGACAGTCTCCTGCTTTCTATCACACTGCTCGCTTGTTCGCATGTGCCGATTGGTTTGTTCATTAGTGACATTGCCGGCCACCCAATCCACTGTGTAAATTATTAAGTACATTCTCCTATCAGAGTTTATTGTTTATTGTCTATTGAGCTATGGCCAGTTGTCGGGATGGTGTGGATGGAGTCAACACATCTCTGGGTTTGGTGTTCACATCGTGTGTCACTATCCAGTGACACAGAGTGATCAGGCGCTGCCTGTGTGGATATCGACTATAATTAAGAGGACGGTAGTTTGTAAGTACCTATTGTGCTTTAAATACATGTTGTGTTTGTAGAGCTAATGCATTGTTGGTATCTTTTTTTTTCATAGTGTGATTATTGAAGGTTTTTACATATTGTAGTCTATCTGTAATATGTATTTATTTATATATTGCAGTATCTATATTGTGCCTTTGAAATTTCACAGTTAAGGGCTTCTAAACTAAAGAATTTGAATGTATTATTTATTATTTAGATCCAATTGGTTTAATATATTAAAATTCTATATTCTATAGACAAATTTTTATGATACTTTGTCTAAATAGTTTAAAAACAAAACAGTAAAAATGAATATGCTAATGCAATGAAAATGCTAAAACTGAATTTAAGTATCACAAATATGTAATATACAGTATGAAATATATTTATATAAGTGGGCGTTAAATGATGGCAAAGGGAAATAAGCATGCACAATCAAAAATTCAGTATATACTAGTATTATGATTCATTGAACATGTATTTGGTATTGTAGCTTTTCTTCTTTTCTGTTTAATCAGCAAAACACAAGAGCTTAATACGGTAGAAGTTTACCTGAGCTTGCTTGCATAATTCAGTTACTATTTGTAATATAGAATATATAATTTTTTTATGTAAAACAGCTAACATAGACAGAATGCCATCTTCAGCTCATTCATCATCCTTTCTCCATTTTAACATAAACTTTCCAGCACAGATGAGTTGCTGCTGTAGACACTTTGGACCGTTTCACTCAATTCTCTAAATTTAAAAACTGTCAAACATGTTCATCATGTGTTCTAACCGAAGGTGTAAAAGTGATTTAACATAGAACGTATTGCTTATGTGTCAACACAAGTGTGTGGTCTTGAATTCCTCCAGAAAGCAGAGAGATGAGGAGGTTTTAATCTTAACCAAACCTTACACAAACGGTGCAGGACTTCATACTTCTACCATTTCTGGTTCTTTTTTCCCCCCTAAATAACTTTATTGAATGTGCTAAAACAGAACATTGAGAAATATCCCACGGCCTCTGTCTGTTTCAGCTCTTCGGTGTTGTTCTGCTAACTTCATTCTGATTCTGGTTTTCAAGATAAAAGTCTGGCATATTTGAGTGATTTTATCTGTGAGTTTTTCCCCTCTAAGTAACTGGTGAAAGAGAAAGACTCTAAATTGCTATGCACCAGGTTTCCACCATATTACAATATAGGACTTATGGATTTGATGCTTTTGCTGTAGTCTCACTCTCTCCATCAGTGTTTGTGTGGCCCACGAGGCAGAGGACAGGATGGGAGGACCATGTTACTCCAGCATCCACTGCCTAAGCCACAGAAGACGATAGCTGATGAAAACCAAATGTGCCATGGTGTTCACTGGCTTTGATTAAACCTTCACACAGAGACAGATGCATTCTGATCGTGAGTGAGGAACTGAACTGCTGCTCAGAGGTCACGAAGGAAAGAGATTCCACTTCGCTAATGTAGTTTTGCCCCACATACCCACATTACCCCTCTCAAATTGTATCTATTTATGAATTGCACAACTTCTGGGAAATTTATTCCTGCCTTTGCCCATGCCGTGTCACAGTGCATTTCGTGCTTTTTGGACATCAAAGTGCCGTGCAAGAGGAAATTGGGAGGACCACCTCACAGAGACAAAGCAAAATAGCATGCTGCGGCATATCAGTGTTCCCTTTGATGCTCTGTGCGTGTGTGTGTTTTACAGAGAGCCCTTTGAGAGCCACATTTGATATGCATTCTGCATGGAGTCCATTAGGATATTACAGTTTCATCAGCGGTGATCTAAATGTTTCCATATACTCGGCATTTTCCCTATGGTAAAGTGGGATCTAGATGTTGGGCTCAGGTACAACTATTTTGCCCCACAGCTAGGGCCCCTCTTACTGTAATGCTCACATATCGCTGTGCAGACCACAACATTGCACAAAAGAAAGACCACAAATAGCTGTTTTTCATGTGTATGATTGTTTTGTTCTGCTGTGTAGTGTATCAGATGGCATTAATTGGCCTGTTATTCCAGTGCCTTACAGGTCTGTGTGAAATAATGTGCTTTGATGGCACACTACCTGAATCATTAAATATTAGATGATAATAAAAGCTCTTTGTATTGCAGCTCTGTCCAGCTGCCCAACCTCTGGAAGAGAACTGTCCTATAGAGGAAGAGCTCAGAGAGAAACCGACTGTGTCACGGCAACCCAGCTCCGATTATTACAGACAGATCACTAATACACACAAAGGCATGGACAGTCTTAAGGTAAGTTTTAGAAAAATAATACTGTAGGAACGACAAAGCATATATCATTACATCTGTTCAACAATTGACCCTTCGCAAAGACCCACCCCCACTTCGTTACTGTTGCCGTCTGACAAGCCACACATCATGTTCTCACACAGTGAAAAATACATCGCGGAGCAAAGAGAAAACTGATAACGCGCCGACAGACAAGACAGAGCAGGTTACTTTGGGTATAAAGCTCAGCTTCCAAATTTGCTAATTTTTTAAGAAATTCAAACAATAAATACCATTTTGTGGCTCTTTAATTTATCGTGACAGATCCCTGTAGCGCCTCAGTTCAAGTGGCAGGTGAAGCGATCATCTCTACCTCTTTATTAGTAAAAGCTTGAAATAAACATGAATGAACATCAGATGGTCTTGTTTCAACTGCAGAAAGATGTCAATACACACTATTTTTCAAGTTCAAGTCCACAAATGTTAATCTACTCTCTTGTCTGTGTCTGGTTTGTTTGTCAAACAAAAGTGGCAGATTCTGCGCTATGATTGCCTGTCAGTCAAACTCCCTGCGAAGGGTCAATTTATGCTGCCTTCACGTGCTATCGGAAATTTCCTATTTCCCACTTATGAAGTTGTGATTACGAGCTTGTCGTATTCAAGTGCGTTAATGTCGGAAAGAATAAAATGTAGAATCCCATTGGTTGACAATCATATAAACATTCACCGCACTATACATGCAGTTTGCTGACAATTCTTGAATATCGGTCAAATACATGCTTATTTCACTGCTTATAAAACATACAATATGCTTCGATTGATCGTTCATATCTAGCCTATAAATACATTACTTTAGCGACAAGACAAAGGAATGTATGTTGTGAGAAGAACAGCATTGACATCAGCAAGGGTCGTTCCCTCCACCATGTTTAAAGTTTATGACCCGCCCAACTCGGAAACTCTGGTATCAAAATTATTTCCGAGTTTGTCAGTAGTAAATACGACTTGAGAGGCCGTTCACGTCCAATTTTGATTTTTTCGATTTTCGATTTTTCCGATTAGGAAACTCATATTTACAATAATTCCGATAGCACATGAAGGCAGTATAAGTGACCTGTTTCTCTGCTTAATTCCTATATAGGTAGTCTTCTAAGGCAGCGTCCTAACCACGTAGCCCCTCATAAGAACTGATTTTGAACGCTATATATGGAAACAGCTCCAGGCGCCCTCTACTTGTTGAAATAGTTTGTTGTTAGCATGTTGCTAAGCTAACTATGCAACACTAATAATTATAAAACACACATTATTGATACATTTTAGTATTGAATTGATTTTTAGCTTTATTCTGTAATTATTACATTTGTCTCACTTTGTCCACTTTTTTTTCCAACTGAACATGCATGTAATACTGACTAAAGCCCAAAGTATGCTTTAACAGGTGTTTACGCGTACGCTAGGATATGTGTATAGGGTATGTGCCAGACTTTTCTAACTGCGCACTGTATGCTTAGCTCGAACATGCATTTGAAAGAAAATAAATGAAGCACTACAGGAGACCTCAACAAGATGGCCGCATTGACGAGCACTTGTGTGAGGGGGTTAAAGAATAGTTTGCCTCAAAAAATTATTTTAAGAAGAAATATTAAGAAGAATAAAAACTTTGGAATAGAAATATTATGACAGAAAAGTGTGCTTTAAGGGATTATAACTGGCTGTAGTAAGTGTCCATTTTCAAATGGCTGACTTTCTATTTAATTTCAATCCCACCAGCATCCTGAGACAGAAGATTCCCCTCAAGCCCATTACCCCACTTCAACACGTTCTCCTTCTCCTCCCCCTTCCACCACTACCCCCTCACCTCCATCTTCTACCTCACATGGGAACACTTTCCTGAATATCCACATGGCCACTTCGGGTAAGAAAGCCCTAAGGGGCTGTTTACTACCCCTATTGCTCTTGTAAGTGTATGTTCTGCAATCCTGACAGAATTTTGTGGGCACTGCTGTCACCATTGACTCATCCTTCCTTAATTTCACTTGATGACTTAATTCCAGTTCAATGAGTAATGGTAATCAGCCTATGTGAATATGATCAGAACATAACTGGAAACAGATGAGAGTAACAAATGATGTTCTTGTTCTGATTGTCATTGCAGTGGTGAAGAACCTTAGTTCCAGTACGCCTCTGAGTAAGCCAGTACCAGAGAAAGGGAAACTGTTTATGGGAGAAATGAAACTGGGAAATGTAAAATCCATTGCCAGCCTTAAGAAATCTGGATTGACAGCAGATTTGGCAGTTTCAGTTAAGAAATTTAACATTCACATTCACTCATGATCATTGAATCTAAGGTTGTCTTCATCACACTAGCAGAATACAGTTGTCATTCCTGTATTAGAATGCTATATAGAGTTACATGACAACTGCATTCTATAACCGAACTGAGTCCCTTGCCTTTGCCTTTGTGTGTTCTCACACAAACTTGCCTTTGTGTGAGAACAGAAATGTACTGGGTAACTAGTTGTTGTGTGATCTGGACACGATCTATTTTTTTACATTTTGGGATCCAATAACTTATGGAGATGGCAAAGGCAGAGGTTTTAGATCTAGTCTTTGTTTTCAACCACAGCAGTTTAGTTTAGGGATAAATCCACCATAAACTTTATATTTCCAGTGTCATGGAATTCACCATCTAGAATATTTACTACATTCAATGTTAACTACATTCATTTTTATGCTAACTATCATTAGCATAAAAATGTACAGCACACACACATATCCAGTAAAATCCATGGTCCTTTTTGTTAGGTTTAAATTTTAGATTTAACTTTATATATATATATATATATATATATATATATGAGATGAAAAAAAGTTGTCTCAATAAATATGGTTGTCAGTCCATAAACACTAATCATGTGAATGGTTAGTAACTTAAACTTTTAAGAAATGTACTAAAGCACTTTAACATATACGCAAAAGAAAACTGCATCAAAATACAAAAAAAATAACTTTCACAGGTTAAGTTCTTTATTTGATACTTAGTCAAGCATGATAGTGTTGTTTTTGTTTTTCATGTACTTAAGTGCACAATTTGAACTACAGTACTTGCAAATACGTTATTGTTTTTTCTCTTTTAGAATAAAATGGTGGTGTTACCGACAGAGGAGGCTAATTTGTCTGATATTGATTACCTGGTACCCATGCATGATGAGAAGGGCAGATCTATAGCAGAATGGAAGAGACAAGTGATGGTACGACAGCTACAGGCCAGCTTATTTGACCAAGAAACCCAGAGGTTAAAGGTGAGCTACAAATATTGCATTAAATGTCTTTTAAATACATAGATAACAAATCTAAGATGATGTTCTGACTGCACTTTTCTCCAGGTTGACTTAACTGGATATTTTATATTATTTAACAGGAGAGTGGTAACAGATATACAAAGATGGACAGTTGGAGGTACTCCCAGGCTCACAATGCCATCCTGGGTCCATTCGGAGAGCTTCTAACGGAGGATGACCTCATTTATCTAGAGAGGCAAATTAAGAGTGTCTCGATGCAAAAGAACTGTGAGGGCTACGAAATGGAGCTTGCTCGTCTGGCCGAAGAACTTCGAAACATTCTCCCGGCACCCATCGTCAACATCACAGTCAACACCCAGTACAAAAACTCTACACAGACTCCCTTACCCGTTTGGTGCAACCGTATTTCAGGCATTGTGAAGAGTATGTCATTGCTTATGACCAACCTAACAGACCAGCCCTACTGCAAAATGCCAAACACAGAGCTTGTGAATGTCTTCTCTCAGCCATCAGAGCGGCAAGCCTTAAACAGAGGCAGGAGGGAGAAGATAGAAAATGAGATTCAACAGTTTGGGGTCTCTGTGAGGAACTTAAAGTCCAACTTTGAGAATCAGAACGATTCCTCACAAAATGATTCAGGGATGACAGAATCATTGGATAAACAAGCGCAAGTACCAGTAAAAAATGGATCAGATGAGGTCTTTCAAAAACAAGAACAAAGACCAGAGGTTGACCAGATTGATGATTCATCTATTGACTATGTTATCAGTGATGCCATGGAAAGTACAACCCTGCGCAAGGAACGTATTGTGGTCTTGTTCCTGGGTCACTGGAAGAAGTCGGCTTTTACGGTGACCGTGAGAAATGCTCAGAGAAAGCAAAGCGTTGATTCGCTGGATATATCTAAGAAGCCGAAGTGTGAACGCAAAGCTAGCTTGGATATCTCTCCAAAGAACGCCATGGAAAATGGCAAATTGGGGCACTTCTTCAAGCAGAGAAGTGCCATCAATAAGATGATTGGGAACTGGAGAAGCATGATCTCATTTGTACCATCGCGGCAGATCCGAAGACTCAACCGGCAGCAGGCAATTTACTCACCTGAGCAGTTCCTGCCCCGTGTGGATGGATCTCCCGTCGACTATGACACGCTGACACTCGACCTCTTCATGCTCGGCTACTTTCACATACTTGAGCTAGATTTGCCAGCAGATGAGAGGAAAATGAGACACTTGCTGTGCTTTGAAGTGTTCGACCATGTGGGGCGTTTCACCTGGGAGACTGTGCGTGATTTTCACAAAGCTGTAATTCAGGACATTGAGGCGGGGAACCGGGAATGGAAGGATGGATTTGAGGACATTAAAATGAAGTTCTTCGGAGATGGATCAGGCCAACCAGAGCTTGAACACTCAGAACAGACAATGATGGTAGAAACGAGGCCTGTGCCTAAAGTCATTGTACAGACGCCTACCCCAGATGAGAGCGATGTCTTGAAAAATAATGCAGATATTAGTAGTCTGACTAATGAGGAGATTTGCAAATATATTGACCGGAGTTTTGCTTTCTGGAAAGAAAAGGAGGCGGAGATATTTGATTTTGAGGAATGACAATAAGCCTTTTTTTGGGGGGGTGTACATAGAGATTCCTTATAATCTTTAAATACTGTATATGCTTTTTTTTGCATTTGATGTAGAACATGTACCAATATTTATACAGTTGTGACATGTAAGGCATGCTTTTGCCATTTATTCACCAATTTTCTAGGAGTACAAGGTAGAAGACTGCCATAAAAGTTTGTCTTTTTGTCAGAATTATCAGTATGTGATTTAAAATGATTTTAATGCCCTTTTCTGTTAAGTTTTTGTTACTCCTTGAGGAATCAGATATTTAGAGACTTAATTTACACCAATATTGGAGGCTGCTTACGCTAATGATTAAATAAATGATCATCTGACTGTTTACTCCTATGCAGAAAGTTGTGTATATCTCTTTAAGAGCAGGTGGGAGCTTAAAAGTACTATTTAGATTCTGAGTATAGCCCCCCTAGAATGACTGGCCTAAAAATAGCAGTGTGAAAGACAAGCATGATGTCCCAGTGACTCTGCAAAAGACAGCGTGTCCCACATCTCAGACAGCAGCAACAAATAAAGTCTGCCTTCTAAACAGGAACTGTGAATAATGTATGATTTCTGCTTTCATTCACGAGCAGGTAAGTTCTTGTTTTCTTGTTTTGTTGTGCTATAAAGAATTGTTTAACATCCACTTGTTGTTTCGCCAGTGATTTTTTTTTGTGTGTTTTGTGTGCAAATTCTCTCTCAGGCAAAGAAATGAATCTTGAATGGTAGTAAATTTCATTCTCAGAATTATACTCTCCCAATGTGCCTATCAGATATATTGTCTTTGGCAAGAACCTGTTTTTAACTCTGGCGATAATCGTCTGATAATTTGACTTATATTTATGTGCTAACATGACTTCATTCTCTTCCAATTTGTTCCTGAAATGTTCTGTTACCAAGCATAAAGGCTGAAAATTTGTCCTTAGGTCATAGCAGGCTCCACATTGCTATGATCATGAATGTCGCAATCGGATTGCATGTGACTGATTATACTCATTTGTCTTGTCCTATGTAGGTAAACACTGAAAACATCTGTTGGCTGGCCCTGAATGCATTAAGGCCATAGGTCAAAGTGTCGTCATGGTGCGTAATATAGACGATCTAGACTTCTGCCTCTCTTCCCATCCCCAGAGCATCTTAGAGGGCCTGCGCTCCCTCTGTTCTCAACCCAAATTTGTGGATGTCACCTTGAGCGCTGGTGGACAAGATTTCCCCTGTCACCGGGGAATCCTTGCACTCTGCAGCCACTACTTCCGTTCCATGTTCTCAGGAGATTTCGTGGAGAGCATTGCTGCTCGTGTCGAGCTTCAAGATGTAGATCCCAATGTGTTGTCATCCTTGTTGGACTTTGCTTATACAGGGAAACTCACCATCAATAAAAACAATGTTGAGGGACTCATCTGCACATCCAGCAAGCTCCAGTTCCACACCGTCCGTACTGTATGCAGTCGATATCTGCAGCACCAGATAGATGCCACAAACTGCTTGGGAATCCTTGAGTTTGGAGAGATCCATGGCTGCCCTGAAGTTGTCGCAAAAGCATGGAGCTTCCTCCTTGAAAACTTCGAGGCAGTGCAACAACATGAGGAGTTCTTGATGCTGGAGAAAGACAGGCTGGTGGCCTGCCTGAAGGATGAGGATCTGCATATAAGAGATGACCGGTCTTGTGTCGAGGCTGTTTTAGCCTGGGTCGGGCATTGTAGAGACAATCGGATCTGCCATCTGCGAGAATTGTTGGGCTTGGCTAAGCTTTCCCTCCTCACAGAATCCTACCTCACTGATAACTTGCTTAAATTGGTGCAAGACTCATTAGAATCCAAAGAGTTCATAGAGAGAATATGTAGAGAGGTCAGACAAATCCAATGCTAGTCTCTTTTATATAGAAATTTCTTAAACATAATGTTCCGTGCAACAAATTATTATTTCTTTCCTTCAGAAACGAGAAATGACAGGAGGTGAGTCAGAGCAGAGAGTGACTCAGAATGCCCTCAACCTGCAGGAGGTTTTATTTGTGATGGGTGGTCGCTCACTGGATGACTCGGATGATGAAGATGATGATGAAGATGAAGACAGAGATAGAAGGTTGCACCCCAGAAATTGTGGTTTCTTCAACCCAAAGCTTGGTAAGGACAACTTCAGCTGACACATCAACTAGATTTGTAAATTTATAAAAGTAGAATTAGATTAACGTGGAATACTTGATTTAAGATCCAATGTGCATACTACCAGTCAAGTCTGAACACACTATTAGAAAGGCTATAGAAGTTGTGGTTTTCCTTTTTGCCAAAAAGGTAGGAAAACTAGCAACACCAATAATTAATTGGGCTTAATCTAACTGTCCATACGCATGCATACAAAAATGCATAAGCATGATCTGGAGTTTTCTCGAAAGCATTGGAGCTATCAAAACTTCTGTGGAAGATGCATTTTACGTCATTTGGTAGAAATGGATGCTTTGATGCAAGTAACAGAGAAAGTGTACACATTGTTCATTAACATATGCAACTGACATCATAACAATACTGATTATCAGCAAAGTTACCCTTTAACTTATGTTTATCAAAATCCTGGATATCTTTACATCTAGAAGCTTATGCTTAAAGTTATAGTTCACTCAAAAATGAAAATTCTGTCATTAATTACTCACCCTCATGTCGTTCCAAACCCGTTAGACCTTCGGTCATCTTCGGAACACAAATTAAGATCATTTTGATGAAATCCGAGAGATATCTGACCCTGCATAGATAGCAAAACAACTGACATGTTCAAGGCACAGAAAGGCAGCAAGGACACCATTAAAAAAGTCCATGTGACATTAGATCTTAGAGAGCATTAGTCTTTGACTTGCATTCACAAGTGTACCACGACGCATGTGTGTGGTGCTGCTGATGCAGGTGTTCTGAAGTATAACCCAGATGCAATGCAGATGCAATGCAATGCTGTGTTTACATGCAGATGAATGCACATGCACGCGTTGTGGTATTCTCATGAACATGTGTTGAAGACTGACATGGAAGAGAACATAAATTGTTGAAAAAAGTTATTATTTTTGTTTTGTTTGCACAAAAAAAGTATTATTGTAGCTTCTAACAATTAAGGTTGAACCTCTGATGTCACATGGACTATTTTAACAATGTCCTTACTACTGTTCTGAGCCTTCAACATGTCAATTGTGTTGCTGTCTATGCAGCATCAGAAAGCTCTCGGATTTCATAAAAAAATTATTTATTTGTGTTCCAAAGATGGAGGTCTTACGGGTTTGGAACAACATGGGGTGAGTAATTATATGACAGCATTTTCATTTTTGAAAATGAAATGAAATTCCTTTTAAATGCTTGAAATTAGTTTCACAGATGTATAATTTCTTTACAACACTACATTTTTTACTTTTAAATACATAAGTTGAATCATATGAGAAAAAGCAGTTGCAACAAATATGGGAACTCCTTAAAAACTTTCAAAAAGCATCCCAGGATGCTTCACATTGTAATGCTGGTTGAATGTGCTTTCATTATTTCATATTTCATCTTTCACTTTACTATCATTCTAAAATATTGAAACAGTAGTAATAAAGTGTATGTCTGAACCTTTGACTATAAGTGTTAAAATAATCAATAGTCAATCTCATGTACTACCTGAATTGTCATGTGATAAGGTCTCATTTCACTCTGCACACTATACATTTGCATTTGTAAGCATTTGCATTTTATTCTTTTTTTTCTGACAGGGCAGTGGTTTCAGCTACCTGATTTTCCCAACTACAATAAATGGGGTTATTCTGTTGTCTCCTTAAATAACAATGTGTATGTCACAGGTGAGCCAAACTCTTTTCATAAGATATTAAGCTGTTTCTAAAGGCTGTAGCTCGCATATCATAAAATGTTTTCTTCACAGTATTTATTGGAAAATGGATAATTTGCTGATTGTTTGGTCTGGACTGTTAGCCTCCAACCATAATGCCAAGGAAAAAAAGAAAGCAGGAGAAACAACTTCTATTTTTACCTAGAGAAAACAAATCCTCAGATTTTCTGGGTATTTATAGAGACTAGGCCCTTTGGGAAAGGATCAGTGAGATTTATAGTTTTATTGCACACATGAATGGAATGTCATCTCCATTGAGGATTTGGAGATGCTAATATAAAACAGTCCCCTGTCTTATAGACAATCCTGCTAAGACTCACATAAGACCTGAAACCACTTTAGAAATGTGCACAAAGAAGCAGAACATTAACTTTGTGATGACCTGGGAAACTTGAGGCATTATTGCCTGATGTTGCCTGCTCACAAAACTGGGACATTTGAACCTTCCTTTTGAGGAGAGAAATTATTCAAATAAATCAGCAAAGCCTTCATCTGAATAAGAAAAACTATTTTCTTTCTGACTCTCAGGAGGATCAAGAGGGTCTCAGTCCAACACCTGGTCCACCACAGAGACCTGGAAGTACATCACTCGTGAGGGCAAGTGGGTCACAGTCGCCCCAATGTTGCGTCCCAGGACTAACCACACTTCTGCAACTCTCCATGGAGAGATTTATGTAATTGGTGGTAAGAAAACATATCAGTTTGCAGCTGAAGGCTTCAGAAAAATGGTTTTGGGTCAATGTATATACACAGAACTGGACATTTTTGTGTAAGACACTGCATTTTCTTTTCATTGACAGGAACTGCAATGGATTTTGTCGAAGTTGAACATTATGATCCATTCAGTAATTGCTGGACTCTTACGGGCCCAGCGCTAAAGTATGTGACTAACTTTGCAGCCACATCATGTGAAGGAAAGCTTTACCTCATTGGTTCTTGTGCTGTTAAATATAATGCCCTGACTATGCAGTGCTACAATCCTGTCATAGGTAAGAGACAACACATGTCACCATGGTTAACTGTTAATAATAGACATTACGAGTATCCAGTAAAAACAAACCAAGTTTTCATAACAGAGCTTCTAATTTCATATTACAAAGAGTTTTATGTTGGAACTAGTAATTCAGAACAATTTTATGAGACACTTTACAAGACACAGTGTAAATTATAATGTTATTCACTCACAGAGCCTTGCCAACATCTAGTCGTGATTACAGTTCAATACCGTGTAGTTTGAGTATACTTTTGTTAATAAGATTTATCTTCTTCAACAGATAGCTGGTGTATCATCTGTTCTCCTTTCATTCCTAAATATCTCTCTTCTCCCCGCTCGGTTTCTATGGATGGAGTCATTTACCTCGTAGCAGATAACACCAAAAAGGTCTATCTGTATAACCCAGAGGGTAATATGTGGGAAAAAGTGAGTTTTAGATTATATTCATTATTCTTTTTACACAGAAAATCTAGAAGTGTATACAAAGTTAGCTGAACACCTATGTTCTGCTGAGACTGACAACTGTTTTTTTTTATGTGTGCTGTTTTTCATCCCAGATTCAGCTTCTACACACTCTTCATGAGAATGGGGATTTGGTGGTTCTAGGTGGGCAGTTGTATGTGACTGGAGGGCACTGGAAGGGCATGGAGGGGGATTACAGTGTGGAAGTGGAAGTATACAACCGAGCATCCAACTCTTGGAAGGTGGAGAGCTTCCTTCCCAGGCTATGGAGTTATAGTGGCTGCTGCTCCATCTTCCTGGACACTTCCCAGTGGACTGAATTCTTCCCTGATGAGACTTAATATCTGTTCTGTCCCCTAAATCTTGACCTAGGCTTTGGTACAAAGTTACATTTTGTATAGAACATTTCGGCAATATTATAAATTTTTGATAAGGGGATTTTTTAATTACATTTTTTTTTACATAATTTAGCTAGCTGTTGTTTTCCTTCATGTGGCCAATGAAAATCTTTGAATTAAATGGCCTTTAGTTTGGCATATATATATATATATATATGTGTGTGTGTGTGTGTGTGTACTGGTTTTTGTGGTTTACGGGGACAAAATTTGTTTAATAACATGGGTATGACAGAGGTATTACAATTTGAAGGTGTTTTATGAGGACACTGCCTATGTCCCCGTAATTCAAAAGGCTTAAAAAACATACTAAATGGTGTTTTTTTGAAAATTAAAAATGCACACAGACTCCTGTGAGGGCTAAGTTTAGGTGTAGGGTAGGTGTAGGGCAATAGCACATACAGATTGTACAGTATAAAAACCATTACGCCTATGGAGAGTCCCCGTAAACCAAAAAACAAACATGAGTGTGTGTATGTAACATCTCACATGCTACTTGTTTTCCTCTGTGAATCCATTGTAAAATTTGAATTTGAAAATTTGAATTAAAATGTCTTATTCTAATGTCCTTGGCAACCTTCGATTTTTTTTTTTTTTGACTGAATTTGTTTTTATTTCAATATATATGTTGTTTATTCAGAACAAATGTTTTATGATGTTTCAAAATCGTGCTGTTTAAAACCCTTGTTAGTTTACATTAATTGCAATGGATTTTTAACAAAGTGCTGGAATAAACAGTGTTGTATTTGTGCAGCCGTGACCTGCTGCGTCTGTAACTATGGAAGCCAGAAAGCTTGCATTTTAATTCTCATGACAACACGCGAGAGCGTCCGGTTTCCCTGTCAACCAGAGGCACCCACCTCCAGCCTGTGCTGTGATTGCTACTTTTGCACTTGTGGCTTTATTGTAGCACGAAATAGTTTGCGTTAATTTGCTTATGCGCGTTATTAAAGCATTGATATTTAGTGCAGAGTGCACTTTGCAAACTTTATGTCTATAGAGCAAAACTTTTAAAGCCTTTAAGACTTTATTAGCGTGCATATCAACTTGCTAAACCCTGTTTAAGCGTTTAAAACACTTGAGGACAATTGGAAAAACGTCGCTGTCCGCTTAAGTGCATTGGATCGCTACCAGTTTCCAGATGAGTTGTGAAGGGGATCAAGGACTGGAAGCCGTGATTCAGGTGCGTGTTTTCCAGCAGGAAAGCTGATCTTCACCAGCTGTAATTTAACTAGGCTATTGTTACCTACATCAAAACAGCATGTGTGAATGAAAGAGGAGAGAGCTTGATTTAATATTAACGAGCCTTGCGATGTTTCAACAAATTAAGGTCGATCATTGGGTCAGTTTCAGGTTCTTCTGTGAAACTTGAAGACAGGTGACTCATTTCCTTGTGCTGTTGTGACATCCAACGAAACTGAAACAGAGACAGACATGACAAACTAGTCATGATACATAATACATTCTAAATTAAATAATACATAATGCTTTATTAACAAGCATCAAAACTTTTTGAGCTTTTAGGTTTCCAGTGAGACTAGGTCACCTAGTGTGTAAGCCTCTCTTCTTACACTAATGCTGATAATGCAGAAGCTGGAGGAGACGCTGCTTAACCCAGATAGCGGTGGAGAGGAGAAGACTTACACTCTACGGGGAGATGAGGAGGAGTCCAACATCACACCAGTTCCTGCCCGCATCCGTGAGATCATCACCAGAAACCTGGCTGATACGCCCACAGGTACTCTTCACTCTTGAATGAGCTCATGATGGGTCTGCTGGGGTATCAGGGTGTAATTAGAACACATTTATATTCTATCATTTCCTGCCATGCTGTTCCTCTGGTGACGTATCAGGCGAGAGCAGCGAGGTGGAGGAGAACCGGCTGCTGAAGGATCTGCCTTCTCAGATGTGCGCAGACAGAGACCAGCTGCTTAGCAGGCAGGCTGTTCTCACTAGCCGGGTAGGAGCACATGTACAAACCTCACACACATGCCCTTGGGTCTCTGAACTTCCAATTCCTCTGGAAATCTGTTGGATAAACCATTTATGCATAGATAAACACACTTGACCACCTGATGGTGAATCACTGTGTATCATGGACACCATATAAACCATGATTCTACGTTCTTCTCAGATAGAAAGCAAATTATTGCCCAAATGCAATGGCAGAAGTATCCATCTTATTTTTAATGTAAGAGCGGGAACGGGCATTTTTTAATTGAATGTTCAATGCCAGCTGCTTCCAGTTATTTTAGCAGTACAAGAATAGTCTGTTGTGCTGTTTCATATTGCAAACTGGAATTTGTTCTCATATTATTTTAATTTACTGTAATAATTATAAACACACTAGTTTGTTCTGCAAATAGTTTTACTGTTTACTGCAATCTGTTATTCTTCTAGTTATTTACCTTTTAATTGGTACTTATGGTTTGGGAAATGTCCACTCAAAATAACTGAAACATGTCAAAGAATGTTGTGCTACAAAGAATCTTTATCTGTCAGGTTTGACTGAATGATTTGACTGAATGAATCCTCACTCACATCTCTTTACATCTATCTATCTATCTATCTATCTATCTATCTAGCTTTATCAGGAGTGTTTGCTGGAATATTTCTAAAGCAGGGAAATGCATTTATCTGTCAAAATTAGAGAAAGCATTTGAAATATCCATTTGTGTTATATAATATAGATTTACACACTGTACACTCACCCACCAATTTATTAGCTTGCTAGTATCTTCAGAACTGCCATAATTCTTTGTGGCATAGATGGCAAGGTGACAGAGATTTCAGTCCATATTGACATGATAGCATCACACAGTTGCTGCAAATATGTTGGCTGCACATGATGCGAATCTCCAGTTCCTACACATCCCAAAGGTACTCTATTGGATTGAGATCTAGTCACTGTGGAGGCCATTTGAGTATAATGAACTCATTGTATGTTCAAGAAACCAGTTTGAGTTGATTTGAGCTTTGTGACATGACGCATTATCCTGCTGGAAGTAACCATTACAAGATGGGTACACTGTGGCAAGACAAGACACCACCAGTAATTAGAAATTGGCAAATTGCCCAATTGCCCCCCCCCCATATTTGAAATTCTTTAACTGATCTGCTGCACTCCATTATGCAGCACTCTGTTTGTTGTTAACTTGGTCTGCCTCAGTGGTCTAACAGCATTCATCAGTGTCAAAATTCATGTTCATATATTTTCTCTTTTTCTGACCATCCCTGTACCCAAGAGATTTGTTCAAATCAGTTTGTGAAATACCTTCAGCCCATCAGCATCAACAACCTCCTCATTCTTAAATCACCTTTCTTCCTCATTCTGTTGCTCAGTATGAACTTCAGCAAACCATGTCTACATTCTTAAATGCATTGAGTTGATGTCATTTGACTGGGTGATTAGATATTTGCATTAAAAAGCAGTTGAACATTGATACCTAATAAAGTCCCAGTGAGTGTATTACTAGCAAAATTTAACATGTCCATAATATGTTGCTATATATGACTTATCTGATCTTTTACGGTTATTCATGTTCTGCTCATAATTATTTGTTAATACTGTTACACTTTTAAGTATCTTTTTGATGTTTGAGGGGTGAGGAGAATAATGTGACCTCATTGTACCAAGTTTTTGCAAATTATTATTACTGGCATTCATAGAGCCAAACTTTAAACAATTTTTCTTGGCAGTCACTGATTGTTTACAATTTAATGGAAGCTACTCCCATTAAATTGGGTAGGAAAAAGTTGGATAACGGCTAATGAGTCAGAAGTCTCCTACATTCACAGGAAATAGCTTACTTCCGTGTTGAAAAATAAGGTGGTTCTGTGATCTCATAACCTATATTATCCATGGTTTTCCATCCTCTTTTGTCTTTTCAAACCCACCAAAACACATTCCCAGAGGTGCATCAGAAATCAAATCAAAAACAACCTAATATCGATGGGAATGTGATCTTGTCCTCTGGCAATATGGTTAATATCTCTAACACACAGTGCCTAATAAAAAACATAAGCCTCCATCTGGTGTAAGCATGTGATTGATGCAAAGTTTCTGAAACCTGCATATTTGCCTCCCTGCTTGGAAGTCAAAACATGCCGGTATAATGTAGATTATTGCCTTGAAACTCTCTCTAGGCCTTCCGTAATGGACACTGAGGGATTGTCGATCAGTAACCTGGTGGCAGGGGTTTCATGCACTCTGAACTAATGCAGTCTCGGTCCAGGAAAAGATTTTAAGTGGGTATTTCCCTCCGTCCAATAGTTTTTAAGGGATTGAAAACAGAGGAGGGACAATCACTAATAACGTGAGAGGTTGATGGAGCACCTTTGGACCCTATTCCTATTTTCCTTCATTTTTCTGCACATGTTGGTGCATAGACAGATGTGTGTGTAGGGAAGAGATCAAGAGAGGGAGTTACAGAGGCTCTTTGACAGAGAAAGAGGGAGCCACATGGCTTTGAAATGGAATATGTGCACAGCAAACATCAGAGCCACAGTGCTCTTTCCGAGAGGGAAAACCCGTTTGGAGTTTTCGATAAACAAACGGTGGTAAAGGGCCATGTGAAAATCTACTGTGTCACATGGAATGAAATATATTTATTTCTGCTTGAAACCGGACTTTGGCTCTGAAAAATGGAATGAACACCCTTGCGTTTATGAAGGATTGATGTAAACTGAGCCAGAGCTGTAGTTTATTCTGCATCTACATTTCATTACATGTGATCAAAGTGGCAGCTCTCTGATGTCAACATTTTTGAATCAGAAATGAACTTATAATTACATTTCACAGTGTTTTTTTAAATCTCTTAATTCTTTTTTTGTAAAGAAGTGGGGGTACTTCATGAAGCCTCATTCGCATAGCATACAAAGCCCTCAAACCTCAGTTTCAATTGAATTAACTGGCAAGACTGTTTCTGTACAATTTTGCCAGAATTACACATTAAAATGTAAAAATCATGAAACTATTTTGCAGAACAAAGTTTGTTGGAAAGTTCTCTTTCACTTTATGAAGTTTATAGCATCACCTTGGCCCCTGTCTGTCTTCCCCCCACCTTGCTGTTTGGGGGAAAATAAAAAGGTCATTGGCTTTCTCTCATGGGGCTGTGAAAGAAAAAGCTCATTTTTCATAGAACACAAAGCTGCCATTTGTGATAACAGTGCCCTCTTTTTCCTCGCCAAGTTTAATGAATGCCAAGTGTGCACATTGCTAGTGGAGCCTATTTTAAGATATTAGCTATAAATAAAACTTAATTAGTCTGGTTGGTATAAATAGTATTTTAAAAAATATAAATTATATTTTTTAATCCACACATTTATATTTTTGGAGAAGAAAGACCTATGTCACATGCACTCTGAGAGTGGAGACATGTCTGTCTCTCTAACTCTCTCCTCTCTTTGTCGCCAATTTAAAACTCTCCAGTGTGAATGTGTGACATTGTGAAGTCAAATGAGAGATCAAAACTTAAAGATGTTATGGTAACATACACATAACTATACACTGGGTGCCAATATATTAACATGAGATAATGAATTCTAGATGCTTACGTATTCCCTGTCTATATTCACCCTCAATCTGTCTTGATGTGGGAATAACATATTCTGTTGGAGTGTGATCCATTTATTCTGTCATTTCCAATTGAAGCATCAGTCATTGTATGCATACCACACAGAGCTCTGTTAGAAAATTGAAAGTTTTTCAAGTTTTTTGTCTTTATGCTTTGTGCTAGTATGTTTTTGTGTTCAGAAACAGCTGGATGAGGCCCAACGGCAAATATTTACACTAATGTGACAGTAAAGACTTTTGGTTACACTTTATTTTAAGGTGTCCTTGTTGCAGTGTAATTATACATTTAAGTACTGACTGAGTAATACTAATTAACCACATGTACTTTACTATACAATTAGGGTTAGGATTAGGGGTTAGTTTAGGATTACTAGCATGTAATTATGCTTAATTTATTGTTATTATAATAGTAAGTACCTTAAAATAAAGTGTTACCAAAATCAAAGAATGCTGGAAAAAAACGTTTCACTGTTTTCAACATTGATAAAAATGTTACTTAAGCACCAAGTCAGCATATTAGAATGATTTTCAAAATGAGACTGGAGTAATGGCTGCTGAAAATTCAGTTTGGTCTCACAGGAATAAATAACATTGGGTAACACTTTATTTTAAGGTGTCCTTGTTACACATGTTACATGTACTTACTATTATAGTAACAATTAATTATGCATAATTACATGCAAGTAACCCTAAACCAAACCCTAATCCTAACCCTAACTATGTATAGTAAGTACATGTAGTTAATTAATATTACTCAGTACTGAAATGTATAATTACATTGTAACAAGGACACCTTAAAATAAAGTGTAACCATAACATTTTACATGTTGTAAATAATAAATACATTAAAATGGAAAACAATTTTGGTCTCACTTCAGATTAGATGGCCTTAAAGGGATAGTTCACTTTGAAATTAAAATTTGGTATCTATCAGCTTACCCCAAGGGCATCCAAGATGTAGGTGTCTTTTTTTCTTCAGTAGATCCAATTTTGATGTTTTTAGGTCAAACCGTTCTAGTCTGTCAGTCATATAATGGCAGGTATAGGTCACTGTCTCTATAAGAGGGAAAAAGAACATGCACAGAGAAATCCAAATTAAACAATTCCCCATCGTAACTACACATTGATGGCCTAAGACACGAAACGAGCGGTTTGTGTGAGAAAACGAACAGTATTTATATCGTTTTTTACCTCTTGTACACAACCATGTCCAAGTGATCTGAGTGTGCACACGCATCCGGTGTGTGACGTGTGTGCGTGCGCTCTGGCAATGAGTGACGTATACGCGCGAGAGATCACTTCCGGCGCTTTCAACTTTTCAAGCGCCAACGGAGGCGTCAGCCAATCAGTTCGCCTCATGCAAATACCCAATCCCGTTCATGCAACACCAGAGAAGTATGTGATTGGTTGTTGTAACTATGACGGCGCGTCAGCACCACGCTTCAGACACGCCCTCCGTCAAGCGTTGACGCCGACGCCCCATGTGAATGCAGCGTGAGCCAGAGCGCGCGCACACACACGTCACACACCGGATGCGTGTGCGCACTCAGATCACTTGGACATGGTTGTGTACAAGAGGTAAAAAACGATATAAATACTGTTCGTTTTCTCACACAAACCGCTCGTTTCGTGTCTTAGGCCATCAATGTGTAGTTACGATGGGGAATTGTTTAATTTGGATTTCTCTGTGCATGTTCTTTTTCCCTCTTATAGAGACAGTGACCTATACCTGCCATTATATGACTGACAGACTAGAACGGTTTGACCTAAAAATATCAAAATTGGATCTACTGAAGAAAAAAAGACACCTACATCTTGGATGCCCTTGGGGTAAGCTGATAGATACCAAATTTTAATTTCAAAGTGAACTATCCCTTTAACTACTATGCACTTACATTTAAATTAATCATTTGATACAATGCACTTATTATGCACATACATGTTTTTACATTGTACTTACATTCTAAAATACCAGCATGTAATTACATTTGTAATTAATTTCTGTAATTACATTTATAGTTACATTGTTGACCCTTCCCTTACACCTTAACCTGTCCTTAAAGGGGTCCTATTATGCTCTTTTACAAAGTCTTGATTTTGTTTTGGGGGTGTACTAGAACATGCTCTCATGCTTGGTGGTTCGAAAATCGCATTATTTTTCACATAATTTACATTATTACAATACCTCTCTCCTCACCCTGACACAAACGCTCGATTAGTTCCGGGTTTGATGAAGGCCCGCCTTTCCGAAAAACGAAATGTGTTGTGATTGGTTAGCTGTCCCAGTGCGTTGTGATTGGCGAATAGCTTAGACGGTGTTTCAGTACTGCCAAAACAGCAAGTTCGTTAATATTGCCATATCAATTCAGACCTCGAGAATATTGAACAAGAGGATCGTGCAGAACCTTTGCCCACATGGATATTGCAAGACATATTAAAGTGGTAATGTTCAAATCACTTTTATTGTCACATCATCACAGCACATGTGCCTTGATGAGTGAAATTCTTGAGAGCGTGCTCCATACAGTGCAGAAACAATTAACATATAGACAGTACCATTACTTACAGACTTATACAGATGACAATGTGCAATATACACATACATATACTCAGTACACACAGTGTACTGTTAGACATACTTACAGTTATCAATACACATTATATACTGTATGTACACATTCTACATTATGTACACATATACATACACCGTAATATGCAAAGGTGCAGTAGATTGTACATAAGCTGGATACGCAAATGTCATGGATGTGCATTGGATGGTATCCAGTGGTAGCAGATAGATTGTTGTATTAGTGCAGTGTGTACGTGTAGTCCACTGTGGAGTTAAAGTGCAGTGTGTGGCATATTGTAAAGTGGGAGTGTGCTGTAGGGTGTATTAGTTCTGCCTGTTCATTAGCCTGATAGCCTGAGGGAAAAAGCTATCCCTCAGTCGGCTAGTGCGGGATCGGATGCTGCGGAGACGTCTTCCTGAGGGCAGCAGAGAGAACAGTCTGTGGGACGGGTGGCTGGAGTCATTGGTGATCCTCCGGGCTTTCCTTATACACCGCCTGGTGTAGATGTCCTGGAGGGAGGGAAGCTCACCTCCAACAATGTGGCGGGCAGTTCGCACAACCCTTTGCAGAGCTTTGCGGTTGCCAGCGGTGCTGTTTCCAAACCAGGCGGTGATGCAGCCGGTCAGGATGCTCTCCACAGTGCAGGTGTAGAATGATCTGAGGATGCTGGGGTTCATTCCAAACTTCCTCAGCCGTCTCAGGAAGAAGAGGCGTTGATGTGACTTCTTCAGCACTGCATCTGTGTGAGCGGACCATGTGAGATCCTCAGTGATGTGAACGCAGAGGAACTTAAAGCTGTTTACCCGCTCCACAGGTGTCTTGTCGATGGTGATGGGTGTGTGTTCTCTGCTCTGTCTCCTGAAATCCACCACCAGCTCCTTGGTCTTGTCGATGTTGAGTGAGAGGTGGTTCTCCTGACACCATTTAGTCAGGGTACTCACCTCCGCTCTGTAGGCCGTCTCATCGTTGTCAGTGATTAGGCCTATCACCGTTGTGTCGTCAGCGAATTTGATGATGACGTTGGAGCTGTGTGTGTGGCTGTACAGTCATGTGTGTACAGGGAGTACAGGAGTGGGCTGAGAACGCAGCCCTGCAGAGCACCAGTGTTGAGGGTCAGCGGAGATGAAGTGTTGTTGCCCATTCTGACCACCTGACTTCTGCCTGTCAGAAAGTCCAGGATCCAGCTGCACAGAGATCTGTTTAGTCCTAGAGTCTGGAGCTTCGCTACCAGTGTGGCAGGCACTATGGTATTGAATGCGGAGCTGTAGTCCACAAACAGCATCCTCACATAGGCGTTCTTGTTTTCCAGGTGGGAGAGAGCAGTATGCAGGGTGAAGGCAATAGCATCGTCTGTGGAACGGTTGCTGCGATATGCAAATTGCAGCGGATCCAGTGAGGCAGCAGCACAGAGCAGATGTGGTCTCTGATGAATTTCTCAAAACACTTGCTGAAGATGGGTGTCAGAGCAATGGGCCTCCAGTCATTCAAGCATGTGATTTTATTTTTCTTTGGTATGGGCACAATGGTGGATTTTTTGAAGCATAAGGGAACCACAGACAGAGAGAGGGAGAGGTTGAAAATGTCTGTGAAAACCCCGGCTAGCTGGAATGCACATGCTCGGAGCACACGGCCTGGGATGCCATCAGGACCCACAGCCTTGTGGATATTCACCTGTTTGAAGGATCGGGTTACATCAGCGACAGAAATGGAAATTGCACTTGCCTCTTCTGCAACAGCCGCGGGAGCGCTCTCTGTGTGGGTGGGGTTGTGAGCCTTGAAACGAGCATAAAAAAGATTAAGCTCATCCGGTAGAGAGGCGGCAATGTTCACTGTAGCTGTTTTTTTCCCTTTACAATCCGTGATGTTATTGATGCCCTGCCACATGCTTCTTGCGTTGTTGGTGTTGAATTGTTCTTCAACTTTGTTTTTATATTGTCGTTTGGCGGCTTTGATGGATTTCCTGAGATCGTAAATGGCTTGTTTCACGCTGACAAGGCTGCTCGAACATCGCTGTTAATCCACGGTTTTTGGTTGGGGTAGATACGAATTGTTTTGGTCGGAACCACGTCCTCTACGCACTTTCTGATGAAACACGTTACAGAATCTGAGTACGCCTCTATGTCATCATCAGACGCTGCCCGGAACATGTCCCAGTCCACGTGATCAAAACAGTCCTGCAGTATAGCGTCCGATTGGTCCGACCAGCATTGAATTGTCCTGAGGGCGGGTGCTTCTCGTTTCAGTTTCTGCCTATAAGCAGGCAGGAGCAGAACGGAAGAATGATCTGATTTGCAGAAAGGTGGGCGGGGGAGCGATTTGTAGGCGTCCCGGAAAGGAGAGTAGCAGTGGTCAAGTACACGATCACCACGCGTGTTGATGTGTTGAAAGTATTTTGGAGCTATTGTTCTGAAGTTGGCTTTGTTAAAGTCCCCCGTGACAATAAACGCTGCATCTGGGTACGCGGTTTCCTGCTCGCTTATATTCCCATACAGTTCCTTGAGTGCCTGGTCTGTGTTGGCTTGAGGGGGAATGTAAATAGCTGTGATTATTATCGCTGTAAATTCCCTCGGTAGCCAAAATGGTCGACACAGAAGCATATGAAATTCCAGATCAGGGGAGCAGAAGGATTTAATAGAGTGCAGATTCCTTTCATCACACCACGAGTTGTTGATAAAGAAACAAACGCCCCCACCTCTGCTTTTCCCTGTGAGCTCTTTCATTCTGTCCGAGCGGTGCACAGAGATCCCAGTAAGCTCGATGGCTGAGTCTGGAACCACTGCAGACATCCATGTTTCTGTGAGGCAAATAATGCAGCAGTCCCTTGTTTCTCATTGGTATGAGATGCGCGCCCGCAATTCGCAGAGTTTGTTGTCCAGTGACTGAACGTTAGCCAACAAAATGGTTGGGAGTGGAGGTCGGAGGGGACGGTGTCTGAGTCTGACAAGGACTCCGGCTCTCTTTCCCCTTTTCCGGCGGTGTTTCCTCGGTCGTGACCGTGCGGCCCAGACAAAGGGCTCTGATGCGGTGTCCGTAAACAAAGCGCCGGCGTTCAAGAACTCAAAGTCCGGTTTGCGTTGCGCGACGAATGAACCAATGTTCAAAAGCGTGTGTCTATCGTAGACAGTTATACTAACAACATCCAACACGTAAAACAACAATATAACAAATAAAACATACGAAAAACTGCAGAGTTTTCTCGGAGCTCGCAACACGGCTGCCATGCTCGGCGCCATCTTGGAACAATGTTATTGTTAATGTTATTGTTGTTGTTTTTTTTTGGCTAAATCGCATTTTAGATAGGATGTCAACAACAGCTTAAAAATAACTGCATTGACTATGTACAGATAAGTGCAATGGTAATATGTATTATGTTTATTGTTCTTTAATTCTAACATTATAACATGAATTGCAGTGAAACTGTTATACGGTTTAATTTATTTATACCATAGTCCCACAGACTTACACTAGCCGATTTGTGGTGGCATATATATGCTAATTAATTCTCTGCCAGCGGGAGGCACTGTTGGAGTGGTAGAGATAGAGGTTTCCCTGGTAACGCTGTACACAAAACAGAGCTCTGCTCACAAACGCTGCTTTATCAGACATTACATGCAAGATGAAATGAAAATGACATCCAAATTTTCTGAAAACAGTTGGTTTCCATCAGAAATACAGTGATATAAAAACACCCGCACTGGGTTTCGATTTTGAAACGTGCAGTGCTCAACCAAGCGTTCTCCCCTCCCCCCAACCATTCGAATTTCCATGGGCTGGATTTAAAATTTGTGATGTCACAAATACAGGAAAACAACTTTGTAGTCCAAACGAGCCATTCGTTGTAGTTCTTGAAAAGGGATTTTTTTAAAAACGAAATATCTCCCTTTGGAGTGGACTTTGAGATTTGTAACTTTGTAGATCGTTTTATGCCCAAACATACACACTACACACTGAGAAAAATTCAAAAAGTGAAAAAGCATAATAGGACCCCTTTAAACCTACCCATACCACCAAACCTGTCCCTAACCTTACCCATAGCCCACCTCAATAGCAGCCAAAGTGTTTTGCAATACAATATAAACACAATAAGTACATTGTGCTTATTTTTTGATGTAAGTATATAGTAGTTAAGGCCACCTAATATAAAGTGGGACCACAATTTTAAATTGTAATTATTTTTCACAATATCATACAATATTGAACAGTAGTGTATGTATATGCAAATAATTTGAATTAATTTAGTCAAATTAATTTGCGGATCATATAATTAATTTGTTTAAAATTCTAAATCAATTCACAGCCCTAATATATTCACATTACAAATCTTTGCTTAGTCTACTGTACTTGCAAAACTGCTTATAGAGTGCTACTTACCTGCTGTAGTTTGCATTCCTTCACTGTGTCGATTTGATTTAGTTGTTACGCTGTAAATCACAGACTTACATTTAAATAGATTCAGGTGGGCTAGTTTTTACTGTCAACCACTTGGTTTATCCAGTTTATTTGACTCAGCTAAAATAGGTGATGAAATAAGAATTTATCTCTTTTTATCTCTTCGGAGTGTGTGGGAGTGTTGGTCGGTTAACTTTAGTAGTCCTTTGAGATGTTTCTTGTTCTTTAGTCTGGCAAATACCTTAAAGAAGTTGGCTTTAGGGGCTCTCTGTGAGTCTTCCCTAGCTCTCTCCTGGGCAGGGCCCCAGCGACATTGTGGCGGGATAGACCCACTGTGGCACATCTTATGACACTGGACTAATTGAAAAGGAGCAGCAACCCCATAAAGTCCTTCTCATGGCTCTCGGGACAGTTTGAGAGTGGCCTCCTAAACAAGAGTGTGGAATATGGAAATATTTGGGCAGGGAGTGAGGTTTTGCTTTTGAAAGCACACCTCTGTCTCCTGGTGAAATTGCAGCAATGGCTTGTGACCCTTGAAAATTGCCCCTGAACCTGGATAAACCTTGACCCAGTTTGAAAAGCTGCATCGTCTCAGGAGGAGGAAGAAAATGTTGATGTGAACTTTGACCTTTCTGTGTTGATATTGGACAACTGCCAGTTTGCAGTTTCTCAGGCACTAGGGCCGTGTACATGCGTGTGTATTTGTGTGGGAGTGTGTAAGTTTGTATGTGTGGGTGTGTGTCGGGGGATTGCGTGGGTATATATTTTACAGCTCCGAGGCAGTTTTTGGACCGGGATTGTGTGAGACAGTCTCCCTGTGTGTTTTTGTAGGAGTTACCCGAATGTAGAGTTAGATGTATGATAAAGCCGAAATGTTAACCAAATGAAGACTGTAGAAAAACAACGTTCACGGGGCCACAAGCTTTTAAGCTGAGAGATAAATCACTAAACAAGTGAAAAAAGGGTTTTGTAGCTAAAATGTGATGCTATTTGTCATAAAACCTTTTTGAATTGATCTGGACTCGCAGACTAGTTGGAGACTTTTTGACGAAGAGCATGGCAGCTTCCAGGCTCTGTGCTTTTGACCTAATCCCCATTCCTTTTTACTTTAAAGGTCTTGTCAAACATGATTGCCACTGATATGCTTGTTTTGTTAGAGTGAAAATGGTGCACTGTCTTTGACTCAGTGTTTAGGGTTTGTTTTCTTGCCTACATAAAGCTGCAAAGCCTAGCAGTGGTCGCAAGTGGAGCTGAGCCAGTGAGGTTGGATCTGTCAGCTGTCTGTGAGTCGTAAAAGTGATTGACGCTCCAGAGAATCATTCCTCAAAGTAGGGATCATCCCAGAGTCCTCACTACATTTAATTAAGTGTCCTTTATCTTTTTCCATATTTCTCTCTTTTCCCTGTTTGACTGTGTTTTTTTTTCTTTCTTTTTTGACTGTGGGAACAGAAGAGCAAACTTCCTAGAAAGTATTTTATCATTTGCTTGCCATTTCATTTAGGCGTGACATCTAAGCAACTTGGTTATACTTGTCCTAAATAGCCATTGTTAAAAAAGGAATAGTTTAAAAATTAAAATTCTGTCATTTGCTTAGCCTTGTTGTGTTTTTCCTAACCCACATGAGTTTCTTCTGTGGAACACAGAAGGTGAAATTTTGAATAATGTTCTGGTTGCTCTTTTCCATGCAATTAAAATGAATGGAGACTGGAACTTTCAAGCTTCACAAAAGTGTTCAAAATGAACACTATGGCAACATTCTCTACCTTAAAACAAAATAAACCTGCATAATTTTTTATTTTATCTTTAGAATTAGGGTTTGCAGGATACCACAAATAATTTTTTCCGGGTTTTTATTCTCCACATACACATCAGCAATTCAAAACTTGTCCTGTGCCACACTCAGTGTCAGATCCTACAGGTTTTCAGCAGCCTATTGATTGCTTTTTCATGAAATGGATCAACATTTTATTTGTTATTTAAAAGCAGTGTCACTTTTTAGTCACTGACTCAATGATCCATTTGCAGCATTTAACAGCCCATTAAAAGCTCATTGGAGGTGAAGATTATTAGAGAATAACAACCTCATTTTCACTCTGTTGGTTACAGAAAGCTGTTGAATGGCTTCAGAAGACTTTTATAACACTTGGTGTGATTTGCATTTGCATGCTTTTTGAAGCTTAAATGCTTCAGTCCCCAACAACCAAGAGTCTTCAGAATTTTTCCATTTCTGTTTTACAGAAGAAAGAAAGGTTCTGGAACGACATGAAGGTGAATAAATAAGAACAGATTTAAAATTACTGGAGCTCTATTCCTTTAAAGATCTAATATCTTTCTGATAGCTGTGATTCTGTCAAGTCACACAGCAGTTTTACGTTTTAGTGGAAACAGGCATGGTTCCTAAATAAGTCATTGTGTTAACCACAATGTTATTAGCATCCCATTCGTGTGGCTTATTTCTTCTTGTAGTTTATAGTTTAATTTTAAAAGTGCATATGTTTTATACTTGTTCACTTGTTTGTTTACATCCATCGCTGTGGAAGGTGATTGTAAATTCCAAGCCCAATTGATGCAATATTGTGCATGTGAACATGTGTTTGTGTTTGTATTTTGCGTGTGGACACTGCCTGTGTCCCGTTTTTACCTCCCAGTAGGTCTTCTCCACAGCAGCTGTGGCTGTGGTCAAACAGTGCTCCATGGTGATGGTTGTTGGTTTGTGCCTGGGGGCTGCAGTGGGGTCTCTGAGCTGGGGAGCTTCACATCTCTCTGATTCTTGGCCAGCATTGTGTAATCACTCACAGTGGCGCTGCAAAAACAGCTTTCACAATCAGCTGGATGTCTCTCAGCGGGCCAGCACTCCAGCAGGGACAGGGAGAAGGGCATATTAGTAGAAAGAGGACAGCAAGGCACAAGGGACGGGCGTGTTGTGTTTATATGTTTGAGTTTGTATGAGTGTTTGTGTAGGCATTTGTTAATTTGCACGTGTGTGAGATAGAACTGAAGTTAGCACGAGTAAGTGTGGGTAGTTTGTTTAGGTGTGTGCGTGTGAGCGTGTATATATATGTAGAGGAACTGTACGTCCGCTCCAGCTGTGTTTGGGAATCTGACAGATTATTCACTACATTAATTCCCTTTATTAAGCCTCTGGGTCCAGGCCAGGCCAGTGAGAAGCGCTCACAGCTGTAACCCCCTCAATGCCACAGCATATGCCTGACTTAGTCTGTCCTCTGTTTATGGGTGATACTGGGAGTTTTTTCCCCACTGCTTTTGTGCTTGTGAATTTGTACACACATTTAAGTTTATGTGTTTGTGTGTATATAAATATATTTGTAATTCTTATGTATTTGTGTGTATACAGTGCTATATATGCCAGTGTGATTTACCCTGTATCTGGTATATGCAGCTCTTTAAAGTATTGATTTCCTCATTAAAATGTTTATCATGGCTAACTGCTAATAGGTTATAAGAAGTAATAAAAAATAAAACAATTGATAAGTAATTACATAATTATGTAAATAATGAAAGTTAAATTAATAAAAAAATAAATTAATTCTGCACTCTTGTTTATTATATGATGTGGCATCCATGCCAATCAGTGTGAAGTCTAAGACCACTGTCATGTCAGCCAGTGCGACAGAAAGCATATATGAATCTGGGAACTGCTGTTTTATTTGTTTGAGTGGTAGAAAATGAGTGTCAGAGGGGAGTGTGGTCTTTCAGCCTGTAAGCATGAAAAACGGGTTGCTTATTTTGTTTTTTGTCAGACCAGGTTACTTATTTTGCAGAGTGCAGCCTTAAAAATGAAACATCTTTAATCATTTACTGACCCTTACATCATTCCAAATCTCTGGACTTTCTTTCTTCTGTGGAACACAGAAGTGTCATACAGGTTTGGAACAACATGAGGGTGAGTAAATAGTGAAAGGATTTTCATCACAATTTTAAAGAGACAGTTCATCTAAAAATAAAAAAAATATGTCATCATTTACTTTTATTTGATTCAAAATCTCTAGGATGTTATGTATATTATTTTATGTTCTACAGAAGAAAATAATACAAGTTTGTATGGAAACCCGTTTCCGCCACTGAAAATAAAATAAAAAAGACTTTGACTTTTTTCTCACAATTGCATGATATAAACTCACAATTCCGACTTTCTATCTTGCAATTCTGACTTTATATCTTACAATTGTACGGTTGCGAGTTATAAAAGGAGGACTAACAAAGGACTAACAAAGGAGATCAGAGTGGCTAAAAAGAACTACTCTGAGAAGTTGAAGAAAGAACTTTCAGCAAATGATCCGGCGTCAGTATGGACTGGTCTGAGGAACATTACCATGTACAAGACACCACCCCCACAGTCTGTGGAGAATCAACAACTGGCTGACGATCTCAATGTGTTTTACTGTCGATTTGAAAAGGCCAGATTGACACCCAGCACCCGCTCTGATCTGCACTTCACACATTCACCTACCCCCCTGCAACCCCACTTCCTCCCTCCCCCACCACTCTACCTGCGTTTAAAGTCTGTGTAGAGGATGTGAACCGGGTCTTCAGAAAACAGAAATCTAGGAAAGCTTCAGGACCAGACGGTGTCAAGTGATCCTCACTGTTTTGAGGTACTACATGTGCAGAACTCTCCCACTTGAAAAAGATACCACACTACAAGAAGCTTTCAACTGGATTTCACTCATTGACCACACTTTTGCTCTTCTTTTCCCTTCTTTATTTTGAAAGTTCGATGCAATGAGTCAATTAGTCAGGTGAAAAACCTTTAAACAGAAATACACCACTTTAAGAGCAAGCACAAGTAAATACAATCAAGCAAACAAGATTTAAATCCTTGGTTTTAAATTACCATAAAACAGTAATGTAACCACAGCAGATATTTGAACATTTATGCAGTAAATACACCGTTTTAACTTTAATAATCTTAAACATTTAATGATTTTAAACAGCTTTTAATCTAAACACATTTTAAATATATATAAAACAAATCACTGCCAAATTTTTAATCTATTAAACAAACCAATCATATCGAAATATGATATAACCAAAATCCAATTTCAAAAAGAAAAATATAAAAGCTCACCGGCTACATCTCCATTGATTGTAGTGCTTAATTCTACACAAAAGAGTTCACTTCAATCAAAGTAATGGCAAGTTTGCCACACTCCTTCCTCAGTGCTGCTTTCTACTGCTGCTTTCTACTCTGACTTTGTGCTTGCTCTGCCAATTAGTAAATCAGCTTCACCTGGTGCACCTGGCTGATGCATTCTGACTGGGAGAGCGCCCCCAGCAGTCAGTTTGCCGCAACAGATGGTATTTCACCTGCCTGTCTAAAAGTCTGTGCTGACCAACTGGCCCCCATCTTTACACAGACCTTCAACAGATCTCTGGAGCTGTGTGAAGTTCCCTGCTGCTTCAAATGCTCCACCATCATTCCCGTCCCCAAAAAGCCCAAAATCACTGGACTTAATGACTACAGACCTGTCGCACTCACGTCTGTGGTCATGAAGTCAATTGAGAGACTGGTCCAGGCCTACCTGAAGGACATCACTAGACCCTTGCTGGATCCTCTTCAGTTTGCCTACAGAGCAAACATGTCTGTGGTTGACGCTGTCAATATGGGACTGCATTACATCCTGCAACACCTCGACAAACCTGGGAATTACGCAAGGATCTTATTTGTGGACTTCAGCTCGGCCTTCAATACCATCATGCCTGACCTTCTCTCAGACAAACTGACACAGCTCTCTGTGCCCACCTCCATCTGTCAGTGGATCACCAGCTTCCTGACAGACAGGCAGCAGCTAGTGAGGCTGGGCAAACTCACATCCAGGACTCTCACCATCAGCACTGGCGCCCCTCAGGGTTGCGTTCTCTCCCCACTGCTCTTCTCCCTCTACACAAATGACTGCACTTCATAGGACCCCTCTGTCAAGCTCCTGAAGTTTGCAGATGACACTACAGTCATCGGCCTCATCAAGGACGGTGACGAGTCTGCTTACAGACAGGAGGTTGAGCAGCTGGCTGTCTGGTGCAGTCTTAACAACCTGGAGCTAAACACTTTCAAAACTGTGGAGATGAAAGTGGACTTCAGAAGGAACCCCCCTGCTCTCCCCCCACTCACCATCATGAACAGCACTGTGACTGCAGTGGAGTCATTCAGGTTCCTGGGAACCACCATATCTCAGGACCTGAAGTGGGACAATCACATTGACTCTATTGCGAAAAAGGCCCAGCAGAGGCTGTATTTCCTCCGCCAGCTAAGGAAGTTCAACCTGCCTCAGGAGCTGCTGATACAGTTCTACTCTGCCATCATCGAGTCTGTCCTCTGTTCTTCTATAACTGTTTGGTTTGGTTCAGCTACCAAAACAGACATCAGAAGACTACAACGGACAGTCAGGACTGCTGAGAGGATTATCGGTGCCCCTCTGCCCAGCCTCCAAGAACTTTACACCTCCAGAGTGAGGAAAAGGGCTAAGAAAGTCACTCTGGACCCCTCACACTCAGCTCACTCTCTCTTTGTACTGTTGCCCTCTGGCCAGCGCTACAGATTACTGAGCACAAAAACAGCCAGACACAAGAATAGTTTTTTTCCCCCAGGCTGTATCCCACCTGAACAACACATAACACACTGTACTGTACATCTGTAAATAACTCATCAAACCTTCATCTGTACATAGGACACATGCACATTCACTGTTCTGTCTATGGACATTTTTCTTTCTGTATATTTTAATTTTTTATTACTATTGTTATTCTTAATTATTGCCTATTCTCTTCATTATTAGTGTTCTTTATTACCTTAATTATATGTTGTCTCTGTTTGCACTGTTGTCTGTTTGTACTGTATTGTTTCTGTACTGGAAGCTCCTAACACCAAGACAAATTCCTTGTGTGTTCAAACACACTTGGCAATAAAGCTCTTTCTGATTCTGATTTCTGATAAAGTCAGAATTGCCAGAAAAAAACTTTTTTTTCTCAGAATTGCGAGTTTGTATCATGCAATTCTGAAAAAATGTCAGAATTGTGAGATAAAAAGTCGCAATCATTATTTTTTATTTTTTATTCAGTGGTGCAAATGGACTTTCATAGGTTTGGAATGACATGTGGGTAGTTGACGTATCAATGTGTCCTAAGGTGTGACAGCAAAAATGTAAAAAAATAACCTCTAACATTGAAGATAAACCTCTCTCATGCTATTTGTAACTCTAAGAATGAAGATACATTTTTTCTCATGTTATTTTTATGTTAAGTTTTTTTTCTACATTTTTGCTATGTCACACCATAGGACACAGTCAAATTTTTATTTGTCAACTGCCCACGTTCACCCAAAAATTAAAATTCTGTCATTAATTACTCACCCTCGTGCCGTTCCAAACCTGTAAGACCTTCGTTCATCTTAGGAACACAAATTCCATTGACAGTTGCGTTGCTGTCAATGCAGGGTCAGAAAGCTCTTGGATTTCATCAAAAATATCTTAATTTGTGTTTCGAAGATGAACTAAGGTCTTGAGGGTTTGGAACGACATGAGGGTGAGTAATGACAGGATTTTCATTTTTGGGTGAACTAGATGATAACGGAGCTTCCATTTTCAACTAAAATGTGAGAAAACTCTTTGATTAAACCTCTGATTAAAGGAAGCCAATCTCTGACAAACCAGCAATTTATAGAAATGTCAGTAATAATCCTCCTGATCTAAATTGAAAATGTTAATGTTTTGATATTAATTAAGCATAGCTGACAGAGTTCATTTCAGTGAATATTCTGCAAAGTTGGAACCCCAGGAAGCTTGACGGAAAATGAACATGATTCTAAATATGTTTTCTCTCATATTAGAGGATCAATCCACTCTTATGACCACATGGAGGGAGAAGCCGAATATTCTTGGCCCTTGTGCAAAGAGCTTTCAGTGGCCTTGAAAATGTTCTCTTGTTGGCAGATGAATCAAAGTGCTGCCGTTCCTTGATGTATTGTGAAATATTTATCAAACGAGACAATATAAGGAGTGGCACAAATCATAAATATTAAGTAATATAAAAAAATGCTAACTCAAAACACATTTTAGAGAGAGGGCAACATGGGGCCTCTATCTTACCATAAAAAAGACACTGAATCCGGGGAATAGATGCATTAAAAAACAGTGGAAATATAAACCATGCATCCGGTCTTTTGCAATATGTTGCATGTTGATCGCTATTGTAAAATGTCAGTAGGTGACCTTAAATGAAAGGCGAGCATTTGGGATGGGGCCCCTCCTGCATTAGTGGCCCTTGGAGGCCATTCTGAATGCCTGTTCTGCTGAGGACTGTAAGAACTACAGATACAATGTGTGGTCAGTGGATAGAGTAGGATGATGTGGTGTGTAAGCTTTGGTCACATTTCTCTCTGACACAGATGTCATCAAACAATGAGTGCAAATGGACGTGAGGAGTTTAAAACCCCTTCTCCTGATCATGTTGAACTGTAATTTTTCTAGGTTAAAAGAATAGTAAATGTAAAAAATATATATATATTTTTTCCCTGTGGGGCACAAAAGAAGCTTGTGCAGCTTTTCTGAACATCAGCAGTCTTTGATGGACTGTCAAGCTCAAAAAAGGACAAAAACTCAACATAAAAGTGCAATGAAAGCAGTCCACAGTCCATTTGTGCGTTATATTCCAAGTCTTCTGAAGCCATACGATAGCTTTGTTTGAGGAAACCTAAACTCTACTGAACTCATAGCTCTCAAATTATATATAGCGTCCATGACGCCGGTTATAACTCAGTTACACTCTTAAAAATAAAGGTGCTTCACGATGCCATAGAAGAACCTTTTTGTCTAAATGGTTCCATAAAGAACCTTTAACATCTGAAGGACCTTTCTGTTTCACAAAAGGTTCTTTGTGGTGAAAGAAGGTTCTTCAGATTATAAAAAGGTAAGAAAGAGATGGTTCTTAAAAAAACCTTTGACTGAATGGTTCTTTGTGGAACTAAAAATGGTTCTTCTATGGCATCGCTTGAAGAACCTTTTAAGCACCTTTATTTTTAAGAGTGTACATCAAACATAATTGGTTCTCCCATGTTGTCCACCAAACAAAATATATCACCAAAAATATCACCAAGCAAAATACTTATGTGTAATGGCATTTTATTTGAGAGCTACAGTACAGGATACAGTACAGTACAGCTACAGGATGATTATTATTGAATAACAACATACATTTTAGTCTTGCATTTTTGCCATATAAATATCAGCAACAGCACCAAATTGCTTTTTTATGCTTAGTTTTTGCCTCTGAATAGAATTTAGTTTTTTTTTTCAGGGCCATAAAAACCTGATGATTTTGTCTAAAGTTTCAATAAACTGTTCCATTAAAATATATATTTTTATAAAAATCTTAAATAATTTTAAAACCCAGGCTTTGCAGAGTTTTTTTTATATATATAGATCGCTTGTATAAAATCTATATCATGTCTGCAATCATGTTGATATTCAGGTAAAAACAGCTCTCTTGCTTGTGTGAAATTGTTTAACTATATAATATGATGCAAATATAAAAGACAAAAACTCATGCAGGGGCATTATTTGCTCCTATATCGAATTTTGTGGGCATTATAACTGCATTCTAAGAGGCTACGATACACAGTGAATTTGTGTTTTTGTTTGTTTTTTGCAAAGTGAGGGACATACTCTTAACAGCTTGTACATCTTTAAAACAACAAGTACAATATTATTGTAAACGGCATACATTGCAATGTTTAAACAGTTACATAAAGAATGGTCATCCTGTGTTATGTGATATAGTCACCTAGAGTCATACACCCCCATGAATGCTTGCCCTTGTTTGGTGTAAAGGGAAGATCTTAACCAGAATTTTAAAATGACTTTTACTGTAAGTACATTGTATAAAGTTTTAATCTGAACAAATGTGGATAACACCCGTGTTTGAAAATTCATCACTTATACATACACCGCAAAGGCTGAGTGGCCTCTAGACACGTGTGACAGCATTCTCCCCATGGACCAGAGCCAAGCCTGTGGCGGCAGATTGGCTGCAACATGAGAGAGCGACCAGCTCTTGAATTTAATACCATCATAATGCTGGGTTTGTTTAGTGCCGCTAGCAAGAAGGATCCAATATCGACACATGTCATTGCATCATCCATCAGCCCTGCTTCAAAACCCTCCTGTCTTTTTGATGCTGCTGGTAAAGTTTCCTTCAGTAGCAAATCTGAGATCTTTTTTTTAACATGGTTACTTTTAAGATTCGAATTGTAGAAGTTGGTTCTGGACAGTAATTAGAGGCAGGTTGATTCCATTCTCTCAAAGTTTGGTAAAAAAGAGAGATGCTATATATCATTTTTTGCATAGGGGAGTTCATGATCTTGCCTGTCCATTAGGATACCAAATCCACCAAATCAATCAATGTCATAACCATGTGTTAATTTGAAAATATAACTGGGATCCTAACCTCCAAAACCTCTGAGCCTGAATAAAAAGGTAACTGTGACTCTATATCTGAAAGTCACCTCTATATCTATATCAAGGTGACTTTAAATTTCGTAATTCTGACTTTGTTCTCATATTTGCGAGCTTGTGGCAGAATCTGACTTTTATATTTTATAATATGACCACATCTCACAAACATCACTTTATATTTCACAGTTGTGACTTAATTGTGACTGTGCTTCACAATGTAAATTTACTGTATATCTCACAATTGCAGCTTTTTTTCTGCAAAATTGGACAATACACAATGTGAATATATCTTGCAGTTGTGATTTTTGTTTTGCGTAATTGTGATTGTCTCACTGTCTTACAATATGAAAGTCACAATGTGACTTTAAATTTTGCAACTGTCTTTGTTTCTCATAATTATGACTTTGTTACTCACATTGCAACTTTATATCTTACATTGTGACAGTCATGATTTTGTTTCTGGCAATTTTGTCTTACAATTTATCATAATTGGGACATTGTGTCACAGTGTGACACTGTGTTCCGATGAAAATATCTCACATTGTTGCTTTATGTCTCACAATTTACTTTCTTATTTTAATTTTTTGGAAGCAAATGTATTTTATGGATGTCCATATGAGATACATACAAACTAGAGGTGTGCTGTGCTGCACCCCTGACCACCATAAGCTTTTAAGGCAGAACAATATGCTTGTTTGTAAGTGCCATTTTTTCATGACTTTGCATCAAACGCTTTTTGTGTTTTAGCAACAAAATGCCTCTAATTGTGCCAAAATAGTTGAAAAGATACATAATCAATAGGGCAGTGCAGCTGTTTCCAAAGGAGCCTTTAAACACAGCTGCTGCTGCACCCAACACCCCCCTCTCTCTTCTGACTTGTCCTCCACCCATGTTTTTCATTTTCTGTTCGCTTTCAAAAGCTGTCACCTTAACAACGGGCCGTATAATAAGTCCCTGTTCCCTTATGAGCCCTGAACCCCAAAACCGCCCAGAGCCGGGTGCTGGTTTGCCCCTCTTTGTAGTATATGGAATTAAAGCTCTCAGAACAACTGTTTGAAAATGTTTTATTAAGTTTTGCGAAGCCCTTGGCTTCAGTTGGGAACAGGGGGACTATTGTCCCTTGCACCTTGTACAAGCTGCTGTTCAGCTTAGCAGCAGATGAGTGTTTTCAGTATGACCTGTAGTTGTGTGTATTACTTCTTGGCAAAAAGGATGAAGGTGACTCTACGTCCACCCTTTACTCTCTACCCCTCGCTCTCTCTTTTTCTTGCTTTGTTTGAATCAGCTGAGGCAGCATGTTGTTGTGTTGAGAGGAAACATGTGGTTTCTGTTAGTAGGGACTGGGTGTCTGGCACCATGATATGCACTGGGGGTTAAAGGAAGATGGGAGGGGTTGGTGGGGTAATGGGACATTGAGATTGAAGACCCCGTAGGAGGATGGGAATCAAGAGAGAAACACTCTGCCATTGTGACTTTCTCCTTTCTATAAACGCTACCTGTGTTTTTCAATGAATACATTTAAGAAAAATGTACTTGAGAAGCAAAAATGCGTAATATTAAGAGTTCAGAGAGACTGGGGCAAAAGTTGTTAAAAACAACTTTTACTGCAGTTAATATTTCTCAGAGTGGGCTTGAGGCATTTTCTCTAAAGGCACACAATTTAAAGTCTTGACTACAGAAAAAAGTTTTTTTGAACATTTCTGCTTGCTCAAGATAAAAGATAAAATTCATTGAACATACACTTACCTTAAGCGGGGCATGTTGTCACAATGAAACCTACCATTAAACAGCCTTTTCTACGTGTTTCTGCAAAATGTAAAACATAAATCATGAAACAGCAAAAAATGTAGACACCTTGCTTTAGTCTGATTCTCATTAAAAATACTTGTCCTTAGACTAAAGTTTAACCTTTTGTTACTTCTTGCCTGATTGTATGCTGATGTGAATATACTGTATATGAATCTTGTGACCTCTGTGACAACTAGCCACGGGTTCACCTATATTTTTAAGTAGGTTTATTTTCATACAACAATTGTTTCATACATAAACTAAAAACATAAATTTTACTTCTTAAAATGAGAAGTAATTCAATAGTGTACACAAGCTAAACTTAATTCAAAGACAATAGTCTTTTGATATTTGAAGCCATTGTTCACTCTAAATGTCACTAAATCATGCTAATACAAATTGTGAACAGCCATAAAGGAACTAAAAGGTGATTTTAAGCAGTGTAATGTATGCATATGTCTTTGCAGCTGGAGCAGATGCTGTTGCAGCAGTCAGGAGATTCAGACCAGCAGAGTGTGTATGGCGCAGAGCAGGGTTGGCTAAGAGAGGAAGGACGATCTTATAGACTGAAGCTCCAGGCCTTTCAGGAGAGCCAACACAGACAGGCTCAGCTGGTGCAGAAACTACAGGCAAAGGTCCACTGTTAGATGTGGTCTCATTCAACACATTTCATTTTTAAGATGGAGCACATTCCTAACTATACCAAAGCTTCATGGTTTCTTTTTTATATGTATATTCTAAAAGTAAATACCCTAGAATTACAAAATAATTTTCCCCCTCAAAGATTCTTTCCCATCTTTGACAAGTTGCGGAGTGAAAGTATTTGTGTCTGCAGTTGCTCCAGTATAAGAAGAGATGTGGAAATCTAGAGCAGCAGGTGCTGGAGAAAACCTCAGAGTCAGAGAAGCTGAGGCTCTCGGTAAGTCTTACTGGAGAATTTCACAGCCTTTATGAATGAATGAATGAGGCATTTATATAGCACTTTATTGTGTATTGCTGTACACCCAAAGTGCTTTACAATCATATTGTGCAGCATCCACTTGGATAATGCGACGACAGCCACAGTACAGCACAGCCTATCTGCTCCTGTGATTTTTGTTGTTTAATTGTTGTCAGGTGTTGCACTGTATTTTGGTGTGTATAAACCTGCCTCTGTCCATGTATTTAGCTCCAGTCACACCTAGACTCTTCAGCACACCGTCTCCAGCACTTTGAGCAGGAACACAGTATGGATGTCCAAAGTAAACTTGTACTGCTGGAGGATGAGCAGAAACGGTAAGAACAAGAGCGATATACGCTTCTGACAGCGAGAGGTGCAGCAAAACATGCCGGCGGGCAATGACTACAATGAGGGAGAATGGGTGAATCAGCCAAAGAGTATGTCAAGACTTGCTGTTTGGAACCAAAGGAAAATTGAACATTTTGGAAAATGAGAATGATAAACCTTGTGGAGAGTTTCTGTTTTATTTTTGTTTTTCCCTTTTTGCGTTGTTAGAAAATCCAGCTTAAGATGGTAGTTGTGTTTTGGAACATACTGGGCCTCATTTACGAAACGAACGTATGACAGAAAATTGGGTGTACGGTTGTTTCTACGCAAAACTTGGAATTTATCAATATGGACGTGAGCTGGCTACGATCAAATCTCACGTCTGGTCTCAGCTCGTGTACGCAAGTTTTTGAGTTACCTGAACTTGCGTGCAGCATAGTAAATCTGGTGGAGAATTGTATAATAACAGCATTTTGTTCATTTAGATTATTTTCCTGACCAACAACCGAAGCTCATTAGTCGATTGTTAACCAGTAAGATTAGAATATGTTTTTTCAGGGCTTTATATGCACAAATAGCAACAACAGGCCATGAGGATTCACACATCGTTGCATCACCTGCAGCGCTTCTGTGAACGGAGAAAAACAGAAATTAAGTCTATAAAAGGAATAAAATAAATAGGACTACACAAAATATATTTCTCTTAACAAAAGAAAAAAAAGTGCAACAAGTAGCCTATAAGCTACGCTCGTTTTTGTGACACTCTTAATGCATTTTATTTCTTTATATTTTTATTTTATTAAACCCATCTGATCGCGCAGGTGCCTCACACGCACACAAACATTAGTTATAGCGTTGCTTGACATTTCAGCTATTCATCATCAAACTAAAATGCAGTCAACAAAATATAAAAGTTTCACTGTTTATTTTAAAAGTTCCACTGTGAAATCAGCGTGCAGTGCCCAAACAAACATTTTTATGCATGTGAAGGATTTTACGCGAATATTGGAACATGAGTGAAGTATAAAGTCATGTTTAGGCTACATAATAAATAATAGTTTAAAAACCAAATCTTTCAAATATGGCAAAATGGAAATATTTGGATTCTTGTCGAATGAGAGAGGCTCGTGAGCCCAATGCCATGTCAGCTTTGCTTGACGTTTGTGTGCTGTTTATAATAAATGGCACTAGTTTATAGCGTGATTTTTTTATATTATAGTTTAATATATAATTTTATAGCTGCTTATTTTGTCACTCTTGTTCTGCAATATCGTTAAATGTAAAGGATTTGTTGTGGACTGAAAGGAACTAAATAGGCTAAATAATGTTTATGTTTGTAAAGGTTTCCTTATATTTACCGGTATTTAGTATACATTAAAAAAAATGTAATTGCTTGCAGTTACAAGGTTAACGGGTGTTTTTGGAGTAAGATAAATTTCTCTTTCATCATGAGATTACTTCCTCTTTTTGACCGGGTTTTGTTTCTCCGTGTCGTAAACTCTAGGGGCAAGGCTTCTAAACCGGGGTGTTTTTAGGGGTGTGATATTATGACGATTGTTTTCAGCTGCCACATTTATCAACATACGATCATTCGTACGATGAGACTGGCGGCATACAAATGTTTCATGAATCACACGTGAACTCTGTTGTAAGTTGATTTATGTGCACGGATCTGCACTCATTTCTACGTTAGACTGATAAATGAGGCGCTGTACCTGGTTTCCTAAACCAAATGTTTAAAAACCAGCATGACCACCATAAACTAGTAGCTGATCCTAGGTGGTCTGCCAGCTAGCACCACCTAAAGACCAGTTTATATCAACTAATGAACAGCATGGACTAACCAGTGAACAGCCTGGAACAGGTAAAGACCAGCTAATGAACAGCAGTAACTTGCTGTAGACCAGACTGGAAAACTAATGAACAGCATGGACCAGCTAACAACCAGCTTAAACCAGCTAATAACCAACTGAAACAAATGTGGACTGGTTAGTTGTTAGATTAGACCAGCTAATGACCAGTTTGGAGCTAATAATGAGCACCTTAGACCAGCTAGAAACCAGCTTCCATGTTCTAAAACAGAAGTACCAACACCTAAGCTGAATTTTCCACCAGGTATTCACCATTCTAACATTGAGAAACGACACATGAACAACCTATATAAAGGAGGCAAATACAGCTGAACTGCTCTAAATTAAATCTCCTAGCTGCCTACTTCAATCCCCACAAGCACATACTGGAAATGAATAGTTTTAGAAGGGGGTGTCAAAAACAAAAGGTATCCAGTTTGTCAGACTTAATTATCACAGCCTTGTTCACCGTCTCAGCCAAATAGTTTTTACTGCACTTCATACAAAGAGCCGGCCAACTTACCAACCCAGACGCCAGCCTTTAAAAGAAAGTGATTTACTGTGCCACTCGCCCGTAATTGAAATGGTTATGGCAAACTCTGGGCCGCCAAGCTACCAAGCTTTCATTCATTTTTACACCTTAGTGCCTCTGTCAGAGAGCACACTGCACAGTGCAGATCTGTGGCTCTGCAGTCTTTTAACAGTTTATTTAATTTTCTATGTCAGAGAAGTCAACTGTGCCACGCCCACGGCTCATGAGAATTTCATAGCATGCCACAATTAACTGAGATTCAGCAGGGCAGAAGTGTTATGACTGTTACACTACTGCTAAAATGGCTTTGCGTTTTCTCAGAGGTACACAAGCTGAACTAAGCCAAAACACAGAATCATGAAGCAAATCTACTTATTGAAAATGATTAAACACATTCTCGTAGCTTTGATCGTGTCTCTCTCTGTTGCTCACCCCTTTGATTATCGTTTTGTTCGTCGCCCTTACTGCCTTACACCCTGGCGTCAATCTTTGTATGTAACTGGGTGGATTCTGCCACGAATGATGTAAATAACCCTGTAAACTATTTGACAAGCAAATCTGGTGGCAATTATAGGCTGGAACTGACATGGACTTTATAAAACTGTCACGCACATTCCCCTCTAAGCGTGGCTGGCAACGTAGAATGTGATGTGGGCCTTTATGAGCCTGTAAGCATAGAAGCTGATAGAGGCCCGTGCAATGGAGGGGGGTGAGATCATTTGCAAAGTTTGGCTTGTGGCTTAACAGGTGGAGGTCCCGGGATACAGTGCGCTGAAGCAGTTCCATATATTTCACAGGTGTTCTGGTTTGAGCCAGGTCAATGCGCTGCTCCGGGAACAACTCGAACAAGCCAACGAAGCCAATCAGGCCCTGACGGAAAGCCTGCAGAAGGCACGAGAGGAGGCAGAGCAGAGGGACACGCGACTCAGGAGGGAACTTGAGGTGAGAGGGAGGAGGAAAAAGAGACCGAGGGAAGGAAGGAGAGATCTGTAGTGTGTGTTTTTATCCAAATCCACAGTTTAAGGAAAATCTTTCCTTAATCCAACCCAATGAAACTCAACTCTGGAACTTGTGTGGAATTCCACCCTGGTGCCTGTTTTGTCAGTCTGGACACTGTCTTTGTTTTAAATCATTGTTGTGATTTTCTCAGCTGTTGTTTCCTGTGAAAACATTCCAGTCGACTGGAAAAAAGAGCGAGAATTCATTGCTCAGTGCAAACATCTGGTGATATGAAGGAGCTCATGTAGTATTCAGCCTCATACAGTCAAGAAAAGCTTACTGTATCATTTGTGTATGTGAGTCTCTGTGAGTGTGTGCGCCTAGCAGTTCAAGTATGTGTGGGCGCATTCATTATTTTTCGTATGTGTGCATCTATAATGGAGACATCTTTAACCTCTTTGCCACCCTCTTTATTACCGAACCTGCGGACCATATGGCCGTGTCGCTCTCCCGCAGATGAATACCTCCCGAAATGGCCGCGAGCAAGCCCGTGTGCGATCTCTGTGGCGCCAGGCCGCCTTCCTGCGAAGCTCTTTCACCCAGCTGCGGGCCTTCGCTGACAGGTGAGTGTAGCTTGCAGCCATAACCCTCTTTCCAAACCCACCACCATTTATCCCCGCTTTGGATCAAAGCGCAGCGGGTCACCTGGGTCACCCCTCACCCATTATGACCGAATCGTCCTGGGAAATGTGATGGTTAGATTGCCCTTCAGATTAGTCCTGAGCCATCCATCAGAGCCAAGCTTGATGAGGGCTCGGCCTGTGTAAATGCTGTGATCATTGTTGAGTAATTTGCTGTAATGTGGATTGCTCAACACATGGACAGCGGAGAAAATGTTCACGACCCTTACTCAGACACGACACCGTTCAAAGAGTTTATTCCCAGATCACAATATAGTTTTGGCCATCTGGCTCTCGTCAGTTGTGAACAAAACACATTTCCTTGGGAACGTAAGGAAATTGTTGTGTAAGGGCATTTCATTGCTCCTGCTGGTTGTAATAGTTTTTTTGTGCTTTACAGGAGTCTATCGGACATGCGAGCCGAGTCTGCGGTGGCTGGCCGACGTCTTCATACGGCCTGTGTGAATTTGGAGGCTAGCATGAGCCAGCCTTGTACCCCTGCTAGCAGCGGAGTATCTGCACTGCAGAATCAACTAAGAGACAAGCTGAAAGAGGCTATGCAGCTGCAGGCCCGCTTTGACGCAGAGAAAGTAGAGCTTAACTCTAGGTACAACATGTCTGTCTGTTTACGTACACGTTACATTCATTTTTCAACAGTAATATACAAGTGTCATCATGCTTGAGCAGCATGCTGTAATAAATACATACAGTATTGGCAGCTGGGGTTAAATTATCGTATTCAAAGGATTTCACAGTGTCATAAATTTCAGCACCTATCCCTAAGCTATGAATTGAATTATTGATGTCCTGAACTCACATCTCCTAGATGTCTCATTGTACATTGTCCTGAGTGCTGACACACAGGGAAGGTCAGTACAGATTGCCTCATCTATCCAACTATGTGGCATGCCAAAACTAGAGAGAAAGAGTGTGTCTCTTTATTTGCTGTTCAGTATCCTCTACATTCTTCATTTACTTGTATAATGTGTCAGTGGTCTATGACACTTTCTTTTGAGAGAGGATCCATGGATCTGACAGAGCAGGGTTGGGGTCTTCTGATGAATGGAGTCATTGCAGCTTCTTTCTTCTACATCTTTTGATCAGTGACAGTTTTATAATGTAGAGAGCAGAGATCACTCTCCATTTTGATATATTAAATTTTAGCTGAGCTTTATTGCAGTGGGAAGAAAGGGCCATTGATAAATGGGTATCAAATAAGTACACCATAGAGTGTTTGATCATTTTGCCTCACTTGTGTTAATGTTACGCATGTGCACAATTTTTTTTTCTTCACATTGTGATAGTATGTGTGCTCATGCAGAAGAATGAATACTGCATCTCTTAGAATACCTCAGAACCTAATAAAATCTGTGCCTATTTCAACTTGCAGATTACAACATTGGAAAAGGGTGTGCTATTTTTCTTAACGAAATAGTACACTCAAAAATAATTACATACCTTCGTGTCTGAAGCTTTGAACATTCAAAAATTATGCAAAAGCTTCAAAATATAACAAATGTGATCCATACAATTCCCAGGTCTTCTGAAGCTAAATGACAGCTTTTTTGTTAAAAAACAGACCAAAATGTAAGTTGTTATTCACTCATGATGACTTCCATTGAATTATTAACCATTGAAATCAGATGATTTGTGAAGAAATGACTCAGGACAGTTCTGTGAACCAGTTCAACTGATAAATTGGAATTATTTAATATCAAATCGAACATTATTACTTTTCACATGAGCGTGCCAAAGAGAGTGGATGCCAAGATTTTAGTGAATGATAACTTGATTTCAGTCTGTTCCTCACTCTGTTCCTCACAATCTGTCATATGACTTAAGACAGAAAATGTGTTGTAAGGACCACTTTTATGATACTTTGATATTATATTTAAAGTCTAACATGCATGTATCTGTACAGGATCCTGGAATTGGGTGAAATGGTGAAACAGCTCAGAGCACAGAACATTGAGAAGGAAAGCAATCTGACAGCACTGCGGAGCAGCTTGGACAGGATGGTGAGCAGTGCTGAAATAGAATCATTTACATTTAATCATTTAGCAGACACTTCTATCCAAAGGGACTTACAAATGAGGACAGGGGCAACATGGCTGCCCGAGCAGAAAAAAAGACACATAAATGTAAGCATTATTGGCATTAATAAAGATTTGAATGAAAAGTTATCATTTGTTTTATGTTACATTCAATCGTGAGTTCATATTTACGGTCATGTTATTCAAAGAAATGTTTGCAAAAAATCACTAAAGTTTCCTAACGTCATATTACTGACTGCACGATAGTGCCAAACATACACTATATTGCCAAAAGTATTGGGTCGCCCCCTTCTAATGAACAGGTTTGACTACTTGAGTAATTTCTATGAGTACAAATCTTAATGTTAAAGCATATAATGATATTCTAGGAAATTGAGTGCTTCTAATATTATAGCAACAGTTTGGACAGGACCCTTTTCTATTCTAACATGACAATGCCTCTGCGTATAAGGCAAGGTTCAAAAAGAAAATTATTGATTCAGTCAGTGTGGAAGAACATGACTGGTCTGCATAAAACCAAGTCCTAATCCCAGTTTAACACCTCTGGTGTGACTGTAAATGCAGACCTTGAGCCAAAAACTCCTCACCAAACACCAATGACTTGTACATATGGGTACAGTCATTTTAGACACTTCCAAAACTGTTGCAACAGAGATGGAAATACAATTTTAAATACATGAATTATGTTCCCATCTTTGTTGCCACAGCTTTGGAAGTGCATTTTTCTGTTCTAAAGAAGGGGGTGTCCCAATACTTTTGTCTATATAGTGTATGTACAAGTCATTGGTGTTTGGTGATGAGTTTTTGGCTCAAGGTCTGCATTTACAGTCACACCAGAGGTGTTAAACTGGGATTAGGACTTGGTTTTATGCAGACCAGTCAAGTTCTTCCACACTGACTGAATCAATAATTTTCTTTTTGAACCTTGCCTTATACACAGAGGCATTGTCATGTTAGAATAGAAAATGGTCCTGTCCAAACTGTTGCTATAATATTAGAAGCACACAATTTCCTAGAATATCATTATATGCTTTAACATTAAGATTTGTACTCATAGAAATTACTAAAGTAGACAAACCTGTTCATTAGAAGGGGGCGACCCAATACTTTTGGCAATATAGTGTATGTTTGGCACTATCGTGCAGTCAGTAATATGACGTTAGGAAACTTTAGTGATTTTTTGCAAACATTTCTTTGAATAACATGACCGTAAATATGAACTCACGATTGAATGTAACATAAAACAAATGATAACTTTTCATTCAAATCTTTATTAATGCCAATAATGCTTACATTTATGTGTCTTTTTTTCCGCTCGGGCAGCCATGTTGCCCCTGTAGCCGGTTTACGCTGAGTTGATTCATACCCCTTTGTTTGTAGTGTGGTCCTGAAAAATCTTCGTTTGAAGGGCTATCTGGCCCTTCCCCTTACCCCTACCCCTCCAGCCAAAAGAGAATCGAGACACCCCTACCCCTTCACGTGAACGCGCAAAACGGAGGGGTAGGGGAAAGGGGAAGGGGCAAGGGGTAGAAATGGGATTGGGCCATGGTGTTGCCAGAATCATTAATTGGGATGACTAGTCTTTGTTATCAACTTTTTTTTAATTTCTTTTCACACACAACATCACAACATAACATCCACTCAAAACAAACAAACCAAACCAAAACAACAGACACATACTCCATATTTTAAAGGTCCAGTCAACAGAGAGAGCGAGAGGGAGGGAAAAAGTAACAACAAAACACGTCCTTCCTTTATATAATCATGTATGTTAGAAAAAAAAAAACACTGCCAAGCATCAATAGTGAAAGGCTTGTCCCCATTGATTCGTGCCGTTGCACATTCAAAAGTCTCCACCTGCAGGAGGCTATGGATCCAATATGTTTTTCCACACATGTGCGGCGTATACCAGTTCTGTATCATTGTCCTCTTCGCAGCCGCAAAACCAGCAAACAACCTTCTCTTTTGTATTAAGCTTATAAAGAGACCAGAATCATCATTAAGAAGACACAAACTTGGATTAGCAAAGCAATCAGTTTGTAGTGAGGAGGATAAAACCAGGTTTACATGTGTCCATAGATCAATGACAACAGGACACTCCCAAAACATATGAAGAAAAGTACCTGATGATGTAGTGTTACATATCAGCAGAATTTAAGCCAGTCACATTCAGTGATAAAATATTTAGAGTATGCATTACATATTCATAATCCCAAAATTGTATTCAGTAAATGAAGAAAAGCAAAAGCACTCCCATTCTGTAAATGACATGTAAACCTTAGTGTGCGTTCTAGATATCAAACCACCTAGATGAAAAATCCTTTTAGAAATAAGATAAAGTAAATAAAAGTATGAATATCTGTTGTAAAAAAATAAAAGCAACACAGACAGAAATAACCAACAACTATAGACAAAAAACAACTCAGACCGCACGTTACCGAGAACATAGGTCTGATTGAGCAACAAAAATTGGTGATGATCCGTGACCGATCCACTTCAATGCAAAACGAGCCTCCCAAAAGTCTCACATAACCAAAAAATTATTGTAATTAAACCTACTCTTCATTAGTCCCCTCCAGAAAAAAAAAAGAAAAAAAGGGGGGGTTAGTCTTACCAGCAAAGAGACAATTGTATCGGATAAATATGAACAATATCCCAGGAGGAGAGAGGAAAGAAGAAAGAAAAAAGAGATCTAGCAAGCATCCATATCCCTCCCGCCACCATCTTCTTCCGGGCAGCCGGCATCGTCTCTATCCCGGCCATCAAGCCCCTCCCGCCGGGCCGAAGAGAATGGCGGCCGCCGCCTTCCCATTGCCTTGTGGAGCCACAGCAAATGTCTTCTTCTGTGACAGGGAGCTGATAAAATCCTCCGCTTTCCGAAGAGAGTCAAAACTTCTCTGCTCACCCCCGTGCCATAGTTTAATTACCGCCGGATAAGCGAGGAAGGGCTGGAGACCAAGCGCCGTCATCGTCCTCAAAACCGGAATAAAGCTTTTTCTCCTGGTGGCTGTGGCTGGACTAAAGTCAGGAAAAAATAGTAGCATGACATTGTCCTGCTTGCATTTCACCGGATAAGCCTGCCGAGCACCTTTCAGGATCTCCGATCTGTCATGCCATCTTAGTACACGGAAGATGAGAGTACGTGGCCGATCTGAGTTTTTCCTTCCGTCATACACGCGATGTGCCCGGTCAATCTCGATGTTACGACCTTTCAGGGAAGGGATCCACTTGGAAAGATTAACTCTGAGGAAACCAGCCACGTCGGAGCCCTCTGCCCCCTCCGCCCCCTCTGGCAACCCTACCAGCCTCACGTTATTCCTCCTGCTCCTATCCTCAATATCCATCATCTTCTCGGTGAGTCACTCCAGCTGATTTCTTAAGTCCGTGACTGTCCTCCTATCCTCACGTGCAGCTGCTTGAACGGAATCGACCCGGTCATGTGTCTGCTTCGTCGCGCTAGCTAGCGCCTCAAGCTCCGCTCTTAGCTCTTTAACAGAATTGTTGGTCGCTTGTATGTCCGCTTGTATGTCCGCACGCAGTTCACGCAATGCTGGAGTCAGCATGGAATCCACTGCATCTCTTACTGTCGAGGCCACAGCCGAATCCAAAGTGCTTTGCTGCTCTTTACGTGCTAGCTTGATACCGTTAGCGATAGCATCGTCGAGATCCTCTCTGGAGATGGTGAAATCTTTGAATTTTTTCTTTATTGGCGATTGCTCAATCTCTCTTTTCCGATCGCCTTTGACTGTTGAAGTACTCATGATGGGTCCGATGCAAAGTGGTTCGAAATTTACTGACAGGATTACAAAATATTTGACAAAGTCAGCAGAGCGAAATGCATCGAAGTCGAAGGGTCACGTGATCTTCGGGGATGACTAGTCTTGATAAAAACTACAACTTTCTTAATGACTTATCTGGATTCATCTGGAGTCTGGTGTATGTCATGGCTGTTCAAGAACCTGCACTTTAACCTGAATGCTTTCCTGTACAGGAAATAAATCGGTCTGAAGACCGAACCGAGAGGGATGCCTTATGCAGTGAGATCAGCAGTCTGCAACAGTTACTGCACAACATTAATCAGGTTTACTGAACATGATTATTGGCCATGATATTTTGGGCCAGATGTACTAAACATGAGAAGAGTAATTGTCAACTTATCTCTTTTTTCTCTTCTCTTTTAGGTGGTTAGTGGTGAGAGTTCCTCAGACTTATCAAAAGATGAGCACCCATCTGTTTCTTCAGGATCTATTTCCTCTTCTCAACGAGACGGTATTCTGATAGCTGCGCAGAGAGCCCTCTTACAGCGGCAGGCACAAATTCAGGTTTGCAACAAACCTCCTGTACACCATCCTTATATGGTACAGGTGTCATCACTCCTAGTGGTACAGAAAGTAGACACTTCACTATGGCTCCCTAATAGTTTACTCTGCTATCAAGGAGCGTATGTAATTTCAGCACATTAACTAAATGAAAATATCTATCCACCCAAAGGAGCAGCAGGCACGTCTGGATGCTTCCCAAGAGCAGGTTGTCACCTTGCGAGATCAGCTGCATGTGGGCGAAGATGAAACCAGAAGCCTGGAACAAAGTATCCGGGAACTGCAGCAAGAGAATCACCTTCTGGAGAGATCTGAGGAGGACAGCAATAGAGATGCCCAAAGATACCGCACCTCACTGGGCATAGTAAACAGGTAGAGTCTGGGACTAAATGAACCTGGCACTTCAATAAAGGATGCCATTGTTCAATAGCAGTGTAACCTGCACAAATGAGTTTCTACCTGAACATTTGTACCCTCTACTTTTACATCAGTATTTTTCTATAGAGCTGTTTACTCATGGCATTATTTTGCAGGCTAAACAAGGAGGCTAATTTATAAATGTCTTTGCTTATGTTTCTACAACCTAAGTTATGTTATGCTGCAAAGGTTCATGCTCTGATTCAAGCACACAAACTCACATCTTTGTGCTAATTGTAGTCCTACTTTAGGAGTAACTGTGGCTCAAGCATGCAAATCCTCTAGTTTTAGGACTATAACCTGAACAGCCACACACCACACCACAACTGTCGCTTTCCTTTTCTCCCTTCCTAGTGAAAAAGGAGAGCTCGAGAGGCAGCTTTCAGCCCTGCAGCAGCAGCTGGAATGCGCACAAGTAGAGCAGGAAGCTTTGAGAAGCTCCTCTCTGGATGTTCAGAGGCAGAGAGACCTCCTCAGGCAGCAGAGGGAGGACCTGGAGAGGCAGCTGGCTCGAGCACGCTCTGAATCCGAGAGGGGGTATGGCATTGCGAAACCTCAAACCCCTTGACTTCCTTCTTGGCCCTTGTTTATTTCCCTGTCCTATTGTTTACAGTCAATATCACTAGCACATGTTGTCCTTAAAGTAGCCTTGAATCAAACCAGAATAGTACTGTTTACAAAATGCATTAAACATGAAGATGCATAATGCATTAGTTTACTGGTTAGGTCAATGGTAACAACCCTGATAATGTGTTATTATGTACTGTATATGCATAAGAATAGTTTTGGATGTGATCTTTAACCTCAAGTCTTTTTAGAGCAAATGTCTTTTAGGAGTGTGTTTATAGAAATATCTCTGCTTGTATATGTTTGTGTACATGAGTATGTGCCTATACCTTAACCTTAACATTGTTTACATTAAAATTATGTTTTGTTTGTCTGTACATTTCCTATGAGCTGATTTGATTGCTCTATGCCATAGTGTGCCTGGGTTTTCATTTTTTTTTTTTTGCTGTTTTGCCCATATCTACAAATCAAAAAGTGTCTATTTATGCCCTGACAATTTGTGTGCATTTTTGTTTTTCTACAGACGACACACTCTGGAGCAGCTGGAGATGAGACACTCGGATGTGCGTAAAGAGCTGGTCACACTAAAAGAAGCTCTGAGTCAGCTGACTTTACAGAAAGAGGTTTTGGAGGATGAAAAGAGCAGTCTTGCACAGGCTCTCTCTAGGGTACTGCTCTACACATTCACACAAAAAGCACATTTACTAACCCGCCCACTTATTCACTCATCCATTTACTCACCCACTCATTTGTTCCATCACATTCACTCACCTGCTCACTTATTAATTCACTCACTACATTTTTATACACTCACACATTCTTTCATTCTTCCAACACTGTCATTCACTAACATATTTTTTCAAAACACTCTACAACTCACGCTTTCTCTTAAACCACTCAGTCATTTACTCCCTTCCTCACTCAGTCACACCTTTATTCACATACTGTATTTACTCTCTCATTAATCCATTCTTTCATTCACATATTCACTCATTCATTCATCTTAACAACACCTGATCTAAGTCTGTATAAAACTGTTCTCACCTGCCTGTTGCTACAGTGAATTACATCCAGTCATAAAACTGTTTACCCAGTTTTGCATTATTTATCCATTAAGTAAATACAGAGTTTTTCCCTGTCAAATGTCCAACTCAGTTGTTGAATTACTGGAAACTCAGTTTACTTTGACCTTGGGTGAGTTATGTAGCTTTGCTTATTTGTAGTAATTGATATTTACCAAGCAAAACTGCCTTTGTAAGATTTTTCATCACGTACTCTGTCCAACTTACAGTTTTTCCACACTTCCGCAGTTCTACCGCAGGTCATTCTGGGGACAAAATGTAACGGTTAAACTCCAGTGCTATTAAACAGCTCTGCAAACATATTTTACTCTAACCGCTGATTACAAAATAAATGCTGGTTACATGAACTTGGTAGCTAATGATTGGATGTAGCCAAACTTCCCACTGATGTTTGTACTGCCTCCCTATAGGCGGAGGCCCAGAATGCTGAGCGGGAACTGGCGCTCACTAAACTACGAAGTGAAGATGCAGGGCTACAGGACTCCCTGGCCAAGATGGGAGCTCTAAGTGAGGGATTGGCTAAAGATAAGGTCGAATTGAATCGGCTTCTCTTACAGGTCGGGGTCATGTAACTGGATAGTGTGCATAGTGTTAAAGTATTAAATCTTGAATAATCTCTAGTTTTTTTATAGTTAACTTATTCAGTTCAACAACTGATAATTTATTAAAGGGTTAGTTCACCCAAAAATGAAAATTAGCCTATGTTTTACTCACCCTCGAGGCATCATAGGTGTATAAGACTTTCTTTTTTCAGACGAATCCAATCGGAGTTATATTAAAAATGGTCCTGGCTATTCCAAACGTTATCATTGCAGTGGGTGGGTGTTTCTGTTCAACAGTCCAAAACACGTTCAACACGCATCCATAATAAAACGTGCCTCACATGGCTCCGGGGCATGAATAAAAGCCTCCTGTAGCAAATCCATGCGTTTTTGTAAGAAAAATATCCATATTTCAAATGTAATAAACACTTTTCTCTCTCTTCTGCTGACTGTCGTATGCAGAAGCCGTTCCGGCGGATGACGTACAGGTAGGACGTATGTGTCGCGCGCGCCTCTGAGATATGCTAGTCTCGCAAGTTTGTTTACAGGAGCAAAGGAAGCAAAGTTTCCTTACTTTAGCAAAGGAACACCAGTCTCCTCTTGGCTTATATCAAAAAAACATTATAAAAATTATATCAAAAACATTCTTGTTTACAAATCCTCGGTTTATACTTCTAATTCATGACCGGAGCCGTGTGAGGAATGTTTTATTATGGATGGATGCGCTTTATTTGACGTGTTTTGGACTGTTGAACAGAAACACCCACCCACTGCAATGATAGAGCTTAGAAGTGCCAGGACAATTTTTAATATAACTCCGATTGGATTCGTCTGAAAGAAGAAAGTTATATACACATAGGATGGCTTGAGGGTGAGTAAATAACAGGCTAATTTTCATTTTTGGGTGAACTAACCCTTTAAAGGAAATTGTTCAAAGCTGGCTGACAAAGGATGGTCCTGGTGTGGATACCAACACACCGACATCCACATCACAATATATGATTGCGACCAGCAAGAGTGGTCTTTTCAACATGGTAATCGTCCTGTTATTTATTCTCAAAAATATTGTTTTTGACCTATCTTCTGCCAGGTCGAGGCCGAAAAGGCAGACCTTGGCGAACGCAAACGGGACGCAGAGCTGGAGCGAGCGGCAGCCAGAGAAGAGCTAGCTCGACTTCAGCAGGAGCTGTTAGACCTTACGGCAGAGAAGCGTGCTCTGGAGGCCTCACACATTCACCTTCAAGAGAGCCGAGTGACCCAGGATGCAGAGTACAGCCTTCTACAGAGGGAGAAAAGTTCAGCCCTGGAGCAACACACCCAGGTCAGTCACAAAATGAGGGGGCGTGTGCCCCATTACCCAGCATGATTCACAGCTCTCAGCTGTGCTCTGATGGGTCTTGTTGTCACATTAAAAAGCCAAAGGAAGATATTGGACCCATCTGCCGTGGTACTCAACACCTTCCTCCAAGAGTTCCATATATGAATCTTGGCCCAAGCGTGTGTTTTATGAGTGGCAAAGGAATTGAATGGGGGAGGCAAAGGGGATCTCGAGTACAAATGAAGGACAGCAAGACTGGAGAGATAGATATTACAGACGGGTAGGATCAGAGTGAGAGAGAATGAGTGAAAAAAGCTGTAAATCACAAGCTTGATCTGTCTGCTCGCAGCTTTGCAACAGACAGTGTGGAATTCATCTGCTCTTTTGTCTATACCTACAGTCATGTTTTGCTGAGGTGTCACTATGTTAAAACTGTAGTGTTGTCATAAATCACTGGATCTTAATGTAATCTCCATTTTTACACAGTCTTGAAGATATGTTGTAAATTATTAGTACAGTACATTATTTGCAACATTTCTTTGTCCATTTCACTTGCTGCTTTTTCAGTTGACCTGCTTGGCAGAAAAGTGAAATAAAATTTCCTTTGGTTTGCTAGCAAACGGTTTAGTGCAGGCTCAGTGGGGAAAGTTTTAACATATCAGGAAAATATTTAGACAGCCTGCTGTTCCTAAGTGGTCAGTTACTGGCATAATCTAGGATCTCACGTGTTTGTACAAATCACCAAATGATTAGATATCATCTGAGTACTTGATTCATAATCCTGATGTTGATCTACTATCAGCAAACACTGGGTATATGTGAACATTCAAATATATGCTTCCATGTACATGTGTGTGATTTGTGTAGGTCAGTAAGCAGAAGCAAGTCCTGCAGGAACAGTTGAATACATGTCATAGAGAAATGGAGCTGAGTGCTGCCTCGCTAAAGAAGACTTGCAAAGAGAGAGATGAACTGGCAAGAGACAAAGCCAATCTCACAGTGCAGCTCACCTCAGAGCAACGTAAATCCAAGGCCCTGGCCCAAGACCTGGCCGCTCTGCGGTGAGTCAATGTGTGTTAGTGTTTTACTGCGAGTAGGATTTGGTGTATTAATGTGTTTATATGGGCTAAGTGTTTGTATTTATGTTGGAGTTCGAGGTTGGCAGGCAAAGTAAAACACCTGTGTTTTCAGCGAGTTTTTTGAGTAATTATCAATTGGGCCTTTTCAATCATGTAACTCTTCCTAGTTTCACTAAGTCTTTTCTGTGAGAGAATCACGGTGAGGTTAATCCTGTGTTTTGCTGTGTAAATCATCTCCAGAATATCTCATCTGTCTTGAATGATGTTAGCTAAAGAAACAACCATTTAAAGATGTTCATTAGCTTCACAAAACACAACCTGTTTTTCTTTGTATTCTCTCTTCCTTTTTCTTTTGCTCAGGGCTGAGAGAGAGTCTCTAGAGTCAGGCCTGTTGGACAGGCAGGAACTGACCTCGATGCTAGAGGCTGACCGGGCTAGGCTAGAGGGAGAGAATGCTAGTCTACAGCAGGCTAACGAGACTTTGACGTGTGAGTGTCTCTTCAGGGAGCCTCTATTCCTCTCTCATTGACTTGGCTGAACCCACTGGCCATTGGGCCCCATCTATAGTCCACAAGGGGCCCATATTTTAGCCCCGGACTGGGGAACAGCTGAGGGGTCAGCCGAGGTTCTCTCTAGAGCTTAACAAAGTCCCCTCACAGATAGCATCCACACTGTACTATTTATGTGCTGGTGCTGTCACTATACAGTGTTTAATGATGATTCCAAAGAGCATTACAATTTCATGTTTCCAGCATGTTAGAGCTCAGTGTGTCTCCAGTGTATATTTTCATTACAAAGCATGGTTCTCCTTTGAGTTGTATATACTTGCTGTTTCCTTTGCACAGGTGAGCTGTCTAATGTTCACAGTGAACTAGAGCAGCAAATGTCCCGGGCTTTGCAGGAAAAACAGGCTTTAGAGTTGAAGCTTGCTCAGGTCGAGAGAAACGCACAACAAACCCTCATTACAACACAGCAAAGCCATCAGGAACAACTGCATACTGAGCGAAAGCACAAGGTATCACTGAAATTTTGAGATAAAGGCACTGTCCCTAACACTTGATGTGTTATTGCTAGGAGTATAAATCTTTGGTTTGACAGCAAATCAATTAAATTTATAATTAATATGATTTGGTTCAAAGGTTTTTTTCCATACAAATGAGTCATCCTTTAAGTCATATTTCTAGACCGATGCATATTAATCTACAGGCTTTTGAGGCATCAAGAAAATGAGTAAATTCCAACTTGCAAGGGCTGTCATGTGCACATCCATAAATTCACAACACCTTAGAGTTTCCCATTTGACATTGTAGATTTTAAAATCCTATGCAGTTGCTATGTGCCCTTTTGCTGAGCCCACAAACCTGCACTGATGCATGTTTCACAATGGATTATTACCAGAATATGGCATTATCCACTTTATTTTTCAATGTGGAAGTGGCAATTTTCTGTGAATGTGCAAGACTTCTGATTCATTAGCTGTTATACAGTAGGTAAATAACTACAAGAGTAACAAAGTGCAGTTAAAGGTAAAACATGAAACCATTTGCACTTCAAACCAATGTGTTTTCAATATGATAATAATTCAAATAATATGATGACAAATAACAGATTGCAACATCAAGCAGCATAACAGTTAGTTTTGTATAGTTAAAATAATTGGGAATTGACTGACAACAAATTGCCATAGAGTGAATTGCTATACCCAGCATGCAACACAACTCGGTATTCATTGTGTGTTTATTTTTGACAAGTATACTGCCATAGATTTAGGACTATCAGAGAAATTCTGGCAGAAAATGCAATAACCCTAAACTGTAAATCTCTCCTGTGGTTCAAGAGAGTATTTGGATGCTTATAACACATGCACTTGTCTTGTGTGTCTCAGGAGCGCATGCGTGCAGAGTTGTGTGCACAGAGGGAGCAGGCAGAGTCGCAGCTGCGGGCTGAGTGCGAGGAGCTGCGCATGCAGAGTCGCAGAGTTCAGCAACAGCTGCAGGAAGAACTGGCCAAACTGCAGCAGCACTGTACAGAATCCCTGCTGCAGGCCGAAAGCCATAAACAGCAGGTGTGTGTGTGTGTGTATTTGTGTCTCAGAGGAACACAGTCAAAACCTTTTGACAACTTCCTTTCAATCTGATCAAAAGGCATGTCTGTTGCCCCGTATAGCCTTAAACCATCTGCAGTCAGAACATGGGGCAGATGGCATCACTGTAAGTTGGTTCTACCGCTTTGACTGTTTTTGATTGGCAGGTTCTATCTGAGAAGGAGGCAGAGAAGGCTACTCTTACTGAGCGCATAATTACCCTCGATCGTGACATAGAGAACAGCTGCCCTCGAAAAGGATCGTATGCGTAGAGACTTCCTGAGCAAACAGGAGCAGGACAAGGTTTAATAAATACAAATATGTCTGTGGATCATGTTTTGTCTTTATTAGATTAGGGCTGCAAAGTTAACACATTAATGCATGAGATTAATTGTGCATTCATTTTTAAACACATTTATTAAATTTGATATTAAAATCTACAATCTGTTTGGAGCTAAAGAACACATTCACACACTGTTCCATAGTGGAGCATGTGTTTCTCAGTAAATTATGAAAATTAACAGTTTATTGTTCATTTGCATTTCTGTGTGGTGAAATTTAATAATTGAAGAGTGAATTAAAGTTGTAAGAATATGTAAGTTCATAATGTGCATGGAACATTATTTCATTATTGAATTATTTGTGATTTGAAATTTTTTGTTTTTTTATGCATTTTGAAAAATGTATAGAGTATGTCAGAATTCTGTCTGATATGAAAAGCTTATAATTATCTTCATGTTATGGCAAAAAAACAAAGAAAGATATCTATATATATATATATATATATATATATTGCAAATACATTTTAAAAAGTCAGCTTTAAAAGGACATTGTTAACTACAGAAAAATGATCCTGGGTAAATATATTAATCATGTGAAAGCCCTAATTTCATGCAACACATTATTGTATTATTTTTTGTCTCCCTCTCTCTCTGTAGGGCACAGTTTTAGGGTTGCAGGCAGACCTTCAGGACCTACGGTCTCATTTCGAGGAGTCTCTGAGTTCCCGTGAAGTTTCGGAGCGCAGCTTAAATGACCAGATCAGAGAGCTTTCTATGCAGAGGCAGGAGTCTCAGCAAGAGGTCACACAACCCGAGACTTTACATTCCAGTTGTTCAGTCACAGAAACAAATTTATCATCCAGAACACAAAAAACCTATAGCCCAGGAGAGCAGTAAAAATTGTGTTTGTGCCAGTGCCAAATAACCAACGTTATATAAGTTAGGAGGTGAGTTAGTTTATGTTGGGCCGTGAGGCAACATAAGGCCTACCAGGAGTCTAACTTGTACCTACCAGGGGCAGTCTTGGGGAGCGCCATTTAGCACACAACTTGGCATTGGTTAATGTGTATTGAGCATGCTCCAGGTGCCACCAGTTTGATGTTTGTGCTTGTATCCGTGTGTGTACACTTCTGCCTTTCAGGCTCAAGGTCAACCTTTGGAATTGACCTCTGCACATACCTCAGGCCACAGATTTAGTTGTTTGAACAATCTATCTCTAGGCACCCAGAGTGATATGTTACTCAGTGGCTGTGATGAGAACTTCATTTCTAGGTGAAGCTGTCTACTCACCAAGATGGATTCTCTCCTCCTGTTTGATTATTTTCACTAAACCTCCTCCAGCTTGCCCTGGTCAGACAATGACAAACTACCAGTGGTGAGAGGGAACGATAAAAGCCAGCAGGGGAGTGAAAAGCGAAGGCTCTTTCTATGATATGAAAAGGAAAAGTTGCAGTCACAAATAAGCAGGTGATCAGAAGTTTATTTTTTCCTGTTCTGTAATGAAAGTCGTCTCTATGGAAACACCGCCCCCAACTCTTAAACAGAGGTCATCCCAAATCCAACACTGTCCTACTAACCCAACCCCCCAATCAATGAATTAAACCAGTGTGGGCTTGGCATGGGCTTTACTTTTACATTAAGATTTATGAGAAGAAAACATCTTGTGTGGCCACTGAACTTAAACACACACATAAACACACACACACATGCATATTTCTCTTTAACACAGCAGCATCTACACAGGCTTGTACACACTGCTGATGTTTCTCATCATCGCTGCTGTGTGTGGCAGTCTTTGGAGCCTGTCCTGTCTTTCTCTGTTTTTCTTCTCCCTCTTTCTCTCTGCATTCTGGCTGCATTTTGGGGAAAAAATGCACCGTAAAATGATTAGCTGTAGCCAAGCAATTACCAAAATGTGGGTCATATTCCTGTGTTTACATGGGCGAGGAGTTTCACCCTGAGCATATCTGATGAAAGCTTTTGAAAATTCTAACCATTTCACATGCACTCAAAACACATTTTTAAGTGCAAACGAGAATGTGCCCTGAAATCCGGCATTGAAAGGAGGGCAGAACTCTTTGGATGAGTCTGATGCTCACATGCTTTGAGAAGCTGAATGGAACAAGGCAGTGGAATTTTACTAATAGGCTGTGTTTCCATTTCATTCATCTCATGGAAAATGAAGTCGAATTGTCCTCAGCAAAACAGTGCCACGTAAGGAATATGACTGTTACAAATCTTCACTCCCTCACTTGAGTGATTTAAATTGACTTTATTTTAGATAGATAAAGTTACACCATTGCACTCAAACCATGACCCATCACTCCTCTTCTATTTACAGAATCATTTGGCTTCATTTAATCTTTCCCTCTCATCTCTGTCTCTTTCAGGTGGAGCGTTTGAGAAGGGAACTGAGTGAGGTGGAGGAGAGCAGGGACTCTGACCGTAAGGAACTGATCGAGGCCCACCGAGAGCTGAGGGAATGTTTGCAGGACAGGGACGCCCAGCGGCGTGAGGGCTTGGAACTGAAGAGAGATTTAGGAGATGTTGTGAGAGAGAAAGAGGCCATCCAGGCTTCCAATCATGAACTCCGAACAGCTGTGAAGAGAGCCGAGTTTGAAAACAACAGGTATAGCATATTGGACTTGTTTGAAATGTTGATACCTTTTGTATTACATACAGTATCTCACAAAAGTGAGTACACTCCTCACATTTCAGCAAAAAAATTTTGTATAATTTCTCAAGGGACAATACTGCACAAATGAAACTTGGATATATTTTAGAGTAGTCAATGTGCAGCTTGTATAGAAGTACAAATTTACTGTCCTATAAATATAACTCAACATGTAACCATTATTGTCCAAATAATTGGCAACAAAAATGAGTACACCCTAAGTGGACATGTCAAAACTGTGTCCAAAGTGTCAATATTTTGTGGGGGGCACCATTGTTATCTAGCACTGCCTTAATCCTCCTGGGCATGGAATTCACCAGAGCTGCACAGGTTGTGGCTGGCATCCTCTTCCACTCCTCCATAATGACATCACGGAGCTGGATATTAGACACATGGTGCTTCTCCACCTTCTGCTTGAGGATGCCCCACATGTGCTCAATAGGGTTCAGGTCTGGAGACATACTTGGCCACTCCATCACCTTCACCTTCACCTTCAGCAGCAAGGCAGTTGTCATCTTGGTGGTGTGTTTGGAGTGGTTGTTATGTTGGAAAACAGTTTCTGAAGGGAGGGCATCATCTTCTGCTTCAGAATGTCACAGTACATGTTGGAATCTATGTTTCCCTCAATGAACCGCAGCTCCCCAGTACCAGCAGTAGTCATGCAGCCCCAGACCATGATGCTACCACCACCATGCTTGACTGTAGGCAAGGCACAATTTTCTTGGTACTCCTCACCAGGGCATCGCCACACATGCTGGACACCATCTGAGTCAAACAAGTTTACCTTAGACTCATCAGACCACAGGACATGGTTCCAGTAATTCATGCTCTTGGCCAGGTTGTCTTCAGCAAACTGTTTGCAGGCTTTTTTTGTGAGCCAGCTTCAGAAGAGTCTTCCTTCTGGGACGACGGCCATGCAAACTGGACTTGTTGCAGTGTGTGGCGTATGGTCTGAGCACTGACAAGCTGACCTTCAACTTCTGCAACCTCTAAAGCAATGCTGGCAGCACTCATGTGTCTGTTTTTTTAAGCCAGCTTCTGCACCTGACGCACAGCACAAAGTTTCAACTTCTTTGATCGACCCTTGCAAGGCCTGTTCCGAGTGAAACCCGTCTTGGAAAACCTCTGTATGACCCTGGCCACTGTACTGTAACTCAGTTTCAGGGTGTTACCGAACTTCTTATAGCCTAGGCAATCTTTGTGGAGAGCAACAATTCTAATTCTCAAATCCTCAGAGAGTTCTTTGCCATGAGGTGCCATGTTGAACATCCAGTATGAGAGAATTGTACTCAAAGAACCAAATTTTAACTGCTCTAAAACAAGATACACAAATTTGTATGGTCCTGTCCAGCAGACAAAAACATGAACATGATGAATAGGACATGTGGTTATGGTTAAATGATGTATAGCTGTTATCACTTAGGGTGTACTCAGTTTTGTTGCCAGCTTTTTTGACAATAATGGCTGTATGTAGAGTTATTTTCAGAGGACAGTAAATCTTTACTGCTATACAAGTTGCACATTGACTACTCTAAAATATATCCAAGTTTCATTTTTATAGTATTGTCCCTTGAAAAGATATACTAAATTGATTGCCGAAATGTGAGGGGTGTACTCACTTTTGTAAGATACTGTACCTGTCCCCTGTTAGCTTGGCTATGCAACATCAGATCAACACTGAGATGTGATTTTAAGAGCATAAACAAAAACAAAGTAATTTCCTCTAAAACAGTCTAAAATAGTAGTATAACTATATAGTATAACTTAAATATCAGCAAAGGAGTACAAATGTCTTTTTGGGATGTCAAATATTCCCTGTAAGGCTCAGTTTATTTATGGGACAAGGAATTAGCTTCATTAAAAATGTATTAATCGTCCTTGTTTTTCTTTTTCTTTTTTTTATCAGTTTGACGCGAGTGGGAGAAGAAAAGGATCAGAGGCTGGCAGTGTTAGAAGAATGTAAATCCTCCCTCCAGCAGGAGGCGCTGAAACTGAGAACCAACATGCGTGAACTTGAGAAATCTCGCTTGCAGGCACGCAGGGAACTGCAGGAACTGCGCAGACAGGTCAGGGCCCAAGAAATCAAAAGTTTTTTGGTAACATTTTAGTATAGGGACCAATTCTCACTATTAACTAGTTGCTTATTAGCTTGCCTATTATTAACATGTTTATTAGTACTTATAAAGGACATATTCTTCATGACCATATTCTACATCCCTAATTCTACCCAATACCTAAACTTAACAACTACCTTACTAACTATTAATAAGCAGCGAATTAGGAGTTCATTGAGGCAAAAGTTGTATTTAATGGCTTGTTAATAGCGAGAATTGGACCTTATAATAAAGTATGGTGTAAGTTTTTATTTTATAGTCAGTGCCTTAACATTATTCTAAATATCAGCATATCAACATTTTTCAGGTTAATTTGTTGTTAGTCATACACTGACTAGCTGTTCAGCTGTCTAGATTTTTGTATACAATGCAACCGTTTTTTTATAAAAATAAAAAAGCATGTGTCTGAGCAGGTGAAGACATTAGAGGGTCAGTGCACTCAACAAGGGCAAGAGTTGAGTGACATGCAGGCCAGACTGACCCAGGAAGAGCATAGAGAGGAGGAAATGAGAAAGGAGACCTTTACTCTCAGACAAAGAGTACTGGAAAGTGATGCTGGCAGAGAGGCAGCTCTGAAGGAGGTACAACAAACAAACTGGCATAAATACAGAATCCACACACACATGCAGTAACAAACTTAAAATGTTAGAACTGATCTGTGTGTGAAAAGGCTGCAGGCTTGCAGCGGCGTGTAGCAGAACTGGAAGAAGTGCAGCGCCAGGAGAAAGAGTTGCAGCAACAACAGGATGCCAATCTTCAGGAGAGCCAAGTGAAGCAGCGTGAGGAGGTTGCTCGCTTGGAGGGGGCACTGCAGGAAGCCCAGGCCCAGCTCAGGGAGCTTGGGCTGAAGGTGAGTCTAGCAGAGGCCCAGGCCCAAGGGCTGGAAGAGCAGCTGGGACAGAATGACGCCATACGGAGAGATCTTGAGCACAGGTTGAATGTTCTCAGTTTTACCCTGAGACGTACACTTGGAAGCAGACGTGGAAGACGTTCGCCCGCACCCGGGGAACGCGGACGGAGTCCCTCACCATGGAGAACTCGATCACCTGTGAAAGGTAATGCATTCTCAGTCCAATAATGAATTGGGTCTCTGTAGCAAAGGTTAATTAAAGGTCAAGAAGAAGATCACCACTCTTATATTACAAAGGATTCTTTTCTTAAAATCTAAAGGTTATTAAACAATGTGCTGCTCTAACTTACATAGTGTTCTAAGTTACTTGTGAGAAGAATCAAATAAAATCTTCTGTGTAAACCCTCAGGTGAACCCATGTCAGATGAGCCTGGGGTAAATGGATTGCTGGTGTGTTCTTTATCCCCCTCCCGCGGAGAAGATGGAGAATTGGATTTGGACTCAGTTCACAATTTGCTACGTAACTTCCAGCAAGAGCTCAGGGACACACAGAGAGAGCGGGTACCTGACACCTCTACATTTCCACAAAGGCATCATAAAAATAGTCCACACAGCTATTCTAGTATAATTATGCTAGATTTCTCCTTCCGTGAACTGTTAACCGCTGCACCTGAATTATTGAATCACAACTGAGTAGAACACAAATCAGTCTGATTTGTGAATGAATCATTCAGGCTGTTTTTCTGAACTAGATCAACCAATTCTTTGAAAAGATCCAACTTAAAAGAATTCACTAATTCGGCAATGCTGGCGTTTTATGAACTCGTATGAAAATGCCAAGGAAAGCTAGGGTGGAAGTCAAGATTTTCAGTGAATAATGGCTTAAATTTTGGTCTGTTGTTCACAAAAAGCTCAAATAAACACGGCATGTATTTATGATATTTTATAGTTGTTTTGCATTCTTTTGAACCTTGAAAGCTTCTGTGTCCATTCATTGTAACTACACTGAAGAATAACTAGTACATTCTTCACAGTTTCTCCTTTTGTGTTCCACAGAAGACAAAGTCATACAGATTTAAAACATAAAAACATAAACTGGACACATAGTACACACGTTCACTTCCCAAAGAAAAAAACAAAAAAAACATTTGTAGGATTTGACCTTAGAAATGTTTTTGTTTCGAACATGACCATTTATGCCATGGACAAAACTAGTTTCAACAGTAAAAGAAAAAGTGAGGGACACACACATGGAGGATCTGAAATGACACAAGGTGTATCAATAACAATAAACATAAGAACATGAACATCCTTCTTTTTCTGTCTGAATGTGTGTTTGTAGGATGAGGCCCAAGCACAGGTGCATAGTCTCAGCAAGCAGGTAGAAAGCCATCAAGCCAGTCAGGAAAGAGGCAACACACGTACACAGATGCTGAAACAATCTATCAGAGAGCTGGAGGAGGGTAAGAGTGAATTCTAGCCTGATACTTGGGTACACGCTACTTAGTGGTGACCAGTTTGCGGCTCTGTTTTTGATTATCATGTGTGTATATGTTTGCCAGGAAAGCGTGAGCTGGCCAAGCATTTAGAGGGGACACAAGCATCACTCGCCTTACGGGATGAGGCGGTTCAGCGTGGGGAATTACAGAATAGGATTATGAGTGAAGAGTTGGCCAAAATGAAGAACAGCCAACAGATAACTGAGGCAGAAGCTAAAGCACTGAAGGTTAACATCATGCATTCTACACTAACACAAAGATGGTTTACATAATTGAGTGCAACAGTGATCGGCCACTTTTCAGGACAGGAGATAAAGGGTTAGTTCACCCAAAAATTCTGTAATTAATTACTCACCCTCATGTCATTCCAAACCCGTAAGACCTTCTTTCATTTTTGCGACACAAATTAAAAAGTCGTTATTTTTGTTTTCCTTGCGCACAAAAAGTATTCTTGTAGTTTCATAAAATTACGGTTGAACCACTGATGTCACATGGACTATTTTAACAATGTCCTTACTACTTTTCTGGGCCTTGAACGTGGTAGTTCAGGGTGAGAAAGCGCTCGGATTTCATCAAAAATATCTTAATTTGTGTTCCGAAGATGAGTGAAGGTCTTAGGTTTAGGAACGACATGAGGGTGAGTAATTAATGACGGAATTTTCATTCTTGGTTGAAATCTCTTTAAACTCATTTTTAAAATAAGAACATACTAAACTCATGGCGCTGTAGGTCTGTCTTGAAAAATCATTAAAAATCTATGGGAAAAAAGGTTTTTTTCTCCACTATCACCAGTGTTGGGGGAAATTACTTTTAAAAGTTATGCATTACAATATTGCGTTACTCCCTAAAAAGTAACTAGTTATGTTACTTATTTACTTTTTATGGAAAGTAATGTGTTACGTTACTTTTGAGTTACTTTTTAAATCTGGGCAGGGCTTGCTTGTTTGTTTTTAATATAAAAAGTTGCACAAAGTGAAATGAATTCACCTCAGGCTGAAGGAAATGTAAATTCATGTCTGTTCAGTAGAGGGCGCAGCTCAAACAAATTGCATGAAGAATATAACGCAAGAGAAGAAAGTTCAACACTATTCAGCAATAACAAAAATGAAACACAAATGTGTCGTTTTTGCTTAGTATGGTTGAATTGGATCATTGAAGGTCAGTAGCAAAGACATTGGTTAATAAAATGGGATTAAATACATAAATTATATTTGTCTTATTTAATATATTTAATTATTGCAGGTTTGTATAATATTCTGAGTTTGCATTTGACTTTTTCTTCATTTTGAGGAATACTGAATTTGTTTTTGTGCAGGTAAGATGGGTAAATACATGTTCATATTTAGTCAAGAACTAGAGTAACATCATGTTCACACAGCACGCACAACACCTCTGCTCTTACTCCCTATTTTTCTCAACATGGCAACACGAGAGCTGTCAGATGGGAAACAAAGTAACTGGTGTTATTTCAAAAAGTAAATCAGATACTTCCTTCTAAATTAAAAAAGTAATGCATTACTTTACTAGTTACTTAAAGTAATTTGATTACGCAACTTGCATTACTTGTCATGTGTTACCCCCAACACTGACTATGACAACATTTAATGGGATTTTTACTTCTGGATTCCAAGTGGTGCACCAACTTTCTTTCCCAGCACCATAGTCAGATATAACAAACAGGAATTATCAAGTGTCCACAATAAAAATCTTTGATGAGTTGCACCTCCAGTAGTCACATTATCAGAATAAATATGCTGTTGTATTCAGGAGAAGCTGGAGCGCTCCCAGGCCTCTGAGGAAAGTCTGGAGGCTGAGCGTCGCCGTATGAAGGAGACCTGTGAGGCTACGGAAGCTCGAGCTGCCAGGCTGGAACTTACACGCCGGGGGTTGGAGGGAGAGCTGCAGCGTGCCCAGCTCCGAGCCACAGAGATAGAGGCGGAAGTCAGCTCACTGCAGGAACGCCTCAACAACCTCCGCAGAGAACTGGGAGACAGTGAAGAGCGTGCTGCCCTCCTGAAGGTGTGTGTAGGTTTGTGCTGTGTCTAAAAGGACATCAGTCATGTTTGAGTAATATAATGCAGCACTGTTGTTCCATTGTAGGTTGAGGGTGAGAGGTTGGCAATTGCCTTGGCACACACAGAACTGCAGGAGAGCCAGTTGAGGGAGAACCTGCAGTCCATGGCTGCATCCTTGACTGAGAGCAATGCTGCTACAGGAGCAGCACAGGATCAGGCCGCGCAGCTGCAGCGAGCTCTCACAGCCAGTGAACATGACCGGAAGATGCTGCAGGTTAGCATGAGTTTTATAACATGCATTAGTTTGCAGTCTGACTTACTAGCAGTTAACTGACCATACTACTAACAGTACACAAGTGCTACACAAGTGCAAGACAGAAGACAAGCTTTAACATCTCAACAAGATTGAACTTCAAACATGTTTAAGCAAATTCTCTATTGAGGCTTTATTAAAACACTGTCAATCATTTTTCTTTATCATGAACTCACAAACAACCTTATTAAGTTCATTGTGGTTCAGCCACAATCTGTTTTGATCTCAATTCACCTCAAGTTCATGTACAGATTTAATTGAAACCTAACAGATCATCTTACTAGCATGGCCACAATGTGAAGTGATTTATGCTGTGGTTCCATAACATTTCCAGATTTTGATTTTTTTTGTATTTACTTTTGCTGAAGCCTGTTCCCTGAAGGTGCTGGATGACGGTGCATTAAAATGCTGGACTGAACTCATTAATTTTCTCCAGCTCCTCTGGAGGGCTTTTAAGGCTTAGTATGAGTCTGTTTTAAAAATGCTGTACAAACAAAAACACTGTGGCCTCAGTGTAAATCTTTTTCAGTTTGCTTGAGACCTGCCAGCTCATGCCAATAAAAAGTGATCCGAGAGTTGGGAAAGACTGGGGAAAAAGCGGAAAAAGACAGGACACTGGTAGTAGTGAGGAGAAGAACAGCCTCCTCATTAAAACTGGATGTGGGTGTGTGATTATGCATGTGTGGATTGATGCCTGTTCATACTTGTCTGTGTGTGTTATATGTGCACAGGAAAGGTTGGATAAGACACGGGAGGCTCTGACAAACAGTAGGAAGCAAAATCATGGCTTGAGTGAGAGACTACAGACCCTGCAGAGAAGCCAGGAAGAGTCTGAACTCAGGGTCTCTGAACTGGACAAACAGACACGAGGCCTGCAGGAGGTTAAACGCACACACACACTCTTACAGTTTACAATGTATTTTAAAGGGTTAGTTCACCCAAAATAAAAATGTTGTGATCATTTACTCACCCTCATGTCGTTCCAAACCCGTCAGACTTTTGTTCATCATCTTCGAAGAGATTTCTGTCCTTCCATAGAAAGATCACTACAACAAATCTTGGTGCTTAGAAAAGTTAATAAAGAGATAATAAATAAAATCCACATGAATCAAGTGGTTTAATCTAAGTATTCTTAAGAGACTTGATTGCTTTATATGAATAGATTTTATTTATGCTTTTATTCACATATAAACATTGATCAGTGCAAATACATAGAGCATGTCAAATATAGCAATTGGAAGCTCAAATGTGCATGCTTGACACACGAAAACAAACCTCATTGCTTTTCATACAAGTATGGCTCAGCTTCTGTTTACCATATTTATCTTCATTGTGTTTTGAAGATGAATCAAAATCTTAAGGGTTTGTAATGACATGAAGGTGAGTAAATTAATTTTTATTTTTGGGTGATCTTGTTAAAATTATTTGGTCCTTGGAGGCACATGCATCAAACAAATCCTGGAACATGTTTTGCATTTCAAGCGACATAGGGTGGAAATGTTGGCAAGGGGTGCTTTCTCGCATATTGTTGTCAGTAATGTGAGCCCTTTTTCTCTGTCTGTCACTCTCAGTGTCTGTAAAAACACAAAATTAAAAATAAAATGCAACCAAACAAAATTCTAATAAAATATAACCAACTACACCATCATCACCATGATGAACTGACAAAGAGATTTTTGTTATTGTCAGTTGAGCGAAATTCAAGGTTCTTATACTCTTGGACATGACACCATATCTTAACCAGACAAAAATACAGTCAAAGCTGTCTCTTCTTTGTTAATCTGAGTTTCTGCCCCAGACATGAAACATTCTAGTCCAGCAAACCATGTTTATTTACATCAGTTCTGGTCTGGACAGTCATGTAGATGGTGTCTATTCTACATCTCTTCTAATTCACTAGGCTGTGAGACAGAGGCAACAGGCTAAGCAGGAGGTGCAAGAGAGCTATGCACTTTTGCAGGGAGAAAAGGATCAGCTTCAGGAGCAGGTGGCTACCTTGCAGACCACTGCACATCGGCTACAGGGAGAGAAAGCTGAGCTGGAGAGGACACTGCTCCGTCTGGAAAAAGACAGGTCCTCTCTAAAGCGTACCCTGGAGAAGGTACATCATGCTGTTATAAATAGCATGCACAGCCAAACATAATGACTTTCAAATGTTTTTTTGTTTATGTCACTGACTGTGATGTTTAATTTGTGAAAACTAATCAGAGTGCCTTGTCTGTACCCTATTCTATTCTTAGTATTATCGGTTGAGGTACGTTTGTATGAGGGTTTCTTTTGGAGTGTTTGTGTGTGTTTGCTAATGACTTGCCAATCTTGTGAAAAATAAAATGATCCTCCTACATAAATGTACAGCATGTGACAGTATCTCACAACAGATTTCTATCCTTTGCATGCATTTTGTGTGCATGCATGTGTTGTGTGCAGGTAGAAAAGAATCGCCAAAGGAAGGAGGCAGAGGTATTGCATGCTGAGCGTGAGAGAGAACAGCAAGAACAAAAGATCCGAAATCTAGAGCAAGATTTAAGCGAGACACAGGACGAAATTCACACGCTACAGGTGATAGACATACTTACGAATATTAAGAAGTTCATAATACATAGATCAGCATCTAGTACTCTCACCTTTTGAAATCTGATCATAATAACATTTTTCAAGCTCTTATTGTTTTTGTATTGGATTCGCCTGTGACAGGATGTTATGTGTTGTCTCTGCAGTCTCAGATCTCTATCTTGGAGCAGACTCACTCCCAGAGGCTCCTGGAAGTGACGGCTTGCCACAGGCAAGAGCTGGACCTGGAGACCGAGCGGATGAGGGACTCCCAGCAGCAGGCAGAGAAAGCACTGGAGGCTCGAGAGAAAGCTCACCGCCAGAGGGTCCACTGCTTGGAGGAACAGGTTTTAAGAAAGCTATAAAAATTTGATGTATTGTAATAGTGACATTTACATCACTTTCAATAGTAATAAGCCTTTAATGAAAACTTGACAGTTCTGTGTTTCTCAGGTTTGCACACTGAAAGAACAGTTGGAGCAGGAGATGAAGAGGAGACAAGCGTATATGAAGCAGATGCTGAGATTGGGGCTCTAAAAACTGTAGTGGTTTGGGAATTCAGCCCATGGTGACCAACTGACAGCTTTTTGTTACCAAACATGTTTTTAGTCTCTCAAAAGCCTATAACCAATGAAACAGGGCCTGTGCTAACATGAATGGACTTATGCATAATGAAATGTTACACACACACACATACTTTAGATTTAAAAACACACAAAATCACTGGTCTCAGAGAGAATTGTTGGACTACATTTGCACAAATACTTTAAGTAATCCTGATCCACACCATAAGAACCCAATAACAACAAACAAAGAGATCACTGTTTCACCAAATGCTTCTCAATTGCCAAATTGTTTTAAGGATTTGTGCAGCAAACTGTTGAAACAGACCATAAATCTACCTTAAGTCTATCCCTGTTCATCTTAGAGCATTAAGTACAGTCTCAATTGTACACCACACACACTTTTAAACATCTGTACCTACCTTAAATATTACACCCTAGTTCCCCTAAACTGTTTTGCAAACCACAAAATTATGCTCTTTTCTTGCTACTTTGTAGCTTTACATGATTGCTGTGATCATTATTTAAACATACTACCATTTAGAGAATAAGATCATCTTGTTTTAGTTAGTACCAATCAGCTAAATTACAGCTAGAGTGAATCAGGACAGAAAATGAATCATATATCTTACCTACAAATGCTGTTTTCATATTATTGTTTCCATATGGTGTTTCTTTTATTATGGGTGTTAAAACAATTTCTATTTCATAATCACTACTGTGTTGTAACTATTAGAAAACTGATTTGTTTCATCACAAAGTAATTTTTATGAGTCAATAAAACCATACAAACAAGAAAAATAAAAATGAGATTGATCTTTGTGGTCTGAAGAATTGCTGTCAGTTGGCTTTTGGATAATTGCTGTAGTTTATGATGTGTGCAAATAAGCTATAACTACCTATAAAATAATCTTTGTGATGTTCTGCCTCCAAGATTGTATTCCCGCCACTAATGACCCCCTGGGTAAAAAGAATCTCATTTTATTGTAGGGGAGTTGTTTCAAGCACATTTCAAATATTTGAAATATTGCCTTGTATGATTAATCTGGAGGAAAATTGATTTTCAGAGAGTAAGAAATGTTTCAGTAAAGCTCTAGTCCAAACCAAGAGGCTTTTGTATACATGTATTGTCCTCCTTTCGAACAGACATCTTGTGTACAATATACAAGGAATGCACTATGACATCCCAACTTCTGGAACTCTTACACTGCCATGTGGTAGTGTGTACCACACTGAGACATGTTCTTCTAGGGAAGGGTATTTCTCAGCAAAAGTTAAGAGCAGAGGAGAGTGCCCTGTCAGAGTCTCTTTAAAGCAGCCCTTTGATTACCATAGCTCCACCCAGTGCTTATCCAGTTACCGGTCTCTCCTCAGCTATTGGATAAGGGTTCCTAATCATGCAAGGTAGTGAATCCCTGGGGGGGTGGGGCTGGGTCTGAAAGAACTCCTTTGGCAGGCAGAATAGAGGTTTTATTGAGGATATTTCTAAACTAACCATCAGGGACCAAGTCACTGGATTGTAAAAAAAAAAAAAAAGAAAATATGCGCCGAATCACTCTGCTCCCTCTCCTTCTTTCTCTCTCTCACTCTGTTCATTTCAGTGAGCGGCACGGAGCACAGCAGCTCTTGAGCACCCAGCAGCACGCAGAATGCAAGGAATCTACCCCCTTGTTATAGACCAACAGCCCAAGTACCAGGGCTGAGAGAAGATCTGAGAGGAAACAAAGGGTGGAATTAGAAACCAAAAGAGGAAAATTACAGAAACAGGGAGAAGAAAGACAAGGAGGATCATTGGTTGAGCATTTGACACTGGGATTTAGAGTTGTCTTGTTGCCCTCTCTGAGTGTCCTGGATCTTAGTCCTCTCCATCCCTGTGTAGACAAGGTCATGGGGTGGCTGAGGAGACTGGTGCTCTCCATGTGCATGCTTCTTATTTTGCTTCATGGCGTGGAGCCGGCTGTACCCCTGGAGGAATTCTACCCATTTGGCCTGGATGAGGGTGACTCCCAGACCATCGAGCAAGATGATGGAGGATCAGGACTGGTAGCGATCTCTGTGGCTTTCCCTTTCTTCGGAGAACGGCACACTGGACTCTATGTGAGTATAGATTGTATTTTTGAATTGTGTGAGTCTTGTGCAGGAGAATCAGGTATTTCATTCAGTAGCTTTGAGGGAAACAGAGGCAGGTCTTACAACTTGAGATTGGATAATGAACCTCTGCAACACAAAGTCACACATGGCACAGTGACTAAACTACTGGATGTTTTTTAGTGAAGAGATGACAGTATATATTGCTGCTGCAACACATCTGCTTAAACTGTGGTTTGAGAGAGTGAGGGGGAGAAAAGAAACAAGAAGAATGACTGCCATGAGGAGAACCAGTGATAGAAAACAAGTGTGGCAAGTGCTCTGACAGGTCTCGGTTCTTTGATCATAGCTGCGTCCTGCGTTTGGTTGGGTGAGCGGGGCTTTGATCTGTCATGTACACTTTTCAAACTCAGCGCAGAGGAAGCTCCATCCTCGTAAGTCGACACCATCTGTTTTGATGCAGCATCCTAGTCGTATCGCCTCCCAAAATATGCTGCTCCACCCAGGGCACCCATCTTTACTACCAACTTTCCATCCCAACACCCTGCCCAGCCTGGCCGAGGTACCATGGTGACAGAGGCTAGGTTTCCAGACTGGGCTACAAGCGAATGGATGAATGAGATCACAATCCCAATGCAGCCTACGACTGACAGAGCAGACATGCCACACAACCAGTTTCTCTCCCAGCCCCACTACATGACATTTAAACAACTGTGCCCTCACAAATTTGAGGTGCAATATTGTGGTTCCTATTTTAAAGTCATGAAGTCACTTAGACGTCCTGGCCAATGCAGCTTGCTGAAATAGTGCATGGTTGTCTACAGAACCTAGTTTAACTTGTGATGCATCTGCGCGTCACCCTGAGTGGTATCTCATATCTCAGAGCACAATGTAAATATTAATGTGAAATGAAGACAAGATAAGACCTGCTGCGGATAGCAGTGAAGATCTAAAATTAGATTACCTCAATGTGATAGAGCAGGAGACGACTGAAGGTAGAGTTATGGGTGGTAACTACAGAAAGGGTGCACCGAGTACAAACTGGGAGGTAACTGCAGGTCGATCGGAGTAAGATTTTGCAAGTCACTGGTGCATTGAGGCATGCAATAGCATTAAAACTCCTGTCATAATTTCTGCATTGCACTCAAGCTGCTTGAACCAAAATCAATTACACTTCAGCGTTATTGCATGCTATAGCCACATGTTGATCTCTTCAGCAAGGGAGCTGCTTTTGAACAGGTGAGATTTTGGAGAGTACACAAGGAGAGATCCTCATGGATAATTTCTTCCGGGAGGGCATTCCAAGCCTTCAGGCCTTGAAAAAACAGAAAAGCTCTTGAACCAAACAATTTGAGGTGGTTCTTGAGAGTTGTCTCAGTGTATTACTGTAAGAGCTTCCCTAAAGCGAAAAGAAGGATCAGTACTGCCTGCTATTGCATGTTTAACTTTCTGACCTACTCTTTCTGTCCACCTCCAGTCATCCTTCTCACTTTTTATCATTCACTCCCTCTTCATTTATAATATTATAAGTAAACCCAAAAAAAGAACGGATTTGTTCACACGCTGTTTACCTATATTTGAGTCTCACTGTCAGGAATTATGAAAGCCGGTTCTTTGACATCCAGGACTTCCAGGGATGGGCATAGTACCACAGTGATCTGCCTTCTCTGCTTGACATTTTATCAGCCCAGAATTGTCCAAAATGTGCTTTTTCTTGTTCCACAATTCTGTTCTTTTGTTTGGGTCTGAGAGATTTCACATGTAGCTGCGACCTCTCCGCTCTCCCCTCATTTACTCTCACCCTTTCCTCTTCCTCCTCTTCTTCAGCCTCAGATAACAAGTTCAAGGGTCTTCCCAATGGACCTGTCCAGCTGCTCTATTGAAGAAAGGCAAGATCCCTTTAACAGAACCCATATGCATCTGTAAAGTGTCTTAGGGATGCCAAACAACGCAGGCCCTCAATTAACTAACCTTATGAATGACTGGGATGAAGAGCAGGAAGGATGAGATCCAAGGCTAGCATGACATGGACTTCCAAAGCAAATGCAAAAAACAAAGTTTGAAATTATTTTGAATGAAACTGGTGTACGTTTTGATGGGGAACAGAACACCATAACTGATTTTCAGGGACCTCAAGTTAAGAAACCTCCCAACAAGTTGTTTGTATGGGAAGCTATAAAAAGGATGTTTATAATTGTTTTAGGCATAGAATTGTTCATCCAACAGTTGAGTTAAAGCAGAAGAGGGAAAATGATGGGGACAGAAAGATTTGAGGTTTCACGGCACACTGAGAGCACATCTGCTAAAGCTCATCCTCAGCACTTCAACACTTCATGTTTGCGCAACTATAGAAAGGGAATCTTCAACCTTGAGGGATTTTTCTCTTTATCTCTTTCTCTCTCTATCCTCTTTGCTCCTCTCGTCCTCCTCCTCCTCAAGTAGCCCAAATATTAGCTAAGTGTGTGAGGACATATGTGTGATTTTGTTAGGAGCTGGGTAGCTTAGCGTGTAATGCTTTATGTCAAGATAAGTCATATGTTATGCTAAGCTTTGAGCTAATATTTGGACTTGATTCAATAGGGGCAGCCACTGAAATTAATTTTTCTGTACTGGTTTAAGTTATTTTTCCAAGAATAGAGAAAATCTTTGTATATTATTATAAGATATGAATGAGTGCAGTGCCATACAGAGGGTCATAGTTTGGCATTCTGTGGAATGCCAGTCATGATAAAGAAACCCACCACAACCGCACAAGGGTGTGGAGCAAGAGAATCCAAGGTCAAACATAAAACACATCCACTTCAGCTTTTTCCTCAAATTAATAGGAAGAGCAAGTAAAAGTTCCCGTGTCAAGATTCAATGTTTTGCCAAGCTGAACTTTGGGCACCTTTTTATGAAGGAATTTGCTTTGACATCCTTTTCCCCAGGTGAACATTTATTTTAGTATTAAAATGACTTGACTCAACAAAACCAATCTATGAAATCTTGCGATTTATAAGGTGAAGAATAACCCAAAATTAACTTGGTCACAGAAGTGGCACCATATAGACCTAAAAATATAAGAATAGAACAAAAAGAAAACAAAACAAATAAAAACATTACTTATATACTCATAAATTATTTTGTAAATGATGATGGCATGTTTACGCAAATGTGATCCACTTCATCAAAGGTGTTTTTTTGTTTTTGTTTTTTTAATTTACACCTAACTGAATTTTACATCTCAGAAAGCTTACCTGTTTAAACTAAGTTATGATTGCTTTTATTCACTTCTAGTCTGTGGTTAGATCAAATTAATACATCCCACTTTTAATAAGATATTAGAACATGAAAGAAAAGCAGCTAGTTTAACCTCTTCCAGATGCTACAAATAAATCAGAACAAATGCCAGGACATATTACAACACCAGAGAATAATCGCTAATGTAGTGCTTAGTGAGATTTCCGCTGCTAATTTAGCAGCAAGGTAAGCAATTTCCATTCATTACCTCCGCTCACTGTTGCTACTAGCTCTCCACTGCTTGCGCTGGTGAAAACACTGCTGTACCTATTGTACTGCTGTACAACTCTCTTTTCCCAGTTTGCTGCTTATATCATTAGCATGCAATGGTTTATTACTGCAGCCCATTCTCAAGTGTTTTGGTCATCTGTGAAACATTTACTCTAAATCACACTTTGGTTCCTGTCAAGGGTTTGTATCTGTCAGTGAACTGTGCCTGCACTTTCCATCCCTCCATCTTTTCGATTTCTCCAGCTTCTCTCTCTTTGTCTTTTCTTTCATTCTTCTGCTCTCACAGGGCTCCTTTCAGTGACCCCAGAGTTGTGGCCCTGCAGGCTTCACTCTGCTTCTCTATGTTAACCACACTCTTGCCACAGCACGCTGATGCAGAGAAGGGAAGACTGCGGTCGGCCAATTAACCAAGCACCCGAGTCAGGCCAAACAAAACTTCCTCTACTGTTTTTACAGCAAAGGCCTCCGAATTATGGTTTCCATACACATTGGGAGGGGAGAAGAAAGGCCATGTGTCTGACATTGCCTTTGTTACTGTTGCTGCTGCCAGAACTGGGTACAGATCAGTGAAATGAAGGGACAGGGAAGTTGGCACTGGGGAGTGAACACCTGGAGAGGGGTGCGACTGTGCAGGTGCAAACTGACTAGCATAAGTTAGCATTAGATACACTCTCTAATTGTAACTCTGTTGCTCTGTGCTGTGACAATCTGTTATGGGGCAGAAAGGTGACCGATAGTATTTTTCTAATAAAAATGACAGAACAGTTTAGAAAGGATTTAAAATTTCCAGTCTTTCCACTGGAGAACTATTGAGGAAGGCTTGGTTGCAAAACCTCCACCAAAATGGAGAAGCAGAAAGCTATGGAATAATTTCACACACCCCTGTTGGCCAGTTTAGTGAATTTGCATGCATATTCATATCAGTTGGATAACACTGTGCCCCAGTGAATACACTCTAAGGTTTCTTCAATGTCAGTCTGGCTGGACATTCATCACATGAGTAGACTCAGTCAACAGAGTAAAGCCAGTGGTCAGCAAAGCAAGTGTTGGGCTCTGTGGTTACTTTAGAGGCAGTTATAAAGGCCTCGCCCTCTAAAACCACTTCTAGTGGACAAGAGCCAGGGCAGGTGTGTCAGAATTTGTATGTGTGTCTGAAAATTGCTCCGGGTTTCTCAGCTGCAAGACGTGTATGTCTGGCAGAACAAGGCAGCTGTCTGTTCCCTGATGGGAAATGGATACATCTGCCACAGGAGCCTGCCTCACTCTTTCATCCTGCAATGCTACTGCTCACTCTCATGTGTCAACACACTGCTGGACACCTCAGCCTGTCTCCGCTTATTCCCAGTCAGCATGTTCCATACATCACAGACAGCCGATTACTGTTTCAGGCCCTTCGCAATATCTACCCCAAGAGTCACTACAAGAAACTGATTTGTCCTTTAAAAGTTCTGCTTGAAAAGTCCTTGTAAAATCATTGGATTTTTGTTGGTCATCAGGTATACTTGAGTGTGGAAAGAATTTCATGGAGATGAAATATGTTATTTGTGCAACTCAGAAAGTGAATGTCCAAACATGCAGCTCATGGTGTGGTAAAGCTTCAGCAGTGGAATCTGGGAATGAGTGCCAGGAAGGTGAGCTGAAAGAAGCTTTGTGTGCTGGCTCTGCTAACCCTGAGCATGTACTTGCTCTTCTTTTCTGTGTCTTCAAGGTCAACAACAATGGCTTGGTGTCTTTCCTGAGGGAGGTGTCCCAGTTCACCCCTGTGGCATTCCCCATTGCTGGAGACCGCAGGGTGGTGGCTCCGTTCTGGGCAGATGTAGACAACCGACGAGCAGGAAATGTTTTTTATCGAGAGAGCAAAGATCCTGCCATCCTGAGAAGAGCCACTGCAGACATTAATCGTTACTTTCCTGAGTTCCCTATGTTTGTCACTACATGGGTGCTGATTGCAACCTGGCATCAAGTCACATTTTTTGGTGGCAGCTCAATAACTCCGGTACCAAGTTCATGTCCTTTTTTATTATGTTTTCTCTAGACGACCATCTAACACATGGTTTATCAGGTCTGGCCCTCAAGGTCTACTGTCTAGGAGAGTTGATCCCTGATCAAAATTAAACTCTGCAGGACAGTGGACCTCAAGGGCCAGAGTTAAGAAAATCTGGTCTAACAAGTAAATGAAAATTCTGAATACTGGTTGTGGCAACTGACTTTCTCTCTGTTCTTCTCTAAAGGTCAATACATTTCAAGTAGTTCTCATCACAGATGGTGAGCTCTCCTTCACCATTTTCCAGTACCACAATACTTCTTGGACAACAGGGATGCATGCTACCAGTGGTGGTGACCTAGCAGGCTTGGGAGGCATAGCTGCACAGGTAAGGTCATTGCCTTTACTCATGTTGGTTTTTAGTTTTGACTGAAATTACTTAAGTGACATTAAAATGTAATAGAATCCACCATGAGAGAACGCTCCCCCACTTCCACTCTCTTCCTAGGCAGGTTTTAATGCTGGCGATGGGAGGCGCTATTTCAATATCCCTGGCTCTCGGACAGATGACATTGTTGAAGTTGAAACCACCACAAATGTGGGCTATCCTGGTCGTTGGGTCTTTCGTATTGATGATTCTCAGGTGCAAGTGGGCAGCTGCAATGACTCAGGTATGCCACCAAAGGAAAGGAAAAAAAAGAATCAGTGTATCCAACAAATTAGAAAACATTATGGACAGTACAAACAGGAAAATATCAGTCTGCTCAGACTCTTTTCCATTGTGCTCCTCAGCTTCGGTCTGTGCTAACTTAAGGCCCTGTCAAAATGGTGGCCGCTGCATTGACGACTGCATCACTGGAAATCCCTCTTTCACTTGCTCGTGTTTGGCTGGCTTCACTGGACGCAGGTGCCAGATAGGTAAACGAATGATGAAATTCTTCCATCCCTCACAACTCGTACTCATCCTTTGTGTTCTTCCTCGCCAGGAAAGAGAAAGTCAGCTTGTAAAAGTAGAATTCCACCCTGCAAGCCAGGGGGACAACCTAAGGGAGAGAATTTCCCCTGGTCACATCTGTATGTAATACGCATACAGTAGAGTCCGTCCAACATTTTGCTGTGGTCAAATCATTACCTTTTCCTTCACCCCCTGCACTTTAGGATTCCCTCATGTTTTCATTCCTGTGTGCACATCTAATAAAAGTCACGTCATATTTGTTGTTCTTTTGTGTGTTTTGATAGAGGTTGATGAGTGCTCTTCATACCCCTGTCAGAATGGAGGCACATGTGTGGACAAGATCAACCACTTCATCTGCCTATGTCCAGTGGGATTCATAGGGACAACATGTGAGACAGGTAAATACCCAATTCTTCAATTATCGGACTTCAATTTCAATTATGCATTGCATGTAAGTTCAGGAAAAGAAAACTTTGCTCCAATATCAATAATAAGCTTGTATTTCTACAATGTTCAATGTGTGGCTCTTCTCAAAAAGTTATCCAATGAGGACTAAAATAGCGAGTGAAAATGGATGTGAGTTTTGAACTCAGTAAGCTCTTCTTTTCATGCTGTGGCCTCTCTCCCCTCTGATTTTGTCCTCCCCTCCTCCCTTAGCGCTCTGCTGGCTTCAACCTCCTTCTCATTCCCACAGTCCAGCCTGCAGAGATGTATCAAACCTCTAATACCTTTCACAGCCAGAAGTGCATAGTTTCAGAGTGAGGGGAATGGTGTGGAGGATATATTAATCAGCTGAATAAATATCCAGTGTGTGTGTGTGTGTGTGTGTGTTTATTGCCTGCAGACATAGATGAGTGCCAAGAGACCCCATGCCTCAATGGAGCACAGTGCATACAGGGTGTCGGCAACTTCACCTGTGTATGCCAAGCAGGTTACACTGGGTTCCTATGCGAGTCAGGTGAGCATGGATATTGGGAGTGTCACTGAAAGGCCATGACTTTCCCCAGGGAACATTTCCTTTTTTCCGCATTAGGCCCGCACTTATTCATTTAACAGATGTGTTATCTAGACAGACTTCATGAAGACTGCTATAGTACAGTACTTTTAAGGGCAGCTAGTAAATGGAAATATATTATCAGTTACTTTGATTCCTTTCCCTGTGTTTTCATTTTGGATCAGGTTTTATGTTCCAAATATTCAGAGATCTCTGAGTAGACCTTGATATGACTTTTTAGGAAAAAACACTGACATGATTCCCCTGCTTAACAAATTGGGCTTCCCACAATGGAGGTTATTGATGAAATGCAAGCCAGTTGGGAAGCACTCTGGAAACTAAACCGCTTGCCTTTGCATATCTTGAACCCTTGTTTCTACATGAGACCAGAATTACTGTTAATACTAGACACCTGGTCAATGAAACTGTACACCTGCATGAACTTTCATACACTCTCACATCTTAAGATATTGATACAATCAAAACCAAGCTGTTCTAAGGATTGCCTTTCTCACGCTGACAAATTATTCTCTACACTGACATGAATGTTGTGTTTTGGAATCCAGATATCAATGAATGTGCATCCATGCCATGTTTCAATGGAGGTGTGTGTGAAGACCTGGTGAATAACTACACCTGCACCTGTACAACAAACTTCACTGGAAGCCACTGTGAGACAGGTGTGCTTTTTCTCTTGAGTTCAACCCACCATATTACTTTATAAATGCCAGCCAACATATTATAATTTGTTTTTGTTTCCCTTTGCAATGGGAAAAATGTTTAATGATAGAAGATGTTTACACAGCCAGCCACCTACTTTCCACTTTATATTTGGCTAGCTGTAACATTTTCCAACTAGGACTGACACAATGAAATTGAAAAAAAAAAAAAAAAAAAAATAGAGGAGGGAACACTCTGGGATAACTATGGCTTCAGACCACATGTCTGACTAATTGAACTGCAATGTCAGCCTCATCTCATCGTTATCAGGTGCTTGGTCAACTCTTGTCTGTTCATGAAAAGAAAACTTACTCCAGTATCAATAAGAAGCTTGCACTTTTCCAATGTCCAATGCATGGCTCTTATCAAAAAGTTGTCCAACTATGGTTTTAGATGATGTGTCTGACTAATTGAACTGATTTATTTGCAAATAATGTCAGCATAGTTATCAGATGCTTGGTCAGCTCTTGTCTGAGGTTGAAGCGGCTTGGCCTACCACCAATGTGGATTGGTTGGAGTTTCATTTAAGATATATCACATATTTAATGTTTGTTAATGTATTAGATCATGCTGTCCAAGTAATACTTCCAGAATATACTATAATGTTTTTTTTATATATATATTTTACCCTAAACAGAGTTTATAGAAAATTCCTCTACTACTGATGCTGCAAATCAGACAGGTAAGTCAGTTGTTCAGTTGAACTTGTTCTTCAAGTTCCTGCCAAGCTTTATCTCCCTTTCAAAAGATCATCACGCATAATATATCGCTTACAGTTTCCTGCGATGGAGAAAATTGTGAAAAGCGTCAAATCTGCGTGTATTTTGGCTCTGGAAACTACAACTGCACCTGCACCCCAGGTTACTACGGTGATGACTGTGAAGGTACAGTACTCTCAGACTTTAATGCATAGTAGCTACTCTTCTTAAGTAAATGTGCAGGAACATGGCACAGAGGAGAACAAGGCAGACACCACTATCCCACAGGAATTTGAAGCACTGCCTGAGGAAGACTATGCAGCCGTGATAGATGAGCATAATTATCCAAACCTACACAACCTCACCCAGTTTACTGCTCAGACCTTGCAGCAAGTCGCTTGATGTTGTAAATAATTGCTTTATGGCACTTTTTACTACTTTACCAACAAGAGGAAGGGCTCTTGTCTAGACTTAAAAGGGCCTCTGTTTTATGAGACAGTCCTAATGTTTGGAATTCACTTCCCTGCAACAAAGCAGGTGAGATCTGTTTGGATGCTCTAACATCCAACACAAATCTCTAAACACTCAAGTTATGAAGATGATATGAGGTGCAACATCCTCATATTCTGCTTTATCTCATTTAGTCAATGTCAGTCAGCGTGTTATCCCTGCTCCCAGGATCACAGGTGTACACTGCACACTTTGTGCCCCTATAGATTTAAAAGCACATTGTGAGCTCTAGCAAATTCATCCTACTCGTCCACCTGGAGCTGAAATAACCATTGACTCTTATATAGACTCTCCTAAATCTCCAGAATACCTTCCTGCCCGGTTCACTTGGAATGTGTAGTGGAAAAAGTCATGCAGATCTCTCAAAAAGAGAAGGTAGAAGCTCACAGACAGAACCTAGGAGTGGCTAATGGAGCACTGAGATCAAAGAGACCGACCTTAGAGACAACAAATTAGAATGGCTCCAGCAAATTAACAACCTATTAATTGCCCCTAGGGTCACACAATTTGATCAAAAACATGCTACATAATATCAGAAAAAAATAACACCCTCATGCAAGCCCCCTGGACTTCAAAAGGAAGCAATTTAACAGTGATACAGCAAGTTACTTTGATCCACTGCTGCAATTACTGAGGGAAGAGGAAAATAAAAAGGCTTAAGCTTTACAGAATACTGACTTACAGTCATCCAGCACTATGAACTGTGTGGGAAAATTGTTGGAAAGACTGACCTAAGGTACAAGTTTATAATGTACAAAAGTACAGCAAATCCCACCACAGCGCACTACGCTAAACTACACACACACACACACACACACACACACACACACAATGTAACATTCCCACACATGATTCCCCTGAATTTACACTTTGTTCAAGTTTGACTGATGTAAAGAAAGAGTAACATTGTACAATGGTTAGAATGTTTACTTATCCAGAATAGCGTCCTGAGCTCCTTTCAAAAGTGTCTCTTTATCTGTCTCTTTCTGTTCTCTTTACATCACACTTAAATCCCTACAGAGGAGTGTCCCTGTCAGAACGGAGGGGTTTGTGTTGATGTGAATGGCACCTGTGAATGTCCAACAGGCTTCACTGGACTCTACTGTCAGTTTGGTATGTATTAACTGCAAACAAATACAGAATTAGTTTTTTCAAAGAGTTCCAAAGACGTTATCAAATTATAGGTATGAGATGTACATTTTTATATGCAGTAAATGCATATAAATGCATTGTGGATGGAGCATATAAATGCTCATGATGGAAAAGCACTAAAAGCTCCTTTATTTATTGACCAACAGAGAAAACTGTATCCAATTGAAGAGTGAGGACAATCTTTTATTCTAACAAAAGCACTAAAAGTGTCTGACAGACACAAGATACATGCCGTATTGATCACCAGAGAAAACTGTATCCATCTAAAAAGTGTGGGCAACCTTGTTTCCAACAAAGTATTCCAAAAGTAGTAGTACTGCACACATATTTGTATAACAACTAATTTCTGCAATTTTTTTTACTCCTTAGAGGTAACACAAACACCTTGTAGTAACAACCGACCGTGTCCGGATGGAGGTCCATGCTTAGAGTATGGCGGCACATACCTCTGCACCTGCCAAACTGGTGTTGACTTTGATCACAAGGACTTCTACCCATATGGTAAGAGCCCTGGAGAACCTTGAAGCCATGTGCAAGCCATGGTCTCCATGACAAATGAACAAATACTGTGCCAGGTTTTCAGGGTGGTAAAGGTCCCCAAAGCAGCTAAGGCGTTATGTTGAGTAAATGAGAAAATAAAGATTTATTTGCATGTTGACATAATGTGAAGGTAATGTTTCAACTTGGCTTTTGAAATACACAGAGGATCTATGCTGTGGTGTGCATTTAAATGAAATCATTCCAACACACTCAAATTAAAGTTACTAGTGAGCGTTAAAAAACGATCACATGCTGTGAAGGAACGTGGTGAAGCTGGTGTGTGTGTTTTTCAGTACAGCCCCGATCAGTCTGCGATTCCTCGCCGTGTCAGAATGGAGGCTATTGCTATGAGAGAGATGGAGGCTATATTTGTGAGTGCAAGCATGGCTACAGAGGCAAGCATTGCGAAAGAGGTATGTTACATCTGCTCTACGTGTTAATATTTTGTCCTTGCACACTTACATATTAAAAGGTAGACGTCCAATTATTGTGCATCATATTGTTTAATGCACCACATATCCGTTTTGGTCTATTCATTTTGCTTACTTGCGGTACATACAGCATTTTTCCTCTTTTTTTTTCCTCAGTCAGATTAAGTATCTGTGCCTCTAGTCCCTGTCGTAATGGAGGCTCTTGTAAAGAAGAAGCTGACAGCTACCAATGTGTCTGTCCCTACCGTTTCACAGGGAAACACTGTGAAGTGGGTATGTATATAGTATTTCTTGCAATTAGTGGTTTTATGGTGTGAATGTAAATACGTGAATTAAATTTTGGTCATGTTGTTTAAAGAGTCTTATTAGTTTGATAAGCATTAAGGCCCTTTCATACCAAACATGTTTCATGGGAAAATTTTGAATAGGAACAATGCATTTGTATTAAGCTATTCATTAAACATTTGCCTGCCAACAAAGCTTTTTTTGGTTGATGAATTTTTCTTCCTCGAAGAAACGTTCCAGATTTTTGGATCAAGTGTCCAGCACCACTGCAGAAGCAATATCAGAGCATAAAGTAGTGCTAATTTGCTCAAAGTGGCATTGCAAGTTTGCTTATTCTTTTTGCAAAGTATTATTACTACATGAAAACAAGATTTGTCAAAAGATTAAAATGATAGCAATTCAGTGTGTTTTTTTTTTTTTGTTTTTTTACTGTAGTTAAACAAACGTACTACAATGTAGTAGACTTGTATAAGAAAATTCCAGGTTTGCAAAATGATTGGTTTAATGTATACTTTAGTAAAATGTACGTTCATGTTGCACCTTCTACTGTAGCGGCATGAATTTACGTTTTCTTCAGTTTTCTTTTTAGTTTGAAAGGTCCATTCATCTGTGATTCGCTTATCTTTTACATTTACCTTACATTTATTCATTAAGCAAACACTTTTATCCAAAGCGACTTACAATTGGGGAATACATCAAGCGAATCATCATAAAGAGGCAAATAGACACAGGAAGTGCTCGTAATACCAAGTTTCAGGCATTGTTCAAATAAGTACAAGCTAGGCTGGGGATTAAGTAAAGAAAAGCAAAGTTTTTGTTTGTTTGTTTTTTTAGGATGAAGTCAGATGGTGACGAAAGAGATGAGTTTTCAGCTGTCTTTGAAAATTGTCAGGGAATTGGCATTGCGGTTAGGGGTGGTAAGATTATTCCACCAGCCAGGAACGGTCAACAAAAATGTCCTGGAAAGTGATTTCGTGTCTCTCTCTGTGATGGTACCACAAGGCGCAGAGCCGATCCTCCCTATACGCATAATACGCACGCTGCGTAGGGCCCCCAAAACACCAGGGGGCCCCCTTGCTCTCAAAGATGTTTTCATTTTAGTTTCGTTTTTAATTTTGGCCAGCGGTTCTGCAAACATGAATGATCGTTTCTTTGTTTTTTTCTTTGTTTTTTTTGTTATCAATGATCGTTTCTTTTAATGTGGTGCGCTGTCATGCTCTCTACGTACAAATCAGCCAAATCATGTAACGTGAATGTCGTCCAGTCTCTTGCTCTTACTTAAAAAAAAAAAACGAGAGCTTATACGAGCCGTGGAAGAGATACTGTTTCTCGAGCGCTTTCCGCGAGCGCGATTCGAGACGGAGTGAAACATGGACAAATGCGTCTCATCCATTCCCATCCATCCCCCTCCCCGGAAACAGTTTTGCATAGGGCCCCCAGAAGTCTAGGATCGGCACTGACAAGGCGTCACTCACTAGTAGATCTCAGACTTCTGGAGAGAATGTAGATTCGTAATAGTGGAAGTAGGCGGGTGCTGAGCCTGTGGCTGTTCTATATGCAAGAACCAATGTCTTGAACTTGATGCGAGCTGCATCCGGTAGCCAATGCAGGGAGATAAAGAGAGGTGTGATGTGGGCCCTTTTGGGCTCATTGAAGACCAATCGTGTCGCTGCATCATTTGTAGAGGTTTGATTGTGCATAATTGAAGTCCAGCCAGAAGAGCATTGCAGTAGTCCAGCCTAGAAATGACAGGGGCCTGGACAAGAAGTTGTGCAGCTTGCTCCGTTAGGAAGGGCCTGATCTTTCTGATATTGTGCAATGCAAACCTACAAAAGATCGAGCAATCTTTTCATGTCGTGTTTGCCATGAAAGTGCCTTAATTGTGCAATGTTAAATTCCCAGCCAGCAGTGAGCACCCAAGGGATGTTACAGTTCTTAGTCACCCTTCCTCTTCTCTTTTCTGGTCAAATGGAAGAAGAGTGTAATCGACTTTTCTTCATGTTTGGAAAATGGCATTTCCGCACACACAGAGTGCCATAAAACTGCACAAAGAAAAAAGCTTGTCAAAGCCAAGAAGCTTTTCATCTCTGGATTTTCATTATCCCAACTTTGTCCAACATTAGAGTTGTGCAACTGTTTGGCCTTGTGTAATGATCCAATTTGCTGGAGTTTGTTCAACACTTGGATTCCTCATATGAAGGAAAAACAACTTGCCCTGGCACATGCATGAAAAGCTGTTTCTCTTTCTCAGAGCTACTGTAATGATCAATGATTTCTCACACATGTTGACCTCGTTTTGACGCACACATGACCATGCTTTCTTTCTCAAATAAATATGCAAGCACACAGTATATGCACGTGTACACAGAACTGTACAACAACTGTTTTAAAATATCTTCTGTTTTATGTTTAGGAAAGCCAGATCCTTGTGCTTCCAGTCCCTGCCTAAATGGCGGAACATGTTTCCACTACATTGGTAAATACAAATGCGAGTGCTCCCCATCCTTCGTAGGAAGACACTGCGAGATCAACAGAGGATCCAGTCCGACTTTGGAGGGTAATCAAACAATGTTTTACCTCCGAAGTACACTGAGCTGTTTGCCAACACGACAGGAATCAGGAGCTCACACAGCTTTTTGCAGTAGTCACTATTCATTCATTTAGGGGTAACTGATATGCATGTTAGGCGGAGAACAGCAGTCATCTATCTTCATTCAGATGATGCCAGGATGAAGCAGCAGGTGCCAGTTCCTGCAGTAAAGCTGGGTTGAGTGTCACCTCCCCAGAGTGCATTTAATACTCTCTCCCTGAACAGGAGTTATAACTCTGCTCTTACAGGCCTCTGTGTTACTGTTGATTCTACAAGGTTTTCCACAAGGTGTGGTTCAATTTGTGTCCTGCTGTTCCATGATAGGATGAAATACTATCCGCTTGTCACCTAAAACATTTCACAAAAAGGATGTTTTTACAGCTTCTCTCTATTTATGAATCTGCTCGTAGCTGTAAATGTGGCCATGTGTATTAGGTAAAGTGAAACCGGTTGGTTCTTTATGTTTTAGGGAAAAGCAATAATTTATTTTGTAGAAAGAAACAAATAACTGTTGCTGTCACTGCTTATTTAGTTTCATAGTGTTTATGGCATTCTTTTTTGCAGTGTAGAGCTTTGTCACTGTGTTTAATTAACTAACTAAATTAAATTCTTCAGCCTTAGTTGGATTATTTTTTTCTTGGTTAGAGTTATGTTATCTGCTTCTGTGCATTTCCTTTCTTTTTTTTTAAATAGCAAATAGCTTATACATTGTAAAATGAATTTACATTAGTATCTAATATCAATGTAACATCCATAAATATGATCGTGAATAATTATATTGTCAAAATGAAAAAGAATTGTAAATCTTCTAATTGTTTAACAAACCTGACTCATTGCCAACAGCCTGTTTGTTTATATGATATGTCATAATTATACTCTGTGCACACTGCAGGTCTGAACTGTGGCCCCCCTGTGAACGTCAAGCATGCAGAGGTGCAGTATTCCTCCACTGCCCCGGGCTCCATGGCTCTGTATGCATGCCACCCAGGCTACACTCCCCTTCCCAGGGCCACCCAGAGCATCTGCAGCAGCCAGGGATCCTGGAGCCAGCCTCCAGTCTGTGAAGGTTAGTGGAGATTCAAAACCCTTGTTGTTCAAAGTTTGCCCAAGACTGTCCCGCCCTGAAACCAACATTCCAAAATGGTTGGTTGGTTTGGAATGCTGGGAAGAAGAGCTGATGAGCCTACAAAATGTCAAAAGAGTAGAAACACTCTAAAACAAATTGTAGTTTGAAACCAACATAAAGTTTGTGTAGCGTGTCAGGGTGCTAACAGAAAGTAGTCAGGCCTTGGTATACAGTTCAGTGTTCTTAAACACAAAACAATTCTGTGGTCTCTCTGTGGGACATAAAGCATGATGCTGCTCTGGCAACATGAGCTACTACATCATTTGTATCACATGAAATAAACAGTCCAAGTACACAGTGAGACGAGGAGAAATCCAAATACCTGGATTTCTGTTTATCTTGAGAACTGTTGTTAATGGACTTGCATGCAGATTTGGGTTTCTGCTATGGTATTTTGTGTGAATTTTTGATTCTGTGTGAATCTTGATTCATACACCAAACCAAAGATGGGCTCTACAATAAGCTTTTTCTGATCAACAACATGCAGTATTATGCCTTGTACACAAAATGTGTCTGTTTATGTAAGTGTTTGGTGTGTGTATTTCAGGTTTTGTTTATACGTATATGTGTATGTGTTTTCATGATTTGTTAAATGCTTCCAGTGTGCTAGGATTTGTAATGACTCTCATCATCCCCTTTATTTTTCCAGAGATAAACGAGTGTTTGTCTCAGCCATGTATGAATGGGGGAACATGTCGTGATAGGGTAGCCTCCTACCTGTGTGAATGTGAAGATGGTTTTAGTGGCCAGCGCTGTCAAACAGGTAACACACTGCAATATCTCTTGTTTATTCTTAATTATCTATCTTATGTCATATTGACATTATGATATTAGAGATTTTGACAGCTCATCATTGTGTAAAACCTGGCTTGAGTTTAGATTTCTGTGAATGCTTTGACAGATATTGATGAATGCCTTTCCGAGCCATGTAAGCACGGAGGTACATGTGAGGATCAGCCTGGTTCTTACTTCTGTCACTGCCAGCAGGGCTATGCCGGACAGGACTGTGAGATAGGTAACATCAATATGTTAACTACTATGGACTGTTTTGTTGTTTTACAGCCTTAAATCACAGTAGACTTTTTTCCCCACTGATCAACAGAAAAAGACTCCTTCAAAATGTGATCAATATGATCTTAAATAAATACAAAAAAAACAAGAATGGTTCTCATAAGTTTGACAATCTTTTAATATGAACTAAATCACTGAGGCAGCCAGTTGGTTTAAAAGTGACATGAATGGCTAAATTAAGATTAATTGGGTGTAGCTATGGGGTTTCAATTGATTGTAATGTAAATACACTTCTATCTGAAATGTCCAATTTCTGGTGAGTCAATGTTGTGGAAGAATTTTCTGGTGAAAAGAAACACGCCAAGCAGCTCCAAGTGACTTTGTCAAATGTAAAACAAATCCAGGCCATTGTAGCACAGATGATTTATGCCTTCAAAATTGAGTGGAAGTGCAGAAGATTTAGAATCTAAAATGATCAAGGCTGAGCAGAGAACTGTTGCCCGAATGCTTCTGAGTACCAGTCACAGTTTTATGGGTGAATGGCATAGGACAGCTCTGCTACAGTCTTCTACAAGGCATGTGGGAGAGCCCGTGCTGTTGGGCGCTCTATGGCTGCGATGGTGGCAGCGGAGTGACATCTGTGGCTGACCCTGTCAGATATGAAGGACAAAGACAGGGTCTGCCAACTGGACGCCCCGCTCTCATCTTCTGGCCTGTTCGGCGACGCTGTCAACTCGGTTGTCGACAGGTTTCAGGAGGCGAGTAAGCAAGCGGCGGCATTCCAGTGGTTCCTCCCTCGCCGCTCTCGGGCTCAGGGGGCTGCTGGGTGGGAGCAGCCCTCGACGAGTACCGGCTCCTCATACAGGGAGGCTCAAAAAGAGGCTACTCGTCTGGGGCTTCAAAGTCGAAGCCGGATCTGAGGTCCGTACTTACGGCTAGGAGGTCCCAGAAGAAAAAGTCCTGACACATGGGGGTGCAGGACTTCTGAGGGCAGGCCCCTCTGGGGAAGAGAGGAATTACAGGTTGCCTATCTCTCCCCAGTGCCCTCGACGCTGCGCTCAGTCCGACGCAAGGGGACTGAGACGCACGTCACCCCTGAGGGGGTCTATAAAACAGATAGTTCGGGCCCCCCTTGGCGGTGCGCCGTCACAGGGGTCCGAGCTACTGCCTCTAACACCAGAGGCCAGCCTCGAGAGGCTGGTTCCCTTAGTAGATTATTTAGATCCTCTTGTGGTCCCAGGACAAGTTCCTCTCACTGAGAGCACTGTATATTTCTGGGTACCTGAATGTGGGATCAGACGTACTGTCGAGACAGGGGCCGAGGCCCGGGGAATGGATGCTTCACCCCGAGGTGGTGAAGCAGATATGGAGAATGTTTTATCAGGCGGAGGTGGACCTCTTCGCAACTCGAGTGAATGCGCAATGTCCCCTCTGGTTCTCTCTAGCTCCTCCAGCTCCCCTAGGACTGGACGCTATGGTACAGACATGGCCAAGGCTTCGTCTGAGCCCCGTGCTGGCCGGGCCGAGTATGGTTCTCGGACCTGATTTCCCTCCTAGACGGCTCTCCATGGGAGGTTCCCGTCAGGAGGGATCTCCTCTCACAAGCAGGGGGCGCCATTCTGCACCCCCGCCCGGAGTTATGGAGACTGTGGGTGTGGCCCCTGAGGGGGCACAGCTCATAGCTTCTGGTCTCCCAGCTGAGGTGGTAGAGACCATTCTCCAATCCAGAGCTCCCTCTACAAGGAAAGTGTACGCCCTGAAGTGGACGTTCTTCACTTCATGGTGCAGAGCTCGCCAGCAAGACCCTGTTAACTGCCCAGTTGGTACAGTTCTTGAGTATCTGCAGGCTAGACTCTCTGCAGGGGTATCCCACTCCACAGTGAAGGTGCATGTGGCGGCATTATCGGCTTACCACTCACCGCTCGATGGAAACACAGTGGGCAAACACCCCCTGGTGATACGCTTCCTCCGCGGTGCGCTGAGGATGAGGCCGCCAGTGCGTTCTCGCGTCCCCACGTGGGACCTGGCGGTGGTGCTAGAGGCTTTGTGTAAACCACCTTTTGAGCCCATAGAGGAGATTTCAGATCGTCATCTTTCCCTCAAGACTACGTTCTTGTTAGCGATCACTTCTCTCAAGAGAGTGGGTGACCTTCAGGCCCTATCAGTGGCCCCTTCCTATCTTGACTTTGCGCCCGGACTGGCGAAAGCATTTCTGTACCCTTGAGCGGGTTACACCCCTAAGGTCCCCACTACTGCACCACGGCCAGTAATACTGCAGGCCTTCCATCCTCCTCCCTTTCGGGATTCAGATCAGGCGAAGCTTAACTGTATGTGTCCTGTGCGAGCACTTGACACATACGTCCACAGAGCTGCCCTGTGGAGAAGGTCGGACCAACTGCTTGTGTGCTTTGGTCCGCCCAGGAGAGGTCTCCCTGCTACCAAGCACACTATCAGCCGGTGGATTGTCGAGACAATCACGGCCTGTTACGAGTCCTCTGGCCTCCCATCGCCTTTGGGGGTCAAGGCACACTCCACTAGAGGTATGGCGGCCTCCAAGGCATTCTCTGCAGGTGTCCCTGTTTTGGACATCTGCAATGCTGCGGGTTGGTCCACCCCGTCCACCTTTGTCCGGTTCTACGGCCTAGACATCGGTACTACCCCAGGTTCTTCAGTCCTCTCGTCCTAGTCGTTTATGTTGAGACATACACACAGGGCAGGGATTTGTAAGTCTGGCGGAGTGGGCATCTCGTTCCCGAAAGTGGTGACGCAGCTCGAGTTCCCGAAGAGGAACGTCTCCAGGTTACTTATGTAACCATGGTTCCTTGAGGGAACGAGACGCTGTGTCACGTTGCCATACTTCCGGCATCCTTGCCAGCGCAGTTCTTCATGACTTGAGGCTGACGCCGGCTTTGCCGCACGTGCTTTTATGCTTCCTGGTCTCTGACGTCACCCGCTGATGTCGCGCCCTTCCATTGGACAGATTACACAGCAGATTCAGAGCCGGTCACGCAGAAGGCGTTCCCGAAGCGTGTTGACGTAGCGTCTCGTTCCCTCAAGGAACCATGGTTACATGCGTAACCTGGAGACGTTCTTGCCCAGAACAGAACCATACTGCCAAACCAAACTGTATGTAACAGAACAGTTTTTGGCCAAGTTAACACAGTGTATAATCAGAAAAACACCTTCCCTAATTTGTGGAAAATATGGTGGAGATTCTTCTCTGTAGAATGGCTAAAAGACTTGATGAAGGTAAAATATAAAAATGAATACAGCAAAATACTCAGAAATCAAGAAGGAAAACCTGATGGAGTCTGCAAGACACCTACCGGGTTGGCTTAGAAAAAGGCCATACACTCAGTCTCCATGTAACCTGAATGGGGAAAAACTGCAGTGGCCAGATGTGCAAATCTAATGTTATTCACACAGACTCAAGGCTGTAATTGCTGCCAAAGGTGCATCTGCTAAACTCAAACACTTGAGTACTTATGCAAAACATTAGTTTGTGAGTAATAACTGTAATAACCAATCTGTAGAAAACTGTTTTCATTTTGACATTAAAGAATATTTCTGTTGATCAATGTCAAAACAAAAAAAAACCCAGTTAAACTATCTGTGACCGTGTAAAACATCAAAACTATACTTTTTATAGACACTGATTTTGCAGCCTTAGAGTGGATTTATGAAGCATCTACCTGAAAACAGACAGGGCCTTTGCAAACATAAAATTGTGCTTGTAGCTTATATAGCAATAATCTAAACTCAATAACTTGCATAAAGATGTGCTACAATATGGTAACTATAGAAAGAAAAACAAACCTGTTTTTGTTGAACCTTGATTCCCAACTGATTTTCCAGCTTGCATCTGCAACTGTTTTTGTCATTCTGCGTAATCTGCTTTCCCCTTGATTCTGATTTACACTAAATCTAATTTGATACACAAACACTTCACACCTACTTTATCTCTTACAAACAGCCCACCTCTCAAAATGAAGGATTTTCCATCTTATGATACAAATGTGTTTGTTCTGCAGAACAGGATGGATGTGAGCCAAATCCTTGCTTGAATGGAGGTGTATGCCGAGGCTACAGGAGGAACCACCTGTGTGTGTGTAAAGAGGGTTATGTTGGAGACCGCTGCCAGACATGTATGTTAACCATTATTAAATATTACTCCTGAAAAAGTGCACAAAACATAACAAATTAAAGAATAAACAAGAAGCATCAAGATTGTAACTGACATTGAGGGAACTATGAGAGAAAAAGTTACCTCTGACAAAAAAAAAGTCTGCCTTCTGCTGTTACAGTGATCTGATTTAATCAAAATCCTCACAAACTTAAAAGATTTTTTCTTGATGTGAATAAAATTAAAGCTGTCAGTGAAATCTGTGTACCCTTCCACTTTCTGGAAGTCTGAGGTTGTTATATTAGTTCTGTACCTTTGTCAGATAGGGTGCTTTCAATGTCAGGTCTCAATTGGTCCTCTGTTGCCGTCTAGTGGAGAACCCGTGTGTACTGCAGCCGTGCGGGAACCGGGGCGTCTGTTGGAGCGATAGAAGGGGGAATTACAGCTGCGCCTGCAGGGTGGGCCACACAGGGAGAGACTGTGAGAGAGGTCAGCTCCTGATCTTCCATTATTCAAAATCAACCCATATCCATTCATTTTATTTAAGTGGAGGCTATTTAGAAAATAAACTAGATATTAAGATAGAATGGAATTCAGAGTTTGTGTTTTTACTGGCAAAGTGATTTGTTAAATTGCTTCCAGGGAAGTTATTAATTATTCAGAGATATGGGAAGTTTGTTACTTATAACAAACTTAAAATATGTGCATTCTTTTGTATGTATTTGGTATGTATGTACTGCATTCATAACAAATTAATTTCCCTATCATAGTTTAGAGCAGTGGCTTTCAACCTTTTTAATTCCAAGCATTAATTTCCCATTGTTCACAACAATATTTGACGAGCCCCCATGTAGGCTAACAGGTTTCCACAAATAAAATGAAGTAACTAAAATTTTACATTATTAATTAAAATTAATTTACATTAATAATATAGTTTAAAAACTGAAAGTTTCAGAATTGTAAGTTTTCATAGCTGAATGTTCTTCAGGAATCCCACCTATTTAACCAATTAATTTAAATTACGTTTCCAGTTGTTCTTGATTTATTGTTTAAGCGATTTATTTATTTATTTAATTTTACAACTTCTAGCTAGAAAAATTTAAAATCTTTTATAAAATCTTAAAACCCTAACCCTAACCTATCTTTAACATTTTGTGGAGTATATTTTGAGTACAGTGTAAAAATCAATGATTATTTATGACAATGTACTTCTAATGAAATTTAATTTGGGTAGTAGATGCTGGTGATTGTTTATGTATTAGACTGTTTGATTGTACAATAGGGATAAATATGGGATCCTATATAATTCATGTTCTAGTCATGGGTAGCTATATATTATGTAGTGTATAGGTGGATGTGATGATTTGTATACAAATGGAAATTGTCCAGTATTTAAAGGGGTCATCGGATGCAAAATTCACTTTTCAAGTTGTTTGAACATAAATGTGTGTTGGAAGTGTGTGTACACATCCATCCTATAATGATAAAAATCCACCCACCCAGTGTTTTTTTTAAAAAAATTCCCTATTTTAAAATCCCCTTTCTCAAATCAGGCTGTTCTGAGAGTCCTGTCAGAATGACGTAGTTCTGTACAGCCCCCCCCCCCCATGATAGTTGATTGACAAGACCGTCTTATCTTAGACCCACCCTGAGTGAGCTGAGAGCTGTCCGCCATTGTGTCGACTCCGGTGCAGGGGAAAACAAGCACGTCTCCGATTAAGCGATTGAGGCGTTTTGTTGTTGGATGTAATAATGAATAAAGCAGTCGTCATTTACTCCCGACATCTGAGCCGCTGAAGACGCAGAGGATTAACGTTACTTTCGCTTTGAAGTGAATGTGCCGATCCGCGATCTGCCTAAATGCGTCTATGTTCGCACGAATCATTCGTGATCCAGCTTCATCTACAGAAGAAGTGAGTATAACGGTTTTTTATGAATCTTTGCAAATCGTCTTTCCTAATAATGTGCTAGTTAGCCAGTTTCGCGGCTAAAGTAAACAGTACTGCTCATCACCCCATGGAAGAGAGGGGCGGGGTCAGCAGAGTCACGAGCATTTAAAGGGACATGGACTAAAAAACGGCTTGATGAAAACAGAGCTGATTTTGACATGGTAAAGAAGATGCTTTTTACACTACCATTGAGAAATTTTAACCAAAGTATGTTATAGACTTTTCATTAAGTGAAAGTGAAGTGAAAGTGATTAAGGCCCTAAAGAATAATATCAACTCGTATCAAATGGGCATCCGATGACCCCTTTAAATGGAACGCGTGTGTTTTTAGTGATTGAACATTGGCTAATGAATGATGACGTCAATAGAATTCATGATTTAAAAAAATGGATGGAGGGATTAAACTGTTCAACACACTGAAGAAGGCCTTGAGCCGAAACGTTTATGTTTTGACATTGGTGATGAATGTAAAATAAACGTTAAAAAGAAGATTATTTTTGTGAGTGCGGATCATGGTCTCATGTGCTAAATATAAAATGTTAAAACACCCTGGACATTTTATCTAGAAATCACTTTTAAAATTAAGCTACCTCATACTTAAATAAAGTTGTTGAGGGGGTGAATTAAAATAAGAGATATGTTTATTTGAGTTTTTTTAACTAAAATAAATGCTTGTTTTTATTTTAAATCATTTTAAGGCATCTTGGGGCCCCATTAGAGGTTTGCTGAGGTTCCCTAGCGGGCCGCAGCCCACTAGCTAAGAATCACTGGTTTAGAGGGTATTTGATTTATTTATCATACTTTCACTGTTCCCAGACCTGTTGCCTCCATCTGGCCTGCATGTGTTGCGGGTAGAAGAAAATGAAGTCGAGTTGCGCTGGGATCAGTCAGATGCCACTCAGAATTTAATCAGCGGCTTTGCTGTTGCCTTTGCTCCTATTGGTCGTGGACCAAGGAAGACAGACTTCCTGGAGAAGCAGCATTCTACCTATGTACTACAAGGCCTGAACCCCGGACAGCTTTACAACATCTCCACATTCTCCGTCAAACGCAACACCAACAGCAATGACATAAGCCAGCCAGCTTTCGCTCTCATCCGCACTAGTGAGAGCTCCCAATTTATCTTCTGTACCTACATGGTGATTGTCACATCCTGTTTCCTTAGCACAATGTGACAGCAGGAATATATATATATATATATATATATATTTTTTTTTTTTTTTTTTTTTTTTTCATGTTTATTTGTTTAAGTCCGTAAATAAAAATGATGAATGTTATTTGTGAAAAAAGATGTGAAGCACTATTAAATGTGATAAATTTTCTCAATTTTTACACAATAATAGTGCTAAACTACCATGTACATGTAAAGTATTCACTCACATACTCTTCTTCTCCTGTTCTGTTGCAGGGCCACGTAAGGTGGAACAGCTGGAGGTAGTGAATGTGTCGTCCTCTCAGGTATGGCTGCGGTGGCTGGTGCATGTTGGCCGCCATGCAGCGATCAGTCAGGTTCGGGTGTCTCTGGTGCCTGCAGATGGTAGCGGACCTCGCACAGCCGTGCTCAATAGCAGCGTCACAGAGTACTCCTTCAGGTCAGTCATGATGACAGAAAAAGAAAACACAAGTCTGCAAATAGTTTGCATAGTCTTAAGAGAATGATCTCATAATTGGCCCATCTAGTCTTTTGCAGCCTTCAAGTGCAGTCAGAAATGTCATATTTACAAGTTCTGAACACATGAATAACCATATTTTTCCCCCTTACCATACTGCCAAATAATGTGTCATAATATAATAATGAATCTCTGGACCTAGAAGATTCCGAAGGTGCACTTGAAGTGTGTAAAGTGGCTATCAACACATCATAAAACAAGAAAATGTGATTTTTTTAAACATTTGCACAATGGGTGACAATCTTGTTTTGTAGTTAGAACGTTTGCTTGCAATACACGTATTGGCCACTAGATGACCACAAAAACATCTCATGCTGCACAGCTCAATATGATTTACATATACCTTTTAAAAATCACCTTTTGTGTTTCACGGAAGAAATTCATGATGGTTTGAGTTCAAGACATGTGAGTACATGATGATAGAATTTTTAGTTGAACTTAATTTTGAGCTTGCTAATTGCTTACCACAGAGCTGAACAAAAGTATCATCTGTTCCATTCTTGCGTTAACCTGGAAGAGTATTGTTTTCTTTACTAGTTAGTTTAGTTCCTTTTTGGGGGGTGAGTGGGTTCTGTAGTGAATATAACTTTTGAATTGTGTGAAAGCGGCGATATCCGGGGCACGTCATTTTTGGCGGCAGTTTAAAAAAAATCACCTTTTCTATTCTGTAAATACATGTGAGAACTCTTATTGTAAACGGTTCACCCGTGTACATCTTTCATTTTTAAAGTTTAAAGGTTAAAATATAAAATGATAATAATATTATTATTAATAGGCATATTATTAACGCTTAATATATTAACATTTAATATACTGACTGTAACATAATGTTTCAATGTGCTCTTAAGTAAGTAGCCTAGTAGTAATAGGTAGGCCTACATAACCCTAAATGTAAGAAAAATTATAATGCAGTTTAAAAAAATGGGAAAAGGGAAACAAGCACTTTTTATTTTTATATAAGTTAATTAATAATAAATTTTCTTTTTCTTTTTTAACCAAAACAATATTAAAGTTTTCATTTAGCCAAAAAAAACAACAACCCAAAAATAAAGTTTTGGTAATTAAATTTGGGTAATGGTACTCTTTATGCTATTCAGGGTGCTGTGTTCTCAGACAGATCTTAGTTAGGTTAAAAGTCGAATTGAATTTAGCATGGATTAAAAATGAGACCGTGATGAATAGACAGTCTTTGCAATGCCACTTCAATCCCTACAGCCTCATTTTCATTCCTGTCAAAAATTAAATATGGCACTACTCTGACTAAGGTCTATTAAACCAATCATAGTAAATTTCTTTAGCAATAAGCCACCTCTTGATATTATAGGCGAAGGTATTTTACATATTGCTACTCCAACATAATTTTTGGTCACAGTGAAGTGTGTACAATCTGCTGATATGTTTACCTCTTGTAGTAGTGTTGTAGTTTCTACTTATATATGTATGCACGAAATAAACCCTGACACAGTTAAAACGTGTCATCGGAGAAGTTCCAATTACACATCACTGATTTCAGCCCTCCAAAATACATATTTTTTCTTTTTTTTGTAGTTGTTTCCAGTTTCTGAAATTTAGTTGCATCACTACATTTAATACAATGTTCTGAGATCATATAAAGGTTTAAAATATGAAAATGAAAAACACATATTTTACTGATTAGTTGTGTGTAACCCACAGCACATTGCTCCCAGGTCAGATGTACACAGTAGATGTAGTCACACAGAGTGGTTTGCGCCCTGAAGACCTGCCGTCAACTAGCAAATCTGCTGGGCCACTGCACTTCTGGACCAGTGAGTATCTCTTCAGCTCTGTGTTACAAACACATGCACCTCTGTAGTAAGTAACAGCTACATTATACTGTTCTCTCCATCAGGACCGCTTCCACCTCAGAACCTTTCACTCTCCCACATCACCATCACCTCTGCTCGAATCACATGGGACCATCATCCTCGGAATCTTCCAGACGGTTTTGTGGTCAATATTACTCGCGGCCTGAGCACCCGTAGCCGCTACCTACCTGATGGAAGTTTAGAGACTTATACACTACGAGACCTCACTCCAGGACAACATTACCGACTTGCCCTCACTGCTGTGCGCAAAACGGGCCAGGACAACATTCAGAGCGTCCCTCAACACCTAGCCTTCACCACACGTGAGTCGCCGATATTTAAGATCACTGCTTGTCTGCTGATTGTCAAGATGTCTTTGTCATGGTGACCCATCTGTGTATCTTGTATTGCACAGTACCAGTTCCAAAGGGCCAAAGCAGAGGTGACAGACCTAAGGGAGGACAGGACTCCCAGACAGGACAGACCTTGACACAAGTTCAAGATGGAGGCACAGATGACCACACAGAACTCCTTGAAGAGCCACAAAGGTACAGATGCAACTATGCAATTATGAACGCAATGCTAGGAAGCCATATAATAATGAGCTCTGTGTGTTTGTTTTCTCTTTCAGATATACAGAGTTTATTGATGGAAGAAGGAGAATTACAGCTAAATTTACCAACCTTCCACAAAAAAACATCAGACACCGCACAAGTCAGTAATTATTTCATATACATTTACATTTTACATTTATGCATTTAGCAGACGATTTTATCCAAAGCGACTTACAGTGCATTCAAGTTACAGTTTTACATTTTATCAGCTCTTGCTTTCCCTGGGAATATATATATATATAATGGTAATGCATTATAATTATATAATGGTAATGCATATATAATGGTAATGCATTATAATTTTAAACTGCTGTTGTTTTAAATTATTTTAGATGAACAAATCTGCTAAATAAATAAATGATTTTAGATTAACAAATGATGCTAAATAAAAATAAATTATTTTAGATGAACAAATCTGCTAAATAAATACATGTGTGTTTTATTCAAGTGGTTTCAAGTAGGAAACTTGAGAAAAACAATTTTACAAAATGTTTTTTAGGGTTGTTATAGTTAACATTTTAACTGAGGATAATAAATACAAGAATTTTTATCACATTTACCATATTATTACTTTCATTCTCCTGAAGATAGTCAATCAAATCAATTAGATTAATTGTGATTATTACATGTCAATATATTCTGGAAAATTGCTCTGGAATGATATATTTCTATGAAAGCACTAAATAAATATATTAATTTGAATTGAATTTCTTGTTTCTCTTCATATATATATATACATATACAGTGAGGAAAATAAGTATTTGAACACCCTGCTATTTTGCAAGTTCTCCCACTTAGAAATCATGGAGGGGTCTGAAATTGTCATCGTAGGTGCATGTCCACTGTGAGAGACATAATCTAAAAAAAAAAATCCAGAAATCACAATGTATGATTTTTTAACTATTTATTTGTATGATACAGCTGCAAATAAGTATTTGAACACCTGTCTATCAGCTAGAATTCTGACCCTCAAAGACCTGTTAGTCTGCCTTTAAAATGTCCACCTCCACTCCATTTATTATCCTAAATTAGATGCACCTGTTTGAGGTCGTTAGCTGCATAAAGACACCTGTCCACCCCATACAATCAGTAAGAATCCAACTACTAACATGGCCAAGACCAAAGAGCTGTCCAAAGACACTAGAGACAAAATTGTACACCTCCACAAGGCTGGAAAGGGCTTTGCCAAGCAGCTTGGTGAAAAAAGGTCCACTGTTGGAGCAATCATTAGAAAATGGAAGAAGCTAAACATGACTGTCAATCTCCCTCGGACTGGGGCTCCATGCAAGATCTCACCTCGTGGGGTCTCAATGATCCTAAGAAAGGTGAGAAATCAGCCCAGAACTACACGGGAGGAGCTGGTCAATGACCTGCAAAGAGCTGGGACCACCGTTTCCAAGGTTACTGTTGGTAATACACTAAGACGTCATGGTTTGAAATCATGCATGGCACGGAAGGTTCCCCTGCTTAAACCAGCACATGTCCAGGCCCGACTTAAGTTTGCCAATGACCATTTGGATGATCCAGAGGAGTCATGGGAGAAAGTCATGTGGTCAGATGAGACCAAAATAGAACTTTTTGGTCATAATTCCACTAAACGTGTTTGGAGGAAGAAGAATGATGAGTACCATCCCAAGAACACCATCCCTACTGTGAAGCATCATGCTTTGGGGGTGTTTTACTGCACATGGGACAGGGCGACTGCACTGTATTAAGGAGAGGATGACCGGGGCCATGTATTGCGAGATAACAACCTCCTTCCCTCAGTTAGAGCATTGAAGATGGGTCGAGGCTGGGTCTTCCAACATGACAATGACCCAAAGCACACAGCCAGGATAACCAAGGAGTGGCTCTGTAAGAAGCATATCAAGGTTCTGGCGTGGCCTAGCCAGTCTCCAGACATAAACCCAATAGAGAATCTTTGGAGGGAGCTCAAACTCCGTGTTTCTCAGCGACAGGCCAGAAACCTGACTGATCTAGAGAAGATCTGTGTGGAGGAGTGGGCCAAAATCCCTCCTGCAGTGTGTGCAAACCTGGTGAAAAACTACAGGAAACGTTTGACCTCTGTAATTGCAAACAAAGGCTACTGTACCAAATATTAACATTGATTTTCTCAGGTGTTCAAATACGTATTTGCAGCTGTATCATACAAATAAATAGTTAAAAAATCATACATTGTGATTTCTGGATTTTTTTTTTTAGATTATGTCTCTCACAGTGGACATGCACCTACGATGACAATTTCAGACCTCTCCATGATTTCTAAGTGGGAGAACTTGCAAAATAGCAGGGTGTTCAAATACTTATCCTCACTGTATAATATACCTACAATGTACTTCAAAATTAACTAATTTTCTGATTAATTCATTTTGAGGGAAAAAGGCAACATAATATGGTATTTACACTATTATGCTTAACATTTTTTTATAAATTGTAAATGGGTCACTATATATGAAAAAACTGCCTTGACATTTTAGGAAGGGGTCTCTTGCATAAACAATTTGAATCTATCTTTCAAACAGAGCCTGAACCGCCAATCAAATTAGAAAAGATGGAAGAAACCACCAATAAGATAAGTCTAGCTCTGGAAATTCCTGAAGAAGCGACAAAGAGTAAATCTGGTAGGTAATCTTTCAATAAAACTCTATAAAGATTATTGTTAGACAAGTGAAAATTGTTGATTAACTTCAGATAGGGAGTTCGTGGTTCTTAAAACAGGAGAATGTTTTAACAGTTGGTGGTATTCAAACTCACTAATTGGTCCCAGCTGAAAGAGAGACTGTGGCAGAATACCACTGCATGTATTCTGAATAATCCGCAGCATGACAGTCACCATAAACAAACCACATCTATCATCAATCTATTATGGTTTCAGCCCCCCAAAAAGTGACTTATAGCTGTTTAAAAATGCATATTTATGTGCATGTGATTGTGTATTTAAAAGAGCAGCTAAATAAACCCAAACATGAAAAAGCTGCAAGCTTGCCAATGTTTAAACTTTGCATGTAGCAAAGCATTGTGTTTATGTGTTTGTATCCAAAAACATTTCATTCAATTTCAGAGTCATCCCAAGACTGCAGAACTCAGCCCTGCCAGAATGGTGGAACATGTGCGCAGATCAACGAGTCGTTCAGCTGCAACTGTGCCGCTGGTTTCAAAGGCAGACGGTGTGAGCTATGTTAGTATAACCACATCTGTTCATTCACAAGCATGCAAACACAAACCAATGAATACCTAATAAATTAGAATTAAACTTGAGTTTATTTATTATTGTTTTAGTTTATTATTTATTTATTATCCCACCACCTAGACACCAGAATCTGTATTTCACCAAAGTAATTTTAAAAGCATCAGTCTGAAAAAAAGATAATCTATCATTTCACAAAATGCAAAATAACAATCTTTAGTCGCTTTGCCTGTAATAAGATCTTTAGTCAACTCCACCTTTTGTATATTTTTGTTCAGATTGTCAGCGAGTACCTCACCCATGTACTCGCCTTTACTCCGAAACAAAGAGTGTGCCTGTGTGGGAGGATGGTGTCTGCCATTATTTGTAAGTGTCTGCTGTCTGGATATGTCTATTGTCCTGTTTTGCTTCTGTCTAATCCAGTAGTTGTACCTCTTTTTGCTGAGTACCTGTTTTCACCCTCAGGTACAAAAGGACATATAAAGTTCAGCAGGATGTTTGTTTTAGAGAGATCTGTGAGCCTTTGCTGCCTAAGAAAGTACTGCCTAAGACTCCAAGTACGTATAAACCATTGTACACAGTTCTTACTGGTTCCACTGTACAGTGGATGTAAACATGTGGTGGAAATGACGGCACTGTTTAAATCATGGAATTAAGACAACCTTTAAACAAGCTTTTTTCCTCTCTCTCATCAGACAGAAGAACTCAAAAACAACAACAATAGTGGTGAGTATATTTTATATCTCTGATAAAAATGGACAACCATATTGTCACATACTGAATGTGTTTTTTTCTGTTTTAGGACGCTGAACCAATGACAACTTTGAGGAGTAACTGTTTCTCTCAGTCTTGGTTTAAACGAGGATGCCGTCATTACGGTCATTGTTCACTCTTTCTTGCATCACTGGTCACCTTTCATTGGCTACATTGTCCTATGGACGTATATTTGTTCATTTACAGCTCCAGGGCCGTATTCATGAAAATTCTTAGTGCAAAGAGTAGCTCTTAGTAACAAAATCTAAAAAAAGAAATGTGTTGGAGACAATGGATGACAGTGACTTAATAAGATGCTAGATTAGATCGTGCAGGGATCATGTTTGTTACCCATCTTATTAGAGACATGACAACTATATATACAGTGCTTAACAAATTTATTAGACCACCACCCAATGTAAGGTTTGCGCCACACCTGCCCTAAACTAACAGTATTGATGATTGCCAAAATGATTTTTTATGTTTCTGTAATGATTAATCCACCAGTATGTGTAAGCTCTTTAGTCACTAGTATTTCTAATGCTAAAATATAATTATTGTTGGGATTTAATGGATTCAAAGATAGATCAAACAAAAGTTTCATCAAAAGCAAGTCTTTGGGAACAACTAGAAACTATTTGGAAGTCAGTAACAACATAAACTGTGGAAAAGTACATACAAACAATGGCAGCAAGAATGCAAACTGTTATCAAGGCGAAAGGAGGCCATATAAAATAAAAATAAAATATAGTTTTTTTTGTTATTATGTGTGAATACTAGAATAATAGAAGACTATTTAGTTGTTTCAGATTATTTGCCAAATAAATGACAATTTTTAGTTTTGAAAAGGTTTTTGACAGATTCCTAAAATATTTGTTTTCTCACTTTATTATGACAGGTGGTCTAATAAATTGTTGTGCGTATATGTATATATATATATATATTATATAACTCTAATTTCAAAGTGAAGGCTTATAATAGACCCTATTTAAGTGTTCTTTTTCTTCTTCTTGGACAACCAATCACAGTCTTCAGAAGAATGTGTCATACCTAGCAACAAGGTCAGCCCCACCTCCTCACTAAGATGAAAGTTTTTGTCATTTTTTTTCTCTCAGAATTGCTCTCAGATTGGTCCTGAATCATTCTTAAGCTACGATTCTTAGTTAGACATTTTTAAGATGAATTAGGAGCTCTCTGAGAGGATTCTTAGAAGAATACGGGCCGAGATCTGTAGATGACCTTGACTTATGATTTAGGAGTTATCTGCATCAAATAGCATACCTCAAATGTAAATATTATGTGATATTGACATGTAGTGGCCGTCAAGTCCCTCAGGGAATTTTTTTTTTATTATTATTGCCTGTTCAGTCTCCAAAACCTACAAGTATTTTCATTCAACCATTCATTCAAGCCTGGTTCTCTCCTACAGCAAGATCACACAAAATACTGGGGGAAAAAATGTCATACCATTGTTTCTGTTTGTGTAAAGGAAAACTGTCTGCTAGCTACCATGTAAATAGTGTTTATAGTCTGTTTTGTAGTTGAATATTTTAATAATAAAAATGTTAAAACTTCATGGTCTCTTCACTTTTTAAGGAAAAAAATAAAGCCTCGGGTGGGAGGGGGTAATATGAAACTGTAGAAAAATATGTAAGGATTTTTAACTGATAATCTTTAGTGGTGGGCATTCTTATCCAGAAAACAGATTCTGAGTTTTAGGATAAATAACCGATGAGGTTATGCTAGACCCTAAATTGCCACAAGGTGTCGCTATGTTGTAAAAAAAAAAAATCCTAAGGCTCTTCCTTTCATAAGGCAAAATTTCCTGAAACAGTTTGTCTGGCTTTGTGAAATATCATGGATCTTGCTCACTGAACTTCAAGTCTACGGTCCCAGGTAAGTGGTGACACAGGAAGTAGATGGTTACAGATATCAGATTCCTGGTCTATCTCATTGTGTCTTTGAAGAAAGCATTTACACAAAGGATGGGACTGAAGTTATTGCATGTATGCCATTAGATTAGATTAGATTCAGCTTTATTGTCAATGCGCAAAGTACAGCTACAAAGAAAGCCAATGAAATGTGGTTAGCTCTCACCACAATCTCAGAAAAAAAGGTACAAAAGCTGTCACTGGGGTGGTATCTTTTCAAAAAGGTACACTTTTGTAACTTTTAGGTACTGATATGTACAATTTAGGTTCTAATATGTGCATATGTGCAAGTACCAAAGGGACCCTTTAGGTACAAATGTGTAGCTTTTTTACCACCCCACTGACAGCTTTTGTTCCTTTTTTCTGAGAGTGCAGAAGTGCAAATAACAATATGTCTATAAATATGTATATACAAAATACTATCATGTTCTATAAAAAGTGCATAAGTATGAGGTTGCGCAAGCAGAGACCAGCTCAGTGCAAGAAACAAAGTGTACAAACAGACAACAAAATCTTATAAATGGGATAAAGTCTATAATGAGCTTTATGATGGTTTCTTTGCATATTACAAACAACTATTTGCAATTTAAGGAAACAAACTGATACAAAGGTTCTTGTTCATCCATCAGAGATTTATCAAATAATTATTCTTAGTGATATAGTGATAAAATAAAATCAACTTTAATAATTAAAGTTTTATTTAAAGTGATATTATTATTAATTTCAGATATATTATGTTTGAGATTATATCTTCAGTTCTTTTCAGGTCAAATATCCCTCACTGTATATTCCATAAAACTAGTGTTGCTATTTAAGTTGCCTATGTAATACAGTGCTATTTTAATATAACCTTTATTACATACTTTGTTATGGCTGCATTTTAAAACAATCAAAAAGAAAAAAAAAACACTTTGATGTACAGAGCCACATTACATTTGAACTTTATACATTTTAATGTAGGAGATACAATGACACATTTAGACACTTTTGTTTCTTAACTTTCACTTTGGTTGAAAACAGAGGTGGACAGTAGGTCTAGCGAAGTATTTTTACTTTACTAAATTTAAAAAAGTATCTGTGTGTTTTTCTTTGGAAAACTTTTACTTCACTACATTCCAAAGCATAATCTTGTACTTTTTACTGCACTACATTTCATAAACAAAAGTTTTTTTTTTTACCTTTAATACTTAAGAACATTTAAAATGATACATTTAACATAGTACTTTCTTGTACTCAAGTGAAACTTTGAATTACTTTTACTTGAGTATTAAATTATATTTTTTATGAAACGTAGTGCAGTAAAAAGTACAATATTATGCCTGTTGTGAAGTAAAAGTTTTCTAAAGAAAAACACTGATAAAGTAGACACTTGAAAAGTACTTTTATAGCAGAGTAAAAATACTTCACTTGGAAAGTTGAAAACGCATGCTTTCATATTTCACAAAAATTCAACAGGCAGTAGTAACTGGCGTAGGCAAAAGCTCACAGTTGTCACCTGCCTGTGTTATTATTATTACATTAAACACAGACCACCCTAGGAGCGCGCCCGTAAACGTCGGTGCGTGCGCGCACTAGTTTTAAATGACCCCCCCTCCCTCCGCTTTCTTCAATGAAAACTGAGATTGCGGGGGGTGGAAAAGACCATGAAAGGACAGAGCTGGAGGACACTTTTAAGGGCTGTTTGTTTGGGATAGTATTTGTGGTTTGTCTCCCGACTTTTTATTTTAAGAAATAGAAGCTAAGGACTTTTTCCCAGGAGAAACACAGCGCTTTAACAGCGTCCAACTGGTCCCGCCACTGAGATTGAGCGCGAGCTAACAGAAGTTAGCTGGACGGCTATCGGCGGCGGGTGAGGGGTCGACAGAGAGCGCCGTCATCAAACCTAGTAGCATGTCGCCCTCGGGAAGAAGTAGCTCGAGCTTTGGATGAGGTTCCGTGGCGCAGTTCGATCGCAGAGAGTTTTTGACGCGACGGTGGGTTGTGATGTTTCCGCCAGCGCGGGGCTCCGGTGGAGGCGAGGCGTCGGCGGTGTCCCGGGGCTGGCCGCATACGGTACTGTGGAGACTAGGGGGTTTCTTTCTCCTCCTGCTTCTCGAAGGGGCCCGATGCCTCGCCAACCCGAGCAATGCACCGGGCATAAACAATAACAACAGGCCGAATGTGAACGTCTTCATGAGCGAGGAAGAGGTCAAGAAACTCCTGGGTGCGTATACTTTATTTCTTCGTCTGCTCAACTATATTCCTGCTCTATCCAAAGTTTTGCTTGGAACTAGAAGTTGTTGGCACTCTGTCAAACTAACTTAATTGCCTCTAACTAACTACTAAAAGCTAACTGTTGTGTGTGTTTAGTGTACAGACGTACACAAGTTGTTTCAAACATGCTCACAAACTGCTAAAAACTTTGCTGTAGTTGGTTAGCTATGATAGGCCAAAACAATCTGCAGCGTCCTTGTAAACTCCGTTTATTTTTAAGAAAATCGCTAATATCTGCTCAGAAATGTTACAAAATGCACGTGAAAGTAGTTTTGTGAGGTCATAATTCAGCATGCTATTTAACAAGAATGAAAGGCCATTGGGTTTGTCATTAGGTCGAAACTGGTTGCTAGAAAGTATTCCAAGTGTATTCCAATGCTTTCCATGCTTGTTAATTTTGTGGTGATTTGTAAGATTTATATCTCACACATGCACAAGATACAGAGCAGAGGTGTATGAGCTGATCTGAGTCATTCATTCTCATTAGTGTGTGTCAGAATTAGTTGACACAAAAGCCACACAATGGATTTTTCCTTAGAAGTTCTTTCTGCTTTATGTCAGACCAGACAGTAAACACTGTAAATGCACATTTAACCCTGGGAAGCATTTTGTTGCTGCTGTTGATATTTATATAGCCAAAAAGTACTTAATCCAATTCTTTAAGCTTGTAATGAGAATCAAAGATTTTTATAACGTTATAGCAGACTACTTGCATAAAAATAAAATGCATTGTTGTCACTCTATATCTCTCAATAATATGTCTTAGTATGGTGACATTTAAATGTCTAGTATTATTATCAAATAATAATTTTATTATGTATTTTTGGGGGTCAAATGCAATGCAATACAATGCTGATTGAGAGATGTACAAATACATTTAATCAAAAGCCTGTTGTATATATTTGATACTCATATTTTTACATGATTTTCTTTAAAAAAGTATAGAAGCTGTGTACCACAGGTTGTTTTTAGAATTATATTAAAATGCCTACGATCTATTAGAGAGTAGCGGTCATGTAGAAGATTTTGTACAGCAGGTTTTTCAGCAAAGCTTTGATCATGTTGGTAATTTAGAGGCCTTAGAAATTCATGCATCAAATATGATACAGTAGGCTTCATAAGGTTAAATGCAAGAGAGTGCATTTTCATACATTTCCCATACTCTTTTAATCCTAATGGAAACCTATATGTATAATTAGGCAGTTAGTTAACAGCATGTTGTCTATGTGTTTGTTTTTGACTTAATGGCTCTGCCTAAATGTTAAATTTGTGCAGAATATAGTCCTCTTTCCAGACTAAAGGGCCAATCTAGATGTTTTGTACTGAATAATTTAATGCATTCATTCATTGTTCTTGAAGATAAAAGGTTTTGGGATGCCCTTGATATGTTTGTATTCAGAGTAGATTTTTGATTCAGCACCACTGTGATTAATGCAGTGAGAACTGATTAGTGGTTGTTAATTGCTGGGTATTTGTGACTGGGCCTATTTAATTATAACTATCTAAATTATCATTGCTAATGTCACAACGTAGTTAATGAAAGGGTTGGGGGCTGGAACATCAATTTCCTGCTGGAAAGAGGAAGCGGAGACAAGGGCATTTTGAAGCAGCCTTGTTTGAACTTGTTTTGAGGGTTTACCCTTTCAGCTCAAATTGATAGCAATTTCTATTATACTGAAAATATAACGGAAATTATATGTTGCATTTATGTAATGTAATGTGATGCAAATGCTGTAGCATTTAGCTTGAAAGCTTGAACTCTGAATGTTGCCATATGGAGTATAAGGTTTCAAATGAGGCAGTACTTAAAACTTTTTACATTTGAATGCTTTGAATTTTGTAAACGATGTACGCTAACCAGATGTTCAAGACATGTTTAGTTTTTGAAAAATGTTGGTATATTAATGGCTGATTCTGATATCTGAAAACAGCATGAGGGCCGATAAAATGTTCATATATTTAAAGAATATAACTTAAACCTATTTTACATAATATTTTGTTTAAATTCGCCAAAGGTAAATTAAAATGGAAAGGGTTTTCTTTGAATGTTGGTAACAAGAATCCAAATGTGAAGGCACTATGTGGGTTTATTTAGCTTTTCTGAGATGCAAACAGGTTTGAAAGATGATTGTCCCCCTCTGGTCTCATACCTCTGTTATCCTCTGTAAAGCTCACCTGCATATATTTTTGTCACGACTGGCTTTGGGAACAGAGCTCATAGCTATGAGTGCCTCTTTCTGGGTGCTCTGCATTGCTGTGTCTCCTCAGTGATGATTGATGAACTTTATGGTGGGCTTTTACACTCTTTGATGATCATATCAGGTTATTATCATCAACATGTCGCCTGTAGTTTTATGCGGGGTGCTCTGACATTTGTCTTGTTTGTGATGGGCGCTGGAATGGAGCTCTTTACATTTTATTTTAGGGGAAAGTGGAATGGAGCTGCTCTTTCAAAAAATTTAATAAAATACTTCTCATAATGTCATTTGCCCCTTCGCTCTTCTGCTGCTGTGTCACTTTTTTTTGTGCATTCTCCTTAAATCTACTCGGAGTGTATTCCTTTTGAACCTGAAGGTTTTATGTCATGTAGCATAAACTTCACATAAGAATTAGGGATGCACCGATCCGATACGCAGGATCGGTATCGGCTCCGATCCAGTCATTTTCCGCGGATCGGGTATCGGTGAGACAAGACCGATCCAAATCCGATATTGTGTGTATACTATTCTGTGTTATTGTTAAGCCCCACGAAAGCACAAAAGCATTATAAAGCACATTATAAAGTGTTCTGAAGCCGTTCCATAGTTTAATGTGAGGTACAGATGAATATTTAAGTCGTTAAATTCAAGTTCACTAAACTCTTCTCTCTGCTGCGGCTGTCCGTTATCCTCCGTTCAGCGTTCAAACTGCGTGCTGCGTTCGGTTAAGACAGTCAAAACAATGCAACTCTCTTCAAGAGCGCTCAATAACTGAGATTTAAAACCGTTAAAAGAAAAGGCTCAATAAACTATCGCGCAGATTTAATAAGCTATGCATCAATATCTCGTTCCTCTGTGTTTTGAACTTCTCTGACCGGAGCTGTGCTGTGACTCCGTGCTGCTTCAAGCGCATCATTCTGCGCACGGGAAGCGCATAAGAGCTTTGTGCCGCTCTCTATTGGAGCTTTTCGTATTATAATACTTTTGCGCAATGAAATATTATTTATAGCGTTTCTTGTACTGCCCTATCAAGGCTATTAATAATCTAATGTATAGCACAGTAATGGAGGCAGGACTCCTCTATCATATGTTGCTGCCTTCATTACTGTGCTATAAATTTAAAAGAAATGTCTTTTAATTTTGTAGTTTATATTTATAAATAAATACATTTACCTGTTTTCATTAATGTATTTTACAACAATGCAAAGAGCAATGTGTAACATTTTACCAGGTTTAGTCCTTCACATATTCACTTTTATTTGTTCTCCACTAAATAATGTTATTTCACTAAATGTTTAGATTGTTTACATCTGGTCATTTCATGCGTTTTCTCTGATCTGATAGGCCTATCTATCTGATTTGTTGAAACGTTTCCATTTACACTTGGCCACATAAATCTTCACAAAACGGATATAAATCCGATCTTCAATTCCTGCGCTGTATATAAATTTAACGAAGTTCACGTCAACGAAATCAAAAGCGCTGCATTTTATTAATTATCAGCTCATTTCCAGATCAAAGACCGCAATATGAGAGCGCGCGGCATCAGCACTGGAGAGATAAGCCTGTCTTATACTTTTAATGAAGATGATTGTGTGTTGAGCGTCTGTGTCTTTCTTTCAGTTTCACTCGCGGCAGTTTGCGCGTCTGCTTGCTGAAGAGATACTCAGCTCATCCTTGTTGCATTAGCGCAGTCATATCTGACTAAAATGTCATATAGCCTATAACACTGTCTCACACGTTTATTATTTTTACATTTTGGGAGGAGTAAAATTCACATATGTGGCTTCAACAACCAGATGCATTTACACATGTCCAGTTTCATCTGGAATGCGGCCCAGACCTCCTCCTGAAGTGTTTTGAGCGATCGGATTTATATTACAAAATGCATGAAGTGACCAGGTGTAAACAGCCCCTATATATTTTTTCATGTTATTTTTCATTAAAATGAAGTTGTCTAGTAGATTGTGTTTCACACACAAAAGAGTGGAACAGAAGTATAGAAACTCTACATTGATTAAAAAACAAAACAAAAAAAAACACTGCGCTAGGATCGGATCGGATCGGTATCGGCCGATACTCAGAATTTTCTGGATCGGATCGGATCTGAAAAAATGGTATCGTTGCATCCCTAATAAGAATTGCCAACTATCACTGTGTCTTTCTTTGTTAACATGTTTTTTTTCCCCCTCTCTGTCTGGTTCAACAATGGGTGCTGCCCATCTTGGAATCAAAACCACCTTGTTATGCTGCAGTAGACCGAGGGCCATTGTAAGCATGGGTCTGTAAGTAGGAGAAGTCCCTGAATGCATTTATCACAGGGACATCAGCAGCCTGTAGTTTTGCACTGCCAGTGCCTCAGAGAATCAGGTGTCCACTGTTCTGCACAGGAGTCTGATTACCACTGATGTGGTTCAGAGATCCTGTTCTATGACTCACAGAAATCCTTGACTTAAAAGTTTATGGTTGTGGTTAGGGGTGGGCGATATGACCAAAATCTTATATCACGATATGACTAATTTTATATCACGATAACGATATACTGTATATCATGATATAGTAATTTTTTTCTTTTAAAATCTTTGATACTATAGAATTTTCATAATCCTTGTCACCAATGTCAATATCAAACTAATACAAGCCTAAAAAGAGAGACACAAAAAAACTCAAGCTCACTGAAGATAAATAAACAGTCAGTGATAAAATAAGAATAAGAAACTAATTGCAAGCAATAGGACAAAAAACTACAATAAAAAAAGCTACAGACATTGTGTAAATTAATTAGTCTTCACTGTGTTAATTATATCTATCTATCTATGATAGATATAATTAACACGTGTATTATGTATAGATTCTATACATATATATATATATATATATATATATATATATATATATATATATATATATATATATATATATATATATCTTATTTTTATTTATTTTTAAATAATATTTATATATGTATAGAATATATACATAATACACGTGTTAATTATATCTATCATAGATAGATAGTGCTGTATCTATCTATCTATGATATATATAATTAACATGTGTATTATGTATAGATTCTATACATATATATATATATATATATATATATAAATATATCATTATTTTTTTATTTTTTAAATAATATTTATATATGTATAGGATATATACATAATACACGTGTTAATTATATCTATCATAGATAGATAGTGCTGTATCTATCTATCTATGATATATATAATAAACATGTGTATTATGTATAGATTCTATACATATATATAAATATATCATTATTATTATTATTTTTTTTAATTTCTTCTTATTAAAGTTACAAAAGTGATTTAGTCAAGAGCAGTGAGAGATTTTCTAGCAATGTGCTATGATTAATAGGAATGGCAGACAGAACGAATATTGGACCGCTTCCCCTTTAAGACCGAAGTCCGGATCCAATACACTGTTACATATGCGTTTTCTCTTGCAGCTGTTTTCTTTCTTAAGACCTAAATCGCTGTGTTTATGAGGATACTTGCAAAGACGGGGATTCTGACGCATAAGTGAGTTTATGTAATCGTTCAAAGTCAATAAAGCGGCAAAAAAAAAAAGCGTGGTCCTCTCAGACAGAAACGGAGACGGTGCACACATAGCGCTGTTGTTTGCGTTTCAACAGCTTAAAATCGGTTGTTTTAAAACTGCAGTGCTTAAAAACGCGTGCCCATGCTACAGATGTTGTCCCTCGTTTAGTTCTGGTCGTTCTCCACCTGCTTCTGTCTCCCCTTCAAGCCCCGTGGTGGTGGCGTGTAAAGATCGCAGTCATCCAAATGAATGAAAAAGTACCGTAAACAATGTATTTTGCGACACCACGAAATAAACGATAGAACATAATATGAAACGATAGACTTTTTATTTCGTCCATCCGATATATATCGTCATATCGCACAGCCCTAGTTGTGGTCATATGTAGGGCTGGGCGATATATAAAAAAATTGGATATCTCAGACCCCCTTTTTCAAATTTTTCACTCTTTGTTATTCGATTGCAGCCATTTGCTAAAAAAACTCACATTTAAGTTCGATATTTTTTTTTCTGCAATATATATTGCGATATGACACAGAAACCCCCCCCCCATATTGACAGAAAAACACAGATGATTGTTGACATCTTTTGGAAAAAAAAATCAATGATTGGGGTATTAAGGTGAGTAAATCAGAAAAAATAAACTGAAATTACAACCATCAGCATCTGCGTGGCTCTAAGTACCTTCAGACACCTTTGCTCAGTATTTAGTAGAAGCACCCTTTTGATTTAATACAGCCATGATGCTGTCTGTCTACACTGGGAAAGATGCATGCGCACACGACAAATTCCCGCTCTAATCCCGGTCTAAATCCCCGCTCTAACGGATGCCTCGCTCTATTTATGACGTACTGACACAAAAGTTCAAATGATTTGTAACAGTAGCTTTGTTGCGTCCAGTGTAGACAGACTTTGGGGCCATAGGCCGTTCACATGTCGTGGCTAAAAACGCGTGGAAAACACCAGCCGCGCTGCTTTCTCCTTCTTTCCAAAGCGCTCTGGAGCTTGCGCTTTCGTGGCTTCTGCCGTTGCTAAGCAACCTTGATCAGCGCTCTCCTCGACAACGCGGAAGTTTCAGCAAAGGATAAATGGATTTCCAGCACTTAAATCTTGCAGTAGCTCTGCTACTAAATTTATTTAAAAATGGATATCTCTGTACAGCTGTTGCGTCTGGTGTAGATGCAGTGTCTGTGTGTGAGCAAAGAAAACAATCAGTATATATATAACGAAAAGTATAGGCCTACTAAACATCGCACATCCTGCGATGTGACTATTGCGGATGCGCACATCGCGACATCGATGCTGAAACGATATATCGTGCAGCCCTAATATTCGATATATATCTCTGTTTGCTTTTAAATAATAAAAAAAACATGATTTTCTTTTGCCCCCATTAAAAAAAAAAAAAAAAAAAAACTATTTAGATAGAACAGCTATTGTTACAAAGTAAATTCAAAATGTTTAGTGCAAATTTAAGCATTTAAAAAAATCTAGACCAAGTGATCACTTACTGCTTTTTATTAAACGAACACATGTATATGTAACTGAAGTAATGCAAAACAAGTACAGAACGTGCGTTTTGTCAAAGTTTTTAGCTAAGAACACAAATCTGTCAACTTTCTCTGGTTTAAGAGAAGCTCTGTGGCATGAAACTATGTTCCCACAGGCACTAAAACCCTCTCAGATGGAGAGCTAGTTGTTGGAACACATAGGTATTTCTTAGCTCATTTTGATAAAAAAAACAATTAAAACCAAAGACTTATGCACTCTCTGTCTATATTATGAAAACCGGTAAAACAAATGAAAAATATTATAACCGTGAAATTCCTAATAGTAATTCCAAATTGCAATAGCCTGTTTCTCTGTTCAAACAACAGCGGTTGAGTAAGTGCATTTATTCAGCGATCGCAAACAATACAGTCGAGATCTCATGACAGAACACAGACTGGTTGAGTGACACTTTCATTTTGATCGCTAAACTCCAGCTGCCCTGCATCCCAATGTGCATACTATTCACCCTATCTGCCCTAAATAGTATTGAAAATTACTAATATCGCATAGAATTTAGGATGGATAGTATGCACATTGGGACGCAGGCCTTGTTTGTCGGTGTTTTCAGATCACCGGCGGCGGCGCTTCCACAATGATGAGTGAACACATGCGCATGGTTGCCAGTTCTCTTGCGCGGTAATAGGCTACTTAAGGGGACGTAATATTGGACATTCGGCGTGTTCTTTTGGGAAAGTATGCTTGAATTTGAAATATTCGATATTCACGATATTTTAAAATTTTACATCGTCGTCATAATTATTGCGATATTATCGCTAATATTCGATATATCGCCCAGCCTTAGTCATATGGATGCCATATTTTGATGCTTTGAATAAATGTACGTCTCCGTTTTCCCTTTGTAGTCAAATGGATTTATATTTGACTATTTTGTGGCAATATCTAAATTTCTAAATTTCCTCAATATCGCTATTGCAGATGTAGCTAACGTTTTGAAAACAGATGCTTCAATTTCTGGAGTTAAGACTGGTGGTGGACTAGTGGTTATTGATATTATATTGACATTCTCGTTCCAATATTTTTTGTAAAAACTTTCACGAATATTTTGGGGAAAATAGATAAACCAATAAATAACTTGACAATAAATAAAATTGTACACAAAATTATAACAAAGAATCATATCTTGACCCAGATATCAATAAATAGTCCTTTTTTTGTGTGATAGTGTATTGTTTGCATCCTTTCTCTGTAATCTTGGAATAGAAACTAAACTTTTAAAAACTTACTATTTTCTATGTTTTTCCAAAATTGCAGATTTCACTTAGATTGAAAGTCATTGTCTCCACTTTCTACATTACCTCTTATTTCTTTCCTCTTGTTTGCTTTTTCTGTCATGCTCTTGTCATTTCCTGTCTGAGCTTTCAGGAGTTCTGTAATTCTTTTCACAGATCTTAATCTTGTCCCCTTCCCCTCTCTTTTTTTCTTCTTCAGCGCTATGTCACTGCAAATAACCTCATCCTATACATGTTCTATAGTGACTCTGATGCATGTGAAAGGAGATCTCACTGCTGATTACTGCAAATGATGAAAGGCAATGTTTGATGTGATATTTACATTCGTATTACAATCTGCCCTCTCAGATTCTTGAGTTCACTCCGTATAGCATGAAAGTAAACGCACTGGCTTCTTATGGAGACTGCTGGTGAAAGCCGTGTTTTGATGGTGGTTGCTAAAACACTTCTTTTCTATTTCAGAGTCAGTTTTTGCTCAATTGATGTTTTGTTTTTGGCAGTCATGTGCTGCCTGAGAAAAATATAATTTAATTCACGTCATTGATCTCATGACTCTAATGCAATTTTAGAAGTAATTGGTTGTGGAGATCAGTATAAAATCAGTACTGATGAGCTGAGTACAGTATATGTTAAGCACTGTCATCTCAAAGTATCAGAGGAGCAATGAAAAAGGGTGAGAAGTAAAGATACTCGAGGTAAATATTTTTTTTAAAAAGCTTTGTTTACCACAATGATTTTTTGAATTTTTCTCCCTTGTAAGGATCTATGGCTTTCCCCTGTGACATCACTGCCTCATCCAGCCTCATGCTGTCATAGTAAAGAGAGAAAGCTTTCACTCTCTCCTTCAGAGTCCCGCCACCACAGGGATGAAAAATCTCAACTATCCAGCTCTTCATTGCTAACAGACAGCGTCAGCCCTCTTGTGTCTGAGTTATTTTAGGGGATCATTAGATGGCCTTGCACAGTATATGGCAATACATGGAATGTTTAGGTCACAAAACACATCCACTCTGATTTACGATGTAAACTTGCTGACTATGAAACATTTTTCTCCTGTAAAAAGTGGAAACGCCTTGAATAGATGCATCAGACAGATGGTTGCAGCTCTTTTAAGGGTTTAGGTTGCTGTGTTTCAGTTAGTTAAATGCATTCACAGTCAGTTTGACGTCTGTAATGTAGTAATGTATTTCAGAGTAAAATATGACCTTGTAATTTAAGAAAAAGTGCATGACTGGAAATTGATTAGATCATGTAAAATGGTTGTTTGCTGGTTTGCAGTTCTTTGTTTATTATGTCTGATACCTTTGAGATTAAAACTTAAATGGTTTTGGTGAAAGCCTCAGGAAAATTGAGTTAGAAATCGGGAAAGTGTTTTTTTTTTTTTTTTTGTGAACTATTACTAGTATTTTTTTTTTCTTGGGTGTAATGTGGAATAACCAGCTTTCCTGTAGATCAAATGGTATAGCATGGCACTAACAAATTCAGCTCATGGGTTCGCTTTTTAGATTCATATTTTAAAACTAATTGGTTAATTAATGATGATTCCTAGGTTTTTGCAAGGTCTACAAGCAAAACTTTAGAGAGGTTCTGAACACTTTGACATATTCGGCCAGTCCACAAGAAACTTGAGAAATGTAGCAGCTAAATTTTGTTACAGTTTCTTGTATAGTTCCTCTAGCCAAGTGAGTTTCTGTCTTGGATCAAACATCTGAGCTGCATGCTCAAATGATACAAACCCCTGTAGAATCATTCTCTGCAGGGCTACTCTTGTGATGGGCTATTTGACGACTTCTCTTTGGAGTTTTTCCAGAGCAGTCTTCATCTCGCTGGTCTCGCAGTGTAAACCAGTCTTGAGGAGTATTCTCCACTCACCAAAAACCTCAATATCACTGCCTAACTCTTGTCAAAAGGAAAGGTTGCATCTCTTGGAGATGTTGGCCCTTGTCTTTATCTTCAGCAGGTTTTCTCCTCTGACTCCATATTAGGAGAGACCTCAAGAGGTTGAGGTATTTGGCCTGGCCCAGTCTTTTATCAGTAGTTTCCATGGCAGCGTGAAAGGGAGGTGAGTGAGTTGCTGATTTAAATCAATGTGTTTATGCAGGGTTGATCCTGACACTCAGAAAAACAGCAAGAATGGACATGCAGGGCTCTAGACTGCAACCATTTTTTGAGAATGTGCGAGTAAAAATTTGACGTGGTCGCACTTGTGCGAGTGCATGGTCTGCGCTGCTCCAAAGCGTCTGCTTCATACAGCGCGCGCTGCAGAGCCTCGGCACATTGTAGCAGGAGTCAGATTTCACTGATCACGTGAGGAGAGGCGCTTTCAGCGCGAGCGCTTCGTGGGTAGAGCGGCTAGAGCCTGGTTTATATTCGCTGCGTCAGCACGAGCGTGAAGGTGCGCACCACGGACTGAGCACAACGGAGGGTTTGGTTTTCAAACTAAAATGAAAGACCGCTTCTTAAACCAGAGAAGGTGAACATGTTGGTATTCTTGTGGAAAAAAAACATGCAAGTCCTGACAGCGACAGCCAGTTAAGTTTTACTTTTCTTTTTGTTTTAGTTTTGAAAAGCTTGTTATCTTTGCCGTATACCTCACGTTAAGGTATGGAAGCTTTCCTTAATTTTTTTTTGTTATTTATTTGCTTCCTCAGTGTTTGCTAAGCATTCTGTAATTTATTAGTCGGTAGCCTATATAATACAGCATGTGATGTGTCCTATGCCATGCCTCGTCTTCTTCGTTTTTGTTAATAAATGTTATGTAAGCTAGTTTGTCATTGTAGCCTACTGTTTTATTGTTGTTGTGCTTTTTAATTAAGAATAACAATGAATCCATGTTTTGTTTTAGTCTTAAAAAGTGAAAGCTGTATAGATATAAGCAAAACGGACAATTATCTTTTCTTGTAAAGCTTGACACCAAGATCACGAATTTGAAAGTGAAAGCGCTCGAAAAGAGGAATTCCTGTCACAAAATTTAAATCACAAATAATACTGATGAAAAAGGGTTGAATGTTGAACACTTTCGTTACCATATAACTATAAACTATGATAAAAGTTCATCAGCATGCATTGCTTAATCAAATGTTGTAGCAAAAAAATAATAAAATGCGACCAAATTATGTGCTCGTGCGACCAACTGAGAAAGTTAGTCGCAAAAGAGCGACTAGAATGAGTCTAGAGCCCTGACATGAGACCGAATTCATAGTGTTATGCGCAGATCTCATTTAATAAAGTGTCCACTGACTCACCACAAAACTTGAGGGCTAGATAGAAAGCACATTTATGTCAAATAGTTTTTCGCTATTTCATTACTAATACTAACTACGATGGAAATATGCAGTAATCGACAAGGGATTCTATTTCTGGAAGGACTTCTATGTCTGCGATGTTGTGACTGGCAGCCTGGTTGTGTTTTAGTGAAGGTTTCATTTGAGTTTGAATATTATTTTGCTTGACTTTAACAGCCATAATAAAAAAGACCATTCGTAATTTACCTCAGATCTTAGAAAGTAATTTAAAGAAAACAAGAATGTTCAAACTGTGATATTTTTTATTTTGTGGTGAGTGCTTGAAGAGAGAATGAGACCATATGTGCGCTCTTCTGATTGGCTTTGATTTGTAAATGATTTTGTCATGTCTTTTCATTTTTCATTGATTTTTTTTCTTGCCTGTTGAGTATACTGGGTCTCATTCTCTGAGTGTGTATGCGTGCACATTTGTGCATGCAAACATTTTCTCAAACAAATCATAATTCACCAATAAGTTTTGTTAAATTGTGTTCTTAATTCACAACAAAATGTAGGAACAACCGAAACCACATGCAAAAATTACATACTCTGTATGTCCTGATAATCGTTAAGATGAAATTTTGGACATTTCATCTTATAGGGCAGAGCGGGTTGAGGTGAGCTAGTTTTTACTTACGGTGTGTTTTTTTTTTTTTTTTTTTTTTTTTTTTTTTTAAGTGAGCACATGGCAGTAATGGGTCTAACTTTTGTACATAAATTTCCGGATGTGGTGCATCTTTGGGAATAATCACTTTGAATCTTAAACTTCTCTCAAAATATGTCTTTCCAAAAGAAAAGTGGTTTCGCTCAACTTGCCCCCAGTGAGGTGTATATTAAGCCTAGGGAGAGGGTAAGTTGTGCCACATGTAGTTAAATTGTGCCACTGATTATACTGAAGTAAAACATTTTCAGCTCATGCAATATCAAAAGAAGAGAAATTCAATAAATTACTTCTTAAAATCTATTTGTGAGCCTTGTGATGGACTGGAGCCTTGTGCAGGGAAATACAATTTCATAACTTCAATGGCCAATTTTCATAAACAAGGCCTATGTAAATTTTCAGAGGAAAAATCAAATTCAACACGAAGAACGAAATCAAAAATGTTTGGTCTAAAATTAACGAAATGTAACTTAGAAATATAGTACAATAATACTTGCATAAGAAGGGGTGATCAACTTATCCCAGGGCTTTTGGCTCAAATTACCCGGCTCCTACCATTTTAATAAACTTGTATCATCCAACAGTATAGCTTCATATTATAACTTTCTAAAGCACAAACACATATGTGATATTTGTCTGTTATTGTTCAGACACAAGAACCTATGAGTCCTTAAACATTAAAAAATAATTGTGAACAGCAAAAAACTTTTTTTTGATCTTAAATGTAGTTACCAATTATTTCACGGATAGCTCTTCATATATTTGTGCGCACATCACCAATTTTGTTTAAGGTTGCCTAGAAACAAGGGGTGGCTCAACTTCCCCGCAGGCTCAAATCACCCCGCTCTCCGCTATATTTCATCATATACACTGAAAAGTAAGAACATTATAGATTTATTGTTTGAGATGCACGTATGTACAGCTGTCTAATGAAAGGTTTGAAATCTGAGTCTGCATAAAATTTGTGTTTATGACGATGCAACACTTGGCATTGCCAGTTGTCAAGTGTACAATAAACTAGTCTCTATGGGTATAGGCTTATCACAGTGTCTTTAGTTCTCAACTACGTTGTACTGTGTTGCAGCTATAAACCAGCTTGGCCTTCCTCTCATATGAGTAAGCGAACCCTCCCTTGTTCGTATCATACCCATAGAAGATTGTTTACTTAAGCAGCAGCTGTACTGCCATGTTGTTCCAGTGAAGGCGGAGAGTTCTGAGGATACCTCTTACGGTACAAGCTCTGTTTGCTTGACTGCGGTGGCAGCTGTAGTAGGACTGGCTCATGTGGTTGTAATTAATGACTGGCACTGACTCCTTTTGAGCACCAAGCAAGATTCATTACCGAACTGCCACAGCTCAGCCATGACAATCTGGAACCTGTCTCTTCAAAACAATGCACTTTCCACAGACTCAAGCCTAGCCGTCCAAGTGATTCCTCAGACCCTGGCCTCAGGAAAAGCAGGCCTGCAGGAAACTAATGTTCATTAATGAGCTGAACTCTGTGATGGTGCACTAAAAGAAAGGATTGCCACTGCTTTAAAACTGATCAAAGAACCTGTAGTGAAGTCCAGCCATGAGAATACGTGAGTGGACTTAAAATGAAGTGAAACATTTTATACTTGTAGTGCTTTGATGTTATGCTAATTCTGGTGGTTCTGTGCATTTGGGCCTCACATTGACCCTCAGACCTTTAACTGAAGTGTTTTGAATGCAGATGAAGCATTTTCAAGGTTAACTTATTCTCAAAGACATGGAATTCTGTTGCTGTCACTTCAACTCGCAGACTGAAAAAACAATCCGCGACGACAGTGTGCTTGGCAACACTGAGCAGTATTGTTTAGACCACCTCAGGGCTCCATTATTAACAGTCCAGGAAAATTTTGTTATTTGTGATAGTGTTATTTGTGAACAAATTATGCATATGAATTAAGTTTTGAGTCAGTTGTGAGATGAATCAGGAACTCTTACTGAGATGTGTACTTTAGGTTTTTGAATCTTACATTAGTCTATTTTCTGACTGGTTGTTACATACAAAATACAAATAAAGATACATATTTATGTGTTGGATCTAAGAAATTAATAAATGTTATTCTAAAAATTCAAATACTTTTTTCTTTAAAAATATTATTGGTTACTTTTAAAATATTCTTGCAAAGCAGTGCTATTTATATGGAACAAACTAAAATAAGTCAAATTTATAATCATAACTATAAAAAATTTAGTTTGTCTAACTTTAATAGTCTGTAGTTATAGTTTTACTAAAACTTCTCCAGCACATAGAAGTGATGGTTGTTAAAAGGTAGGCCTAAACAAGCTGGACTCAATGAATTGAAGACTTCTGAACAAGTTTATCTATAATTTTTCATCTAAAAAGGTCATTTGGCTCCTAAAGGTTTCTGCTTAGGAGCCAAAGACTGAAAGCCCTATGATGTGGTGCCTATAAACATGTTTAAAAACGAATGTAATATAATATACATAACTTTACGTTCCATTACTTTGAGGAGCGGTTGTTTCTGGATTGAAGAATAGCCTTAGGATTTGTCTTTGTAATCTTGTTTGATGTTAATCATCACAGTTGCTTTTATCTATTACCTCCGTGAGCATTTGGAATGGAACAAACACTTTTCAGATGATGATAATCTACAGTGATTTATTAGTAAAGAATGTAGGTGACCTTAAACCGACGGCCTGTTTCAATTTTTCAGTGTGATGACATTGTGTACTGTAATGAAATAAAGGCTGAGTGGGCGGCGAAAACTGACAAATGGTAGTTCCAGTCAGAATACTTTCTGCTCCGTTATTTGTTACTACCCTCTGAAGCAAATCTGTCTGTGTTTAAAGTGTGACTTGAACTCTGTATGTCTGAGGCCAAAAGTTTGTTCCCAGAACACTGCAAACATTGGGTCCAAAATGTGAACATATAAAAGACCTGGTTGACCTTTCTGCCATAGATCTAGCTACATCAAATCCAAAGAAGCTCTCTAAATTCTTTATAGGCAATTTATTAGAACTTTTCTTTGTATAACTGCAAATGTCAGGGGAAAAATGTCTGTTAGGCCAAATATTTTAAACATGGCAACAATTATTGAAAACTTTTTGCAATATGAAAGGCAAAAGTACGGTGGCTCAGTAGCGCACAACAAAACGAAATCTTCACAACATAACGAAATCGCCATAACACAACGCATAGGACTAATTTTGTTGTGTTGTGCCTTGTTTCTGTTGTGTTGCGCTAATTTCATTGTTTTGTGGCTTGTTTCCATTGTGTTGTGCTAATTTTGTGTTGTGGCTTGTTTCCATTGTGTTGTGCAAATTTAGTTGTGTTGCAGCTTGTTTCCATTATGTTGTGCTAATTTTGTTGTGTTGCGGCTTGTTTCCGTTGTTGTGCTAATTTTGTTGTGTTGCAGCTTGTTTCCATTGTGTTGCAGCTTGTTTCCATTCTGTTGTGCTAATTTTGTTGTTGCAGCTTGTTTCTGTTGTGTTGTGCTAATTTTGTTGTTGCAGCTTGTTTCCGTTGTGTTGTGCTAATTTTGTTGTTACGGCTTGTTTCCATTGTGTTGTGCTAATTTTGTTGTGTTGCGGCTTGTTTCCATTGTGTTGTGCTAATTTTGTTGTTGCAGCTTGTTTCCGTTGTGTTGTGCTAATTTTGTTGTTGCAGCTTGTTTCCGTTGTGTTGTGCTAATTTTGTTGTTGTGGCTTGTTTCCGTTGTGTTGTGGAGATTTTGTTGTGTTGTGCACTTGTTGTTGTGTTGTGCTACTTGTTTCCGTTGCTAATTTTGTTGTGTTGCGGCTTGTTTCCGTTGTGTTGTGCTAATTTTGTTGTGTTGCGGCTTGTTTCCATTGTGTTGTGCAAAAATTTTGTTGTTGCTACCAGAATAAAGGCCTTTAATTTTGTTGTTGCAGTTGTTTCAACATGTAAAAACATTTTGTTGTGTTGCATAATTTTATTTGATAGCTGTGATTTTGTTGTTGCAATTTTGAGATTTTGTTGTGTTGTGCAGGGCCATCGTACAAAAGCTACCAGATATTTAAGGTCAACATTGGATTGTGAAATGTCAATAGCCAGCCAGGTTAAGTGGCCTTTATGACATAAGAGAAAATAAAGTTACGTGTCCAAGTGAGTTATTACATTTTGATGAAAGATTTCAAAGACAAACTTTTTTCTTTGGAATAGTGTGCACTGAAGAAGTCTGCACACTGAAGAAGTCTGCACAAAGACCACAATTATTAAGGAAGAACGTTTTGTAACTTTTGTTTTAATATTGACTTCAACAAACCTGGGGAAAGCAGCACAACTCTTAAGGACACCCAGAACATCCTAGCAGTGCTCATGTGGGGTTGTCATTTACTGAGATACTTTCTGGCTGTATTAGTAATTATTTCTCCAAATGTGCTTGCCTCTGTCCGAGCCTATAAATTCTTCACCGCTGGGGGGTTTCGGGGAGTTTTGGTCACCTCACATAAATAAACACACACGCTTAGACACTTATTATACCCCTGCTGAAGCACCTGGGGCTTCCTGTGCCTCCCACACACCCATGTTCCTCATCTGTTGTGGCCAAATTGGGATTAAAATAAAAGTCTAGTTTACTTATAAATGACAAGTTGCTAATTAAAATACAAAAGATTATTTACTGTCAATTCATTCCAAAGGTTGTTTCACTTAATGCATCAATTGCATTTAGTTTCCTGTGCGTGTACTTCTGTTTTTGTCTGCGGTACATGGAAGATCCATTAGTGATCCGTAGAGAGCATCACATCTACTGAAGTAGTGGAAAGTGGGCGTTATACTATAGGATTTTTCTGCCCTTTGCTCAGCACTCCATATAAAATTTTCACTAGTGATGGTAGAAGAGATAATGGTTGACTGGAATGCCACCAAGCCTGAAACCACAGCCTGTATCAAGTAAAATCATTCCCCATTAAAGATGCCTTACAGCTGCTTCTAAAATAACAGGGCAAAGTATGGCACCATTGAAAGATTCGTGTGATTTGCCCGCATAGTCACTCGACTTGAACATGTGCCCAAAGCTAGAAAAGAGGGTGAAGAAAGCTTTCAAGGCAAGCTGAAAGACGAGCAGGGAGCTATTACAAAAGGAGTCCATGAATAGAATAGGAAGGACTGGCAGTAGTATTCTCATTTGTATGCTTGTCTATTCGAACTGCCACACTAAATGGGGGGTAGGCCCCTTTTCCTTTTTAATTTTTTTTTTGTCATGACTCAACCTATTATTTAATTGTACACTAGTCTGTTCTCTCTTCACTCTTGTTTGAAACTTTTTCTGTTTTAGAATATATGGTAGACCGTTTAAAGTGTAAAAAAATCAACCTGTTCAGTTATTAATGCAGTCACAGTGGTTTGAATCCTGGAAACTTAAATATTTATCTGAATTTGTCTCCATCTTTCATTCCTTACAAGCTATAACAAAAATAACTCATTTTTTTCTTTTTAGGGAGCATAGTAAATTAAGGAAATGGTTTGTTAACCAATATATAACAAGAAGTTGTTGACCCTGGTCTTACACATTTTGAAGGATACTGTTAGAACTGTAGAAATATTCAGAAGAAAAGATTATCTGTGCTAAAAATATGAATACAAATATTACTTTCAACTTTTGGTTGTTATTGGTGGTTTTCTTAAAGTTACCATAAAGTAAAAGGGACAGTTCACACTAGGGATGTAAATTTTCAATAATTTCCATAATCGATCGTCGTTTAAATTAACAATCAATTAATCTATTAATCGTTAACCATAACTACTGCAAAATGCGTCTATTGCAGTGGCATATAGTCACCGGCATGACAGGATGTGCAAATGCCACTCAAAACGCCAGCTTCCTCACCCGAATGAAAAGGGTTTTTAGTCTAAATAAAAGGCTAGTGGCAGGATGGTAAAATTAATGGATGTGATTATGATCATTTGATAAAAGAAAGAGAGCGCGCTGTAGTTACGCACGGGATCATTATACTTTATGTGCTGTTTCATATCCTGTCACGGAGACCGCTGAATGCGCCTTTTTAAATGGTTTCATGGTGCTCGTTTTTTTATTTTAAAACATCATAGCAATGTTTGCAATTGACATTATCGGGATTTAAAATAAAATGATCCCAAACGCAAGTACGGTGCGTGGGGCTGTGACGTGCGGTCAGTGATCCGCTTCCAGAACCACCGGCGTTGCTACAAACACACTGTTACCCATCTGAAACATTTTAATGTGAGTATTATGACACAAGTGAGGTACAAAGCTTTGTTAATAAGAGAAATAATTGGTTAGCAGGCAAATGTTACATCGCGACCATGCTTTTGGATTCATGCCGAGCGCATACATTTAAATCAACCCATATGCGGCTTTGTGTTCTGTTTTTCCAGATGGTCACGAATTTAATAATATTTATTGTTTCTTTTCCCAAATCCTCACTGTCTCACCCTCTAGATTCGCAGGTTTATTTTATTGTTCACTTTTAATCACTGTTTTCGCATCTATTACTGTGGTAAACGTGTGAGGGGAAATGAAAGATTTCGTGGCCATGAATTAAGAATTCGTTACTATGACTTAAATTGTTCCCGCATTCAAGTTAAATCATGGGTTTTCTAGGGCAGGGGTTTTCAAACTGTGGGTCGCACAAAGCCACTTGGCGGCAGCTAAATGACACACACACACAGTTCCTAGGGCTGGACGATATACAAAGATTAATTACGAATTGCAATTAGGGATGCAACGATACCATTTTTTCAGATCCGATCCGATCCAGAAAATTCTGAGTATCGGCCGAATCCGATCCTACGATCACAGTTTTTTTTTTTTTTTTATCAATGTAGAGTTTCTATACTTCTGTGTCACTCTTTTGTGTGTTAAACACAAGCTAATAGACAATTTAATTTTAATGAAAAATAACATGAAAATATATAGGGGCTGTTTACACCTGGTCACTTCATGCGTTTTGTAATATAAATCCGATCGCTCAAAACAATTCAGGAGGTGTTCTGGGCCGCATTCCAGACGAACTGGAGAAGTGTAAATGCATCTGGTTGTTGAAACCACATATGTGAGTTTTACTCCTCCCAAAATATTAAAATAATAAATGTGTGAGACCGTGTTATAGGCTATATGACATTTTAGTCAGATATGACTGCACTAATGCAACAAGCGTCACTGCGGACGAGTATCTGAATATTTCTTCAACAAGCAGACGCTCAAACTGCCGCGAATGAAACTGAAAGAAAGACGCAGAAGGTCAACACAATCATCTTCATTAAAAGTAGTAAGACAAACTTACTACTCTCTCCAGTGCTGATGCCGCGCGCTCTCCTATTGCGGTATTTGATCTTGAAATGAGCTGATAATTAATAAAATGCAGCGCTTTTGATTTCATTGACGTGAACTTCATTACATTTAAATATAGCGCGGGAATTGAAGCTCGGATTTATATCCATTTATGTGGCCAAGTGTAAATGGAAACGCTTAAACAAATCAGATAGATATCTGATCAGAGAAAACAGACCCATTCATAATCTATGACAAAAATACTATTATAAACTAGGTTAGTGGATAATTTAGCAGCAAAAGTTATTCTAGAAAAATCATGAGTGCACAATTTTATAAAATCTAAACATTTAGTGAAATAACATTATTTAGTGGTAAACAAATAAAAGTGAATATGTGAAGGACTAAATCTGGTAAAATGTTACACATTGCTCTTTGTATTGTTCTAAAATACATTAATGAAAACAAGTAAATGTATTTATTTATAAATATAAACTACAAAATTAAAATACATTTCTTTTAAATATATAGCACAGTAATGAAGGCAGCAACATATGATAGAGGAGTCCTATCTATCATATGTTGCTGCCTCCATTACTGTGCTATACATTAGATTATTAATAGCCTTGATAGGACAGTACAAGAAACGCTATAAATAATATTTCATTGCGCAAAAGTATTATAATATGAACAGCCCCGCTTATGCGCCTCCCATGCGCAGAATGATGCTCTTGAAGCAGCACGGAGACACAGCACGCAGCACCGCACAGAGAAGTTCAAAGCACAGAGGAAAGAGAGCTTGATGCGTAGCTTATTAAATCTGCGCGATAGTTTATTGAGCCTTTTCTTTTAACGGTTTTAAATCTCAGTTATTGAGCGCTCTTGAAGAGAGTTTCATTGTTTTGACTGTAGTAAATGATCGCAACACGCAGTTTGAACGCTGAACGGAGGATAACGGATAGACGCAGCAGAGAGAAGAGTTTAACGTTACCTGAACTTGAATTTAACGACTTAAATATTCATCTGTACCTCACATTAAACTATGAAACGGCTTCAGAACACTTTGACTTGGACTCTATGGTGCTTTATAATGCTTTTGTGCTTTCGTGGGGCTTAACAATAACAAGAATAGCATTTCACATGTACGGATCGGAGCCGATTGAGCGGGGCACAAATGCGGGGTTAATTGTAACACTCTACGTAACACTCTACAAACATTTCCACATGCTAGCATAACAGAATTTACAAAATGTCCTATTATTTCCTTGCCATATCATCACTATATAGAGAATAAAAAAAATAAAAAATCTTTTGAAGATATAGCTGAACATTTATTTAACCATTGCAAAAGTAAATTTCTGGCTGAAGTAAATTTGTCTTCTCGGTTTTTAGTGTTTATTTAAAATGAGACGCATATGTTTATTATTTTTACAATTATTTCAAAATTATTTTAATCTCTAAACTGTTTGAGAATTCTGCTTCGCTTCTTATGCTTTTGCTAAAATAAAATAAAATAAAAAAGTGTTGGGTTGTGAGGGCACTTTTTTTTTTTATAGGCACTCGCAGCGTGGATTACAGTTCATAACCGCACCGGAGAGAGCGCGTTTCCAGGTTTTATGGACATATTTCTAGACTCATTAACGTCTGTAAATTAAGAAATTAAAACGTAAATATTAGTAGTGAATGTTTACAGTGGTACTAGCCTATAAAATAAAATGGTTATTTTTCTTAAATACTTAATTTCTGCCATATTATGCTTTTAATTATGATTAAGCTTATAGTAATGTCAATTGTTTTTTTTTTTATCTCAAATATTTTGGTGGGTCTTGAAATAGATTATACTTGTCTAGGTGGGTCGTGGAATGGAAAAGTTTGGGAACCCCTGTTCTAGGGAACAAATTAATGAAACATGGACAGCTGCCACAAATTAATATGTCATAGGAACGAATTAACAAGTTGTATGAATGAATAGACTGTATCTGTCCTGCTCGCATGCGCAGCCCTGTCAAAGCGAAGTGCCCGATATGCAATAATTATCTTGGAAATTATGATTCAACATGACTTATTACTACATTTCAATACAAAAGAACTTTGTACTGTATCTCTTTTAATGTACTTTTAAAGTTTGTATCATATTAAAATAATATTTTCTTGTAAGATCCAGCCCCTTCACCATCACTCACAGCTGTTTGCACGTGTTTTGAGCACGAGCCGCACGCACCCCAAAATGAAACTGCTTAATCGTCCATCGATAGCTTTTATCGATTACGTCTCTTATCGACAATTAATCGATCGTCGATTAATCGTTGTCATCCCTAGTTCACACACAATGGAAATTCCATTATTATTTTCATCCTCATGTCATTTAAGACTTTTGTTCATCTTGGAATTCCAAATGAAGAGATTTTTAATGAAACCTGAGAGATGTATGTCCTTCCATTGACAATCCATTACACCAAAACTTTGATTCAGACGGTTCATAAAGACATAGTACGTGATTGTTTAACACACACAAATTTGTGTGGCTGTTTAAAGAGAGATTCTGTTATTTTAAGTGATCAGACTTGTGATTCTCAACTGGTAGACGATTAAACAGGCAAAAGAATCCCATAGACTTACATTGAAAGAGCGACTCAAACCACATCTAGAGACCAGGATGTCACAGAAGCTGTGAAATGCCAGACACTTTTGATTTGCATCAGTAAGACATGATGAGACAACGATAAAAACCACTCAAAACACTACATCATAATGCCATGGCATCGTGGTGGATGAGCACCACCACTTTCCTCAGAAAATGTGGAAAACTAGTTGATTGTCATCACTAGGGGTGGGCGATATGACCAAAATCTTATATCACGATATGACTAATTCTATATCACGATAACGATATATATCACGGTATAGTTATTTTTTTTCTTTAATTTTTTTTATGATATTAAATCTTTGATACCATAGAATTTTCATAATCCTTGTCACTAGTGTTGTCAAAAGACCCGCTACTTCGTTACCAAGTCGGTACTAAAAAAATGAAAACGTCACGGTACCAGGTTTCTGTCAACCCGGTTCTTGCTGCGCTATCTGAAAGCTGCGCAGATGCGCTCTCTTCATAAAAGCACAGAGACGTGCCGACATCAAACGGAGGAAACACATCAAACTATCAACACTTTAAAGACTGACACCCGGATCAAATGAAAGAGTTCAAGCAGGTAAGTTTCAATTTAATATTTAATATTTAGATATTCTGTTATGAATATTATTCCATATTTTAATTTGAATGTCGGATTAAAATAAACTGCCGTTATAGCGGAGTTAATCCTTAGCATAAGCGCGGCTAACGCTAATATAATGAGCATTAGAATGAAGTTTCTTTATTAACTACTTAATGCGCCTATAACTTTTATTAGGGTAAAAACAACAGGAGGACATGATGGTATTTACTATTGTTACACACCAGAGGCTTTTAAATGAATTGTGAATCTAAAATATGCGTGTTGGAGAATGTACAAACAGTTAACAGTGTTTGTCATATTCCGTCAGAAAAAAAAGCTCACAGCCCCCCTCTCCCCAGTATTCTTGGCTGGATAACTAGCAGGTTTAAAAGCCCTTTAAAATTAAATATGTACACAGTTTGTATTAAATGAAAGTACAGTCAAATTGTATCTCCTGTATAGACTTTACAATGACTTCATGTTATTATCTAACATCAACTTACAGTGAGTGAACAATATATTTTTACAACATTAATTAATGTTATTTAATACAAACACTTGGATCATTCATGTTTGTTCATTGTGCATTAAATAATTTTAACAGATTGAACTTTGATTGATTGATTGATTTTATGTATTTGTAAATTTTGAAATTAACCCTAAGAAGAATAATTGCAATATATAACTATTGTTTATTTGATAGGTCATGTTATCTAACAAATGGAATCTTATTGTAAAGTGTTTTTAATACTACAGTTTCCTTCTATTTGATATACACTTGTCTTAAAATATATGTAATCTTATCTAAATTTATTATAAAAGCTGCCGCCCATTCTATTTACCCCGCGAGTTCTCCGCGGTCATCGCTACTGCCGTTTACATTCCACCTCAGGCAGACACCGGCTTGGCTTTGTCCAAACTCCACGAAGAGCTCAGCGGCTACATCAACAAACACCCTGACGCTGTTATCATCGCAGGGGACTTTAACAAAAACCTCAGAAGGTCATGCCGAACTTCCATCAGCATGTATCCTGTCCAACTAGAGGACCAAAACACTGGATCATTGCTACACTCAGTTTATTTTTGTTTAACTTTATTAATAAAAATGTGCATAATTAGCATATTTCTGTGTTTTGCTTTGGTACCGAAATTGGTACCGAGAACCGTGGATTTTCACTGGTATTGGTACCGAATACTGAAATTTTGGTACCGTGACGCACTACTTGTCACCAATGTCTATCAAACTATAGCAATAAAAAATACAGATGTTTGATGTGTACGAACATGCCGTGGTGATTGTTCATTGTGAATGTCAGTATTGATGTGCAATTAATGTTTGACATAAATGCTATGGACGAAACAATGGAAGACGGTCCCAACAATAAGTGAAATTAAATTGAATTGAATACTAAAAAAAATTCAAGCTCACTGAAGACCAGTCAGGATGTAAGGATAAGAACTAATTGCAAGGGAAAAAACCTAATAAATAAGAAACGCTACATACATTGTGTAAATTAATTAGTCTTCACTGTCTTAGGATAAATTAACATGTGTAGTGTATAGATTCGGATATATATAAAATATCATTATTTTTTTATTTATTCTTATTAGAAGCTTACAAAAGTGATAGTCAAGAGCAGTGAGTCAGATTTTCTCTCACTGTTGTTTGGGCAGACAGGATGAAGGACAGCTCCCCTTTAAGACCGAAGTCCGGATCCAATATACTCCGTTACCGATGTGCGTGTTTTCAGACTGTTTTCTCTCTTAAGATCCTAAATCACCTGTGTTTGAGGATACTTGCAAGACGGGGATTGTTACACAGATAAGTGTGTTTATGTTAATCGTTCAAAGGTTCCAATAAGCGAGCAAAAAAATGCGCGCGCCTCTCACACAGAAACAGAGACGGCGCACGCATATAGCTCTGTTGTTTGTGTTTCCGGCTTAATGAATCGCTTGCTTTTACGGCTGTGCTTAAAAATCACGTGTCCATCTATGTAGTCCCTCGTGCCTTAAGGAACGAGTAAACTCCTCGTTGTCCTGGCTGATCGTGTTGCTCCTCGCACATCAACAGTCATGAAAAAGGTTTTTGAACACCACGAGAATAAAGCAAAATATGCGATCTTTTTATTTCTCCATCCTGATACCTATATCGTCATATCGCCAGCAATAGGTCTCACACAAGCGGATGATGATGCCATCTCTCAGGTACTGCACTCCTCCCTCACTCATATTGACAGCAAAAATGAACTATGTCAGACTGCTTTCATTGACTATAGCTCAGCTTTCAATATATAGTCCCCACTAAGCTAGCTGTCAAACTCTCAGACCTCGGCCTAAACACTACACTCTGTGACTGGATCCAAGACTTCCTCACTGGCAGACCACAAGTGGTGAAAATGGGCCAGTTCACCTCCAACTCCATCACCCTGAACGTAGGAGCCCCGCAGGGCTGCGTTCTGAGTCCCCTGCTCTACTCTCTCTACACACACGACTGTGTGTCCTCTCACAGCCATTCTATTGTTAAATTTGCTGACGATACTGTGGTTCTGGGCCTCATTTCCAACAATGATGAGACTGCATACTTGGGTGAGGTAGAGAGACTAACTCATGGTGCCAGGACAACTGTCTCTCTCTGAACGTGAGCAAAACTAAAGAGCTGATTGTAGACTTCAGGAAGAGACAGCAGCGGCCCTACACTCCTCTTATGATCAGCGGGACCCCTGTGGAAAGGGTGAGCAGCTTCAAGTACCTCGGTGTAAACATCTCCAAGGACCTGACTTGGACTGCACACATTCACACAGGTCAAGAAAGCCAGGCAAAGACTGTACCATCTGCGACAGCTGAGGAAATTCAGGGTCTCCACCAGCAATCCTGAAAACTTTCTTTCAGGGGCCATAGAAAGTGTATTGACTCAGTGCATCTCTGTGGTACAGTAACGCCACAAAACAGGACTGCAAAGCTCTGCAGAGATTTGTGCGCTTAGCTGAGCCATCTCTGGGTCTGCCCTCCCCTCTCTGCAGGACATCTACCTCAAACGCTGCAAAAGCAGAGCTGCAAAAATAATCAAGGACTCAAATCACCCCGTAACCATCTTTTCATCTCACTGCCATCTGGCTTCAGAAGCGTGATGGCAAAAACTGAGAGACTGAGGAGGAGCTTCTATCCACAGGCCATCAGGCTCCTGAACTCAGTGCAACATAGCTCATTTTATTACACTGTAAACCCATGCTTTCCATTCATCTTCGCCATGTGGCTGCTGTGTGTAATCATGTACATCCTGGCCCATCCAATCCTATTGTTTTGTATGCTGTTGACATTGCAGGCTGCTTGCACGCATGGCCCTGTTGCATCATATGTTATGACCAGGCAGTAGCTAGTATTGTAGCTGTAACTTTTAGTGTTTTAAATTCTCATATTTCTTTCTAATTCGTTTGTTCTTTTGTTCTTTCTTTTATTCTTAATTGGAAAAATAGTCTTATTTACTTATTGAAATGTAGTGCTTCTGATGGTTATAGTTATAGTCAATCAGTTGTTATTTTTTTTTTCTTGCAATGCTAGTCTCTTTGAGAGCAATGTGACCGATGGGCACTCTCATTAAAAAGTCTCACACCAAGGTGCATTTACCCCTGTTATGGATTAAAATACAGTAAAAACAGTAGGGCTGTGATCAAGCATCAATACTAACGATACAGAGGCTATGATGCACCTTGAACATCACAATATGGGAGCACTGAAACTTCACCTCAGAACTTTATAAAACAGCTGTTATTAAACGCTGCACCCCGTATCTAAAGGGCTGTTGCTAACTATTGGCAGAGCAGGCAGTTGACCTCAATGCATTATGATCCATTGTAACAATATATAGGTATGGCATATCATGTTACATGGGCAACCAGGTACAATTTCTGATTGTTTGCATCTTGATTTTAAATTTTAAGTCCCATTTAAAAATAATGTACTCGTTCTAATATGCGGAATTTAGATTGTCATAAGTACTAATTCTAATATACATCAGCCATAAATATTGACATCGAACAATTCTAACATTTTTGGCTCTATACACCACCACAATGGATTTCAAATGAAAACGAACAAGATGTGCTTTAACTGCAGACTGTCAGGTTTAATTTGAGGGTATTTACATCCAAATCAGGTGAACGGTGTAGGAATTACAATAGTTTGCATATGTGCCTCCCACTTGTTAAGGGACCAAAAGTAATGGGACAGAATAATAATCATACAAACTTTCACTTTTTATTTTCTTGGTTGCAAATCCTTTGCAGTCAATTACAGCCTGAAGTCTGGAACGCATAGACATCACCAGACGCTGGGTTTCATTCCCTGGTGATGCTCTGCCAGGCCTCTACTGCAACCGTCTTCAGTTCCTGCTTGTTCTTGGGGCATTTTCCCTTCAGTTTTGTCTTCAGCAAGTGAAATGCATGCTCAATCGGATTCAGGTCAGGTGATTGACTTGGCCATTGCATAACAGTCCACTTCTTTCCCTTCAAAAACTCTTTGGTTGCTTTTGCAGTATGCTTTGGGTCATTGTCCATCTGCACTGTGAAGCGCCGTCCAATGAGTTCTGAACATTTGGCTGAATATGAGCAGACAATATTGCCCGAAACACTTCAGAATTCATCCTGCTGCTTTTGTCAGTAGTCACATCATCAATAAATACAAGAGAACCAGTTCCACTGGCAGCCATACATGCCCACGCTACCACCACCATGCTTCACTGATGAGGTGGTATGCTTAGGATCATGAGCAGTTCCTTGCCTTCACAGTTCTGGAACAACATCTATGGACAGATGAGACCAAGATCAACTTGTACCAGAGTGATGGGAAGAGAAGAGTATGGAGAAGGAAAGGAACTGCTCATGATCCTAAGCATACCACCTCATCAGTGAAGCATGGTGGTGGTAGCGTGGGCATGTATGGCTGCCAGTGGAACTGGTTCTCTTTTATTTATTGATGATGTGACTACTGACAAAATATATGTAATCTTATCTAAATTTATTATCTGCTCATATTCAGCCAAATGCTTCAGAACTCATTGGACGGCGCTTCACAGTGCAGATGGACAATGACCCAAAGCATACTGCAAAAGCAACCAAAGAGTTTTTGAAGGGAAAGAAGTGGACTGTTATGCAATGGCCAAGTCAATCACCTGACCTGAATCCGATTGAGCATGCATTTCACTTGCTGAGGAGAGACAAAACTGACACCAGGGAAAATGCCCCAAGAACAAGCACAACAAGACAGGTTGCAGCCTGGCAGAGAAAATACCAGGGATGAAAAACCTAGCGTTTGGTGATGTCTACTGCGTTCCAGACTTTGTAATTGACTTGCAAAGGATTGCAAAAGTATTAAAAAGCATGAAAGTTTGATTTATGATTATTATTCTGTCCCATTACTTTATGGTAATAACAAGTGGGAGGCACATAAATGCATAACTGTTGTAATTCCTACCAGACCGTTCACCTGATTTGGATGTAAATACCCTCAAATTAAAGCTGACAGTCTGCAGTTAAAGCACATCTTGTTCGTTTCATTTGAAATCCATTGTGGTGGTGTATAGAGCCAAAAATGTTAGAATTGTGTCGATGTCCCAATATTTATGGACCTGACTGTATTAAAATATCTTAACATTGCTGGTAGGTTATCATTGCACAAATCAACACACTCTCTACGTTTAAAATAAAAATTAGAAGAGTTCTAAACTAATGCGCTGTTTTCACTGTACCTCACACACAAACGTTTAGTCACTCGCACAGATCACGTTGCCACATGTTTGACATACATTCTTTGGATAGCGCTCAAACAACTTTTTAAGCGCTGCCCGCAAAAATAAAATTTAAATAAAATTTAATTCAAGAACATTATAACAAGGAGCTGGTAACATCGTTTCTAAACCAATTAAAGCCACAGCTTCACTGTTAATAGAGAAACACAGCAAAAAGTAATTCAAGCCTCATATATAAATGAACACTTGATAAATTACAGTTCAGCGATAATAGAGTATTGAAATGAGAAAACTGCAAGCAATTGCCAGGTTGACAAAAACTACATAGTAACACACTAGATATTTGTCCGTATTGCGCAAGTTCTGTTTCGGGGATTACGTCTTCTTTATATCACAACCCTGGTTTACTTGCGGCCAGATTAAAACCTGGTATGTGTATTTTATATTATATAAATCTATTCATTATTTTTTATCCGTTAAACGGTTTCTTGTATTCAAATGAAGTGCGGTTTTCCACTGTTGTTTGATTAATGGCAGCAGCACGTGCTGCAATATTACAGGGACAGCTGTATCGATACTGTTACGTATTGTCAAATGTTTTCTCTGTGACAATCACATTGTATTGAGTATCGACACAGCACAAAAACAGGTATTGTTACACATTTGTTTTTTCCATGTTAATATATTTTAACATGCGTTTGCTCCTCTCACACAGAAACAGACAGCATTTTTATTTTTTTTATTTTCAACGTTTTTAATTTTTTATGCCTTAGAAATCGCTTGGTTTGCTAAAACGGCTAGTGCTGAAGAAACACGTTCTTATCATATTAAAAAAACAGAAGCAGCCCTCGTTTATTTTTGGGAAAGTCCTCGTTTTGATCACTTTTTGATCTGTCACTTTTGATCTTCTGATGCACCGTTTTAATGTATCTAAATAAAAGTATATTTAAAAAAAAAAATGTACTTCAAACTTTTGAACAGAAGTGTTGGCTATATGCTTTTAATTTATTTTATGTAACTTGCACGAATATTTACTTTTTTTTTCCATTTTTTTTTTTTTTTGTGACCGAAATTGTTAAAAAAAACATACATAAAAGGAATGTAAACGAACTGAGGAATAACTAAAATTATGTAGGTTGGTTATATAATTTAATTGTCTACCCTGGACATTCACAAAACCAGTCTTAGAGTCGCTGGGGTATATTTTAAAGCGCAATGGCCAAAAATATATTGTATGGGTCAAAATTATCATGTTTTTCTTTATGCCAATAGGCTGTCATTAGGGATGTAAAGCATGTTCCATGAAGTATTTTGTAAATTTACCGTATATTCACAACTCATTTTTGATTAGTAATATGCTAGTTGCTAAGACCTCAGACTTCATTTGGACATCCAGCAGAACCCCTTTAAAGGCGATTTCTCAGGGGATGTTGTGATAGATTTTTTTGCACCCTCACTGATTCCTTTTCAAATAGTTGTCATATCGGCCTATTGTCCAATCCTAACACTTCAACCATAGTATCGGAGCTTATTTATAAGCCATCTAAATTGTTGACAAAATTTCCACTTAAGGGCTTGCTGCCGTTCTTGTCCCACCCCGGTCCAGGGTCACAATTATTATGGACAGCGTGTCAGCTAGCAGCCAATTTGATATAGCACTCCAGGGTTTGACAATCAATTAAGATTCTAAAATGCTTTTTACTGGCATTTCAGCCTGTTGCACTTAACTGGGTTGTATCTGCCTGTGCGAGTTCTTACTTGGTTTGGTTATGCTAGAACTTGATCAATACCAGCTCTCTGCGTCCATCTGTCTCTGAGCTTGAGCTGTGTTATATAGTCCTGCACTGACGGGATTGATGGATAATTGACCCTGTACAGGATCCTCTTTATTTTGCATGTTCTACCTGTGCTTACTCTCTTTCCTGGCTCTCAGTTTAGGTTTGTTGTACCTTTCTTGATCTCAGAGGCAAGAAATCCAAAACCAAACAAGTCTATACCTGGCTGTGGGGAATGAACATGGATGTAAATCATTGCCTTTTCATTCAAGTATGTCCACACTGGCCTCTGGACTTATTCTGTGCTGAGTGTTGGCAAAACAGAAAAGTCATTGTGAGTCCAGATTTAAAACCCCCCACCTTACTATATTTAAGTTGTTATCATAACTAGTTACCATAGATTGGTATTTTTTTTGCTAGGAGTGACACATCATCTGATTTATATAAGCTTTAAATCTTGCCTGTTCTCTTCGCATTAAATTCTGCCATGTCTTTTAGTCCCCCCCCCCAAGATTACTCTCATACAGTTGGATCTTTGGCTCTTTGAGCGATTCACCGACATGCTTATCTCTTGCCCGTGGACATTTTTCTCCTTGGTCTCTTTTTTCAAGTGGAAGTAATTGACCATGAAATGGGTTTTTGATACATGACATTACAGTTAGTACTGTGAGGGGATGCAAAGATTTCGTTTTGCATCTTTTTTCTTTTTAATTCTTTTTCAAGACGACGGTTAACCGCAGCTCTTTTGAAAAAGTCAAACTTGTTTTTTACTTGAGCATAAAGAAAAGGGGTTAAAATTGGTCACCAGCAGTCACGAATACGTAACAAGCGGATAACACAGGCTGCACATATGCTATAATATGGGAACTCATTCTCCTAATCATCCTCCAGTTCTTCAAGGGTGGGAACTTTATACAAGGAAACAGCTGTTTTATCAAACGCCTGCATTTCTTAGGGCTGTTGAAACTCTGGTCAGAGGGTTGACCTCTGCACTTGACCCATGAACTTAACCCCTCTACATACTGTTTTGTGGGCTTACTATGACTGAGCAAAGGCTCTCCTGCAAATTCCAGGTTTCTCAATATATCTCATTTTAGTGCAGAGATTGAGAGAGAGAAGGAATTTCATTTAAGAAATACTAATCCTTTCGTTCTTGATACAACTTTCAGATCTGCCTCTGGTCATTAGTCTCATTCCTAGATGGCATCCACAGTCTGGGCCATTTAAACATTACATACAAAAATGTCAAAAGTTGGCTGAAATTTCCAGTTCCCATCTGGTTGGTTCTATGCAACTTCTTAAAAGTAAAGGGACACAAATTTATTCAGTTTATTGAATAATAAGATTTTTTTTAATCTATTTTAAACCTTTTAAAAAAATAAATATTTTAGATCTATTTTTGGCAGAGGATTCATGGCCAGAATAAGCTACAGTGAGCACCAGTCAGTGGTCTGGTTATGCGAGTCTACTACTCACATGGCTCAATTTTTTTTAAGGGGTATCAAAGCAGTGGGGAGACAAAAGTAGGTCCAGACAGGTTACATGGTGCAAGACATGGGAATGTTAATTAGTCTCAAGTCTGTGGGTATATCTGTAGTATAAGTCACGCCTCAGTAGTCTCTCACAGCTGGCTGATTTTCTTTTCCTCTGGGCTCAGAGGATTATGTCAGTCTTGATGTCTGTCTGAACTTTGAGGACTCCTGCATCTTGAATGTGTCTTTTTTTGGGGGGCCACACAGTAGAGGCTGACATTTTTTCGGGAATCCCGCGGGTCATGGGAATCCCACGGGAATCCCGCGGGTCACGGGAATCCCACGGGAATCCCGCGGGATGGGAAACAAAATCGCTACGAATCACGTGATTGGGACGGGACAGGAAAAAATGCCAGCGGGAGTGGGCGGGACCGGGAATAGTAATGATATACCCAACTTTATACACAAATATACCTTTTTATATAAATAAACCATAAACTGTATATTTTAATTCTGAACTCAGTTGTAGTTGCCCTGTCTCTTTATGCTCTCCTCCGGTTTGCTTTGCTGTGGCTGGTTAAGTGAATGACGCATTCCGTGACGGACAGGTTGTTAACGGCTGGTCTATGTGGTATCCAAACGCTCACCTATCAATGTAGTAGCAACTTTACATGGCCACTCAATATGATGTTAACCTAGAGAAATGTGCGCTATTGAAGTGTGTGGAGAGTGGAAGCTGAATAGCGCGCTCGCTGCAGGACAGGCACCACTAGTGCGCTCACTTGCTCTTAAAATCTCCGTATAATTTTTGGTCATACAGATGAGAAAGTAGCCTAATACATCTTTCGAATCTGTAAAGAGAAGAGTTTATTTGTGTGCACTCAGAATAACAGGAACGTTGCTCATTTAAAGCAAACAGGATGCGCTTTAGGTCTCTGTGAACTTGAGCTAGAAACGTCGAAACTCCGTCTTTGAAAAAAATATCTATAGAGAGTGAAATGTCTACTTTCAAATGAAAAAAAAAATGAAAAAAACAAATAGCATGTGTGTTGTTAGCATGGATGATTTACATGAAATTTAATGTGTGGGCAACTACATAAGCTGGCTTTCAGTTCAATATCAGCCAAAAAACTACATTTTGGGTTTTTATTCGGTGGGCACGCTGTGATCTGTACTATATGGACAATGACCCAAAGCATACTGCAAAAGCAACCAAAGAGTTTTTGAAGGGAAAAAGTGGACTGTTATGCAATGGCCAAGTCAATCACCTGACCTGAATCCGATTGAGCATGCATTTCACTTGCTGAAGACAAAACTGAAGGGAAAATGCCCCAAGAACAAGCAGGAACTGAAGACGGTTGCAGTAGAGGCCTGGCAGAGCATCACCAGGGATGAAACTAGCGTCTGGTGATGTCTATGCGTTCCAGACTTCAGGCTGTAATTGACTGCAAAGGATTTGCAACCAAGTATTAAAATGTGAAAGTTTGATTTATGATTATTATTCTGTCCCATTACTTTTGGTCCCTTAACAAGTGGGAGGCACATATGCAAACTGTTGTAATTCCTACACCGTTCACCTGATTTGGATGTAAATACCCTCAAATTAAACCTGACAGTCTGCAGTTAAAGCACATCTTGTTCGTTTCATTTGAAATCCATTGTGGTGGTGTATAGAGCCAAAAATGTTAGAATTGTGTCGATGTCCCAATATTTATGGACCTGACTGTATTAAAATCATCTTAACATTGCTGGTAGGTTATCATTCCACAAATCAACACACTCTCTACGTTTAAAATAAAAATTAGAAGAGTTCTAAACTAATGCGCTGTTTTCACTGTACCTCACACACAAACGTTTAGTCACTCGCACAGATCACGTTGCCACATGCGCACATACATTCTTTTTAGCGCTCAAACAACTTTTTAGCGCTGCCCCGCAATTTAAATAAAATTTAAATAAAATAGCTTAATCGCTCAAGAGCTACATTATCTTTCTCAACAAGGAGCTGGTAACATCGTTTCTAAACCAATTAAAGCCACAGCTTCACTGTTAATAGAGAAACACAGCAAAACGGTAGTAATTCATACATACACAGCCTCTCTCTCTCTCTCTCCCTCTCTCTCTCTCATATATAAATGAACACTTGATAAATTACACTTTTCTGATAATAGAGTATTGAAATGGAGATTGTTAAACTGCAAGCTTGCCAGGTTGACAAAAACAAGTAACACACTTTAGATATTTCCGTATTGCGCAAGTGGGAAGCTCTGTTTCGGGGATTACGTCTCTTTATATCAGGCAACCCTGGTTGTGTTACTCTGCGGCCAGATTAAACCTGGTTGTGTATTTTATATTATGCTCTATTCATTATTTTTTAGAAATCCGTTTTAAACGGTGTTCTTGTATTCAAATGAAGTGCGGTCCACTGCAGCGCACGTGCTGCAATATCGATACAGGGACAGCTGTATCGATACTCGTATTGTCAAATCTCTGTGACAATACAACATTGTATTGATGTATCGAACACAGCACAGAAAAACAGTAGTATTGTTACATTTGTTTTTTCCATTTTAATATATTTTAACATGTAGTTTGTTCCAGTGACAGCACAGCAGTTTTTTTTATTTTTATTTTCAGTTTTTAATTTTTTATGATCCTTTAGAAATCCTTCCGGTATGCTAAATTAGTGCTGAAGAAACATTTCTTATCAGTATTAAAAAAACAGTTGTTAAGCAGCACTTTATTTTTGTGGAAAGTCACTTTTGATCACTTTTTGATCTGTCACTTTTGATCTTCTGATGCACTTTTAATGTATTGCTAAATAAAAGTATATTTAAAAAAAAAAATGTACTAACCTCAAACTTTTGAACAGAAGTGTTGGCTATATGCTTTTAATTTATTTTAAGTAACTTGCACAATATTTACTTTTTTTTTTTTTTTTTTTTTGTGACCGAAATTGTTAAAAAAAAAACATACATAAAAATGGAATGTAAACGAACTGGGAATCAACTAAAATTATGTAACATAAGTTACATGGTTATATAATTTAATTGTTACCCTGGACCACAAAACCAGTCTTAAGTCGCTGGGGTATATTTTTAGCAATAGCCAAAAATATATTGTATGGGTCAAAATTATCGATTTTTCTTTTATGCCAAAAATCATTAGGAGATTAAGTAAAGATCATGTTCCATGAAGATATTTTGTAAATTTCTTACCGTAAATATATCACAACTTCATTTTTGATTAGTAATATGCATTGCTAAGAACTTCATTTGGACATCTTTAAAGGCGATTTTCTCAATGTTTAGATTTTTTTGCACCCTCAGATTCCAGATTTTCAAATAGTTGTATATCGGCCAAATATTGTCCAATCCTAACAAACCATATATCAATGGAAAGCTTATTTATAAATCTAAATTTCGAAAAATTTACACTTAAGACTTGTTTTGTGGTCCAGGGTCACAATTATACAGCGTGTCATAGCAGCCAATTTGATATAGCACTCCAGGGTTTGAAATCCAAAATTAAGATTCTAAAATCAAGCTTTTGAAATACTTGGCATACTTCAAGCCTGCTTGTTAACTGAAGGTTGTATCTGCCTGTCGAGTTCTTACTTGGTTTGTTATGCTAGAACTTGATCAATACATAACAGCTGCTCTCCCCTGCGTCCCGCTCGCTCTCTGAGCTTGGCTGCTGTTATGTCCTGTGCACTGAGGGATTGAGGATAAATTGGACCCTGAGTACAGGAGCCTCTTTGTTCTACCTGTGCTTACCTCTTCTCCTGGCTCTCAGTTTTTTGTTGTACCTTTCTGAAGACAGAAACGTGATCTCCAGAGGCCAAGAAATCCAAAACCACAAGTCTATACCTGGCTGTGGGGAATGACATGGATGTAAATCATTGCCTTTTCATTCAAGTATTGTCTGTGACTTCAGTTTTATTCTGTGCTGAGTGTTCAAAACAGAAAAGTCTTCTTGTGAGTCCTAGACCACATTTAAAAAAAAACACAAATTCTTACTATATTTTGAAGTTGTTACATCATAACTAGTACATACCATAGAGTGGTATTTTTTTTCTAGGAGTTGACACATCACTCTGATTTATATAAGCATTTAAATCTTGCCTGTTCTCTTCGCATTTCCAAATTCTGCCATGTCTTTTTTTCCCCCCCAAGATGACTCTCATACAGTGCTGGATCTTTGGCAAACTCTTTGAGCAAGATTCACCGACATAATGCTGTATCGACGTCTTGCCCGTGGACATGTTTTCTCCTTGGTCTCTGCTTTTTCAGAGTGGAAGTAATTGAACCATGAAAGGGTTTTTGAAGCTACATAAAAAGACATTACAGAGTACTGCCGTGAGGGGATGCAAAGATTTCGTTTTGCAGCAAACGGAAACCTCTTTTTTTCTTTTTTCTTTTTCAAGACGTACGGTTAACCGCAGCTCTTTTGAAACAAACTTGTTACTTGAGCATAAAGAAAAGGGGTTAAAATTGGTCACCACAGTCACAAATAAACAAGCTTGGAAACACAGGCTGCACATATGCTATAATAAACTCATTCCTCCTAATCATCCTGTAAGGGACCAGTTCTTCAAGGGTGGGAGCACTTTATGCCACACAGGAAACAGTTTTCAAACAACCTCCTGCTTTCTTTTTGAAACCTCTGGTCAGAGGGTTGAGCACACTTGACCCATGAACTTCAACACCCTCTACATCCACTGTTTTGTGGGCTTAGTCTATGACTGAGCAAAGGCTTTTTTCTCCTGCAAATTCCTTTCTCAATATATCATCATTTTAGTGCCAGAGATTGAGAGAGAGAAGGAATTTCATTTAAGAAATGTCCCTACTATCCTTTCTTTGATTACAACTTTCAGATCTTCCTGCCTCTGGTCATTTAGTCTCAGCCTCAGATGGCACAGACCATCCACAGTCTGTTCACTGACCATTTAATGCACATACATACAAAAGTACAGACCCCCTTAAATTTTTCACTCTTTGTTAGCAATTTGCTAAAAATCATTTAAGTTCATTTTTTTTCCTCAATGTACACACAGCACCCCATATTGACAGAAAACACAGAATTGTTGACATTTTTGCAGATTTATTAAAAAAGAAAAACTGAAATATCACATGGTCCTGTATTCAGACCCTTCTCATTTTAGTAGAAGCACCCTTTTGATTTAATACAGCCAAGTCTTTTTGGAAAGATGCAACATTTATTTGGGGATCCTCTGCCATTCCTCCTTGCAGATCCTCTCCAGTTCTGTCAGGTTGGATGGTAAACGTTGGTGGACAGCCATTTTTACTCTCTGATGCTCAATTGGGTTTAAGTTCTGGCTGGGCCATTCAAGAACAGTCACGGAGTTGTCGTGAATCCACTCCTTCGTTATTTTAGCTTGTGCTTAGGGTCATTGTCTTGTTGGAAGGTAAACCTTCGGCCCAGTCTGAGGTCCTGAGCACTCTGGAGAAGGTTTTCGTCCAGGATATCCCTGTACTTGGCCGCATTCAAATTTCCCTCGATTGCAACCAGTCGTCCTGTCCCTGCAGCTGAAAAGCCCCCACAGCATGATGCTGCCACCACCATGCTTCACTGTTGGGACTGTATTGGACAGGTGATGAGCAGTGCCTGGTTTTCTCCATACCGCTTAGAATTAAGGCCAAAAGTTCTATCTTGGATCAGACCAGAGAATCTTATTTGTCACCATCTTGGAGTCCTTCAGGTGTTTTTAGCAAACTCTATGCGGGCTTTCATGTGTCTTGCACTGAGGAGAGGCTTCCGTCGGGGGTCTGCCATAAAGCCCTGACTGGTGGAGTGCAGTGATGGTCTTTCTACAACTTTCTCCATCAATGCATCTCTGGAGCTCAGCCACAGTGAGTTCTTCTTTACCTCTCTCACCAAGGCTCTTCTCCCCCGATAGCTCAGTTTGGGACTGCCAGCTCTAGAGGGTTCTGGTCATCCCAAACGTCTTCCGTTTAAGGATTATGGAGGCCACTGTGCTCTTAGGAACCTAAGTGCAGCAGAAATTTTTTTGTAACCTTGGCCAGTCTGTGCCTTGCCACAATTCTGTCTCTGAGCTCTTCAGGCAGTTCCTTTGACCTCATGATTCTCATTTGCTCTGAGCACTGTGAGCTGTAAGGTCGTTATATCAGACAGGTGGATGTGGCTTTCCTAATCAAGTCCAATCAGTATAATCAAACACAGCTGGACTCAAATGAACAAAGGTGTAGAACCATCTCAAGGATGATCAGAAGAAATGGACAGCACCTGAGTTAAATATATGAGTGTCACAGCAAAGGGTCTGAATACTTAGGACCATGTCTTGATATTTCAGTTTTTCTTTTTTAATAAATCTGCAAAAATGTCAACAATTCTGTGTTTTTCTGTCAATATGGGGCTGCTCATGTGTGTACTGCCATTAATGAGGAGCGTCAAACTCGTTTAAAATAACCTTAAATGATTTTAGCAAACATGGCTGCAATATGAACAAAGAGTGATGTTAAGGGGGTCTGAATACTTTCCGTACTTGCCACTGTACATTTTGGACAAAAATAGTCAAAAGTAAATGGCTGAACTGCAATACCTTTCCAGTTCCCATCTGGTTGGTTCCATGCAATTACTTCTTAAAAGCCTAAAGGGACACAAATTTATTCAGTTTATTGAATAATAAGATTTTTTTTAATCTATTTTAAACCTTTAAAAAATATATATATTTTTGCTATTTGCTATTTTTGGCAGAGGATTCATGGCCAGAATAAGCTACAGTGAGCACCAGTCAGTGGTCTGGTTATGCGAGTCTACTACTCACATGGCTCAATTTTTTTAAGGGGTATCAAAGCAGTGGGGAGACAAAAGTAGGTCCAGACAGGTTACATGGTGCAAGACATGGGAATGTTAATTAGTCTCAAGTCTGTGGGTATATCTGTAGTATAAGTCACGCCTCAGTAGTCTCTCACAGCTGGCTGATTTTCTTTTCCTCTGGGCTCAGAGGATTATGTCAGTCTTGATGTCTGTCTGAACTTTGAGGACTCCTGTATCTTGAATGTCTTTTTTTGGGGGGCCACACAGCCTGTTTGCTCCATAGGTGGGCAGCCTCATATCACTGGAGGGTTGAGATCTGTTCTCAAACTATCATTTGATCTCAAACTATCATTTAATGCTTCTATATAGCTGGTGCTGAATGTCTCTGTTTTGGTAGGAAAAGGTGAGATTTTTGGAGCTTAAATGCTTTACTGAAGTGGACATGAGATTGTCAAGAAATGGTTTGAATTAATTTCACTTTGAACCATTTAAGTCTATATGAAATCAAAATGCACCCTATTTGCTGCAATACGTTTCCCATTTTATTGTGGACAATTCATCAGTTCAGATTCTCTAAAAATAAAAATCTCTAAAAGTCTTTTCTTTTCTTTTTTTCAGCAAGGATTCATTAAATTGATTAAGTGTCAGAAAATATATTTTTATACTGTTACAAAACATTTTTATTTGAAATAAATGCTATTCTTATGAACTTTCAATTAATGAAAGATTTATGAAAAAATGAGCCATGTTTTTTGCAGAAAATATTAAGCAGTACAAATGTTCAACATTGATAAGAAAATGTTCTGAGCAGCAAATCAGCATATTAGAATGATTTCTGAAGAATCATGTGACACTGAAGACTGGAGTAATGGCTACTTAAAATTTAAGGTATATTAAACTAGATAACAGATATTTTTAAATTGTAGTAATGTTTGATAATATTACAGTTTTTATTTTATTTTTTTACTGTTTTTGATTAAATTGCACCTTGGTGAGTCTTTTGAAATACTTTTTTTTTTTTTTCAAAACTTTGACCAGCCAGTAGTGTATATTGATTTTTATGTTGTCTCTAATGGTATGCATCTAGATCATCTAAAAGTTTTAGCCCCAAAAAAACATTATCTACTGTTGTTTGATAAGTTATGTTTTAGAAAGGGTATGTACACGTACTCCCATCCCCCTTGTGTTTGTGCAGACCACATGACAGACTGACAGGCTCCAGTTAGCCACAACGGGGCCTTTCAGTCATGATAAGGTTTGCCCTAAGGCATGGCAGAAGATTCCAGCTGTCGGTCAACTTCACACATCTCTGTGTCTCATTCGTGTGGGAATCAGCCTCCACTTTAGATTTCGCTTTTGTGTTCATCATCACTGCCTCTCTCCAGCTGTTCATTGGGGGCTGGATACAGTATAACTGGGATCGCAGGTGTGCTGTGCTGTCTGGGAGAAAGGCATTTCAGGTCGAGTCTCTCGCAGGAATGTAGCCGGGAAGGAAACACTGTTTAGATTACAGCGTCATTAGAAAATGGAGGCCAGGCAAGGGAAAGCAGAGATGTTTTGCTTTGAGGGGTGAAGTCCTTAAACATAAACATACTACACTCAAACATTTTCCCTTCGCTGTATGGTGGAGGTGGCAACTGAGGATATTGTTCTTGGTATAAAGGATGAAAACCATTCCAAGTGGTTCTAAATGGACAGGCTAGGGAGAGAGGAATGAACTGTGGTCAAAACTTGGGCGGCAGTCTTGGTGGTTTCAACGGTCCCATCAGTTTAATGGGAAACATTCTAGAATATCAACATGAACACTTGAGCCTGTTATAAATCATATCCTCCTGATTGGAAATTGCAATTATATTTCAGTGGCTGTCATACCTGCCCTCTGTGATATAATGGATCCAGATCTTTCTCCAGATCCTGCAAGGAAGTGTAACTATGTCAGACAGTGGTTGTTCACCACACTGAAAGAATGTATTTTATGTATTGTTGCCATGGTTTCCTCTTGCACCATATACTTCCAGACGCTGTGGAATACATTAAGCCTAAATGAGCACATAGGATTTTATGGTGAAATACAGAGTTCATATGAGAGCAGAGATGGAGTCTGGCATTATGAAACTATATTTTACTCCTCTCTTGAGGCAGGGTGGTTGTGTGAACGGGAAAAGATGTTTAACTGTTTAAATTCTGTCAGTCCTGATCAGTTTTATTTTAATTATTAAAACTCTCTCTCTGCAGGTCTTGATGCTGAATTATTCTATGTAAGGGATGATGTGGTAAATCATTATGCCCTTTCCTTCATCCTGCCTGTGCCCAGTGACACTAACAGCCTACATTTCACATGGCACTCCAGCAGCAAGGTTGGCACTGTTCATGCATCCTATGTTCACTACCATTCAAAAGTTTGGCATCAGTTAATTATTTCCCGAAATCCTTGTCTCCTGTTTAGGTGGATTACAGGTTAGGGTTTCAAGTGGAAAACACTTCAGCCATGGATCAACCTCAGAGCAACATCTCTGCTCAGGGGGAGGTCCCGCGCACTCGTTCAGGTGAGTGAATCATTTTTTTCTTTTTTTTTCTTTTTTTTTTTCATCATATGTTGTATTTTCAAGGGAAAAGTTGCTGTTGATGGCTAAAACAGTCTTATTTTTTCTCTACCTTAACATGTTAAAAGGTCTTCACATAAAAAAAGGCCTGTTAACTATTGGAAAAAATTATTCTTGTCAGATTTTTATTAATGAAAAGTTATACATGATGTACATGATGTCATCACAACTTAGAGGGATAGTTCACCCAAAAATGAAAATTGTCATAATTTACTCACCCTCAAGTAGTTCCAAACCTGTATGAATGTGTTTGTTCTGCTGAACACAAAGGAAGATATTCTGAAGTATGTGGGAAACAGAGCAGTTCTGGATCATAGTATTTGTTTTTCCCTACTATGGAAGTCAATGGTGCCCCAAAACAGCGTGGTTACAAACTTTCTTCAAAATATCTTCTTTTGTGTTTGGTAGAACAAAGAAATTAATACAGGTTTGGAACTACTTGAGGGTGAGTAAATGATGACAGAATTTTCATTTTTGGGTGAACTATCCCTTTAAGAACCCACAGCTTTTTTAAGGTTTTATCTACTCTTAATTCCTGTAAGGCCTGTACACACCAAGACATATTCAGTGCGATAAGCATTTTAATTTGAATTAACCGGCATTAACATTCACATGCTGTCAGTTCAGCTGATTTTTTTTTGGCTGTTAAAGGTGTTAAAGGGGTTATATGATGTTTTTTTTAAAGATCGTTATTTGGTGTAACAGAATATGTTGACATGCTTTAATGTTCAAAAAACACATAATTTTTCAAATACTGTACATTATTGTAGTTCCTCTATGCCCCGCCTCTCTCAAACGCTTTGTTTTCTACAAAGTCCCTACTTCCGACAAGCGCAGTCTGCTCTGATTGGCTAACTGGCACAGTGCATTGTGATTGGCCGAACACCGCAAGCACGAGTCAGAAATGTAACGCCCCTTTCCATTATCGAGAGCTTTAGTTTTCAAAATAAATGTAAAGGCAGTTAATAATGTCCTTAGTTTTACCATCAGTTCAAGCCCGAGAGGGGAACAGAGTCGTGTGACAGACACAGTGATGATCCTCGTATTTGTTTGCAGTACACAAGCCACAGTTGTTGTGACCGTGTCTCCCTCTCTCACACACGCGACCACGCACGCACGCACGCACGCACGCACGCACGCACGCACACACACACGACGCTGTGATGTGACTCTCTCACACACACACGCATGCGAGCACACACACACGCACACGACGCTGTGATGTGACACTCTCTCTCTCTCTCACACACACGACACGCAAAACTCCGCATTTGAGCAGTCAATAGCAAATACTAGTGTCATAGTACACTAACTAGTAATACATAGCAGTGTTTTCCACACATAGACTTTACATAGTATATTAACGGCCGCCCAAGTATATTTGGTGACACATTTTTGTTTTTATTACTATTATTATCATCTCTTACACTTTTTTTTATCCGCCCGAGATAATGAAACCATCCGCGATCGATTAACTAGTGGAAAAATCTCCCCTCGCCCGACGCGTTTCGTACTGCTCGTTCTGTGTGCTCAAGAACTGTCCACACTCCCTCAGACAAGCTCTCTCTCTTTATCTGTGGCGGGCCGCAACAATATCCACCACCCGCTGCCATCAGCTCCCGCATCTCACACACAAGAGCGCGACTTTAGCACAATATTTAGCAACTTTCAGACCCTTTTGGCGGCTTTTTTCCCCACAACAGGTACATACTGACAAACCTAGCGACTTTTTTGAAAAAAAAACGTAGCTATCGTTCAGTTGGAAGATGTCTCCAGTACTGTCCCACGAGCATGAGCTCTGACTCTCCCGGCGCAGTGTCGTCTCTGCGTCTATTCTGTGCAGTGAGCGTCAGAGAAACAGAGCTTTCAGTTGGCCGTAACACAGCAAAATCGTCAGTAAATCATTTACAAAACAGCGTTTCCAAGCACCTGTCGCTCACTGACTGTTTGGACTTTTAAAAATGAACATAATTCGTCTGTTAATATGCGCATAGTTTGTTACTCAGACGCAGGCTGAATGAGACAAAACAGTAATATAGCCAAAACCACCGCATATAGTCGCTTTTTAGTGCAAATTAGATGTATATTGATTTTATCAGACGATGTCGCGATTATAAATCAGGATTTAAGGAGTATAGTGAGAGTGATTCCTGGTTAGCATGTAAAATGAATGGGTCCTGTTTACTATTTATACTTGTTTTATGTATGACAACAGAAAATATAATGTGAACAGCTTTATTGGGCATTCAGTTGTATTAATTACAGTATGTGATACTTAGAACAGATCTTAAGTGCCAAAACTCGTCTGAATTCAAACTTGACGCAATGACGTCATGAATATGCAAATTAATATGTGACGTCACCTGCCGCCACAAGTCCCACAAAATCCTGTGGGAAACACTGCATAGTGTCCCCTCTCGGGCTACACTAGTTACAAAACATACAGTCGCTGATTCAGAAGCGCCAGATTGTCATAGCAAAGTCAGAATTATCTCCTCTCCTAGGTTCACGAAACGGTCGTCCATAAAATGCGTTGTGATAACATCTGGGTTGTGCTGTTCTTTTTTAAGTAATCTTATTGATTCCTAAATGCATCTACTTTCGGAAGGCCAAATAAAGTGCTTTTGCTTTCGCATAGAAACACACAGTGTCTCCCTGACATGGCTGCATCAACATTACTGCGGTTACTGAAACCACACCTTCTTTCTTCGCGTGAACATTTGGGTGGCATTAAGCTAATATTTCCACATCGTGACGTAGACATGTGGGGGCGTGGCAGAGTCTTAACTCTGATAAAGAATATCTCTTTGGTTTTGAGACTTTAGTCTTTGCAACTTTAGGGATCTTATCTATGCACAATCAGCTTGTAACACTCCAAAGAGAAAGGAAAACTTGAAATCGCATCATATGACCCCTTTAAAATCTCTTTTCCATCGCACTGCAAAAAGCTGACCAGCCTATACGATTCATGCTTTTGGTCACATGCCCAGAGCCGCTGCAGTTACATTAAACTATTGGTTACTTGGTGGCGACAGTGAATAGCAGAGGAATAATCCTGAACTGGCTCATCTTGGTGTTGCCCAATAAACATGATAGTGAATGGCTAAATGGCTTTTTAAAAACATATCAATACTTTTTGCACCACCTACTGTCTGAGAGTTGTTTTGCACTTGCATTCAACCTGTCTGACGTTTATTCGCATTGTCTGAACAGTGCAAAAATCGGACCAAATCTTTGCCAAAAGCGTTTGCCAGCGTTGGCAAACGCTAATTCGCCAGCACAAAAGCAGCTCATTCCCTTTTTAAAAGTAAAAAATGAGGCCCTGCATTCATTGTTTACAACTGTTATTAGTAATTTAATAGAGCAACTGAGTATTTAATATAGTAAGTATACTTTCTGTGTGTCACGCCAGTGTTCAGAGTGGATCTTTTCTGCTCTGGAAAGGCTGATGGAGAGGCTGTGCTAACGGTGCAGTTGAACCTGACTACACCAGCCAACAACTTCACAGTGCTCAACTTCAAACGCAGGAAAATGTGTTACCGAAGTAAGATCTTTTCATACACTTTTACATTATTTCCTCCAATACATCGGTTTCTTAAGATCTTAGTGCATGTTTTTTTGGGGGGGGTTTCTGTAAGCTGTAGGTTTTGTGTGTTTGGCAGATTGTGTGTCAGGTTTCACATTGCCAGAGACTGCAAATATGATAATAACACAAGCTTTCTGTCATATGCTTCCCTAGAGGTAATAGCCAGTGAATTTATTCTCTGCTTATTTGAAGCACATGAGCCAAATTAGCTGCTGGAGAAGAAAAAGAGTTTGTGTATGCCCCAATTTCCTCTCCCTTGTGGAATAACTGGGTCAGCGTGTGTATGTGGCGCTCAAGAAGATAGTGTGTGTCTTACACTTACTGTGGCAGGAGTGAGATTTTACTGACCTGGCAACAATTTATAAACCAAACATAAATGAGACCACAATTAACCAGTTCATGTGTTTGGATGAATCTCTTGAGACCCTTCAAGATTGTCATTTCAAAAGAAGAGTTGTTTTTTTTAAAGAATTTGGGGTGAAATTTGAGCAAGATCTGTCATATTCTAGTTCTTCTGATGGGCAACATTCAGTGATTTTATAAAACGGTGAACTGGTTATAGGCATTATACTTTGTTGATCCTTTCCCTTATTGTTTTACTTTACAGGAATTGAGCAGCCACAGCCCCCCAAAACTCTGCCATTCCCAAACACAACCATACAGAGAATAGACCGTGAGTATTTGCGATTTTATTGTTTGGCCTTTTTAGTAAACGTGGTTCTACAATGAGACAATCTTCACTCTGCTCTTGTAAACTCTCTCCTCTCTTTTGGTCTCAGCGAGCAGTTCAAATGCTCCCACCACATCCACACGAGTTTTCTACATCAGCGTGTGTGTGTGCTGCATCGTCATCTTCCTGGTAGCCATCATCCTTGCTGTGTTACACCTCCACAGCATGAAGAGAGTGGAAATGGATGACAGGTGTGTGTGTGTATGTGTATGCATGCACTTCTGTGTTTGAATGTTCAGTTAGTTTAAATGCACCAAAACAGTCTAGTTCTCATATATATATATATATTATATAGTGGTTCTGGTCATTTGTTCTCATGATATCTTTTTTTATTTTTTTTCTGATCCTATTTTATTTATTTTTTTCAGATTTTGTGTGTTTTTTAAGTAATATATTTCTATTAATTGTGGGTTTATCAAAAGAAGACAGGAGAGAAAAAAACCTCATCTCCTGCTAGTTTCATACCAGAGCAGGGTATTTTAATTGTGTTTTTCTGAAATTGAATTAGGCATCAGTACAAAGAGTCTTTTTCAGCATTATACAAGGTTGGTAGATTAGATTTTATCTGCTGCTATTTTGAAGAAGAGACACAGAGCTCCATTTATCTTCTAAAATACATCAACCTCAGAAAAAGAATGTGCTCAGACTCCGTTTTCTACCAGTGGATTGTTTTTGCTCTACAGCCCAAGTAGTAGACCAGAAGAAACCAGAACTGTTTAATAATGATGATGATTATGATGAGTCTGTGACATTAGATCATGATTAGGTTCAATGAGTTTCAGGAGGCAGGTTAAACCTGCAGCATTTTAGGTCTTTCTCCAGGGTTTTCAGTGTTTAACCTTTGGAGTTGAAGTCTAATGGCTTTAATTGGGACAATTACACAGCACTTAGTTTTTAAATGCACTGGGGTTCAGGGCCAGGTAACACCCTACACCTTCTGAAAAAAACAGATGAGTTGATCATAAAGGAGGCTATGAAACCATATAAAATGAAAGACTGGTCTGTTTTAGTAAAAGGATTTGAGCTTATTATAGTAAGGCCTACTATAAGCCAAAGTACCTTTCAAATTGGTGCATATCAATTCCTAAAGTAATTAATTTATTCTCTTTAAATCTTTTAGCGTCAGCGACAGTGGAAGCTCTCAGGGCCTGTCTCAGCCTTCCACCCAGACCACCCAGTACCTGAGGGCAGACACCCCCAACAACGCTACACCTGTCACCAGTAAGACTACGACCACACCATGTCTCTCACCCCTGACCTCAGATCAGCAACTCTCTCAACCATCTGCCGTAACCATCTGCACTCCTCTTCCATGTTTAAATGGTCAGAAACCCGTCTCTTTACCAGGAGAAGTAGCTCAAAGTGTAGATATACACCAGCAGGATGCTTTGCTCCCCACAGCTAAATTTCACACCTCTGGCTGCAACTTGTCTTGCCCTGTTCACAGCAAATGTGCATTCCTTTATAAATGAGAAAATTGGAAACAAATGATCGAATTAGCTAAACTGGAATCATAAGGTTGGTACAAACAGGCGCACACATTTTTGTTCTTAAGTTTAGTACAGCAGCATTAATTGTTTTTGTGTGATCGGAATGAGTACAAATGTTTCTTGCGTATCGTACTTGTAAAGTCGTCACGTCCCCTCACAATAGTACAAAAGTCAGTCTCCTAGTATTTGCTCAATCCTTCGCTGTCATTCACTAGTGCCATTTCAGAGTCATTTCTTCACACTTAAGTTGTCTTTTTATTTATTTTTGTATTTTTTATTTTTTCACCACCTTGAGAAGTTGACCACCCCCACCCCTTTTCCAACTTAGGACGCAAATAAGACCAAATCAACAGGAAGTTTCTGCGCTTTTAAATCATGGTCACTGTTTTCATAGTGGGTGAGTTTCTCCTTTCCCTCAAACGACTGGATTGGGCTAAAATTAGAGCTTTTCAGGCAGAACTGAAAGAACTGATAACCTCCCTTAAACTTCCTATTAGTTGAAGTTTGCCAGGTGATCCCATGGGTTTTATATTCACAGTGGCCCCAGAAAATATTTAGCCACTTAAGTAACAAAATACATTTTAATTAGATATGGAAATGTCAAATGGTGCAAGACCTTTTTTTATTTAGAACAAACATTACTTGACTCAGGCAAGGAGAGAAGTTATATTAATGAATGACAGGAAATGGCAATATAGCTTATGCAGGTTGCATAACAATTCCAGCATTATAAATGTTATATGTCTGAATTGTTTTTATACATACACGCATGCATACAGAATGGTCTAGAAGTAAGTTCTTCATCAGATGCAGTGCATACTCAATAGTAAGCTTTTTTAAATGCAGCTAAGTACTTTAAAACATTTGGTGTCAAAAGTTTTGGGTGATATTTAAGGCCAGCTTTAGTGAATACTCTCCCTCAAAGAAAATCATGTTGTAAAGTTATTTTCATAAAGCAGTGTGGATATTTGATGGTGGAGAAGTCTGCTCCATTTTGCCCAGGCTGTGTACACTCATTGTGTGTAGCGCCTCCTAGTGGTCTTACATGCTTGGTGCACTGTTTCATGCTTATACCATGCGTTTTCTTGTCTCACTCTTGTTCTTGTGTGTGGAATAGCTCAGGCACCATCTACCTGCTATGATTATCCATCCTTCATATACCTCTCTCCATCTTTCTTTTTTTGTTCTCTCACTCTGTCCTCCCTCCGCCCCTTCCTTTTTCTATCAGATGCTCATACTGGCTCTGCACCCATGCTCCAACTTGCAGGTGCCTCCTTCCCTCACCCTGGTGCCCCCTCACACGAAACCAAAAGTAAGTTCTGCTGCTGTGAAGCTGTGTGATAGAGAGAGCAACAGGGAATCATGACTTAATCGTGTTCACTAACCACCTACCTTTTAACCTGGTTTCTTCTTCACCATCACCATTGTTTTGTTCTTGCTGGTCTTCACCGAGCTCGTTCATTGGTTTATACTGTATTACAGTGGTGCAAAGACATGTTCTCATTTGCATGACGAGAAGGAAAATCAGATAGTCATGGTAAATTAGTTCACACTAAAAAGAAAATTCTGTCATCGTTTATTCACCCTTACATTATTTCAAACCTGTATGATTTTTTTATTTTTCTGTTAAGCATAGCTTGAAAAAAACCCCCCCAAAAACATGGAAATCAATGTCTACCATCAACTGCACTTTTTGCCTACACTACTGTTGAAAAGTTTAGTCATTACAAAGATTTCGGAATGTTTTTAAACTGTCTCGTGCTCACCAAGACTGCATTTATTTTAATCAAAAATACAGTAAAATAGTAATACTGTTAAATATTACAATTTAAAACTTTTCTATTTTAATATATTTTGAATAGACTATAAGGAATGTTAGCAGTTTTACATTAGTTACCCATAATAACCACTTGGGGGCAGCATCATGCACATTTAGTATGAGTGGAGAAATGTAGTCCAAATTAATCTGAACACTGGCTAGTTGTATATTGTTAGTGAAAAGTGATATATTTACACTTTGTTCTGTGTTCATTAATCAACTGTATTTATATAATCACTAAGATAATGTTTACCACAAGGCACAGTGAAGTATTGAATATAAACAGGAAAATTGTTCAATCAGACATTTAAACCTAAAAACAACACATGAGGATACAATGTTTTTATCAGGATACACAACCACATTTAAACAGCCTTATGTACTGGTATTTGTGCTCACAGTACATTTTGACCTTTTTTTTTTGGATGTTCTTGTGTATTTAAAGTACACTGTAGCTAAACGACAGAAAAAAAACACTCCGCTTTCTCTAAACATCTAATATAATTGACTCTATAACTGAGATAAAATCAGTTACACACCAAAACACGTTGTGCAAGAGTGACACTGCAGTGTTTGCCTTTGGCAAAGCTTGGGTTTTACTTCATTGATGAAGTTTTTAAATACTTCCAGTTGTTAAAATAACACTGCAAACCTCTGTCATTCTCTGAATTGTCTTTGTTTTGATTTGTCTGTAATATACTTTTAATTAGTTCTAATGTGAATTGTTAACACTTATTTTAATGTGACATTTGTGTGTGTGTGTGTGTGTGTGTGTGTGTTTGTTTGTGTGTGACTGAAGGTTGTCCCTCGCTGCGAATAGAGAAGAATGACTTGAGAAGTGTCACTCTCCTTGAGGCCAAGGCAAAGGTCAAAGACATCGCCATCTCCAGAGAGAGAGTCACACTCCGAGACGTCTTGCATGAAGGTATCTAATCCCACAAGCCCCATAGACGCACATGGAAACCACAGCAAGTTAATACTGTGCATTTGAAAGACTCAATTCTTAGTACTCTGTCCACCTCAGTTCCATTGAGACATCCATCTTTCTAATAGTGGTTCTTTTGAACGACCAGTTCAGCTGAAATTTCATCATGGCAAACAAACGCGTCATTTGGCCGCTCAGTTTGAGGTTAGACACTTCCCCCTGCAAAATAATTTTGTTGGATCACACAAGAGCTGTGCTCCAGCGGGAAATCTGCACTCAAGCACTAAATTGGAGTCCAAACAGAAAAGCTCTCTGCTGGGCCTTGTGCCAGCACAGCTCTGGGCTTGCACAGATGATGTTGACACAAATGTCATTAGTCACATAAGCTATAAAACATAAACAAAACTGCGTCAAGAACCCGCCTTATTTGACTTGCGTTCTTGCAAAATCTCAACTCAGTAATTCCCCTCCGTAGCATCTTTTTTCCATCAGTGAGACTTTCATTTTGTACGTGTGCCCACAAGCTTGATGAAGCTGATTTATTATTTATAATGGGTTATTGTGTTGTGTTTTAAGTGCTGACTTGGCAAACTAAAGCTGGTTAATCTGATTAAACCAATTTTATTGGACATTTGGGGGAATGTCAGATTAATCCTTTTTGAAGGGCCATTTGCTTTTTTTTTTTTTTTTTATGACCAGCTCAATGCTTTTTATTTGAATGGCCTTATGCGAAGCGCAAATTTCAAAGTTCTTTTACTTATTAAATATTTTCTGCATTTGCTTTGTGGTAATACCATGGCCAGAAACACAAGAGCATGGCTCAAAAATTAAATTAAAATGAAAATGAAATCTTTTAATCAAAAATGAAAAATTGTCTGTGTATCATTTTGCTGTCCCAAACCGTATGACCTTTTCTTTTGTGAAACTCAAAAAGCTAATTTTTGGAAAATATCCTTGCTACCATTTTCCATATAATGAGGGTGAATGAGAAATGAGTGCTGTCAAGCTCTAAAATGACAAAAAAGCAACTTGAAAGTATCATAAAAGTGGAACAAACATCTTATGTTTAACCATGCGATAGCTTTGAGTGAAGCATGGAACGAAATCGACATGTTAACTGTTTTATTTTTTATTAATTTTTAAACCATGTTTAATAATAACAGAAGCAGCAATAATGATATTAACAGTAGACTGAATTTTCAAATGGAGAACATAAATGACAAGATCATCAGTTAGTTTAAACTACAGTTTTAAAAGGTTTAGGTGTTATTAGGCTAAAGCGTAACAAACAAGTTCACTGGTGTAATTAAACAATAAAAGTAACAAACAAATCAGAAAATATATTGCTTTTAAGTCCATTTTGAATGACACATCAGAATTATTCATGTTTTCATTACTGTCTAGAATACAATATATTATGAAACAAATGCTAAGAGCATTTTTAGTGTTTTTTTCTGTTTTGAGGGGTTTTGTGTTATTACAGGGACATGTAATCTACAAATGACATACAGATCTCATGAACAAATGTTTTGCCATCCAATTTAACACATTTATTGTATGATAATGTGTATTTTGCCCCAAGAATTTCTATGCATTTATGCAAAATTTACACTGAAAAAGTTATCATAATCACTCATAATCTTAAAATAAAAACTTAGCCTATATAATCATATTACTTCTAATTAATTTCCATTGAGCTGTAAGTACGTACTTATCTGGTTGAATGCAGGGCATTGACTGTGACAATCAACTGATTGATTGAAAACATTTGAATGACAGCATTGCTACTTCTCTATTGAACGCTCCAAAGAGAGCTAGTGATGTCTAACATTAACAGACTCGTGAACTTTTCAGAATGCAGCAATGCGGGTCAAATTGATCTTGCTTTGGTGTTCACGTACTTGGATAGAGTATATTTTGGGTCTAATGATGTAAGGTCTGTATCATTCCAGAGCTGGGCAACTTTGCCTTTTCATTGTAAAACGGAGTGCATGTTGCATCTTAGGACATTCAGTGCTTAGTTTCTTGACAAAACTTAAGCAACCATTAAAGACGTCTTGCTTCCAAGAATTTCCCCCTGACGTCCAGTATAATGATCATGCTCGTCTAAAGTGTGACTGCAGTTATTCTTCCACTTAACCAGTTTATCTTAAACTACCTAAATCAACTGAAACGGAAACCCAGCTGGTTGCATAATTTATAATGCAATGTGTATGTTTTTTTTTTTGGAAGGCTAGAAGTTCTGCATTGCAACCAAGAAACACACCATCCATGGAACATGTTGTTCTTTTGCTCAGTCATTTTGTTTTTACCAGTACAAGTAAAATGCGCACTATCACACTTTACATAACTTTATTTCCCAAAATGTTGTGACCCTTTTTCCTAAAGCTCTTTTGACACTATTGGTCACGATATGCTTGCATTCATTAGTGTTCCTATTTAAATAAAGACAACTCATCGGTAATTACAAGCAGGAATTAAAGCAGGCTTCTACGTCAGCAAGCTGGCTTGAGATAAAGTGGCATGTTATAACAAGCATGGCATCAAGAGAGGAGATAAGGATCAGATAAGAGGGAAAAGTAATAGAAAATGTGGTGCTGGCCCAAAGCATTAGTAACACTACCCCTAAGTCTACTGCTCTGCAAGATGCACTGATCCATTACATGGTGTCATCTGAGCTTATGGGAACTGCAGCTATGTCCAACTGTCTGTAGAACAGCAGTGGAAAGGTGAGGACTGTCCTGCGCCTGCTGGTAAATCCATGCTATGTTTACTCTCAGAGGTCATCCAGGATACCTGTTCAGACCTGCTGTGTAAAAGTTGGCATGTTGTTTTATCCCAAAGATGCAGTGAAACTAGAAGCGGAGGACATATAGCGAAATACATATTTGTTTTTACTTTTCATGATATTTAAAATATATTAATGAAAATGCAGTCCTCTAAACCTAATGCTGTTCATTGAAACCGATTCATTGAGACTGATTCATTTCTGTGAATCAGTTCACACAATCTAACTTGCATACTCTAGTTTTTGCAACTGAAGTTTAAATCAGAGATGGTATTAAACATGTCATGTTTGTGAGTTGCATGGGAGGGATCGCAAAATTAGTCTGAAAGCCTGTTTACTTGCTGAAAAAAAAAAGTTTAACATGTTGCTTAAAGTGCCCTTATTATGGGTTATGAAAGGTTCATATTTTGGTTTTGGGAGTCCCCAACAAAAGGTTGACATGCATGCAAGGTCAAAAAACACTTTCATTGTCTTATAATATGCATTTATTTTTATCTTATTTGCTCAACGACTCCCAAACGATTCGTTTAACGATTCATTTTTCCAAACCCCTCCTTTGCGTGAAGCTAATCTGCAGTGATTGGTCTCATTTCCATTTCATCATGCCTGATAAAGCAGCGCTTGTGAGGGCAGTGCTGCTTTGTGTACAGCATTACTGGGGAAACAGCTATTTTACCGCTCCAAAAGCAGCACCTCCTCAAAGAATGAATTTGCATTTTCATTCAGACCAACTCGACAAGACCAATAAGTGGGCGGGCAATATGCTAATGTTTCATGTTGACATTAACATGAAAGGGCTTGAGATTCGATTTAAAAATTACTCGATTCAATGATTCAGAGTCAACTCTTTCTTTTGAGAGACAATAACTTTATACACGGTGCACTTTCAGATTTAAAACTTTGCAGGATGTTTTCATTCATTCACTTAGAGCTGTTACACACTGCATGAAAAGTAATTTAAAAAAATCCATAATAGGTGCACTTTAAGCAAATCATTGTGAATATATATATATATAATGAATGAAGAGTTCATTTGCAAAAACAGATAACTGTTTTTTGTGCAAATGTTTTTTTGTGCAATTAATCTCAATCAAACTGCAGTTGGGTTATTTTGACTAGGTTAAAAAAATAACTAAAAATAGCTAACTAACACAATAAAACACAATAAAAACATGATAACATAATAAAAAACATGATTTTAGAAAATTAAAAAAAACGCCGTTATCTGTTTTTGTAGATAAACTCTTCCGTACGTTCGTATGTGTATATGTATGTATTAGGGATGTCAATTTTCAATCATTTCCATAATCGATCGTCGTTTAAATTAACGATCAATTAATCGATTAATCGTTAATCTTAACTACAGCCAAATGCGTCTATTGCAGTGGCATATAGTCACCGGCATGACAGGATGTGCAAATGCCACTCAAACGCCAACTTCCTCACCCGAATGAAAAGGGTTTTTAGTCTAAATAAAAGGCTAGTGGCAGGATGGTAAAATGAATGGATGTGATTATGATCATTTGATAAAAGGAAGAGAGCACGCCGTAGTTACGCACGGGATCATTATACTTTGTGTGCTATTTCATATCCTGTCTCGGAGACCGCTGAATGCGTCTTTTTAAATGGTTTCATGGTGCTCGTTTTTTTATGTTTAAAACATCATAGCAATGTTTGCAATTGACATTATCGGGATTTAAAATAAAATGATCCCAAACGCAAGTACGGCGCATGGGGCTGTGACGTGCGGTCAGTGATCCGCTTCCAGAACCACCGGCGTTGCTACAAACACACTGTTACCCATCTGAAACATTTTAATGTGAGTATTATGACAAGTGAGGTACAAAGCTTTGTTAATGAGAGAAATAATTGGTTAGCAGGCAAATGTTACATCACGACCATGCTTTTTGATTCATGCCGAGCGCATACATTTAAATCTGTATATGCGGATTTGTGTTCTGTTTTTCCGGATGGTCACGAATTTAATATTATTTATTGTTTCTTTTCCCAAATCCTCACTGTCTCACCCTCTAGATTCGCAGGTTTATTTTATTGTTGTTCAATTTTAATCACTGTTTTCGCATCTATTACTGTGGTAAACGTGTGGGGGGAAATGAAAGATTTCGTGGCCATGAATTAAGAATTCGTTACTATGACTTAAATTGTTCCCGCATTTAAGTTAAATCATGGGATTTCTAGGGAACAAATTAATGAAACATGGACAGCTGCCACAAATTAATATGTCGTAGGAACGAATTAACAAGTTGTATGAATGAATAGACTGTATCTGTCCTGCTCGCGTGCGCAGCCCTGTCAAAGCGAAGTGCCCGATATGCAACAATTATCTAGGGAAATTATAATTGAACATGACTTATTACTACATTTCAATACAAAATAACTTTGTACTGTATCTGTTTTAATGTACTTTTAAAGTTTGGATCATATTAAAAGCGTAGTTTGTACATTAGTAAATTATTTTCTTGTAAGATCCAGCCCCTTCACCATCACTCACAGCCGTTTGCACGTGTTTTGAGCATGAGCCGCACGCACCCCAAAATGAAACTGCTTAATCGACCATAGATAGCTTTTATCGATTATATCTCTTATCGACAATTAATCGATCATCGATTAATCATTGACATCCCTAGTATGTATGTCTGTATGTGAGACAATCTGTCTGTTTCAGTCTGTATATTTCTATTACCTGAGATTTCATAATGATGGCTGTTTTCCTAAAGTGACTATTTTTTTATTTTTTTTTATCCTCAGGGACCTTTGGCCGCATTTTTCATGGAGTCTTGCTTGACGAGAAGGACCCAAGCAAAGAGAAACAAGTCTTTGTGAAAGCAGTGAAAGGTAAATCCTCTTTTAACTCATTTGATATGTCCCTAGAGTACAATATTCTAAAATAAACCATTTAAAAAAACTTTCCCAACATTATTGAAAATAACTCTTTTCTCAGGAAAATCATTTGGGATTGTTTGTGATAATGAGCCTCTTTGTGAAGTTCCAGAGTTCATAATACAATAATGAAAATGGGTCGTTTTAAAATATTGATAATATAGTTTTCAGTTATGACATCAGTTTCTCTAGAAAATGAAAATGCCATGAGAAACTTAAGCACTTCCCGTCACACTGGTCACCGCTTAATTTGCCCTTGTGCCCTGTTTACCCAGTGCAGGACTGGTGCCAACCACCAGACAATGCCACTTTACCAGCCTCTGCTGTGCCAAGCCATTCGGTTTCCACCCCGGCCCTTGCCCAAGGGACAGGAAACAATACACTTCACACATACTCTCCAAGCATCCGTCAAAAGCTGTGCTCCAAGATAAAACCAGACCTTTGTGAACTCATTCTAAATGTGTTCACTCAGCCAGCAATCTGTGAGACTGGCTGAAAGGAGTTGGGCTGCTTTTAAAGCAATCAAACATTCTCAAGTGCAAGGTGGAAGATTGTTCAGGACCTACATGCACCTTTTACTAACAAGGACTTGCCTGATGGGGCAAAACAGATCAAATAAGATCCAACAGAGCATTCACTTGGTTTAATGTACTTTTTAAATGGATAGTTCACAGAAAAAATTATTTGCTTACCCACATTTCATTACAAACCTGTATGGCTTACTTTCTTCTTTGGAACTCAAATGGTGTTGTACACCCAAAGCGCTTTACAATCATATGAGGGGGTCTCTCTTCAACCACCATAGTTCCTGTTCATTGTAATTGCATGGGAAAAAGCAGAAAAAGTGTCATAAGTTTAAGGGAATAATGACACAATCCTTTTAATTTGACAGTAGCTATGTTTCCATCCAAAGTTACGAATTAAACTTATCCGCAAAATTGGAATATCGCATAAAGCATTTGCGAATAAGCACCATTTCCATCCAGTGAGTTAAAGAGAACAAAAACAGCACTTGATTAACTTGCGCTAAATGTCACGAAGAAAAATGACATTTGCTGCAGTAAGAGAAGGCACTGTATTTAATAATTTTTGTATACAATAAATTACGAGCTTCAGAGCGTGCAGACGAAAAGCGGACATGTTATCTTATTTTCACCTGCTGGGAACACAGTTCTGAGAGTTTATTTTAATGAAGCACTTTGAGACTTGATGAGCTCAAGCATTTTAGAATGACAAAACTAGAATTTCGGATGCTGTGCAATGAGATCAGTCCGTTGGATGGTCCAGTTTTATGCTGTCCCATGACAAAGTAACGTCTTGTTTTGATGCGCATTAAAAAATGTATTCGGTAAAAGTGTTTCCATCGTAGTTTATGCACATGTTTTCTTACTGGATAAGAAATTTATCCTATTAAGTTGAGTGCATAAGGTTTTTTTTATGCGCATTTTTAGAATTTATGCGCACCTTGGCGTTTCCATCCAGCGTTTTTTATTTTTATTTAATTTTTTTATGCGATATACCAAAATTAGTTGGATGGAAACAGCTAATGAATTTGACAATGTTCAAATATTTCCTATATCCTTTAGAGCTGCTTGACATTTAGGATCTGGCTTTTTCCAGATCTTTGAGGGTTTACTTTGTTTTGATTGGTGTGTGGAGGGATGAGAAGACTTTGTCAGTTGATTTTTCTCAAGTTTCCCTCACGATTGGGTTGTCCAGGTTTGCATCACACATCCCTGACTCTTTGTTCTTGCATTTGACTGTGCAGATCACACCTCAGAGGTACAGGTGACCATGATGCTTACAGAAAGCTGTAAACTACGGGGCCTTCACCACAGGTGAGTTCCAGCCACCATGTGCTGCTTTCTTGATGCTTGAAGAACTTGCTCTATTGCAAAACCTGCGGTGTCATTCTCCCATTTATAGCATTTTTCTTCAATTTTCAGTATTAATCTTGAACTGAGTTTTGTGCAGAATCATTTGTTGTATTTATTTTTTATATATATATGTGTGTGTGTGTGTATATGTTTATGTATGTATGTATTAGGGTTGTGACGGTGAGGAAATTTTCCCACCGGTTAATCGACGTGTGACAACACCGATAATACCGGTATTACCGTGGTGGGGGAGTCGTTTGAGTTTTCCCTCTTTTCCTAGCTTTCCTTCGGTTTTAAATAGCCTGTAAGCGCCATGCACCTGTTACTTTCACTTTTAAATTCACGGCAATTCGGCGTCAAGCAGTTGTTTGTTTTTAGTTGTTTGAGTTTTCCTACTTTTCCTCACTTTCCTTTGCTTAAATAGCTTATAAAAGCCCCGTGCACGTTTTACTTTCACTTTTAAATTAGAGGCAGTTGGGCATCAATTGCTTGAATTCAATTCAAGCAACAACAAAATACAACGTAGAACAAAGAACTTTTATTAACAAAACGAATAAAAATACACCATGCTATATGCCTAATATAAAATAACAAATAACTTATAAAGTTTAAATAGGTATACAAAACTAAAAATCAGTAAAGAATGAGGAACAGATAATTATGAAATGTAGAACGTTTATTAGCAAAACGAATAAGAAAGTTTGGAGGCACGGACGGCATACACCTTTATGTAAAATAATGGGGGGAAATATGCACAGTTTAAATAAAATAAAAATCAGCATACTGTGGAACCAAATAAATGAGAAACGAATGTTTTAAAAAACTTCCATTATCACTTAGATCAGTGGTTCTAACGAATCCAGATGCGGTCCACCATGCTGAATGTTACAGTCTATGTGCTGAACACAATTAAAAAATAACTTTCAGTTTTACAGTTCATTTTAGTTTTTACATTAATTAAAAAATTTACTAAACAAATATAAGCTATAATGTTATGTAAAATAATTTAGTTTTTCATATATTATTTTCAGACATGAGCAGATCTATGTACTAACGTAATTAATGTTACGCATTTAACGAACACAAGCGCGCACTTTGGCAGAATTCAGTTCAAATAGTCATCAGCAGCCATTAGTTCTGTAAAACTGAGCATCAGAATGAACAAATTTGTTAAGGGAGAAAACGAAATGTGGAAAATGCCAGCGAAGGAACGCGTTCAAACAAGAATAGTCTCAGCATCAGCAGTGAAGAGAGTGCTGGACTTTCAGTTTGCCCCTCCACTCACTTGAAGATGTTCAGGTAAAAAGAAACACCCACAGGCTACTACTTCAGCAATCATCCTTAATTACAGACATGTGGCAAAACATCTCTGGAGAGAACCTCAGATTATTAAATTTGAAAATGCTTTTCATATTTGGATCAACAAAGGCTACATTTGTGAACGCACACTTTCTGCAGTGTCGCGCGTCAAGTCACGCTTCTGCGCGCGTCTCAGACTGAAACTTCACAATCACAACTTCATTGTGCTGTTACTCCTTTCGAGCAGAATTTCACAAAATTGGTAAGCTCCCGACAGCGTCAGGTGTTTTATTAATGGTGAGTAGAATTATTTATTTATTTATTTACTTATTTATTTCAATAAATGTAATCATTTAGATGTCATAATATTTAGGCTATAAATAATATTATATATATTATTAATAATATATATCTGGTTGGTTTGTATTGATGACGTAATATGTAAATGACATGCGTGCAGCCCGTGAGACTTGCACTTGGACCATAGTGCGGCCTGGTGGGAAAAAGGTTGAGAACCACTGACTTAGATTAATGGCAGAAGTCAACAGGCTTTTCAAAATCCAAAATATTTTTAAAACAGGCACTTTTACATTTCGTTTTGAAACTCTTCTGCCATCGTCTTGTCTGTCTCACCTCACTCTTCTCGTCTGTCTCACCTCACTCTTCTTGTCTGTCTCACCTCACTCTTCTTGTCTGTCTCACCTCACTCTTCTTGTCTGTCTCACCTCACTCTTCTTGTCTGTCTCACCTCACTCTTCTTGTCTGTCTCACCTCACTCTTCTTGTCTGTCTCACCTCACTCTTCTTGTCTGTCTCACCTCACTCTTCTTGTCTGTCTCACCTCACTCTTCTCGTCTGTCTCACCTCACTCTTCTCGTCTGTCTCACCTCACTCTTCTCGTCTGTCTCACCTCACTCTTCTCGTCTGTCTCACCTCACTCTTCTCGTCTGTCTCACCTCACTCTTCGCGTCTGTCTCACCTCACTCTTCGTGTCTGTCTCACCTCACTCTTCTCGTCTGTCTCACCTCACTCTTCTTGTCTGTCTCACCTCACTCTTCTTGTCAGTCAGCTCGACTCACTCCTCATGTGTGATAAATTAAATCTGATCTGTGATGCGCGACTGTCCTTCGTTCGGTGTGCTGCATTCAGCAGCCGCGTTCAGTTTTAATTGTAGTGTCCTCTAACTGAACTAAATGATTTTTATTGCTATAAAAAAAATCAAAATGACGGTGAGGGACGGTGCAAGTGACGTAAACGGTGTTGCGGCTTAACACCGGTATCACCGCCAACACCGTCTATCGCGGCAAGCCTAGTATGTATGTATGTTTGTATATACAGTGGGTACGGAAAGTATTCAGACCCCCTTACATTTTTCACTCTGTTATATTGCAGCCATTTGCTAAAATCATTTAAGTTCATTTTTTTCCTCATTAATGTACACACAGCACCCCATATTGACAGAAAAACACAGAATTGTTGACATATTTCAGTTTTTCTTTTTTAATAAATCTGCAAAAATCACATGGTCCTAAGTATTCAGACCCTTTGCTGTGACACTCATATATTTAACTCAGGTGCTGTCCATTTCTTCTGATCATCCTTGAGATGGTTCTACACCTTCATTTGAGTCAAGCTGTGTTTGATTATACTGATTGGACTTGATTAGGAAAGCCACACACCTGTCTATATAAGACCTTACAGCTCACAGTGCATGTCAGAGCAAATGAGAATCATGAGGTCAAAGGAACTGCCTGGAGAGCTCAGAGACAGAATTGTGGCAAGGCACAGATCTGGCCAAGGTTACAAAAAAAATTCTGCTGCACTTAAGGTTCCTAAGAGCACAGTGGCCTCCATAATCCTTAAATGGAAGACGTTTGGGACGACCAGAACCCTTCCTAGAGCTGGCCGTCTGGCCAAACTGAGCTGTCGGGGGAGAAGAGCCTTGGTGAGAGAGGTAAAGAAGAACCCAAAGATCACTGTGGCTGAGCTCCAGAGATGCATTCGGGAGATGGGAGAAAGTTGTAGAAAGTCAACCATCACTGCAGCCCTCCACCAGTCGGGGCTTTATGGCAGAGTGGCCCGACGGAAGCCTCTCCTCAGTGCAAGACACATGAAAGCCCGCATGGAGTTTGCTAAAAAACACCTGAAGGACTCCAAGATGGTGACAAATAAGATTCTCTGGTCTGATGAGACCAAGATATAACTTTTTGGCCTTAATTCTAAGCGGTATGTGTGGAGAAAACCAGGCACTGCTCATCACCTGTCCAATACTGTCCCAACAGTGAAGCATGGTGGTGGCAGCATCATGCTGTGGGGGTGTTTTTCAGCTGCAGGGACAGGACGACTGGTTGCAATCGAGGGAAAGATGAATGCGGCCAAGTACAGGGATATCCTGGACGAAAACCTTCTCCAGAGTGCTCAGGACCTCAGACTGGGCCGAAGGTTTACCTTCCAACAAGACCATGACCCTAAGCGCACAGCTAAAATAACGAAGGAGTGGCTTCACAACAACTCCGTGACTGTTCTTGAATGGCCCAGCCAGAGCCCTGACTTAAACCCAATTGAGCATCTCTGGAGAGACCTAAAAATGGCTGTCCATCAACGTTTACCATCCAACCTGACAGAACTGGAGAGGATCTGCAAGGAGGAATGGCAGAGGATCCCCAAATCCAGGTGTGAAAAACTTGTTGCATCTTTCCCAAAAAGACTCATGGCTGTATTAAATCAAAAGGGTGCTTCTACTAAATACTGAGCAAAGGGTCTGAATACTTAGGACCCTGTGATATTTCAGTTTTTCTTTTTTAATAAATCTGCAAAAATGTCAACAATTCTGTGTTTTTCTGTCAATATGGGGTGCTGTGTGTACATTGAGGAAAAAAAATGAACTTAAATGATTTTAGCAAATGGCTGCAATATAACAAAGAGTGAAAAATTTAAGGGGGTCTGAATACTTTCCGTACCCACTGTATGTATATACAGTCAGGTCCATAAATATTGGGACATCGACAGAATTCTAACATTTTTGGCTCTATACACCACCACAATGGATTTCAAATGAAACGAACAAGATGTGCTTTAACTGCAGACTGTCAGGTTTAATTTGAGGGTATTTACATCCAAATCAGGTGAACGGTGTAGGAATTACAACAGTTTGCATATGTGCCTCCCACTTGTTAAGGGACCAAAAGTAATGGGACAGAATAATAATCATAAATCAAACTTTCACTTTTTAATACTTGGTTGCAAATCCTTTGCAGTCAATTACAGCCTGAAGTCTGGAACGCATAGACATCACCAGACGCTGGGTTTCATCCCTGGTGATGCTCTGCCCAGGCCTCTACTGCAACCGTCTTCAGTTCCTGCTTGTTCTTGGGGCATTTTCCCTTCAGTTTTGTCTTCAGCAAGTGAAATGCATGCTCAATCGGATTCAGGTCAGGTGATTGACTTGGCCATTGCATAACAGTCCACTTCTTTCCCTTCAAAAACTCTTTGGTTGCTTTTGCAGTATGCTTTGGGTCATTGTCCATCTGCACTGTGAAGCGCCGTCCAATGAGTTCTGAAGCATTTGGCTGAATATGAGCAGATAATATTGCCCGAAACACTTCAGAATTCATCCTGCTGCTTTTGTCAGTAGTCACATCATCAATAAATACAAGAGAACCAGTTCCACTGGCAGCCATACATGCCCACGCTACCACCACCATGCTTCACTGATGAGGTGGTATGCTTAGGATCATGAGCAGTTCCTTTCCTTCTCCATACTCTTCTCTTCCCATCACTCTGGTACAAGTTGATCTTGGTCTCATCTGTCCATAGGATGTTGTTCCAGAACTGTGAAGGCAAGGAACTGCTCATGATCCTAAGCATACCACCTCATCAGTGAAGCATGGTGGTGGTAGCGTGGGCATGTATGGCTGCCAGTGGAACTGGTTCTCTTGTATTTATTGATGATGTGACTACTGACAAAAGCAGCAGGATGAATTCTGAAGTGTTTCGGGCAATATTATCTGCTCATATTCAGCCAAATGCTTCAGAACTCATTGGACGGCGCTTCACAGTGCAGATGGACAATGACCCAAAGCATACTGCAAAAGCAACCAAAGAGTTTTTGAAGGGAAAGAAGTGGACTGTTATGCAATGGCCAAGTCAATCACCTGACCTGAATCCGATTGAGCATGCATTTCACTTGCTGAAGACAAAACTGAAGGGAAAATGCCCCAAGAACAAGCAAGAACTGAAGACGGTTGCAGTAGAGGCCTGGCAGAGCATCACCAGGGATGAAACCCAGCGTCTGGTGATGTCTATGCGTTCCAGACTTCAGGCTGTAATTGACTGCAAAGGATTTGCAACCAAGTATTAAAAAGTGAAAGTTTGATTTATGATTATTATTCTGTCCCATTACTTTTGGTCCCTTAACAAGTGGGAGGCACATATGCAAACTGTTGTAATTCCTACACCGTTCACCTGATTTGGATGTAAATACCCTCAAATTAAACCTGACAGTCTGCAGTTAAAGCACATCTTGTTCGTTTCATTTGAAATCCATTGTGGTGGTGTATAGAGCCAAAAATGTTAGAATTGTGTCGATGTCCCAATATTTATGGACCTGACTGTATATGTTAAACTTCAGCGTTTAATCCAATCCTTTCATATATGAACAAAGCTTGCCATAGATGTGTTTTGAATCACAGGGACCGTAGAAGTTCACTTCACATAACAAAAAATCCCTGTAACATCATCAAACACACATGCTGATTAGAGGTTTTGAGAATGATGACATAATATACTTGTGTATATAAATATAAATGACCATACTTTCATGAAAGGTAAATTACCCTGTCCACAGTAGAAGCATGTTGTGTAATGTTTGAATGCTGTGACTGCAATATGATGACCACAGTTGCAGCTATGACACTTCTATGACTACTAATCTACACACTTCCTCTGCTGTGTGAATTACTGTCTTCCTCTGCGTTCTTTCTTCATTAGCACATTCTTGTTTACCAAGTTTCCTTCATAGAAATGAATGTGGTTTTAGACGTTCTGCATTTCTGATGGACTATTCTTATAAATCACTTTGTGCCGTAATTGTAATTCACATTAAGACACAAACTAGTGTAAATACGTCACTAAAATACACTTCACAAATCCAGTGACTAGTTGTTCTCTGGTGTTGGCTGTCTGACAAAAGATTTGAGCAAATCCAGTTCTGGATCCAAGGCTGGACATTTTATATATGCTAACATGTAGGCTTACTGGTACCATATTGGTTATCTATCAACAGATATTAGAAATGTATCAGTAATTTATATTTCAGAGTAACTTGAAGTGAGTCATAAGTGTAAAGTTGATCTTTAAAAAAAACAAATTGTTGTTAAATAATTTTTACTGAATGTTAAAATCCATTTTTTATTGTACATTTATATTGTTGTGATGCCTAAATTCACTTGTTTGTTTTTGTCTTATTTTTAATTTTATTTAGAAATATATATAATGTAATGTAATTTAATATGTATATAATATACAATTTAAATCTTAGCCATTTATTGGCCATTGGTTATCTATTTATTGATGAAAACTGCTGAAACCTCTGAAAACTAAAAATATTCATACTGAAAAAAATACTAACAAAATTAATATACTTTTGACATGAACTGCAATAAAAATTAAATTTTGTAATCCTGGTGTTCATCTATTAGTATCATTTCACATAATATTTAATATCACTTCATCTTTATTCATAATCATTTTCCTGATATTAATATAGCAGCATTACAACAGCCCTGAGGTCAAACGTTCTGTTTAGATTTTTCTGTTTCCCGCTTGGTTGCCTTTTGGGATGGGCTCGGACCCATATCCTGTCCTGAGCGTTCCGAGCTTTGCAGTCACGCAGACCCGTGTCTGAGGTTAAACGGTCAGCGCAGCCCGTGACTTTAATTTTTCCTCGTCAGAAATGAATCACTTTAGAGTGTTGCAGTGACCGTCTTTTTGCAGTAAAGGACCTGTCATAGTTTAATGAGTGGGAAGATGACATGAAGCGACGCGAGGTTAACTGCACTGAAAACAGATGAGCACACGTGCATATAAAACTCCCATTCGGGGCGAAGTTCACGGGATTTTGTCCACAGAATAAGAGCACACGTTTTAACATATTATTTAACACTCAGTATTTAACTTTAGCGCTGCAAGCCATGCATATAGTGCCGGACATGACAGATTTTCTGGTAAGCAAAACAAGTATTTAAAGGAATACCTTAGCTTATTGCCGTTACCGTGGCAGCCAACAACAGCACAGCTTAACCCTCCGCACATTTATATTTAGTTATATTGAAACAGTTTCAATTCAGTCGATCTTTTTTACCCTGTTTTAACATGTATTTCTATGGAGACAGGCCATAGCTGTCGGGCAAGATGGCGGATAGCAGCGGCGGCACATAATCTCTGCGTTCTGATTGGTCAGATCGCCTGTCAATCAAGCTCTTTGCGAACAGTCAATTGTATTCCCCACTCATTAAATGTGTAGTTGTGCACTTGTTTTGTGTTTTTCTGCATGTTTGAAATCTTAACCTATTGTTCTATTTTTTGGTCTATTCACTCTTAGGAACCTGTTACCCATCAGCCATGTGTGTATAGAAGATGGTGAGAAGCCCATGGTCCTGTTGCCCTATATGAACTGGGGAAATCTTAAGCTTTTCCTGCGCCAATGTAAGCTTGCTGAGGCCAACAACCCACAGGTAAGACTTCCACAAAATGTATTTTTGTTTTTTATTTTTAAGTGACAATTGTGATATTTTGACTTTTTTTTTTTTTTTAATACAGTGACATAACTTCCACAATAAGCTTGACCAAATCTACCTAATCCATTTGTGTTTTTATAATCAAAGAGAGTTTGATCAGAGCACTCCTTCATTGCTCTGATATTAATTTAGTTGAAAAAACCAGCACACTTATTTTACTGGTTGTTTTATTTAACATGCAACATTTAAACTGCATCGACGTTTGCACAGAGTGATTTTTGAGCAGTGTGAATTCAGCTAATGCTAAGTAGCATAATGAGACGACTCCTGCTGTTAGCTATAAATCAGTCTAAGGCAGGTGTTTATATTAGAGACCCTCCAGCAGAACACCTGGAGTGTTCAGATTATCCTGATTTAATTGCTTGCTTCTAAACAGTGAATTCATTGTGCAGATCCTCTGTCAACATCGAGTGAACTTTCTATGATAGGTGCTTTACAGTAGTTTACTGTTCACAATCGAGGCTTTGTGATGTTAACCCTGGGCGGTCTTTCATTCAGCTGCCACTGAACCCTCTTCAAAAACAAGATTACATATATTCGATCAGTCAGACCAGTGTGGTCTTAAAATGGTTAAATGGGTGCTTTAAGCTATCAGTTTTTCTTCTTCAAGACCAAGCTTGTTGTGGCAGTGTTGTTATACGTCCTGCCTCAATGCACAATTGTCTTTTTTTGGAAAAACATAAATCATGTTAACTACCCATGCTATAGTTAATACCCTGCATTTTGGCATTGAAAGTGGATGATTTATTTTAGTATTTACTGCCAAAATGTTCACCTCTCACCTAAACTGAATCTTAGATGTATTTCTGTGCAAAACTACATACTTTAATAATGGCTCTATCTGAATGACTAGTCAGTCTTAAAGGGATAGTTCACCCAAAAATGAAAATTCTGTCATTTACTCACCCTCAAGTAGTTCCAAACCTGTATGAATATCTTTGTTCTGCCGAACACAAAGGAAGATATTTCTTTGAATTTTAAGAAAGATATTTTAAGAAAGTTTGTAACCAGGCTGTTTTGGGGTACCATTGACTTCAATAGTAGGAGAAAAAAATACTATGGAAGTCAATGGTGCCCCAGAACTGCTCTGTTTCCCACATTCTTCAGAATATCTTCCTTTGTGCTCAGCAGAACAAAGAAATTCATACAGGTTTGGAACTATTTGAGGGTGAGTAAATGATGACAGAATTTTCATTTTTGGGTGAACTATCCCTTTAAGGAAGCACTATATAATTAGGCTGGTTTAGGGTCTTGTACCCTGTCCACCAGATGCTGATCAAACACCTGGACGGAGACAGACTGAATGGAGCAGTATTCAAGGACCCTGAGACCCGTTTTTAAAAGTTAACACCCTAGGGACGTGCAACATTGCATTCTGTGTGCATTACTGCACATAGACCAGCATTTAATAAATAAATAATAATGCTTGAATGTAGAGGAATCAAATAAATAGGGTAAAGATTTTCTGCATGAACTATGCATGTATGATGTATTGGTATTGTTGTATGTTGTGTATATACACGAGGCACAACCATTCAGAGTATTTCGAGTAAGTTTTTTTTTTTTTTTTTTTTTTTTTTTTGTTCCACAAAGACACATTATGTTGATCAAAAGTAGCAGTAGAGACTTGTTGATAGTTTTCTATTTCAAATAAATGGCATCTTTTTAAGTTTTCTACTTATAAATGATTACTGAAAAAAATGCATTTGTTTCCACAAAAATATTAAGCAGCACAGCTGTTTTCAACATTAATAATAGAAAAAAAGTTTCTTGAGCACTAAATCATCATATTAGAATGATTTCTGAAGTTATTTGTTTTGTGGCACGGAAGACTGGAGTAATGGCTGCTAAAAAAAAAAAATCAGCTTTGGCATCACAGGAATAAATTACAATTTAACATGTCACATCAGAAAACAGTCAATTTAAGTTCTAATAATATTTCACAAAAACAATGTTTTTACTGTATTTTTGATCAAATAAATGTAGCCATTGTGAAAATAGACTTTTAAATGATTGTATATCAGCCAGTGTTGCATAATTCTCCTGTTTTTACTTCTAGATTACCTTTGCAGTCAAAATGAATATTTTCCATATTGTAAAAAAAAAAAAAAGAATGTGATGCCTAAATTCACTTGTAGCATTTTAAAACAGCTTTTTGTTTTTATCATTTTATTGTACTTTGTTTACACTGCAACATTTGATTAGGTATTGGTTTAAAATAATTATCAGCTTATTAGTATTTTAATATCTGTGTATTTCTAACTAAATCATTGCTCTCGTGATTTGCAAATATGAATAAATTGGAATCTTGTCTTCTCAAAGAGGGGTTTAGCATGTTGACAGACACGCACTTGCTGTTAACTGCTGGCACACTAAAGCACACCTTCTCAGAGAAGTTACATGTCTAAATCGATCCCCTTTAAGGCATGACAGCTAAAAAGAAAAGGTTGAGATTTAAAAAGACACTCTCATTGACCATCCCTACCTTCTACATGTTCGACACGTAATCTCTCTTGAGTAAACATTTCAGTCCAATCACTCGAACCAAATTCACACTGAACAAACAGGAATGAGCATGCACCATCGAACTCATCTGACACCTGAGTTTGTCATACACTGCAATTATTTTGTTCTAAAGCCTTGTGTATAATTCATCTGACAAGCCACTCATTATGTTATGACCTTGTCAGTTAGCACCCAGGGTTTCTTGTTGTGCCTGACTCCAGATAGATTATACAAGGATGCCTGCAGTAGAGACACTCCCTCTAAAGAGTTAAAGTGTTAGTGTTCGGCTATGCGTCTAGGTGCAGAGGATGTTAATGTTTAGTGAGGTAACTGTCATTACATCAGACGTCAGACTCTTCCTACCAAATGAGATTCGGCAGAGGAACTTGTTGCTCCATCATGTCTGGTTTCCTAAGAGGTGAACCGTAACCACAAGCATCTGCTTACCCACTTGTCATGCGTCTCACTTTTTGTGTCTTTTGGTTTCTCTTGCTGGACCTCTCTTAATAAAAATATCAGACTTTTTTTTAGACTCCGAGTGACCTTTAAAATGTCTTATTGGTCACATAACCATTTAGTCCACTTTCTCTCTCTTGTTACCCACACAGGCTATCTCTCAACAAGACCTGGTCCACATGGCAATACAGATTTCATGTGGGATGAGCTATCTGGCACGGAGAGAGGTTATTCACAAAGACCTGGCTGCCAGAAACTGTGTGTAAGTGCCATTTGACCTCATGTTCTCCCACTATTTACCATTTTACATCAACTGTCCTTCACGCATCAGTATAAAGCTGCACCAAGTATTACATATTGGCATTGGCTATAAAAGAAATAAAAAATAATGTACAGTCAAATAGTCATTATTGCAATTGTTATGATAATGACTGTTCAGATGTGCATTATCACATTTATGTCATTGTAATTGCCAAATAAATAAAAGAAAAATATTGAATTAAGCGTAAACCATTTCATTTATTTATTCTCTCCATGCTTTCTTTATCATCCATTTGAATTAGCATATGTATATATTTTTTAGACGGCTTAGTTTTTTAAAATTATTTACTTATTTATTTTTGTAGAATTGATAACAGTATGCAAGTGAAGATCACAGACAATGCACTGGCTCGTGATCTCTTCCCCATGGACTATCACTGCCTCGGGGACAATGAGAACAGACCCGTTCGCTGGATGGCTTTGGAGAGTTTGCTTAACAATGACTTCTCTAGTGCCAGTGATGTGGTAAGAGTCGCTGCTTCTTTATGCCTTTTTTTGCAACAGACTGTAACATGCACTCACATAATATTGTTTCATACCAGCAGCAGGTGTTCTCTAATGTATTGTTTTTCTCTTCCTATGGATGATTTGCCTATAAAAGAATGTTGTACCCTTTTAGTATTTTGTTATGGCACTGGTAAAATCGCTATCATTTTTAAGATTCGTTATTGTGTCCCAGATCCTGGTAACAGATTTAAAATTGTGTAACTTCTTTGACGTCATACGGTCTGCTCCATCATGCATTGTTACTGCTGAAAATTACAGTAATTGTGCTTCAGGTGCCCATGAACTTGTAGAGGCCTGTATTGTCAGCTGCATTCAGCAATATCACAGTTAACACACATTTGAATTTCCTTAATCGGTTTATATTCAGAATAATAGTCATGTAATAGGTGTACAATCAAATTTCAGAATTTCGCAAGTCTGCATATGCACACAGTGCAAGGTAAAGGGAGAGTTCACTTAAATGAAATTACCACCATTTACTTACTCTCATGTCGTTCCAAACTCCAAAGACTTTTGTTTATCTTTGAAACAAATTAATGTTTTCTGTTGCTCTATTGAAAGCCGATTACACCAAAAGGAATGCTTCACAGAGTTCATAAAGACATTGTAAAAAAAAAAAAAAATTCTATATGAATCATGCGTATGAAGTCTTTATAGACATAATCACTTTATATGGTAAATAGATTTAATTTAGGCTTTTATTCACATATAAATATTGATCAATGCACATACATGGAGCACATCAAATATGGTAAAGGAAGCTCAAACATGCTGTCTTGATGCATGAAAACCAGTGAGTTTTATTCTTTATCATGCAAGAACCAATAATCTTGTGCATCAAGCAAATACGGATTAAACCACTCTATTTACATCAATTACTTTTATAATGTCTTGTTGAAGCTTGTGAAGAATCAAAGTTTTGGTGTAATGGACTTTCAGTGGAGGGACAGTAATGTCCCGTTTCATGAAAAATGTCCTGATATCTCCCTTGGAAAAAATGTATGGGTCAAAACAACATAAAAGTGAGTAAACAAGGACTGAATTTGTATTTTTGGGTGACCTATCCTTTTAACCAAACTCAACCCTGGAGCAGTTTTGTATTTCTGAGAAAAGTGAATGGGGGAGAAAATTGTGTTTGTCTGGCAACACACTGTACGTTCCCGTCTGTCTCACTCAAAGTGCCAAGGAAACAACCCACCCTAGACAGTCAGGAAGGACTGAACGCCGCCTGGCTGCCTCATAAATGACACACCGGGCCAAAACCTGTCAGCGATCTGACCTCTGCATCCTTTCAATCTAACAGAACAATAGTGTCTGGTGCTGCCCTCATGCCAGGAACAATTATTAAAGCGTTGTTTATCATAATACAATAGGAGATGGTGATGAACAGTGGCCTGGTATGGAAATTTACTCATTTACTAGGATACGCAGGAGATTTGTTTACCGTAAGGACCTGTAATGCAGGATACCACCCACACATTGAAGACTAAAGACAAAATGCCAGATCACCAGTGGATGTCAACTTTGATCTGTGTCCAGTTTTACCTCTCATAGCCTCTCAACGACTAACAAACAAAAAACACATTAAAGTGCAGAAGACAACACCCTTTTATATTTAAAGAAGCCTGTCTGTTTTTAAATGTCTAGAAAGAAAAGATGGGCATGATTGTCTTCTAATGAATAGGGAGGATTAAATTCAAGCGCATTCTGCAGTCAAGTGTGTGTTGCCCTCAAGCGCAAACATCATTTTTACAGTAATTTTACTGTTTAGCATTTTCCAACACATCTCCCTGAAGGGCAGACACATATAGAACTGTTTGTAAAGTCACTTTTGCACTGAAAGTAATGCAGATTTTTATAGCCGTGTTGCTTTTTATATCCAAGATTATTGAAGCATCTAATCAACTTGATTGACTTGAACATTATTTTAACAAGAGCTGTAATTACACTAATTTGCACTTCAGTTTGTTTCATAGCTAATGATGTAGAACAAACATCTTTATGCATGTTAAATGGGCATGGCTGCTTATTTATTAGATTTGAAGCGTCTTAAATGTTTCATTGAACAAGCTGTGATTGTGTCCAAAATCATTGGAAAGAATCCACATTTCCTTCTTTTGTGTTACTGGAATGCTTTGTTTCCAGAATACTTCCAGTGGCCCTAAAATGGCCTAACGGGGACCTCATGGCTCAAACAAATCCAGATAGGGGCACTTTTTTTTCTTTTGGAAACAGTCTCATATTTATATGCTTTTCTGCAGTTACATGATTTGTCATGATTCTCCATTTTAAATTGTTTTAAGGAATACACTGATATTTAAAATTCTGACTGATGCAGATAAGCCAATAATTATTTATTTGACCAGTTTTAAATTAATATAATTTTATTAAAATAAATGGTTAATAATAATAAAACGACTTAAAATCAACTAATTTTTATTAACTAAGGATTATATTTTGAAATGTTTATTAATGTTTTGATTTAAAAATGATTAAAAATAGCACTAATAAATTGTTCTTAAAGATGTTGTGAACATGAATCTGAAAAAAACAGCTTTCTATTTGAAATGTTGTCTTATATTTATTATTATTATTTGGTCATAAATACCTGGATTCTGCCCCCCCCCCCCACCCCAATCATCTGTGAAACTCTCCAAGAAGCTTCCCATATGTCCTATATGAAGATTCTAATAGGAATATCTTTCTGCATCCAAATACTGATCTGTAAGCGCTATCTCTTTGTTTACTAAATAACGTCCGGCTCAAGTGATCTCATTTGTTGAAAGGGAGGGATCATCTTCGTTTCAGTCATTGTGTGTCACTCAGCCTGCTCTGAGCTCTTGTGTGTTGCTTCCTTACAGTGGGCTTTTGGGGTTTCTCTGTGGGAACTGATGACCTTGGGACAGACTCCTTATGTTGACATCGACCCCTTCGAGATGGCTGCCTATCTGAAGGACGGCTACAGAATAGCACAACCCATCAACTGCCCCGATGAACTGTGAGTTTGGTTCAGACATTTAACTGCTGTATTTGAATCAATTTCAGAATAAACATTTATTTTAAAATAACATGTGTAGAGTTAAACTCTCGTGAACTTACTAAGTGTCTGGCAGTGCTCCCAAAGTATCAGTAACAACAGCTTTCTTAAATCTTGATTAATTTGTAAGGGAACCTTTAGAAAATGAAGTAGACAGTTTGATCCGAATACAACAAGTCCGCACAATCTGAACCTTATCGGCATCCTGCAATAGCTAGGGAACCGGAGCCGTGGTGACCGGACCAGCCAGGAATTACAAAGCAACGAGCGCTGTTGACCATGTCAGTGACCCAAACACAGCAAGATTTATTGTCTTACGCGCACTCACCGGAACACTGTTTAGAGAACGCAGGAAAGGCTAATCAGCATTGGATCACAGCCTCGCACTCTTCCCATCCAGAGAATAAGTGATGCATACGTGTTCTGCGGCTTGCCTTGTGTGTTGGAAAGCCTGAATAGAAACTGAGCAATAAGGCGATCTCAACTTTCACTCAAGCCGCTTTCGAAGGTTGCTGCTGTCAAGTGTAATCAAGACCAATAAGTCTCGTCAGACCAGCTTTTTCTTCTTTGATCAATCTGTTACAGCTTCATCAGTGACCGATCTGATAAAAGTAAATGTTTTGTTTATATGAAGATGTTCTCTGTTTCAGATTTGCAGTGATGGCCTGTTGCTGGGCCTTGGATCCGGAGGAGAGACCAAAATTCCAACAGCTCGTCCAATGCCTCACTGAGTTCCACGCAGCTTTAGGGGCCTACGTCTAAACTCGCTCAAACCAGCTGAGTTGTTGAACAGCACTATTCCAGAGAGTGAAAGTTAATGCCGTGCCTTACTTTATAAGAAAACTAGCCATTTTGTAAAGTGCTTTTGTTTCATGTGATATGAAATGTGGCTTGGTTTGGAGGTCAGTATCTTTTGTATATCACAGCTGCGTGAATATCAAGGACTATTTCTGATTCTCATGAATATCATCCACACTTGTTTGGAATGCTGGTATTAGGGTGTCCACAGGAAGCTGCTGTTCTCTTTGTTTCACGAAGAAGCTTTTTTTCTTTTTCATCATAATAGAAATGACAAGAAACTGACCTAAATGTCCGGTAATTTCCTTTTGGACATTTTAAATATTGCTCGGAGTAATCTGTACATAGATATTCAAAGACTTCAGTGAGAGGAGCTTCATCTCCACTGCATTCAGTCTTGCATTTATTTGTTTTAAAAAGAGAGAACAGGTCTCCGCTGCATTAAATGTGCAGAAAAAATGCCTCATCCTGAGCATGGCAATTGGTACGTAAACTAGATTCAGAAAAAGGCTTTTTTTTTTCATTTTGGGACTAAAGATGGTGGAGCCCTACAGCTGACCATAAGCTTTACCTCCTTAAATTATGAGGTGGTCATGGAGGTTTGAAGCAGAATGTTGGGGATCCTGCAAGTCAAACTGGACTTTGGTACAGGTTTTTTTTTCAAATTCCTAAAGCTTTTGATGTTTGACTGTTCTGTGTCAGAACAATGCCTTCCTTGTATGTTTAAATCCGTATGAATACATGGACAAGAAAAGAAACATGAGTCACTGTGAATATTTGAAGTGTACGGCCTAGAAACCATTTTCAAATCCTTTGTTCTCCATCTATAGGCTCTTCTTTCTATCCTTGTGATCACTGCATGTTGACTTTTTTAAAGGGTTTTGTGTAAACTGAATTCATACCTATCAATTAAATGAGGCCTCTAAATAAAATGGGATCTCAGTTTTCGTGTTTGTGTATGTTGCCTTCAATGCACGATTTGGTCTGGAGGATGGTTTAAACCTATATGCGAACTTTCACCCCCTCTTAATACTTGATACAAGCATCTATTTTTAGTGATCAAAGCTGTTGTGAAGTATTCTGAATGGAACAATTTTGCAATAGTTCCCCCTACTCTGGTGTCATGATAAGTGTTGTGCTTTTAATATGTAATAACATTGTGCAAATGTTTATCTTGAGAGAGCAGCCAAAAGGCCATAAGTAATTTGTGGGCTGGCAGACCACATATTTGTGCAATCTTTATTCACTGTAATTTTATCAGTGAAGTATATTTTTTTTCATAGCTGAAAGTTAGCAATTTCAAATGTTTTTATTAAATGCATGATGGTACGTTTCACTGCCTTTCTGATGGCATTTTGATATAAGAGAAGTACACATTGTATATAAGTGCTAAAGCTATGATAACTTGTTTCTTTTTATTGTTTTTGATGTCATGCAAAGAAAGGAAAAAAAAAACATCTGTTTGTTTGTTGCACCCACAAAGAGGGTAAAACCTCTAAAAGTTTTCCGTTTTATGTAATGGTGTAATGGAAAGTCACTTTTTTTGAAGGCTGAATATGCTTAGTCTTCAATTGGAGTAGTGGCTTAGAAAAATGATCACGCTATTCAGAGATATTGTTTTTCTTTCCCTGGTTCTGACATGCTTTATTCTGTATAATATACAGTTTAATCTTTGCTAATGGCAGAATATGTTCAACAAATGTGTCTTTAACTTATATAAATGCATGCACACCTATCTACGTACAACTTGACAAGCACAACATGCTCAGACATCACTCGCTGACACATCTGTGACCTGCTCTCTGTGTACTCTGGATGTAAATGTCGCAATATAAAAGGTTAGATAATGTTTCTTAAGAAAAAATTAATGTATCTTGTATAACTGACCTGTATTTTCATAATCACTCCTTTCTTTTTCCATGGTAAGATTTCAAAATAAGGCACTGTGAGGAGTACTACCTTACAATAAGCTTTTAAAAAAATGATTAATGGTTTTAAGTAGATGATCACTTGAATGCTTGTTCTAAAATTTATATTCTCTATCCTATGATGCCAATTTCACAGTGTTATTGCTGGTGTAGCATTTCATTTTAATGGAGTTCTACAATTACACTACAATGACTGTCTCCAATTGTTGAATGAAAAATCAAAACTCTCATCTACACACCTTCATGTCATTCCAAACTTGAGGCTTTCATTCATCTTTGAAACACACTTTTTTTTTTTTTTTTTTTTTTTAAGAAAGCTGAGAGATTTAGGTCTCTTCATTAAAAGTCCATTCCCCCAAAACGTTCAGTCTTTTAAATGTTCATAAAGAGATTGTACAAGAAATCCAAGTTAAACAAAACTTCATTGGTTCTTGCACATCAACCAAGTACATTCGAGTTTACGTTTGCCATATTTGATGTGCTTTATTTTAGTGTGTTGATCAGTGTTTATTGGGCAAAGAGGAAAAGGGTTTCAAGCATCAAAAATAAATGTAATGTAATTTATTTTTTTCAATTCACCATTATAATGTCCTTTTTTGTTTGTTTGTTTGTTTGTTGTTGTTTGAGCAAAAAATAATGACTATCATACTTTTTTTTTTTTACCATGATATACAGAAGGCACCCACTAAAATGCCATTCAGTGTAATTATTTTATAGGAAAAAAAATAATAAATCTTAGGCATATTTAGAACAAGGATAATTTAATGACATGGTAAAAGACTAAGGATCACAGCTCAGTCTCAAAATATAGTAAATAAATAATAATAATTTTAAAACTATATTTAATCACTATCCTTCAAACCACTAGGTTTTACCCATTTGTCAACCATAAGTTTTTGTAAGGAAGTGAAATTATATATTTTTAGAAATACAGGTCAGAATAAGTGTTTCATTTTTACATACATATGAATGTTAGGCTGAAATGTTTTTTTTTTTTTTTTTTTTTTTCAAAAATGGAAAATATTAGTATTGTTATATTTTTGGTGTTATTCGATATCATTTAATTAGTTTTAATAATATTGCTGAGTAAATGACAGCAGAAGCAGATGTTGAAAAACAACAAGAATGTCATTGTACTGCTGCTCACTGCCATGCTTGCTTGGCTTGTCACTTTGCATCTGACGTACTAGGGCCCAAAAATTACTGCTTGCTGCTGTATTTATGAATGCTTTTTGTTTGCCAACATGACTTTATCAGGATGGATATTTTGGGTCCCCTCAATGGCCTCCCTTAAACAGAGGGAGGAGAAACACTCCAGAAACAGTATATGACAACCATAATCCTTTCTCGTTTCCCTGCTGCTCTAGCTACTGGAGCTGCATGTCCTTTTTGGTGGTGCCAAGCAACTTTAAAAACAATAACACAAAAAAACATCAAAAGTTTAATGCATATTTGTCAGTGCAAACATTCTTGATTTATCTGAAGTATACATTATCTATACAGTGTCGTATAACAGAATTTGCATTATACTGAATAACTTCAGCCTACGGCAGGCTATCAATCAGCCACCTACATCAAACCATTAGCTTGACCAGTACAGTTGAAAACACCATTAAGAGGTGAAATTATCTAAATTTAAGAGCAATAAACTCACTCTGCTGCAGTGCTGCAATTAAATCTGTTCATCATTTAAAGTGGTGGTGTCTCTTCAGAAGACTTGAATTAAACTTTAATTAAATGGATTACTTTTACAGTGTTTTATGAACTTTTTGAAGCATGAAACTTTTAGGGGGATTGACTTTAAACCGAGGGACAAAAAAACTCAGGTTTCATTAAAATATCTTCAAGATGAGCAAAACCTGAGGGTGAGCAATTGATGACAGAATTTTCATTTTTGGGTGAGCTATCCATTTATTTATTTTCTTCCTGCAGAACATAAAATATGATATTTAGAAAATTGCTGAAGTCCAAACAACATGGACCCCACTGACTTTTGTTTTATTGTGCTCCGCAGAAGAAAATGAGTCACAGGTTTGGAACCAAGTGTAATAAATTACTAAGTAAATAACTTTTATTTTGGGGTAAACTACCCCTTGAAGAGAATAGCTGTGTCATAATGGAAGTCTAAGTACTTCTTGGAAACTTGTCAGAAAAGAACAATGTTACAACAATGAATTTCAATGAGCCGTAGCTGTGATGTAACATTTATGGCCACTTCAGTGAGATCTCTTGTGCCAAATCTGACTCATTTCCAAGGTTTCGCTTCACTTGATTACAGAACAAGTACATTAGCACAATGGAGACTTGAGGCCCAGGGGAAGGCCATTAAAAATTTTGAAACCTCTAAAGGTAAAATTAAAGAAAACATTTTTCAATATATCTTGCTATACAGAAATGTCTTATGCCTTGTATCAGGTTGTAGGACTTTGACCCTAGAGTGCAGTAATGGACAGAGACTCACATGGGCTTCGGTCATGCAGGTCAGTATGACACAGCAAGCATTAGAGTAGGAGTCTTGGACTTTGGTTTGGTCGTAATTATACTGTGTGTTTCTATTCCGTTAGGCAAACAGTAGACACACAGCATAACACCTCCAAGCCTTAATTGTGCTTTGGAATGTCATTGTAAATAACTCATGCTTCTGCAACTGTGAGGTGTCTGCCTGTAATATCCTGATTCAGGAGTTCATTGTGACTTTATATAAAAGTGCCATTAAAAACTATTGAAGATTTGCTACTGTAAAAGCAGTGGAGCAAAAATCACTGATGCACAGACCACTTCAATTTAAAACTCACAAAGAGCTACTTATGTGATTATTAATGCCAAGTCCTTAAGACAGAACTAAATGATTATAACAGGCAAATAGCAACTCCCTTAATAAACAGTGATTTGGATTTCAAACAGATTATGCAGTATATGGTTTTTTATATCGCAGGTGTTCAGGTGTATTATAGCCTATTAATGCCATTATGTGGGTCAGTTTTGCCATATGTGTATGTTTTAGTTAAATTAACAAATAGACTACACTGAGTAAACAAAAAGATGTAGGCCTACTACTGTTTAATCAGCATTATTATACTTCAATAATGCGTAACATAATTAATGTACCGCATTCAGAAATAAAGAAAAGCTAATTTACAAATAGTTTTATAATTAATACTATTTCTACCCACATTATTATGGGCTAGCCTATATCTGTTCACAGATCACTGGTTTAAGCTTATCTACTCATCTTAAACGTCCTTATTTTCATATTTTCTACATATTTAAAAATATGGAATTTGATAATAGATAACGTTATTTTAAAAATGAGTAAGAAAAACTTATGTCAAATATCATTGTTACAAATGTCAAATTCAGTGAAATAACGCCATGCTAACAAATAGAAAAGCAAAAGTATCCTGTTCTCCTCCGGAGTCATTAAACTGATTCCAGTTAAATGATTTACACTGTTTATGATGTGTTTGCACAGATTCCTTACCGAGTGTGCAGTAAGTCTGTGTAATATGAGGAAGTGAAATCCGTTTCTGATATATGGGTAGAGAGAGAGATAACTATCATCAAAACAATCGCGCGTGGAGCAGTGGGCGGAGTCTGTGGGCATTGGGCGGGGCTCGTGACATCACTGATAATGGTCATATAATCCCCCATAGACGATCACTGATGTGGAAACGTGTCTAGTTCATCCTTGTCGAAACAAGCCTAACAACCAACTTCACCTTTTATAGGAAACATGGACATATACGCCAAAGACATAAAGAAACCCAAGCCAGCGGTGTTTTGTAACATAAAGGTAAATTATTATTATTATTGTTTTATGGTTATTGATGACTATTATTAGGTTATAATGATGATCCAGTATTCATACAATAATAATTTTAAGTTTAATATATTAATTTAATTTGTTCAAGTTCAATACTATTTAGTAGAAGCATATTTTTCTCTCTCTCTCTATATACATTTTAACAATCTCTTTAGACGCTTTAAAAACGCAATTGACAGTGCACTTGCTGTTGTTGCTCTGGTGATAGTGACCTGATAGTGAAGGTACATTATATTATTATTTATGATTTTTATTGTCTTTGGACTTGGAACCTGAACTTTTGTCTTTAACACTCACTCGTGAGTTCTTATAAAAGAGCTTTGTGATTTATTAGTTCACAGTCCTTAAAAAAACAAACAAACAAAAAAAAACGGGGAAAAAACGTTAATGTTATTAATAACATCTAATAATGTATATAACTTATGAATCAAACCACCAAGACAATGTGTGCTCATTTTTAGGGTTATAAAGTTGTGCTGTTTCCAATCCTGTGTTCTCTCTCATCTGCATTGTGAATATAGTAAACAGTTCACTGGAGCTTCATGCTGGTATGGTATTTCATACAGTCTTTCATTTGTAAAGCCCAGTTTGTTTGAAGCCTGAATGTTTAATTCAAGGTGTTTGACAGCTGAAACAGGTTTTGCTGATTGAGGCTGTCAGTGCAGATAGACTTGAAGCAGCTGTGGAGGGATTAGCAGGTCAGGATGAGGACCTCGGCCCAGGGGGCAGTACTGTATATCAGATGGCTTGCCAGAAGCGATGCTTAGTTGGAGTACAGCATTAACTGCATTCATTCCCATTTTACTCTCAAACAAATGTCTGTGGAATGTAGGGGATATTAGACAAAAATATGGTTCTCTCATCTCACACATTGTCTTCCATGCATACAATGTTTAATTATGATGTTATGTGTTTGGAAATTGTTTGGATAAAGATCTCCCTGACCACAGACTGTTGTGGTGCCAAAACTATTTCATCTTGGCTTTGCCAGAGAATCATGGATTTATTTGTAATTGATATCTGTTAATTTCCCCAAGGAGTATTTTGTTTTTCTTTTACCATGATACAAAGATCTTGACCAACATTAACTATGTTTACATGCACCCAAATGATCCATTAGTAATTGGACTCATTCCTCAGTAGGACTGAAAAGCCTTCATGTAAACATCTAAATCAATTCGACTGAGCTGAATCTAAATTAAATTTTTGATTGAATTGAAAAGGGTGGTGTAGACCTAAAACAATCCAATCAATAGAGAAAAAACTATGCATGTAAATGCTTGAATATAACTATCTTCTCAATCAGATTCACGCATACCTTGCACGCCTGCATGATTCACGTTTAAAAGAGCCCTTTAATTAAATAATCTGTTTACATACGGTTCACTACTTACAAATGTGCATATCTTTATTTACATCTTATGAACTGATCAGTAAAGGAGACTGATTTGACTAAATATTGCTTAAAGAACTCTTGACACTCTTGACTTGTCAACAAGTCAAAAGTAACAGTTAGCTCCAGTGACATTGTAGCAGCTTTGTTCAGAATACACATGTAAACTGAAATATGAACCGGATTGCAGAATCTGAAATAGAAAATTAGTGCATGTAAACATACAACCCGAATTCCGGAAATGTTGGGACGTTTTTGAAATTTTAATAAAATGACAACTAAAAGAATTTCAAATCACATGAGCCAATATTTTATTCACAATAGAACATAGCAAATGTTTAAACTAGGGCTGTCAGTCGATTTAAAAAAAAATAATCGCGATTAATCACATGATTGTCATGAGTTAACTTGCGATTAATCACACATTTTTATTTGTTCTAAATGTACCTTAAATTAATACTTTTCAAATTTTTAATACTCTAATCAACATGGGCATGGACAAATATGGATGCTTTATGCAAATGTATGTTTATTATTATTGAAACCATAGTCAACATATAGCATGAAGAGTAGACATGTTTCAAAGGTCATAGATGTTTTTCAAAGAACTTGTTCATGTCTATTAGACACATGAAAAAAGAAATACCAGGTTCCCATTACTGCTCTTTCTTTGCTCTGCTCTGAGCAATTTACTTATACAAACCTGTTTAAATTTTTGTACACAGGGCAGCTCTTCTTCTGAAAATGCAAAATGTATATTTATTATTTATTATTACATTTGTTTCCCTCTCTGTGCCCACATACTGTATTTTGATGAAGCTAAATTCTCAGTAAACTGTTTTCATTGGTATATTTTACTGTTTCTGTTGTCAGACAACGGAATGAATATGAAATGGTGACTGAAACGCGACACATTAAGACTACATAACCAGCTCTCCCTTCCAAAATGTTAATCTGCACAAAAAAACATGATAATCGCACCGTCGTCTGATGAAATCAAATACACATAAGATAAAGACAATAGCTGTGCTGTGATTTCGGCTATACTTGCTTGTAAAATTAGAGAAGCAACATAATATCTGTATTTAACTGAATTAAAGCGCTGCTCCTCTCTGCCGTTCGCTGAACAGAAACAGAGCAGACGCAGAGAGAGAGAGAGCGAGGTGTGTGCACGCGCTGGGAGAGCAAGACCTCGCGCTCGCGCGGCAGTACCGGTGATTCTCAGAAACTAGGTTTGGGTGCTTTTTTGAAGGGAAAAAAGTCGCTAAAGGGGTCTGCAAGGTTGCTAAGTTGGCAACACTGTGCATCTCCATTTCTCCAACTACGGGTTGGACCACGGGTCAAACAGAAAATACGCGTTGCGTTAATCGCGCGCTAAAAAAATTAGTGCCGTTAAAATTAATTTGTGTTAATGCGTTATTAACGCGTTAACTTTGACAGCACAAGTTTAAACTGAGAAATTTTAAATTAGCTCATTTCAAATTTGATGCCTGCTACAGGTCTCAAAATAGTTGGGACGGGGGCATGTTTACCATGGTGTAGCATCTCCTCTTCTTTTCAAAACAGTTTGAAGACGTCTGGGCATCGAGGGAGTTTTTGGTGTTGGAATTTTTTGCCTGATATAGGTTTCCAGCTGCTGAAGAGTTCGTGGTCGTCTTTGACTTATTTTTCGTAATGATGCGCCAAATGTTCTCTATAGGTGAAAGATCTGGACTGCAGGCACTCTTCTACTACGAAGCCATGCTATTGAAATAGCTGCAGTATGTGGTTTTGCATTGTTAGGGTTAGGGTTAGGCCTTCCCTGAAATAGACGTCATCTGGAGGGGAGCATATGTTGCTCTAAAACCTTTATATACCTTTCAGCATTCATAGTGCCTTCCAAAACATGCAAGTTGCCCATACCGTATGCACTTATGCGCCCCCATACCATCAGAGATGCTGGCTTTTGAACTGAACGCTGATAACACGCTGGAAGGTCTCCCTCCTCTTTAGCCCGGAGGACACGGCATCCGTGATTTCTAACAAGAATGTCAAATTTGGAATCATCTGAACAGATAACACTTTGAAATAGTCAATTTTAAATGAGCCTTGGCCCACAGGACACGACGGCGCTTCTGGGCCATGTTCACATATGGCTTCCTTTTTGCATGATAGAGCTTTAGTTGGCATCTGCAGATTGCACGGCGGATTGTGTTTACCGACAGTGGTTTCTGGAAGTATTCCTGAGCCCATTTAGTAATGTCAATGACAGAATCATGCCGATGAGTGATGCAGTGTCATCTGAGGGCCCAAAGACCACGGGCATCCAACAAAGGTCTTCGGCCTTGTCCCTTACGCACAGAGATTTCTCCAGTTTCTCTGAATCCTACATTTCACTACTGATTATACCCTGTATGATTGTGTATGTGACAAATAAACAAGAACCTTGAACCTTGGATCTTTTGATGATGTTGTGCACTGTAGATGATGAGATTTGCAAAGCCTTTGCAATTTGACGTTGAGGAACGTTGCTTTTAAAGTATTCCACAATCTTTTTACTACGCACTCTTTCACAGATTGGAGAACCTCTGCCCATCTTTACTTCTGAGACTCTGTCTCTCTAAGACATCCCTTTTATAGCTAATCATGTTACAGACCAAATGTTTATTAACTTAATTAGTTGCTAGATGTTCTCCCAGCTGAATCTTTTAAAAATGTCTTGCTTTTTCAGCCCTTTGTGAGACCTGTAGCAGGCATCAAATTTGAAATGAGCTCATTTAGTGGATAAAAGTGTAAAATGTCTCTGTTTGAACATTTGTTATGTTCTCTATGTTCTATTGTGAATATAATATTGGCTCATGTGATTTGAAAGTCTTTTAGTTTTCATTTTATTCAAATTTAAAAAAACGTCCCAACATTTCCAGAATTCGGGTTGTACCTATCGTTTGCTTGTTGCACTTCAAATTCACGGTGATTGGTTGACTTTGCAATTAGGCATTGTAGAAAATTCCATCTGAGTTTGTCTGGAGTTGCATAAATCCTTTAGACTCATACCTGCTCATTCCTCCACCTAAAGGAACTGTCTGCGAATCACCTCTGACAAACCAGCTCAAAGGTTGTTGGTCATATTATACGAGAAGAAAAATTGTTCACCTAAGAGTTTCACACCTACTTCAGATCTGTTTTGTGTATTTGTGAAAATTGTTGGCACGTTACAACAACCTTAAGCAGAAACAAATCCAATGAAGATGGTTGTTTGGAATTAAAATAGGCCGTTTGACATGACACAGATGCAGAAGTGTCTGCGTAGTTTTTCTTACTCCATTCTATGGAATTCCTTTTTGCACCCTTATTAGGAACTATCTGTTGTTGTGGATATTTATTTTTAGTGAATGAGAGTACAAGTAGAGAGAAGCTTCATACATTATCCAAAATCAACTAAGCTGCTGCTAAAACTTCTGCTTCTCTGTGACGCTTAGCTTTTATTTAGACTTTATGTTTGCAATAAGGGTGTGAGAATTTACAGGTATGTCTAAATGGATTGAGTTTGTGTCTGTGTGACCAATGAGGCATAACTGCACATGTTAAACGGACAGGTATTGCATATGTATTTTGTTCATCTGGGTGAGTCAGGCAGTGATGACGTATGTTGAAAGAAGGTGTAGAACATGTTGTTCAGTGTACTTGGCCTGTTTACAATCCTTAAACCCCCCCTTTTTAGATTTGAACTCATTTGAACTGACAGGTAATTCTGATATATGACATGCAGTTTTGACATTTTTGTTGTTTTGCTTTCAAATATTTTGTACTTTTTGACTATTTAGCTCTTTTTCAAATTTTCTCTATTTGCTTGTTACATAACAGAAACAACATAGCTGTTAAGCCGCCTTATTTTATTTAAATGCAGGATGGGTTTTCAGAAGAACAATTTTTGTTGAGCTTGTCATTAGAAATTGCAGAGAGGGAGTGTTGTTTATTTGGGCTACAAGTCATTGTAAGATTGCAGTTGTTGAAATAAGTAAAATATTAAATAAGACTGTCACATTGATCTTGCATTTTTCCATTTATTCTACATCAACTGATTTGCTCTTGGCAGTATGCACAATGCAAAGGTTAATTTACTCTTTACTAGGAAAAAGATTGGTTGAATCTGTATTGCATTAGGGTGGACCAACTCCTCCAGATTTTTTCACTTGATTTTATTGAATTGTTGCTGACAACCTCTAACTTTTTTAGTGTCCCATTTGCAAGATTTTCTTTGAAGCCATTCAATGTGAAAATCTGTGAATACAGACATAGCTAGCAAGTTCATTGTTTTCTCAAACCTGGACTTGAGAGATATGATTATTTGTAGTCATTAATCAATTATGCTTGTCATCACTAAATGTTTTCTAGTAAAATGAATAGAATATAGAAATGGGCTGGGCTCGTTTCAACCCAAAGTGAACCAGCGTCTGAATGTCGTGTTATTTTTGTGGCTGTGGTGCACAGGATGGGCAAAAATGATTGGAACATTGGGATTGTACTTTTTGACTGTTTAAGCTTTATATCCTGAGGAAATCCGAAAATGTCTGCTTAATGGCTCCTGTAACACGTGATAGCAGTGCAGAGATGCATGTAAAACATCAAACTTCAAAGTCAGTTTTTCCCCTGATTCTCTTTACTCAGCAGGACTCTTCATGCAGCACAATAGCTGCTGAGGAGGGGGAAAAAATCCAGGTCTGGACAGATGACAGGAACTGCTTTTCAGCACGTTCATCGAATCTTTCACCACTGGTTTTCTATCTGTGGAGTTTGAATCACTCACTGTGTCCTAAAAACATTAGGCCGGATCTATGATGTCAATGCAATTCAAACATCATTATAATGCACTGCTGATTCAAAACTAATGACATTCTATCAAAGTCCCCTAAAGGCGCATAATTAAGTTCACTTGGCGGTCATCTTGCTCTTTCTGTTTTGGCAATAGACAAACAATTTCCTATTTTCTTGAATTGGGAAATGAAAGTTTGAATTGACCAAAATCTCTAAATCTGTTTGACAATAATATAATGCAGTCAAATCTGACAACAAAAGTATCAAATATTTTGCTTCTTAACTTAAAGGAATAGTTCACCTGAAAATGAAAATTTTGTCATAATTTATGTCGTTCCAAACCTGTATAAGTTTCTTTCTTATGTTGAACACAAAAGTAGATATTTTGAAGAATTTTCAAGAGCCAAACATTTGTTGGTCCCTATTGACTTCCATAGTAGGGAAAGAAATACTATGGAAGTCAATGGGGATCATCAACTGTTTGATTACCAGCATTCTTCAAAATATCTTCTTTTATGTTCAACATAAGAAAGAAACTCATACAGGTTTGGAATGACATGAGGGTGAGTAAATGATGACAGAATTTAAATTTTTGGGTGAACTATTCCTTTAAATCATGCTGTAAAACTATATTTTCCAGCACTTGATCTTAACGTGCATGGGGCCCATTTTTATTTTTTTAATAATGATAATAACCTGATAAAAAAAAAAAAAAAAAAATTACATAAAATCAAGGTGTAAACTAAATATTTATTTTTAATGCATTTTTTGCTCATCAAAGATTGTTTTATAAAAAACAAACAAACATGCGATTCTTGAAACTTCAACAATATTTGTGGTTAATTAATCTCATACAGTATATTGACCCAGTTTCTGTTAATATTTTTTTTAAAACAAGCAACTTTGTCATAATTTCAACATGCCAAATGAAATATTATACACAATATGAGGGACATATTCATATATTTTGTTGGACAAAACGACTGAGATCCACTGTTTTACAGACTAATGTGATAAAGAGTACATGAAAAGCCGATGCCTCTATGAAAAAGCATTTGATTCTTTTCTTCCCCCTGATTTCCTAGAACGCGTAAAGCAGCCTGCCAGGGCTTAAATGCTTGAGGTAACAGTATGACAAATGTCTGACAATAATTTTCTCTCACATATGGCAGGATTGTTTTATATTTGAATTATTCTTCCAAAATTCCAAAAACAATTCACACATTGCTTCAATACAAAACAAATATTTCAGCTTGCTTTGTGCTTACCCAAGGCTACTTTGTAATAGTCATTCACGACGTAGTGAGTGATCAAATGTGTGCCAGCTCTGCAAAAGATTTATGACTGCTTGTGGAGAATTACACACCGATGAACCTGCCAGCTGTAATTTGCGTAGGAACCAAACGTGTCAAGTTATTCTGTGCATATGCCATTGCTTGCACTTTTGTTAAGACCCATTATCCAGCAATACAGTAACATGGCCTGATCATAGTACACTTACTGTACCTCAGGGACACTTCTTGAGTAATGGCCTCTGGAGACAGATTGCTCATAGTGTTAGTTTATCAGAGAGTCTTGAGAAAACAATAAAAAGAGCAATCTGCTTGAGCTTCCCTGGAACATTATACGTGAAAGGTTCCAGACGTGGCTGAAGCGTGTCGAATAATTCGAGCTGAACCGAATGTGGAACTGGCACTGGGGCAGAAAGAGGCACAGAGCTGCCATTCAAACGTCTAACAAAGGTATTTAGTTGGGCTGCTTGAGTGGGCACAGCCTATCAAAATATTTCCATAATTAAAAGCCCATTCGCCGAAAAACAAGAAAGAAATCGTAGCAACTGTGTCAAAAGCAGCTATTATGTGTGCTAACAAACCATAAAGCTGAAGATTTAATGGGAGCATTAGCTGTTCTAGAAGCCGTCAGAAAGCATAGTGCTTTGGCCTGCAACGGTTGAGAGCTGAGGAGTGGAGAAGAGGGATTTATGTCTTGTGTTTGTTTAGGAAATCCAGTCCAGATCTCTACATGCCCCATCAGATTGCTTCATGCCTCTGAGACCTCTGCGAACGTTCCTCTGCTTGCGTTCATGACGTCTTGGGCACTTAAAAAGCATTTTATCATATGGGAGCAGCTGCCTCTCTCTCATACACAAACAGGGAAACGTTCCAATTTATGAGCTTTTATCTCCACTGCGTTTCTGGCTTATCGCCAAGAGCCTCTCTCTCTCGAGAGAGAGAGAGAGTGAACAAACCCTGCTAACTCTCTAGACAAACATTACTATCAGTGTATTTGCCAACCATGCTTCAGCCTTTTTATGCTGTTATGCACAGTATGCATCTAAAAAAATTATTGATTTTTTTCTTCTAAGTTTAAGAGTCATTGGTGATTCTAGGAGTTTTAAAACATTTGCTGGGAGGATTATTAATTAATATTACACATATTTCAACAAAGAAAAAGAGCACCATATCTGTATCTCAGTCAACCCAGAGTTGGAAAATTTAGATTTATCCTTATATAACTTAGGTGTTTATTTAAAATATAGATACTATGTATAAAAAGGACAGGTACTGCAGTGTACTGTACAAAAAGAAAAAAAAAGAATACTGAGATTAGTTATACAAACATTTGGTTTATGAGGGTTATGATTGAAATTAAGTTATGAGGGTTGTTCTATAGCAACAACCCTTTTGTTAACTTTTTGATTTAAAGGTAATTTTTGCCATTAGTTTCCCGCTAGTGGCACCAAACAGAATTGCTAAATTTTCAAACTCTCCTGCTGTCTGGCACTGGTTGGACAAACAAGCAAACCAAAATAGAAAAGGTTGCAATTACATTTGGTGCCACTAGTGGGACAGAAATGACACATTTCAATTAAGTTCAATAAGTTTTGTTGTGTAGTTTCATTTTGCATTGGAGTATTTGGCTGCCCATAACCAGTAATCTTAAAGGGATACTCCAGCCCAAAATTAAAATTTTGTCATTAATCACTTACCCCCATGTCGTTCCAAACCCGTAAAAGCTTTGTTCGTCTTCGGAACACAATTTAAGATATTTTGGATGAAACCCGGGAGGCTTGTGACTGTCCCATTGACTGCCAAGTAATTAACTCTGTCAAGGCCCAGAAAAGTATGAAAGACATCGTCAAAATAGTCCATCTGCCATCAGTGGTTCAACCATAATTTTACGAAGCTACGAGAAAAAACAAGTCAAAATTAAGTGAGTTTTTGCTCGAAACAAGCAAAATAATCTGCCAATGGGGTAAGCAAAAATAATCTTGTTTTCTGTTTGAAATAAGATTATTTTGCTTTACCCCATTGGCAGATTATTTTGCTTGTTTCGAGCAAAAACTCACTTAATTTTGACTTGTTTTTTCTGAAAACAAGACAATTAATTTTATTTGTCTAGAAAATCCTTCTTGATTTAAGAATTTTTAGATATTTTGGCTGGAAACAAGACAAAAAATCTACGTAAGAAAAGCATTTTTTGCAGTGAAAATGGTGCTACGGTGACGCGGAGGAGACGAATTGTTGAATAAAGTCATAATTTTTGTTTTCTTTGCGTACAAAATGTATTCTTTCATACTTTTCTGGGCCTTGACAGTGTTATTTACTTGGCAGTCAATGGGACAGTCACAAGCCTACCGGTTTTCATCCAAAATATCTTAAATTGTGTTCCGAAGAGGAACGAAGCTTTTACGGGTTTGGAACGACATGGGGGTAATTCATTTTCAATTCATTTTGGTGTGGAGTAACCCTTTAAAGGTTAAGTTCACACAAAAATGAAAATTATGTCAGACCTTAGTTCATCTACGGAACACAAATTAAGATATTTTTGATAAAATCTGAGAGCTCTCTGACCCTCCGTAGACAGCAATGCAACTGCAATGTTCCCAGGTCCAGAAACGTAGGAAGGACATCGGTAAAATAGTCCATGTGATATCAGTGGTTAACGTAATCAGCGTTGTTTATTTTCAGTAGGGTTTGGAACGACATGAGGGTGAGTAATTAAAGACAGAATTTAAATTTTTGGGTGAACTAACCCTTTAAGGCTCCCTTAAAGAGCCAATCAGATTTCAGATAAGGCCGATGTCCACGTGGCTCCGGCCCTAACTCTGCCCCTGGCCACACCCTATAGTTACTTAAGCAACTTGTGATAAAACTGAAGTTTTCTACCAGATTTTGATTATCAAAAAAGGTTGTTGGTTGGATTTTGAAATGTGAGTGTTGCGCTAAAAATGCAGCAAAAATGATTTGAGGTTGCAGTAAATTGTAAAAGGGTGGGGTTTAATTGGTGTAAATCAGTGGTTCCCAACCATGTTCCTGGAGCCACCTCAACAATGCACATTTTACATTTCTCCTTAACCAAAAACATACAAAATGTGCAGTGTTGTGGGGACTACAGGAATGTTTTTGGGAGCCACTGGACTAAATGGTTAGAGAAGTGTAATTTTCACCGGAAGTTTGAGTTGACATTTTGATTGCATTAAAAGAAAATTGAATGGCAAGAAAAAAAAGATAAAGTAATAAAAGTGTCACATACTAATGGAAAGCAGAGACACCACTGCTCCCAATTTTCCATTTTATGTAGCGTCTTTGTTTTATCCCTTATTTACACAATAAAGAGCTTTTGGGCGATGGCTGCTTTTAATAGCCGCATGAAGACAACTGTGTAAATCTTGAAGGTGTTTTTAGGAGCTCTATATGGTTTGGATTAAACTGTATTGCCTTTTCCCTTTTTTGTGATTAGGGACATGTTACAAACCAAACACAAGTGAATTTAGACATATTGTGAAATCAGTGTGGTTAACCCTTAACTGAGGTGAGGCAGTGAAGATCAAAGTCCCGGATCTCACTGTCTGCAGAGATGTGGAAGGGAGCTCTAATTTTAGGGAGTTGTTGTTCAACTCCAAAAAAAAAAAACTTCCATGTGACACAGTAACAACATACTGATGAATGCTCCTGTTTAGATTATAGAACATCAAGTTCCTTTAATCATATGAAAATTTTTGGTACACTTGAAAATTATATTTGGTACACTGTAATCGTAACCCTAATATCTGACAGTTCTTGTACACTTTGTTGCTCTCTCTTCCTGTAGGTCTTTGTGTTGTGTCATGGCCTGCTCCAGCTCACTCAGCTCTTGTATAGCTCTTACTTCAAGAGCACCATCACCACAATCGAGAGACGCTATGGCCTGGACAGCCTCTCCTCAGGAACCATCTCTTCCCTCCACGAGGTACTGGTCACATCACAAACATCTGTGTGTCATCTGTGGCTTGCTTAAGTGAAACCATTAAAATTAGTGAGGCGCTAACTCTAATAAATGAACTATTTAGATATTAACTTTTTGAAATGTTCATCTGCTCTTCTCAATTAACTTGTTGTTGAATATCAGTTAGTGTTGTCTATTGTTGTATTGTTTTAGGGTGACACGGTGTGTAAGGATGCACAATATTAACATTCTGCCTGATAATGATAAGCTGATAATTCATGTTCATGTTTATGACCGCTAACCGATATTTAAATTCTACGTATTTTGTCTTAATAATAAACAAAAAAAAACAACAACTAAAAACTAAAATCAGTCTCTAATGCTAAGTGAAATAAGGCATCTCAGCTTCATAATGTTCAGTATGAAAACAAAGAAGATATTTATTTTGAAACTATGTAAGAGTGGTAAATTATTAGTATTTTTAAAAACTAATTTTAAGTGAGTGTTAAATGACAGCAAAGGTAATATAAATGTAAAAATTGGGGGGGGAAAAGCACGTACATAATATCCAATCCACAGGTGTGCCACAGGTAGACAATATTGGCTAATACCAATTATTATGTGCATCCCTAATTGTCATATACGAGGTATTTTTATAATGAATCATGAAATTATTAACATTAAAACGGTCAATCCAGACCAGCTTTCTATTCTATTCAATTCAATTCAAGTTTATTTGTATAGCGCTTTTCACGATACAAATCGTTGCAAAGCAGCTTTACAGAAAATTTTAAGTTTCTATATTATATTTAGTAGTATGTTATGAGGATGCCAACCCTCAGACTTTCTGATGAGGCTGGTTATTCAGGGAAGCTTAAACAACATTAAACAACATAGACACAACACATGTGGATGACTGCAGTATACAGTATGCTGGTCAACAAGGAAGGGGCTGAATACTGTATATTAGGTATATACGTGTAATACCAAATGAATGTGACTTGTTTTTCTTTCTTTTTTTATTAGGTAGGGAACACAGTGCTTATAGCGTTTGTTAGTTACATGGGTAGTCGGGTTCACCGACCTCGATTCATTGGACTGGGCGGCCTGCTAATGTCCATCAGTGCCATGATCTTAGCTCTACCTCACTTCCTGTCCCAGCCCTACACCTTTGACTCTGTCCTGCATGGTAAGTGTCATTCAAGCCATTAGCATCCCTATTCATCTCGATAGAACCATATGAAAGAATGAATGTATTTGGAAATCTTACACATCTCTTGGAATGAGCTCTGCATTCTTTTTCTTCTCATTTTCTGTCTTAGTTTGTTTTTTTCTGCATGTTAATATTGTTTCATGCCCCAGAGTAAAGGACTCTTAAGACTCTAAGCTCATCAAAATGATAATATCACCATATTCATTTAAAAAGGTTTAGGACAGTTTGAAGAAAACCAGACACAACAAAGAGGGGTCTAAAATAACACAGCTGGATGATAAACATCAGCTTAGACATAACAGGGTAGGCAGGTCTACAGGAAGTTGCTGCAGAGAGACTCCATTTTGACCCGAGTCTCCCTTCTTAGACAGGGTTTAGCATTAGTTTGAGAAAAAAATCATGAAGAAAAAAACGGATTGAAGTTGAAAAGGGAACGGATAGAGAGAAAAAGGGAAAGAGATGAGGACAAAGTAACAGGGATATACTGTTAAGATAAAGCTGCCTGATTTCTCTCTGAAGAGAAAATCAACTGGAATTTACTCCAAGAGATAACCGATATCTCCCTTGGCTTCCTTGAACCTTTTATTTTTGCTTCATTCTCTCACTTCCCCTGCTTCTTCCTGCGGAAACGGTCGTTTTGGCCATACACATTGCAATGCTATGAAAAGCTTAAATTAAATATGCAGCCACTTACATAAGACCTTAAATGCATGGCTCACTCATTTTTTCTTTTTCTTTTACTCACCTTCATGATGCTCCAAACCTGTTTAGTCTAAAACAAAAGGAGTTGTATCGTAGATGGTCCAAGCTTCTTATTTGCATACAATTAAAGTGAATGGTGTCTTGTCTGTTTATGGTCTACATCCACTTTGTTGTATGGATAAGAGTAGTGCTGTCAAACGATTAATCACAGTTAATTGCATCCGAAATAAAAGTTTTGTTTACATAATATATGTGTGTGTGCTATGTATATTTAGTATGTATATATAAATACACACACTTACAGAAACTATTTAGAAAATATTTTCATGTATATATTTATATTCATAATTTATATTATATATATTTAATATATAAACATAAAATTTTTCTTAGATATATACATGTTTGTGTATTTATATATACATAATAAATATACACAGTACACACATATATTAAGCACAAACTTTTATTTTAGATGCGATTAATCGCAATTAATCATTTGACAGCATTACATAAGAGCAATTTGGACAATATACTTAACTCCATTTGTGTTAATACAAGTGTGAAACATTATGAGGTGAGTAAATGATGAACAATTATCCGTCAGGAGCACCTTCACCCCTCAAGTTCACACTTAAAATGCAGAATGTTTTGTTTTCATCATTCCAGTAAACTTTTATGAAAGTTACTAAACACAGATATTTGGATGGATGATGTGAACTGGTGGTTAGGATGAATATGGTGTATTTCTTTGTCTCAATCCCACAGCGAGCAAACAGGACATGTGTTATTTGCGTGCGAATGCAACGGGTGCTGAGGCTTGTGGTCTGGAGGATTCACGGAAGCTTGTGGACACCAGTAAATTTTGGGTGTTAATGGCTACGGCCCAGCTGCTGTTTGGAATCGGTTCTGTCCCCATCCAACCTTTTGGAATATCTTATATAGATGACTTTGCAGGAGTTGGGAATTCTGCTCTCTATATTGGTAATTTTGTTTTCATGTTTTTCATAATGTTATTTGAACTTTAAAGAACTGTAAAGATTAATGAGGTTTCTGTTGTTGCATGTTGCAGCTATTCTCTTTGCTGTGTCAGTGTTTGGGCCGTCCTTTGGATACCTCCTGGGCTCTGTGGTTTTGCGGATTTATGTGGATGTGGACAGAGCCAGCGCAGGTTTGTTTACCTTTTAAATCACAGCAAGAAATTATTCCTTTTCTTTATGTTATTGTTCAGTGTAGACCGCTGCGGTGTTACATATTATGCAGTTTCTTTCGTCTAGGGGAGGCATTGGAGTTGACGCCTACTGACCCTCGATGGGTCGGTGCATGGTGGATGGGTCTGCTCATCACTTCTGGAGGTCTTGCTCTCACCTCAATCCCTTACTTCTTCTTTCCCAGAGCACTTCATGTAGAGAAGGTTAATCTCACTTTTGTATTAATAACAAATGAGCATATGTATGGCACTGATTCCTGAGACATTTGATAAAAAAATACAGAAAATATTGAATAATATTATTACATTTTAAAAATGACAGTTTTATATTTTAAAATAACTGGTTTTTATATAATTTAAAATGTAATTGATTCCTGTTATGGAAAATGTGATGCATTGTTTCCAGTAATCTTTAATGAATTGAAAGTTCAAAAGAACAACATTTATTTTTCTTTGTTTGGCATTACTGTCACAGAAAGTATAAATTTCTTGAAAAAAAAATCCCCTAAACTTTTGAACAGTAGTATATACCTGTAGTATACCTGTTTTATGAGGTTTTACAGCTGTACAGTATTCCTACTTTTTGTAAAGAAGATAAAATGGGCCCTAATCTTAAAATCTTGTATTATCTGTGTCACAACCATATCTCCATCAACCAAACCCTAAAAACATGTTTTGGAACTTTAGGTAATTTCCCTCATTTAAATCATGTCTGAGATACCCACAGCAGAAAAAAGACTACTACATTTATCATATGCGTGATGAGGAAAATATGTCTATTATGTCAACACTATCAGTGTGACAGATCTTCTGTCCGACAGTGGTGGTAGTTCATTAGATGCAACAAAGTGTGTAATCATCCTCTATTATCCATTCATTAATCCAATCCAGTCCAATCCAATCCATTAAAAGAAAATCGGTACATAAACCTTTATTTTTGCTCCTCTTTAGCATGTTTGTCTCACTGAGCTTAATAATTACTGATGGTTATTTTGGATATTCCTTCTCTAAAGTATTCTGACAGTTTTTATGGCGAAATCCCGATAATACAACTAGCTTCCATCCTGTCACGATCAACTTAGATAATCTGTGTGTTTGACAGTGTGAAACTAGTACACCATGTTTTTTGAATCTGATATGCAGTAGGCAATACTTCTACATTCACAGTGAGAAGCTGAGGCTGTTACCATGTTCCTGAAATCTCATCACCATATGCCATCTTCTTTTAAAAATGTAAAAATAGTGGTAGAATAAGTGACGAAAGCCTTTCTTGGTTCAAAAATGTAAGCAGATGAATAATTCATTACTGTAAAAATACTTTTTTTACAAAACAAACAGACCAATTTGAAAATCTTCTTTTGCAGCCTTTTGAATTGGAAGGTGACATCATAAAAGAAGACCCCAAGAAGACAGAGGGCTCCATGCTGGATTTCTTTAAAAGTGAGTCCACTCTAATTGATTCGTTATGAGACTTACCCATTAGTATTAGTATAGTAAGGCCATTTTATTTGTATAGTTATAGCTATTTAATTACTTTACCTACAATTAAGAAATAAAGTTGACTAGGGCAATTAAAATTACCCATTAGTATTAGTATAGTAAGGCCATTTTATTTGTATAGTTATAGCTATTTAATTACTTTACCTACAATTAAGAAATGTTGACTAGGGCAATTAAAATTTCTGCAGTCCTGTGCCTGTTGTCGAGTCGTACGTGTGCTGTTTGTCAATGTCTTGTCTCTTGAGTCATACATCATGCTCAGGTTGTTAATGTTGATCTGACTCGTTCTTATGAATATACTGGCCTCCAGGGCATGATTTGTAAGCAGCTGGTTTATGCATGATCATGTCTTCATTCAAGTGTATTCAAGGCAAAATTGATTTCCTGTTTCAAAATAGTTGTTCACTTGGTCAATCAAATTTTTTTTTTTGAGTGTGTTTAGATTGAGTTCACACACACACTGGTTTCCATGTTTTATGGGGACATTCTATAGACATAATGTTTTTTATACTGTACAAAATGTATTTTATATCCCGTTACCCTGAACTTACCCTTCACACAAAACTTTATGCATTTTTAGATTTTCAAAAAACTTCATTCTGTATGATATATAAGCTTGTTTCCTAAAAAATGTCCCCCAAGGTCAAAATTTATTGATATTACAATACTTGTGGGGACATTTGGTCCCTATAATGTAGGGAATACCAGGTACACACACTCACACACACATACACTATATGTACAAAAGTATTGGGACAGACCTCTTAATTACTGAATTCAGGTGTTACAATCAGACCAATTGTCACAGGTGTATAAAATCAAGCATCTAGCCATGCAGTCTGCATTTTCAAACATTAGTGGGGCGAAAAAATGGGTTGTTCTGAAGAGCTCAGTGGAACGCTGGATGGAGTGGTGTAAAGTACACCACCACTGGACTCTGGAGCAGTGGAAACCTGTTCTGTGAAGTAACAAAACACACTTCTCTGGTTGGAGGTCTGATGGGGTCTGGGTTTGGCAAATGCCAGAAGAACATTGCCAGTTTGTGTAAGGCCCTTTTCTATTCCAGCATGACCATAAAGACATGGTTCGATGAGTTTGGTGTGGAAGAACTTGACTGGCCTGCACAGAGCTCTGACCTCAACCCCATCAGACATGCTGGAATGAACTGAAATGGAGATTGTGAGCCAGGCCTTCTCGTCAAATCAGTGCCTGACCTCTCAAATGCTCTACTGTATGAATGGGCAAAAAATCCCACACAAACACTCCAAAATCTAATGGAAATCCTTCCCAGAAGAGTAAAAGCTGTTAAAGCTGCAAAAGTGGGACCAACTCCATATGTATTTAGAATCCAATGTCATTAAAGTCTCTGTTTGTATAATGGCCAATACTTTTGTCCATATAGTGTATATGGTGTATATAGGACATATGCTCATATAGGTTGGTCACACTTTATTTTATGGTCCAATTATCGCTATCAACAAACCATTAACTATGACTTTTGCCTCAATAAACTCCTAATTTGCTGCTTATTAATAGTTAGTAAGGTATTTTTAAGGTATTGGGTCGGATTTGGTATGTAGAATATGGTCATTCAGAATATGTGCTTTATAAGTACTAATAAACAGCCAATATGTTAATAATAGGTAGGCTAATAAGCAACTAGTTAATAGTGAGAATTGGTCCCTATACTAAAGTGTTACCAAAAGGTTAAATTTGAATTGTATTTTTGCAGTGTTCCCTAAGATGTTCGTTAGGCTGCTGCTGAGTCCTGTCTTCATGCTGCTGGTTCTGACCCAATGCTGTTTCTCCTCCGTAATCGCTGGACTTGCCACCTTCCTCAACAAATTTCTTGAGCGGCAGTACAGTACCTCTGTGGCCTACAGCAGCCTTCTTATTGGTCAGTCAACATAATTGAATAGAATACATTATATATGAGTAAAGTTTTCAGAGAAATGTGGAACTAGTCTCAGACATTCCTGTGTACAGTATTGTATTTGGCATAGATCCAATGTTTTCATACCAAGGAAGATCACTTATTTGTGACTAAATCTTTGTTTTCTCTCAGGTGCTTTAAACCTGCCGTCCATTGCTGTGGGGATGGTGCTCGGGGGTCTGATCATGAAACGCTGGGGGTTGTCATTCAGAGCCATTCCACGCTTCTCTGTTGTAATGCTCACCATCTCCATGTTCTGCTGTATACCCCTCTTCTTCATGGGCTGCCCCACACAAGATGTTGCTGGTGTTAATGGGTGAGTTTAACAGAATGTTCTTCTGACTCTTGCAGATTTTTTTTTTTACATTCCTAGAGAGATAAATAAATAAATAAGTCAGGTCTGGCCTGGGTAGGTGAGAAACCACAAAACAGAGTGTTCTCATTTGTTTGATTGCTTCCATATTTTTGGAATATTCTCTGCTTAAATAATTAACTCTCTGAAGACTGATTGCACAGACAGTCCTTCTGGAGAAACTTGAGCTTTACTGTCTTGCTTAAAGGCATTGTGATAAGTATATTTTTGCCAATTTCCCTCATCCTAAAGTTATGCATTTGGCTGACACTTCCAAAGCACCTTACATTGCCTTTGAAGTATACATTTTATTGATTCATGTATCCCCTTAGAATCGAACCCATGAGAGTGTGGTTAACCACATGCTCTACTGTTTGACATACATAAACACTTTCCATTACTTAAGATTGGAAATATATTTTCTTTCTGGCATTTGAAAGTGTAGACTAAATATGTTTTTCTTAAGTTGTGCTATTTACAACATTCTAAAATATGGATGGATGGATAGATAGATAGATAGATAGATAGATAGATAGATAGATAGATAGATAGATAGAGGCCATAAAAAAGTTAAATAAATGAAGAGATCTTTATAGTATCTAGGGTATGTAAAAGACAACCGGTCCTCACAGACCCTATAAACACTGTTAAGCTAAGCCTGTTCTTTGTCTTCTGTCAGTGTTTGGATTCAGACCATCGTGTTCTAGTGAAAGTTTGTATCTTCAGGTCCAGATCAACTTCCAGTGAAATACCGTATAACCAGTTGAGCGAGCACACAGGGGAGAAACAGCATGGGGCACGAGTCATTGAGAATAGCTCTTGTACTCGGACCTTGAGTTCAGATCATCGTACAAAATGCAGTGTCCTACATATCCGAACAATTTTACTGTGCCAGCTGGGAGGAAAGGAAATACCTGTTTCTCTAGAACACTGTGTGTTCAAATGGAAACTCTAGTGACTTGATTATGTGCCATGAACTTTATGAACACTCTCCTATTATTGTGTCATTATTGTGTGAGAACAGTTACACACACTGTAAGGTTTACTCAGTTAAATGGTCTCCATCCTGAACCCTGACCAATGTTCTTTTCAGACTTGACTGTGTCTGAATGTTAAAGGAGCAGTTAATTGTTTACTTGCTCTAATGTTGTCACAAACAATTAGTAATTCTTTCAAGGAACACAAAAAGATGAAATATGAATATTGTACCGGTCATTTATTCCAATAAAATTACAATGAATGAAAACTTGAGATTTTAAGCTTCAAAATTGAGACAAAAAGCAGACAAGGTTTATGAACTCAATCACCTAATTCATTGAAACGGTCTTTTAATCAATTTCTCATTAACATGCAAAGGACAACTATAAGCATATCAATATTTTCAGTTAATAAAGACTTATAAGACTCAAAATATAATCATATGGACCATGTATATGGTGCTTGTTTTGTAATTCTGAAGCTTGACATCCCCAGTCCCCATTTACTTTTATATTAAAAGGACTGACCAAAATATCTCTTTTAGTGTTCTATGTAAGAAAAAAAAAAGTAATGAGTAATGTCATCATTTTTGAGTTCAAACTACTTCTTTAAGATTACCAATTTATAAAATGTTTCTGTATTCTGCAAGTAGAAGCTAAATTGTGTCAATCTTCCCAGCAGGCCTCAACCGTCCTGTGGTGTCAATTGCTCCTGTCCCAGCAGCGCCTTTAACCCAGTATGTGGGGAAAACAACATTGAATACATCTCACCCTGCCATGCTGGCTGCACAAACTTCACCATGGATCCCAAAAACCCATATAGAGTCCAGGTAAATAAATCTGACAACCAAAACAGAAATTGGTCATGAAATTTCCATACCATTATCTCAAACCAGAGCAGAGCCACTGCATAGATCTGTCCATCTAGACCTTTATTTAGCTCATTACTGAAGCCGGATAGCAGCTCAACGTGAGTCTCTGCAGTACTAGCGACACTGAGCAAATGACCGGTCATGGTCTGTTAGAGATCAATGGATTGAGTCCAATCAATCCCTAATTAGTAATACTTCCTGGAGGAAGTGCATTGGGGACTCGGAACAACTTTCGAGTGTTAAAGCTTCTGTATAATTGCCCAGAAAGAGACTTACAGGAGCAGCAGCTGATGATGAATTATTCTATATGACACAGCACATATCATAGCAGGAGGTAATTATAGTGAGAAATAGACTTGAGTCTGGACTCCCTTGCTTGTTGAATTTAACAAAGCAGGCAATTGAGGACACTGTGTCATTGGAAGTCAATAGAGCACAAGGCAAGCATTATAAGTGTTAGTATTAGCTGCATCAATGAAACGCTGTTAGTTGTTGTTCTCTTTAAAATAATAGTATCCTTTAGCTATCACTTGTAATGATGTTTGTAATGAAGGTAAGCACTAATGCAGAGTTTCTCAGCTGGTTTTGCTAACCCACAATTAATCGTGCAAAAGTAAAGAAAATTGTCGGAAACTGATTAATTATTGTATTATTGGTTTCTTATATTATTATGCAACAAAACATGTTTGTCCTTGTTACATGTGAACCTGTATTTATTGAAGTCTGGGTCAGATTTCCTTTTACCTTGTGTAGGTTTTGACATGTCACACTATCTTGTGACAGGTGAATTTGTTTCATATTTTGTTTTTTAAAAATAGCCTTTTACATAAAAACAATGGAAAGCATTTTCTCCTCATGAAAAAGGCCTATTTATTTATTAACTTACTTATTCATTCATTATAAATTAGTTGGTTTTAGTCTTTGAGTCATTTCTTAATTTTATTTTAATTTAAATTTTTCCTGCTCTCTGTGACTTAAGCAGACCTGTAGATTTTTGTGTGTGTTTCTCAACTACAAATAATTATGGTGACCAATATTTTTCATTCAATCAGTTTTTGGTGCCTGAATGTTTGTTCTACTAATAAATGGCAAAATCTTCTAATATCCAATATCCTTCCACACACAGATTTATAGTAACTGCCAGTGTATTCCTGGTGTGGCCACAGCCAAGCCTGGCCCTTGTGCCAACGCCTGCCCTCACTATCTCCTGCCTGTAATGCTCCTTATATCTCTGGCCGGATTCATTGCCAGCCTATCACACAATCCCATCTACATGATGGTGCTCAGGTGAGAAACACACATGCCAACATACAAACACCAAAACACTGCATGTAGTGTGAGAACTTAAAATGTAAGAAATCTCAAGATAGAGTTTTTGTATCTTATTTTACTCATTCTGTCTTTATCTACAGGTCAGTTCCTTCAGAAGAGAAGTCCTTTGCCATTGGGGTTCAATTTCTGCTTCTGAGGGTTCTGAGTAAGTAAAATACCAAAACACCTTTTCTTTTTCTTTTTTTTACTTTTATAAATTTATTTATTGTGAAATGCAATTTAAATTATAAGTGCAGACTGCAATAAGTATACAGAAAAACATATTTCCCTAAAATGTATCCTGAAAGATCCTTAACACAAGATAAGTGATAATACACAGAGAGGAATAGAGAACAGTGTTCAGTGTAAATCACCGTGTAAATGAGTCTCAGATGAGGACACTTTTCTGTGCAAGTGCAATACTGTAAGTACTGTAGCGCCCCCTTCTGGTCATACAACAAACTGTGTGAGGGGTACAATCAATTAATCAATCTCTGCTACAGTTCCTAAATCTGAGAATATTATTACAAACTATCTATGCCTTTTTGGTATTTTATTGAATAGTTTATATATTTATTTACATTTGTAGTAAAATTATAAATTTTTCTCTCTCTTTGCTTAGCCTGGCTGCCAGCTCCAGCTCTGTTTGGGATGACCATAGACTCCACGTGTATCTGGTGGAAAATGGCTTGTGGGAAAAAGCAAGGATGTGGTTACTATGACAACAACCTCCTTAGAAACAGGTATGTTCTAAGAATATGTTCTCTTTTGACCTAAATGCATTACGAAGGTACATTTGCGTCAAATATTGGTAGATTTTGAATGAAGTGAGTTTAAACAAACATACACTCTGCATATATTCAGCCAAACAAGGCTAAAACAGAAAGCAGACTATGCTAATTAGTGTTAAGCAACTAATTAGTAGCACTGATGATGATCATGATGACTTGTTGCAGGTATCTAGGACTGCAGGTGGGCTATAAGACATTAGGCATTGCGCTCCTGGCATTTATTGGCTGGAAAATGCAGCGGACCAGAGAGTACAGCTTAGTGAATAAGCCAGAGGGACCCCTGTGATGCCTCGCCTCTGCTTAACCCATCGCAGCTCACGTTTGAGAACCTTCTCAGTGAGTTGAGCCCCTGGATATTTCTTGTCAGAGACCCCTCCTTCCAACACCTGGCTGGAAATGTGATGAATTCAGTTTGGACATTTCTCAAGTCGTACACTCACTTCTTGGGTATTTATTCCTACCTGCATGTAAGCGGACCATAACTGGACAGATTCAGGGATTTTCCACCTTCACAGTTATTTTGGTAGTAATAATTAACTACATATAGCGCTCAAAACAATTTATCATACTTATAGCCACAGTTCTCATCAACAGGTTATTTAGGATTTAGGATTGTGGCACCTTTGGGGAGGTCACAAAACTTAAGAGAAATGTGTATATATTGTCCTTATCTTTGGTTAATACACAATTTGATAATGATTCAAAATGTTTTATTTTTTAGTTTTTGGTCCATTTGTATTTGAAGACTATGTGAAGGATGTGGCGTGCTCTTTATACCCTAATGCACACAGATACACGAGTGTGTCGAATATCAAACTGTGTGTGAGTAGAGGTGTGTAGCTTCAAATGATAGTAGCCTGAGCATATTTAAAATGTTACTTTCAAATGTGAAGACATTTTTAAAATAGGCATCAGATGTTTGTAAAATATATTTTTATACCTGATATTGCTGTTTTATTATACACTTTGTGCATAATTTTTTTGTTTTGTTTTGCCACGGTTCTTGATACAAATGACAACATGCTTTTCTTATTGCTGCTTGGAGAAATGAATCGTGACTTTCGGATAAGTCTTTATTATTCAGTATGTAACATTTATTTACCAATGTATAAGTTATTTCAAATATAAAAATTTGTTCACAATTTGTTGCTTTTTTATTTTGCCATTTGGCTGATCTTTAATGAAAACCAATTTCTGCCACATAAGAAAAAAAATCATAATTACGACACAAGTCGACATTTTGTCATAATTTTGTCTTTTATCTACTAATTATGACTTAATTTCAATTTGTCATAATTTTGACTTTTTATCTAATCATGACTTAATTTCAATGTCATAATTTCAGATTTTTGTCATAATTGACTTTATCTTGAAATTTTGACACCTCATCTCATGATGATGACTTAATATCTCATAATGTCAACTTTTATCTCATAATAATGATTTTTTTAATGTAAATTATGAAAAAGTCACAATTATGATTTGCAAACCCATGATTTCAGTGCATGTTTCGACTAAAAGAACACTGTGGCACAGCTCTTTTTCCTCTACATATGGACAAATTTATGAAGCTCACAATGTAGTAAATACAGAAAAAGCAAAAAAATAAGTATTTTAGGAGATGCACATCTGGGGGTTGTCAAATTTCATCTGATATTATTTAACATTATCATTAATATAATTAAAGTTACTAAGTTATGTAAACAAATTCACCAAACTTGCACAATTATAAATTATTAGTAATTGTTTGTATTGATTGTAATCTATTAATTTTCTCTTTTATTAGAAAAATGGGAATTCTTTCAAGATATGCCCATAATAACATAGATAGATCTATATATATAATCAAAAGTAGAGACTCTCCAGAGCTTATGGTGGGCGATACAGCATGACGTCATGTGCTGTGGGTTGATACAGCATGACGTCAGGCTCCGTGGGTTGATACAGCATTACATCTTGTGTGTGTGTGTGAGGGGAGAGAGAGAGAGAGAGAGAGAGAGGTGAGGCCGCGCATGCGCAGCAGCTACCAGCCTGACAGCCGATCCAGTGCAGCATTCCCGTTTCCAAACGCACAGGAGCGCCGCTTTTTCCATCGCGCTGCCCCATCCAGACATTCACACCGGTGGGAACACGCTGATAAAAAACAAGCCCTCAAACATGTCTGTGGGAAATGACTTTGGAAACCCTTTAAGGAAATTCAAACTCGTCTTTCTTGGAGAGCAAAGCGGTGAGTGTCATATTGGAATTGCCAAGGGAAGTTTTAGTAAAAAGCATTATTATTGATTATTTACAGGCGTCTGTATAACCTGCTTGACTTGAACATGATGAAGAAATTGTATTAAACATCAGATTCATAAGCCAGTGGATCTCATTTGTTATGAGATTGACATATTTAATTTGATTAAAGTTTATTTTTTCGGGGAAATAATCTCGCAGTTATTAAATTATCAGCCTTTCTGTGATTTTTGTATTTGTTTCATTAAGATATTTATTGCTGAAATGGCAAATGGGTCATTTATTTAAATTTATTAAGTGTCAGTTCAACTGATTATCAAGTTTAAAGACTTAAAGCTATTTGAAGCTATTTAATTCATTTTTATTTCATAATACTGGCTTAATGCTTTTTTTAAAATGTAAAAAATAGAACCTATTGTTGTAAATATCTGGATTTCATGAATTTTAACAGTGATGGGTTATGTACTGCAGTCAAACATCTAAAGTCTTTGGTGTTTTTTAATAATGTACAATCAAGATGGCATAAAAGTTTCATAAAGGCCCATTGGCAGACTCCAGCGTTGTGTAAAATGTAGCTTGTGCACTTACAGAACAGAATGAATAAATAAATAAATAATCTGGATGTTGAGACACACCCAGTGTGTGCCACTGAGAGAACTTGTGTAGCTGCAGCCTGCAGACTCTGCCTGGTATTGCTTCTCTGTGATGACAGTGATGACTAGGTCAGATATCCATTGGTATGGTTGAATGAGTCCTAGCATTGTGAGCGATGTGAGGAGGTAGGTAAGTTAATGTTTAGCAGATCAACTCAGCTCTGATTTCCCCTGGCATTCTGCCCCCTGTCGTCATTCAAAACCTCCTACCAGATGAATTAAGCCTCCAGAATGTCTTAGCTGTCCTCAGATCTGTGGGACTTAAGTCTGGGATTGCGCTGCGGAGAGTATGATTCACACTGTGAGAGTAAACAATGGATGCTGCCATGGTACGGAGGCACTGGCTCTCTCCAGGGATTCTGATCCCGGCTTTATTTTGTTGTCTCCATCTGAAGCCATTCAGAGATGTTGTGAAGTAGCAAAAAGACCCTCCTCACAGCTTTTTGAGGATTTCTCTGGGTGTTGTTGATCCATGCAGAATGTGTATCAGCTTGTGGATCTGTTCCAGTCGTTACTTCCATAACCTCTCAACTTATTAGGCTGCGGCTGCAGAGATTTTCTCACTGCAAAGAATTCCACATTTTCTTCAGTAAAATTAGAGCGAATGTTTACATATGCTCACTGTACTGTTTAATGTTTTAAAATGTTTGTCTCTTATGCTCATGTATCACAAATACAGTAAAAAAAAGAGCTATATTGTGAAATATTATTACAATTTAAAATAACTTTTCTATTTGAATATATTTTAAAATGGACTCTATTCCCGAAGCTGAATTTTCTGTAGCATTACTGCAGTCGTCACTCGTCAGTGTCAAATGATCCTTCAGAAATGATTTAAATATCCTGGTTTGGTGCTCAAAAACATTTCCTATTAACAATGTTAAAAACAGTTGTGTTGCTTTCAGTGCTTTTGGTGACAACTGTGATATATTTGATCAATTTAATGTGTCCTTGCTGAAGAAATTATTAAATTGCCCAGAACTATTTTATTTTATATTTTATTTTATTTTATTTTATTTTAAAATTGTATTCTTACATTTTCAAATTCACTTTAATTAATCTGTTAATTAATTAATTAATTAATTAATCTGTTGTAAATCTGTTTAACTTCATATAAACTTACAGATTTTCCACACACAGGGTATAACAACTTCTCAAAAAATATATTTATATACTTACTTGAGATCCCCCCCCCCATGTTAAATTTGTGGTGTTCCCAGCCAAAAATGATCTGCCTACAAAAAAATTCTTATAAAGTTCTTGTTATGGCATGTTATCTTGTTAGCCTCATTGATCTGAGCTTACGCACCTCAGTGTTTGAGACAATACTGTCAAAATTATTCACAAATCTTTTTTTTATTTTACTCAAAAAGGTGTTTGATCTCAGATCAATGACTGATCTATGACCAGTCAGTCCCAAAAAAAAAAAAAAATAATCTGTGCTAATTGAAAGACAAGTTGCCAAAAAGACTAAATGCAAGATTTGGTGATAACTGATAATATAGCATAATGAGATTTACCAGCAGTTTTTAAGAGGCCAGCCATTTTTGACCGTGAACACCAAATTAGGTAAAGGATTTTCGGTACAGCATAGAGATAAAAAGCCTTTTGTCTGTCAATCATGACATGCTTAAACACAGTCCTTTTTGAAACATGTGATGTGCTGGCTTATAGTCAGAGCCATCCAGTTATTGAAAGCCTGCAAGACAGCTGCAATTACTGCCGAAAGGCTTTAATGTGTTGCCTGTGACTTTAAGGGAGAGATAAGCTGAGAGGATTCGTATTGACCAGCACAGACAGTGAAGTGTGTGTTAGCCACTATCACTGATAACAACAGTAAACTACAGTGTACCTTTTCCTGACAGTATCAGCCATGTTGCACTTTGGTTAATAAATTATTTTTATTATTATTATTATTATTATTTATTAGCTATTTAAATTCATTGGTTTGCATCTTTGTCACTGATTTAGGCAGAGGTAGTCTCTGATTTCAACCTTTGCCAGTAAACAGTATATGTCAATATGTATGTTGTTGATGTTGAGGATGGGCAGCAATGTTTCATTCCACATGTTCTTTCTCTCTGCCTCTTATTTCCTTTAGAGACACTTAATGCAACCATTTGTAGAGCAATTTGAGACATGGTATTGATTTTTCTCTTCAACTCTTCTTTATGGCTCTTTTTGCCCTTTCTAATGTACATCAGCACACATCTGAACAAAGATAAAAAAAAGTTCTCATTAGAATGTTAATGCATAATTGAAACGTACACCACACATTAAAGGATTCTAGTTTGGAGCCTGCTGTACAACCTAGATGAACCATGCTCAGTATTGAAACTTTAAAGTACTTTAAAAAAATGTAATCATTTATTCACTTGTATGTTTGTGACTTGTATGTTCCACAGTGTTTTTTGGCTATACAATGAAAAACTGATTTAATGCTGTTTTGGACATTGACTTACATTATATGGATTTTTGCCTTTCCCATTGATTTGAATTATATGTTCTTTTGTGTTCCACTGAAGAAAGAAAGTCAAGTTTGGATTAACATGAGGGTGCACAATTCTTTGTGTGACCTATCCCTTTTAGGAATCTTGATTTAGTTGATTTATTTAGGAATCTCTTTATTTGGTTTAATTTTGAATCTCAAAATATTAAAAATAGATGACGAAAAGATAAAAATTATACATATTTCATTTAATTTCTTCAGTGTAAAACCTGTGGAATACAAATTCACAGATATTTCTCATACAATGACATTTCATTGTGACGATGGGAAGTCAATATCGAAAAAGTGCTCAATTAAAGCACCATACAAGTAGTCCATATGACTTGGAACATATTGTACAATCTTCTGATAGCTTTGAGTCAGGAACAAAGCATACATTTAGGCAGTATTTACTGCTATTCTTCACCTCCACTGCAGCTTTTGAACCAAATATGGCTCCTAAGATTCAAAACTAGAACATTTTTGCATATCACTATGCATTAGACCAATTCCCTGGGGTCTGATGCTAGTGCACACAAACACTGCAAGTTGAATGCTGTTGAGTGCACATTTCACCTATCTGCCAAATGTGTATAAACATATATTTTCCTTTGAGTGTAAAGTATAATGTTTTCCAGCTCAAGCCTGCTAATGTCAGCGTATTTCTTAATTACCACACACATTGCAAATGCATAGTCATTACCAGCAATCAGTGCTTGAAATATATGCAAGTCCTATCTGCACTTTGAGTGGCCAGTTTGCACAGACAGCATTTTGTTATGCAGGTTTGGGTGATTACTCGATTGAGATATTAAAAGTGAAGGGAAGTAAAATTTAGTGAGTGGATAGATGCAATGTGGAAACGGAGATAGAGGAGAAGTATTGGGACTGCATGTGAATGAAGATAATCCAAAGTGTGGAAAGGAGAATGCTGCCGCTCATATATCTTATTTAAATGGCTCTGGATTGGGAAGGCTTTACGAGAAGCTGTCCAAGGTGCTGAATACCCCTCTTCCCCCAATTCCCCCTCCCCCTATCCTGACTCCCACCGCAGGACACATGAGAGCTGTTCTGACTTTAACTTCCTGGTTGGGGTCGTAGAGAAAGTAGGGCTCTGAACACATCTCCAGTCACTATAAGGAAGATAGTGGAGCGTTATCATGCTGCAGCACACACTTCGCCACTTCTGAAATCTTTCATGTCTCGTTTTTTTAATGTCTTCCTGGTTCCAGACATATTTAAGCTGGGCAAATGCAGCTCCATGTTGGCTCTGTTTCCTCACTTGCTGCATGTTGAATATAATTGCAGTCGTGAAACCTGGCTGATCAGAGGTCATCATTTATTAATGGCATGGACCGGGCTGAGGGAAGCTGAAATGGCAGAGAGAGAGAGAGAAAAAAACAGTGACTAGTCACCATGTTCCAGCCCACAGAGCTCTGTTACAGCCGTCTGAAGGAGTGTCATGTGGGAGTTCTGTATTATGTTGGTGGCGTTAAGAATCCCAGTGGTGCTTGTCGTCTTCACACAATGGAGTATGGGAGTCTTTACTAGCAGTCTGAAAGATTTGAACAGCAAGAATGCACTCTGAACGGACTGCTTATGAGATTAAGCTGTATATAAAAAGGGTATTTTTCATAATTATATATAAAAAGTAATACTACTTGGTTAAAATTAAAAATCTCATAAGAATTATATGTATATATATATATATAATGCTCTCTTGGCAAGATCTTCCAGCCAGTTCTATCAAACCTTTTCAATTAATCCAGAACTCGGCAGCAAGATTAATTTTTAATGAGCCAAAAAGAATGCACGTCACACCTCTGTTTATCAATTTGCACTGGCTACCAATAGCCGCTCGCATAAAATTCAAGGCATTAATGTTTGCCTACAAAACCACCTCTGGCTCTGCACCCCTTTACCTAAATGCATTACTTCAGACTTATGTACCCTCTAGAAGCTTGAGTTCTGCAAGTGAACGTCGCTTTATTGTTCATCCCAATGAGGCACAAAATCACATTCATGGACTTTTACATTAACTGTTCCCATCTGGTGAAATTACCTGCCCAACTCAATCCCAGAGTCCTTGGCCATCTTCAGGAATCGGCTAAAAACACATCTCTTCCATCTTTATTTGACCCTCTAACTCTGGCACTCTCTATTCTAATTATATTCTTAAAAAAAAACTTGCCCCTTTTAGACTCTATTCATTTACTGCTTGTTTTCTTAAAAAAAAAAAAAATAAAAAAATACTAACACTAGCTTCTCTATTATTTTTGTATTCTATCTATTTGTTTTCTTTTTATTTATTATACAATTAACAAAAAGCTAAAAATGCCTTTAACACTAGCTTGCTCTATTCTTTTTCTATTCTATCTGTTTTCATTTTATTTATTATATTATTTAAAAAAAACCTTGCTACGTATACTGCGTTAGGCTAACTGAGACTTGTCATAGCACTTGCATCATTGCTCTTTTGTTGATTTTGATTGCTTCGTTTGTCCTCATTTGTAAGTCGCTTTGGATAAAAGCATCTGCTAAATGACTATATATATAATATAAATATATTTTAAAATGTAATTTATTATTGTGCAGGTAAAGCTGAATTTTCAGCATCATCAATTTATCAATGTTGAAAACAGTTGTGATCCTTATTATTTTGTGGAAAAATGAAAAGTATTATTTTTTTAAATACTTTGATGACATAATTTAGATTTATTATTTTTTAACCAAGTCTGTGACGTTAATCTAAATTAATGTATCCTTGCTGGATAAAAGTATTCATTTATTTCATCAACAACAACAACAAGAAAAATCATACTAACCCCTAAATTTTAGTCTACTTGGCACATAGAAAATAATAGAGGAGATCATATTCATAATGTTTAATATTGAATGAGTGCAGAATGAATTTGTGTATATTCCTTACTAATTCATTGGCCATTCTCCGTATTTCTGGAGTGGACATTGGGAAATTAACATATTTAGTTATTTAGTGAATTAAGTCGGCAAGTCCGATTTTGTAATTCTGTGGTCTGTGAAGTCTGTGCACATCGAGGAAGCGATCTCCTGCCAACTTCCTGTCTCAGAATAATGAAACAGGCTATTGTGAGAGTGTGTCACACTGATTACTCACATTTACTCATAGTTGCCTAACCAGTAGGCAGTCTGCAGTTTGTTATCCCACATACATCCTTCCAAAATATCAGCTGTTTATTGGTTTGGATTATTAGTCAACACTCAATGAAGTTGACTGGCTTGAGTTGATTATAGTACAGACCACTGTGAAGTGTGAATGATGCTAAAATGTTGCCCACATACTTTGCTGACTCACTGAGCCAGTAGCACAGGCTTGGATCGGCTCATAGACACCCTCAGAGAGCGAGCAAATGCGTCAATCAGCATGTCTCCAGGCAACAGTGTTCAGAGAAAATGAAACCAGTAATGCTGTACACTCACACAACAGGTCAGGGTTAGCGCATACCACAAGAAATCTAATCTATTCTGTCTATTGATTCACTCTGACGTTTGCTCTAGATTTTTAACATAATCGCAGTTAAACCTAACCTTCCTGAATTTCCTTGTCACTTGATTTTACCTGTTCTTCAGATGTGATGAAGGCATCATATTAACAAGATCAGCTTCTTTTTTCTACTGTGTTGAAGAACGTAATGAACTTAGTTGTTGGTGTATGTAACCAGCTGTTTGATGTCAGAACTTCTGGTCCAGAGGGTTTAAAGTACAGCCACTCATTGCATTGATTATCTACCAAACTGACAGTTAGCCTCAGGTTTTATTTGCATGATATAATAGTTTAAAACGTCCCTTGTTGCTTTCAGCAGTGCCAGAGCTGCCACATTCATGTTTAAATGTCAAGATGATCTGAAAGACTATGAATTGTGTTCGACTCAAGATTTTAAAGGACATCTTTTGAATGGATTATGGTTGCGCTTATTTTATTAATTCCACTTTATAGTTATATTAGTTTTCTCCATATCCCTCGAGAGCTCATAATGTGCTGTGGTAATAACTAAAACATATACACTACTGTTAAGTTATTTTTTTGAAAGAAAGTAGTACTTTTTTCAGCAAAAATTCATGAAAGTGATCAAAAAAACAATAAAGATATGTATAATGTTACAAAAGATTTCTCTTTCAAATAAATGGTCTTCTTATGAAATTTTTATTCATTAAGAAATCCTGGGGAAAAAGTAGCACGGTTCTCAACGTTGATAATAATGTAAAATGTTTCTTGAGCACCAAATCAGCATATTAGAATGATTTCTGAAGTTTCAAGTGACACTGAAGGCTGTAGTAATGGCAATAAATTATATTTTAAAATGTATTAAAATTGAAAAAGTTATTGAATTGTAATAATATTTCACAAATGACTATTTTTACTGTATTTTTGATTAAATAAATGCAACCTTGGTAAGCACTTCTTTTAAAAAACATTAAAAAAGCAAGTTTCTGACCCCAAACTTTTGAAGGATAGTGTATAGTGGATCCAATAATCTGAGAAAAATCAGGGATTTATCGATTAATTGATTTATTCTATTTATTGATTTTATTGATTGATTGATTTAAACCTTAAATAATTCTAAGAATGAAAGATTTTTGCATTACTTCATTTTGCATTTTGCATTACTTGCATTAATTTAGCATTAATGTTGCATTACTTCACTTGTCCATGTGAACTCATTTGTATTAAACATCAGTCATTGGAACACTCTCAACTCATGCTGAATAATTTAAATACATTTAATTTGTTGTTGATGATAATATTACAAAAATCATAATATTTATTAAAATATTTCTCATAAAATAAATAGTCAAGGAAATAACACAAAAAATAGAAAGCGTTTTAACTAGTGGTCTCCTCCACATCTGTGTAGCTCTGATTTGGTCCACCATCATATCAGGTAAAAACCATTTAGCTTTGATTTTGTTTTCTAAGAGTAGCACAAGCAGGAATGTGATTAAACGTGGAATGCAGTGTGTCAGGACCACCACGCATGCATAAAAGCAAACCTTTCAAAATGATCGCTTGCAGCCTTCCATATTATCACTGATCTTTTTAGTTTCATTTTCTCAGCATATCTTTAGATTTTTTTTGCATCTTAAGTTAACCCTATGCACAAATGCACAAATGGAAAGCTCTCTAATTATAAATCACCACTTGGCGATGGGTTAGCTTTACCAGTACCACAAGCCTCTCTCTCTCTCTCTCTCTCTCTCTCTCTCTCTCTCTCTCTCTCACACACAGCACTCTCTTTAATGTTCATAGATGCCCTCTTGCATCCTAATGAGATTCACAAGCAAGTTTTCTTTGTCTCCTCTGCTCTCTTTCTGTTGTTCATTGTTTCCTCTGTCTTTTTCTTTTTTTGCTCTTACTTTCCCTTGAATTTTTTTTCTCTACCGCCCTCCCCATTTTGTTATTTTATACTCTGTATCATTTGAGCAAAATGGCCTCTAAAAAGTCTTCCTCATTTTTTATGTCTGACTAGGATCAATATGGCTTTCATTAGTTGCCTTGTATTCAGCTGAATCTGATAACGCATTATAAACTTACATTACAGCAGGCTTGGGTTCATTTTGTGGTATTATAGTATCCAGTCAATGAGCTGCACTGTACTCCAGTCATCCTCTCTATTGAAACTGCATAGTGTACAAAATACATGCAGTTGTTATTAATAATAATTTATGTACATTTTTATAATTTTTTTTAGTTGTTGGGGGGGGGGGGCTATATGCTACCAGAAACTATATAATGTAAAAATTAAAAAATGTCCCTCCCTTCTGTTACAGACATTCTGATAGATCTGATTTATTGCCGATTATAAATATAATAATGGCATAATCTTTAGAGATTTCTATAGACAATAGCTGTTCAGGGCATTGGCCACCGAGTGAACTGACTTGCCTGAAAGCGACCTTACTTCCACATAGATGTTTGAGTTATTTGAACATTATATTTTTCATCATCTCTATTGAAAATCTTTCTTACAGCACAATAAAAAAGGGCCAAACATGTAGCACAGAAAAAAGAAAACCAAAGGCATTTTTCTTTTCACCTCATAAAAAATCTTCTTAAATGGAATGCATCAAAATCTATTTCACGGCACTGTACTCCCTTATGTTTTTATCCTTGATAAGGTCAGCTTGACCTTAAACACATTTCTTTGCTTCTCCCTTCCATACTCAGAACGAAAACAGTAATTTATTTTTCAAAGAACAGGCGATCACTAAGTAGAGGCGATGAGCTCCATAAATTTATCATAACTGGTTTTATTTATAGGATCTTGATGAGTTATCTTACTTGGAAAGATGTCAAGGCATTCAGACGCCTGTGTGCAGGATTGATGTTACTGGAAGCCATTAGCAACTCCCTCTTCCCAGTATTGCACAGAAAAATGTTTATACACACCTGTTAGTCGAACTTATGAGATTAAACAAAGTTATGGAATTTACACATGCCTGGTTGGACTAAGTGCACTTCTGGAGATTTTCTTTTGCAACCCTACATCGCAGGGAGAGAATGGCAGTGCATTAGCCTTTCTTGTCTCATTGGCAGCTGAACCCAAGTTCTGGCATTTGTTAATTTTGCAGATGGCAAATATGCCCAATTAAGTCTTACTTCAATACCATGCATAATGAATAATAATGAGTTTAGTAATGAGTTTTGAATGCGCTGCATTTGATGTGTGCAGTGTGGTCATGTCCACACATTAAGTCTGAGGTGCTACTTTGTTTCCTGTGCAATGTGGACGGATGCTATCAAGCTTCAAAAATGATGTAAAAGCACCATATCATCCGTACAGCGTGTCTTCTGAAGCCATATGTAAATAAAAAGAGCATCTTTGATAATCTGCTAAGCTTCTCCTAATGTGTCTCAGAAGAAAAAAGTCATACGGATGTGGTAAGGCTTGACTGTGAGTAAATGATGGCACAATGTTTTGGTTGAACTGTTCCTTTAAAGCCAGTTGCTGACCAAGCCCATTGAGGAGCAGTGTATTGATCCTGAGATTGAGGTCAGGAACTGCATAACCAGGGTGAGGCGTCCTGAGGCTGTAAATTTTGAGGTAAATGCTATGGGCGAGAAGGGGTGGATGGTCTAGCCTATTGTTTCCTAGCTGGATCAGTCCGACAATTTTAGATATTTGAGGCTGTACTAAATGGAATGGAAGACCAAAATACAAATTTACCTTCTTATCCTCATTATGTGCATGAACAAACCTTGTGTGTATGTGTGTGTGTGACTTGTTTATGCTACACTGCGAGGACCAAATGTCCCCACAAGGATAGTAAAACCTGACATTTTTGACATTGTGAGGACCGGCCTGCAGTCCCCACGAGGGATTTAAAAAAAAAAAAAATAGTAAATGATGTTTATCTGAAAGTGTAACAATGCAAACAGGTTTTCTAGGGGTAGGTTTAGGGTTAGGGTTGGGTTAGGGTATAGAAAATATTGTTTGGTCAGTATAAAAGTAATAGAAATCTATGGAAAGTCCCCACAATTCACAGAAACAAATGTGTGTGTTGTTGTTTTAGCATTTATAGTCCACATATAATTCATAAAGCTTTTTATTGGTCAAATATTGATTAAATATCATGCCTTAGTAATAGGGAGTGGTAAAAAGACTGATTTGAGGTTTGAGATTTCCAGTACCTGAAATAAGTAATGTTGTTTTATATAAGATGGTTTATACAAATGCATAAAATTCTTAGTGTGGTTTATTTGCACAAGGTATTTAAATTTGCTACCACTGTCAAGTTTGTACTTCTAGGTAAAATCATGTACAAATAAGAATTCAGTTATTCATTTATCCAAGATTGGATTTAGATTCTATTCTATTCTATTCTTGTTTTTATTTGAAATAAATTAATACTTTTATTCACTAAGGAAGGATTCAATTGATAACAAAGACATCTATAATATTACAAAAAGATCTCTGTTTCAAAAAATGCTATTCTTTTTTTTGATGGGTGGATGGTTATGTACCTACCTACCTATTTACCTACCATACATTAAACTCTGTTTGTCATTGAAAGTCAAATTCATTATTAGCACAGGGGCTTGTCATTTGTGCAAAGTGCTTTGGACTTTCTTTTTTTCTTCTTTTGCATTCACTTCACTCGTGATGCAGTGAAGTCAGAAGTTTTTAGGCCTGGAGCAATGCAGTCGAGACTTCCATTCAAGCCATGTGACATACTTCCCCCAAACTCTGTGATACATTATGGGGTCAGTCTGTAAGTCCTATCAGGTGCCCTAGAGACACTGCTTGAGTTGTGCTGATAAAGCAGCACAGTGCTGCTGGACTGTTAGCCTGAACAGGAAGAACTCCCAGCTCACTGCCGGCAATAATTCACCAACCTGCTTCTCAAAATTGAAATGACTGCAAGGGCACAGAGTGTTGAGAATTTGTATGTTAGGGAGGAGGAGAACAGAGGGTTGGACCTGTGAATCCTCAGGCATCTGTTTGTTATTCTTTTTGAGTCTTTTGTTGTTTGTATATCATTTTTGCAACACTGAATTATTCTGGCGGTGCAAATACATTTGGTGCTGAATGCCAAGTCAAGCTCATTTTATTGTGAATAGAGCTCTGACATTTCACTCTGCTGTAGAGACTGAACTTGGAAGGCCGGGTTGGCGAGACGCCGAGTTAAAAGAGCCGTCCCATCTACAATACAAAGAAGCTCCAATGTGAAGACTTTTAAATGTTTTATCAATATACCTGCATTGTGAAAATGCTCTTGGCTCGTGAAAGTGGAGGGAATGCATGTGCGCATGTGTTGTTTTTAGTGCTATGGGAAGTAAAAACTGCTAGAAGGCCAGGATTCACATTGGCTGGATCTAGAGATAACCCGGTCTTCTTCATTTCACATCTCATTGCTCCATCCTACAGTTGTCTTCCTGTCTGATGGATTGGAGGAAGCGGATCGCTGGGAGCTTTGATCTGCTATAGATTGACTCAGCTGCCAAGTAACAGCCGGTAATTGATTGCAAGCTGTACCTCTCTTTTTTCTCGTATGCCATAGTGCTGGTGCTGCTGTCTGGAGACAGACGTTATACAACACTTATATGGCCTTGGTACATACCATCAAAATCTAAAGGCACTGTTGACTTTTATATGTCTTTACTGTGTGGTTATAGAACATCTTAGGTTTTAATTTTTTATCAGAATATGGATGTAAAAACATTAATGTTTGATGAAATCTCGTAGTATTACTTTTCAATAAAGTCAGCAATAAGTGCTGGAATAAACTCTGTTGATTTAACATCATTGTTTAAGACAGATACGCAAGCATTTATTAAAATCTTTGCTGGAAAGCTGGATATTGAAGTGTGCTGGGGATCATAAATCTCTCTCTGCATAATGTAATTTCAGGAATGTACAATATAGGAAGAGGCGAGTGAATTTATGAAACATAATTAAAATGAGCCGCCATATGCCTGTGTGCAAATCTGTGAATGTGATGGTTTAACCTCTTTTCTTCACTGTTAGTGGATTTCATGAGCACTGAGTGTTTCCATGATGGTCCAAGGTTAGAAGTATTTTTCAATCAAAAGTCTTTAAAAGGGGGTTCGTGGTGGTAACTGCAGGTGGTCTGCCAATTATTGTTTGATCTCAAACTATTTTTTATTCATTTTAATGAATTTCATTTTTTTTTTTTTTTTTTTTATTAAACTTTAGTTAAGAGCTCCAGTTTTACTGTGCTTCTGTGTAGTACACATAAATTGTTTGTTTGTTCGTTCGTTCATTCTCCACTTCAGTTGTCTGAAGTGCCACATTCTATTGATTTTAGGCCTTAGGCCACATTCTATTGATTTTATGGAACCCATTCAATATGACTACATAATAATAATAATAATAACAATAATAATAATAATAATTATTGTTTATCAACAGTTTATTGTATTAATTTATGGAAAATAAAACAAATCAATAAAGAAAATATTATTATTGTGATGTAAAATAATAAAATGACTATATAATAATAATAATAATTGTGTCTGTTGTAATTTCTTTGCTTTCAAATGTTAAACCATAGCACTTTTATTTTTGGCAGAAATCCATAGGGAGACCTTAAAGCTTTTATTTTTTTTACAGTAGATTTATAAACAGTTTTTATTACAAATTTGGGAAGGTGGGTGGTTGTTGTGTATTCAAATGCACATTATAATTGACCCAAACCCACAGTGCTTGCAGAGATGCAGTCCACGCAGAGCAGCATTTAACAGAACCACTCCAAGACACTGAAAGCATCAGATCATGAGCTGCGCTCGTGTAGAAGAACACAGTGCCGCGCTCTGAAACACGTACATGTGGTAGATGGTGCTGTAAGCTCATGCAGTGATGACAGAAGTATTGAAATAATTTAAGAACACATTCAAAAGTTTGTTTTGTAATTTAAGTTTATTGTGTAATTATAATCTTCATACAGTCACCCCCACCAAGATTTTCTCAGATTTTTGCAATTCACAAAGGACATACATCTCAGGGTGGAAAAATCTGTTTAAATACAGAATGGAAGTCAGTATGTTTTATTGTAATTTTGTAAAGTTTTGTGTGTTTGTGTGTGCATGTGTGTGGGTGTTCAGCACAACTGCAACACAGTTTTAATGCTTTTTACACTAATAGCAAATACATTTTGAAAGGATGCTCTCTCTTGGGATATTTGGAGGCATTTTTGTAAAGAGGCAAAATAATAAAGCAACATAGAATGTTTTTGTTATTTGAAAATAAAACAAACCAATATACAACTTTGACAAAATGGACAGAATTTTAGCCGTTACAGCCAAGCTTTTGGACAGGCGTCGTCAAAATGAGAACTGTTCAGATGGCTGAGCAGTATCCCAGAGCTGCTGTCATTGTTGAGGAAAAGTGTCATTTTCCCAGCATGGAGCTCTGTCTCACTCCAGTGAATCCAGCAGGCTGCTGATGTTTAGTTTCTCGTTCATCTAGCTTCTCTAGATCAGCTCTCCATCAGTAAGTCAGCAGGGCCTGCCCTGTGCTCACCTCCTTTGTTTTCTTTCTCTGACACTCCAGACAGTCTGATGAACTCTTTTCCTCGCTCCAGGCACAGTGAGGTGCAGTGCTACTGTGGAGGATCCAACCGATAACTACATTTCCTTTGCACCTCAGAAATAAGAGACGTGTTGAGAGAAAATAGTTGTTGACTAATCTATCCTGACTGTATGTAATCTCTAGAAAAAACAAACAAACATGGAAAATGGGATGTTTTTGAAGAATGGTGTTAGTTAATCTATTTATCTTAAAAACCAAAAATTCAAAAATCTGAAGCCAGGAAGGTATTTTTCAAAGAAATGAATACTTTATTCACCAAGGATGCATTAAATTGATCAAAAGCAACAGTAAAGACTTTTACATTGTTGCGAAAAACAAATTATCACAAATAATTTCTGTTCTTTTAAAACTTATATTTATCAAAAAAAAGTGGAAAAAAGTGTCACGTTTCAGCAAAAATATTAAGCAGCAAAAACTGTTTTCAGCATTGGTATCGTTGATATTTTAATATCTGAGCACCGAATCTGGAGGATATTGTAAAATTCTATAGGATAATGTGACAAAGACTGGAGGAATTGCTGCTGAATCACATTAATTTAGGGGTGTCCCCGACTAAGGATTTTCATAGTCGAATCGGAATTTTCAAATCTTGCCAATAGTCGACTGATAGTCGAATCATATGTTTGGGGGCGTGGTCAAAATACATTACCAAGAGTCACGTCAGACACAGTCATAATTACTGACGTTAACACACAGGGAAAATGTGTAACGGACACCTCGCAGATACAAATGGGGTAAATAATGTTTTATGTTTTGATTAAAAGAGAGTTAATATTAGACGTCAGCGAAACTCTAAGAATTCACAACATTTTTTTTTTTTTTACAATAGTGCTCTCATTATAACGTTATGTAGCCTATATGACAGTTATGTTCTGCATTTCTGTTTTGAGCTGCGCGTGCTGAATATGACCAGAATGAAGCATATGATAGCAGGCTTTTAATCAATGGGATTTAACTAATTTATCTCATATAGAATACGCTTCGTTATTTATACAACATAACGTTAATATTACGACTTATACGTAGGCTATCTGCACAAAATGCCCCGAATGCATGAACGTGTCTGTGCGGCTCTGAATGAACTCCTTTTGTGGACGCGTTCTTCACGCAACAACGTGCAGAAACACTGCAACTAAACTCTAAAAATTCACAGCATTTTATTATAATAGTGTTCCCATTATAATGTTATGTACTGTATATGACAGTCCCAGTCATAGTTATTAATATTCTGCATTGTTGTTTGTCCTGCTCGCACTGCGCGCTGAAGAGATAATCACGTAGCCTAGTACAATGAAGGGCTTACTGCAGCTCAACTCAACCAAATGCATATTATACGAGATAAAGAATATATACACGATATACATAAACCAGCTGAAATGTTTTGAAATCACTTGTAACCTAACTGATCGCAAAAAATCCAGTCTTTCACTCTGCCTGTGTGAGTTTGAGTCTTGTTAAAGATTTAAATCCCTGCCGCTTTTCTGTCGTCACAGATCATCAAAAGTGAAACTTAAATCTCATGGCAATATTATGCTGTATATTAACTTATTGGGAGAAAACCGGTAGTTCTATGTGAAATCAGACATTTGAGCACCCCCATATAGCCAAAATGGCATGATCATAACACCCCGCGAATATTCGACTGTGAGATTGGGAGTCGAATCAGGCTCCTCCTATCGACGCATCGAATCGTCGACTATTCTGGGTCACCCCTACATTAATTCATTACAAAAAAATAATAGAAATTTTAAAGTTGTAACAATAACAATATAGCTATTTTACTGAATTTTTATCAAATAAATGCAGTCTTGGTCAGCAAAAAAAAAATAAAAAATAAAAAAATCTTACCATCCACAAACTTATTTGTAATAATTAATTATGATATATTAAATGGAAACCTAATAGACATGGAAGTTTTTCCCCCTGATTTTTCTCCTCAATAAAAAGACCCTGGTAATCTCATAAAATCTCATAATATAAATTCAACTCATTTCATTCTTTCACGCTCAAAATATTAGAGCTGTGTAATATTTATTATTTTCATATCTCTGTTGTTTTTACTGTATGTCAACATTTGTCTTAGTAGTGTCTATTTTTATTTTAGGAAAAACATCCAAGACAACGTTAATACTTAAATCAACCACAATTTAGAAGCCCAAGCTTTGAAAGACCAATATTCCTCTGGGAATTTTAAAATTGCAGTAAGAAAAAAAAGCTGTGTACAAGAAATGGGAACACATCCTCTATTCATCACCCCATTCTGTGTCTGTACTCACTATCAGATGCGCCTCATAAAGGTGTGTGTGTGTGTGTGTGTGTGTGTGTGTGTGTGTGTGTGTGTGTGTGTGTGTGTGTGTGTGTGTGTGAGAAGAGTGAGTCACAGCTGTGCTAAACTGCCTCGATGGTTCAGATTGACTCTATGGGTAATTAACACACTCTAAAACCAACTGGGACTGTTAGCAAGGAATCAACTAGAGACAACTGCAAAGAAGAATGTTTATTATTTCTCCACATGAAGCTGAATATCAAAGCACGCATCCACAGTCTCCCTCAGCCTTCATTTTCGTTCCTTTTTATCCATGATAATGCATTCAGTGCAAGGTTTCCCTTAGAGGAGCGAGCGGTCTTGTTTTTTTTCACTGTTAAACTGGGGTTTTCTTCTCTTTTTATTTGCCTTGGTTGTGCCTTCTTCCCCAGGCCTAATGAAGAAAGAACTGAATGGCAGCTGTAATCTGTTTTTCCCTCATTCATTATTAGTGAGGCTAATAGACCAGCTATTATTCTTTCAGTGTACATGATTATGTAATTGAATTCCCTGGATCAGCATGCTGATCATCTATAACTTTAAGGGTGCTCTTCAGTTTTTATGTACCTCAATGACAAGTTGTGTGCTCACGCACCAGTGGCATAGACTGATGTGCCTTTCAGTTAGCTGCTTTTTAGCAATGACCCACAAGAAAGAACTCCATGTGCACTTTTTCTTTTTAAAGTTTTGTTTTGAAATGTATTTTTAAACCAGTCTTGACAAAAAAAAAAAGTGGTTGAACTGAAATAGATCTCATCACATCAGAAAAGTTCAGTGAAGTCTTGTACAATTGTTTGTTTTTTGGACATATAATTTCTATTGAAGCCACATGTTTTAAAGGGATGGTTCACCCAAAAATTAAAATTTGTTTTTAGTAATTAATGACTGGAATTTTATTTTTGGGTGAACTATCACTTTAAGGCAATAGATGAGATGATGTTTTCTAGAATGCATTAGGTTTGTGTTTACACTCAAAAGAAAGTAAGCAGGGTCATAAAGTAGAGATATAACCTTTCCACAGAATATTTTTTATTTACAAGCAGGTGTTGTTTAAATTATCCAAACAGACTATATTTTAGCCTAGACCCTGCATGATTAATTAAAATGCTACCTGGATGATTTCCATCTCAAACTGGGATCTGTGCGATGGCAGAAGTTGGCAGCCTTGTCAGTCAGTACTCTGAGGGTTTATGGTTCTCGGAGCAGCAGTCATTAGACACGTACACATGATTAATGTGAGGCGTGACTCGGCTGCTTCTGCTGGCTGCTGATATTGATGGGCATCTGACACCAATTACAGCTGAATAATTAGTTGATTGACTTGCTGTTTGGGAATTCTGTTGCACATATAGCACAACCGGTGCACTTCACTTGAGGCCTGAACACAAGATGTGTTTTGGACCAACTAATCCAGATGAACACCAGACTGGCTTTGCTGGGAGACCACCTAGACTGGCTTAATCCAGCTAAGACCAGCAAACCACCTTAAGCTGCCTTGCTGGAGAAAAAATGACTTAAGCCATTCTAAGATGGTTTTCCTGGTCAGACCGGTCTGGTTTGCTGAATTTAGAGCAACTGGTAGACTGATATTAGACTAAAAAAGCTCATATTTATTATTATTTATCACTCTTAAACTAAGATTATGAGTATGATATGAATAATAATAATAAAGTACTACCAGCAGCCTGCTGTGTGTAAATGTATTGATTTAAATACATTTGTACAATATTTTAATAGCAATAAATAATAATAAACTGAATAGTCCTCATAATACACTAAAAATAAACAAAAAACAACTTAAACCATTATAAGATGGTTTTCCTGGTCAGGCCGGTCTGGTTTGCTGAATGTAGACGAACTGGGAGAACATCTAAAAAGCTAATTATTATAAACCACTCTTAAACCAGTCTAAGATTATGAATATGATATGAATAAATAGCCTGCTTTGTGTACATTTATTTAACTAAAAACATGTTTATACAATATTTTAATAGCAATAAATGATAAAAAGTAAATCTATTACACCACACACTAAACTACACTTACTATTATTATAACAACAACAAAATAATAATTTATTATAACTATTATTATAATATTATTCATATCAATAATTACATTCATATATTGCTGTTGGTGTTAATAATAATAATAATAATTACCGATTCACAAGCAAATAATTTACAGTTGTGTCCAATGCTTGTGTATTACAAATTATCACTTTTTTTAGATTATTTGAGCATAAAAAATATTCATAAAGTATCGTGTGTATTGGCAGCCTGCTTTGTATACATTTTAAAATACAATCTGTATAGTAAATGATAAAAACAATAATTACAAATTAATACTTGATAAGCAACTGTTCCTAAGTGAATAATTTGCTTGTAGTAATGATTTGTCGACACAAACCATTTTAAAGTAGTGCTCAGTGCTCGAGTATTATAAATGATAGTCACTCTTAGTCAATGAGAGGAAAGCTCAGAGCGTTCTGACTGACCTTCATCCACCTTGTTACCTTGATAATGAGCTGTAGGTGGTGTGCCCCGGTCAGAGAGCTGTCGGGCTGCAGACGGAGATGGGTTCAGCACAGATGGGGAGGCTCCGCTAGGGGCGAGGAGGCCACCGTTACACATGGAGGCCATTTACAGGGTCTTGGCTGCAGGGTTGATTCTAACAGACGGAGCTTAGTTCAACAGCAGTGAGTCACTGCATAAACTATAGACACAAACTAGACAAGACTAGAGTTAGCGCTAGAGAGTTAGGGAAGAGAGCTCGGAGAGGAAGTATAAGAAAGACATACGAGTTTGTGGAAGAAGAAGAAAAAAAGAGTAGGAGACAGAGATGCAATATTCAGCACCGCTGCACTGAACGGGACGTCACTTTCTATGACGCACGGACTCCAGAGATATGGAGGAGGGCTAGAATCGCTCCGCAGAGCCTGGCGCAAGTTCTCCGTATAATTACCACCCTGTCTACGATGTATCCTGTAATTTGATTCATGTCAAAAACCTGTCAGATATTTTTGCTGTCGTCAGTTTGAGTAGAATGAAAAAGGACATGACGATTTTGGGTCTTATTAGAAAGAAAAGAAGGAAAGAAAAATGCCTTTCATATCTAATACTTCCATTCTCATGTCCTTGGAATGTGTCCTTTATGCATGACACACTCAGCAGGGTTGTGCTGTGCGCAGTTTAGGTGTTCTTTTGCTCAAACCTCTTACGGATCAGTTTGCCCATGTTAATTAAATGTGTGCCCACCTCTGCTGCCAAATTTAAAATGAGGGAAGATCAATAATTCAGCTTCAGTGGGAATAGAAATGCTCCTCTGCCCTCTCTCTCTCCCGTCTCTTAAAAAAAGGTAAATATTTGTACATGTCTGTTTAATGAGAGTGTTGTGTCTTCTGGAATGGCCTTTCTAGCGTAAGGAGGTCTAGAATACTTATATATCTATAATAATAGCATTTTCATTCATCTCAATGAGAGTTGCTCAGCTGGTACACTCTTAAATCTCATTTGAGAGTGCTGATATGGTATGACTTTTTGCTGTATCACATTTAGTTGTAGTGATTTTTTTTTAGAGATTCTTAAATGAAGGTTAAATTGTTAAAAATAGCACAAAGACTTAAAAATGAATAATCCAGAATGGCAAAAAAAAAAAAATTACTATTAGTACTACCAAATTAGTCATTGATGAAGGTCACTAATGACCAAAATGTTTGCTATTTCTATTGTAAATCTGTGATTTTTATGTGCTAAATATTGTGTCTAAAATGAAAGATAGACCATATTAAATCGTTGTTTATAGAACTTTTGCCTATATGTACTTCTAAAATTTTTATATGCAAAATCTGTATTCATCAAAATACACTGCTCTTTTTGAGAAGCCATCAACGGAGAATGCCCACCAAATTAAGTAGTTACCACATTTACCTTCCACACATTCTATGAGTTAACTACTAAAACTATTTAGCCAGAATAGCACAACATGGGACATTGTGATATGAGGGGCTAGTTTCTGTGTATTTTTGCAGAATTGTGGTATGTATTGTCCTTATTTTAGTTGTTGAGTTTTACCATCAGAACATGGGTTACATTATTTACATTTGTAATGGATGTTGTGTTCCAGACAGTGATGCACTGACTTGTGCTGGTTGTTGTTCTTTATGTAAGCTTTGCATATTGTGGCCACTTTGCTTTATCAGAGTGCCGCTGGTGTCAGCAGGAAAGTTTCATGCTCACCTGATCTCATTGGACACGCTTCAAGGGTTAGACTTTACCGAGTCTTTCAGTTTTCAGTCAGGCAGTCACCGTGGTTGAAGGGAATCTAATTTAAACATTGAAACATTAAGCCAGCCTCTCCTGGCTGACTGGTCTCAAACGGCAGACATATGACTCCCATCTTCACTCTCAAGGCAATCACAACCCCCTCTGGAGTCATATATTTCAAATCCGTTGTCACTGGTGTGGTGCGTGTTTGTTGGGGGTGCGCGTTGCCCTTATACCATGGAGGTAAAACGCTTCATTAGACCGTGCTTGTGGAGAGTGAATGGTTCTGCTGAGAGTCGTTTGCACTAGAGTAAAGGGTCCTGAACTCATCTTTATTTTTAGTGGGAAATATGCAGTGTTTGCCCTTTACAAAGACCAGTGTCGGATGTCTGTTGTATTTACAATATTGACCTGTAACTTGAATGGCAGTGTACTGTTGGAGATGCACAAATAAGCAGTGGAGAAGTAAAGATTAAGAAAAATATACTTGGGCAACAGTCACAAATTTTGAGAGTCATGTCCTATGCTGGGTTGCTGGGCAAAATTTTTAAAATAACGAATAAATTCCTTTTAATTAATTTGTTGAAATTTGAATTGATTTGGCCACTTCTCAAAGAAAGCTGAATTGAAAGGGCAGGAAATTTACTGAATTGAAATTCCAATAAATTTAATAGCATATGGCATTTTGGGAAGTTTCTTCCACCCTGAAAGTCACAAATTTATTTGTAATACATATAAATCCTTCAAACCTTCAAACAAAGAACTTTTAAACAAGGTTATCAAGCCTTGTTTGTCCTGACTTTCCTTTTATCTTATTAAAAATGACAGTTATTAGGGTTATATGAATTTATTTTAATTTTAATTCATTTTAATTCTGCTTCCATATATTCCGCAAATTTGCTAAAACCAGCTAGTCGTCTTAGGCTTTCTTTCTTCTGCAGAACAGAAAATAATATATTTTGATGATCACTGGAAACCAAACAACATTGGAGCACACTGACTTCCACTGTATCAAAAAAACATTCTCAAAATATTTTGAGACATTTCTCAAAATAACTTATTTTATGTTCCTCAGAAGAAAGAAAGTAACATTAGAGTGAGTAACCAGTAGCACTTCCTTGGTCAACCAGCACCACCAGAAAAACCATGGTGGTCGACCAGCTTAGCTAATTACATTTTACTGGTGAGCAACATGGTTTTGCTGATCCACCAGCGTCAAACCTTATTGTAAGATACCAGAAAACTCACAATTTCTTGCTCTGGCTTTTGGATTTTAGCTCTACATAATATACTGTACAAGATATTGAGCTAAGGCCTTGAGAATCCTACAATAATTACAGTCCCAATACTGTTAAAGTACTAGATCAGATCGCTATTGGTGACTGTTGACAATTGTTATATAGTGATATATAACATATAAAATAAGCATTTTATGAATTTTACAGGAGGTGAATCTTCTAAAGAGGAGTGTCTTCAGGCTTCATTTGATTTCCGAGAGAACCATTAAGGGGCATAGATGGAGAAATTTCTTACTCATTCCATTCATTCCTTTTGCAGAAAGAGGATTACATACAGTAGTCCTCCAAATCCTGCTCAACGATACCCTCACAGTACATCAAAAGAGCCTGAAAATCTGGGATTATTTCTGGGACAAAGGGAATGAGGTGATGGGACTAAAGTCCAGAAAGCAAGTAGGGTTGGATTTCTATTATAAGTTGGGAAGGAAACATAGCAGTGATACATAATCTACTTATGTAAAAGTGAAGTGTTGGATTTCTGTGTCACAAGCATCACCAAACGGAATTGAATTTCTCAAATACTGACCCATCCAATAAACAGACCAAAATCAGACCTTTATTCAACAGACTATGCTGACCTGTTTTGGAATCCACCTATGAATGTTGTCTCTGTTTTAACATAATGTTTGAAGCATGTCACAAAAATAGCACTCTTCACTTTTAATTTCTTTAAAAGAAGCTGAAAATTGATGCTTATAGACAAAATGCTTATAGAAAATTGCATATATTTTTTTCTCTCTGGAAAGAATAGGGAACAGCTCATTGTCTGTTGCTCATTGTTCATGCCTGACTGGATGGTAAAGATAATTTCAGAAGAACATACTGTGAGCTTCCTGATTGCTGAGTTGATTATGCAAACATGACTTGCTAGAGCTTTTAAGAGCAAACCCGCTGCACTGCCGGATCCTAATCTAATGTCTTTTCTCTTCTTTGTCTGCTGTCTTTACGGACAGTACATTTTTCTTTGGAGGATATTGAGTCATCTCACTGGCAAGCCAGTGAAGGTGAATGGGTGCACAATAGTTGCCCTCTGACTGCCTGAGTTTTGGGGTGGCTTAAAATAAACCCTCTGAAACTAGACTTTTGAAACAAAATACTGGTAGAAACCTACTATAATGGATTCTGTTCGAGCTAAACTACTGGTATCTTTATTCATTTTCATTGACATTCAAGTTTTACATTCATGCTACCAATTTGTTAAAGAATGCTGATTCATTCAGGGACAAAACAAGTGTGACTATTAATGAGTGAGTCACTGAATTAGTCATTCAACCTATTGGTTCAAAAACAATGATTCTTTCAGTATACATTTATATATACATTTATTGCAGCATATAAAATGCCTTGCAAAAGTATTCAAACCCCTTCGTTTTTTTCACATTTTGTTATGTTGCAGCCTTATGTTAAACTGCTTTAAATTCCTTTTTTTTTTTCCACATCAATCTACACTCCATACACCATAATGACAAAGCAAATAATAGGTTTTTAACATCTTTGCAAATTTATTAAAGATAAAAAACTTTAAATGATTCCATTTCATAAGTATCCATACCCTTATCTGGGACAGTTGAAATTTAGCTCAGGAGCATTGTAAATGTTACAACACTTTGAGTGAAGCTAACGTGTGGCAAATTCAATTCAATTGTATGGGTTTGAATACTTTCGCAAGGCACTGTATATATATATATATATATATATATATATATATATATATATGATTTAGAATTTAGTGTTCTAGCATGTTTTAGCATATTTCCTACATGTTGAAGGGCACAGATAGCTAAATATGCATTTATTATAATGGGTTTATGTGAAGATTGTTTTAAGTTAACTTAAGTTAGAAGTTGTTATTTTTTAAAGTCTAATAAATGTTAAAATTGATAGCTTTCATTTATACTGTAATGTTGAATCATGGCTATAATCCATGGTCAGTTTCATAGAGACATATCAGTGATACTCGCCTTCAGTCATAAAAAAGATGCCACTAAACAAATGTTAAAAAATTACTGTCTTTATGTTGTTTGTACATTAATTTGAAGATTGCATGTGAAATTATTGCAATATAAAAGTATATTTAAAAACTTTAATGTTAGGTGAGATTAATTGCAATTATTCGCGATTCATTTCAGAAAAAAATGTGCGATTAATTAGTATAATTAGTAATAAAAATTATCAATTGACAGCACTGTGTATATATATATATATATATATATATATATATATATATATATATATATATTTAAGTTAAGTAGATCTGCTTGGTGGTCTCTGCACATTCACAGCTCTCAAGTCAACACCAGACACAACGAATCCATATCTACCATCTCGACTGACATCCCACTTTCACTCCCTCTGCTTCTCTTAGCCCCATCACTCTTCTCCTCCACTCCTCTCCTCTCCTGTTCTCTCTAATGAATTTTTGATGCTGTATGTTTCTTTCCGGTGTGTTGGGCTCATGTTCCAGTGTCGTGTGGAGGAGGCTGGGCCAAGACGGCCGCCCGGCTGTCGTTTATTTTTATCCATCTCTTGGCAAGTGGGAAGCAGTCCCAGGGCGTGGCGCCGGGCTCTGATTGGCTCTCTGGCTCAGTGGGATTGCATGATGGCAATGCCCCAGAGGGTAAAGCAGGAGCCATTTCTCTTTGGCACGCTGTAGTGAGGGATCACTGCTGAGAGATATCATTGTTTTGGAGATGGTAAGCACCACCTTCAGAGAGAACGTGCATCTGTTCATGCTAGACCGGCCAAATCGGCTATAGATGCTTTTTCATCAGAGACTAGCTTGCAGACTGATTATGGCTCTGTTCTTTTATGAGTCAATGATGTAATTAAAAATGTAATGATATTGATGAATTTCGAATTCATGATATTTAAAAAAAAAAACTTTTTACCCTGTAAAAATATATTTAAAAACTTATTGGAAAATAATGCGTACAATACACTTTATTTAAGTTACGTTAAGTTAAGTTAAGTTTTATTTAATTACAATTTATTCAAGGTGTAAAGAGTTATATGTAATTAATATATTAATAAAATGTTATTGCATTTTACTAGATGTTACACCATACTACATTTTTAGAGTCATTTTTTAAAATAGTATAAAAGTTTTTAAAAACCATATGAAACCATCACAAATACAGAAAATACATTTTTAATTATTTTTTTATTAAATTTCCTTTTTTCCATAGACACTCCTATTTGTCAATGACCCTTACCCAGTCCATGTTTCCATTGGGCCCGTTGACCTAGAATTAATTCTCTTATATTATTGGCCATTGCTATGTATATTACTGTCTTTTAATTTGTGAAATTTGGTTAACACTTTATATAAAGGTGTCCTTGTTACACGTTACATGTACTTACTATTATAACAACAATAAATTGTGCATAATTACATGAAAGTAAGTATCCAAAAGCCAAACCCTAATCCTAACCCTAACCCTATAGTAAGTACATGTAGTTAATTAATATTACTCCGTACTTAAATGTATAATTACACTGTAACAAGGTGTAACCGAAATTTGCATTAAAAATGTAATGCATCTTGAGACACCTGCATTATGTTCCATTCCTCCATTTCTAGCTGATTTTGCTTGCAAAAACATGTCCTGTGTGAACGACCTCTTAAATGCACAGCAACAGCCTTGCTGTACTAAAAGCTTATCTTTCGGCTAAATTGCTAGCATGTAAAGCTGGAGCTTTGACCTCTTCATAGGTCAGCATGCTTCAAAATAGAAGTTGATAAGAACAATGGTCCAGTTCAGTTTGATGCAGTTTACTATTATAGCATTGAAGTTACATACGAAAAAAGGTAATATTTAGTTAATTTTAAGATTACTTGAAGTTAACGAAGTAGAGGAAGAAGTTTTGACAGAAGTGTTCATGGTTAAAAGAAATTAAAGCCATCCTTTCAGGTGCCATATGTGCAGAATATTTTAATTAGCTTCTCCAGTTACCTTTATCATTAATCTATCTGCTGGTGAAGGAAAAGTTGCAGAACCTTATTTAATAGCCTAAAAGAAAACTTTGGGTTTTTCTCCAGCAGGCCACAGTAAAAATGTGTGGGCTGATGCTGTTCAGCATGTCATCTTCACCGCACAGCCTGAAACTCTGAAGAAATAACCCAGACAGACTTTTTATTAGTCAATAACCATGTTTTAATTAGGCACAAATTCTTAGTCCTGTTTTCTTTCTAGATAATATTGGAATTTGAATCATAAAAGCAAAAGGGTCAAAGACATGACACTTTTTTTTTTCATTATTCATTCTAAGGCCTCATACCTAGAAAAAGTCACGTGACCAGCATGCAGGGAAAAAACAACAGCAAACTGTATTATATGATGACACATACAGTTCATGATTATGTCAAGTTTCTTAAAATATCAGATTTATTATAACATGGCAAGATTAGTTAAGATTGTAAAATGTCACGTGGTGTGACTCCAAAAGCGTAATTATATTTATAAATAATTATATAAAAATTCCTTGAATTATAAAAAGAATAAAAAAAAATCTGAAGTAATTTATAAAATAAAAAAGTTGTACTTTTTTTAAATAATAATTAATGCGTACAGTACAGTCACATATTCATCTTGTAGGGAAATTAATACTTACTTGGTTGAGGCTTAAAAATTAAACTGTTCCTGAAAATGATATAATGGTTTTTCAAAACCATATGAAATATAAGAAAGTGGCACATATTTAGCTTTTTTAATTATTATTTATGTATTTATTTTTCTTGTGTATACTCTTACTTTTAATTGACCCAAAAACATCATTATGGTAATTAAAAATCCCATAAAGGGCTTTTTCTTTTTTCTCTGAAGTGTATCAGTGTTCTCTCTGTGTGGCTGCTTGTCCAGAGGGTATAAGTTTGACCTTTATCATGAGGTTTCTGTTCTTTTCCATCTCCTCATTTGAGCTGCACTGTGTAAGACTTTAATCTGGCAGTCTAGAGGTGTGTGGGCCCTGCAGGTTAAGACGCCTAGTATCAGCTTTTTAGGGGCAGCAGTTGTTCATATACTGGTTTTAATTAGGCCTCATGATGGCAACCCCCACCGTAGTGCCTTTGAATAGAGAGAGGGGGCACTCCTGATTAAAGGAGAAACCTGTTAATTGCTCGATTGTGTGACTTCAAGCACTGCACTTGTGCATATTAAGCTGTCTTTGACAACACTGTATAATTGATAGCTAGTGACCTCCCAGGGGTGTTTGGATCAGATGCAGTGCATCCAGCAAAAGCTTCTCGTAGTGCCATTAAAGTGTGTTTTGTTCTTGTAGCATACAAAGGACATTCAGCAAACCTGAATTTTAACGTGTACACCTTGAGATAAGAACCCCTTGCACAAATAGAGAAGCTTTTGCATTCAAACTCTCAAAAAAGAGTTACCTCTAGAGAGGCTTTAGATCAAGGTAATTACTGCACCCAGTATTGTTGCTAAAGCTGGCTTGTAACATAAGCAAATTAGAAGTCGATCCACCGGTCTTTATGGTCGACGTTTAACAGCGGGGGATTAGAATCATGCACCATTATGCTGTACTGTGAAAACCAGCAAATCACAATAAACAATGCCTAGCCTCATCGTGGCAACACCCAAGCCTAATTAATGGAGTTCCACGGGAGATACATTTGCATATGCAAATTTCATGACCATGTTAGCAAGCATTAGATGCGAGCGGCTTTGATGCTGATGTATTGACGGTTCTTTACAACTAAGGTTTTGTACATAGCAGGGTTAGATCAGCCAGTGACTGTGGCTTCTTCTGAGTCTCATGTAGGGGCTGGTATCCAGGGAGAAGTGTTCAAAGGGCCGCTCTTTATTCTCAGTGTCTGAGGGAGACCAGTGCACCTCTCCACATTAATTAGAGTTTAATGGCAATCAATAGGTCTCAGGCCCTGAAGAAAAAAAATATTGATTTGTCCAAATGTCAAGATGAAACAGTTTTGCGCTAAAGGTAGGTGGAAGCTGGGCTGAATAGGGATCATAGAGAGCGAAGGTTAGATGTTTTTTTGGGGGGACATTGATCACTACAATCAGAGGCCTTCATTTGCTATGTATAAAAACACATGTGACACTGTGCTAGCAGAAAACTGGAAACTGGCTCCGACACACTCACACAACACAAATTAAAGAGTACAGGGATTGTTGTAACACTTGGTGAGCGAAAACACAGCATTTCCTACCATTTAGAAATTAGCTGAAGGGATAAAATCACAATCATACTTGTTGGCCACCCTTGTTGAGTTGAGAGTATAAGTTGTAAGTCTGTGTGTACAAATATCATAGACATACAGGGGTAAAAAATAATATTTTGAAAAAGAAATATATTTTTATTGCATTTAGGCTAATGAACGTTAAATGACAGAACTTATGCCACCTAAGTCATCAGATTCGTTTAATATATATGATATATAACATTAATTTGATAAGTGATAGCTCACCCAATATGAAAAGTCATGGACTGGATGTGAGGATGGGGCTAATATAAAAATAATTTAAATAAAATAAAGAATTTGTAAATTCAATTAACAAAACATACTAAATTTAAACAAATTTTCTTTATTTGTGCTATATTGCTAGTAATTTGTTACTTTGTTCTTATTTATTTATTTTTTACTTACTTTATATTTAGAACTTTATATACTGTACTGTATATCACTAAAATTACTCATATTGTGTTATAAAATTTTGCTTAAACCCACCCTGAAGGATTTGTAGCAGAAAATTGCATCAGCATGTGACAAATCATGAATAAAATCATTGAGCTGGAGAAGTTACTGCAAGAAGTGTTACAACCATCCCTGGTCTCCCCTATATATAACCTATGAATTATGTATCTTCCTATCTGAACATGAACATACATCGTATATTTTTTTTTCATTTGATTCATGAGCCTGCAGCACAAATCTGCTGAAGGCCCTGTTTCTCCAGACATTCATTAAAGCAAACATGCAGAATTTGAGAAATTAAATGAGAGCTGTGCCACAGATTCCTTTCCGGCAAGAATCACAGCACTGACGGTACTCTCACTTTTTAGGACTGTTACGAGCGACCAAGGGGCCAGAGTTTGGGTGGTTAACATGACCCCTTTGGCCCCTACTGTTAGACGGTAGAAGCTCACAATTCTATCTATTCTGACAGTTTTTCTCCAAGCAACATATATGTTAGCAATATACTGTAGCTCCATTATACTGTATATCCTCATGGACAAACGCTCTGTTCTATTTGTTTTCCTCATTGAATATCCTGTTTTACTTTAACGTTACATTACAGAAGTAAAATGGATTGGGAAGAGGGATTTAGACAGACTTTGGGGATAGTTCACCCAAAAATCAAAATTCTGCCATTTTACTTAACCGCAGAAGAAAGTTATACAGGTTTGGAACAACATAAGGGTGAGTAAATGATGATAACATTTTAACAAACTATTTTTTAGAGTGGCTCAGAGCAGGCATGGAGGCCACCAATGTCTGACATGCCAATCAGAAAATTCAAGTTTGTGGACCAGAGATGAACACACAGAAAGAGACATGTTGACATTGTCAGTAGATCATTCTGTACTCCTCCATTCTCTTCTAAAGCCTCGTACCCTGTGCTGTTAACTACAGACTGAACAGCCTCTCTGGCTAATGGCTCTCTAATTGTTCTCCATGAGTTTTTATCCCCCTTCAGCCTGTGCTGAGAGTGATGATTCAGAGAATTTGCAGCAAAACATGAGCTTTCCTGGGGATGAAAGAACAGCATGCACCTGACAGACAGAGATGCAATAGGAGAGATGAGCAGGTGTCATTATAGATACATCAGCAACTTTTTTGCTGTTTGTTTGCTTTCTGCTGCACTTCTGCACAATGTCCTTTGTCACTATGTAGTTTGATTTCATTACATTACTGTAGTGTGATGGTGTAAACAGATGGAGCATGGACGGAATCATGGAATGCAGTCATAAAAATAGAATTCACTCTGTAATGCAGAATGTCATGGAATTTTGCAAATATATCAAAAGTAGGGCTATACAATTAATCAAATTCATACCCCGATACAGTGTAGTGACTGTGATTATTAAACTGCGAAAGAAATATGACATCTGTGTGTATCTATGTGAGTGAGTGGAACAGTTTTGTCTGCTACGTGTACTTGAATGCGTATAATGTCCATGGGTTGGGCTCATGAGATTTTACTATTAAATCTGATAAACTATTGTTAAATACATACAGAGAAGTTCAAACATCTTCACTACCACACATGAATAACCACATAACATGAATATATTACATAGTAAAATAGTAAAATGTGTGCTTATATTATGTGTTGTAAAGGGATTGTTACAGTACATTGTCGTTTGATTTAGAATTCAGGGAAAATTTTATTATTTATTTGTATATTATTAATTTCATTGATTAAATGTGATTTTTAAGATTAAAATAGAATCTTGAAAAAAAATAATAATAAGAGATTTCATAGGGCCCCTGTATTTTCAGCCATGCTAAGATGCTGCTAAATAATGCATGCTATAATTATCTGAAGCACTAATTACAGTTAAATGATTCCTGCATGATAAGATACAAAAAAGTGCCTAAAATAAAGTTCATTAGCCAGCCTGATAAGCATAAGCTTTCATAATTGATATTGCTGTGGCATTTTACATAGTTCAGACTGTTTCTCTCCAGAAACGCGGTTTCACAACATTAGTACTGAGGATTTTTATCAGCATACATGAGTGGATTTGTCATGAATATATAATAGTGATGAAATAAAGCTGTTTTAAATTCAATTCTTGGAGTTTTTGGTGTGTCTGCTAACATTTATCAGGCAGCGCCTCGAGTGTGCATTAAAGAGAAATCAAAGACCAGAATCTCTGTACCAGAAGCCTCCGCTGTCGGTTGTGTTCATGTTTTATCAGTATAGTTCTTTAATAAGATTTAGATTTAGAAGAAGCAGAGATGATGAATATTTCTCAGGGTGGGCTTATTTTTGAAAGTCAATTTTGATACAAGCATATTCAATATTGTGTTAGCTAAAAAGAAAAAAGCTGTTGAAGTGTTATTTCGAGTAGCTCCAGAGTGCACCCTGGACGATGGGGCGGGGCGACACATTAAGGTGGGGTGACACGTGTCGCTCCGCCCACCCCCAATTTCATTGGTTTATGATACAGCAGAGCTTATTGGTGTGTAGACGTTTGCGCATGAGCATTATATAAGTTTTTATGAATGATCTACGCTGTTTGGCTGTACTACAGAAATATTAAGTGCTAACAACAGCGATTTTAGTTAGAATCAATTAGCAAATGTGTTTTTTTTTTTATATGACGAATTAGTTAGATTAAGTTCCTATCAAACGCTTGGTGGCGGCATCTCCGAGTACTTCGGGCAGAGCTGTGTAATATGAGCGGCTCACGAATTAAGTCTGGGGAACAAATTCTTAATTTGTGGCCATGATATAGTCCTACCTATGCTATAAATAGCCTCACCTATGATACATATTAATTATGTTCCTGTGTGATGAACGTAAATAGTGGTCCTCAATCTCAACAGGTGGGACGTTGCACGTTAAATGAAGTCAGATATTATTGCACTTTTCAAAGTACACGAAGCAGATACTTAAACATTGAGCAGTTTTAGCTGGGCGATGTTGATAAAAAAATGATCCACTGTTTGAGATTTAGCTGTTTTATATAATGTATATTTATATGTAGCCATATTCTTTATTTTAGGATCGGTGGATAAGCAAAAACTTACGATGATAATACACTGTAGTTCAGTAAGACAGGACAAACCCGCAAATGGTTTTATTTTAAAGAACAACTGCGGTGACAAATAAGACAATAATACCAAATAGTCCATCAGCATGAACTGGGGTTTTATGTGTGGATAATGGGAATAAAAACCTTGCTGAAACAATTTTTTAATTTATTTCTTTGCACATAGGCCTATTTCAAATGTTTTTTTGTTTACTAAAACAGCTGTTATTAAATCTGACCTACAGAAAATATTATTATTAATGTGCTTTAGTGCGTATTTAAGCAATAAATGTTAATTTTCTCTGCAACATTTATATTTATACTTTTATATATAGACTATGCACAAATTAAATTACTGGTTTTGTGGCTCAGTCCTTTAAAAAGAACCAGGAATCACTGTACTATATTGATTTTAGATTTTTAGTAGGCCTAGTTATTATAGTCTTTAATAAATAAATAAAAATATTAATCACAGAGAAGGTCTCTTTTACTCATTAAAAGTGCTCACGTACCTATTCCACAGATTTACAGATCTGAGTGATTTACTATTCGATAGTTATGCAGGTCTATATGGCTACAATGATCGAGTGTTAATAACTGAATTCATCCCGTACACAGATTAACACGCACACAATGATATTTTTAATATCTGATGTCACGGACAGGGACACTTATTTACTATAAGATAGGAACCTTTAAAAATTGTAAGAGAATCAATATAGGCTCAAATATTTTATTAAGATATAAACAAGTAAACACTGCTTGCCATGAAAACATTTTATTATCACTTTATAACCTACAAGTTTGTGACGCATTGAGCAACGTAACTCATCTCTTTAAACAACAACAAAAATGGTTGTGCTTTAAAACGTAAAATCAGCCGATTATGTTCGTGTTTGTCCATCTCTAAAATACATCTAAATTATTCTAAATTACCATAATTGCGTATAAAATCCCAATTTAGTGCTGATCCGCGGCCTGCCGATCCTCAAGGAAATATGAATGAACCTGAAGAACCCGGAGGTGCTGTCATCAAGAGTTTATTTGTAAACAATGACTTCATCTGACTAAAATTACCATGGTTACTAAACAGATAATAATTAAGATAGGCCTATGATTCTAGAGTTAGCACATAATATTTCTATAATATGGCCAAATCAATTACAAAATCGTACACAAAGGAATGCGCATGCTCCAGTCAACACCAATAAGATTTGCCGTGTTATAAACCAATGGAATTGGGGGTGGGCGGAGCGACACGTGTCGCCCCGCCCAAATGTGTCGCCCCGCCCCAATCGTCCAGACTGCACTCTGGAGTACTTGGTTATTTCTGCTGCACAGGAAATAAGATACAGTTCATTAAACACACTGACCTTTGTGGCACATTGTCAATGTATTTAGAGTAGGTTGTCCTGCCATTAAATTGCCCATTATAGTCTTCTCAACAAAATTTAAAGTAATAGTTCATTCAGAAATAAATAACAATTATTTTATCAAATTCTACTATTTTTTCCATGTTTTGCAACCCTGCAAGGTTTTCTAGAGGTAAAAATAGGAATTCTAGATATAGATAAAAGTTGTTCGAAGTTTTCTATTGTAGATATTTTTTCTATTGTAGATATTTTTATTTGATGCATCTTATTTGAAAATCTTTTTGTGTTGTGAAAAATTTTGTATTGTGATGAACTTACCAATGCCCATTTTTTCTCATATTTTTGGACACTGCATGTGCAACATAAAACACAGATTCAGTTCATTTATTCATTCATTTATAATAATAATCATGGTACTGTATTCTTAATTTCATATTAAAAACACATGAAATTCTTATTTCTGAGATTCTACACAATTGTTATTTTGCATTATTAGCTGTATTTGATCAAAAATACAGTAATATTGTGAAATGTTATTAAAATTTTAAAAAACTTGTTTTCTGTTTTAATATATTTTAAAATGTAATTATTCCTCGGATGCAGAGCTGAAGCTGTTTGAGCCCAAACGTTTGAATGGCAGAGTAATTTCTATGTAAATGCATGTATGATTTCTCTGTGCAGCACTGAACACTTTGTGTAATGTACTGTTCGCAGTATATGGTTTAAAGATACAAGGCTAAATTCTATTTCTAATCTATTATCTGCAGCTTCTCCCATTAAACCTCCAGCTTACTCTTACATTTTTCAACTTACTTTAGTCTCTTCCTTCCCATTTCCTTATCCTGTATCCATTATCTGATTGTGGGCGCTCTAATGGGCGCTCTTAGTGGAGTCAAAGCACCAAATCCAATCTATCACAGTAAAGTCTAAGCGCTGAGCCCTATGTCCAGCTATAGCTCTGCTGTCTGGAATAGGTGATTAACTGAAAAATGGTGGATGCCCTCTGCTCCACTAAATGACATGATATTAAATATTTAACAAGACTAAAATTAGACACCCACCACTCTGTCTATTAGGAACAGAGTTTGAGCATTCCGTTTGGAGGATTCTGAGGAGACTACACTACTGTTAAAAAGTTTAGGGTCAGTTTTTTCTGTTAAGAAATGAATACTTCTTCAGCAAGTATTCAGTTGATCAAAAGACTTCAAATAAATGCTGTTCTTTTGATCTGTTTATTCATCAAAGAATCCTGAAAAAAGTGTATCATGGGTTCCACAAAAAAATATTAAGCAGAGCAACTGTTTTCAACATAGATGATAATAACGTTTCATGAGCAACAAATCAGTATATTAGAATGATTTCTAAAGGATCGTGTGACACTGAAGACAGGAATAATGGCTGATGAAAATTCAGCTTTGCATCACAGGAATAATTTTAATTTTAAAGTACATTAACCAGAAAACAGCTATTTTAAATTGTAATAGCATTTCACAATATTACTGATTTGACTTTATATTTGATCAAATAAATGTAGCCTTGATGAGCATAAAAGGCTTCTTAAAGAAACATGAAAAATCTTACCAATCCCAAACTGTTTTACAGTATTTCCTAGAGAAAATAAGATTTAGAAATAAATCCAATGACCAGTTTTTCAACCTAAATTTGCAGCTCTATCAAAGCAAATGTAAGTGGATGTTCTATTCCCATTGGTCTTGATGTAGTAGGAGCTGATATATGTTAGCGTCTGCCTCTCAGCGTCAGCTATAGCAGGGAAGACTGGCTATCTCTCCTCAAGCACTCCCAATTTGTACAAACGTCTTCCATCCAGCGGCTTCATCTGCTCTCAATAATCACGGTTTGTTTGATGGGGAGGGAAGAGGGCATAGCCCAAACCATAATTCAGTATTTACTCAAAAGCATTAGATAAAGCCTTATGAGCCCCATTAATTTAGATCCTCCTCGCTTTTAAACGGAGACAGATCAGTGTCTTAGGGAAAATTAGCATTTAAATGACTTGTGACCTGCAGCCTCCAGTCAATTCGCTGCGAAGACTTCTCAGCCATGAGAAATCCTGCTCTCCTTTATTTGATCTGTATCTCAGAGTTATTTTCTGTGTGTGGATGTGTGGGTGTGGGTAAATTCATCCATTTATCTACACAGGTATATTTTCTTGGGTTTTTTTCTCAGGGGAATCTCAGGTCAGCAGGGCAGATGAAGTTGTGCTGATGTTTTTACTGCAGTCTTATATCTGAGTTTAGGTTCTGTGATGCTGTTACTGGGATATTTTAAACTGTTTTCTGACCTAGATTTAATATACCTGCCTCAAAAGTCTAAATAATCTACCTTTTTAATACCTTTTTTATTGCTTGCACGAAGGAGCGCCACCATATTACCATTCATGAAATATAGATGTGAAAATAAAACACTGTTATGTGCTGCTCTGGAAGATGTAGCAATTTCTGTGTCTCGTATGACAGCTGATGACAAATTGAGTCTATTCTTACCACAAAAGAAATCCTTTTTGATCTTTAAATCTGAGATAGTTTAGGTTCTCTATTGGCACCTGTGGTTCTATAAAAAACCTTTAACATCCATGGAACCTTTTTTCTCACAAAACCAAAATTTATAGTCTTCTAGTGAAAAAAGGTTCTTAAATGTTCTTCAAATGTTCTTCACACTGAAAAATGTAAGTTCACAACCAAAAATGGTTCTTTCTATGGCACTTTCTATGGCAAACAGCAACCCCCCCCTTTTTGGACACTCTCTTTTAAAAACTGTAGTCCTAATGCAATAATTTTCAATGGTTCCATAACGTCACTGACGACCTTCTGGGTTAGTCTCCAATTGAATGATTAGATCGTTTGGCAGAGGTTTCAATTAGCGCAGTTGGCAGCCCACAGCTTGCAAATCAATCCAGTAAGCCCAGGCAGGCATCACTGGCTTCCTCAGTCGCCGTCTGCTTTCAAATGGCTTCTATTTTAATGTTTCTCTTCTCTTTGTTCTCTTACAGTGGGGAAGACTTCCCTGATCACACGCTTCATGTACGACAGCTTTGACAACACGTATCAGGTAGGCAGCTGGCGAGCCGCATGACATCCTTGTCATTCTGTCACTCAGAGAACTCAAAGTGTCCCTCCCCTTATTGTGCAGCATCAAAGAGTCATTTCACACAGACTTCAGAAAACATAATGGGAAGAGTTCAGGCTTTCATTTGTGAAGACAATTCTTCCAAATTGATTATAAACGTTCAACAAGATTGTGTGGTTATTAAATCACAGAAACACATTTGCGAAATTTGATTATTCATCCTATATTCACCTCCAATCTCATCTGAATTAGCAACAGCAGAGATGAATATACTGTACATGTATGGTCAGTTTCATATGACACCGTATGAACTGATTATACACTGCATATTAGGGGTGGGCATTATGATCAAAATCTATATATATATATATATATATATATATATATATATATAGCTAATTTTTTTAATATTTTTAATATTAATATTTTTAATATTTAGTTAATTTTGCCAGAAATGCTCTAATTCAGCCGTGTCTCATAGCACATAACATCCCTGCACTATAATACACTTAGCCTATAAAAAGTGTTAAAAGTAAGAAAATATTTCTTTGAACTTTTAAAATCATATTTGCAGTTGAGATGAAGAGTCTTCATCACTTCATTTTACTGCCCTCAGACTGTTTTTTTTTTTTTTTTTTTTTTCTAAAATGTATTGAGGGTTTGCTGTTTTAGCAGAGTGGACTTGGCATTATTTGCCATCATTTTAACTATGAATGGAAGTATTTGTGCAAGTGTATGTTTTGTTTTATTGCATTTATTGACATTTGTTGTAGCTCTTTTTCTATGGAGTGGAATGAGGCAAAAGTTAATTTAGAATATAGAAATGGAAGGCTTCAATTAGTAAGATAGGGAGAAATACAGTAAGGCCGTCACTGGTAGGAGTGAGCACTAGTAGATGTATTATGTTTGTGAGTGAAGTTAAACTGTTATTGTTAGCACTGCAAACAATAAAACTCAATTGTTATAATGGGGAGTCGGTGCTGTTTTTGTACCTAAAAGTTCTAGCTTTTATTTTATTGATAATAAAACAAAACTACTGTTTTATTAATAACCTTATTATAAATAACCTGTTATACACCATTTCTGCCTTGTGGTGCGATTCTCCTTCTGACTTCTCAGATCATTATCACATCAACTCATTTGGTATTATTGTGTACAATTTTCATTTTTTGTAACACAGAATCAATAATCTGGGGGAAGTCGTGGCCTAATGGTTAGAGAGTCAGACTCGTAATCCAAAGGTTGTGGGTTCGAATCTCAGGTCCGGCAGGGATTGTTGGTGAGGGAGTGAATAACCAGCGCTCTCTCCTCCTTCAATACCACGACTGAGGTGTCCTTGAGCAAGGCACCGAACCCCCAACTGCTGTAACATGTAACATGGCTGTAACATGGCTGCCCACTGCTCCGGGTGTGTGTTCACTCAGGATGGGTTAAATGCAGAGAATACATTTCACTGCTGGTTATATAATCTCTATATAATCTTGTATGTGACAAATAAAAAAATTCTAAATTCTAATTCTATCTTGTCATTACTGTCACACCAAGCTTTTTGGAGGACAGTTAACTTTTTTCACAAAGTGGTCAAGTCATCAAAGTACTTCAAGTAGTCAAAAGTGCCCAATTGAAAAATCAGCCATGTGTGTTCTGTCAAAATACTGTTATGTCCAAGTGTCTAAGACTTTTGTATTAGACTTGAATGTTTCCATTCCACTTCTCTACATGGTTTATAACCCATAAAACCTGAAGGACAGTGAAATGATGCGAATGGATAATGTTTTTCAGGCTGAAATGCTCTGTAGGCATGTGTCTATTTAGATGTCCTTGTATTTGAGCTGAGTCACAGCTTTAGTGCACTACAGGTTCTAACTGTCACAATAGTCCAACCGTCTGAGACATATGCATGATGACGGCTCTCTGAAGTCTCTCTGGCCTTGATCTTGCCTTTCTTTCTTTATATCCTCCCCATTCTGATGCACTAACGCTGTGTCCACAAATTACTTAAAACTTCAGCAATTTTTCATAAAATGGCATTTAAACTTTAGGGTACATTCATTTCTATGCCAAATGGAAACCTCATCTCATAAATAATGTTATGTATTCACTCTATTGTTAATATCTTGTTATATAAATGTACAGTGTAAATGATTAAAAATTGGACGCTTACAGTTTTCCTCCACACTGACAGTGTATAGTAGCTTAATATTTAACAAAATGCCAGAATATAGAGTTAAGCTCTAACCAGCCCCCTGATCTGTACTTTCACAATGTGTGTAACGATAAGACTATGTTTGTGTCATAAACCAAACTAAGCATGCTGTAGCGCTACAGTGTCAAGCTGTAATAAGATTACATGCGTGCTTTGTGAACAGACTGTGTTGTGCTTTCTGACAAGATGATAGATTCTGGAATCTCAAATCCAGAGCGCTGTTTTGCACCATGTGTTCATTCTCAGTAAAATGCTTTGTGTTCCATTATCTATTAATATGAAACAAATATAAATAATAATGTATTAAAAAATAGTGTTATATCATAATCATTAAATGACTTGAATTCATGATGAGCATAACAAATTGTCTTATGGCATTTCAAGTTTGTTTATGTCATGTGGTGCAACTCCCTAAAAAAACTTAATTATATACGAATTAACGAGACATAATATCTTTAAAGTATGTATTTAAACTTTTTTTTAAAAAAATAGTGATTATGATGTGTACACTTACATGTACTCAAGATTTAAAGAAAATATTATTTTAACTTGATGGTTACACCACATGACAGTTTAACTTTAAAAAAAAGTTTTTTAAACCATATAAAAACAACATTAATACAAAGAGTACTAGTGGTATTTTTTAATAATTTGGCACGTTTCTAAATTAGATCACAGAGTCATATATGAAGAGTTCAGATGCAAAAGCCTCTAAGTGCCATTTGTAATTTTCTTCTAAAATGAGCATTTTTATGAGGCTCATGTGTGTAGGTTTAGTCATTTCACTTTAATGGCAATGAATAGGTTGTTTTCTATGCCATTAAAGTGAAATAACTGAACATAAACACACACATATATATATATATATATATATATATATGTGTGTGTGTGTGTGTGTGTGTGTGTGTGTATGTGTGTGTGTGTGTAGATGTAGCCTACTTTTGGTCATGTAGTGTATCTTTAAAAAGCCTCTTTGGAACAAAAACCTTTACTTTTGTGTCATCACTGGGATAGCGAGAAATTCCACATATCAAATTTAACTTCTTTTTTTTTTGTCAAATTCCTTCCTCGAATCCTTATTTTTACATGAGGTATCACAGGCTCTTAATGAAGCTGAGATTCCAGATTCTCGTTTCAAACAGCCATTAATGACTTTGGCCATGCAGTCATCTTTATTGCTCGAGGAGGTTCATTGATAACAACTGAATCTGACTGAAAGCAAACAGTTTTTTGTGTAATCTGCATATGAATAAAATATACTGCCTCATCAGTGTCACCTTTGAGAAGTAAAAGGCATCTTAATGAGCTGATGCTCTCTACAGTTACACTGGAGAGAGGAAGGGGCACCAGCGCTTTTCTAATTTACATATTCTTGAATAAGCTCAAATCAAGCTGCTTCTCAACATTGAGATTGACCTTAAGATGTCTGGCAGTGGGCTTTCATGATAGCATATGCCAGAAGAGCAGAGAGCATCACCCTGACTCCTATCATCTGTCAGTCTTCTGCTGTATGCAAAATGAGAGAGGCACATCTGCATATTTATGACTTTCCATCTCATGTAGATTCATCGCTGTCTGAGTCTGTATTACATCAACGTTTAGAGAGAAACTTAAGTAGAAAACGACCATTTAGAACAAAAGCTCCTGTATTTCCCTATATAGACCTCAGCTACCAGACACATGCTCCTCTGTTTAGGAATTTAATCTCATTATTTTTAAATTGTTGCTTGCAGTTTATGTTGGTGATGTATAAAAGCATCAAAGCATCATAATAAAATAGCCCAGAGGAAAATTGTATTGTTCAGAGGTTGCTCTGTCATAAATCAGGATGCGTTCTCGTTTATATTTCAAGTATCAACTTGTTTCTCTTAAAATTCCTTAGAAACAAAAGAAACAATTGTTGCATTATTCATTGCGCCATTCCTGTTTATTTCAATGGGAGTTGCTTGGCTGGCACATACAGCTTCTGAAGTAAAGCAACCTGGATATTCGATTCATGGGAACTGATGCTTCTTCCAAGTACATCTATAAGTACATCGAACCACATTCATCCACACAGAGGAGCAGAGCCAAAGCACAAGCAAATCAATGTTCATGTTCAAAACACATTATTTTTTAACCGCTCAAAAGTTACATTAAATACATGATTATTGCAAATGACTGTGAATTGAGAAACAGTTAATTACAGGATCTAAGCAGCCGAACCTTGAACCTCTGGTGTTAATGTATGAGTTTATGTATGTTTTTGCAGTATTAATTAGAAATCCCTAATTCTATGAGCCCTACATTATTTGATCGAGTGAGGCGCAGCGCAGCGCAGCAGGAGGTTTCAGGTCTTCTCTCTTTAGTGGGGCTCTTGAGACCTTCGCTCTTCATTAGAAGGGGCTGAACAGTCAGCTGTATTAAACACACGCTACATGTTTCACTGGGGCTTTAAGTCATCCAGAAAATGCCGCAATGACACTTTCTGCCCTGGTTCTAGCATAGTTCTTCAATTTTAAGTGGGCCGAGGGAATAAGGAACATCATCAAACTTGCCAACTTTATTGTATAATTGATTTGAATACAGATAAAGTGGGGGTAAGAAACAGAGCAATGAATTTAGAAGAGTATTAAGTGAATGAAAAGCGAATGAAGCAGAGACTGACTGCCTGTCAGATATTCAGCTTGATTTGCTGAGTTTGTGGTTGTTTTGCTGTGATGGCCGTTTGGCTGCAGATAGAGTGAGATTTGGACATGCTACTCGAGGTCCAGTGGGAGAGCTGTGCTGCGCCGCCTGACTGAGCTGCCACTCAACACGGAGCACTGGAGTGTGACTGTTTTCTGCTCAGCACAACCAGGGAGCAGAGAAGACACCGAGGCTCTGGTTCAAAAACTAGTGAGCTGCCTCTGTAGACAGCATCATAGGCACACTCTTGACATGAAGGCTACTCTAAAAAGTAAGCAACTTTGTTTTGTCCAAATTCTAGGGCAGCATTACATGTCTTTTGTAGAGAATGCAGTCTTCATAATGCATTTCGACAAGCTTGTGTGGAAAATGTTTTTTTTTATCATAATAATTTTGCACTGGAACATATTGATAAAAAATATTTCTACATTATTTCACCTTATTCAGGGTAGCGGTATATTTAATTATGGCCAGGAATGAAAATGAGGCTGTGAGGGATAGAAGTACAGTGTGTTCAATGTTGCTTAACAACATACTGATTTTTCAGCTTACAAAAAGTCTTTCTGAGAAAAAAATAACAACCTTTCAGTAGACAAAAATTCCATGAAACCATTTTGAAAGTTGTGAAAATTACATGATCTAGGAACTGTATTCAGTGCATGCCATTGTTTTGTTTTCACAGCCTTGTTTTCAGCTGTGTTAAATTCAATATGGAGTCTAACTTAATTAAGGTCTATGTGTCACATTCCAAATCTGTCATTGAGATTCCATTTTTATGTAGGCAGCTGCCCAACAAGGCAGCACACTAGGATTTGGAAAAGGACCAGAGTGAGAAAATTAAATGACAAAATGCTCCTGTGGGATTCTTTTTTTTTAGAAGCAGCAGCATGAGACAATACTTCCCCTCTCATTACCATATTTTGTCCCAACTATATTTTCAATAATACTATAAACTATAATCACAACAACAACAAAAATATATTTTGTAACTTTTTTTCCATTAAGAGACAATTTATTAAAACAAAACTCTGCTGTGTGAAGGTTCATCTTTAATTACACATTGTCATATAAAGTCAGTAATATTAGTCTCACAAACATATACATTTTTTAATTCCTTTAAAGGGATAGTTCACCCAAAAATGAAAATCCTGTCATTAATTACTCACCCTCATGTCGTTCCAAACCCGTTAGACCTTCGTTCATCTTCGGAACACAAATTAAGATATTTTTGATGAAATCTGAGAGCTTTCTGACCCTCCATAGACCGCAACACAACTACCACGTTCAAGGCCCAGAAACGTAGTAAGGACATCATTAAAATAATCCATGTGACATCAGTGGTTCAACCTTAATTTTATGAAGCTATACGAGAATACTTTTTGTGCATCGTGGTACGCACGCACATAGAAGACTGAAATGGGAGAGATGAAATTGTTGAATAAAATCTTTATTTTTATTTTCTTTGAGCACAAAAAGTATTCTCATAGCTTCAAAAATTACAGTTGAACCACTGATGCCACATGGACTATTTTAACGAGACCCTTACTTACCTTTATGGGCCTTAAACATGGTGGTATTTCATAATTTCTTATTCTAACTGGTTTGGAACAACAGGAGGGTAATTCTGTGTAATTAATGACAGAATTTTCATTATTGGGTGAACTATCCCTTTAAAGAGGACAAATAATACAGTATAAGTTCTGAGTTCATTTTGAGTTGGATTTGACTGAAGGTAATTATATGTAAGCGAGTCAAGTTTAATTTCAAACAGCCCTCTAATGGATAAGTCTGTCAAACTGATCACTTGTGATTTATTTTGTCCGATTTATTATAAGAAAACAATTCATAAGAGTCAGTCTTTAGTAAATCAGACTACACAGATCACACTGTATGTTGTGTGCAATCACAGAGAACAACTTAATAGAAATAGAATTCTAGCCTTTGAACAGCTGTACAGGAATTCCTGCAATAATAATTTGGCAAATGCTCTTAAATTCACACACCTTTCCTAGTAAGTAAAGTACTAGTAACATAAAAAAGACCTAAATATACTGAGATTTACAAGATGGTTGACTCCACTTGCTCACAGTTTTGCTGTTGCAGGCAAGATTTATACAGTAGCATCTGTTCTTGCTTTATTGAAGTTGTCTTCAATAAATAGATAAACAAGACCAGATGCTTCTTCTTACCTGACATTCTATGACTTGGATCACTAAAAAAAACATCATACACATCTTGTCTTTGTCTTGCCAGGAAGATGATTAATGGTTAGTGCACTGTTTTATTTCCCCCCTCCCCTACATAGCCTTGAGAAACCTGTCACATATTGAAGGCAATGAATGTAGTTGTATAATGTAAACACGTTAAAGCCTTCCTGATATTGACCAGATGCCCCAACATTAGCCCACACGATCGCTTAACATGTCTCAGATTGTTCATCAGGCCGATTGAATGACGTCATCCCTTCAGGTCCCATATTGAGCTGTTACATTCCAATCAATATGCCTTAATGAAATGCTGTAGACCACTGCATGTCATTTGTCTTCAGGGTACAGGGGTATCGATGCCAAACAGGCAACTCGCCAAGGTCTAAAACTACAGATAAATACCAACTCAGTCATAGGCCCAGATTTGATTCTGTAGAATTTGACAAATGTCCATCTACAGGTCAGCTTTCCATTCTTCGTAATGTGATTTGGAAGCTCTGACTGTACAATCACCGTCAGACAGGCACTTTGTATGCAGCTAAGCTCCCAGCATGCTTTGAGTCTGCTCACCTGGGGCATGTTGCATTCTTAAAATTTATGCTTTGATTAAATGCAAATAGAAAGATAAACAGATAAACAGGATTTGGCCTGACATTCACTCAAGGTGGTGCTTTGTGAAGCAGATTAGTGTGGCTAATTTCTCTTCTGGTGGAGTTTTAATTGGCGTTCGATTCCAATCAAACTCCTGCCACCCTCCCTAGGGGCCCTGGAAACTGGTGTACTTTGTCTAAAGGGCATGTGCCATCTGCTGTGCGATATCGGCTATGATGGATGCTTTTTCATAATGTTTTAGATTTGTATGTTCATTATAGTCTATATTCATGCTAATATTCTCAATAGGCATAATTCAGGTCACCGACTGTATGACAGTATTGTCTGAGCAGTGTATTGGAGGTCTATGTAAAGACTTATAATTAGCTGCTTCCTCATTTGATACCTCAAGCAACAACTTTTGTTTGTGTGCTTGTCACAGTTTTATTTGCCAATTACACTTTATTTATAGGAATTTTAGTAGCTACAGGAATTCAATTTCCCTTTTCTTATCTGAACACCTTTTTCCTCTGAGGCTTTTGAGGAGTTGTGCTGGAAACCACACTGTGTTTTAAAGCTGATGTGTGTGAAGCTTAATAATTAAAATGTTTATGAATAATTCATTCTGGATCTCTTTGTGCAAGCACTCCTCTAGCTGTGCAAGTTTCTATATTTAACATCGGCGTCACTTTTTCTCTCTCTCTTTCTCGCCTTCTTTCCTTGAAAAGCTCAACACCTTTGGGTTTTCATCTTGACACTGCTTAACACGGGAGGTTTCTTTTTTATTTTTGTCACAGAAATCCCTTTTCATATGTATGTTTTGAAGCCTGCACTAAGCATAAACCAGAATTTTGTTTTTCCAGAATTTTAACACAGAAGAAGAAATGGATTCCAAATAATATGGGACCCCACTGACTTGCATTGTATGAAAAAAGCCATTTTTCAAAAGATATTACACAGAAGAAAGAATATCATACAATTTTGAAACAACATGAGGTTCTTCATAAGGTTTTACAGTTAATTTAGAGTCGGACATGAGTGAGTAAAGATGACTTACAGTTCAGTAAGTAATTCAAATCAGTAATCGCTCTGAAATGTTCAGTAAATGAGTCATTTCATAGAATGATTTTGATTCAGACTGATAACTTGTACATTTGTAAGTCTTTTTTGACCGATTTATTAAAAGAACCAGTTCATATAAGTCACTGGTTAATGAATCAGACTCAGGGGCGGCACCAGAGAATTTTGAACGCAGGTGCTGAGGGGGTGCTAGATCAATGACAGGGGGAGCTGGGCAATTAATAGTAAATATGACCAAAACAGGTTGTTATTATTATTATTATTTATATGAATAATAAAATCGCTATATAGGCGCATTTCAAATGTTTATGAAGAATGTGGGAGTATTATCGTGCTTAGCCTACTGTATGACATGGGGGCGCGCACGCAATCATTTTTATTTATTTATTTTTTCCTGCTGAAAGAGCTTATACTCCCATCATTTTTGGATGTGCTTTCTGTCGTCTCATGCAGTCTCCGTGAATGGAGCGCGTCACAACAATGAACCAGCTCACAGACATAAGAAATAAACCTGCAGAAAGCTTGAAAACCAATTAAAAAAGAAAAAAAAATCTTCTCTGATTATGTAGTCCGTATAGGTGCATTTCTCTATTAAAGGCACATCCACTGTGGAGATGGCGAGCCTGAGAATGCACTAGTTTATTAATAAATAATTAAAATGTCTTCTTTTTCCCCGATGCATTCATAATCATTACTTTAGCCGGTGCTTTGCGGCAAGCTTTATGCATGCGTTTGAGCGCGGAATAATACGCCTAAATGCCTATATTAACGGATGGTTTAGTAGGTTATTATACTAATCAATTTAATATAAACGTGCGACTAGTTGACTAGAAAAATCTTTAGTCGGGGGCAGGCCTACTTGACACAAGGAACCGATCCATTTTTAAAATAAAATGCTGACATTACGTGTGACTGCAAATCACGTTGTATTGCATTGCAGTATTTATGCATGTGTAATGAGTCAAATGTTTTTTTTTTTTTTTTTTTTTTTTTATGGGGGTGCTTTGGTTTTTCTTGGGGGTGCTGGAGCACCTGCTAGCCCCTCCCTAGCGCCGCCCATGATCAGACTCTAATGAAAAGCAACAGCAAGCTGAGTTGTCTTCATTTTATTTTGCAGTACCCAGCTCTTTTCATCTCTCCTTACATTCGATTTTGACTGAAAGCAATTTGAGTAAAATATAATTTCTTTTCACTGTAGATTCAGTGGAGGCGGTAAATAGCAGCGCAGAAATCACTGGAATAAGCTAAGAAAAACACATTATATGCCTCATGTGTAATATAAAAAATATTGTCTGAAATGTTAGCTTAAAATTTGATATATTAAATTGAAGGTTATTTTTAATTCACAATGATTATTACCTCTTTTATGTTCCAAAAGTAGAGCAAGAGAGAGAGAGAAAGAGAAAAGGGGGTTGGGGAGGGAGGAGCAGGTTTGGAAAAGCTAGATCAACCCACAATGAAACTTAAAACAGAAGAAAAAGAAACAGAGTGGCAGGATGAAAGAGCTCACTGCTCCTGTTTTGAAGACAGCACAGTGGGCTGGCATCGCTACAGAAACGGATGCGTGATCATGATGCTGATGACCAGCTGTGTGCAAGTGCATTGAGGGACAAACTGTTGTTTTTAGTCTCACATATTATAAGTTGTACATTCACAAACACATGACTTTGTGTTTTGTATGAAACTGTCAATTAATAATCCAGATACTAGACTAACCAGGATTTGTCACAGCACATGATGTTACTCTTTTGTTGGTTTGATTGCTTCTATTGTCCTCATTTGTAATTAGCTTTGGATAAAATCATCTGCTAAATGATTAAATGTAGATACTTTGAATAAGCCTGAGTCAACCAGCAACTTGTGCTAAACTGATCATGGATAAAAACGTGACAACCATTTTTAATGGTGATTAGACATTTATTACACCTAAATCACAAACAAAATAAAACATACGCACAATTCCATATACTCTGAGTTTTTTTTAAATAATAACAAATATATGCATTTAAAAATATCAAGCATATCAAGAGTAATGGGTTTCATTCTCAATAACACAGCATAGCAAATAAATAACACAATTTAATGAATTAATAAATAATAATTTACACAACTACTGTAAGTATATCAATCCTACAAACAGTACAGTCAGAATAAGTAGTAGTAGTATGTACCAATACCATATAGCAAATCTCAACTGCTTGAGTGTTACATTTTCAAAAAATAAAAACTATATTATCACCCAGTGTAGGGATGTTCATTTCAGTTATTTTTCCTAACCGACAACCGACGCTCGTTAACCGATTATTAACCGTTAACCGACAAGATTATTTTAAATTAGAATTGAATTAAATTAGAAAGGATAAGTGTGACCCCTTAAAAATACTTACATTTGTTTCCCGGGGATTAATTTTACATGCGCAAAAATCAGCAAACAACAGAACATGAGGATTCACATGATCATATCATATCACATCACGCACCTGCAGCGCTTCATAATAAAGCTAGGCTATATATATATAGCCTATATAACGAATAAATAGGCCTATATGAGAAATATATTTTTACTTAAATAATAAATAAAGAAAACGAAAGAAAATCTGTGCAACAAGTAGCCTAGTATGCAGAGTTTCGGTTTATTTGTGCTGCGTGAAAGGAAAGCAGACGGCAGAAAGCAGCATCCTATTTTTCTTTAGGCTTATTTTACAAAAGCACAAAGATTTGTTTTAATTGTGAATGTACACAAATAAAAGCAAACCTTTTACAATTCCGATTATCTTTATGACTAAAAGGAGTAGTTGCTTCCAATGTTAGAAGGAACAAATTCAAGTGATTGCTCCAGCACTGTATGCGCACACACAGTTAAGCATTGCTACCTTGACAATGCAGCCTGTTCATTATCATAATAAAATACAGTCAGTCAAACATATGGAAAAAAACACACTGCTCAGTTTAAATATGTAGTAAAATATGTGCCGTTAAGCGTTATCACAGTACCACCGTAATGTTATGCAAAACATTTTGTTTTATGTGGATATTGGAACGTGAGTGAAGTACATAATACAGTGTTTATTATAATGTTTGTAAACATTTTGCGTCGGCATTAGGCCTATTTCTGCATAACTTATGTTTTTTTTTATGTTTATGTTTTTTTTTTCTCTAAAAAACAAAAAAAATTAAATACGCGCATGTGCATATGTATGCTCTGCATAGTTGGCTTTTTTTTGTTTTGCAACTGCCGGAAATTGAACAGAGGATTTTAAAAACGTGGTGCATGTTGAATTCAACAGACACAATCAAAAGGCAATTTTCAGCAATCACTGGTTTTACAAATGTAATCGACACATTCGACTGCACTCTTTTTGCAATAAAAGCACCAGTGGAGAATGAATTAGCTTTCAACGACAGAAGGCACTTTCATTCTATCAGTGTTCAAGTAATCTCACCGATGCAGATGTGAGGTGGCCTGAGCCAATGCATCATTTTATCTTACAATAATGTTGGCAACCCATCTCTACATTTAAATTCTATGTGGTGATTGGTTGAGAATATCAAGTAAAACACAAATATTCTAGTAAAAGCATTCAGGAAATCAGAGGGTCTGTTGTGGGATTTATTCAGAATTATTTCCTGACTATTATGTTTTTCATGTAGGATTTTTATTCCTACAAAATTAAGTTATTAGCAGAATGTTAAGTACCAAAAATGACAAAATACCTTATTTTTTTATACCTTATAATTTGTCCATATGGCTTGTGCACACACATACACATACACACACACACACACACACACACACACACACACACACATATGATAAATTCAATTAATTGAAAAAATTACACTAAAATGTTAAATCAGTCACTTTACATGCTTTACATTTCATTATCATTAAAGTGTCATTAAGTTGTTAGTGTTTTTTTTTTTTAAATTAACCTTAAGGGAGCATTATATAATGGCAAAAGTAAAAATAAGGGAAATAAACATTCAGAATTGCTGTTAATATACAATATTGGCCAATTTTGTGTAATATAGACAACAGTGAAATACTTCATATTGGCAGATAACTAATATGGTACAGTGAACAGACATAAATTTAACTTATTCACTAAAATTCATTGTCAGAGAATTTGTTTTGAAAATGTTTTAATTTACATATATATATATATATATATATATATATATATATATATACATTGTTTTCTGAATTTATAGTCAGGAGCCACACTCTGTAGTATCTGTATATAATATATCATAAAGAGAAGCAGGTCCCAGAACAGAGTGATCATGTATAGCAGTTATTACCGTCATCAAACTGACAGGCAGAACGTAACGGCTTTCTGTTTTAATCTAGACAGCATCGTCTGATTCTCGGAATGATATCTAGAACGCCTTTACATTTGCCATGCATGAAAACAGCCATATTTCCACTCAATTTCAGCATCTGATTTCATTTTGTTCTTACATAATGTGTTCCTTCTGTTATAACAGGCGACAATTGGAATCGACTTCCTGTCAAAAACCATGTATTTGGAGGACAGAACGGTAAGCAGTCTAGCATGTTCTAATACAGCAGTAAATCAAATGCACTCCTCTGTTTTTTATTCCATGTCAAAAGAGAAGTTTTAATGAAACCATATTGAATCACCAAAGCTTTTTTATTATACCAGCTGGATTTCTGACAGTTTTAGTATATGGCTGGAAGCTCATGTATCAAGAAAATAGATTGTATCCTCTAGAGATTTCTGGAGTTTATAACCCAGCAATGATTCCATGACCTTCAGCGGAGCAGTTTGCTGTGGTTTTATAAGGTCATATTGATCCAGCTCCTAGCTTGGCTCTGCACGTGTTTATGTAATTGTGTCTATATGTGTGTTTGAGAGGCTGAATAATTTGACTGTTCAGTTGGGGGTCTCTGACTTGCAGGTTCGGTTGCAGTTGTGGGACACAGCAGGCCAGGAACGTTTCAGGAGCCTCATTCCGAGCTATATAAGAGACTCCACCGTAGCTGTGGTGGTGTATGACATCACAAGTGAGTGTAACTTTAACGATCAAACCTCCTTTAGCTCTGAAATATATTACCAAGAGCCAAAAAATCAAAGCGGATTTGTCAATTTGAGATGTGATCAGTGATTATTTTCTGTCAGTAAAGTGTGTTACAGGTCTAGCCTTGTTTAACACTATAACCAGATAGATTCAACCCCAAAGATGTAAGAAGCAGCTGTAGGTTATTTTTCACAATAAAAAGATGGCAGTTTTATTGTCCGTAAGCCCCACTGTGACTTTTAGAGACAGAGTTAGCGGTGCACACAGCCTTGTTGGTATGAACAGGAAACACAAAGCTTGATTTTATAGGTAAAGCAGCCAAAGTCAGTTTCACCTTGAAGCAGAAGCAGCTTCACTGATGTCAGGCTGCACATAAACAGGTATAACTGCCATAATAAAACCTTATTGAATATTTCAATAATAGGACAATAGCACACAGTGGTGCACAATAGCTGCAATATATTCACTGCCTTTTGTAAAGGTAAGAAATTATATAAGCTCAACTCACATATACATGTAATAATAATAAAAAAAAAAAAAAAAAAAACTTTTTTAAAATAATTTACCCTCCAACCAAGGTATTGATGGAAATAGTGATGATATTATCAACACAAATTATAAATCTGTTAAGGCTGTTGATTAGTTAAATAAATAAATACCTGATTAACTTCACAGGTTTCTCTAATTAACTGCACTTAACATTTAAATTTGTTGAAATATAAATATTTTCATGTATAATATCCAGATTAATGTGGAAACAACATAAAGATAGTATTTTAAATACTTAATATTTTCAATATTTTCATTGCATATTTTTACTAAGTACTATGAATGAAAGGCAGTATTACTGATACTGATGCTTCATTAAAATTGATTCCCCCCCCCAATATCTGGGCATAAAAATTGCAATTATAGCCATTCAACATTACAATGTAATGCAGTATACCAGCATAAACTGCAGATTATCAGATTGTTTTTAATTTACATTTTATTAACAATTATGGAACATTAAAAATATTAAGGTGAACTTAAAACAATATTTAACAATATTCAGCTGGGTACAGTTGGACCATCCTCGGTCGGCCACTCTTTCGCTTTACGGAGTGACACAGAAATTATTTTTAATACATTAAAAAATCTTAATTGTAGAATTGTAGAATCCGAAATCTAGATTATTTCAGTGTTTGCCCTACAAAGTAGTTACCAGCTTCTGTCTCTGTTTTTCTTTATATAGATGTGAATTCATTCCAGCAAACTTCCAAATGGATCGATGATGTGAGAACGGAGAGAGGAAGTGATGTCATCATCATGCTGGTGGGCAATAAAACAGATCTGGCAGATAAGAGGTGAGTTGTCTCACTCTCAATCTTTCTCACACGCTTTTATTATTAAGCTGCTTAACAAGGCTGTTTCACTCACCAGCGTGTGAATCGAAGCTGACAGTTTCATTAAAGAGTTTCTCTGAAAAACGAAAAGGAAGCCTTATTCTCACTTCAGATTTGTGGGAATGCAGGATGACGGATAATTTGAGAACAAACCCTATTTGTGTGAAAGATGAGAGGTAAAGGAAGCAATGCAAAAATAACACATTGTTCAGAGAAGGTTTGCCCTAAAATGATCTCTCCCTGAGAGTGTTGGAGGGTAACTAGGTCAATGTAGTGATGCTTTACTACACTAACTAGTATTAACTTACAATTAAGTTTTAAAATGACAAGCTAACCCCCCCCCCCCCCCCCCCCCCCTACCTGTTACAATATAGTGAGGCAAAATGCTGCATTACTGTTATATATTTGTGCACATGGCTGAGTGAGTGAGGATTCAATCTACTGTATATAGTGTTGAGAAGTATAATTATTTTTAGTGAATTGATTCGTTTGGATGGTTCATTTAAATTAACTTAAAAATATATTCACCAATCCAGCTGAGTTTCTCCATTTAAGATTTTAAGCTGTTCATCACTGCTATTGACTCAATTATATGGTATAATTTGGTGTTCTGAATGTATTTAGTGGAAATAAATTCACTACCATGCAAAAGTGTGGGGTCAGCACGATTTTTTAATACTTCTATTCAGCGAGGATTCATTAAATTGACAATAAAGACATTTCTGTTTCAAATCAATGCTGTTCTTCTGAACTTTCTATTCATCTTGAAAGAATCCTGGAAAAAAGGTAACACAGTTTTTACAAAAATAAGAAGCACTTTTAACATTGGTAATGAGAAATGTTTCTTAAGCATCAAATCAGCATCTAGGAATGATTTCTGAAGGATCTTGTGACAATTCAGCTGTGCCATCAAAGGAATTAATTACATTTTAAAATATATTCAAATAGAAATCAAGTCATTTTAAACTGTAATAATATTTCAAAATATTACCATTTTACTGTATTCAGAAAAATTCCCAAATCTTGCTGACCTCAAAAGTTTGAATGGTCATGTATGTTCAAGTTAATATTGTTACACTATTTGAACTCTACGCCAGATAAATATTGCTCTGACTGAAAAATAAATCACATAGTTGCTTTTTTCTTTTGTATTTAAAAAGATATTTCCTCCTTGAATAGTTTCAGTGTTATTGTTGTTTAGCTAATTACTATTTTTAAATGACTAACTTGACTGTAATATAAATTACCAATAGCTTGTAATGTTAGAGAAAGTACAGTTTCAAAGGATCTTCCCCAACACTGTTCTCAGTCTACCCTTGTTTTAAAACTTCCTTGTGTCATGCTTTAATCAGGACAAAGCCTGAATTTATAGTCACCAGCCCTAAAAGTAAAAGCATGCAGATGGGAACAGATGTGTCGAAAATCACTTTTTTTAAATATGAAATTTCAATGTAAAACCTTTCACTAGCTAACAGATCAGAAAAATATGCCATCAAACAAATTAAACCTCTGTAAGAAATGGGCATTTCATGCTTCACTTACTCAGTCCTTCAGAGACGTGGGAGCTCAGGGATAAATGCAGCTCAGTCTCTCTCTCTTTTGTCGTTTTCCTCTCTCTCTCTAACTGCGTCCCAGAGGGAGGTCAATGTTTTCCTCTCTTTTTGTTCAATAATAATAACAATAACTTGCCTCTATAGTTTTCATCCTCCATTGCACCTCCTGAGCAAAGAGCAGGTTATCCATTCTAATTCCCAGCTCTCAGTCTTAAGAGACTTTGAAACAACAAAACAATTTTTAGAAACAGAACAGATTATTAGAAGCAAGAGCAGTTATGGCAGTAAACCTGAGAACTTGATTGTTTATTTGTTTGCAGATACCACTTGGTTTGACAATTTGTTATCTAATGCTAATCATTTTGTACATTGTAAGTGTGGCTTAGGAGGTGTAGAAATAGCCTTTGAGGAGACTCTTATGCTCACCAAGGATGCCTTTATTTGAAACCGTAATATTGTGAATATTACAAATTAAAATTACTAAATGTAATTTATTACTGGTATGGCAAAGCTGAATTTTCAGAAGCCTTTACTCTAGTCTTCAGGTCACTTTATCGTAAATACTTCAGAAATCATTCTAATATACAGATTTGGTGTTTAAGTAAATTATCTTTCATCATTGCATTTTACTATAATGTATTTATATGATATAGAGCCATTTGCACTTCTACTTAGATCCTGTCATTGTGTATGTACTTAAAGTTTAATCTAATCTAATCGCATCTGTAATCATATGAGGGATTTTTCTAATAATGCATGTAGTCAAGAGTGCATTTATTTAAAGCTTAAATGTGTCACTTAGTTCATGGGGTCAGAGAGTAAACATGACACTTAGCAGGAAATAAGATTTTGAAAGAAACTCTTGATTGTTTGTAATAAGTCACCATGGTGATCAATAACGCATGCTGAGGTAGAGCTGAACTCTTTGTATTGTAACGTGTTTTAATATGAGCGTTATGCAGGATTTGTTTCCCTGACGACTGTGAAGGAATGTGTCAGGTGGAGGGGGCTGCAGGAACAGAGTAACAGGCTGATAATGGAGGCAGTTACAGTAGTTCTGTGCTAAGATGAAACACCCATCAACTCTCATTATCTCAGCCTGTGCATTTAGTTCATTTTGTAAATTGAGTTTAGCATGGTTTGTTTGACATCTCATTGCCTATCAAGAATTAGGTTAATTTGGTTCAAAGGTGGCATTCACCTTTTTTATGTAACATCAGTGTGCCGTTTCGTCTTGAGTTCTCTGACGGGCAGCCATTGTCCAGTCCAACCACAGCGTCTCTCACTGCTCTCTAACACAGACTGAGACACGATCTGCACGGCCCGTTTCTGAGCATTTTCTAGCATTTTAAAGGGAAAGTTCACCCAGAAACTAAAATTATTTATCAGTGATTCGTGCCCATATTTGTTTTTTAGACTATAAGACTTATTCCTTCTATAGACTTTGAAATTTTGGTAACACTTGACTTTAGTATAGGGACCAATTCTCACTATTAACTAGTTGCTTATTAGCATGCCTATTATTAACATATTGGCTGTTTATTAGTGCTTATAAAGGACATATTCTGCACGACCATATTCTACATCCCTAATCCTACCCAATACCTAAACTTAACAAAACTATTAATAAGGAATTAGGAGTTTATTGAGGCAAAAGTCATAGTTAATGGTTTGTTAATGTCGAGAATTGAACCTTAAAATAAAGTGTGACCAAAATGTTTAATACAAAGAAATGTTAAGACATCAAATAAATAAAAAGTATTTAAGATTCTGCACTATTTCTTCGTCACTATTCATATGTAGGCAAATTTGTGACATGATCATGTGATCTTTTTTGTAAAAGATCCGATTTTCCTTCCATTGAAGCAGAATAGAATAGAATAGAATAGAACAGCACAGCACAGAATAGAATAGAATACATAAATATAAAATACTATTTAAAAATGTAGGATCTGTAAGTTTGAAAAAAAAAGAATAATTCAGCAAGGATGCATTTAATTGATCAAGTCAGTAAATATTTTTACATTGTTACAAACATATTATGTTTTCATTTTAAACTTTCTATTAATCAAAAAACTGTTTTCAACTGTGACAATATAAATAAATAGTTAATTGAGCATAAATCAACATGTTAGAATGATTTCTGAAGGATCGTGTGACACTGAGCACTAGTGACTGATGAAAATACAATTTTTTCAAAAGTATATATTTTAATATTTCATAGATTTGCATTGTGTAAAAATGTTAAACAGTCCAGGAATAAATGTTTAAAATTGATTAAAATAGAAGACAATTATTTTAAACTGTAATGTTATTTCCCAATATTTCTATTTTTACTGTATTGTTGATCACATAAGGGACTTATCAAACAGATTGCATAAGAGATTTTAAAAACATAAAAAAAATTGCCGACCCTCAATTTTTGAGCATTTCCAAGTCTTCTGAATACAAAAGTAGGTAACTGATGATAAATCAAAGACATTAATGAATTCACATCACCATAGAGGGTAAATTGAATCTTATAAAGCTATGAGTTTAGACTGTCTCATGATTTTAGACAACACTCCTTCCGTTGTAACATAGTTGAATGAGACTAGATTTAGGCTGTTTGACAACAGTAGATAAGACTGGCTTTAGAGCAGTAGATGATGCTGAATTAGTTGTTGTGAAGACAGACACTGTGGGATTTGTATAATGGTGGCACGATGCCATGGAGAGGATTAAAGTGTTTGTGCCCGGCAGAAAGTGCCATGTAGTTTTTGTGCCAGAGGAAGTGAAAGGTTAAGCAGGGCCTCGCATCTTGGACATTAGTTCCGTTTAATATGAATTCTATGACAATAGACATACTGTACTACTACTACTGGTGACAATGTGCTGTTAACTTCACATGCACCTCATCATACGGTATTAGTAGTGTTCTATAGATGCTCTTTGCCAACTGCTCCTGTTGTGACTCTGGATCTGCAATCGCGATTGGACGACTGAGGTGGCAGTTATACGACTGGAGACGGATCATCTGCCACAGTGTAGTCAGTGAGTGTCTCTGTGCACAGGAAAGATATTAAAAACCTTGGGTCAGACTGTTGCCATGGCACCCAGTAATAAGTCAGGAGTGAGCAACCTGTCAGAACATTTGCTGCGGTATGTGTATATATAATTTATAGAATTTTTAATATACATGTAATATATGCACACATATCACATACAGTATTTAGATACACACTGTATATCACATACTGTATTTAGTATATGTATATAATTAATTCTGGAAATTAGTTTTATTTTTGACAATAAATGAAATGTTATGACGAAATATGAGGTAGTTTAGATTCTGCACAACTTCTAGGTCACTAATAAAATCTAAGCAATTTATTGTTGACCATGTTAACTACAAAAAGTGAGATTTACTTACTTCCATTTGAATTCTAAATATAAATATGTAAATTCTAATATAATTTAATGTAATTGTCACGGTGCACACAGCAGGGAGGAACAAGGACACGCAGACGAGGACGTAAACTCAAATATACAGTCTTTAATGACGACATTAAGGCAAGACAAGGCAAGGCTGACAGACAGGAACACCGGGGAGTAACGCGTAGACCAGACAACACGAAACTGAACAGGCAGGAACTACAGGTTAATTACACAAACACAGCTGGACATGAATTAACTAATAATGACATTAAACAAGGACAGGAAACAAACCATATATGGACACAAGCAGCGGGAACACATGACACACACGACAGAGGACTGACATAACTCAGGGGGGTGGGTGCTCTGGAGGCCCCTCAGGACAGGACCACAGGACGGGGACCTCCAGAGCGGAACAAACAATTCGGAGGCCATGGCGGAGCTGGCAGCTCTGGAGGCCATGGCGGTGCAGGGAGCTCAGGAGGCCATGGCGGAGCAAGGGGCTCAGGAGGCCATGGCAGTGCAGGGAGCTCAGGAGGCCATGGCAGGTGGTCCTTGTGGCCGTGGCCTCGGTCCCCTCAGCCCGGCCCCTACAGCCGGAACCCTTTTACCCCCCAAAAAAAATTATCTGGGGAAGTTAGGGGGTATCAGGAGCCCTCCGGGGCTAGACACAGACAAACAGGACAGCCCACAGGAACAGGAAGCCCTCCTGGGCGAGCTAGGAAGCTGAGGCTTCTTCTGGGCATGACAAGACATCAGGGGCCCTCACAAGGTTCCCTCAGCTACCTCATCCACATCCGCGACAAGGGGGCAGGCGGCTGGAAATGGCCTCTGTGGCTACTACAAGAAGAGCCGCCTGCCCCAGACGAGTCTCCGTGGACATGACCGACAAGATAATTAAAATGTTCCTGTGGGAACAACAAGACAAACACGGCACTCCTGGCCGTGACGTGTGGACTGGATCCACGGGGCTAGGGTTAACGGCAGCCGGCAGGCTTGAGTCAGCGGCGATCTGGCGGGCTTGAGTCAGCGGCGATCCGGCGGGCTTGAGTCAGCGGCAGGCCGGCGGGCCGGGGTGAGCCGCGGACGGCGGCGTCATCTCCCACGAACGGCGGGCTCGGTGAGCCGCGGACGGCGGCATCATCTCCCGCGAACGGCGGGCTCGGTGAGCCGCGGACGGCAGCGTGAGCACCCGCGAACGGCGGGCTGGAGGGCTCGCGGCCAGCGGACTCGCGGCACTTGCGGCGATCCCGCCGAACTCCCACGCCGACTTGCAGTGGGCTATGGCGGGATTACGAGCGGCGACTTCCTTGCCGCGGGACAGACACACAAGAACAAAACAAAAGACTTTTGAAAAACGGAAAACAAAACGAGGTGAAGGGGCGCCGCTTACTTTTGTGGGTCTGGTCTTCTGTCACGGTGCACACAGCAGGGAGGAACAAGGACACGCAGACAAGGACGTAAACTCAAATATACAGTCTTTAATGATGACATTAAGGCAAGACAAGGCAAGGCTGACAGACAGGAACACCGGGGAGTAACGCGTAGACCAGACAACACGAAACTGAACAAGCAGGAACTAATATACACAGGTTAATTACACAAACACAGCTGGACATGAATTAACTAATAATGACATTAAACAAGGACAGGAAACAAACCATATATGGACACAAGCGGCGGGAACACATGACACACATGACAGAGGACTGACAGTAATATACTAAAATGTATATCACATGGATATTTTTTTTCATTGCAAAACAGTGCATTTTGAGAACAAATTTGTTGACAGAATTGAGGGTATGTGTGTATATATATATATATATATATATATATATATATATACATGACCAAAAATATCGGCACCCTTGGTAAATATGATCAAAGAAGGCTGTGAAAATTAATCTGCATTGTTAATCCTTTTGATTTTTTATAAAAATAAATCACAAAAATCTAACCTTCTCTAAAAATCTAACCATTTCTCAAATACATGTTGGACACAATTATTGGCACCCCTAGAAATTCTTATGAGTAAAATATCTCTGAAGTATATTCCCATTCATATTCACAATTTTGAGCACTCCAGGGTGATTATGAACATGAAATTATCCAGCCATGGCTTCCTGTTTCACAGAAATATAAATAGGAGGGAAAACAAAGCCCAAATTCCCTTAATCATCCATCACAATGAGAAAAACCAAAGAATATATTTCTGATGTGCAGCAAAAGATAATTGAGCTTCACAAATTAGTGAAGTGGCTTTAAGAAAAGAGCTAGAGCAGTGAAAATTCCCATTTCCACTATCAGGCAATAATTAAGAATTTCCAGTCAACAGAAAATGTTACGAAACTGCCTGGAAGAGGACGTGTGTCTATATCGTCCTAATGCACGATGAGGAGGAGAGTTTGAGGGGCTAAAGACTCTTCAAGGACCACAGCTGAAGAATTGTAGAAAATAGTTGAGTCTCGGGGTCAGAAAACCTTAAAAAAAATTGTCAAACAGCACCTACATCACCACATGTTGTTTAGGAGGGTTTCAAGAAAAATTCTCCCCACTCGTCCAAAAACAATCTCCAGCATATTCAGTTATCAGACACGACTGGAACTTCAAATGGGACTGGCTTCTATGGTCAGATGAAACAAAAAAAATTGCTTTTTAGCAGCAGACACTCAAGATGGGTTTGGTGACCACAGGGATAAAAAGTACAATGAAATATACTGCTGTAATTTTTATGTTGTGGGCCTATATTTCTGCTGGAGGTCCTGGACATCTTGTTTAGACACATGGCATCATGGATTCTATAACTATAGCTATATTTAAAAACAACAGAAGTCAATAGAATGCCTCCATTAGCTATGTGTGTGTGTGTGTGTGTGTGTGTGTGTGTGTATATGTGTGTTTAACAAATGTTAGAGACTATTTTTACAACAAAACATCTTATATACTGTAAGACTGTAATATTATTGTAATAACAAATTTAAAGTCAGTGTGGGTGTGATGCATGAATTTCTGTCCAGAGGATGTTTGTTCTCTCAGAGGAACAGATGGTCCTGCGCTCTTCCAGACACCCTACTTGATGTCAGCTGAGATTACCTACCCTTGAGCCAATACCAAACGAAAAGAGACACGTTCAACCCAACGTATACTATACATCAATCTAAAGTGTCAAACACAATCAATTTACTATCCACTTGAAAAAAGAAAACGTGTTATGTGGAAAAGCATGGGTTTGACAGCCTGCAGCACATTAATCAACTATTTCAAGGTCAAGATGTACCGTATGTACAGACACCAGTGCTGAATGCTTTTTCACCATTTTATAGAGTTAGAGATAAAAGCGAATGAGTTAGTGAAGAAGTGAGGACTCCTGACTGTAATCACAATAACCTTTTGAATATAGTCAGATATGAACTCAATGACACATGCATGCTAAACCTGTATGTGCTGTTTCTGTGAGCCTAAGATAGCACCGGATAAAACATTTATGACCAGAAGATTCAGCAGAGAAGGCAGGAAATTTAGGCGGACAAGTCATTCTGCTCTATCAGCATTTATAACTTGTGCTACACGTCCTCTTCTTAATCCCATCTTTCTTTTTGTGACATGAATATCAAAATATTTAGCTTGTGGCTATACTGAGGGACTTCAAAAGCACATTCATCAGACAGAGACAGACTTCAGGGTCAGGTTTGGAGTCCTTGCTTTGGTTTCCTGAAGTCACTTATTTTATTTAGATGTAAAAAAAAAAAAAATGGTGTCTCATATATTTTATCAGTTTTTCTGCTGTCACCCTTTGCCTTCCCTGAGGGTTTTGATTGAAAAGTGAAAAGCAGTTTCACACTCTTTAAAAGACGAGAAAAGGGCTCAAAAACATATCTGTGCTGTTTGGAGGGACTTTGATCATGAAACAAAACCACATCAAACCATATCTGATGTTCATATCCATCAAGTTCTTTAATTGTCACAGTAGCTTTGAAAAAAGAAAACTACCTTCATACTGAAGTTCTGCCATGGATGAATAGAGGACTGCGTCTCTGAAGAGACCATGTTATCTCTGAGACAGAAGTAAGTCAAGGTGGCATATCCTTCATGATCAAACTGCTAATGTAGCTGGTAATATAAGAAATGACTGAGTAGTGGATAGCATGAACAGTTAGAAGGCATATTGACACATGTTCTGTGCATTAATGAGAGTTAAAACTTTTTCTTTGTGTCACATTCAGGAATTTCAGTTATGAAGTAACTCCCAATATTCAGATTAGGGTTCAACAAATATTGGTTGTTATGTGGTTGTTTCCTAAACTCTTACCTAAATACTGTATGTAGTCTTGTCCAGTATAGTCTTGTAAAGCAGATATAGTTATTTATTATTCCTTAAGTGATTCATTTTACATTTTGTAACAGTTCTTCTAATTTGGGCGGGGGGTAAAATTATTGAAGCTCGTAATAAATCAGATTTAATTTGTTTGTGTATATATATATTCAGGATCTTTTCTTTTTCTCATTTTTCGTTTTCTCATTTCAACACAATAATGACTTTAAATGATCTTTTGGGGTAATTTCTCAGCCAAATTTGAAATGCAATTAATTAAATTAATGAATCGCCGCATTGTGTAATTAATAATAAATACATACTGTATGTAAGAATCAACCACTGAAAACCATATTTGTTTAAACTACCATTTTTTTAATTATCTTATGCTCACCAAGGCTGCATTATTATCTTAAATACAATAAAAACAATACTCCACTCTTCAGTGTCACATGAATCTTTAGAAATCAATCTAATATGCTGATTTTGGTGCATCTGCTGATTTGTCAACATTTCTTACGTAAAAAAAAAAGTTTTTTCTTTGATGAATAGAAAGGACATGATTTATTTAAAATGGAAATCTTTTGTAACATATTTACTGATCAGTTTAATGTATCCCAAATAAAATTATTAATTTCTTTAAAAATAAGTAAATAAATAAAAATCAATCATTCTTACTGCCCTAAACTTTTGAATGGTAGTGTGTGTGTGTACAGTACACATATATATGTGCATATATTTATAATATTTTTTTAAAGGGAAACATGTCACAGCATAACTGAGTTTAACAGAAATTGAAAGGAAAATGCATAAAGCATTAAAAAAAAAAACACTGCATAGACAGTCAATAAATGATTTTTGTAATTACCTAAAAACTAAATTTAGGTAGAATTAGATTTTTTTTACCAGTTAAAATGTAATGTTCAGTGGGGTTATGCAAATGATAATAAGAATAAAAATATTTACAACAATTAAGTTTTATAATTTACAGTATTTAAATTTAATTCTATTTAGAGTGTGTTTCAATCAAATAATGTAATTTAGTTCAGTATCACAGTAATTATATCAATAGCAAGTCTTGGCGGCACAATTGGCACCATTTACAGAGAATGAGCTGTTTACTTTGAGAAGCAGCGAGCCAAGAATGCAATTCATGAGTTAAGTAAACTCACAAATGCCTCTGAGCTCCTGTCTGTGAAGAGAACAAAAGAGTTTGGGTGGTTACATCACGGCTGTCCCAGCAGACAGAGCTCAGTGGTTTAAATACAGCATGTCCTATTCACGTCCCACTGCTCTGAGATACAACAGCCTACTCATTTCTCTCAGCCACCTCGCAAACTCTGTCACATACACACATAAACATGCTCCATAGTCACAGACATGGATTAATGCCACAAGTGTGTCATACAAATGAGGCTTAATTAAGGAGCCTTCCCTTTGTGCAATTAATCAGTTTCAACATCAATTAATTAGAGTTAGCAGAGATGAGGGTAGGGAGGCAATGACTGATGCCGTTGTCTCAGTCTCAGACTGTGCTGTCTGATAATACTTCAGCCATAATCTGTGACCCTCTAACCACTTTATCAAAAACCACATTTCCATTATTGCTGTTTTCATATTTCTTGTTGGGCTACTGTCAAGGCTGGGCAGTTTCATGATAGTGGTCGCCATTACTGGCAGAATGATTTTTCATGTATAGTCCTGGTAATGTGGCCTCTCTTTGCCATTATTCTTCATGGAATCCCTCCTGCCAAGACCAGTATTCAGTAGCTGCTCACCAGCATGTGTTGTGTTTTTGCCCTTGGTATGCTTGTCTCTCGACCAAGGAGGTCTGGAGAAAGTATTCTTCAGCCCATTGCCATTCATCTAAATGTCTGTTGCTCAGCTGGTGCACAAAATCTGGATATAACATTTTCTGGACGCAATTGTTTTTGAGCCAACTATCTGAGCTGTTAATGCCACATGTTTAAAATATACGAATTTTGATGCTTTTGAAATGATTCTTAAAAATATTCCCCCCAAATATCTGTCTTTTTTAAAACATACTATGTTACACTGGTTCTCAAGTCTAGGGGGACTCAGCAAACATCAAAGGGGACCTCGATATATAAAATAAGGTGAATATAATCTACAAAAAAGGGATTAAAACAAGCCCAAGCAACTAAAACTCAATATATTTATTTACGCTCTCAAAACAGCACTTTTTCCACTGTGTCTAAAATTGTATAATTAATAAAATCATATAATTACATGTGCATTTTTTATAATGAATATACATTCTCTAAGCGCTAAAACTATAATTGAGTGGAAAATGTGAGTATATAATATATCTTCTGGATGGGAAAATGTAATTTATACTGTATGTTACATGCAAGAAAGAAAGAAAGACAGACAGACAGATTAGAATGCCTGGCTATTTATGAATGGCCATCAAAGGAGATTTTTATTTATTTGTTTGTTTGTTTGTTTATTAACCTTTACATTTACAGTTATGTTTTACAGGTTTATTCAGAGCAATTTAGAAAAGCAATTGAAATAGCCAACAAGAGTTTTTGTTGTTTTGTTTTGTTTTGTTTTGATACATACAGAATTACCAAATGTTGCCATAAGTTAAATATATTAAGTTTCTAAAATCTATAAATACATTGTAGAAACTTAATTTCCTGTAAAGCTGCTTTGCAACGATTGTATCGTAAAAGGTGCTATACAAATAAACTTGAATTGAATTGAATTAAATTGTTTTGTTTGCCAGCAGGGGCTAACTGGACCCTGCTAACCAGCAAAACCTTGGTCCCCACTAGGCTTCCTAACTATTTTAACCAGCAGTATCATCCAGCAATATTTTTTGTTGGTGATCAGCATGGCTGGGTTGGTCCAGTATCCAGACCATCACAAAACCAGAGTGGAAATTTGTGGTTTTTCAGCAGGGGTCATCACAGTTCAATAATATATTATAAATAAACTCATGAATAAAAATCTTCAACCTCTTCACAGGCAAATCACGATTGAGGAAGGCGAGCAGCGGGCCAAGGAGCTGAGTGTGATGTTTATCGAGACCAGTGCCAAGACAGGCTACAATGTCAAACAGGTGAGTTTTACCTCAACACCTCGCTCTGTCAGTGGAAAAAGCGGCCACAGCGTGTAGGTGTGAGAAATGCCCTGCGTTCGTTCTGATTTCTCTTCTGAGGTGCAGTTGAAAGCATGATTCAGGATGACTAAGCACCGAGGTTGGAGAGATCAGATGTGACGCGGAGCACTGCTGTGTTTTCTCTGTCTCTGAGAGCCGGAAGTGCGTACAGCACACAGTGTGTGTTGTGTGGGCTAAAGTGTGTGTGTTTGTGTATGTTACCGTCAGCTCTGTCTGACTGGATCACAGACTGCTCCAGTCGTTCAGTCGTCCTGTCTCTCTTCAGTTAGAATGACCAAGCTTTGCTTTCTTTTTGTCAAGGGTTGTGTTATTAGTAAAATACAATAGTTTCTTACTAACTGTGCTTCTTTTAGGAGGACTTTATTGATAGAGATGTGATGTTATAAAATAGTCAACAGTGCCTCAAGGTCATCTTGAAAAGGTTTAATATATATATATATATATATATATATATATATATATATATTTACTGAATTAAATGAAATAAATATTATTATTCATAATTCATTGTCTTAATATTGAACTATATTAATACTTTGCATTAAGATAAAATGTGCCGTCAAGTTTATTTTACAACTGCTTTGAACACAATCTTCCGATCAGATTTAGAGTCAGAACTTTTCATTTTATAATTACAGTTTGAAACATTCACAAAACACATGGGGCTTATTCCATATATTACTGTCATTCTTAAAAGTAAGAAGCTGTATTATTGTGCATTGTTCCATCAGCTGTACTGGACACTAAGCCTTTATTCTTCTCAAAGCCATGTATCACTGTTTCACAGGAGCTCAACACTGACAGTACAAGACAACACTAAAAGACTCTAAATCTCTGACACAACATATTATTGTCACCAGACATGGAGCTGACTTGTTCCAGTCTCCATTACAAACTGAGATCATTTCCAAGCCTTTACATTGTTGCACATGTATGTGTGTGTGGTTGACTGGAGCATGTGTTTGCTTGCAGACTTGTGTTGTCTGGAGCATCTGAGATTACGATCAATACTGAAATTTTCTTATTTGTTTCTCCAATAACAGCAACATTAGTTAAACTGATTACCTCGCAGAGGTAATTGCAAAATAATGACTCAAACATTGATTGAAGAATTGCAGGGTGTCAGATCCTTTCCAGGATGAAATTGAACTCTTGTGTAAATAATACAATGCTCAACAAGTTTTGATGATGATGATGATAATAATAATAGAGTCATTTGTTGTATAGCAGTGTTTCGTTGCTAATATATTAAGTTTCGTTATAGATGCATAGCAAGAACATTGTTTATTTTCAGTTTTGAAAAAGTCCATACTTTAGTATAGTATAATAAAGTGATTCATTTTCTTCTCAGTCTTAATTTGAAAACAAATGAAGTGGTTATTTTACATGCGGTGAAGTGTGTTTACTTGTGTGGAGCTACTTAACCATATTTTGAGGACGAATTTGTACCCATAAGTGAGCTAAAACTAACAAACCTCCCAAAACATTATTTTGGGGACACCATAATTTGTAAAAACAGTACAAAATATTAAGGAAATTAAGTTTTATTTTATTTTATTTTTTTTGTAAAAATGTAGCAAGTTTTCTATTAGGTTTGGGTTATAGGTAGCTATATATAAAACGGATATATAAAACCATTTAGTATTAGAATCCCCAAGAAAACACAAGTATTGCTTTGAAGAACAGGCAACTAAACAGAGACAAAAAGTGGTTGTACATAAATATGTTAGCTAACACTTACACAGTTGTGCTATGCTAACAGCTGATTTGTAAAATGACAAATGTGACACCGTATGGACGCATGGGCCTGTCTGTGTTTTTCTTAATTGGAATGGTTTTGAGTTCTTTTGTTTTTGTCCCAGCTAGATTATGGCTCTCTCTGTCTTTCCTGTCAAAAACAATGACCTGAAGGTAGTTAACAAAATGAGTCTTTTTTTCTGACCCTTTCTGCTTAATGGTCCAGTGTGTCCCATTTCCCTGTGGCTCATCCATTGTGATTGATGGCATGAAATGAGAGGGGTGGTGTTGGCTGCATAAGCTAACTGCCCTGTTTGATATGATTGGGAGTGAGTGGGGCTATATATCATTGTGGTATAGCCTCATATAGCTTCTGGGAACAGCCCTTTATAGAGAATGGCTGTAATGGAGGTGTGTGGTGGGCCATTAATTGCCCTGCTAGGAGCGATATGCCAGCAATGCATTGCAAGTTTCAGAAGGCAGAGCCAGACTAAGTGCTTTTTGCTGTCCCTTTATCATCTTCTACACAGAGTCCGCTTTAAAGGTCAGCAGGTATTTTAGTCTGTGACATTTATGATTCTGAAAAGAAGTAGTTGCATGGGATCTTCATTTCTATTACTATATATAACAGGGCAGGTCTGCTTCAATGCACCAGAGAAAGTCCACTTTGCTCCAAATCGCTTTTTTACAGGTTTAAAAATGGTTCAGCTCATGTTTGCTGCCAGAAGGCTGCACAGTATGACACAGGGCCGTTGCAAGACTATTCCAAGTATTTCTGACTCTATGTAAAGTATATCACATAAAGGAAATAACCAAGAAAATATTGAATACTGCTGATATTTACTTATATACTCTATTTCAAAGCAAGCAGTGTTCTGTTGGTCAACTCAGCAAATGCATGTGACCAGTTGAACCTGTTACACAATTTGTGTGGACATTTTTCACCCTCATGTCAATACCCAATACTTTGCCCAATTGCATAATTTCTTCTAAAATGACTTTTAAAATGGTTGCAGAGCATATCTCGCTACCCGCTGACTTAACAGACAACATTTTTGTATGAAGTGTTCTGGTTACTGTCACAGCTGAAGTCACTAACAGCATTCTCTCTTTTCTCCTGCAGCTGTTTCGACGTGTGGCAGCTGCCCTTCCAGGAATGGAGAGCATGCAGGAGACAAGCAAAGAAGGCAGTATCCTTTCAGTGAGCTCAAAACCAAAACAATTCAACAATTCAGATCCAATGTCTAAATGTAGTGCACTAGTATGTAATCAGGTTACTCTGCTGCACTCTACTTCACATTTAATCATATATAAATCAGCAAGAACTGACTGAGTTTTAGTTCTCTTACATATGACCTCTAGCACATTGTTTCCCTGCTCTTTTTGTCTTATGTACTCCCACAGCCCCACCAATAAGTACTACTTCACGTACTTGTTTTATCTCATACAGGATTTTATGTAGCATTTTTACCAAAGGTGTCATATCATGATGCTAAAAATAACATTATTTTGGGTATTTGGTGTAATGCAATGTGTTTACGCTGTTTAAGGTTCAAAAAACACATTATTTTCCACGTACCGTACATTATTGTTGCTCCTCTCTGCCCCGCCTTTCTGAAACACATCGATTTTTACAAAGCTCATCGTTCTGAAAAGCTTGGTGTGCTCTGATTGGCCAGCTATCCAATGCGTTGCGATTGGCCGAATACCTCAAGCGTGTGATGAAAATGTTACGCCCCTTACCATATTTGGAAACACATAGCGTCTCCACGACATGGCGTCGACAACAATACTACTGCGAGAATAAAAGTTACGCCTTCTTTCGTTGTGTATACATTTGGGCGGTGTTATGCAAATATTCCAACAGTGATGTAGATTTGTGGGGGCGTGTTTGAATGAGGCGTTTAGGAAACGCATGGATGAGTCTTAACTTTAAGAAAGAATATCTCTTTGGGTTGGAGACTTTAATCTTTGCGACTTCACGGGTCTTATATATGCACGAACAGCTTGTCACACTCCAAAGAGAAAGGAAAACATGAAATCACCCCCTTTCTGACCCCTTTAATCTTATTAAAGTCACAAAAATAGTTGATACTTTAGGAGAAAAAAATATACACTTTCTTACCAAAGAGGTGCATTTGACAACACGTTTCAAAAAGAGGGCGTGCTACACACTATGACGTTAATGTCATATAAAAGATTTGTACCAGGGAGTTTTAAGTATTGTAACTGATCAAGGCATCATAAATAGAGGTAGAAGTTGAAGTGAGGCTCATCATATTATAAGAACAGCTGCTTCTCGTTCTGGCACAAATGCAAAATCAGCTGCAAGTACTTGCTGCCACTCTTGTCTTGACTGTTCTATTGCTTGTTTAATACTGTACTCAAATATTCACCATAAGTAGGAGTGGCTTTCAACTGGTTTTGCTTCAGGACCCACATGTTTTCAATTAATATTTGATTGAAGTAAACAAAAAAATCCTAGAATCAAACATTAAAGTCAATTCAAAATAATAATTTTAACATTCAGTATATAATTTAACATTCAGGCAGTAATATCATGCAGGACACATTCTGGCACAATCCAAACATTGCATGTGAACCCAAACATTCCCCTAACGCTAATATTAGGTTCCTCTTTGGATACCAATTTCTAACATTCTAGGAATATTCTTTTTAGTTTTTTATTTTATTACCAAAAAACAATATTTCTAGAATGACGTGGCCAAAAATGAGTTTTGGCTTTCATAGTTTTGTTAATGATTTTTGAGGATCAAGTTGTGTCACACGACCCTTCCATGTTTGCATCAGTCTAATTTCTAGATTTGTCTGATGGATTTGCACAATACCGTGACTGGATACACAGCCTTTGGCATCAAAAACAAAAAATATGTCTTGCCTTTACTATGAAAGGTTTTTAAGGGCATACTCATTTTTTCTTGTCTAAGTTTGATTTTACAGTTATTTGCATTTAGTATTGTTTCCCACTCCTTTCTGTGACCCTAAGCCATTCGTTTTTGGTTCACAACCCACTAGCTGAGAATCACTGATATAGACACAATGCAGTGCGCAAGGAGTTGAGGTGCATGTGCAGGCAGCATGAGGTTACAGTTCTGTGTTGTATTGCAAGAGTTTCCCATCATGCCTCAGGCTTTAGAGCTCTGGCTCATATCAGTCGAGTCAGACTCCAGATACTGACACAAGGTCAGCCTATGTCATAAAACAGTTTACTGACATTCGCTGTGTGTCACAGACCTTTGTAATTGCTCAATGATGGACAGCCTCTCTGTTCCATTTTAATTTCCTTTTAGATTTGTTATGACTAATGCAACACTTAAATATTAGGGTCTCAGCAGGATACACCAGATTGTCAGAAGTCATAAGCCTCCATAAGTATCCAACTCTGATTACTGTTCTGTTGTCCAGTATCTTGACACAAGTTCTTATGTCCTTGAGACATCCTTTAAAACAAGACAAACTGGTATCACTTTACAATAAGGTCCCATTAGTTAGCATTAGTTTACAATTCATTAAATGTCATTAACTAATAATATGCAATATTTTTTTTTTACAGTATTTATTATTCTTTGTTAAATACAACTGCTCACTAGCAGATCTCAGACTCAGGTCCTGATTAAATAGTATTGAAAGGATACAACTTTTTTGAATCATTTGTATTTGATTGTGTTTGATGGAAGTTTGCAAGTCCAGCCTTAACAGCATGCTCTGTCAATGATATGTTGTGTAGCGCAAACCTGCAAGATCGAGCAGTCTTTGCAATGTGCTCTTTGAAGGTTGGTCATCAAAGATTACACCAAGATTTCTAACCGAAGTTCCTAACTGAATCGAGAAGTCATGCTGTAGAGTTAGGGACTCAGTCTTTGCCAGGTTGAGCTGTAGGTGATGTTCTTTCATCCATGCCGAGATGTCCAATGAGATCCGTGCAGCTACCGTTTCATCTGGTTGAAAAGAGAGATAGAGCTGTGTGTCATCGGCGTAGCAATGGTAGGAGAAGCCATGTGCCTGTATGATGAGTAAGTGTATGTGTTAGGAACCTCAGTGACCAGTTGATGTGCTTTGGATACCTAGTTAAGATAAGATTCAAACCAGCGAAGTAATTGATGCCCAGCGATTGGACAGGAGGATCTGATGATTGACAGTGTCAAAAGCAGCAGAGAGATTTGATGATTTGGAATCGGCTTTTGCAATTCGCAAGTGACTGAGAGTAGCGCAGTCTCTGTTGAATGGCCACTCCTGAAACCTGACCATCCAGTTTGTTGTACTGTGAAAGAAACAGTGAGAGCTGGTTGAAGACAACTCGTTCGAGTGTTTTCGCTACGAATGGAAGGAGAGAGACAGGTCTGTAGTTTTCTAAAAGAGCTGTTAAAAGAGCTAAAATAACTAGTTAACATTAGTTAATTCATTAAATATCATTAACTAATAATATGCAATATTTTTTTTTACAGTATTTATTATTCTTTGTTAAATACAACTGTTAGCTCAGGTCCATTAAATATCAACTGTTGATTAACATTAACCTTGTTTTTTCCCTCATAGTTAGTTATCAGATGTAGTTAACTAATGTGAAATCCAGATAAATGTGTAAGGGAATTACAAGTTTACATGCAAGGATATGAGGCCTTTAGAAAACCCCTCTTTTATGAAATAACCTGCACCGTCACTAAGATATTCCAAAATATCTGTTGATAGCGGCTTGTCCTGAGGTAGTTTGCCCCACATTTTCTGAAGATTTACTCACCATCAAGCCATCCTTTAGCAGAACACATTTGGAGATATTTAGCATTACATCACTTGCTCACCAGTGGATCTACTGCAGTGAATGGGTGCCGTCAGAATGAGAGTCCAAACAACTGATAGCAAACAACATAATAATCCACAAGTAATCCACTCCAGTCCATCAGTTAACATCTTGTCAAATGAAAAGCTGTAATAAACAAATTCATCAAGTTGTTTTTAACTTCAAACTGTTGCTTCCGACTAAAAGTCCTCTATCCATAATATTGATTTCTCCATTCAAAAAGTTGTCTTGTCTGAATCAGGAGAAAAATATGCACAGATCAAGCACCATTTACAAGCAAAAACAATCCAAATAATTTCAAATATGTTGGTGGATTTTGATGTGAGAGGATGACTGGGGGTGTACTTTTTCACTGGAGGAAGCATTATTATGAATTATGGACTGGTATTTTGGCCAGAAGTGATGGCCAGTTTGGCCAGTTAAAATGTCTTAAATGCCTTTAATGTCTTCATATCTTTCCTAAAACAGCGGTTCATTAACATGGTAAGAAAAATGTTTATAGAACAAGAGTAAACAAACAACTAATAATAATTACATAATTTAAAATAATAAAAACGATTAAATAAAAACTACATTTTCTAATACTAATCTCAGCTGCTAATAGTTCACCACATAACACATGGTGATCGTCAATAACCACTTTTATCTTTGTTACAAAGTAGGTCATGTTTACTAGGTCTTTTACTTTGCATAGTTTTGCATGTAAAATAAGTGCATGTACAGCAATATAACCTGTCCATGTTGACATCTGCATTGTTTGCCTATCTTCTGACTGATTACACCAAAATCCTGTTGCTGGATGGGATGCACAGCCTTTGATTTTAACAGTTGTGTTTTCACCTTTCTTTTAAAGTTTAATTGACATTAGAAAGTTCCAAAGTACTTAAAGAATGCAGTAGTCATTGTACAACAACTGTGTATCAGCATAGAGCTGTACTATTCTAAGTGATCCTATAGATCTGTAGTGCACAGTTGTCAGTTGACAGCTAAATATTAATTTATTTTGTCTCATTTGTTTGACAGAGTAAAGTCTCATTTACAAAGGTGAGATTTTGGTGGGAATACTTCTCGATTACTTATTCATGTCGTTTCCACCATGAAATTCAAATATTGGCCTTGTTCCACTCTGAGGCTAATTTATTTTCCTCTCATTACGTTTCTGCCACATTCAGTCACTTGATATTAGTGGCAGTGGAAAGTCTATTGCTATGGTAACAAGAAACATTTCTCTCTTCATTATCTGTGTGAATATTTTTGCAGCAGAATAGGATACATTTCCAATCCAGTAAGTTTGAATGGCACAAGTTGTCCTCTTTCTGTTTGTTTTTTGGGCCTGTTAGAGGTGCAGAGTGTTGTTCTATGCGTGGGGTGTATGTTTGCATGTGTGCAGTCATATAGCAAAGAGCCATTGAGATATTACGGCACTGAGTATCCATACAGTCATTGAGAACAAAATAGAGGCATAAAATTTGGGTCCACTTGTGTGCATTAGAGGTACAGTTATGTCTATAAATATAATTTGAAGAGAATGTTACAGCTTGAAATGCAATCTGATCATGTGCCCTGATGCTGGTGAGACAACTTTAAAATGCAGTATCCAAACCCTTCATTCCCAGTTGGTTGCCCGCAGGTATAACTTTGTTTGGAGGTACGATAAAACAAAGTTAAAATTGATCCAGTATAATATGATGTATCCCTGCACTATATTCAAAATATAGTGTTGTGGAACATGGTTTTTACTAGATCTAAACTTATTAGGTTGTACAAGCCACCATAAATAAAAAAAAAAAAAAGGAAAGGAAAAGGAGAGGATGTGACATGTGGCCAAGTATGGTGACCCATACTCGGAATTTGTGCTCTGCATTTAACCTATCATGTGTGCACACACACACAGCAGTGAGTAGTGAACAAACACACACACACCGTGAACACACACCCGGAGCAGTGGGCAGCCATTTATGCTGTAGCGCCCGGGGAGCAGTTGGGGGTTCGGTGCCTTGCTCAAGGGTCTCACCTCAGGCGTGGTATTGAGGATGAGAGAGCGTTGGGACATTCACTCCCCCCACCTACAATCCCTGCCGGACCTGAGACTCGAACCCGCGACCTTTGGGTTACAAGTCCGACTCTATCCATTAGGCCAGGGGTCATCAAACTTGATCCTGGAGGGCCGGTGTCCTGCAGAGTTTAGCTCCAACTTGTCTCAACACACCTGCCTGGAAGTTTCTAGTATACCAAGTAAGACCTTGATTAGCTGCTTCAGGTGTGTTTGATTAGGGTTGGAGCTAAACTCTGCAGGACACCGGCCCTCCAGGACCGAACTTGGTGACCCCTGCATTAGGCCATGACTGCCCCCACACACACAGACTTTTAAAGGGCACCTATCATGCAAAATTCACTTTTACATGTAGTTTGAACATAAATGTGTGCTGGCAGTGTGTTTACACAACCACCATAATGATAAAAACCCACCTGCTCCTTTTTTTCTAATCCCCATAAACAAGCAGTATCTCAGAACAAGCCGTTCGCAGAATCTGTAAAATGTGACAGCACTTTTTACAAGCCCCGCCCATGTCTGTTGACGGACACTGCCACATTAGCAGAGACCCCGCCCAGAGTGAGCCACACAATCCGCCAAATGTTTATCTTCACGCTAGAGCATTTAAAAGCAGCATTCTAGTAAGAAATGTCTTCTTATTACAGCCATAGAAGTCCAGAGCAGTGAGTAATTTTCAGGTTTTAATTTTATTCTTTGGGTCATATGAACAGCGCAGACAGCAGTATAGGTACTGCATATTACACTGTGTGTATTTGACAATTTAACCGCAAGTTTAGTACTCACATGTCGTGTGACAGCCGCTTTCTGTGCACATGTTTCGAATGTGTGTGCTCAGAAAACCGGATATCAGAATTTTATAAACTAATATGGGTTTAAAATGCATGATGACCAAACAGATGTTTTTTTTGGCAGAGTAGGTACCAGCTATAAAAGCACAGCCCTATTCTGGAGAAGGGGCGGGGAGCAGCAGCTCATTTGCATTTAAAGATACATGCATGAAAACAGCATGTTTCTGCTTCCACTCAAAATAGGCCTTTTCAAAATCATTATAATAAATGATCTGTGGGGTATTTTGAGATAAAACTTCACAGACACATTCTGGGGACATCAGAGACTTATATTACATCCTGTAAAAAGGGGCATAATAGTTAATTAACACATTTTCCTGTGTTCAGTTTCCATTGGTCTCAAACTCAAATCCTGGAGGGCCACAGCTCTGCAGTTTAGCTCCAACCCTAATCAAACACACCTGATCCAGCTAATCAAGGTCTTCAGGATTACTAGAAATTTCCAAGCAGGTATGATTTGGAGCTGGTTGGAGCTAAACTCTGCAGAGCTGTGGCCCTCCAGGAATTGAGTTTGAGACCACTAGTCAGTCAAGGCTACTCATTTGAATCAGTGAGTTTTCGACTCGAGAACAGCTGCAATCGGATCATTCCAATTCGTGAATGAATCGTTTGTTGCGATTTGCGAACCGATTTAACAGGTTCATTGAAAAGAATCAGTTTGTTCATGAATCAGACACCGCTTCTGCGTCTCGGAGCACGTGATGTATTATCAGGAGTAACCATATGTTTTAATAATAATAATTAGTTACATTTATATAGTGCTTTTCAAGGCACTCAAAGCGCTTTACATACAAGGGGGAATCTCCTCAACCACCGCCAGTGTGCAGCATCCACCTGGATGATGCGACGGCAGCCATAGTGCGCCAGAACGCCCACCACACACCAGCTTACTGGTGGAGAGGAGACAGAGTGATGAAGCCAATCAGTGTATGGGGATGATTAGGAGGTCATGATGGTCAGAAACCAATGGGCAAATTTCGAAGGACATCCTGGGATTTTTAATGACCACAGAGAGTCAGGACCTCGGTTTAACGTCTCATCCGAAGGACGGTGCTTTTTACAGTATAGTGTCCCTGTCACTATACTGGGGTGTTAGGACCCACACAGACCACAGGGTGAGCACCTCTCACTAGTGTTAGTGGTCTCACTAACACCTCTTCCAGCAGCAACCTAGTTTTTCCCAGGAGGTCTCCCATCCAGGTACTGACCAGGCTCAACCCTGCTTAGCTTCAGTGGGAAACCGGTCTTGGGCTGCAGGGTGATATGGCTGCTGACAAATGTTTTATGAAATGTAGTGAAGTAAAAAGTACGATCTTATGCTTTGGAATGTAGTGAAGTAAAAGTAAAAGTTGCTCAAAATAAAACTACTCCAGTAAAGTACAGATACTTGAAAAATTTACTTAAGTACAGTAACGAAGAAGTTTTACTTCGTTACTGACCACCACTGCATTAATATTAATAAAGTGATGTGATGTTTTCATCTTATAGGCTGAAACATTTTGGGGTGTGTGCTAATTAATTTAATAAGTAACGAAACCTACTATGGGGAAAGTCATCATGACTAATGAATATGTATTATGGTACTTGCTCTCGGGAGGTTACAGAGCAATGTCTGTGTGACCCAATTAATATTCATACAGTATACCTTTAATTGCACTTTGGGGAAATGAAACACAGTAGAACACAGTGTAAACAGCGAGCCTTTAATGCATTTTGAACACACTGGCTGTTGTGTCGGAAAGACACCGTTCTCTAAAAGAAACAGAACATATCTCTTGTGGAAAAGACAGAACGCTTCGCTCATGGATCACTGTGTTTTAAGCTTTGATTTGGTATTATATCACAAAAGTATATGAATGAGGCTTAATGATCAGTTAAATTAATTAAACAAATAATTTTACGCGGACGCAATTAACCAAACTACACACGCACGCACACATCAGATTACTCACCACTTTGACATTTGTTTATGAATGCAAACATGAACACATTACATTTCTGAGAGTCAGCGGAACAGGAGCAGCTGGTATAACTAAACACGCATAAAAGCCCCACTAAACCCACATACCTCTCAGGAACTCCATTTAACATTCATTTGAAATTCTTTTATGTTGGCAAGGAAAAACACTTCACAAGAAACGCTACATATTATTTTGCATTTCGGATGATGACCACTAGATGGCACGCGTTCCCTTTTACCGGCAGACGTCAACAAACAATAAATAAAACGGGGGAAAAATGTGAAAAATGCATGTTAGTGCTGTCAAAATATTCTGCTCTTATTTGCTAATATAGGCAAAAATTATGTGTTATGTTATGCTGTGTATAAAGCTTTCTGTAGATATAAAGGTGCCAAAAATATTCAATACAGCAGCATTTATGGCTGCAATTACTCCTAATGTCGGGAGAGGTCAGTAGGCCTACTTAGGTTCCTGCTCATTACATCTTTATAATCGTTTTATAAATGATCATTACATTTAATATTAAATATAAATCTTAATTTAAAGCAAAGCATTACAGATCACAAGTCTTAACTATGGCCAATCTCCCACACACACAAAAAAGGGCTATCATTCCCTCTTTTGCTTATAGTTGAATTATTTTCACCTTTTATGTTCACATTCATTGTTTGATGTACATTTTTTATGTATTGAAGTTTTTATTCCTTAACAGCAATCTCCAGTGATTGACATTAAATTGGACAAACCACAGGAGCCTCCAACTACTGAGGGCGGATGTTCCTGTTAATAACTCACATCTGATTTACAGCATCATCTACACCACATGCTTGTTGTGTTGCTTCTTCTTGGTTAGCTTCCAGTTGTGTTTTCAGATTGGATATTTGGCCTTCCCATCTGACTTTAGTAACTGGTTGGAATCAGTGTTACGTCAATTTCAATTGTTAAATAGTATACTTTAGTAACAAAATTTCCAAAAATCCTAAAAATTCGAAAAGTAAAGGGCAAAAATCAACAAAAATTGTTTTGAAAAAATGTCCAACATATATACTTTTTGAAAATGTAGAGAGGTAGATTTTTTCTTTGTTTTGTATTTTTGTATACAAGGATGAGTACTAAAACAGATGCAGACAATAAATTCTATAATTTTGCCATAAAAAGCAGGATTTCAAAAGCAAGAGGGCAATTCAAACAAATAATAACCCACAAAATACGGAAAACATGTATGTTAGCCATTTTTAAAAGTATCATCTCAATCCTGCTGGCTACTGTGCACAAGATTATGTGAATGCGTATGTTTTTTCTGACTCGATGCAGTTCATGAAATCAACTTATTTTAGTATTTTTTCTTGCTGTGACAGAACTTGAAATTTTAAGTTTCAGGCCAAGTGAGTTTGTGTAAATGTGTCATTTCAGATTCTTTAAAACCTTTCCACATTATGTGTGATTTTATTGTATTATTATTATTTTTTTAATCTGTCTATGTACAGTTTATGTCTTAATTACACGGTTTATTGAATGTTTACAGCATATTCTTCTTCAGAATTTCCTGTTCACAATGAAAGCAAACAGCTTGTGCAAACATCCTGATAACAAGAAAGCATTCTCTTTCATTGGTGGCAATGTTTTTTATTCTTTAACCAAATGAGGGCATTTAGTGTATTGCAGATAGTCGCAAGACTATGAACATGAGAGAGGAGCAAATCATGCATCTAAACTTGTTCATTAATATTTAATTGATTGGAATAATTAGTTTGCACGCTGGCAGTTTCCACGCTGATTCATCAAACAGTCTAATTCTATTGTAAATATATCAGCTGTCGTTTTCAAACAGGCTTTAATATCAGAAATGCAAAGATGGGACATTCCTCCAAAAAATAACTGTAGTTCACTTTTAAGAATTAGCATTATGCAGCATTATAGTGTTTGCCTTGTGTAGAATCCCACTCATGTCTACAGCTGCTCTTTGGGCCAGTAAACTGTAGTGCACTGACCAGGGGGACACATTGTGTAGTGTATCAATTTATTTGAAATGTATTTCATGTGAATCCTAAATGCACTTTTTCAAGAAAGGAATATGTAAATGTTTCAAAATTGCTGTCAAACGTCTGTCCTTGAAACCACTTTAGAGTTCAAACTGTAGCGTACATCTCTGTGAAAATCCCTCGAGGGTCACTGTACAGATAAACTATTTGTAAACTTGCTTCACATAACGCCAGATACGAGTCAAGACTAGCTATTTGTGACGTCGAGGAATTGTGAGTAGGAGCACATGACATTAGCGCCCCAAAATCCAAGCAAATTGTTTTTCCTACTAAATCTAGCAGCATTTAATTGGAATGGAAGGTGAACTCCACTGAATTGATTGACTCATATCAAACCCTTTGCTTTCTGCTTTTGGATAGTTTGGAAACTAAAAGAGAAGATCAGATTTGTCTGTGCCAATGCTTTCTCACATCACAGAGCGGTTCAGAAAGATGTCACTTAATGGAAGCTGGATGGGGGTATTTATCGGTTTTGTTTACATTTTGTTTTCTGTCTTCTGAAAAGAGGTTCTCATTTGAATTTAATGGGGTGCAGATATATGCGCCGTGTATGAAATCATATCATCAGTGTACATGTACTACCGGTAGTCATTGTGATCGACACAACGCTACATCAGCCTTGGGTGAATGTCTGTGCGTGAGTTGAGTTATGCTTTTAAGGGTGCAACCATTCCCTGTGTATATGTTTTTGCTCAGTGGAGCCAGCCTGATTGATTCAGAGTTAGCTTTACCATTCACACTGTATAGAAATCTAGCATGTTGGTCCAAATCAGTAAAATCAATAAAAGTGTCTTATTACCAAAAAAAATTATATCGACTATTCTTATTTTTCTAATTCTTTTCTCCTTAATATACTGTATGGTCAATGTTTGGAATAAGAATGGACATAATTTAATGCTTTTAAAACTCTGTTATGATCAACATTTATTTTATAAAACATGCAGTAAAAACAGTAATATTGTAAGATTGTTATTGTAATAATATTTCACAATATTAATGTTTTTACCGTATGTTTGATCAAACAAATGCACAGTCTTAGTGATGTGATATATATATATATATATATATTTATATATATAATTAAAAGTGTTTATATAGGATAGGATCATTAAAAATGTTTGTGTGTGTATACACACACACACACACACATATATATATATATATATATATATATACATACACACACGCACAAACATTTTTAATTATCCTATCCTATAGTCTATATTTCATACAGGTTTTCATACAGTAATCTCTCTGGACTTTGTAAATGTAAACATAATATCCATACAGGAAGCTAGCTTTTATTAGGTTGTCTTCTCAAGAATAGTAAACCTCAGGAAAGAGCCTTACGTTATAACTGTCTAATTAGGCTGTATAATTACACGTGAAATCTTTCCAGGACTTGTCAAAACAGGTCAAAGCTTAATCCAATATTTATCTCCAAACAGGTTTAGGTGTAGGTGAAACTAGTTCACAGTCTTTATTGAAACTGTGAGAACATGTTCTGTTTGACTTCTGATCAACTGTCAGTGAGATTCATAAATCAGCAGTTATCTATATGACCTACAATACATCAAATACATGAGGAGCCTGTAAAGCAGCAGACAGACAGAGACTGGCGAATTGACTCATGGATAGTAATTTCTTGAGAAGAATCTGTTGTCAGATATGTAATCATTTTACATCTTTGTTTTGGCTGAGCTATCTGCTCGTGAAGGCTTCTGAGGAAAAACAAAGATAGGTCTACGGTATCATATTATTCTTTCACTTTCCAGGAATTCACGTCAAGAATTATTTTTAAATGTTTTGATTTTTTTTTTCCAGTTTATTTCTGTATCATTTATTGCAGCTCTATATTGCTTGAGTTAAGCAAATTACTATTTCTGTGCAACAATAGATTTTCTCAGAAAATGGCACATGCAGGTCTGTTTATAAAGACACTGTATTTGCTAATTGTAATATGAGAAACTTTGGTAAACCAAAATAGTCAAAACTCTTTCAGAAATTACACATAAAAGATGACAGATGTTTAATGAAAAGCATATGTAATCCAATTGACACGGCTGAGTGATTCCATTCTTTGTGTTTTGGTCTGTTGCAGACTCACTACAGTGAATATCACCATATGCCAACAGTATGGAATATACTTATGTATTTTGTATGTAATCAACCCGTTTATCTTGTTGTAAATCGCTTACTCTATGACCTCAATCATCGAGTCACTGAATGCACATTAAATGGCCTTTAAAACATTTTTTTTTTTTTAATCTGCTTTTTGAAAGTGAAATTAAAGGATTTTTAATTTGGCATAAATTTGTATTGCAATAATTTTTAACATGTTTATTGAATTTAATTTCATATAATTTTTCATTTGCCTTTTCAAAGACTAGTAAAAGTCATGGTATTGCTCTTATTTTATTCTTTTGGAAGTACAATGACAATATAAAATCTTTTTATTCTTTGAAAACAACATATTTTTTTATAATGACATTTATCTCACAAATGACTCTTTATATTAACAAAATGAGACAGAGTTCCCTCAGAAGAGGAATGTCATACTGTATTTGGGGTCCTTGGTATCAAAAAATTTGAAGCACCCTGCTCTCTAGATAGCCGTGTAAAACAGGATGTCAACATGTGCTGTTTAAAAAGAAACCAACAACATTTAGCAATCAGAATTTTTAATTTACAATAATTTATAAATGATATAAATAACAAAGCTTATAATAACTTAAAAGAGTCCATTTGAGACATGGAGGTGATGTTTCATGGGGAAGATGCCATCTGTTTAGAAAGTCTTGTTTCGCATCTGGGACCCTCTCTCTCTCGGGACCGCTGAAACAAATCTGGCCTCAGCAGCTGGGACGGATTAAGGGTGGAATATCTAATGAGAAGTTCCCTCAGATGGAGGAGCGGGATTCAGACTTGTGGCTATTCAAATGGAAAATGCAGTCGCAGAAGCACATGGAGGGGATTGGGTTTGTTTAAACAACCTTGTCCAGGACCGACTGTTGCTCCTGCGTTTTCAGTATGCCAGGCGTAATAAATACATGGCATACACTTTTAATGACAGCAGCAAAACAGACGGTGAAAGTCTATTGTTTCTATTGTTATTCCTTTGTTTATGGTGTCTGTTCCACTTTTCAAAAATTCTCTTCTGAAGAAAGCCTTCGCCATGACATCATTTGTCTGTGTTGAGAGACAAAAGTAAAAGTTAGTGAAACTGAAAAAATGTTCAATTGTTTTCTTTATTTCTTCCTTTTGATAAATATAGCTAACACAATAATGTTAGAAATATTTGTGTACATGATCTCTGACTGATTCTTTTTGTTATTAAAGTGATAGTTCACCCAAAAATTAAAAATTCTGTCATTTACTTACCATATGTTGTTACATTTTGTTTCAGCAGAGCAACCTGAGGATGAGTAAATGACAGAATTTCTATTTTGGGGAACTATCTTTTTAATCTTTTAAACTGCATATAAAATGCCATTTTGAACTGCTGTGGATCATTACAGTAGGATGAAGACTCACACATTGCAGATGGGAACAATCCTCTCTTCGGGGTGCCTGGAAAAACTCATTCTCCTCAGGAAAGTTGGGAGTCGGAATTTGGGTCTGTGTTGTTTTGGCACTGGACTAAAACCAGAGACAAGAGGAAGTTAGGTATGAATGGGAACACAAATGCATTCATTCTTGTCCTCAGGACTTATTTTCTAGCTACTGCTACAGACACTCTGGGGGTTCTCTTTAAGTATAAAAAGTGATCAGGGATTCGAGACCGAATGCTCTACTAACAATATCACACATAACAACGGGTGTATGTTTTCTGCTAGTATTCTGGCTACTTATAAACTGAATCAGGTGATATGGAGGTTGCTGATTCAAAAGGCTCACTTGACTCTGTAAATTAATTTTAGCATCTGGTTGCATGTTACACATTAGTCACCAGTCACTGAAGTACTCAGGTCAATGAAAAATAAGAATATGAGGACAATGAAAAACATTTTATAAATCTAGTTTAAAACAACTGTAACAAGTGTGCCATTTTCAACAGAAGTTTACATGTAGTGGTGTAACCAAGTTAAAAAGGAGGAATGTATTTTCTTTGAATATATGTGAGTGTAACCATCATATTATGAAAAAATAACATTTTTCAAGGAACAAACATTTGTACAAATATCATTACTTTTTTGGGCAGTCGCACCACATGACATTTTAGACCTTGAACTAACCTTGTCATGTCATAAAATGGTCAAATTATTATATTTTTTTTCACAGTCATGCAAGGGTCTTTTCTGTTATATCATTATATTTATATTATTATTTTTTAGTCCTTTTTTGCAAATTGTTTGCACCATATGACTTTGATTTAATGTACATAAATGTTTTAAATAATAATAATAATATTAACTGCTTCACTGCTTTTTTTCTCTATAAGAATCAAGTTTCAAGTTTCAAGTTTTATTTGTCACATACACGACTATACAGAGATTGTATAACCAGCAGTGAAATGAGAGTCGGGTCCGCTCCATGGACAGTGCAAATATTGAAAAATACAACACAAGGGAAGTATACATAAAATAAAATGAATAAAAAATAAGATAGAAAGAATAAAATATAAAATATGAAATCTAAAGAATGTGCATGACAGTATGCTGTAGAATTAAATATTAAGATAAGCATGACTGTACAGAGAGGAATGTGCAAACAGGTTGAACATGGTTGACATGAAGCAGCCAATCACAAAAAAATAAAATAAATATAAAAAATAAGATAAGATATGATATCAAGACACAGAAAGTGTTGTGTGCAAATGTGCAAGTGACACTGACAGTATGAGGTAGAGAATAATGAGTGTGTGTTTAGTGATTTGAAGTAAGTCAGATGAGTTAAGAGGCTGAGTTTGAGTTCAGGAGCCTGATGGCCTTGGGGATGAAACTCCTCCTAAGTCTCTCAGAATCATATGCCAAACTACTTAATGTTTTCTTTTTGATTAGTTCAGTCTTGTAATAAGGCGTTTTTCTTAATTATATCATCAGGACAGTTGCATCCACCTGACTTTTTTTTATTTTTTTTATAATTTAATTAATAAATTAAGAACACTTGTCAAAGAAGAAGTCATTATATGTTTAAATTACATTTTAAATGCATTTTTGAATAAAATTAAAGTGACCCACTCACCATTCAGCCTGTGATGAGGGCAGCACCTGCATATTAGTGTTTTTCCCCTCTTCCTCCTTTTCCTGTTCTCTCTCATCCTCTTCCTCCTCTTGCTCATCACAAATGTTGTCCCACAGTTGGCTATTGACAAAAAGAGCCTCCTGCAAGCTGAGCCCTCGGTCCACACAAGTCACCTGGCGACAGAGGGGACAGCGAATGGTGCGCAGGCCGCTGTAACGCAGCCCCATTGTCTCCAGACAGGGGGTGCAGAATGTGTGGTTGCAGTGGAGAGTTCTGGGAACGCGGTCGATGCGGGAGTAATGCAGGTAACAGACACCACATTCCTGATCCTCGAACAGCACCATGCTGAAAACTGGAACCGGTGTTTGATCTGATGTTGTTGTAGTTCTGTCTTCTGGAAATTGTTTAGCGTAATCTGCAAAAACAAGAAAAAAAGGAACTTTCAAACTTACTCCATTCATATTCCAATGTTTTTTTTTTAATGTACTGCATTAGAAAGCAGAACGGCATGATAACAGAACTTTCAGATTTGTGTGAACTATCCCTTTAAGCACAGAAAAGTGACAGTTAAAATCTTGAAGCAGATGGCAAAGCCATAGCCAGATCGACCCCCACCGACCATAATCCTTATAGTATTCTACTCTAATGCTGCAGGCCACCTGTTAGTCCAGAATATAATATTAGTTTGACCTCTGAGTGTTGACCTCTGACCCCTTTCTGAGTACTAATGCAGACAAAACAATACTGCATGAAAGAATGACAAGATCTCTGGTTTCTGCAACCATGAGAACATCTACAAATTCACTTCACCAATACAATATACAATTTATAGAATATTCCAGAACAACGCATACTCTTACATGTTATATGTTTAGTTGGCTTTGATGTCTTGTTAGTGATGGTCAGGTAAAAGATTATATGAGAACATCCTTAGTCAAACTGTAACTTGACTTGTGTCAAACCATTTGAACAGTGTGTTCTATCTTTATCATAATAAACAGCACACTGCAAAATCACTCAATTAGCTTTCTCCCCAGTGAAAACATCTAAACACAATTAAACAAAATAGAAGTACATAAAGAAGTACAAAAAAAATGTTTTTTCAGGGAATACACCCTAAATTAAGCTCATTTTTAAGCTTAAAGCTCGCTAAACTTTTTATAAGAAATAAACTCAAGTTTTATTAGAATAGTTTTCAACATTTTTCAAATTATGTCAATATCTTATGCAGTGTTGTTTCTAAAGTAAATGTTATCTTGTTTTAATGATTTTTGGATACCTTACTGGACAACGCTAAAGTATTTATTAAGAAATTAAAATTGTTTGCTGTGTAACTGAGTATTAAAAACAGTTTAATGAAACACAAGCAAAAATGAATGTAAATCAACCTCAGTTTTGAATGAAAGAAATCAAGAAATATACTTACAGAAGAATGACTCGTAATCCAGTTCTCTGTATGGACTGCTACAGATCTTTGTCAGGAGATGAACTCATCTGACTGAGAATTACGTGTGTGTGAATGAGAGCAAACTCTGCTGTCAGTGTGAATAACCGCCTGGTGTTTTAAAGTGGCTGTGGAGTCGTGGGGGAGGTGATACATGTCTTTCTCCTCCCCCATTGCCACATAAAGCAAAGCTCACTAGTTATTCAGAAATCATTGTACCTCATATCATTACGGAAAAACTCTAAGATTTCCTGAGAGTTCAGAAATTCCATGTTTAATGATGCCAAGGAAAAACTTGCTAAGACAGAAGGAAAAAAGGGGAGGGAGAGAGAACTGTCTTCTGTAGCACATAATGTATTTCAATCAATACAATTAGGTAATATAATAATTGTAATATTTGTGAATTGGTCAAATGTGACCCTGGACCACAAAACCAGTCATAAGTAGCACGGGTATATTTGTAGCAATAGCCAATGGGTCAAAATGATAGATTTTTCTTTTATGCTAAAAATCATTAGGATATTAAGTAAAGATCATGTTCCATGAAGATATTTTGTAAATGTCCTACTATAAATATATCAAAACTTAATTTTTGATTAGTAATATGCATTGCTAAGGACTTCATTTGGACAACTTTAAAGGCGATTTTCTCAATATTTCAATTTTTTGCACCCTCAGATTCCAGATTTTCAAATAGTTGTATCTCAGCCAAATATCGTCCTATCCTAACAAACCATACATCAATGGAAAGCCTGGGGTTTTGTGGTCCAGGGTCACATATATGCTAATTTCTCATTTTGTTATATTACAATTACATTCAATAAGAATCCACCAAATAGTCTTTTGGATTTTGCTAATATGCTAGTAGCCTATATATACTTTACAGTATTATAATCAATAACTATTAACATATTTTCTCACAAAAACATTAAATGGAAAAGAATGGGCTCGTCCGGGATTTGAACCCGGGACCTCTCGCACCCAAAGCGAGAATCATACCCCTAGACCAACGAGCCGCTTACAGAACGAACGATCTTCATAGCAAATGAAGTTTACTGAAATATTGTCAACAGCTTTTTTTGCAAATAAATACGCATTTTAATTATAATACTGTGTCGAAGTTACTTTTATGAACTAAATTATTCATCGACATTAGATGCAAATATTGTTACTACTCTGCATAGGAATCTACACGCGTCAGTCAGTGACGTTGTTACTACGTAACGTTACATACGCACTTTCTATTTTGCCCAAACACTTAACCATTTTCACAGGAAAACCCGCTAGAGTAGTTATACTATTTTATTACTCTAAGTAAACAGACCATAAAAAATAACTAAGAAAACAATGGGCTCGTCCGGGATTTGAACCCGGGACCTCTCGCACCCGAAGCGAGAATCATACCCCTAGACCAACGAGCCACGTGCAAAACAAACTACTACACGAGACAATAAAAACCTAAAGACCCGCCTTCGCTTACAGTTTAACAGTACATTTTGCTACTTACGCTATATCTTCGCATATAAAATGTAGTCTACCGAACCGCATCAACACAACAGTTAACGCCTCTATGAGCCTCGATGACTCGAACTCATCCACTATTGCAAGACCGCATTGAAATTGTTGAACACTTTCCACACTGAATGTATGTAACGTTACACGACAAACTTAAAAATACATTTTTAATTAACGTTACAGTTATATAATGGCAATTGTGTACATATATAAATTACAGTAAAAACCGCATACTTTGTATACATAACTTCTTACCAAAAACACGTGTAACGTATTTGTAAACACTCATGTATTATTAAAGCTGAAGTGTATTATCTATTTTGTCACCTTGGTATCCTTATGCAATATTCGGTGTGTGAACTAATGTTTTGAAGCTCTCGCATTCTCTAGCTCACTCTGTTGATCCATCATAAGATGTCAACACCTCATGGTCGAATAAATTACCCACAGTCCTTCGCGGACTGTAGTGTTTATACAGCTGCTCTTCTCGTGCCCGGCACTGTAAGCAGAAAGATCATTTGTGTTATGTACACCTTTGTGTAAAATAATCTTTAATACCAAATGTATACATACCATATTATACTTCTGTGCTTTAATCTGTTCAATAAATCGGGTTCGTTGCAAGCAAATGGCTCGTGAACGTGTGTAAAAAACACATACAACTAATAAAAATCGTTATTGTGTTTGCTTTTGTGACAACTAAATACAGTCTGTTATATTCAATAAGTTTTAAAGTAATATAGCATTTAAATGCACTACACTATCCCAAATTACAAGCAAAACAATCCGGGTATGTTGAATAGGCCTATTGTACAAACATGTCCAATGAGAAGCCGTACTGTGAACCACGTGACACTGCGAACCACGTGACACTGCGGAAGCGCAGGCAGAGTGGCTGTTCTCTTGTGTTGTGATGTTCTTGGTTGTGGTGCGCGTTCAACTGTTGAGTTTCTGTCACCCCCACAACCCCAGCTGACAAACATGATGTCAAGTGTCCCAGAAATTGTAAGTGAGATTTGTATTTTCAGAAAATAAGCTTTAACACAAAATTTATCTCGAGTTCAAAGATCGTAGTGTACATTTACTTTCTGTGCAAACACAGTAAAGTAAGTAAATGCGCGTACTATTTCTCCACGCTAACAGGCTAATGTTAGCTAAGTAGTGATTTATTAGTAACAAACCAATAAAACAATAAGGCCTGGTGTGTAAAAATACCAAAAGGTCACTTATCAACGTAATTATATCACATTATATTCAGTTTCTAATAATAGCTCAGCACGTAATACCTCGTTATTATTGGAACACCACCGGCAAGTTAATTCTATACCAATGAAATACTGTTATATACCTGATTCTCGAAATACTGAAGTCTTAGTATGTCAGAGATCTAACTGATATATCAACTCAATTCTATCAGAGCACACCAATGGTAATTGTAGTTGTAGTTGCCCTTGGAAACTAACCCCTATGCAGACACCCATCATCTCTGCTCATGAATTATTATTTTTTTCTCAGGCATGCCGTCCAGATCTTTTGTAATAAGGATGTGCAAGGAAGATCACTGAGAAATAATGGAGGAATTTCTGAGCACGCTCCGTGATCATGATGTCAGGTACACGGTAGAATTCAAATTCTGAGCAATCCACATATTAAAAAAGTGCCTTGTGTTATACATTTGTAGTAGGCATACAGCATCCACTATTTGCAGTACTTTTACACTTTCCCTCCTGCTGTTCATCTCCTCAGCTCTGTCCTGTCATCCTGCGAGCCGGAACTACAGGAGCTGATGCGGCAGATTGATATCATGGTGGGGCACAAGCGGCGTGAATGGGAGGCTGAGGTTCGAGCCATGGAGCTGCGTCTGCAGAATACGCTGGAGGAACTCCAGTCAGCCAGAGCTCTGCTCGACAACAGGAGCTCAGAGGTATTGTATTGTCTCTTGTTCACCTTCACGTGTTCACACTTTCATTTGGAGTGTGAAACTGCTGTAAGAAGCAAATTTGTTACATTTAAAGAAAGTTATAAGTCAACGGTCTGTTGGCTGATCTGTGATTAATACCGTAGTGAGATATGAGACAAAGCATTTTCCAGACTGCATTGAGAACACGTTCAATATAATTAACTGTAATATGAGGCTACAGGGTCTTCTTAAGGACTAAACGGATTGTGATGGTTTTGTGTTACACTTTCCATGGTAAAATCTCTTTGTAAATGTAATGGCTCAGCAAAATCACAAACGTCACATGATCTGCCTTCACCCCTGGCAGACGCTTAGGGTGAGGGAGGTGATGATGTCCCTGCTGGAGCTCCAGGATGGTGGTTTCCAAATGTTGAAGTTGGTAGTGGAAAAGGGGTTACAGCAGGTGAACTGCATGAAGGCGTGGGTCTTCCTGCATGACTAGACTAGACTGAATGCTTCTGTTTCAGCATTGTTATGAGCATTAGATAGGTGAGGACTTTTGTTGGTAAAGCTACACTGATTGTTTTGATTGATTTGATTGCTATGTCAATATTTCTTGCATAGGTTTCTATGATCACATATCATGATCTTGACACTATTACCATAATACAGTAGTCAACATTTGAAGTGGATCAAAAAAGTTAATCAAAGTTGTCCTAAGACAAGAACACATTTTGGTTTTAGGTTTTAGGACAACTTTGATGAAAGGTTTTGATCCACTTCAAATGTTGATTAGTGTATATTGTTTAGGTACTGTTTTCTTTGTTTTCTTTTTTTTTTAGATCAACTAGACATGACATATATCAGAATAACTGACAGAATATTAGATTAAAATGCAGACAATTGCATGCTTTTAATGTTGTCTTAAATGAACATGATATCATATTAAATTGCCAAATTATATATCACATTAAATTATTAAAATAATATTAATGTTATTAATAGTTAATTACTTAATGGGTCTAAAAAGTAAATGTAATTATTCCAGAAGTCTGATATCATGTCGAAAATATGTGCTTTAACATCTAATTACAAAATAAACAAAGATTTTGAAAAATCTGAAATAAACATTGACATAAAATAAATAAAAAATAAGACTATCAAGAGACTTTATGATTATATATCATGTTGATCATGACACCATTACTGTGATATATGGAAAAGCAGTATTCTGTTATAACATGCTTTGATTTTTGATTTTTAAAGGTATTATTTTCTTTATTTTCATTATGTTAGATTAAGTAGACATGACATATATCAGTATAACTGACTAATAAATGCATTAGATTAAAATCTAGATACATACATGCATCTAATGTTGCCTTAAATTGTATGATATTATATAAATTCAGTAATGTTATATAACATATTATTAAAATTGAATTACTCCATGGGTTTCAAAAGTCTGATATCATGTTGAAATTTTAACATAAACAAAGATTTTGACTATTTTTAGCTCTTTAATCAAATAGGTAAATTTGTGATAGTGACTATGTAAGTTGAGTTTATGCTGTCATCAAAAAATGGGATATACCAAACACTACATGATGTTACTATTAATTAGATGATAATGTGATTATGAAAAATGTTTTGGAAAAAATAAAAATATTTTGACAAGTGATCTCAGACTTTTGGATCACCATATATATGCGTCTTGACCACATCATGCATATATAATAAAGTCATTGTCCATCTATGTTGTAAGGAGATTACGTTCCACTAGATGTCATGTTTGAGCTGCATTTCAGACTGGCTCTTATAAGCATGAACTTATGTTCTCCAGATCCAAGTGCTGGGGAAACAGCTAGATGAGATGCAAGCTGGAAAACAAGAGCTGGTCGTAAAGTATGAAGAACAGCTGCAGCATGTAAAAGATGAAGTATGATTAGCTTTTTTTTTTATTTAGCAGCAGCAGTGCTGTATATATTATTGTTATACTCACAGTATTTATCTCAAACACACTGTAGGATGTGATTTTATTCCTTGTCACATGCTTTTTTTCAGTATAGTTAACAACTAACTCCTTTCAACAGTTGTCTAAATTGAAACACAGCTATGAAAAGCTACAGCGTAAGAATCTGAAGGAGGCACGAGAAGGAGCTCTGAGCAGAGAAGAGGACAGAACTGAGCTGTCCTGCCTCAAAAGCAAGTTGGAGGTACAGAGACTGGCTAAAAATAAAGCGGACTTCATTTTTGTTTATTTAGTATTGTTTAATAATTTTAGTTCAAACTTTTTTTAAAGTTCATTGAACATTTATTTCTTTGAATGCAGGAGTTTCGTCAGCATTCAGCCGATTGGGAACAGCAAAGACTGCAGTATCAGAGACAAGTGACTTCACTGGAGGAGCAAAGGAAGAACCTGGCTGAACAGTTTGCACTCATCCAGGTGACCCTCTCCCTCATCTTTTTTTTTTTATGGAACAGTGTAATGGCCCTTTAGACAAAAGCTTAAAAAAAATTATGATCAGGCTTTTATGGTTCATATAGTAGATATAGGACTCAAATCAAATAAGGAGCTCAAATCAAGGAGTTGAGAAAAAAACACCTACATTTTATTCAGAGGCCTCAACTGAGCTAAATATTCAGCTGATATTTATATGGCCAAAATGTAAGATGGAATTCTGATAGCTTGTCAGAATTCCAGAATTTGATGAATTTTGTTACTTCAAAAACTGTTTATAAATATGAATTATCACACTATATCTTTCAATAACATTTTAGTAAGATTATATTTAAGTGCTTAGTTTTATGAGCAAAGCGCTGTAGTTTTGCATATAATGCAATGCAATACAGCAATAATATACAAATAGATGTTTCTCAAAACCCTGATGTATTATATATTTGATACTTAAATTTTACAAAAAAAAATTGTAGGCCATTAAGTGTTTATATTGAAATGTTACTAACAATATAAAAATTATCCTTATGTTTAAATCATTTAAGATTTAACATCAAAAAGGACGTTTTTACTTTTTTACTAAAAAAGTATAAACTAACTAATAGATTGTGTACAGCAGTTTGTTCTGCAAAGTTTTGGTCATGTTGATAATTTATAAGCTTTAAATATTTGTATATCAGATATGATACTGTAGACTTTATATGGTTAATAGTGTTTTATTCCAGGATTGATAACTGAATTAAACATTACATTTTAATAAAGCTGTGGTTAAAGTAGCTCATACATAGCTATGAGCTCACCACTGGTTTTCAAGGAGCTGTATTTTAATATTAATATGTGAGAAATTGTGCGTGTCTCAGTCTCAGGGTGTAGGTCGGACACAGGAGCAGGGGGAACTGCAACGGCTGCGCTCTCAGCTGCAGAGGGCTCAGGACAGCCTACATGCACAAGAACTGGAACTGGAGAGACTTCGGCTGCTTCAGGATGAGCTGGGAGACTCCATCAAGGAACAGCAGGTCAGCTGCCCCGCTGCAGCTCACATACGGGGACAGGTAGATCCAGATCCACAAGAATAGTAGAGGTAGAGATGGACTTTAGAACATAGTGCAGTGTGGTGTTTAGAACATAGAGAACACAGTGTGGTGTGGCATAAGAAACAAAAGGAAGAGGAGGTATATGCTGCCTTCATATTCTCCTGGGGAGTTCCTACCTGAGAGCTTAAAGGGTTAGTTCACCCAAAAATGATTTTCATTGATTTTCATTATTTTATTAATTTTCATGGTCACAAAACCAATCTTTTGTTCATTTTCAGAACACAAATGAAAATACTTTTAAATATTTTTGTCCATCCATTGAGAGTCCATGAAACCAAAAATGTAAAGCTTCAAAAAGTACATAAAGGCATTGTAAAAGCGATCCATATGAATCAAAGAGTTTAGTCTTCTGAAGAGATATGTTCACTTTATGTGATGAACTTATTTAATTTAGGCTTTTATTCGCATATAAACATTGATCTACACACATATATAGAGCACAGCAAATATGGTCAACGGAAGTTCAAAAACATTCTTCCTCGGTGCACAAGAACTCATGTTTACCATATTTCAATGTTTATATGCATATTTATATGCTGTTCAATGTTTAAATAAAAGCCTAAATTAAATCTGTTCATCCAATAATGCAATCGTGTTTCTTTAGAGGACTTGGATTACACTGCTCAATACATATGGATTACTTATCCATGTCTTTATGCACTTTTTGAAGCCTAAAAAATTTAATAATTAATCAGGTTCATACTGTCCACAGTTTTCCAGTTAACAGTTCATTGAAGGGAAAGGTTATTACTGGGTAATCTTACATTTTGGGTTGTTTCTCACACAAAATATAACTTCAGACTTCAGTTACATAAGTAATATAGTGCACAATTTTTATGGATCGCTTTTTTAGTACTTTTTGCTTTTCATTTTATATTTTTAAAGCTCATCTTAATAATATAATTATTCCAACATGACTTTAAGGCAGCATTAGGTGCTAGTTTAATAGCTGAAGCATTAATAGCTGAGCAAAGCACTAAATGCTATTTTATATCAAATATGTAAATAATTGAATAATAGTAACGCTATTCTCTGCAGGTTTTGAGTGAAGAGCGAGAGGAGCTGAAGGCCACACTGGATGCTCAGGATCAGTTTGTACGTAGTACAGGAATCCAGCAGCAGCAGTTACGGCGGGAAGTAACCCGACTTAACCAAACTCTGCAAGCAAAAGAGCAAGTCATTAGGTATATTATCATCTGCTTTCAATGTTCTCTTCTTACATACACAGAAATATTATTGTAGGATTTATCATTTAACAACAGTCCAAAGGTAACTTGCTAGCTAGGTATCAATGTCAGTATGCAACCATGCTTTACAAATCACTGATCTCTTTGTATAGGTCTCTAGAGGGATGTTTAGCATCACACGGTTTGTCTCCAAACTTGGCCTCCCTTAGACAAGATCTGGAGAAAGTCACAGCCAAGTTGAACAGTTCTCAGACTTGTGAGAATCACCTGAAAGCTGAGGTCATCAGACTTCGAGACAAGTGAGATGTTTTTGAAAGGTCTCTTCGTGACATTGTACAGCAGCAGCAACTAACAATAGAAAGCTTATTCTGGAATATAAACCTTGAACTCTATTTTGTTTTGTCAGGTTGGAGAGCATGAGAAAGCATAAAGCAGAGATGAGCAGACGAGAAAATGAGTGGAAACGGATGGAGGAGGAACACACTCGCAGTATGGCTGAAATCAAACGTGTACGCACAATAAGCAATATGTTTTTTACAGTTTAAGGTTTAATGTATTATCAGTGTGCAGTTGACCAGCTTTATTTATTTGAACACACTGAACTATCTCATTGACAATGAGAGTTATTAGATTTATCACAAATCTATGTACAAATTACTGATTTCCATATTGGGTCAAATTTAACTCTTTGTGTCCATAGTTACATGCAGAGCTTGAAAGGGCCGAACAGACTCGTTTTGGGGAGTTGGAGGGAATGAGGAAGGAGGTGTCTCAGTTAACCAGCGAACTTCATCAGCGTGACATCACCATTGCCACGCTCACTGGCTCCACCTCCAGTATTGAGCGACAGTTACGGGCAGAAGTGGAGCGAGCAGAGCGGCGGGCATCAGAACTTAAGGTTCACCAAAATACACTCACAACCTGTCCAGATTGGTAACACCAAAAATCTGCTATTTCTCACCCAATGCGAAGAAACCTGTTGAGAAGTACTGGTTTATTATATCATGAATAAACTGAATGTTGGTTTTTGTAGGTGACACAGGTCCAGCTTGAAACTCTAAAGCTTGAGAATCAGCATCTAAATGATCTTCTTGAGAGAGTCGAGTCAAGATCACCTAAGGTTTAATTCTTTTGCTCAGTAAACCTTCATTTTACTTTAAATGTGTACTTTTAAATAATGTTCAGGGCTACATTAACAGCATCTGCATTAACATCAGTTGAACAATTATTGGTCCCTCAGTTTGTAACAACAGTGGTTCACAACCTTTTTGATTCAAAGGCCTCCTACTGTCCAGTATTCAACGGCCCCATGATTTCTGCTATTATAATGAATATACTGCTGTTTTCAAACAGCTTGTTTCATTAACAGATCTGACAGTGTCAATACATTAAATTAATTAACCATAATTCATTAAAACGCCATGATTTTAGAAGTTTCAAGAACTGTATGTTATTTAATAGAAATACAATTTTTATTTAAAGACTTTTAAGTCATCCTGGGGCCCTTGAAGGTTTGCTAAGGTCCCCTGGCTGTTTTAGGCAGCTGAGTTTATGATTGATGAACTTGGACAGTGTAGTTTGTACACAATTGTGTCAGACTGTGTCTTGGTGGTGCTATTAATTTGAATCAGTTGCATGATTGTGTATTTTAACCTTTAACAATGCCTTGCTTCATTGACTTACTATAATAATGTTTTTTGTTACTTTTTACAAACTGATGGATGAATTTATGATGCAAGGCAAATTATTTGTTTTCATTTGTATTTCTTACTTCAGTTTTGCATTCTTTCATCATTGCTCATCACATTTTCTCTTTGTTTGTCTGTTAGAGGGGTGACGGAGAGCTGGCGGGTCTTAGAGACAGCTACGTGTCATCTCTGAACAGTTTGGAGGAGGAGAACAGGCAGCTGAGGCTGGAAATTACTGAGCTGCGAGCTCGCATGGAGGCCAACAGCCAGACCTGGCAGGACAAGTACGAGAGAGCGTTGCTACAAAATCAGAACAAGAATGCTCAGAACAGGTACATGTTACTGAAACATTAAAAAAAAATCACACTCATCTTAACACATACTGTGACAATTTGAGATACTGTAAACAGAAAGTTTTAGGATTTGGAAAAAAATATATGATCTTTCACAATTTCATGACACTCCTTAATTATGCAGAAGTGTGACATTGACCATGTGAACTAAAATTCAGGTTTCCTTGCTTCATTTGATAGCAACAAGTTACATGAATGCATTTTCAATAGCATTTAAAAGTTTGGTGTCAGTAAGATTTTTTTGATTCATTTGATCAAAAATACAGTAAAACAGTAACACTGTGAAATATTATTACAGTTTAAAATGGCTGTTTTCTTTTTAACATATTATAAAATGTAAATAAATTTAATGTAATTTGTAATTGCAAAGCTATATTTTCAGCAGCCATTATTTCATTCTTCAGCGTTGCACGATCCTTCAAAAATCAATGTAACATGCTGATCAAGAAACATTATTTTTACTGCTGAAAACGTTTGTGCTGCTTTTTTTCCCCCAGAATTCTATGATCAATAGAAAGTTGAACAGCATTTATTTAAAATAAAAAACACAAAACATTTGTAAAACATTTGTTACAAAAACATTTAAAACATTATATAAATGTCTTTACTGTTGCTTTTGATCAATTTAATGCTACATGTAATATGCATAATGCAAAAACAAAATTACTGTACCCAAACTTTTGAATGGTAGTGTATGTAAGTGCATTATGTTATTGTGTTATGTGCTGTCATAGATCTGATGAGGATGTACACCGCAGACACCAGGAGGAGCTGCAGGCCATGGAGACTCGAATGCAGGAAAGAGCTTCACACTATGAGGATCAAATACAGACTCTCCTCAAACAGCTTGAGAATCTGTCACGAACTTCCCCTCGTCGCCCTGATGGCCAATCACAAGAGAGCAGGATGGCTGTGTCCCCGGCCCACTCTTCTGCATCGTCTGCCTCATCTTCATCTTCAAGCCGTAAAGCCCACAGAATGGCAGCTCTTCTCAGCGTGGCGGTTAATGGAGAGGAAGCTCAAGCTTCCAGCTCGGTAGACAACTTTCTGCCTTTGGTTAGTAATAGAGATATGGGTCATTGACATGATGTCTCCATCTATTCATTTAAAAAAATATCAGGGTGATACAACTGTCTTAGTATCACAATGAAGAAAAAGCACAAAAGTTATTTGTCAAACTTTTTATTTTATTTGTTAGGGAAAAAAATTGTTTAACACAAACTTATTTATATTAAAAAGACATTCCAAACCAGTGTCATGTGGTGCAATCAACATGCAAAAAAATTAAAATACAGCAGACCTTCATGACTCTTAGATCAAAACGTCAATTAAAATATGAGATAATTTAATGGTTTAATAAAAGGGTAAAGTTAATTCAGCTTGTAAAACACCATGTGGTTAATTCATGAAAATTCATGATCTTTATTTAAAAACAAAATGTTTTTACCTTGAGAAATCTTAAAATCTTGTTATAAAATGTAAGAATATTTTTCAAAACAAGAAACAAGCATGAATACAAATAGTTCATTTATAAGACCTTGGGACATGTTTTAAACAAGATTTTTAAAATATTTTGTGGACATATTTTGTGTTATTTGTCATTGACCCATATACAGAATATACACCAGATGGGCACCAAGAATGGAGATACTATAAATAATACTAGAGTAGAATTTTGTTGCTTTTGACACACTGCTTTTATAAGAATGCACGTCAATCATGCACACGGTAGAATTGCACAACAGCCTTAATGGTCGTTTCCTCCCTCTTCCTCCAGGACTCCGCCGGATCTCCAAATGGCTCAGTGACTACACGGTTTCTGGAGGAGGAAACGCTAAGATCTCAAGAGCTGTTTCAGAGACTGGACGCCCACATTCAGAGCATGAAGCAGGGAAACGCCAACACCGTCTCCAAATACCTGGGCAAGGACGGCAGCCCCCAAAACGGCCACTGAGTGCCTTGATCTGAACTTGCAGAGATATGTACAGGTGATGACCTATCTGTATGGCCATTTCTAACAGCTAGTCGGGATTCATAAAAGCTGCAACATGATTGGACAAGATCAGTGCAGCAAAAATGACACCAAAGCAGTGCCAAACAACTTTTGTCCCAAAAGTGCTGAATACCTCCATGATTATTGCACTAGTGAAGGAATGACCACATATACATTTCTTATTCCCTTGACCTTTGACCTTTCATGTGGCCTCTTGCATCCACCACCATCATCTTTTTGAGCACTTGAGACATCCGTACTCTTTGCTGGGCCTTTTTCTCATTTTCCTTTCTTATGCAATCAATATTTATGTACAGTGTAACCTAACATATATATTAAAAACATATTTTTTGTAAACCTACTGACATGGTTGTGAAGAGTGTGTGTTTTAAGGGTTGAATTAAAAGAGCTTGTTTTCATAGCTGTGTTTGTTATGGGAGTGGATGAGTTTGTGTGAATGGTTTTATTTCCTCGTCACTTTGTGCTTCGGGGAAAAGGCTGTTTGGACATGTGATGGGATCAGATACATTCTCTGGGGTCGTATCCTTTAACAGTGTTGCACAGCAGAGATGTAAAGTTGACGTCAAACACACAAGCTTTCTCTCAAGTCTCCACCTATGTTTAGTGGCCTATCACAGCTTGCTTTAATGATTTAGTACAGTTTCACCCCAAGAATGCACAGATTGCGCCAGGCCTGATGGTTTACAGCACACACACACATTCACACTCACACTCACAAGCACAAACTACAGCAACGCACACGTTCAACATGAGAAAGCTCATGGAATGTTAATGTCATCCATGTGGGATCCTGCACATGGAAATAGCCAAAGGCTGTTATTGAGCACAGACTCATATATTACCAACGGAGTGATACTGAGTGGGAGACATGTGCTCCCTCGCTTTGAGAAATGGGGGGAATAGGAATATCCTAAATCTAATTTGTTTTGGAATGTGTCTCTTTTTTTTCTCTCTCGATCCTTCTTCCCTTCCTCAGATTAGCAAGTGCTGGAAATATGTTTTGCCGGGCTCCGGTCCAGCGGTTTTGCGATCGGAATTCCGTAACCCTGGATACCAGGCCTGCAAAGCTCAACAAACAGCACTGAGGAATTTGGCAATGTGGACGTTTACTCTTTTGCTTGCAGAGGAAAAGCATTTTTGATGGCAAGGATCTTATGAATCTTGGGGCCCTGGATAAAGTCAAGGGCAAACTGACAGATTAATCAACGCTTGACTTGCTTAATGGTTGAACTGTGGCCAAGAATGCACCTGATAATTTTGTTTTGAACAGTTAAAACTGTTGCTTTAAAAGGTCAAAACTTTCAGAATGTAATTATTTTGTGCAGAATGGGCTTTTTGTAAGATGGAAATCAGTCATAAAGCTCTTGAAAGTCTAGCTTGTAACCTAAAGGCATAGTTCAACCCAAAATGTAAACTGTTATCCTTTACACATTTACACTTCATTTAGCCTCGTTCTTCTAAATCTGTAAATATGTCTTATTTTCTGTGGAACACACAGAAAAATATTTTATTTTAAATCTCCATTTTTTCTCCATACAGTGAAAGTCAATGGAGTTCAATGTTGTTCGGGCCCTCAACGTTCTGCAGGTTTTGAACGACATGACTGTGAGTAAATTATATTATTACCTTTACAACACAATAGAGGGCGCAATCACGATTCCCATTGTATTTACTCAGGATTAAATACAAAGGATACATTTGATTTTCATCTTGTTCTGTACATTTGTAATAAATATTTTTACAATCAATTAGATAAAATGGTAACACTTTATTTTACAGTGTTTTGTTATATACAGGTGCATCTCAATAAATTAGAATGTCGTGAAAAAGTTCATTTTTTCTTGTAACTTATTTCAAAAAGTGAAACTTTCATATATTTTAGATTCATTACATGTAAAGTAAAACATTTCAAAAGGTTTTTTTTTGTTTGTTTTAATTTTGATGATTAGAGCTTACAGCTCATGAAAGTCAAAAATCAGTATCTCAAAATATTAGAATATTTACATTTGAGTTTCAATAAATGACCATCCATACAGTATAAATTCTGGGTATCTCTTGTTCTTTGAAACCACAATAATGGGAAGACTGCTGACTTGGCAATGATCCAGAAAACGAACATTGACACCCTCCACAAAGAGGGTAAGTCACAGAGGGTCATTACTGAAAGGTTTGGCTGTTTACAGAGTGCTGTATCAAAGCATATTAAATGTAAAGTTGACTGGAAGGATTAATTTAGGTAGGAAAAGGTGCACAAGCAACAGGGATGACCGCAAGCTTGAGAATACAGTCAAGCAAAGCTGATTCAAACACTTGTGAGAGCTTCACAAGGAGTATACTGAAGCTGGAGTCAGTGCATCAAGAGTCACCACGCTCAGACGTCTTCAGGAAAAGGGCTACCAAGCCACTTCTGAACCAGAGACAACGTCAGAAGCATCTTACCTGGGCTGTGGAGAAAAAGAACTGGACTGTTGCTCAGTGGTCCAAAGTCCTCTTTTCAGATGAAAGTAAATTTTGCATTTCATTTGGAAATCAAGGTCCCAGAGTCTGGAGGAAGAGTGGAGAGGCACAGAATCCATGTTGCTTGAAGTCCAGTGTGAAGTTTCCACAGTCAGTGATGATTTGGGCTGCCATGTCATCTGCTGGTATTGGTCCACTGTGTTTTCTGAAGTCCACAGTCAACGCAGCCATCTACCATGAAATTTTAGAGCACTTCATGCTTCCTTCTGCTGACAAGCTTTATGGAGATGCTGATTTCATTTTCCAGCAGGACTTGGCACCTGCCCACACTGCCAAAGGTACCAAAAGCTGGTTCAATGACCATGGTGTTACTGTGTTTGATTGGCCAGCAAACTCGCCTGACCTGAACTCCATAGAGAATCTATGGGGTATTGTCAAGAGGAAGATGAGAGACACCAGACCCAACAATGCAGATGAGCTGAAGGCCACTGTCAAAGAAACCTGGGCTTCCATACCACCTCAGCAGTGCCACAAACTGATCACCTCCATGCCACGCCGAATTGAGGCAGTAATTAAAGCAAAAGGAGCCCCTACCAAGTATTGAGTACATATACAGTAAATTAACATACTTTCCAGAAGGCCAACAATTCACTAAAAATGTTTTTTTTTATTGGTCTTATGAAGTATTCTAATTTGTTGAGATAGTGAATTGGTGGGTTTTTGTTAAATGTGAGCCTAAATCATCACAATTAAAAGAACCAAAGTCTTAAACTACTTCAGTCTGTGTGCATTGAATTTATTTAATACACGAGTTTCACAATTTGAGTTGAATTACTGAAATAAATGAACTTTTCCACGACATTCTAATTTATTGAGATGCACCTGTATGTTACTTGTATACATATATAGTAGGCTTATAATGGTAAATTATGCATAATTGTAAGCAATTAATATTAGTTAGTACATATTTGTGTAATTACACAAAAAATACCTTAAAATAAAGTATAACAGATAAAATAATTATTTACAAAAACTCAGTTTTACAATGGACCTCAACCAAAAATGTCACTCTTTTTTATTTAGAAAGAGTTTTATTTATTTATTTTATCAGGAGGCACATTAGTGATTTTTAAAAAAAAAATTTTATTAAAGTAATACTTTAAAACTGACCTTTGTAGCCCAGCAGGCTTGTTATAGTATTAATCTCTTTTGTTCTTTACCTCAAGACCATAATAGTGTCTTTGAGCCAATGTGAAGTGGATCTTTCAGTTATTATTCATGGCACCAGGTGACTTGTGCTTCTATCCACTTCTTTAAATAACATGAACACTAACATTTTCCATTGACCACTTCCAAAATGACACAGTCTCACAGCAAACACACACAGAAACTGGCTTGAGGTAAACAAGCATCCACAGTGCACTCTAGTAGTGCACAAAACACACATTAACGTCTCAAATGGCACTTTAAAGTGTGAAATAGTTTGGTTTTTAACATTAGCATTTTATTTGAGTAATTGTAGCTTTGTTAGAACATGAGGTTATGTTGTGTTAAAGGCATAGTTCACCCAAAAATGAAAGTTCTGTCTTTATTTACTCACGCTCATTTCATTCCAAACCTGTGTAGCTATTTTTTCTACATAACACAAAAGAAGATGTTTTGGTGAAAGCCCATACAATGAAAGTGGAATTTAAAACAATTTTTTTTCCAAAGGAAGGAAACTTTTTTTTTTTTTTTTCAAAGGAGAAATACCCTGCTGAAAAAAAAAAAACAATAGAACCATTACAAAAAAATATAATGGTCTCCACTACAAATACTATTACAAACATTACAAACCATCAACTTTTAACCATTAAAACTATTAAAAAATGTTTTTTTGTAGTGTGTTTTGGGACATATTCCATTAGGATTTATTGGTTTTAACAAGCCACCACTAGAAGGTGCCCAATTACCAGTAGAAACCCACAGGGTCCATTACAGTTTCCATTAAAACCAATACAATTCATTATAACCAGTAAAACATTACAAATTTTGTGATGGTGGTGTCTATTGTTTTTTTTTCAGCAGAGTACATACAACTTTGGAACGACATGAAGGTGAATCGATTTTTGATTCTTTACTGCAGCATATTTTACCAACCATTATTAATCATGTTTGTGAAGAGTAGTGTGTATACTATGAAACAATGCTCTGTTGTGCAGTGAGATAGAGATGCCATAAATGTTCCAACCAATTGCATGTCCCACTAAGCTATGAGATCAGTTGAAGTCATGTGGCCTCAGAGGCAGAAGTATCACAAACATGACCTGACCCTCAGCAAGAAAATGTTCCACTACATAGCTTCCAATAGACAAACATGCGCAAATGTGAGGTGTAACCATAGGCTTGTGAAACTGCAGAAGTGAAGTCATGGCTGGCCTTTAAAATGCACAAAGCGTCATGCCAGAGAAGCTTTTGTTATGGTAGAAGAACTGCAGCCAAAGCAAACAGACAAACATCACTGACCAGGAGCTTGCAGCATCTCCACTTGAAGTGCTTAGAACTGTGACGTCTTTATTTCATGCCTGAATGTAGCTTGCTTGCATATCTGAGCTTCTAATGGGACTCTTTAACAGGTGTATGTGTTGTATCTTTACACATACATCACATTCCGTACATTGTGTAATAAATAGCTTCCTAAAAACAGTGAAATGCCATTTCTGTCTGCACAGGAATTGGGAGTTGCATTGTAACTGCAGGCATTAAAAGGATCACAGCAACTTGATACTGACTAAGTTCAGTTTCACCGTGTTGTGAGCTGTTTTGTACAGCTAATGAAATAGGGTGACCATACATCCTCTTTTTCCTGAACATGTCCTGGCTAGGATTTCTAAATTGCCTAAACGGTCCATGCTTTGGCTTTGTTTTCCTATTGTTTTCCATACTTGCTAATGGTAATGACTACTGAAAAGCAGTTTGGCCAATGGCATGCAGGCATCGCACATAATCGACCAATGATGGCGTGCGATAAGGTGGGATTTACAGAGGATGGTCAAAGCAATGCAAACATGGGTACATATAGCGTTTGAGGACTGTAGAGAGCATGCACTGTAAACAAGTAATTATTATTAACTTACTTCCACAGATTACGTTCACTCAATTTCTTTCTTCGAAGTGTTACTTGAATTGTTATTTTTTTAGTTGGCTCAACCTTTAATGAGCTAGTTTTATAGTCCATTCAACCAAAGTGTTTTAATTGGTCGAACATTTAGAAAACTACAGCAAATATTGTCAATTAAAATGTAACCATTTATTCCATGTGTTTCATATGTTACCTAAACTAAGATTTGTTGTTTGGGCATCATAAGAAATTGCTATGAAACTTAAAATTTATACTGAGTTTAACAAAATCATTAACTGATGTCTATCAATCACTTAAAAACACACATGACAACACATAATAGCCTTTATTTAATAACAACCTGCATTTATAACATTTGTCATAAATGCTTAAAGGGATAGTTCACACAAAAATGAAAACTTGCTGTTAATTTACTTCATCTCAGGCCATCCAATATGTAGGTGACTTTTTTTTCTTCGGTAGAACAGTAAAGAATTTTTTTTTTTTTTTTTTTTTTGTGAAACCGATGTCTTTGGCAATTCATAAACTGCCCTACTATGGCTGCCATTTTATGAGAGTCAAAAAACATACAGACAAGACCAGATTAATACCAGTGGCTACTGATAATATATTGAGGTCTTATGAAGTGGAACGATCAGTCTGTGCAAGAAACAGAAGATTATTTACAACATTATTATCTTGAATCCACAGCCTGGGCAAACAATTCAGCATCAGGAAAACAAAGCCAAAACCCTGACATTTCGGGTCATTTAAAAATCCCAGCGAGCACATGTCTGTGAAAAAGAGGACTTATGGTCACCCTAAATGAATGACGTTGTTACAGTCTATTATGGTGTGTGCTTGAGCTTGTATATTTTTCTATGGGGTATGTTATGCCGTGAGTGGGCAGTCATTTTTAACCATTTGAGTGTGCTGTTACAGCCATATTGACTGATAACCTTTGACCTTTACCCATAATTCTCATTTCCTTATATGTTATCTATATCTACTGTCTTTCATTCATAGAGATCCATACAGAAATTAAATAAATGTATAATAATAATAATAATAATTGCATTAAAAAGTACATTAATGCATAAAGAATATGGATAAAAATAGGCCTAAATTAATAAATACAATAATAAAATATAATACAACCCCAAATCAGAAAAAGTTGGGACAGTATGGAAAACGCAAATAAAAAAGAAAGTAGTGATTTCTAAATTTACTTTGACTTGTATTTCATTGCAGACAATATGAACACAAAATATTTCATGTTTTGTCTGGTCAACTTCATGTCATTTGTAAATATACATCCTTTCCTGTCATTCAGACCTGCGACACATTCCAAAAAAAGTTGGGACAGGAGCAATTTAGGGCTAGTAATGAGGTAAATTGGTTAAATAATGATGTGATTTGAAACAGTTGATGTCAACAGGTGATTGTAATTATGATTTGGTACAAAAGCAGCATCCAAGAAAGGTCTAGTCCTTTAGGAGCAAAGATGGGCCGAGGATCGCCAGTTTGCCAACAAATACGTGAGAAAATTATTGAAATGTTTAAAAACAATGTTCCTCAAAGAAAGATAGGAAGAGATTTGGATATTTCACCTTCAACAGTGCATAACATAATTAAAAGATTCAAGGAATCTGGAGGAATTTCAGTGCGTAAAGGACAAGGGCGCAAGCCTAAGCTGAACAACCGTGATCTCCGATCCCTCAGGCGGCACTGCATCAAGAATCGTCATTCATCTATAAGCGATATCACCACATGGGCTCAGGACTACTTTGGCAAACCTTTGTCAAGTACCACAATACGTAGTTACATCCACAAATGCCAGTTAAAACTGTACTGTGCCAAAAGGAAGCCCTATGTTAACAGTGTCCAGAAGCGCCGTCGACTTCTCTGGGCTCGGAGGCATCTGGGATGGACCATCACACAGTGGAAATGTGTACTGTGTCAGATGAATCAGTATTTCAGGTATTTTTTGGGAGGAATGGACGCCGTGTGCTCCGGACCAAAGAAGAAAAGGATCATCCAGACTGTTACCAGCAACAAGTCCAAAAGCCAGGGTCTGTCATGGTATGGGGTTGTGTCAGTGCCCTTGGCAAAGGTAACTTGCACTTCTGTGATGGCACCATTAATGCTGAAAAGTACATAGAGATTTTGGAGCACAATATGCTGCCTTCAAGAAGACATCTTTTCCAGGGACGTCCATGCATATTTCAACAAGACAATGCAAAACCACATTCTGCACACATTACAAAGTCCTGGCTGCGGAGGAAGAGGGTACGGGTACTTGACTGGCCTGCCTGCAGTCCCGACCTGTCTCCAATAGAGAATGTGTGGCGCATTTTGAAGCGCAAAATGCGACAACGAAGACCCCGTACTGTTGCCCACCTTAAGACTTGTTTGCAGGAAGAATGGGACAAAATTACACCTGAAACACTTCATCACTTGGTGTCTTCAGTCCCTAAACGTCTTTTAAGTGTTGTGAAAAGGAATGGCAACATTACAAAGTGGTAAATGCTTTACTGTCCCAACTTTTTTTGGAATGTGTTGCAGGTCTGAATGACAGGAAAGGATGTATATTTACAAATGACATGAAGTTGACCAGACAAAACATGAAATATTTTGTGTTCATATTGTCTGCAATGAAATACAAGTCAAAGTAAATTTAGAAATCACTACTTTCTTTTTTTTATTTGCGTTTTCCATACTGTCCCAACCTTTTCTGATTTGGGGTTGTAGAAATTTATAGTATAAATATAAAAGAATGTATGCATTATTATAAGAGTTATGTCAACTTGAATGCTTTTTTTTGTTAATTATTGAAGAGCTTAATATCCAAACAATAAAGACGTACATTTGCAAGCTAATGTATGCACTTGTATACTTTTTATCACTCCTACAAACACCTCAGATACTGATAAAATCTGTAGTACTTTCTACTCGGGGAGAGATAACATTTTATTACAGTATATTCATTTATAAGTTCAACAACTGTTATACTCAGTTACTTTTTACAAAATAATATATATATTTTTATAAATAATGTGAATGATTATATTGTGTTTTGAAGTTGTAAGAAAACACTGACATGTCACAAAATTAACATGTTCTATATTTTATCATATTTGTTATTTTAATACTTCCTTTGCCATTTAATATTTCACACACTGAAGGATTATCCATTCCAAAGAAATAATAAAATGTCTAGTCTTTCATAAGTGAAATTGTTTTGTTTCATTTGACTCTTTGGTAGTGCACTTCCTCCTAAAATACATGTGCATGAATAGAATAAAGCAGTTTCACTATTCCTTGTTTACTTTTGTTCTTGGAAATAACCTTCCAAGTACAACAATTGCTAGCAAAAGTAAAATACTATCTTCCTTTTTCTCTTCAGGAAGCATCTGTTGCTTTTGAAACCCTTTGCATATAGCCGCTCTCAGATAGCTTGCATTCCTTGACGAGATAAGAGGAGTAAGAGACACTTTCCCACGATTGCTATTGCTGACCGTACAGCGCTTACGCCTTTATCTCACATTCCAGAGCCTGGCGAAACCTCCGGGGGGCAGCGTGCCTCACTTCCAGCCCACAGTCTGTGTGTTTGTGTACATGATTGTGCATGGAGGAGCTCATTGTTCATCTCTGTCATGAACAGGGAATAAAGGCCTGGCAGGCTCACATCAGACCTCTCCAGACGCCCTCAGGATTCTCTGAATGTCTCACAGACAGATGTGGGGTGGGTTTTATCAGCATGATTCAGTGTGAGGAACAATACCAGAGATCCTCCAAACAAATAGCTTGCTTATGAGCACCTCCATTCAAGCATTCATTTGCCATGGTCAATTCATCCTAGACTAGTCTCCTTTGCCCTGAATATAGCAATATATTCCTTATCAGTTTGTCCATGGGGAAGTTATTCAGCACTGACTGCTCACCCTTATCTGGGTTCAGCATGTAACAGAGATAGTAAAACTATTCTATTACACATTTCACTAAGCAGTCAATGGACAAAGCCATCAACCGTTTTAGCCACGTTTAAAACATGCCTATTTATCATTCATTTAGCCTGCTCCTATTTTGGTCCCATCCATGGTGATATGGTGCCGCCTTCTCACCCTGTTTTGAAGCGTGCCGCCACTTTCTTATACAGCAGCCAGATGGAAACATTTATGCAACTGGTCAACTATCTGATCTAAGTTCAGTGGAAACAGGCCATGGCTTGTGTATCCGTGTTGCAGTGTGTGAGGTAGGAAGAAACTAGGTTATTTTGGCCCCTTCGCATAATGAATATGGCAGTGTGGGATCAGGGGCATCATGCAACTTTGCATCATGCAACCCAACACCACATAAAATACCAAAATATTATTATTCTTATGTTTAAGTAGTTACATAAAAAATGTGTTTGTTTTGAGGTCATGTGCAGTTGTGCATGGATTTAGTGTTCCACATACAGTATTCTGTAGCTTGAAAACAATTTTTGTGAATAGCAGTTTTTATAGGAGAAAAATATGTTGCGTCTATAAACGCAGAGTACATGCACTGCTAAATAATTTATCATCTATAATTTAATTTATAATCTAAAAATAATCTATAATTTGTATTATTATTATTATTATGCATGACATTTCTGTGTGGGACCTTGGGTAAACTTAAACTTAAAAACCACCACAAATCAGTAGCAGAACAATCCAGAAAATGCTATTTCTATTAACTCCGAGATGATTATAATGCAGGATATTTTCTATCCTACATTCTGTTTTTAGGTGGGACTGTATGATGGAGGCTCATAAGCCTGTCATTGTGGCTGGCCATAACCTCTGTTATGTAAAACTGTATTGTGTCACAGCCTCTTTGAGTTTTAATGAGGCCAGCCAGTTGGAAACTGGTCATAATTAGATTGGGTTACCCTGTGATGGCAGCATTCAATCCCTGCTCTGCCCATCTCTCAGCTATGCAGCTCTGAGATCTTATGTAATAGAGTGGACACACACCCCAGGGTGTGTGAGAATGCATTTTGGGTGTAATTCTGTTGTTTTGGTAGCAATAGACTTGATTTTGTGTGTGTGAGAGACCTTTGCCTTGATTTTAGGAATGACAAAAGCAGAAAATGAGGATGAGAACACCTTCATTTGTGAATCAATGGCAGCTTTAGGGCCTGAGGTGAAGACAGTCATTCATATTCAAACCTTCTCATAACTGCTGCCTCTCCAGGAAGAAGTCTAACTGGAAAGCTTTGGTCTGTTATTTTATTTTATTGAGTTTTAGTCATATTTTGGTAAATGGCTTTACTGTGAAGTCCAAGAATATGAGTTAGGTGTTTTCAATCCTGAAGATTGTTTGCTTTGTTCCAAAACGGGACTTAAATTGTTACAGAGGTTACATGACACGTGAGTAAAACTGTTCACATTTCCAATCGGGCCAAGATCAACTTGTTCAGGCAATGTCGGACTGATTATTTTGGTGTGGATCTGAGCATGATTCCTAAGTGAACCAAACTAAGTTCCAAACAAACGCTCCAAATGAGCCAGGTTTGAAAACACCTTTAGTTTATACTCTTTAGTTTAAAACTCTTTAAACACTCTTAAAAATAAAGGAGCTTAAAAGGTTCTTCACAGCGATGCCATAGAAGAACGATTTTTGGTTCCACAAAGAACCATTCAGTCAAAGCTTCTTTAAATAACCATCTCTTTCTTACCTTTTTATCAGCTGAATAACCTTCTTTTGCCACAAATAACCTTTTGTGAAACAGAAAGGTTCTTCAGATATTTATGGAACCATTTAGACAAAAAGTTATTCTATGGCATAGTGAAGCACCTTTATTTTTTAAAGTGAAGGAAGTTCAAGTTCATTTTATTTGTATAGCACATTTACAACAGCCACTCGGCTGAACAAAGTGCTTTACAGGAGAGAAAATTATAAAAACATACACAGAAAACAAGCCAGATAAAAAGAACAACCCATTTTAAAATTACAGTATAACAGTAATCAATACACTATGGAAAACAAATCGTTTTTTAGTAGGGACTTAAAAACAGATAGGGAAGGGGCCATTCTAATCTCTAAATGCAGGGTAATTAGGAATGAAGGAATAATTTACAGAATGGCTGTTCACACTTGATATAGTCACATCTGGCCGTAGCACAATACACCACAATAACACCACAAAAGATCCAGAGCAGAATTTCATAACCCCGAGTAAAAAGCATGGCTTAACTTTCTAAAGTGTGAAATGTTCCTTTATCCAGAGTTAAAAGCAGGTTTTAGAATGATGATAACCTGGGGTTAAGTGCTGTGCTAAAAGACATGGAAAAAAATTTCTGGCATCATTTACTAACCTTGAAGTCTTTCCAAACCCATATGACTTTCTTTATTCCAAATTTTGTAAACGACTTCTATGGTGCCTTTGTGTCCTTTTTGCAGCTTTAAAACTCTCATTGTAATTGCATGGAAAAGAGCAACCACAACATTCTTCGAAATATCAAATTTGGTGCTTCACGGAAGAAAGTAAGTCATATAGTTTTGGAATGAAATGAGGGTGAGTAAATAATGGCAGAAGTTTCATTTTTGCATGAACTATTGCTTTAATCCATGTGTGTTGCATGAATGTGAAATATTCATCATTCCCAAATTCCCTTTCCCTTGCACCGCAATAGCTAATGGCCTCTAAGCGATATCAATCTTCTGCATATCAATGTATTTCACCTTTTTCACAGCCTTTTCCTGTAGAGAATTCAACTTCAGGTCTTTGTCAAAATAGACCTTTTTACCTCTTAATGGTTCACATTATTATGCAGTATTGGCTTAGTGCTTCTTATCTGGACCTGCCAACATTAGCTGACATTCCTTTTGGCTGTTGAATGTGCTGGATTCTCGTTTGCTGTTTTCCTAGAACTGCAGAGGTGGAGGGGAAGTGTGATTGTGTTTGAGGAATGTGAAATGTGCAGGGAGAGGGTGTGCCAACTTTGGAGGGTCATAACCGAGGCCCGTTGTTCATACAGGAGTCTGATTTCTCCATACGGTCTTGGTGTACTGCAGATAGGGTCTTGCAGGAGGGATTGCCTGTTTACATTCTTTCTTGGAGGATTGACGCAAACTCAAAAATGTTTTGGTTTTGAAGTCCCCTTAAAAATGTGCTGGGGGTAAATTTGTGGATTTGCTTCAGTGTGAGAAAAGGACTGATCTAGAGTTGTTCTTATTTGGGCCTGTGGTGTAGACTTGGCTCCACAAGGCAGTCAGAGGGTGTTGTGTAAACAACTGGCGATTTTCTCCTCATGCCAACTTGTTTTCTCTGTATATTGAAGACTGGGGCTAGTTTTCACAGGGTCTGTAGCCCTGTGCAGCCCTCAATATATTGAGTTTGAGAATTGAGAATTCTGTCCTCTAAAAATAATATCACAATCTTATTCTCAATAAATCTTGTGCCGGGACAGGTTGTAATTTAGTAAGTTGTGTTTTAGATGTTATAAATGAATTCATATTTGTAGGTTTATCATCTACATTTTTTTTTTTTTCATAATTTTTTTTGTTGTTGTTGTATTTGAGTTGGTGTTTATAAACAATACCAAATACAAGAGTACAGAGACTGCTGTTCACTGTCATTTAGCAAAATCTTCTGCAACTGCCGCCAAGCTGTAGTTTTATGCTACAGCATTGCTTATTAGCATGTGACCAGATGCAGGAATATTACTGGTTGGCCAGTTTTCCTCACAATGCGACGGAAAAGAGATTATAACATTTCACTGAAAAAAATCTTTGTGTCTGCCTGAACAGATGCATTTAGCTTAATGTTTATTAAATGTCTGCACCAAATACTCATCTTAGTGTGAACAGGACTTCAGTCTGAATAGTCATATCAGAATTTGTGCTACTTTTACGTCACTCTTGACTTTCATTCGTCACAATTACGCACTGGCGGAGTCTGACCAAAGATTTTACATACCTGTAGTTCTTTAGTTAATATGGAAGACAGCTGCGAACGTAGTCAGTGGTGGAACAGTGAGATTTAATTCATAAGTGAAGCCACTGAAGCCAAGTTCCATTACATCAGCAATTTGCCCAGCCAACATTATAATGATGGCTCTCATTTTAGTGTTCAGTTAAAGGCATCATGTTGAGAGTAAAAAAAAACTCTCAAGCAAATCTCAAATTGCAGATAGAGTAATCTTTTCTTACACAGTTCAACTAATCTCACTTAAATCCCCTTAAATGTTGTTGCTACAGTAACACAAGAAGTTGTACATACGCATTATGAAGATGTTTATTTAAGGTGGAGACTGCCATGTTACCTCTTGAGTAATATAAGGTTACTATTATCAGAACAGCAGATTGAGTCATGATCAGCCCTGTTGACCAGTGTTTTATTGCTGTCATACCTGCTATGTGGTCAATCACTGTTCCAGCTGATATTTTCAAGTTCTTGCATTAGGGAGGATACTGTTGCTTATGCTGAATTATAGTTGATGGTCCCCCGAGAGAACAAGGAATGCAAAGAAAAGCTGGAACAAAAAATAGTGCCCTGTTCTGTTTTTGGCCTGGGAATTTCTCCTTCTATACTTATGGTCAGGCCTTCACAGAATCTGCTCTGCAAAATTCTATATTCCTCCATACCGCACACATAGAAAAATATTTTGGATATTTTGAAAATAGTTTTAGCTAGCAATAAGCTCCATTTAACTCATTTAACCATATTTAATTACAGTTCACAGAACTGCACAGATTTTCCCCTGCACTCTGGGCAGAAAATGTGCAGTAAAAAGGAAAAAATGTGTTCAGGATTAATGTTGGTCTACTGATGGGTAAACAAACAAAAAGAATGTTGCCGATTACTGTGAATCACAAAGCACATCTGCACTCAGATCTGAGTCGATGCTCTTCATTAATTGCATCGTTATGATGGAAAAGAGGTCAGGGGTGATAGGAGGAGAGCGAGTCCATTCAGGAGGTCACACACACTCTTATCTCATCCATCTAAAAGCAGGAAATGATAGCACACTGCCTCTGTGGATCCACAGGGAGAAATGGAGGCATTTGTGGAATCCAGCAAGACAGCAGGAGGCCATACAATAGGAGTGAAAATGTTAATGTGTGCTTACAGGCATGGAGCAAAGCCTGTGAACTCCTACTGAGTTAATGGCCAATCAGACTCTCTTTTATTCAGCCCTGTTTGATCTTTTATAATGCAGCAACAGATGGGGTCATTTGAATTTATGCAGTGTTTTTCATGCCATCTTGGTACTTATATCCACATACCATTCACAGTGTTGAAATTCAGAGAGCTCATTGTAAAATAGCAGTGGGGTGAAGCACATTCCTTTGAGGAGACAGAGATGTGTTTTTCATCATATTTGAGGCCCTTCTCCAAAGTTGCCTCATTCCTGACATGTTTTGTTCTCTCTTTCCCTCTGTCTTTGTATCTTTTTTTCTTCTTCAATTTTAGTGTGCTTTATTTAAATGAAAAAAGCTGTACATTTGTATTGTCATAGCATTTGGAGTATAGCTGAGTATAATGATAAACTGTGCAATAACATTACTACACATAAACAAGTGATATTAACAAATATATAAAATGTATTAATGTTTTTGATGTGCACCAAGGTTGCATCTATCTATTTTATAACAAAACTATAATTTTTTTATTTAGGTGCACTATATATTTTTTATTACATATCAATACAGGAAAGCTGTAATATTGTAAAATAATATTACAATTGAACAACTATTATAGGTTTATATACATGTGTGTGTGTGTGTGTGTGCGCGTGCGTAGTAGTCAACATTTGAAGTGGATCAAAACCTTTCATCAAAGTTGTCCTAAAACCTTAAACCAAAATGCGTTCTTGCCTTAGGACAACTTTGATTAACTTTTTTGATCCACTTCAAATGTTGACTACTATTAAAAAATATAATTTATTCCTTTGATTTTATTTGTTATTATGTGTTTATTTATTTTCTGCAGGCATTACTCCATTTCTGTCACACGATCCTTCAGAAATCATTCTAACATGCTGATTTGGTGCTCAAGTACTTGCACTAATAAGATGTAATATGCAAAGATAAATTCAAAAATCAAGTTTATTTGTATAACTACAATCGTTGCAAAGCGCTTAGTGTCACTTTTGATCAATTTAATGCATGGTTGCTGAATAAAAGTGTAATATCTTTAAAAATAAATAAATAAAATAACTGCAAAACTCCAAACTTTTGAACAGTAAAATAACATTTAAGTAACAGTACAGATTAAACTAAGAGAGTAGCTATTAAAAATGTTCAAAAATGGTTTAAATTCCTTTATTGTTATATGTACACTAAGCTAAAGATGAAGAAGAGTGAATTTGTCAAAAACAGTGATGGAGATTCAGTCTTTCTCATGTCTGATGAGCAGGTGTCAGGCCAGTCTTATCTCGTCTGCTCTCATCCGTGTCCTGAGAAAGCTCCGGGCCTGTGCATGACATCAACCGCTCCATTGCACGCCTGATGAGGGCTATCTGCAGGTCAAATGTCCCTCCCGCCTTTACTGATCAACACACACACTTTCATGCACACAAACAATGGGAGGATGTAACCGGTCCTGCCCTACCATGAGTCCTCTTACCTTACTGGCATTTTGGTTCCCAATGTACATGTGTGTGTGTGTGTGTGTGTGCGTGCTTTTGTGACATATGAGGACACAAATTTGTATTATGACATGGGTATTACAAGGAGAAGGTGACTTATGAGGACATGTCCCCATATTTCAAAAGGTTTATAAATCATACAGAATGAGTTTTTTTTTGTTGAGAAAGTAAAAATGCACAAAGTTTCCTGTAAGGGGTAGGTTTAGGTGTAGGGTTGGTGTAGGGCGATAGAAAATACGGTTTGTACAGTATAAAAAACATTACGCCTATGGAATGTCCCCACAGTTCACAAAAACAAATGACTGTGTCTGTGTGTGTGTGTGTGTGTGTGTGTGTGTCTGTGTGTGCATTTGTTGAGGATTTCCTCATTTCGATCACTGACCGTCCATCTGCAGTGTCTTTCTGGTATGTCATCCTTAGCTCCACTGGCAGTGTGGTGAGGTGGGTCAGTCAGTGCATTCCCGTGGTCAGTAGTAAGATGTTTGTTCAGTTGGCTCATATGTTTTCTCAGGCTGTAACCTATGGCTATGCCGGTTAAAGAATCTTCGGAAAAAGAAGTGGCTTATAAGAGACTAGCAAACCAAAGTACCAAAACATTGCAATAATCAAACCTAAAAATGTATACACCATATAGAAATAGCTTTTTATTTTTGTATGACCTAGATTGCCCATTCTTGCCATGTTCTGTGCTATTGAATTTGTTTGTTTACAGATTTTATCAGATCTATTCAGATTTTATTCAGATCTCTCTGCTGTTCACCTTGACACATTCTTTTTCTATTTATTTACTTAACCTTATGCTTTTTTACATTTTTGTATCATTACATAATTGCTATTTAATGTAATGAAGTCATTAATTTCAGTCTATATATGTGCAGCTGCATTTACTAAATTAACTGAATTTGAGATACTGCGTACACACACACAAAAAAATGGGTTCTTCAGCTGTTATTTGTGGTAGCTGAGGTGCTTTATAGCACCGCTAAGTGGTTCTTTGGCTCGTATTCATAGGGGAACCAATTTAAGTGCTATATAGCACCTATAAAGAACCTGTAATGGTTCTTTGGGGTGGTTAAGATGCTACATAGCACCATCTTTAAAGATATAGGTGCTATAGCACTTAAAGTGGTTCCCCTATGATTACGAGCCAAAGAACCACTTTTAGTGCTATTTAGCACCATTTTTTAGTGTATAGAACTCTTCTTTTCACTGAAAACATATATATAATATAAAATACAAGAATATGAATATAAACGTAAATATTTTCAAAATACATACTGTATGTGTTTATATTTTTCTATACATAATAAATATACACAGTACACATACATATATAATGTACAGTCATGGTCAGAATTATTGGCACCCTTGGTAAATATAATCAAAGAAGGCTCTGAAAATAAACCTGCATTATTTATCAGTTTGATCTTTTATTTTTTTTTTAAATCACAAAAATCTAACCTTTCATTGAACTAAAACAATTGAAAATGGGGGAAAATCACAATATGAAAGAAATGTTTTTCTCAAATACTCGTTGGACACAATTATTGGCACCCCTAGAAATCCTTATGAGTAAAATATCTCTGAAGTATATTCCCATTCATATTCACAATTTTGAGCACTCCAGGGAGATTATGAACATGAAATTATCCAGACATGGCTTCCTGTTTCACAGAAATATAAATAGGAGGGAAAACAAAGCCCAAATTCCCTTAATCATCCATCACAATGAGAAAAACCAAAGAATATATTTCTAATGTGCAGCAAAAGATAATTGAGCTTCACAAATTAGTGAAGTGGCTTTAAGAAAAGAGCAAGAGCAGTGAAAATTCCCATTTCCACCATCAGGCAATAATTAAGAATTTCCAATCAACAGAAAATGTTACGAAACTGCCTGAAAGAGGACATGTCTATATCGTCCTAATGCATGGTGAGAAGGAGAGTTTGAGGCTAAAGACTCTCCAAGGACCACAGCTGGACAATTGCAGAAAATAGTTGAGACTCGGGGTCAGAAAACCTTAAACAAATTTGTCAAACAGCCCCTACATCACCACATGTTGTTTAGGAGGGTTTCAAGAAAAATTCTCCTCACTCATCCAAAAATAATCTCCAGCATATTCAGTTGTCAGACACGACTGGAACTTCAAATGGGACTGGCTTCTATGGTCAGATGAAACAAAAAAATGAGCTTTTTAGCTGCAAACACTCAAGATGGGTTTGGTGCACACAGGGATAAAAAGTACCCCCTATGTACAATGAAATATACTGCTGTATTTTTGATGTTGTGGGCCTATATTTCTGCTGGAGGTCCTGGACATCTTGTTTAGACACATGGCATCACGGATTCTATCAAATACCAACAGATAAAAATTCAACAAGTGACTGACTCTGTTAGAAATCAAACTCATGTTTGGATCTTCCAACCGGACAATAATCCAAACACAAACCTCAAAAACTACACAAAAATGGGTCACTGGGCACAAAACCAAGCTTCTGCTATGGCCATTCCAGTCCTCTGACCTGAACTCTGAGGTGAACTGAAGAGAAGAAGCACCGTCATGGAGCTGTGAATCTGAAGGATCTGGAGTGATTCTGGATGAAAGAATGGTCTCTGATCTCTTGTCAGGTGTTCTCTAACTTCATCAGGCATTATAGGAGAAAATTTAGAGCTGTTAAACTGGCAAATGGAGGTTTCAAAAAGTATTGAATAAAAGGGTGCCGTTAATTGTGGCCAATGTGTATTAGAGAAAAATATTTATTTCATAATGATATTTCCCCACATTTTAAATTCTTATTATCCAATGAAAGGTTAGATTTTTGTGATTTTTTAAAATAAAAGATCAAAAGGATTAACAATGCAGATTAATTTTCACAGCCGCCTTTGATCATATTTACCAAGGGTGCCAATAATTCTGACTACGACTGTAAACAAAAGCTTTTATTTTGGATGCAATTAATCACGATTAATCGTTTGACAGCAGTAATATATATATATATATATATATATATATATATATATATATCTGTAGTGTATATGCTTATCATGCCAATAAAGCTTTGTTGACTTGGACCGGAAAACTGAAGTTCCAACTGAATACAACAATCAAGCTCAAAAATCACTAGGTTTTTTTTTTATTTAATTTTTTTATGTGATTTCCATTCTGGCCATGTTCTCTGCTATTTACCTTGACACATTCTTTTTCTATTTATTTACTTAACCTTATACTTTTTTACATTTTTGTATCATTACATAATTGCTATTTAATGTAATGAAGTCATTCATTTCAGTCTATATATGTGCAGCTGCATTTACTAAATTAACTGAATTTGAGATACTGTGCATATAACTCGTCTTTTCACTGAAAACATATATGAGGATTATGTAATTTAATTAGATCTTACATTGTTTTTCGACTTGTTTGATTAAGTGTGTGAGTATTTGTCAGTGAGTTGTGGAAAGGAACGTTGATCATGTAAAGATGCTCACCTGACAAATGTACTGCGTGCTGCTATGCCCTGGAGCAGAAGCCAGTACAGGGTGGTAAACAAGCAGTCGTCTTGTCTAAAGCTCCAGACTTCCCTGTTTAGCCTCTGTGATGAATCACTGGAATGCTGGGAAATGCAGAAATAGACACTATAAAGTAAAAATAGTCTGAGGAAAATCGCATATAATCTTTCTCTCTCCTATTTTCTTTTTTCTCTCTCTTTTACTTATTCTGTTTGTCTCTTTCTGTTTCACACACACACATTAACGGAGTAAAACAATCCAGGGCAATGTCAGCTCCACTCACGTCTCAATTTACACACTAGATCAGCCAAAGTTGAAGAGCAACAGATATTTGCCAAGACAAGAATGTGGAAATTCAGGTTTGGATGGAGGTAGTCCAGACAGTGGCAGAAACAGAGATCTTCACGTTGGCAAGAATTAGTCCATCACCTGTATACTTTGAAAGAGTACTTTGGAACTGTTTTGGAAAATATATTGACATAGATAAATGTGGATGGTAATGAATTAATTTCTTTAAAAAAAATTGCTTTTACAAAATTATTTTATTCAGCAATGATGCAATAAATGAAATACTTTTACATAGTTAGTATTTCTACTATTGTTAAAAAAAAACTTTTCACAAAAATATTAAGCTGGTTTCAACATTTATAATAATAGGAAACATTAGAATGATTTCTGAAAATTCAGCTTAGCCATAACAGGAATAAATTAAATGTTAAAATGTATTAAAATATAAATCAGTTACTTTGAATAATAATAATAATAATAATAATTCACAATATTGCTTTTTTGCCTTGTTAAGCTTAGAGACTCATTTTAATTTTTTATTTATTTTAAATCCCTATATATATATATATATATATATATATATATATATATAATTAAGAGTTTTCCCTCAATAAACTCCAAATTTGCTGCTTATTACTAGTTGGTAAGGTAGTTAAGTTTAGGTATGGGGTAGAATTAAGGGATCTAAAATATGGTCATGCAGAATAAGACATTAATATGTGCTTTTTATTTACTAATAAACAACCAATATGTAATATTCATGCAAGTATGCAGCTAGTTAATGGTGAGGATTGTGAAATATATGGATATTTGACTCTAATCTAACATTAAAAAGTGTTACCATTTGATTCACTTAAAAATCTTAAAATGTTAAAAATTGTTAAGCTTAATATTTATTTTCAGGTTGAAATGACAATAATCCCAGATCTTTCATGTGGTCTCAGACTTTTGGCCTCCTGTTGTATATGGATGTGTACTGTGGTCTGGATGAAAGCCTTTCAGCATGCTGGAATGAACATGACTTTCTGATTCCAACTCATGTTTCTCTCCCCCTCTCTGTTCTTTCTTTCCCACACGTTTCCTCCCGCTCTCTTTGTGTCTTTGCTAGCACATTGTTCTGAATGGCAGTAGGAGTGAGCTGTGGTCTCAGGTAACTGAGTGGAAGTGAAGGCCTGATGGAGTCCTTCCAGTCCGGCTGCTGTATATAGAGCCATTACGCTCTTTCTCTTGTTCCCCTTTTTGGTTTTATGTGGTTTCGGCTGGGCTAGTTTAACACAGCCTCTGGGTATGGAGCCCCATTTCCTCTTGCCCAGTCAAATGGTAATTACACTCTTTAATGTTAAAAGGTGAGGCTTTCGTTCTTCAACTTTTGTGATGTGGTTATAATGGAAGGAAGTGAAGGAGGGCTATTTAAGGGGTCCGTGTGTCTCAAGTTACTTTTGGATAGGTGTTAAGTATGTCACATCTGTATGATCATATTCACACAAGTTGGATGACTAGGATTCTGCGATTCAAATATTCAAAACAGTTACACAACTCACAGTTGACACACCATAATTTTTCTTGCATTAGCGTATAAATGTTCTTCATGAATCACACTTAATTTGAGCATTAAAATTTTGCTGCACTAAATATTTCTTATTCTTTGTTGATGAGTTTATCTTAAAAACAGAATTTCGCACCCTCCTCATCCATGAGGTTTCAGGCACGTATGTTGCCATGAGTCCCCCCCCCCCCCCCCGATGTCCTCTTTTTAAAAGGCGTCTGCTTCACTTCCAGCGACACAGTTTCAGGGGTCAGGCTGTGTGTTTTGTGTGTTAAATGCGTGTATAGCCGGAAGCACTCGCTCCAGACGCCTGGCTGGAAAATAGCAGGAATTGCGTTCTGAAATCCAAGGAAACATCCGTAATTTCTGCTCACATTCCTTTGCAGTTGACTGAGCTCTCTCTCCCCAAGCACCTCCCATCAGGAAGTGTCTGACAATGGGAGCAGAGTGCCAGAAACAGGCAGACGGACAGGCAGGACAGAGCTGGGGGCAGCCAGGGGTATCCAAAGTCCATTTCCCTTGCCCTCCTACCCTAATTCAACAATCGAATGCTTATATAACACACAGGCAATAGAGGTTATTGACAGGCAATACCAAAAATGTGTCTTGTATTAGGATTACGCTGATAACCCTTTATAATGCATTATACATAAAGGCTTTAACTAAAATGTTACCATTTTTTTTTTATTCTTTATAGATAAGGCGTCTGCATGGAATAATATACAAGTATTTTTTTGTATAGTGAAACAAAGCCATTCAATTCTCTCAAATTCTGCTTGCATGATTGTTTTTGTACATCTTGTTGATTTATTGTTAAAGGCATTATTCAAACACACAAAAATGCATACACTGCCAAACGTTTGGGGCCAGTAAACTTTGTTTCCTTTTATTCTGCAAGGACACATTAAATTGATCAAAATTAACAGTAAAGACTCTTAAATTATTACAAAAAAAATTAAATTAAATTCTGTTCTTTTGAACTTTTTATTCATTAAACAATCTCGAAAAACAATGTATTACTGTTTACACAAAAACATTAAGCAGAACAACCGTTTTCAGCATTGATGATAATAAGACATTTTCTTGCACACCAAATCAGCATATTAGAATGATTTCTGAAGGATCATGTGACACTGAAGACTGGAGTAGTGCTTTGCCGTCAAAGGAATAAATTATATTTTAAAATATATTTTATTATATTTTACCATTATCTTACAATATTCCTGTTTTTACTGTATTTTTTATTAATAAATGTAGCATGTGTGAGCATAAGGGACTTCTTTAAAAAAACATTCAAATGTAAAACCCAAACTTTTGAATGGTAGTGTAGATCTTGTGTTATTCCATGTTGCATATTATTGAAGGGATTGATTTTACAGCTTTTGTGTATTTGCATTTACATATATGCCACTGATACGTTCCCAGTGATCAGACTTATGCATTTAAAAATGTTTAATCTATTTCTAAAAAAATTATAATAAATGCGTATTTTGAATGTCTTGCTCAAACTGTCTACTTCAAATTGCTCTTGGTAATTTAAAGTCAGTAGTGCATTTCAGAAATATGGAACTTGGTTGGAGACAATCTGTTGTTGATTCAAGTCCTTATATTGAATCATTATCATGTTGCAACTTTTTTTGATTTGATCTCATACAGATGCCCACATTCTGCTGTACAATTATCTGATACAGCTCAGAATTCATTGGTCCCTAAATGACTGCAAGCTGTTCATTGCCTGAAGCTACAAAGCTGTCATCGTCTTTGCTTTACGCAACAGATTTTGTTGCTGTCAATTGTATGCAGTGTTTGGTTTTCCATACAGTCTTTTGTTGCTCAAAAGATCAAACTTGTCACATGTAATGTCACATGTGGTTGAGTGCAGTTGTCAGTACTGTTTTACAGTCTTCAATCTTTAGGACTCACAAATGAATTTTAAGAACCGGTTTGGCTAATATTTGCTGTATGAACTGGTTGTCTGTCACATCTTTTACATATGTGTGAGGCACGTGCTTGGTGTATTTGCTATCGGTCACCTATTTTGGGGTTTTCTGAACATGCAAAACCAACAGTGCAAGAACAGCTGATTCAGTAAACTTTCTAATGAACCTCAAATTTATCTATTTATTTATTTAACAATATATTACAGTTTAATAAAGATGGCAATGCAAAACATGCTATTGATGATCAAATTATGAAATAAAAATTATTAAACTTGATTTTACCATAAGATAAGATCAAATTTTTGGATTTATTCATCTATGTTAATTTAATTTGCTCCAGAAAATATACATATTGATATAAAAAGAGGCATCATTCATGGAAAACATGCTTATAGGTTCATATAAACACTTCAGATAAATTAATCTTTCAGTTTTTAATAAGCATTCAGCATTATTAAGGAAATAGCCTTTGAAGCCAGATTATGGGAAGAACTTCCAGGCTCCATATGCAGACAAAGAAAGAAGCAGAAGGCGCCGCAACAATCATGTTGCAACAATACTGTGAGATTCCAGTCAGCAGCTGGGCAGTGAGATACACAGCCCTATCCGGCCCTATCCCTTCAATCCTGCTCTTCACCACCTGGCCTATGTGTGTCTCCATATGTGTGCAAGTCTTGTCTCTAGGCTTCAGGCTTAGAAGCATCCATCTAATTTCAATGGTTGATGAGACAACCCATGAATCCTCAGTCAGAATGGCCTAGAGAGACAACTTTATCTGATCTGTGGGGGAGGTTTCCAGACCATCTGCTCTTGTACCCGTGTGTCTTGGTGTACATGTGACCGGATCCTTTTTGATCGTTATCACATAGTGAAGAAAATGCTAAATGCTGTATCAGAAATGGGCACTAAGTTGAGTATATGACTGCATGTCATATGTCGCATATGAGCAATGGGATTAATTAAATATGAGAAAAAGATCTGATTGAGAACTCGCTGAAAGTGTCTGTGCTCACCAGTATTTACACTGTCGTTCAGTTTGGGATCAGTAAGATTTTTTAAAGAAGTTTCTTATGCTCATCAAGGCTGTTTCTATTTTATCAAAATACAGCTTTTTTTTTGTGAAATATTATTGCAATTTAAAATAACTTTTTTCTATTTTAATATACTTTAAAATATAATTTATTCCTGTGAATCAAAGCTGAATTTTCAGCATCATTACTCCAGTCTTCAGTGTCACATTATCCTTCAGAAATCATTCTAATATGCTGATTTATAATCAATGTTGGAAACAGTTGTGCTGCTTAATATTTTTGGGACCTGTGATACCTTTTTTCAGGATTCTTTGATGAATAAAAAGTTTAAAAGAACAGTGTTTATTCAAAACAGAAATTGTGTGTTACAATATACACTACTATTCAAAAGTTTGGGGTAAATATTTTTTTTTCTTTCTTTCTTTTAAGAAATTAATACTTTTATTCAGCAAGGATGTGTTAAATGGATAAAAAGTGATAGTAAAGCTAAAAAATCTTACTGATCATTATTATCTTACTGATCATACATTAAAAATTATATATATATATATATATATATATATATATATATATATATATATATATATATTAGTGGTGTCAAAATTAGCGCGTTAACGCAGGCGATTAACTTTTTTAAGTTTAACATATTTATTGCACTTAACGCAGGGGCGGAGCTTGGGTTGGCCACCCCACTCACAACTGCTGTTTCTGTCACTTTTTCTCTTGACAAGAAGTGCATTTATTCAGTCACAGAACGTCGTCTTTACGAACACATCAAACGGGAGACACTTCAGACGCGCGCTCCACTTCACTTCAGTGGCAGGCGCGAGTTAAACGAGTGCGGAAACTGTACTGTGCTCGCCTGTGTCATTTCATATCAAAGCGCAAAATAAACTACATGCATGTAATGTTGTGGTCAGTTAAATCATGATGTTACCAAAAAAGGCGATTAAAGCTGCCTTAAAACTGTGCATGCATGTAATATATTTTATATGAGTAACATTTAAGAACATGTCTCTGAAATGGTTTTCAAAACTGTCCTGGAGCAGCCCAGCACTGTCTCCCTCATCTAAAACACCCGATTCAACTCGCCAGCTCATTAATAGAGACTTTATGACCTGAAGGGTGTCAGAAATGATAAAAAGAGTTGAGAGAAATTATGATGCGTGTCAGATCTGCGTCACGTTCAGCAGCGACATCTCTTAAAGAAATAACAGCCAAAATAACCTAATAACCAGCTGCTGTGATCTCTATTAATCAAATGAAAAAAAAAGAGGACAAAATAACTTTTATAGCTTTAAGTATTAGTCTATATTTAATTTAGTATTTAGTGTTTGATAATTTCAATTTCTGTATATTTCTGCTGAAGGGCACAGGTAAATATGACATTTATTCTAATGGGTTTATATGAAGATTGTTTTATAGAGAATTTTATAGAGAAATTAGTATTGGTATCAGTGATACTGACCTTCAGTCATAAAAAAAAAAGATGCCATTAAACAAATATTAAAAAATATACTGTCTTTATGTTGTTTGTACATTAATTTGAAGATTGAATTTGAAATTATTGCAATATAAAAGTATATTTAAAAACTTTAATGTTAGGTGGGATTAATCGCGATTAATTGCGATTAATTTCAGAAAATTGTGCGAAAAATATTTGTAACTTTTTTTTTAGGGATTGACAGCACTAATATATATATATATATATATATATATATATATATATATATATATATTTTTTTTTTTTTTTTTTTTTTTTTTAAGAAACAAGTAGATAGAATAGAAAAATGAAAGCTAGTGTTAGTTTTTTCAAGAAAAGCTAGTTAGAGAATAAATATGCAATTGATAGAGGGTCAAGTGTGAGTGTGTTTTTTTTTTTTTTTTTATAAAAAGAAGACATAGATAAAATAGAATTAGAATAGAGCGTTAGAGGGTCAAATAAAGATGGAAGAGATGTGTTTTTAGCCGTTTCTTGAAGATGGCTAAGGATTCAGCTGCTCGGATTGAGTTGGGCAGGTCATTCCACCAGGTGGGAACAGTTAATGAAAAAGTCTGAAAGTGATTTTGTGCCTCTTTGGGATGGCACAATAATGCGTCATTCACTTGCAGAACGCAAGCTTCTAGAGGGCACATAGGTCTGAAGTACTGCATTTAGGTAAAGGGGTGCAGAGCCAGAGGTGGTTTTGTAGGCAAACATTAATGCCTTGAATTTTATGCGAGCAGCTATTGGTAGCCAGTGCAAATTGATGAACAGAGGTGTGACGTGCGTTCTTTTCGGTTCATTAAAGATTAATCTTGCAGCTGCATTTTGGAGTAATTGTAGAGGTTTGATGGAATTGGCTGGAAGACCTGCCAAGAGAGCATTGCAATAGTCAAGTCTGGACAGAACAAGAGCTTGAACAAGGAGTTGTGTTGCATGTTCCGAGAGAAAGGGCCTGATCTTCCTAATATTGTATAAAGCAAATCTGCAGGACCGGACAGTTTTAGCAATGTGGTCTGAGAAATTCAGCTTATCATCAATCACAATTCCAAGGTTTCTGGCTTTTTTTGAAGGAGTTATGGTTGATGAGCCTAACTGGAAGGTGAAATTGTGATGAAGTGATGGGTTTGCTGAAACTACAAGCAGTTCTGTCTTAGCTAGGTTGAGTTGAAGGTGATGGTCCTTCATCCAGCAAGAAATGTCTGTTAGACATGCTGAGATGCGAGCAGTTATCGTCGGATCATCAGGATGGAATGAGAGGTAGATTTGAGTGTCATCAGCATAGCAGTGATATGAAAAGCCATGTTTCTGAATGACAGAACCTAGTGATGCCATGTAGACAGAGAAGTGAAATGGTCCAAGAACTGAGCCCTGAGGCACCCCAGTAGCTAGATGTTGCGACTTGGATACCTCACCTCTCCAAGATACCTTGAAGGACCTATCTGAGAGGTAAGATTCGAACCACTGGAGTGCTGATCCTGAGATGCCCTTTCTCAATAGGGTTGACAGGAGGATCTGGTGGTTGACCGTATCAAAAGCAGCGGACAGATCCAGCAAGATAAGTAATGAAGACTTGGAAGCCGATCTTGCAAGTCTTAGGGCTTCAACAACTGAGAGCAAGGCAGTGTCGGTCGAATGTCCACTTCTGAAGCCAGATTGGTTGCTGTCCAGGAGGTTGTTCTGTGTGAGAAAGGCAGAGACTTGGTTGAACACAACTCGTTCAAGTGTTTTTGCAATGAAAGGTAGAAGGGAAACCGGTCTATAGTTCCCTAAAAGAGTTGGGTTAAGAGTGGGTTTCTTAAGAAGTGGGTTTACACGAGCCTGTTTAAATGCTGAGGGAAAAACTCCAGTGTGAAGGGATGTGTTAACGATGTGAGTGAGTGCAGGTACAACTGCAGGAGAAATGGCTTGAAGGAGATGAGATGGAATAGGATCAAGCGGACAAGTAGTAGGATGACTGGAAAGGATGAGTTTAGAGACTTCTGCCTCAGAGAGTGGAGAGAAGGATGTGAACGAGTGTATGTTTGCTGGTAAGATGTGTTTGACAGTTTGTGGTGTGGAGAATTGTGCAGTGAGGTTAGTAATTTTTAGAGGTCGACCGATAGTGGATTTTACCGATACCGATAGCTAGGTTGGACCACACTGGCTGATACCGATTAATCAACCGATAGTTTTTAAAATGGATACTGAAAGAAAACTAGTGCTTTACTATTTTTAAAAAAAGCAGTAACAGTACTGAACCATACTTTGTAAATGAATAAAAAAAATATTAATATTATTTATTATATTGATCATTAAAGTTATTTCATAGTTTGCTAATGTTAAAAGAAGAAACTTTAAAATTTAAAAATGTAGTCTAGTAGCTAATAGTGAATGTTGAAATGAAAACACTCTAACAAGGAACAATACTTCTACAGTTTTCATTAATGCTACGAATGGACTCTTATTGTTAAGTATTACCATTTAATTTCAACAGTCATGCTTAAAGATGACCATCTTTAAATATCTACACAAGGCCATAGCATTAAAATTACATACATATGGATATTGTATGTGTACTCACACTTTATTTGCTTCTATTTTTAACACTTGATAATTATCTAATAAAAAAAACAAAAAAGTCACACCGGGCAAAAGCGCAGCGCTGCGTCTGGAACTTAGAGGTATCACACACACACACACACACACACACCAGACGCTTTGCGTTCAATTCAAGTGGCGGTCTAAAACAGTTTATTTAATCACCAAACGGATATAAGTTTGCTTTAAGAATGAACAATGTGGCATAAATGAGTTTCAAGTTCGGTGTATAAAAAAACAGAGCAAGCGGAAAGAGAAAGTGCGATCTATTACAGCTCTCTATATGAAGCATACAGACTTTATTAGAGCCACAGGAAGACAAAGGTTTTGCTGAAAAATGCACAATACATAATTTATAGCCTAGGTTAAAGTCATTATGTACATTCACAACGATTTGGGACAAATATAATGTAATTTAATAGAAAACTATATGAATGGCGCTCTGTTCCGCGGCAGGATTTTCTGTAGGCTGTATTTAAATGCAAGTCTGGAGTTTCCCGCTCTGTGCAGTACGCAGTGTCACGTGTCAAAATAAACAACACGTGCTGTCAGTGATTTCCGCCTCTAGAGGCCGCTCTCGTACTGTATAATGCCAGCGGACCCTTCTCAGCAACTGACGCGAACCGGAAAACTATCGGCATGGATTTTTGCCGATAACCGATGGTTGCGGCAATCAGCTATAGGTGCCGATTAATCGGCAAAACCGATTAATCGGTCGACCTCTAGTAATTTTATTAATGAAGAATGTGGCAAAGTCGTCAGCTCTTAGTATTGATGAAGGAGGGGGAGGAGGAGGACAAAGGAGGGAGGAAAATGTTTTAAAGAGCATGCGAGAGTTAGGTGAATAGTTAATTTTGTCATGATAGTATGTCCTTTTAGCAGTGGAGACATTAGCAGAGAAGTCAGAGAGGAGTGATCGATATAAATTAAGGTCAGTAGGATTTTGTGATTTGCGCCATACCCTTTCTGCAGCCCTGAGCTTAGAACGATGTTCGTGGAGAATGTCAGATAGCCAAGGGGCAGAAGGGGTGGTACGGGCTGACCTGGAAGATAAGGGGCAGAAAGTATCTAAACAAGATGTCAGAGTGGAACAGAAAGTATCAGTAGCACTGTTAGCATCAAGAGATGCTAACTGTTTAGGGGGAGGAAGCGAAGATGAAACCATAGCAGATAGCCGGGAGGGTGAGAGTGAGCGTAAGTTACGTCGAAAAGTGACATGTGGAGGGGTATGTGTTGTGTCAGGAATCATGTTGAGGTTAAGGGTGCTTTCACATTTGGTTCGATTGCCTGGTCCGAACCCGAGTTCGTTTGCTCCCCCATCCCCCTGCCCCCGCTGGACTGCCCCCGCTGGAAAATATTATTTTATTTGGGTCCAAACCGCGGTTCGTTTGAGTCATCAAGCCAGCAGCTGTTTACCCAGTTGCTTAGTAACGACGGCGCGGGAGAATGCGGCAAAATGCAAAAGATTGCTCTCTGCACTTTTATATATTTACGTTTTTGAACCGTTTGTTTTGTTTACAAAGCTTCAGTGCATAAAGCACTTACGTCTGTCTTACGAATGTGCTGCAAATGCTCTAAAGAACGCTGAAGGCGAACAGAAATGAGACATACAGCTTTCTGCTTGCAGCGCGTCAGTCACGCTCGTCAGGAAAGTGAGTGAATCACACACACAAACACATTTTTATCAAATAATACGGCATTAATAGCGGTTCACTTCCGTGATTTGGTACGATTGCATTCACATCAGCAGCGAACCGTACTGGAGTTCACTTGAACCGTACCCCAGACCACCCTTTTTAAGCGGACTCGGGTTCGGTTCGCGGTTGCGCACCCGAGGTCGGAAGACAGCGTTCACATCATCCAAACGAATCGAACTCTGACGTCAATCGAACCCGGGTGTGCACCAAAAGTGCTAGTGTGAAAGCACCCTAAGAGTGAGGAGGAAGTGATCCGAGGTGTGGAGTGGAGTAACCAGCACAGGATCAGTGGAGCAGTGTCGTGTGTAAATAAGGTCCAGTTGGTTGCCTGATTTGTGAGTAGCCGTAGTTAACACTCTCTTGAGATCAAAAGAGGCAAGTAGAGTGTGGAAGTCTGCAGCTTGAGGTTTATGTAGGTGGATGTTGAAGTCTCCAAGTATAACTAAGGGAGTACCATCCTCAGGAAAGGTTGAGAGCAACACATCTAATTCTTCCACAAAGTTACCTAGTGGTCCTGGAGGTCGATAAACAACTACAAAATTGATTTTTAGAGGGTAGGTAATAGTAACCGGATGTGATTCAAAGGAGCTGTTGATACTCAGAGATGGTAAAGGAGTACATTTCCAATTATTAGAGATGAGCAGACCAGTACCTCCACCTCTTCCAGTCAAACAGGGGGTGTGGGAAACACAAGGCTTTTTTCACCAAGGCTGCATTTATTTGATCATAAATACAGTAAAAACAGTAATACTGTAAAAAATTTATTACAATTAAATTTTGTAAGTTAATATATTTTAAAATGTAGTTTATTCCTGTGATGGCAAAGCTGAATTTTCAGCTGTCATTGTACTCCAGTCTGCAGTGTCACATGATCCTTCAGAAATCACTCTAATTTGGTGCTCAAGAAACATTCTTCTTATCAATTTTTAAAACAGTTGTGCTGCATCATATTTTTGTGGAATATATATATTTTTTTCCCACAGAATTCTTTGAGGAATTGAAAGTTCAATAAAACAGCATTTATTTGAAATAGAGATCTTTTGTAACATTATCAATTTCTTTTCTTTCACTTTTGATTAATTTAATGTGTCCTTAATGAATACAATTATTAATTTCTTTCAAAGAAAATCTACCAACCCCAGGCTGTTATTTGGTAACACACACACACACACACACACACACACACAACACACAACACACAACACACACACACACACACACACACACACACACACACACACACACACATTATATGGTCCAGATTCAAACTGTGGCAGGCTTCTTAAACAATTCCCCCTTATGATGGCTGAAAGACTCTCCTGAATGTGAAGCTGAAACTTAATCCAGCCCAGACTCTTTTACACCTGCTTTCGTCATAATAGCCGTGTGGAATGCGGAGAGAAAGTGAGAGAATACCTCTTATTCATAAAGCTGCTCTGAGGGGGACAGGTGCTGTCAAGGGGGGAACCGTTCAGAGCTACATGGGGGACTGTTGGTAAACACATTAAGGGGAGGGGGAGTTTGGAACAGAAGTGGTTCAGATGTTTGCTTGACTGGGCACAAACAATTCCTCGCCATCAAAAGAAGTGCTTGAAAAAATGCTAAGTGTTTAAACTCTGTTTTGTTGATGTTAACCTTTAATTTTTAGTTGTGTCTGGGCAGAATGTAGAAACATATACATAACATTGAATACCGTGTTGATATTTGGAAACTTGCTTCAAACATCCTCCATGAAAATTTTTGCAATGGTCCTATATTTCTAAGGTTTCAGAGATGCCATAAAATGTGACTAAATGTGTATTTTCAAAGAATTTCTGACTGTCAACTTCTTGTCAAATGGGTTTCTTAAAAATAAACCATCAATGGTTCTATTAAAAAAAAACATCCATAGACCCTTCTTGATAGGTTCTTTCACAGTACAAGGTTCTTTATAGTCTAAAAACCCTAGTAAAAAAGTAATATATTTTAAATAAATTTATTTTATACAAAATATAGTTCAAATCTATTAACATATTTACTGACATATCACTTGAGACTTACTGATATAAAATTTTGTATTACACTTTATTTGGAGCATCACACATCTTAATATTAAGCCTAAAATGTATTTTAATTTCACTATTGATGAGGATTGTATGATCTTTGAATAGTATCGGTCTTTAAAAGCTAGATATTTAAAGGGTACCTAAAGTATACTTGCAATAGTTCCACTTTAGCACAATCAAATATACGTCAGTGTATCATTAGTTGGACTTCAGCACTACTTCTGCACAATTCAGGTGCATTTAGTTGTTCCAATTTAGCAGACTTTAAGTATACCAAAGAAACAATTGCAGGGTATTTTATTAAGTACATATGAATGTATTTGTAGTATACTTAGCAGGAAATAAAATGTTTTTCAAATACATTTTAGTATTTTTCACTATAGGGAAGGTTCTTTAGACTATTAAAATGTTCTTCACACTAAGAAATAAATGGTGAACTGTTCACGGAAAGGTTTCCTGGGAAACCCAGAAATGGTTCTTCTATGGTTCTTCAATTATTATTCTTCATGTTGTTGAAAAACAAACAAACAAAAAAACTAAATTAAAACATATTATGGTGCAGACTTTTCTTGCTTGAATTATAACATTTTAAAATTACTGTTATTTTTTTACACATATTTGAGGACACCAAACATAAAAACATTAAAACAACATAAAACAAGAAGTCAGTCTCAAGGGAACATGAAGGTTAATAGTGTTCTTGTGTGATGGCTTCTGTGGCCTGTTTCAATATATGCAGTTTTTTCCTAGTTATGTAGAACTTGAGAAGAGTGTTTCCCTGTGTGTGTTTGTGTTTGAGAGGAAGCAGAGGGGGTTTGGAGAGTGAATCTAATGCTCTGCTTCCCAGACGTGCCATATGGTGTTCGTGTGACAGGTGCATCTGCTACTGAGTTCCTCAGGCTTTGTTTACATAAAACAACAGCAGAATCAACCAGAAATCTTATTTCGTCAGACGTTTACTGAACTGTACATATATACATACAGTATATATTAACAAATATAGTCATATAGTTGCACTTTTGAAATGTTTATACAATAATATGCGCTTTTACATTATTGTAATAATGGCATGATTAATTGATATACTCTTTCGGTACAATAAAACTTTTTAAGAGAATTAAATGGCCATGTGTTTATTAAACAGTGTATGATGAGGATTAAATATTGTCAGCAAAAACGGAGAGAATGGAATCTGGTGCATGCTAAAGAGATCGTGTTTATGGTATAAACAATGCTGCTTATCTATTGAGTGCTGCAAACAGAGGAATTGGGTCCATAGAAAATTGGAATAGTTTTCCGCAACAGTGATATCATGGAATGTCTGACCCTCTGCTAGGCACAAGGGCAGGTTTTAACACAGCTTTTTTCAACCCAGTTTCTAGATTGTTCCACTGTAATTCTGGTAGTAGAGTTTTTTTGGTGGTAAGCACTACAAATTGTCAGTTTAAAGATTTAAGGTTTAATATTTAAACTGTTAACTTTAATACATTAGGGCAGTTGAAATGTCCTGTGGTGTAACATTTTGATAATGTTTTTGTATTTATTATGGGTAACACTTTACAATAAGGTTCTAAATGTTAACACTGGTTAATGCAACAGCTGACTTGAAATAAAAATATTTTGAAGCATTTATTAATCTCGTTAATGTTAATTTTCACATTAACTAATACATTTGATCATTTTAGATTGTATGAATGAAAATTAATGAACTTGACCATGAATTAATGATGAACAAGAGTATTTATGAAACCATTGATGCCTGGCAATGTTTTTCTTCTAACACATTGGATTAAATGAAATTACTATATAATGTAGCCCTCTTATTTATTTATTTATTTGTTTGTTTAGATACATTTTTATTCTATATTTCTTTTATTTATTTTTAGTCTTGTCCGACTGTCAAATTATTGGCAATATGTCTGTTACACCTTATTCCTTGATTGTTTGTTCCATTTATCTTATTTTGTCTATATTTGAAAGAATAAAAAGAGTACATTTATGAACAAAATTTGTCCTAGATTAATGAATTCTGTAAAAAGTTGTTCATTGTTAGTTCTTGATACATAATGTTAACAAACTGAACCTTATTCTAATTGTTCCACATCTGACAGACAGATTTTATAATCTCGTATTAATTGAGAGACTATATCGAATATTTATTAAATACTTTTAAAAATTCCTTTGTCACACCTCGGCACCAATGTTGTTTTTAACTAAAGCTAAAATAAATAAAAAAAAATTTATTAATAATTGAAATAAAGCTGAGATTAAAAAGCTTACAGCTGTCTGAAATAAAAGAAAAATTAAAACTGAAATATCAATAACAATAATAATAATAATTAAAAGCACATAATATTACAAAAACTAAAAGTTGATTCAAAATATTCATAAATACTATAATAATACATCAATAACACTACAATAATTTTGCCCAGGTCCATTTAAAAGGAAAAAGGTAAAAAAAAAAGAGATGGGGACTTAATTTTGAAATTTTAATTTTAATTTTGAAACCATACATCAACTGACCTTAAATTATTGTAAGGCCATTATTTTATAAAGACACATTAAGGAATTCCTGACACCGGTGTTTAATGAAATGGAAAATGAACAGTGATTGTAGCTTGTGAGTGTTTTCAGTGTAAATGTCAGGTTTATATTGTAGTCCAGTGCTCTAGGCACATGAGCAGCCCTTTGTTCTTTGTGTGGACTCTGATGTGCTGGCCAAAGCTTTCATTGTGTTCTGTGAAGTAGAGAAGAAAATTGCAACCTGCCTTTGAAGGCCACTGTCAGTGAGACATTTAAGGCTCAAACGAGCAGTCAAAGAGCAGACGTCACAAGCGTGTGACAGCGTCCTGGGTCTCGACCCACACTATTACACCGCATGCACACCTGGATACCTAGAAAACTGATTCTTTTCAGTGCAAGTTATGGAACATTTAGTCATCAAATACCAAAAAGATCCATTCCCTGATTTCTACAACATTGACAATATACCTCACTTTGAAAGAAAGCTCTGTCGTTCCGCTTGATGAGGGGAAGATTTAGATGACGCCCAGAGGGCTGAGACAAGAGCCCTCAGTATGCCTGGCCTCACCTGTCACAGATGATATCGCAGTGGTGGTCATGGACAACTACACATTTTCGACAGTAATTTTAAGATGTGAGCAGCTGTCTTTGCATAAGGAAAGGATTTTTCGAAAGGGGTCGACGGGTCATTAGTGGACTACTGGCCCTCAGGCCAGGATAGATTTGGTTAGTCAAATTAAAGGCCAAAAGGGCTGGTTGAAATATGGCTGAGGTGATGAGAGAGATAGAGATCACTGCCCCAGCAGCTGCGCTCTGACACCAGAAGGACCCTGATAATCTACAGTCAAACCAAAATTTATTCAGACACCTTCAGCATTTCTCACATTATATCACAGTTTATTTGCTATAGTTTAGAAAATGGTAATAAAATATGACAAGAACTCAAAGTTAAACTGTGTCAGATAACTTTGATAGAAATGTATGTAATGGATTTACAATCAACCAAAAATTAAAGTACACAATTAGATACTACCAATTTAGGTCAACCAATTACCAAGAAATGCTTAATGTTGTTTAGTCTGTGGTGTAAAAATGTTGCATTAGCAATTAAAGAAAAAAACACTTCAAGCAAAACATCGTCAGGTCAAAGTGTCTGAATATTTTATGATCCCAAATTTTACTGGTAGTCCACTGTATGAAGATTTTTTTTGGTATAATATGTCACAGTTCACTTTATTCTGCTACCCTCACATTTATGAGCTATGGTGTCCTGCACCCACTAGTAAAAAGATATCAAAAAGTATATCTGGTGTCTGAATATTTTTTGGTTTGACTGTGTTTGGTTATAGATATGGTTAGCAAAAATGTCCTTACTGCCTTTTGCTGTTTTGTTGGAATAAGTCCAGACAATCTGGTTCAAGGGGGCACCTGGACTATATGGTGTTTCAAACTGCTTTGTGCCATAATAATAATGTTAAATTATCAATTAAAACAAATAAGCTCAACTATGAACCCCCATTCTTAAAGGAAGTTCACCCAAAAATGAAAATTGCCCCATGATTTACTCACCCTCAAGCCATCCTAGGTGTACATGACTTTTTTCTTTCAGAAGAATACAAATTAAAATCGGAGCTTCCAAGCTTTAATAGCAGTGAATGGCTGCTGAGATTTTGAAGCAAAATAAAGTCCATCCATCCATCATAAAAAGTACTCCACACAGCTCCGGGGAAGTGAATCAATAATGCTAATGAATCAATAATGCTAATGCTAATGAATTGAAATGATGATCCTGTTTGAAGAACTATGAAGTAAACGTGTAAATATATTAACATTTCTCCAGGTATGCATACTTTTTGACTATAAGCCCTTGTTGACGCTGCTCAGTGCAGCTATGTATGTGAACACAAATAAAGCGCAGCAGGCCTGAGTGAATATGAATGCATGTTGTTATTCTATTCAAAATATCATGCATTATCGACTGATTATTTTCCACTCCTGATATTAAGAAATGACTGTCCCTGTAAGTGGTCAAATGTCAAAGCTGGAGTCTTTAATCCTTCTAGTTTGTCCAAATCAAGTAAGAGTTTGATATTTTAACATGCTGTGGATGTGCAACAACAATAATCTGAGGCCGCCAGCGATCTTTTTTGTGTTAAGAGGTTAAAAGTACAAAACGAGCATTTGTATAGAAAAATGTTGGAGGATTTCAATATAAGCCACCAGGAGACTGGTTTTCCTTTGCTGTATTCTCCCCAGAGCTTACGCTACACCTACGTCTTACATCATCTGCTGGAACGCCACTCTCTTGTGAGCCTGCGTACGACAGTTAGCGGAAGTTTTAAATATATTTTTCTTACAAAAACGCATCGATTCACTTCAAAAGACCTTTATTAACCACTGGAGCCTTGCTTTTTTTATGATGGATGGATGCACTTTATTTTGCTTTAAAATTTCAACACCCATTCACTTAAGCTTGGAAGAGCAAGGACATTTTTTAATATAACTCTAATTGTATTTGTCTGAAAGAAGAAAGTCATATACACTTAGGATGACTTGAGGGTAAGTAAATCATGGAGTAATTTTCATTTTTTGGTGAACTATCCCTTTAACTTCGATGCCATGTGCAGAATTCATGTTGTAGACAAGTGCATTTTGGGGTCTGTAAATACAATTATAGACCTGTCTTTCTGTCATTGTCTGCAAATGTTACTGTATCTATTTAATATTTAAAAAAAATAAGAAATGAAGAACGCAGGACTGTTATGTAATCTTGACTACTTGTCCAAAGTCTAAAAAAGCACTCACACACACAGTATAAACAGACACACAGAGCTCACATTGTCTTGCGTACATGCAGTAGCTCATGCATGTAGGCGTGTTGTTTTTAAAGAAAAGGCTAATTAAGTAGAAAACCCCTCCTCAACCCTCTTTTCCCATCCATAATGGCCGCCACACTGGCCCCGATGCACATGCTAATGTGTGGAATGCGGCCATTTCCTCCCTCTCTAGGAAGACAAAGAGAATCAATGGCGAGACAATCTTCCCCCCTCTCCTTAACCTTCAGTCTTGTTCTTTCTGAAGAAAAATGCCTCTCTAGATATTACACATTCACCTTCATGGTGGAAAAGCAATGCTAATGTTTAAAGCCTACATAATTGAAGATGAAACTGATATTTCACATTGAAAGCCCACAATGGCAGCTATTGACACATTTTGATGGTAATTTGTTTCTGACTGTAAAAAAAAAAAAAAAACATTTTCATTTTATAGCTGCACCTGGAACTAAATAATAATAGAAAATAATGAAAAATAATAATAAATAATAGGATATTGATATCTAAATTGGTGAATAGGTAAATGTAAAAAATAGCATACACTGCTGTTTTTGTAACTGCCATGCAAATTAACTATTTTTACCAGTCTAAATAAAAAGTGTGTTTATGTCTTTGCATATTTCCATAAAAAGAGAAACAGATCTGTGCATGTGATATGAATGGAATCCAACTGTCTACTCAACAAGTGCAGGCTTGATTTTTACACACAGTTGCACTCACAAAATGCAGGGACTTTCTAACTTTCCAATGTGTCTTTTCCAGAGCAGGTGCTGGTGTATTCAACACATATCTGCAAAACATATTTAGGCCTGATATTAAAGATTATATAGTGTTGCATATACAATTTTCATTCACTTGGACTACAGAGTTTTAACCTCAACTAATAAACTTAATTTTGAAACAAAATGAATGATAATATAAATAAATGAAAGTAAGAATAGGATTTATGATATAGTACGAATAAACCAAATGTGTTTGAAATACACAATAACCAGGTTTCTTTATTTATCACCTATAAATTACATTTATTATATATAAACCAATCTCATAAATTTTGAATTGGACCTTGCTTGTTCCATACCTTTTAACTGATTAAATGTAATTGTTTTCACAATTAACATATTAATGCTGATTCTGTGTTATGTTTTGATGATTTTAATGATTTATTTGTTTGGTTTTAATCTATTTTATTAATAAAAAATGCAGATAATAGTAAATTAGGTGACACATGATTAGTACATCAGAAACCATAGAGTTAAAAACAGAAATGCCATAGTTAATGTCTCTTCTCTCACTTGAATACCTGTAAGCTGTACCTGTATTCAAACTAAATGTCCCCAAATACAATGTTCAGGAAAACATAGAATGAAATTTGCAAATTCACAATAACATACTGACATTTCGATAATAAATACACAACCGTATGTCGTAGATGTATGCAATGAATTCTTCAAAAGTTGTTAGTATTTTGCTAATCACACACAAACCTTAAACTTTGTGTTTCTTTATGAACGGATCTGTCATCTATAGCATTACGGCTTTTGGCGTTATCTCATTTTGTCGTTGTATCTGTGTGTACACCAAAATTGGAGCTACAATTAATAAATGTGTCATATGTGTGGTATGGTTCGTGATAAAACGAGGGTGTGCGCTGTGTGAGACGGGGTCAGGCGTGTGTGTTTGTGAATAGAGTGTTTGTGTAAAGTGTGTAAGGGAGGTGTAGGGTATACGAGCAGATGGTAGACCTCTCCCCTGTAATGTCTGCTTCAGAGAGAACAATACGTCTCTCTTTCTGAGGCATGATTAAGGGGTGGAAGAGGATTGCTCTCCATGGACAGCTGGTTGGCAGCATGCCTCAAACGCATATACAGACACCCCCTCCCCATCATCCACACAGACACACTCAGCAATTAACTGGCACGGGCCATGGCTTAAATACTCACCAGCCCAGAGCAAACAAAAGACCTTCAAATCCATTCTCTAATGGCTCATGGTCTATATTTCTCTTATGCATTTTCTGTTTCGTTCTGCTGCTCGTCATATATGTGACCCTGGACCACAAAACCAATCATAAAGTTTTTTTTATTGAGATTTATTCTGAAAGCTGAATAAATAAGCTTTCCATTGATGTATGGTTTGTTAGGATAGGACAATATTTGGCCGAGATACAACTATTTGAAAATCTGGAATCTGAGGGTGCAAAAAATTCAAAATATTGAGAAAATCGCCTTTAAAGTTGTCCAAATGAAGTTCTTAGCAATGCATATTACTAATCAAAAATTAAGTTTTGATATATTTATGGTATAGGAAATTTACAAAATATTTTCATGGAACATGATCTTTACTTCATATCCTAATGATTTTTGGCATAAAAGAAAAATGGATAATTTTGACCCATACAATGTATTGTTGGCTATTGCTACAAATATACCCGTGTTACTTATGACTGGTTTTGTGCTCTAGGGGTCACACATTTTTAGCACATATACTTCACAACACTTCTCTTATAAAACATTTGGTGTGTCTTAGAAGAATAGTTCACACAAAAATGAAAAACTCACCCTAATGTTGTTCTAAATGACTTTCTTCTTCAAAAAGAGAATAACAGTATCACTTTCTTTACGTCCCCCCCCCCATCCCCCCCATACAATGCAAGTGAATGGTGACTTGTCCCTATACATATCTGCCTAACATCTTTTGTGTCCCATAGAAGGAAGTCATGCTTAAAACAACATGAGGCTGAATAAATTATGAATAAAAACTTCCTATATTGTTATATAGTCTTATTTATTTATTTTAAGATAACTATCCCTTTAAGACTTGCAAAAGTGTACCAGTAAAGTGAAAAATCATCTCTGTCAAACTAACACATTCATAAAAGTACAAATTCTCCATGATATTTTGTGTACATAAATCAAGTAGAATTAATGAGCGCCCTGAAACTTCAAAAGAAAGCGTAGTAAAACAGAACAACAAAGGTTACAGATCTCTAAGACTTTTACTGCATTCCTCTCACCGTTACAAACAAAAACGCCTTCAAGAAGCAGGACAAATGCGCACGGGGCTGAGCGTGAATGCAGTTCCGCTTGTCCCGCGCACTGCCCCCCTTCAGCAGCGCGCTCCGCTTGGGGGCGAGCGGTTCTCCCTGCGCTCGACGAGAGGAGGCGGGCTGAGCGACAAGCGGAACTGCTTTTGATCCCCGAGGGACTCGCAGCCTTCACATTCCGCGCATTCCAGGGGCCGTGAACAATCGGAGCTCGGTCATTTATTAGCAGAGCCCCTCCCCTCCTGAGCTCAGTCTGCTGGAGGAGCTCTCCAGACGCGCACGCTGCTCAAACATACGCATGGAAATAAAAGCCGTACCCAACGATTTTCCTTAAGGATTATTTCATTAAACAGATAAACGAGTACAGAAAGTCGTCCGTAACTTTTGGTCGTGATGCGATTGTGATTCGGTGAGTTTTTAAAACATTTTAAACTAGCTTGTTGTTGTAAACTGTCCTTTTTTATGACACATTGCTTGGTGTCTAGCAGTGAACTATGCTTTTATATTGTGTGGTTTAATGTTAATTCAATACACTGAACGTGTACGATAGGATCTTATGAATTTCTTTGTGAGCTATATGCTGTAAATCCAACGTTTTTGACTTGTAGAATACATAAATGTAAATGTTTTGTGGAAGATACAACATCTGTGGTGCCACATTCAGGTTTAACTACAATAAAAAGAGGAACCAACCAACTTTTATAATATCCCTTTGTTTATAATGCTCCATTTGGCATTTTTCAATGTATTACTACAGTTGTGATTGTAAAACATAGGTGAGACACTAGATAGGAATTTGTCTTTGTAGCAGGAAATACTTTTCGCAACTGGAAAGTTATTGGATCCTACCCAATTTTCCTTCACTTTTAATTCTAATCAAAATTTATAAACTTAAGCGAAAACCCAGTGCATGTTGGGGTTTGTAGGATGGTGCCAGTGGTATTTTGGGTAAACGTGGTGTTGCTATGGGCAAAGACAGTCAGCCTAGAAGCATGTGGAGTGAGGCACCACTCACTGGTGTTTGCTGTTGTAGAGTGTTGCAATATAGATGAGCAATAGCAAGGATTGCATTTGAAATCATTATTTAATTATATATATATATATATATATATTTTTTTTTTTTTTTTTTCAAACCAGGTTCACAGTCTAGCCCAAAAAACTCCCCTAACACAGTATCATTGATTACTATCTGCAAAACAAAGACTGAAATGAGAACGGCAGAGAATTCGTCAGGCACGGTGCTGCACCGACTGATTCAAGAGCAGCTCCGTTATGGGAACCCTACTGATCCTACTCTATTGGCCATCCAGCAGCAGGCTCTGCGTGGAGGCAGCAGTGGTGGAGGTGCAGGAAGCCCTCGTTCGTCTCTGGAAAGCCTAACGCAAGAGGAATCACTTTCTCCCCAGTTGTCCACCCGGCAAGAGCCCCAGGGCCAAGAGCACCAGGGGGACTACCAGCATTCAGAGAGTCCCATCTGCCACCTCTATCAGCTCCACACAGAGGAGCTGCCTACTTATGAGGAAGCAAAGGCTCACTCACAGTACCTGGCCTACCAGAGAGGTCAGGTAGGGCTTCAGCATGACAGCCTGGAGACCCCTGGTGTGGTTGGAGGTGCTGAGCAGGAAGAGAGAATGTGGGATATGAAGCGAGAACATGCTCGCTCGCTTAGCGAACACCTCATGCAGCTCTCACTGGAGAGGAACTGTGCCCATGACAGTATTCGCATGAGCTCATCGCACAGCTACCCCCAGCTCTCTAATAACCACTCTGGTCCTGTTGTAAATGAGAGGTTGATGCATGAGCCAGACCAACGCGGTCCACCCCCGGAATACCCCTTCATGGTCAGATCCCCTGGATATATGCTTAGTCATTCACAGGAACATGGGCAGTATTACAAAGAGCCTCCCCCTGCTTTCCATTCACAGCATCACAGGTACATTCAACTGATATTTTGATCATTTATATTACATATATGTACATTGTAGGTGGTTTGGCATACTAATTGTTTATATTTTTCTCTATCAGGTTATTTCCAATCCAGTCGCAAATGCCCCGCCATAGCGGCCTGTCCACGTTGACCCCTGCTGGTCAGGATGTCATTGTTGGAGGATACAGCATCCCGGTGAACAACTGCCAAGTAGAACAGCTCATTAAAGAGAACGAAAGACTGAGAGGAGAAGTGGAGAGCTACAGCGAGAAGGCAGCAAGGCTGCAGAAGGTAAGAGAGGGCTCTTTGTTCCTTCTTAGAAACCTCCCAAAACTGTTATATTCTTGGTATGACCCCCACATTTTGCCATTGATGCAAAAGAGGCAGCCATGGCCTTTGATTTTTGATCTCAGAAAGGACTTACAAAGCATATGGAAACAAGAAATCATTGTGTGCTGGTGTCTTCTAGCTGCCTAAGGAGATTAGCCCTCTCGCCATGTAGGAATGCATGCAAGGGAGAAGATCACAAGGATTTCGATTTAATTTGAAAAGCACTCATTCCTAGTGACTGAGTTCAAATTCCCAGTAACTTATTTAGCATGTGAAACAACACTGAATTTACCCATGCCTGCAATGCCAAGCAATTTTTTGTAATGTGATAATGTCATCACTTAAATACCAGAGTGTCATGCCAGAACAAGGGGGGAAAAAACGGGTTTATTTTGCGTTTGTTTTGGAAAGGTTTACTGGGCCTTGTATATGTCATTCAGTGGCGTAACATAGATTGAATTTCAGTTTAGATTCCACATAGTTCTTGGAATCAGAACAACTGCATTAGAACTGTGGATCATGAAGATCAAGTCGCCTTCATACGAAGCGATAAATTGTAAATCAGACAACTCCAAAGGGGGAGGCCTCCCTGTGTTGTTCTGTTGCCCTCTTTGTTAGGATTCCAATGGGATGCCAATAGGAGCAGATGTCTTCGCTCATCTCAGTGTCCGTGAATGAAGAAGGGGCTTTGCGTAGCCCACAGCTGACGGACTGGACTGCAAAGAGCAACAACCAGACCCCACAGCTGTGGATTCCCTGACTGAATGGCCCCTTTCACTTTCACTCTTGAACAGAACCCCACATGGCACCCAGGGTCCTGCTTAAGAATTTAACTACCTATATGAAATTAATGTTGTTAAAGTAAAAATTTGAACTGTGATTCAAGGAAATATGTGATATTTCTCATCTTAGTGTTCTGAAATGACAGTTTAAACCGTTGTGGAAAAATGTGCTCTTTCATGAGCCATTTTCTGCGTCACAAATGCCATAAAGGTGCATATAGTGTGAAGTACTGTTCTTGTCTCTGAATGGTATGCCTTCAACACGCACTTTTCCTTTGTTCCCCACGTTTGCCTTTGGCATCCCGCCCTGTAGGGAGATGAATGTGCAGACACCTGGGACTCATAAGTGTTCTTTTTGGAATGTTGATTCAATTCCCAGTCGCTGAAGAGCTCTGTGAGAGTGATGCACTTGTGGGCAAGCACCAGGAAGAGCTCAGCCAAGCACATTCCTCTCTCTTTCCCTTTCTTTTCTGAATTGTTTTTGTCTATCTGTCATTCTTGCTCTCTGATCATTGTCTTATAAAGTTTGTGTATGAAACAGAGTATAGTTGACCCAAAAACGGAAATTCTCTGGTATACTCACCCTCATGTTGTTTCAAATCTGTAAGACATCCATCCTTAGCATAATACTTAGCATAATGCCCAACTTGTTCTTTTCCATACAGTGAAAGTGAACGAGAAACAGAAACTGATGAGTTCCTTTAGGTAACGATTTTAAAATGCCTTTCTCCTCTCTTTCAGCTCGAACTGGAGATTCAGAGGATATCGGAGGCCTATGAGACTCTTATGAAGGGATCTGCAAAGAGAGAAGCCCTTGAGAAAACCATGAGGAACAAGCTTGAGAGTGAGATCAAGCGACTTCATGACTTCAACAGAGATCTCAGGGGTAAGATGGTTCACATAGCTGAGTAATTGTCTTAAATATGAGCTACATGTTTAGGTATGAGGCGATTAAATACTAATTGTTGACTCCCACATTAGACCGCCTGCAAACAGCCAGCAAACAGAGAGCAGCCATGGAAGTTGAAGACAAGAGTCGGCATGCCTTCGCCAAACTGGTTGAGCAAAGTAAGAATTCCCCTTTGCTTCATTATAAATTATGTTTCTCCCAATGTGCGGACAGTGCGGTCAACCATGTGAGCAGCCCCAGCTGTTCCCACTGACTTTTTATGTTTATGTTGTAGGCATAACGATGCATTCCTCTAACAATAATGCACTGCGTGGTTATCATTGATGTGATTCCTGACAAAGCGTTTGGTTTGATATATTTCTTGCTAAGCTGAAATGTTCATAGCAAAATACTTTTTTATTAACCAAATTAAGTGCCATGTAGGGTTCAGTGAATAGCTGGTTGGGTACACGCTGTATTCTGCATCTCAGATAGTTGCTTTTAGAATTCGACCACCAACCATTATTAACAGTGGAAGTAAATGTGACCTGGATTCCTGAAATATTTTCAGGTATTTTGGGATATTCCATCCTCCTGGAATGCTTTCCAACAGCCCCCACCACTAGTTCAGCTTCTGAGGCCCTAAGCACCCCTTCTGATGGCCTATGCACTGGCTCTCCATTTTTGGGCATATTAGTGCTAAAGAATTTAGAGCTGTGTTAGGGTAAATTAGATTTGTTTTGCTAATCCTAATAGGGATTGTTGTTGTCGTTGTTCAGTATTTGATTTGACCCTTTTGCAATGGTCATTTTTATTCTATTCCCCAAGGATATATTTATATATATTATATTATATTTAGTCATTTAGTAGACGCTTTTAACCAAAGCGACTTACAAATGAGGACAAGAGAAGCAACCAATTGTAGTATTAAAACAACTAAAAATAGATCCAGAACTAAAAGCTAAAACTTTATAAATACTACATACACATTTTAAAAATAAAATAAATTACATAAAAATGACAAATGCATACAACAAAATTTCAAAACTTAACATTTAAATGAAAAACAAAAAATAAATAAAGCTAAAAACAATTCAAAATATTAAAGAACAAAAGGTATAAGAGTATAATAATGATTCTAAAATAACACTAAGCCAAAGACCAAAAAACAACTACATATGTGTATGTACAACCACACACACATACATATATATCCATACACATTTATAAATTATATATATATATATATATATCATTTCCATTTATAAATAATTCCATTTTAGGATAGATGTATGAAGTGGTCTTTCATTTGTGTATTAAAATTAGTTTACCTCCAAGTCTGAAACAGAATAGTTTTGCACAAACAAAAAGCCTGGATGTTTAAAATTTCTTGTGAGACAACACATAAGCATGTCCAAGCCACGATTCAGCATTTCTAATGACTTATAACGATGTATAAGTTAACATTTATGACCTTGTGGAGTTATTTGCTTTACATGTTTACTGCCTGCCTCAGAGGCATTCCAGAGATTCAGTTGGTACAAAGACGTGCCTGTGTGCGTAAGTGGGTAAGAGGAAGTCTGCATTCCATCCAAAGGCATTTGTTTTGGGTTGTATAATCAGAGTAGGAGCGGAATGGAAGACTAATTGCTGTCTAATTTGTTTTCCATCTCGCAAGGCATTCAAAGTGACCCAGAAACAAGTGAGCTGGGCATTAGTATGTCCCTTTTCAGTGAGCCAAGTCATCATAGAGCATTTCGGAATTCAGCATCCCAAATGGGAATTCACTGAATCGCTTTTGTAATCTGGGAATTCTAAAGCAGTCTGCAGTGTAGGTCAAAGGACATGCGGAAACTCGGCCACTCCCCTGCAAACCCAGACAGACATGTGTAAATCAAGCATGCCTCTTTTGTTCCAGACTCTTGTGGGAAGCTTATCCCCTGAGAATTGGTTAGAATGAGACTACAGCCCAGAGAATGCTATGGACACACCCCAGTCCTACAGCACAGTCATTCATTCATTTTGTGGCCTGTGTTACAACTAGGCATGATGAGTGAACAGCAAGCATTGCTTGTACCCTTACTGTAGTAAGTTGGCGTGGTACATAGTTCTCACAATGTCTGTCTCTTTCTCTCCATAGATGAGGATCACCTTAGAGAGCGGGAATGTCTGGAAAAAGAGCTGCAGTATCTGCACGTCTCAGGAGAAGAATGGAAGAGGCGCAGAGAAGCCTTGGAGCTAGCGCTGATGTCCGCTCAGACACGAAATAGGCAGCTGGAAGAAGAGTTGCGCAGGAAAAGAGCTTACGTTGAGAAGGTGGAGAGAATGCAGAGCGCCCTAGCACAGTTGCAGGCGGCATGTGAGAAGAGGGAGGCGCTGGAGTTAAGACTGAGGACCAGACTGGAGCAGGAGCTGAAGAGCCTGAGAGCACAGCAGGTAAAACAAAACGAAGAGACAATCTTTTGTGCACCAAACTGGTGAGAAAATGATGTTTTGGGCTTGACAAGTAAACCTTTCCTTTCTCTTTCAGTGGCATTCTCAAGCCCAGCAAACAAGACCTGGGTCCTACTCGGACCTTAACGTGTCATCTCTGAATCAGCAGCTGAGGGAGCGAGAGGAGCAGGTTCTGGCCCTGGAGGCTGACATAACCCGCTGGGAGCAGAAGTATCTTGAAGAAAGCATGATGCGTCAATTTGCCATGGATGCCGCTGCTACTGCTGCAGCTCAGAGGTGAGTCGAAGCAAGTCATAGAAGCCCTGCCTAAAAGGACAGGAAATTGGAATTAATTTGAGATAAAGCTTGTATAAACTCTTGTATAACTGTAATGCTCTTTTCAGGGATACAACAATCATCAACCATTCACCTCGCCATTCACCCAATAGCAGCTTCAATGAGGACCTGCCGTCCCCTAACCACAGACATCAGGAGATGGAAAACCGGTATGTCCACTATTACATTCTCTAAAAGTCAATCAAAATCTGTTAACACAATTTCCAGTAGTCTCCATGTGCTGTATCTCAAATAAGTCTGTTTAATCAGGATTCGGGCGCTTTATGCTCAACTTTTGGAGAAGGATGCCATTATAAAGGTCATGCAGCAGCGGTCACGACGGGAGCAAGGCCGACCTGAGTCGCAAGGCCTACGACCTGCTCGATCTGTTCCCTCCATCAGCGCGGTTGCCACAGCTAACAGCACCCGAACCATAGGTGAGCATAGTAGCCAAAGCCAGTTGTTTCCAATCCTGCAGAGTTTAGCTCCAACCTACCTGCCTGAAAGTTTCTAGAAATCCTGAAAACCTTCATTAGATGGTTCAAGTGTGTTTAATTAGGGTTGCAGCTAAACTCTGCCGGACACTGACCCTCCAGGAGCAGGATTGGACACCCCTGCTATATGTCTGTAACATATCTGAACCAAAAATTACATACACTTTCAACTGGACAACTGGCAGCTTCTTTACTTAGCGTCTATGTAATGTCGCCAAGAAAGAATGTGCCAACCGTAATAAAATAAGTGCGGAGACTAGCCGGTGTTCTTGAAATAGTCTACATCTTGTGAAATGGAATGCATTTCGCTGTTCTCTAGAATAGATCCTCCAGAATAGTAAAGGGAGTTTACAGGATGGCAAATGTTTGCGTGGTGGAATGCCTATGTTTGAACCGGTAATTAAACTGCTCCCTTTTCCGTCTGCAATTTTAGGGAAGAGCCTCTCGGATGACCAGACGGCAGCTGCGTCATTGCCCCCGTTGCCCCATCCGCTATCCAAAACCCAGTGTCGAGACAGCAGTACCCAGTGTGAAGAACCTTCAGATGAGACCAGCCCTAAAACAGAACCTGCTCCTCAATCTTCCATTGCTCCCAGTCCTGGTGTGTAAACTCATGCATAAACCCATCTTTTCTTGTGTCACTTACTGTATTTATTTGGTATTTCTGGAGTAGTTTGATAAGTTCTGTTGATTGACACACAATGTGATAATTCTAATATGTAATATCAGGTGACAAAGACAATGCTTAACGGTTAGAACTTCTGTAATGATGGTGCATACTTGCCCTTTTGAACCAGGGTGGTTAAAGAGTAACCTGAGCACCATGTCAAAGCAGCGATTGGGGAGTGAACTCAAACAAAACAGTCAAAGTTTTGTAAAACCTCCCGCCTTGTTTGCTCTCCAGGCATTAGCCAACAAAGCTGAAGATCTTGTATTTCATTGCAGATTCCACTGCTCTCCACACAAACCAGATCAGCAGTGCTGTTGAAAGCGACATGGTGGAGATTCTCATCTGAGATGAAAGGGTGTTCAGCTTGATGCTGCCTGCTGTTCTTACACACAGAAGATTCTCATTGGATGTCCATCTGAGGACCAACCACATCAAGAGAATCCTGTGCTTGCTATGAGAAGGAGCTTGCCATTGAAGCATCAGACAGAGAGAAGAAAGAATAGTGGGAGTAACCTAAAACCGATCCTCGGTGGAGGAGATCTGAGCTCTCCTGACAGTTCCTCCACAAGTTAAAGGACAGTGTTCATTCTCAGCTGGTGGCTCTCAACCTGGATGGTGAGATGTATGGTCTGAATGTGAGGTACTTGAACAGTACTCTACAGAGCTTCAAAAAGCTACCACAAGACATCTTAAGTGCTTATAAACACATTGTATATGTTCTTTTGTATTTGAGTATTGCTGCTGACTGTGTGACAGAATGGAGAAATAGGAAGAAATATCCCACTGTTGTGAAACTTTTGTTTTTGCATTTGCTTTTCGTTTGAGGAACAACCAAGGGCAGTGTTGTTGTTGTTTTTTTTAATCAACTAAGTATACCGACCCATGTAAGACTATATCCCACATTCCTAGATAAAAGCACAGACAAATATATCTCTAACTTTATGTGCTCCATGTATAGTAGATATACCATCGCAACTGATTCATCCTTAAATATCAAGAAAAGAATAGTTTGGATTGTAGGAGGCCAAATACAGTTTGAACCTGTAGGCCTGGGATTAGACAATTTACCAGAATAGTTGGGTAAATACCTTCACTAGCACTCCCTTTGACTAAATTATCATTACAGTTGGCATTCTTACTATAACTGACTGACAGATGGTGCTTCTTGCTCCCAGATTTAAGTAGAGGAATGGGAAGCCTCCTTTTGGGGACAGTGGATGAGTACATGCTCTTTTAGTGACACTTAGGGAAGTGTTACCCTTAGGAGGGACAGGGGGCTGATGTTTCAGATGCCATATTATTATTATTATTATTATTATTATTATTATTTTGCGCCCAGAACTGCAACCACCACGCTTGCCACTCCCTCACAGACAAGCTGGAGCTAATCTTCCCACATTCCTCCATGGCGGAATGCCCCTGCTCAGAGGAAAAATGCTATCTGCAGTCTGACCTTTGGCCTTGTTCAAAACGGCTGGCATTTAGACTACCATCCTCTTTTTGGATCTGTTTATTTGTGTAGTGCTGCAGTAGCTGGTTCTACTGTAAGCATATGATGCTAGTTCAATGTTGTGACTCAAAGGTTCTCCAATGTAGCGACTGTGACTAGCCTTGATTTCTGAAACAGAGACTTTTCTGCCTGTTTCCAATCAAGACTACACTTGCATTATGGTGGGATAACGATATAAAAGGTTACCGTGAAAACAAACAGTCTTATCTATGTGGGTAATAAGTATCATACCATGTTAATTTAACCTTTCTCGCTATCATTAAATGCTACTTTTATTTTCCTACTGGCTCTGATACAGCGCACTTGCTGGTCAATGCTTTGTAGTGGAGTCATGCTTGTTTTGTTCACTACTTGGACTGTTTACAGAAAGGGCTGTTTTGAAACGAGAGAATTTAATATATTTTGTGTATTATTTTACTTTTTGGTATTTAGTAATGTGAACATGCCAAAGATTTGCATTACGATTAAGTTATATAATAAAATATGAGCATTAGCAACGTGAAATGTAGATTCGCATTTCAAACTGGTTGACCCATATTTGGATGTTGCTATGAACTTCAAGAATGGGGAATTGTTTTGTATGTCATTTAACATTTCAGTAATTTGAATAAAATTTTAATATATATCTTTACAAAGACAGTGTGTCGGCTGGTTTGTGTCTTAATGGAAAAGACAGATGCATTTAGAGGGAGGTATGAGTGGTGTGTCCTCCGAAGATGTTTCACATGTGCAAGTCTGTGCAAGCTGCTCTTATCGGTGTCCCTTCTTTGGCATGAATGACATCTTTCTTTCAGAGCACAAGGGAGCCTTATTCACAACAGCAAAACAATTCTGCCACCTGCTTCACTGTTGGCAAGCAGTCTTCATGAAGAGAGGCCCCATTCCAGCTTTGCTCTCAAAGCCGCAAAAAGAACATTCCTCTCATCAACCTTGCAAATGTTAAAATTGGAAGACGTGGAAAAAATTTGCAACACAGACCAAACTGCTATAAATACATAATGAAAACACAATGATTAACCAAATGCTTAGAATACAATTATGGAAGTAACCAGTAGCCTACTGTTTTGCATAGACATCATTTTAGCCTCTGTGAGCTCGCTTTCAACTTGAGAGGTGCATCCAAAATTGCTTACTGAGTAGGTACTACATTTGAGGTGAAACAAACACTGCTTCTCTGCTATTCACAACTCCACTCTAATGGCATCAGATGTGCTCTTTAGAATCTCGGTGGAAGTAGTAGGTCATCTGGGTATTTCCACCTTCTGTTTTGATTACTATGAATTCAGACATGGTACTCTTTTCATATACTGTTTTTCACCTACTAGATAGTAGGAAAATAGGCATATTCGGATGCAGGGTAGGACATTTAACTGCCTTAGGCAAATTAGAGCTAACCAGACAAGGGTTTAAACAGTTTGGAACGCTTTGCAAGCCAAATTGATTCAAAGCTTCATAGCTCAACATCAAGAGGAATTTGCCCCCTGGTAGAGTAAAACATGTTAAAGCATTCCATTCCAAATGGGGAAGAAGAGAGATGTCTGACATGTCAGATAAGAAGAAGAGCTGAAATGCTGTTCTTTTTTTTTCAGCACCCAGAGGAAAATTCTATACCTCAGATGTTGATCTTTCATAACTCAGGAGGCATAGTGGAATTCTCAGTTCAGTTATATATCTTTAAATTATCAGTTTTGTCTCGGATGTTTCTCCAAAAAAAATGAATGTGGAGAAATAAAAACAGCCAAATGAGAATGCTGAAAAATTAAAGAGTATACCAATATTAAATAGTTACGTTACTAACACAGCTAGACAATTTAATGAGAGTTTTTCATACTGAAAACTTGCAGACTTAAATCTCAACACAGTTTCAGACAATATTGCAAGGTTTCTCAACTATCACCCTTCATGGTCCTGCGGAATTTAACAACAAACTTACCTGCCTGTAATTTTCTAGTAATCCTGAAGACCTTGATTAGCTTGTTCAGGTGTGTTTGATAAGTTTTGGAGCTAAACTCCAGGATCTCCAGAGCCAGAGATGAGAAACCATGCATCATTGAGATCTTATTTAAAACCACAAGAGCAGGGTTCCTCAAATCTGGCCCTGTTCTGCAAAGTTTTGCCCCAACTCTAATCAGTCACCTGAGCTAATCAAGGTATTCAGAGTTACTTGAAAAGTACAGGTAGGTGATTTTGATCAGGGTTTGAGCTTCAAGACTACTTGGGTCTTTTCAGGAACATTTTGAGATACCGGAGCCTCATGCAGAAGTCTCACTTTTCATATTTAATCTCATTGCGAGTGGGTCTGTATAAGGCACAAACCTATATGAAAAATGTGCCTCGTAGATTTTCACCTTTCCTCCCTGCTCTGTCAGCAGCATTAATCTCTTAAGAACTTTGACTCCCAAGTTCTGTTCATCAGCTGCATTTTTGAAATAGTTTTCTAAAGAATGATGACAAATGATTCACTGTATAAGGCAGCCTTTTTGCTATTGGTTCCAGCCTGCCAACTCAATGCATTCATGTTTCAGGATAAACTACTTTGTAGTAGCCTATGCATTAATACGATGATCCTCAAACACACTCTGAGCAACGTGATTACTTAAAAGCTGCAGGACACCTAACAGTGTTAAATAAGTCCACTGAGAAGAGGACTGTGTGTGTTCTTCAGTGGGTTTCTGTTTTCAAGATAAATATTTTGCCTCACATGCCTCTCTCAGTAGGTGTGAGCTGGCATTCCATAAATGCTTTGCGAGATACCTGGCCGATGGGTTTACTTGTGACAGATCAGTGTGACTTTTCTCAGCTGAAGGAGTACAGACGCAAGGAATGTTCCTGCTGGAATGTCTCACTCCTCAGGGGGCTCCAGTACACTTCAAGGTCAACCAATGGCCTGGTGTGTTAGCAGTCACCTCCTTCCACTACCAGAACCATCACTGTCCTTGCGCAACAGCAGGTTGCTGGGCTTATAAATCATTTGTATACCACTGTGTCTTTATGTAACTGAAAGCTTTTCTTGTCTCACTTGAACAGTCTTGTTCATTTCTGGTGTTCTGTCTAGTTAAGAGGTCAGATTGGTGGACTAAGAGCTTCAACATCTGTTAGTGTGCATACTAAGATCTCATGCTGTTCCATGGGGAATGTCATTCTTGGCACTCTGCTTGTTTTAGCAGGCTTCCCAGGCTCCCCAAATTTCAGTGGAACCATCAGGGACTTAGTCCATTCCAGAAACATCTGCAATTTGAAAATGTAAAAGCCTTGAAGATATCTGCAGTTTCTTCAGATGAACATGTATAGGTGATGTTCATAGTGAATTGTCAGTTGATAAGTGACAGTTCACCCAAAAATTAAAATTGTCATCATTTACTTACTGAATGACTTTCTTTCTTCTGTGGAACATATTTTAAGAAATCTCTTGTTTATCCATACACTGAAAGTCAGTAGGCTCAATAGTCAGTACAATCCAAACGCAGAAGAACGAAATGCATTCATGCTTTCTCTTTACACGATTAAGTATGATAACCATCATGAAAAATGGTTCCCATTAGTGTTCAGAATAGTTTTTTCCAGTGATGCCCTCACTGACTCAGCAAATGAAAAGCACATTGTTAATACTGGCCTTTACAGATGTTCCAAAGATCTTAGTAACATGTTCTTGGTCAAGGACCTTAGTAACACATACCTAGAAAAACAATTCAATAAGTCAAATGTTGTGTTTTCCATCAGTTCCCAAGGAGACTCGCTGAGATTCCAAAACCTCCAGGAGTGTGGATGGAATAAATTTCCCTCACCAACTCTTTCCCCTTTCCTTTCCAAAGAAGGTTACGGCCATTTAATTTGAAAGGCATCCTATTATGCCTCTTTTACTAGATATAATATACTGTAAGTCTCAGGTGACCCCAGAACATGTCTCTGAAGTTTCAGCTCATAATACCCCACAGATAATTTATTATAGCCTACCAATCTGGAACAGAGCTAAAGATCTTTTTTGGTGCGCTTTGCTTGCTGCGACTCTCTTATTGGTGGAATTTCTATACAGAATCATGGGTATAGTTTTTCACCATGTATTCTGCTACTAAGTGCAATTATTTTAAAAATGAGTTATATTAATGTGAACAAATGAACTCAACAAAAGCATATAGAATTGGTTAACAACCAGTTGGTAATGTCTGTGAACGTAAACAGCAGCGTTAGATCTGCGAAACGGTGGCAACAACACACTACTAACGCAACCCAACTAGGCCTGCCCAGCCCTTATGTTTTTTAAGAATGCTTTGGGCAAGAATTATTTAAATTCAGGATATTGTTAACATGTATGTTCCAGGAAGAAAACTCAGGACTATAACTGAAGCATTTGAGGGAGTTCAAAAACAGTTTTTACTGATATACAGAATAACTCACTTTGGAGTGGAATTTGTGCTTTGTAATTTTGCACATCTTTTTCATGCACAAACAGTAACATTCTCCACTAAAGGAAGTTGAAAGTGCAAAAAAAAAGCATAATAGTACCCCCTTAAATTAGCTTTATGATGGAAAATACCTTCTTTTTTTTGCTGAGTATTTTTGGTAACTATTTGAAGCCCATTCTATTCGACTGCACAAAAGGGCTCCACAAATGGAGGGTGTGGTGTTACTGAGTCAGGATAATCTTTTCAGACAGATGCATCTCTCCATTTGAAAAGTGAGTGCTGAAGGTGGAGCAACAGGAAGTGCAAAAGTATCATCTTCCTGTCATAGGGATCTGAATCTTACACCCAGCTGTTTTGTCATGTTTTATGCAATGTTATGCAATCTTATTAGTGATCACAGTGAGGTGTATTAGGGTGAGGTAAGTTTCTGTGCAGTCAGCTGTGATTAAAAATCTTTAAATATTAGGTTTAACAGAAGAAAGTGAAATTACTTATTAGTCAAATTATGAACATTTCAACCTCAAAGAATAAAATAAATAACATAAAATTCATAAATTCCATGTCCACAGTCAAATAAATACTAAATAATTTTGGTTTAATTTAAAACTCAACACCACCTCTAATATTGTATTGTTAAAAAATGATGAAAATGACGTTAATAGAAACATTTTTGAATTAAATTGCAGACACCGTTTGGATAATTTCACTGTTAGTCTTTTATGTATCATAAACCCCTAAAAATATTTTCATATTGCACAGCTTTATTAGAAATGGTGCACAATATTCTCATTACTCAAGTGATGTTTACCTTGATTTTGTCTTCTTTTTTTCCACACATCATGATTTGCAGATCTCCAGCATGTTCTTTAATGACAGGTTGACAAAGACAAGGCCTTATGTAAGATGGAATAAAGACTAGATGAGGCAAATTCTAATCTCTGTCACTGTGACTCTATTCTAAAGATAGCCTAATTATGATCTGTTATTGTGCCTCCAGTCTAGAGAACATCCAACGACTTATATCAAGAGCTCCACAGGAAGGTCAGACATGCCTGATGGATGCCAGGCTGATGAAGTGTTCAAATTACCTGGCAAAAGACTCAAAGCATCTATGTTGCAGCATTGCAAATATGAATTAGTCATCGTGAAGCGTCCGTCCCCTGTATTTACGTCCATGTCTGTGTGTTATGAAGTGGCTTGTGAAATAGCAATCGGTTTTCAAATGTTTTCATGTTTGTCAGAAACCTCTTCGGGATTCCATGCTTTCACTGAAACATGTTTATTCACAGATACGGTTTGATTTACCCAGCATGTGATGATTTTTTTTTCCCAGTAACAGCATACCATGTTAACCCAGATAAGGTCCTTGCACTGCTATGTAATGCATGCTGTAGACAGGAATGTTCACTATGCTGTTTCACAAGAGCTCAATCCCAGTCACACACTGACAGTTGAGGATGGACAGTGTCACTTATTTAGTAGCGCACATGCTCTCGCCTCATGCTTGCACATGGCATGGAGAGAAAATGTGGAGAAATGGTTTATATAATGTTCTAAACATTATAAAATGTTTATAAGTGCCCTCTCAGCTTAACCTTTAGTACATACACATTAGATGCCACATGCACATGATGGCAGGAGTTGGATGGATATTTATGTCTTGTTGCCAATTTGCTGCGTATGAGCCACAGAAGAATCCAGAATGCTCTGCTGCTGGAAAAAAAATGTTTTCCAGGACCTGTCAAATGTGAATTACTACACACAACAAACAATTTAGGCAATGTCTGTATAAGTATAAATATAATCTACCCTTTTAAACTTGTAAATAAGCTGCTGTTTGTACTTTACATTTTGGTACTTAATTTTGGAGTTACACTTGTGATCCTGGAGGTCAAAATTGACAGAAGACAATATGCATAACAAATTCTTTATTGCCTTTTTCTGCACTATGGCTTAGTTTTAGATTGAAGCCACAAAAAAAAAATGCTCTGCAGTTTCAATTTCTTATGGCAGTAATTTTTTGACACATTTATACAACACTGTTTTTAACTAAAAACTTCTGAGTTTTAGCCATTCGTTTACATGACAATAGCTTTTGGGGGGCCTGAAAATGCAAACTTTTGAAAACGGGTTTCAAAGTGCAAGTAAAAACACATAATAAAAACACAAATATAGCCTATGAAAATGGTGATGTCAAGCGCATGAATTACGTTTTCAGTCTACAGTGCGCAGGCACATAGTGTTTCTTTACAAAGGCCCAGACATCGCCAACTACTGGCCTGGCATGCATAATACAGCATTTTTAGTCATTTTCATGGATCCAGCAAGGGATAGGCTACAACATTGTTGTCTGTATGCAAAACTGCCTTTGCAAAATCACAAAGGAAAATCTTTTCCATTTTTAGTGTATATTTGTTGTGTAAACATACCCTAAGTTGCTTAAAACTTAAATCCACGCCTTTTCAATCCTGTCCACAATTTTATTTTTAATTTTATTTTAAAAGTTTTACTGCCTGAAATGCCCATGAACTACCAGAGGCTTCATTTAGTAAATAACTAAATGATACAAGTTCATCTTTTGAAGTAAAAAAAACAACAACATTTGGTCGCACATTCTTCTAGAGCATGCTTGTCTTGTTTTCTGCAGCTACCTGTATTATCTATATCTCTGAACTAAAGAACAAACACAGAAAAAAAGATTGAGAGTGATATCATCCCTTTTCTGACATTGATTTTGAATACTTTTCCAGGGTAAACGCAGAGCTCAATTATAATTTCTCTTGACAGGGCATTTGGATCCCTACAAAATCTGCTTTCTAAGATCGGACATACTCTGTTCTCTATCGCTACTTCACTTGTACTGCGTCTGCTAAGACACTATGGACGAAAACTCCTTTTTCTCCGATGACTGAAGCCTTTTCAATAACGCAGTGTAACTGCTCGGCCATTGGTTCGTGCAGTGAATAAAAAACAAACCAATGGCTCGGCAGAGGAGCTGCACGAGCCTATGGTGACGAAGCCCGCCAGAAAGCCCGCCAGAATGAGCGGGGCCATCTGGCTATATAAGCGGGCATTTTGTCATAGGATCCTCAGATTTCTTCTCCTTCAGTGACGACTGCAATATCTTTGCTCTATGAAACTCAAGCCTTCGCCGTGAACAAGCCTCGCAGCGGATTAAGACCCCTTCCTGCTCGGCTGACTTCGCCGTTCCCCAGCCGCCTTCAGCGTCTGCAGCAGCAGCTTGCGGTCTTCCAGTCCCCTGCCGCCATTCGGCAATTCTATCAGAGCAAATTTCTAAGAGCAAATTTTCTCTAGGCATTGTTGCAAATGCCGCGCCGTTACTGTCGCTGACGGTTACGAGTGTGTTTCATGCTTGGGCGCCGCCCACGCTGAAGCTGCATTCACGGAGATGTCATGTCCTCATTGCAAGGATATGAGTCTCGCCTCTTTGCGCTTGTGGATCGCTTTCTACTCAGAAAGCGACTCCGCCCCTCGCGCCCTCCCGCTTTCTTCCTCCCAGGAGCCTGTGAGGAAAAAGCAGCAGGGCAGAGGAACTCACCGCTTAGTGACGAGTGAGCCCACACCAGCTGAGCCCCGTGTGCCTCACTCTCTCCAAATAGAGAGGTTACTCCCATCCTCTTCTTTCACCTGGACCAGCGTCCCTCTGCGGCTGCGAGTGATCTGGTCTCATTCGGTGGGAGTGAGTGTGACGTCATGGACGACAGCATGTCTCTGGCGGCTTCAGATGCGGAGGAGCTGTCGGGCTCGTCTCACGACCCCGCCCCCCTGCCGTCTGAAGAACCCAGCGCAACCAGCACGGGCATGGACGCCGAACTGTTCCACGTCCTGTCTAAAGCTGTGGAGGAGCTGGGTTTGGAGTGGTCTCCACCTGAGGAGCCCACCCGCAGCCGCCTGGATGAGTGGTTTTTACCGGGGTGCTGTCAAGCCCCTCGACAACGAGCTTCACCATTCTTCACCAGACCTTGGCGTGCCCCTACTCGGCCTGCCTACGTGCCTTCTCTTCGTCCGCCCCCACATCGGTCGACGGCGCCGAAGAAAAAGGGTACGACAGACTGCCTCCCCTGGATGAGTCAGTGGCCACACATCTCTGCCCGCCCACGGTTATCGGCTGGAAGGCAAAGGCCACCCACCCGTCCAAGCCGTGTAGGATGACTTCAGCTCTCGCTGGACGAGCCTATTCGTCAGCTGGACAAGCGGCCTCGGCACTTCACTCCATGGCCTCCAGTTCTTTCAGGCCAAACTCCTCCGCTGCATGGACGAAGTCCAGACCATACCCCAAAGCTTTTATGGAGCTGCACAGCGCAACCAACCTGGCTTTGTGTGCCACTAAGATGACGGCTCAGGCAATTGGCAGATCCATGGCCAGCCTAGTGGTGCTCGAGCGCCACCTATGGTTGACCCTTACGAAGATCAAGGATGCGAATAAGGTCCACTTCCTCGACTCCCCGGTCTCCCCACTGGCCTGTTTGGACCTGCGGTCAAGGGTTTCACAGAACGCTTCACCGCTGTGCAGAAGTCGTCCCAGGCAATGCAACACTTCTTGCCAAAGCGCTCCAGATCTGCAGCTGCCTCCAGTCACCCCAAGACGGCACCGACTCAGCAGCCCACGAAGCCCATGCCTCCAGTGCCACCAGCCTCTAAGCCTGACCCCCGTCATCGCTTCCACTCGACCAGACGCTACCCATTCCCTAAACGCCAGGGACCCCGGCCCAAGATAGCGCTGGACCCGCTGCCTCAGGCATCATCCTGATCTGCGGGACAGGAAGAGGAAGGGGCCAAGTCTCGCCACAGCCGTAGCACCCCCCAAGCAGCCTCTGTTGTGCCTCCAAGCACCCCGTTCAGGCAATGTGTTTGTGGTAAATACTGTTGTGAACACTGGGCCTGTTCAAATAGCGTCCACACAACTGATCGCTGTTATAGCCAGAAAAATAAAACAAAGATTTTCAAAAGATTTCTTCCACTTATCACGAGTGTCAAGTCCCCTCACGGTGACCCACCACCCGAACTAATTCGACCCCTCACCACATGGGCCGAGGCCTGGCAGGCCATCCCCGGAGTGTCAGACTGGGTTTTGGGGATTATAAAACGAGGCTACTCACTTCAGTTCGCTCGAAGACCCCCGCGATTCAGCGGCATGGTCCCCACCTTATTGCAGAGCACGGACGCTCATGTCCTGCACTCCGAGGTGATGAATTTACTGGCAAAAGGAGCTGTAGAGACGGTTCCGCCAGCTTAGAGCAAGTCAGGCTTTTACAGCAATTACTTCCTCGTCCCCAAAAAGGATGGCGGCCTAAGGCCCATCCTCGATCTCAGGCACCTGAATCGCGCCCTCATAAGATGGCCGTTCAGATGATTACATTGAAACAGATCTCTCGCAAGTGTGCCCAGGGGACTGGTTCTTTTCGCTAGATCTGAAAGACGCCTACTTTCACATTCAGATAGCCCCCCACCACGGACGATTCTTGAGATTCGCCTTCGAGGGAGTGGCATATCAATACACGGTCCTCCCCTTTGGACTGTCCCTAGCTCCTCGCACTTTTACAAGGTGCATGGATGCGGCTCTTTCCCCACTGAGACAGACTCGCCCAGTCGGAGGACGAGCTACTATCACACAGATCCTTCCTCCTCAGCCACTTAGCGTCAAGGTGGACCAGGCCTGCGTGGCAGCTCTGGCCCCTTGGATAGACCCTCAGTGGATGGAACGGGGCATTCCCCTGGGAATAGTCTGCAGAAGGAAGGTGGTCTCGACAGACGCTTCCAACACAGGTTGGGGAGCGCTGTGCGATGGCAAACCTGCTTTCGGCCACTGGTCGAAAGAGGAAGGTCGGCTTCACATCAACTGCCTGGAAATGCTGGCAGTATGTTTGGGCCTTCACACCTTTCTGCCGGACCTAAGGGGACACCACGTTTTAGTCCGTTCGGACAGCATGACGGTGGTGTCCGATATAAATTGCCAGGGCGGTCTCTCCTCGAAGCGCCTCTTCATTCTGGTAGAGCGCCTCTTGAAATGGGCTCAGCTCAACTTGCATTCGCTGAGAGAAGCACATGTGCCGGGCAGGTTGAACCGAGGAGCAGACATGCTATCTCGGACCAATGTCCCCTCAGAAGAGTGGATGCTCCACCCACAAATGGTTCAACGAATCTGGGAGGTCTTCGGCAGGGCAGAGGTCGACCTCTTCGCCTCAGAAGACAACTCTCATTGCCCAACTTTTTTTTCGAAGAACAGGGATGCGTTGGCCCACGAATGGCCTAACCTCCTCCTTTACGCTTTTCCCCCAATCGCCCTGATCCCGCATGTAACCAACAGTTGTTCGCAGAGCTGTCTCGGCTGCTCTCGGCAGCCACATGGCCCATTCCCCTGAGACGGGACCTCCTCTCTCAGGCAAACAGAACGATATGGCACCCCCAGCCCGAGCTGTGGGCTCTGCACACGGGAGCCTGTGGACGTCCCAGAGAGCATGCTAAATACAATCTCTCAGGCTAGGGCACTATCTACGAGACGACTCTATGCCCTTAAATGGTCTGTCTTCTCCACCTGGTGTACAGCCCACAGCGCAGACCTAATTTCCTACGACATATCTCTGATATTGTCCTTCCAGCAAGAGCTGTTGGATAAGGGTCATTCCCCTTCCACGCTCAAGGTCTATGTAGCAGCCATAGCAGCCTCTCACGCTCCTTTAGCTGGCCAATCGGTGGGCAGGAACAACCTAGTTGTTCATTTTTTGAAGGGGTCTAGGAGGCTCAACCCTCCTCGCCCCATCACCGTCCCTACATGGGATCTGCCCACGGTGTTGAGGGCTCTGAATAGCCTTCCTTTTGAGCCGCTACAGTCCACTGACCTTCATTCCCTGACGTTAAAAACCGCTCTGCTACTAGATTTAGCATCGGTAAAGGCAAGCGTATGGGAGATCTGCAGGTGCTCTCTGTGAGCCCCTCCCGCCTAGAATTTGGGCCCAGCGACTCTAAAGTCGTCCTGAAGCCAAGGCATGGTTACATACCCAAAGTGCTCTCGACTCTGTTCAGAGCACAGATAATAACTCTATCGGAGCTTCCTCCTTCGGAGCAAGACCAAGAGTTTAATTCACTCTGCCCCGTCAGGGCATTGAAAGTTTATATTGAGCGTTCCGCCCCCTTCAGACAGTTGGAACAGCTCTTTGTATGCTTCGGCGGCCGCACCAAGGGGTCTCCGGTCACGAAGCAGAGACTTTCCAAATGGATAATTGACACTATTACGCTAGCATACTCTTCTTTGGGCCTACAATGCCCCATGGGAGTAAGCGCCCACTCAACCAGAGGCGTCACCTCTTCCTGGGCTTGGTCTAGCGGTGTGTCCATTGCAGAGATTTGTGCGGCGGCCGGCTGGGCCTCGCCGTCCACATTTGCCAAGTTTTATAATATGGACGTCCCTGCCTTACAGGCCCGGGACCTCTGTGAGTTTGGCCCAATTGCCTCCTGCAGGGCTTCCCTTGCACAATACTTGGTCCCTCTGGGCCCCTTTTGGTGCTTAAGGCGAGTTCAAGTATTAGTCGTTCCTCTAGCATAGCACAGCAGGATTGTACTAGTTCCCCCATAGCGTCTTAGCAGACGCAGTACGAGTGAAGTATCGATAGGGAACATACTCGGTTACTAACGTAACCTCGGTTCCCTGAGATTTGGGAACGAGTACTGCATTGCTGGCTGTGCTATGTAGCTGCACGACTCAGTCGTCACTTCAGTCGAAGTAACCTGAGGATCCTATAGTGAAATGCCCGCTTATATAGTGAGATGGCCCCGCCCATTCTGGCAGGCTCTGGCGGGCTTCGTCACCATAGGCTCGTGCAGCTCTGCTGGTTCGTGCAGTGAATAAAAAAACGAACCAATGGCCATGCAGTTACACTGCGTTATTGAAAAGGCTTCAGTCATCAGAGAAAAAGTAGTTTTCCCCCATAGCATCTTAGCAGACGCAGTACTCGTATCTCAGGGAACCAAGGTTACGTTAGTAACCGAGTACGTTTTCATCTCAGGATAATGTATGTTTTAAACCTGCCACAAAATAAATTATTTTACTCTTGCATAACCTCTGGAACGTATGCATGTGTAACGCATAACCTAACCCCCTGTCCTCATCTCATGCTTGCACATTTTAAGTTGTGATTTCTGCCCTCTCCAGGCCTTTACCACAGTTTAGAAATTGTATTGAATTCATTAATACAATACTTTCACCTTAGATACCAACAGGGCAAATTAAGTCATGAATGTTCCAGTAGTGACACAAGAGTTTTTAACTGTTTATTGTGCAGGATCTTAGTGGATTTTTAATATGCAATCAAGCATTGCGCAAAAGACAGACATTAAGCAACACTACCAGCAGGAGCTTTAGATAATAATTCATAGTTGCTTAAATACAGCCAGCAAAAGTAGGGAAAAAGAAAATGTCTGGCATCCATCACCTCCCTTTCTATTTTGCTGCAGCTTTAATGTAAAAGTGAAGCCATTCATGGAAAAATCCAGAGATTACACACTGGTGGGATACAGTACAGTGACTAAGTCAATGCTCCAATAGTATGATTAAAAACTAAATGATAAGATAACATTTCTTAGATTAAGAGAAGGAGATTCCATTGATCCAAATATAGTCCCAACACATGCCTGAGCTTTTGCAAGAAGCTCCTTACTTGACTGACAGAAATAGCCTTGCTCTCAACAGTTTTGACTCCTGAGAGCACAGCAGTGTTGCCAAACATCCTGGGTATCCTGTGATGTAATGCCCCATATGTGTGCTAGTAACATGAAGCTAAAGCCATGGGATTGTTATCCATGCACTAGGACTTTTCAGGTCTAAAACAGTCTGTTATACCTCCTAAACCCCGTCCTAGGCATTTGCTTATGCAGACTTTATTGCCTTTTTCTAAGGAGAATAAAATAACATGACACTAACATGAGGTATTGCTTCAGCCCCAGACAAATATATCAATATATTATAGCATGAACATTTCAGAGGGGGCAAACAGCTTTAATACCAGCGTAGAAAGTAACTGTTACATTGTGTGTGATAAATTTCACAAAAATATGAAGAACAATTCTGTATTTTAAATTGTGGTGTTGGGTTCTATAGGTCCGTAAACTTAACAGATAATGTCCTGGCAGAAAATTACCAATACTTTTTCCATTTTTCTTTGGCAAGTCAAACAGCAAGAACATGTAATTGCAAAATATCTTCTCCGTTGCAGTTTTGAATACTGTATCCTGAAGTCTATATTGAGGGCTAATTAAGCAATTACATTTAAGCCATTTAGAAAAATAGTATCTAAATAGTAGTTAAAGAGTTTAATGGAGCCCTCTTGATAGGTTAGACCATAACCCCTTTTGTTGGAAGACTTGATTCCAAAATCAGACTTCATTACAAACAAAATATCAGCACATGACTCTAGCTGCACATAAAAAGATTTGATTGGGAAAAAACAGATAACAGTTGTGTTTATTTTGTAATATCCTTGAACAGTCAGTAATTTAAAGAAAATCAAATAAAAGAGTAGAGTGTGTGATGCTGTTTGTCAGCCTTAAGCTCGGTTGCACCTGTATTTTCAAGAATGAAATGAATTGAGAATGACTAGCATGGCTTTATTCTGAAAATCTGTAGCAATTTTTCTGGAAGCATTTGTTTTTCTGCTCCAAATTTCCATCACCAATCAACTTGAGATATTTTTGGAACACTACTACTATACCGCTGACACTCCAAGGTCAGGTAAAAAAAACTCCAAATCAAAATAGAGGTTAGTTTGATGGAGTAGTCTAAAATAAAATGTCTTTCAGTGAGTTTTAGCAATTGCAAAATATGTAATGCTTTATGTAACCTGTAAGGCAGTAAGCCATTCTTTTTCCTTGTTTTGACATTTTTACGGCAACTACATAAATAGTGAAATGTCACAAGGGTCATTTACTATTACATTTTAATGACCGTATAAATTGCTATACTGTTTACTTCTGCAGGATTTGAACTGCTGAGCTTTTTTAAAAATAGAATTGTGGACATATATATGATATATATAGGGTATATGGATCTATGTAAAGGAACTTGATGTTTGTAGGTTTGAAATGTAGCGCTGAGTAATGTTTGATTATTCAGTATAGTTGTGCCATCTGGTGGACAGCATAAAATACTTTTTCACAAATAGAGTAAAAATATGGACCTTAAAATGGGGCCTAAATCTAGTTACTCTGTACCTCTGCTATAGAAGTTATATGTGCCACTTGCATTTGATTTATCATATTTTGTGATGCCGAACATGTATTATGACACTTTGAAATGTTTAATGCCCCATTGAATGAAATTCTCACTTAATACAGCAAGACAACTGTCTGTTGGTTTGGAGCAGCTTTCTTATTTTATAGTTAAAGTGCAAAAAACATTTGATGGTGAAATTTGTTTTAGAAATTCTATAATAATCAGTTGACCATGGAAATAAAAGGATACTCATGCACAATGCTCAGACTTCCTGATTTTATTTGTACCAAACAACTTCGTTCTCTTTCCTGTGTTCTTAAAAGCCCATCATTTAACTCATAAGTAAACAGGTTAGAAACTCACACATAGGCTACACATTCACTTAATCTAATGTTGAAATATTTTATTTTATCTTATTTTGCACAAATGTAATTGCACCTTTTTTTTTTTGTTTTTATTTTTACAGTCAGTAGAATTTGAGGTGCTTTTTGCCTGTCACTCATTTTATGCTTTAAGCAGCCAATATATGTGACCATGGACCACAAAACCAGTCATAAGGGTCTTTTTTTTTACAGCTGAATAAATAACTGAATAAATAAGCTTTCCGTTGATGTATAGTTTGTTAGGATAGGACAATATTTGACTGAGATACAACTATTTGAAAATCTGGAATCTGAGGGTACAAAAATAAAATCAAAATATTGAGAAAATGGCCTTTAAAGTTGTCCAAATGAAGTCATTAGCAATGCATATTACTAATCAAAAATTAAGTTTAGACATATTTACGGTAGTAAATTAACAAAACATCTTTATGGAACATGATCTTTACCTAATATCCTAATGATTTTTGGCATAAAAGAAAAATCAATCATTTTGACCTATACAATGTATTTTTGGCTATTGCTACAAATATACCCGTGCTACTTATGACTGGTTTTGTGGGCCAGGGTCACATATAGGAAGCAGTGAACATTAGCTTGTCAGTTTGTGCAAGAACACTATTTTGCTGTTGCTTTTGACTGAGTTTGCTGTTTGTGTTTGATAACGTTAAATTGTTTGTGAATGCAAAAACAAAATGCCAGCACATTGATTTATCATTAATTACATACACAAATGTATCACATACATATTATTGTATTTATTGTATTATTATAAGCAAATTCAAAATAGGTGAGAATTACATGACTTACTACAACCCGAATTCCGGAAATGTTGGGACGTTTTTTTAAATTTGAATAAAATGATAACTAAAAGACTTTCAAATCACATAAGCCAATATTTTATTCACAATAGAACATAGAGAAAATAACAAATGTTTAAACGGAGAAATTTTACACTTTTATCCACTAAATGAGCTCATTTCAAATTTGATGCCTGCTACAGGTCTCAAAAATCATCTAGCAACTAATTAAATTAATTGACATTTGGTCTGTAATATGATTAGCTATAAAAGGGATGTCTTAGAGAGGCAGAGTCTCTCAGAAGTAAAGATGGGCAGAGGTTCTCCAATCTGTGAAAGAGTGCTTAAAAGATTGTGGAATACTTTAAAAACAACGTTCCTCAACGTCAAGTTGCAAAGGCTTTGCAAATCTCATCATCTACAATGCATAACATCATCAAAATATTCAGAGAAACTGGAGAAATCTCTGTGCGTAAGGGACAAGGCCGAAGATCTTTGTTGGATGCCCATGGTCTTCGGGCCCTCAGACGACACTGCATCACTCATCGGCATGATTCTGTCATTGACATTACTAAATGGGCCCAGGAATACTTCCAGAAACCACTGTCGGTAAACACAATCCGCCGTGCCATCTGCAGATGCCAACTAAAGCTCTATCATGGAAAAAGCAAGCCATATGTGAACATGGTCTCATTTAAAATGGACTGTTTCAAAGTGGAAAAGTGTTCTATGGTCAGACGAGTCAAAATTTGACATTCTTGTTGGAACTCACAGACACCGTGTCATCCGAGCTAAAGAGGAGGGAGACCTTCCAGCATGTTATCAGCGTTCAGTTCAAAAGCCAGCATCTCTGATAGTATGGGGGTGCATAAGTGCATACGGTATGGGCAGCTTGCATGTTTTGGAAGGCACTATGAATGTTGAAAGGTATATAAAGGTTTTAGAGCAACATATGCTCCCCTCCAGGCGACGTCTATTTCAGGGAAGGCCTTGTGTATTTCAGCAGGACAATGCAAAACCACATACTGCAGCTATTACAACAGCATGGCTTCGTAGTAGATAAGTCCGGGTGCTGAATTGGCCTGCCTGCAGTCCAGATCTTTCACCTATAGAGAACATTTGGTGCATCATTAAACGAAAAATATGTCAAAGACGACCACAAACTCTTCAGCAGCTGGAAACCTATATTAGGCAAGAATGGGACCAAATTCCAACACCAAAACTCCAGAAACTCATAAACTCGATGCCCAGACGTCTTCAAACTGTTTTGAAAAGAAGAGGAGATGCTACACCATGGTAAACATGCTCCCGTCCCAACTAATTTGAGACCTGTAGCAGGCATCAAATTTGAAATGAGCTCATTTTGTGCATAACATTTTAAAATTTCTCAGTTTAAACATTTATGTTCTCTATGTTCTATTGTGAATAAAATATTGGCTCATGTGATTTGAAATTCTTTTAGTTTTCATTTTATTCAAATTTAAAAAACGTCCCAACATTTCCGGAATTCGGCTTGTAAAAAGTGATTAATTAGTGTAATCTATAAGGCAGTTTACCCTAACCATATAAACGCCTTTAGCAACATCAGTACTTACTGTAATTCATTTCCTGATCTGTTTACTCTGATCATCTTGTGCTCTGTCTAGGTGACAGTGACTGACAAAGAGATGTTTCAAGGTCAGATGTTTCCAGGGGAGAGACTTCTGCTTTTCAGTGTGCTGCTTATGGTCAGCGTTAAAATAAGAAAATTCACTGATTAAAATAATGAAATTGTTGCATTTTATTTGCAAATTATTTATTGGCAGTCAGATGGTGTTTGACTTCTGACTTTGCTTTGGATTGATTTTGATATTGATAATGTAAATACAGTATATTTGTTTATTTTTTGATTATTAGACTGGCAGTTCAGATTGTTTTCAGTAGACCAACCATGGGATGGTTCTCAAAGAAATGCTCACACATCTTCACTCTCTTACTCTGTTCTCTTTTCCTTTTCTTGCTCTTTGAAGCTCATTTTGTCATGTTCTCTGTCTCTCTGCAGAATGTGGCTGTCTATATTGGTTGTCCTCCTGGTATCCGATTGGTGTTTGATGTCAGTACCACTCTGCAGGAGTCTGTACATCTGAACAAAAGGATCTTCAGCTGTTTAAATCCTGACCCAGTTACAGACTGCTTCCGCTGTGAAAACTGTAAGAACCTGATGCCAGTGATTCAAGACAAATAACTTAATCTGGCTCTGTACAAGACTAAACATGCAAATCAGACATTTCGACCTCAAAGTACACTGGTATGATTTGTCAAAAACTTATGCAAAAAGCTGATGACGCCCTGTGTTCAATCGTGTGCAAGCAGTGCTCAAGTCAAGCAAGAGGAGTCACAGGGAATTAAATGAGAACCACACCTTTGGAGTTATCAAAATACAAAAGAACTCTAAGCTTCAGTGTTTGGAAACATGGCACTGTGTTCATTTATGCTCAAGCAGTGCATGATCTGTTGTTTTCAGTGTCTTAGCTCACAAATGCTGCTCCATGCAAGTGCTGTTATTGTGGTTTACTTAACATGCTTATGAACATGCACCAAGTATTAACTTCTCAAATTTGTAATAAGAATCGTTTAAAAAATATGTTGTCATAACATGAAAATGATTAAGGTATTTTTCTGTTAGCCAACGTTTGAAAACTAAGAAATTAAGACAGAATATGTGCCATGTCATTTTACTATTATGCAAAAAAAAAAAAAAAAAAAAAAAACATTTCAAACTGCAATTACATCATAAACAGAAGTTCAGCATAAAAATCATAAACAATACTCAGCAATGCCTTGATCAGACGACTACATTTTATTAGTTTAATAGAAGGTGCCCTATTAAATAAGTTATTTAATAGGGGTTCTCAACTAGTTGTGGTTATGGCAATAGCCTACATAATTTCTGTCACTTGTGGTTCAGCTCAATTGTACACAACATAATTCACAGAGTAATTTCACAAAATTCTACTATTTGTTCTACTATGAAAAGGGATGTTTTAGGATTAGCCTATGACCCAGATGGGCTTTGAGTGATCTCAATGGGGGGAAAAAAGAGAAGGAATCTGATGACAAAGACAAATAAATGTTGTAAAAGTACTGGCAGGTAAAACATTTATATACATCCTATATAGCCTTACGTCATAGATGCTTTTTGTAAGATGATTGGAGACATCCTGAAAATAATTAGGAATAAGAGATCTCTAATTTTTTGCCTAGAGGGCAACAGGAAATTACAACTGGCTCACCTTAGTCTACTTTCCCCTGTGAAATTATCCAGAAAAAACAATGCAGTCTTTGTGCCCAATATGCTACTCATTGCATTATACACATAGCATACACTTTAAGACACAACAGATGGAAGATAAGAAATACATATTTACTTGAATATGTGAAGGTAGGGAATAAAGAGCCAGACACTATAATACACGTATATGTATGTGGTTTAAACCTTCCAACACCAGTACACACAAAAATAATTTATATTAATTTCTATAAACACAATCTATGGAGCAAAAATAATAAAAGAAAGAAATAGCCTAAATAAACTAAACAACTATGGCTGACCATTCCTATTTTTATTTAATCGTTCCTTTATATCTGTTGTTCTTTTTATTCCCTTTGTGCAACATGATAATAAGATAAATAAAATTAATAAAATAAATAAAATGAATGAGAAATTAATGATTGGAGATGGAATTAAAAATCAACTTGAGAGTCTTCAGTGAAGTCGATCTTCAGATTAAATTTCATCTAATATTTTTGCATTTCCCCAAACAATGTTTTATTTATTTATTTACTTACAAATTTCATTATGTATATACTTATTTTCATATAGAACATTATAGATGTATTTATTTATTGTTACCTTTCTCTGTTTCTACACACACATTTGTTTTGAAAGACAAATATATATTCTTAAACATTAAGAAAAATTAAGAACAAAAACATAAGAGGGGAAAAAACAATAACTTGGGGCTCATATCAAAGTCCCTTTCTTTGCTCAAATTGGGGTTTTATTTTGAAATTGTTTGCGCCGGTCCGCCATTTCGTGCTTTTTGGTTGATGCAGTGTTCACACTATGGAGTGGGAATAGCTTCAGAAAGAGAGAGAGAGAGAGAGACACACACGGTAGTATTTACAATGTTTCTTATTTTTCCCTCATAGGTCTTATTTGTATTTGTACTACATTTCCATTTTGTTGCCATGCAAGCACCTGCATATAACCTGCACTTTATAAACAGATTCACATTAGCTTTTGTCAATCAGCAATAACGCCTCTGTTTTGATCTTACATCTAACGTTAACGTTATTCTGGTATCATAGCTTGTTGACTGTTTGTATGATTTACTCGTGCAGCCTGTTCCGTTTTAATGAAGTAAACATTAATGCACCAAAAGTGACAAGTATTGCCATCAGTTAGTGCTTATCGCGCCTTACTAAGAATATTTGAAGTGTTGGTGGATATTAACTTGGTAAATGAGAGCGAATGGAGATTAATGTGTGGTATGTGCAATGCATCGATCGTAGTTTGCTGTTGGTTTTGTTCGATCATGCGCTTTATTTGCAAATAATCGCTGTGGTCCGTGTCTAAACATGAACTATCATCATACATGTGCCATACTGAACTCTAGAGCTGGAGTCTCAAACCCTAACGTTACTCCTGAATGGGGCCACCGTCGAGTATTTTACATCCAGCCCTAGCTAGACGCACCATAATCATGTATTCTAAATGTCTGGGGTTGCTTGAAAAGTACACATAAGTGTAACGTTATAGTGTAAGTAAACTCTGCTGCACAGTGTGGCCAGAAGCAGGATTTCACACTTCTGCTCTGAAGCACACTCTCCGCTCCAGTTATTTTTGAATTGTGATATTTGTCCTTGCACTTTAGTACATGAAGATATTAAAACTGTTCAACTGTAATTGGTCTTTTCTGACAGATAATAGACACAAGATGAGTTCTCAGCAGTTTCCCAGAGCTGCACTGCCTCCTGGAGCTGGACCGGGTCAGACGGCTACTGACAGCAGCGTCTTAGGCACACAACCAGGTAGGAGTCCAGACCCCTTAGCGATAGGGTCGTCACTATCAAAATCAAAGTTCCTGTGGTTGATACCATAACAAAAACTAACAACTAAAATGAACTAATGCTGTTGACCAAACCCGCTTGTTACAAGAAATCCATAGCATCATCAGTTACTATATATATATATATATATATATATATATATATATATTATTATTATTATTTTTTTTTCTGAACGAAATTGTGATAAATAAATAAAATAAATCCAGGTTTGCTGTTCTTGTTTGCAGGGCTGCACAGTTTGGCCAGAATTCTGAGCTTGTATATCAATATGGCTATAAAATAATAATTTATTATATAAAAATAAAAATACTAAATAAAAACAAAATGAGAAGTATTAATATTGTAGTATTTTACTGTAAAATAAAAATAATTTTTTTAATTATTTAAGAAAAATAATGATATTATTTTACATTACAACTGGAAAATTACAATAATAATATTTTCCATTACTTATAAATAATGTGTTGCAGTAGGCAGTGAAGACAGCAGCCGTGAAGTGGATCACTCTCAGGATCCTCCGCCTGGCAGCAGCAGTGGCAGTGCAGGTGGAATTGCATCATTCCGTGACGATAAGCAGGAAATGGTGGTGGTCAGGCCCTACCCACAGGTCCAAGCTCTAGGCCAGCCTCCTGCTCTGCCCCAGCATGTGCCTATCCAGCCCAGCCCTCCTGTAACTGTGGCCGCCCCATCAGTCCAACTACTGCAGGCCCAGCAGTCCAGTGTCAGCGAGGGATCAGTGAAGGTCACGTCATTTCACTTTCTTTGCTCCTGTGATTTTGTTGAAATATTATGTGCTTATTTGAAATTATCAGTACCATCAAAATTTATTTTACATCAACTTCATTCTGACATTTTGTTCAGAGAGATAGGGACAAAGCTAATTCTACTTATTAAATCACAATCCACATACATATTGTCACATGATATTGTGATATGAATTATGATCTATCGATCTATCTATACACACACACACACACTTTTTTTTGGATACTTTAAATGCTAGTTGTGAATCACCTTAACTTTTAGGCAACTTGAACCCACAAATTATTTATTTTCTTTTTTTGTTGTTGTTAATTCTACAGGCTGCCCTGAAGTCTCCTATGCCCAGTCGTCTTATAGCACCTGCTCCGGCCTTTAGCCAAGGTCATATATCTGTTCCAGCCAAAGTGTCTGGACATATCACAGTTCCCCTTGAGAGCAGCATTGCTCCAGCCTCTATACCAGTGGCAACCATCAGCGGTCAGCAGGTATGGGCATCACAACTATGAGCTACTTGTGGACAGGTTTCTTTAGATTACACACAGTGTGCTGATTGCAACAAACATTTTGCGATTAAATAATGTTTCTCCAGGGACAGAGTAACCTGCATCAACTAATGGCCACTAACATGCAGATCTTCAGGGGCAGTGCACCTGCGCTACAGATCGCATCTCCTGCTCCTCCCCACCCTTTCACCTCCCATCTGCCCAGAGGTCAGCAATTTCATTCATACAAATCTGACATTATTGCATAAAGGGATAGTTCATCCAAAATGAAACTCTGTTCATCATTTACTCTCCCTCTTGTCGTTCCAAACCTGTATAACTTATTTTTTTTGTAGAACACAAAAGAAGATATTTTAAGAAATGTCTTGGTGTTTTTTTTAGTTTTTTTTTAATCTAAAATGGAAGTCAAAGGTCTTTCACCAGTGAGAATTGAGGGATAGGTTTACAGGAAATGTCAATTTTAGCCTTACAACCAGAGTTAGGTTCTGTGCTTCTACACCCTTGTTATTCAACTATCATTTCCCTCTGATTTTAGGTATAAATTATGGGTAGGGTTAGGTTTAGGGGTAGGGATAAGGTTAGGTCTATGTTTTTGGACAATAATGTTGATCCAGGATCAACAAAAAATGTTTCTTTTTAAAATATTTTATTTGCACATTATTAATATTTTTATGCTCAAATCATAAAATAAAATGTATTATTATTTTAAGCAATACAGTTACTAAATATAAAACTTATTCAATTCACTCACCATGAGAGAAAGAGAGAGTGAAGACACATGGAACATTTTACAATGTAAAGATCATAATTGTAAAATGAAAATTGAAGTGCTAGATATGCTAGGATTAAATTATGTTCCTCCTCGTTTTTCTGTCAAAATTAATTTGGTTAATGTTGGAAAATTTCAGTTAACCCAACCTCTAGTTATAATATGTTGACTGTATTCTGTTTACAATAGGCTAATCATTTTGCTCCTATAGGTTTAACTTCTGTATGAACTGACTATTTATTCAGTTGTTATTGGTGAATATTACTATATTGGCTAAAGCTGACTTTGCATGTGCTTGTCATATTTTAGGCAAACGTTTAAATGTACAATTATCAAAATGTATGGCAAACAAGTATATGACCTGTTTTTCAACTGTATTTAGCACTGAATTTGGCTTTTGGAATAACATTGTGTATTTAAACACTGGATTTGTTACTTTTACAGTAGTTAGCTAGTCTATTACAAAATTTCCTTTTAAACAGCAATGAAATTAGGTGTTAATTTACATCCCAGTGCTGAATTGTATAATAATGTCTCAAGTAGCTTCATGCTAAAATAGATTCCAAATGCTATTTTTGCACTTGTTTGACGCTATAAATGACACTCATCACCTTTGTGATGAAGGAGAATTATCTGGTGTTTTTGTTTGCTTGACATGAACTGTAACCTACTGTAATAGTGTAATATTTGTGCTTGTGTTTCAGGCGCAGCTGCTGCAGCTGTCATGTCCAGCACTAAAGGCCCTTCTGTTCTCAGATCAACCGGAGGAGGAAACACAGGCCCTAGCCAACCTGCAGCTGTGCAGCACATTATACATCAGCCTATTCAGGTGCAGAGGCTTCGCAACTTACTGATCACATACAGCTAGACACAACAGTCTGCTCGGATTTAAACAGCACTTAAAGTAAATGTCATGTTTAGAGCCTTGACCTTTTTGACTCCAAGGCCCCCCATTGTCCACAAAGATATTCATAGGCCACTATGACTTTTCCAGTTGTTCATGATTTATTGGATAAGGTTAAAAAAAAAGTATATTTTTACTCACAATTTCTGCCCCATAAAATGTTCAAGAGCTTGCTGTAACTACAAAAATATATACTCATTATAAAAAATGCTCATGGAATTTTGTGATTTTATTAATTTAGGTATTCAGTTACATATGTTAAAGGGGTCATATGATGTGATTTCAAGTTTTCATTGTCTTTGGAGTATTACAAGCTGTTCGTGCATATATACAATCCGTAAAGTTGCAAAGACAAAAGTCTTAAACCCAAAGAGATATTCTTTCTAAAAGTTAAGACTCGTCCAAGCCTTCCTAAAATGCCTCATTTAAACAAATCTACATCACTGTGTTGGAAGATTTGCATAACACCGCCCAAATGTTTACGCAAAGAAAGAAGGCGTAACTTTTATTCTAGCTATAGTATTGTTACCGCTGCCATGTCGTGGAGATGCTGTGTGTTTCCAAATATGGTAAGGGGAGTAACATTTCCGTCATACGCTAGAGGTATTTGGCCAATCACAACGCACTGGATAGCTGGCCAATCAGAGCGCACCTCGCTTTTCAGAACGATGAGCTTTGTAAAAATCAACGCGTTTCAGAAAGGTGGTGCAGAGAGGATCAGCAATAATGTACGGTATGTGGAAAATAATGTTTTTTTTTTAACCTTAAACCACGTAAACACGTCGCATTACACCAAATACACAAAATAATGTTATTTTTAGTATCGCCATATGACCCCTTTAATCATAAGAATTTGCAACAACAGTTGCACTGTTGTGTTCAGTACAACAGAGAAAACCATATGTATATATTTGCAATCCATAAAAACACATGCACAAGCAGGTCCTGTTGTTTAGTAGATTTGCTGTTGCTGCCTGTTTGCACAGTTATGAAAGGGATATTCAAAAACTCTGGTTCATAGATCTGCAGCATCTTTCTTTAGTTCTTGAAAGTTCTTTATATTTACCCACAGTGTCTATATTCACAGTCTCGACCTTTAGTAACCACCTCGACTGCTGTTCTGCCCACTATGGTGGCTCCCATCCCAGCTGCTAGAACCCAGTCCCCAGTCATCAACACCCCTGTCACACATGCTGCAGAGATGGTTCATGGGTAAATTATTGTATCTCTTTGCTCTTTTAACTGATAACATCAATATACTGTCAAAATATTGTTTGGTATTATTCCAATAATTTTGAATTTGCATTTTTAGGCGACCAGTAACCATTCACCCTCCACCAACCACCATCAACATCCAGCGTCCCCCCACTCCCCGGGACACTGCCACGCGCATCACCCTTCCCTCCCACCCAGCTATTGGAGCCCAGAAGACCCAGCCGCCTCACACGGTCACACAGGTCAGTCCTACTATGAGCCTATAGATCTAAAGTAATTTATATAAAGCAAGGGTTTCAAACTTTTTTAAGCCACTGACGCCATAAATTATGATCCTCTGCAAGGCAACCTCTTCCTAAAATACAAAGGCAGCTACTTATTGGGCCATGTATATAGATGATTTTATACTGTATTAGAAAAGATATAAGGCATGATATTATGAAGACAGCATGTTGTTTATAAAATTGTAAAATAATTTTTTATTAATTTGTTTTATATTATTTTTGGTTACACTTGATTTTAGGGTTTAAATTTTAAGTACTGAGTGATATTAATTAACTTCATGTACTTACTATATGGTTAGGGTTAGGATTAAGCCCAAAGTATACTTCATTTTTATGCGTATGCGAGGGACACCCGATTTTTGTAACCGTGCATACTTTGTATGCTCAGGTCACACATGCACGCTGAAGTTATTTTGCAGTAATCAGTTTTTCCACTTGGTGGCAACACTGTCCTGGGCCGTTGTTTCACAGTAGAAAACGAAAATAAAGAGACGGACAACGACAACAAAATAGCTGGCACTGCAACAACAGACGCTCACATTGACAAGCGCTTGTGAGTGAGAGGGTATGAGACAGCTCAGCTTTGGTTTAAAAGAGTTAAAAAATATTTGTTATCAGTCATGACTTAACGGGGAAAAATAGAGCAGACACTGAACATGGATGAAGCTTTCCGCGTACACGCACAACTTCAAATGGAGTATGCTTTGAAAGGCTATGAGTTCGACTGTATGCATACACTAGCGTACATGTACAAAAACGAAGTATACTTAGGCCTTTAGGGTTTGGCTTAGGGTTACTTGCATGTACTTATGCATAATTAATTGTTATTATAATAGTAAATACATGCAGGGTTGCCAAAACCTGCCCAATTGCATTCGGGGGTAAAATGCACGTTTTTTTTTCTTTCGGGGTTCCCCTGATAAAAGTTGCATTCCAGGGGCTAAATATCACGTTATTGGGGTCGCTTCAACCCGCGGACATGAAAAACATCCCGCGGCAACAGTGTTTAAGTAGCCCAATTCCGTGGTAAAACCACGGACTCGGCAACACTGATTACATGTAACGTGTGTAACAAATACACCTTAAAATAAAGTGTTACCACATTTTATTTTTTGAAAATTAAATATGATTATTATTACAGTAATTACTGTTAGAGTAAATATAAATCTTTAAAATAATAAAAACAGATAGGATAACATTTCTTCCTGGAAAACAAAATGTGATTAATCACAATTTCTGAGTAAGAATGAAATTGTAATAATATAAAATGTTGTGTTTAAAATGATTAAACATTTTAATTAACACCTAGGATCCCTAAACTCTTCTCATCCCTAAACAACACATTTTGTAAATTTATTTTCTTTAAAATGTAGCATGAACCTTCTTGTTGGCCACTTGACCCCCTAGAGGGGGTCATCAAACTTGATCCTGGAGGGCCGGTGTCCTGCATGTGCACCCACCACAGTCTAGTAAGACACAAAATAGAGATTGGCTGTAGAGGAACTCAATCTCACAAAATAGTGTGTCTCAATGTTTATCACCTTACTATTTGTGTGTGGACCATGTATGGCACTAAATCCATTTCTCCGGTAAAGCATAATGATTAAGTGGGGGCCTCACATAAAGAGCAGCCTAGGGGCCCCTGACCACCTTAATCCGCCCCTGGCCACCAACATTCTTTCTTTTACTCGTTTATGAACTTTGAGGTGTTTGTTTTGTCTGCAGAAACCAATCTTCAACACTGTGACCCCTGTTGCCGCCGCTACTGTAGCTCCTATCTTAGCTACCAACACTGCTTCTTCAGCCACCACTACAGGTTACTTTTTCCCCAAAGGTTATTCACAAAGACAAAATGTTTCCATGCAGTTCATAACTTTGTGTAAACTGTGTACCCCAAAACAGGCTCTTCACCACATACCCAAATGACCAGTAGCACTATTGTCACCATGACAATGGCCTCTCACTCCTCCCATGCTACAGCTGTGACCACCTCTGCCATCCCTGTCGGTAAGCACAACCCATTCACGTGTTTATAGCATTCAAGATTATTGCTACTATTTGTTTAAAGATTCTGAATCAAATCAGAAAAAGGTTTGAGTTTCAGAGCTGAGAACGTCTCTGTTACGTTATGTCGTGACGACATAGGGGATTTACTTGGAAGCCCCAATCATCTCTGACTTAAGAGAAAACACCAATGAATATTGGCTAGTGGATTTTGCATACCTGAGCCACTCCCCGTGCATACTGGTATAAAAGGGCGACAGGTGCATCCACTCATCAGGTTTTCCGCTGAGGAGCCGAGAACGAGTCCCAGGCAACCAGCGATGGTTCAAGATTGTGGCATGGGGACATAACGTCTCCGTTCCCTCCATCAAGGAATGAGGGTTGTGTACGTAACCGAGACGTTCCCTATCTGTCGGTCACTACGAGTTATGTCATGACGACATAGGGGTCCTATGGAAAGCGCCACAACCTGAACCCCTTCACAACCTTGTGGCATGCAGATGCTGACAAGCGAGCGCATGACAGACAAATGCCATGCGAAAGGTCGCAACCTTCCCATCGCCCCAGCGCAAATTCGCTAACCTTGGTGCCCGCAGGGACCACTGAGTACATCGCTGCTGGAGATAGCCAAGCCACTGTTCATTTCCCAACAGAAGTCGGAAGGGATTTCGACCTTCAATGAAAGATGCTTCAAGTCTTTCCTATTTGTTGTTACAGCTTGGCAGTAACGACGGGGAAGCGAGCCTTCCGGAGAAGGGCGCTACGGAGGCCACATCCTGCCCGAAGGTAGGTAACGTGGAAACACTGATATGGACTGACCCAGGCCTGGGGCAGTACTACATACGACTGGACTCTGGGGCAGATCCTACCTAGGAGTAGGGAGGAGAGCTGCCAGCAGGGCCTGACAGAGAGCTCTGTCAAAGGGAAGACACGGGTTTACCGTGAGGGAAACCTTACCGTGGAAGAATACACGTATGGGATTACCCGAAGGGAATAAAGCCATACGGACACCTAGCCCAGTACAGGGGCTGACCGGAGATCCGGGCGAGCTAACACCAGTACTGGGCCTGGCGTCAGACTGCTCCACCCAGTCTGATTGCCAGGGGTGCTGGAGGAACTCCACCAGGGTTCGCCGTCCGGGGAACTGAACTGGAGGAGAAAAACAGGCGCTCGTATCCCCGGGTGAGGGGGAATGGCTCGCCTTGGGATCGGTACGCCAAGGCGATGGCATCCACTATCCAGTGGGCCAACCTCTGCTTGGAGACAGCCTTGCCTTTCTGCTGACCTCCGTAGCAGACAAAGAGCTGCTCAGAGCTTCTGAAGCTCCGGGTACGGTCCACGTATATGCGCAATGCTCTTACGAGACACAGCAACGCCAAGGCTGGATCTGCCTCCTCCGAAGGCAGTGTTTGCAGGTTCACCACCTGATCGCAGAAGGGCGTGGTGGGAACCTTGGGCACGTATCCAGGCCGGGGTCTCAGGACAACGTGAGAGTAGACCGGCCCGAACACAAGGCACTCTTCGCTCACCGAAAATGCTTGGCGGTCCCCGACCCTCTTGATGGAAGTGAGCGTAGTCAGGAGCGCTGTCTTAGCCGACAGGTATTTCAGCTCGACTGAGTCCAGCGGCTCAAAGGGACCACTCTGAAGTCCAGCCAGGATGATAGAGAGGTCCCAGGAGGGCATCAGGGGTGGCCTAGGGGGATTCAACCTCCTGGCACCCCTCAGGAACCTCACGATGAGATCATGCTTTCCCAGGGACCGGCTGTCCACTGCATCGTGATGGGCCGCGATAGCAGCCACATACACTTTCAAGGTGGAGGGTGACAGCCTACGCTCCAACCTTTCTTGCAGGAAAGAAAGCACTACTCCAATCGTGCAGCTTCGGGGGTCTTCTCGGCGAGAAGAACACCAGTTCGCGAACAGACTCCACTTCAGTGCATAGGCTTGCTTTGTAGAAGGAGCTCTAGCCTGAGTGATGGTCTCTACCACAGTCTGTGGGAGACCACTCAAGTCTGCCGCGTCCCATCCAGGAGCCACACATGAAGGTTCCACAGATCTGGACGCGGGTGCCATATGGTGCCGAGCCCCTGAGAAAGGCGGTCCTTCCTCAGAGGAATGACCTAGGGATGGGCTGTCGCGAGGAGAATGAGTTCGGGAAACCAGGTCTGGGTGGGCCAGAATGGCGCGACCAGCAGGACCTGCTCCTCGTCCTCCCTGACCTTGCACAGTGTCTGTGCGAGCAGGCTCACTGGGGGAAATGCATACTTGCATAGAGCCCGAGGCCAGCTGTGTGCCAGTGCGTCTGTGCCGAGGGGGCCCTCGGTCAGGGAGAAATACAGCTGGCAGTGGGAGGACTCGCGGGAAGCAAACAGGTCTACCTGAGCTTCCCCGAATTGACTCCAGATCAGCCGGATCGTCTCGGGATGGAGTCGCCATTCTCCGGGGAAAGTGAGCTGTCGTGAGAGCGCATCGGCCGCACGATTAAGCTCCCCCGGAATGTGGACGGCGCGCAGCGATTTGAGCCGTGTGTGACTCCAGAGGAGGAGATGGCGGGCGAGCTGTGACATGCGGTGTGATCGTATACCTCCCATCCGGTTGATGTACGACACAGCCGCAGTGTTGTCCGTACGGACCAACACATGCTTGCCTAACAGCAGTGGCCGAAACTGCCGCAAGGCCAGATGCACTGCCAACAGCTCTAGGCAGTTGATGTGCCAAAGCAGTCGAGGCCCCATCCAGAGCCCCGAGGCTGCCTTGCCCGTTGCATGTAGCACCCCAGCCCGTGCTGGAGGCATCTGTTGTGACAACAACAATGCCGGGACACTTGTTCTAAGGGCACCCTGGCCCGTAGAAAAGCAAGGTCCGTCCAGGGGCTGAAGTAGCGGCGACACTCCTGTGTGATGTTCACCCGAAGTGTACCGCGGCGCCATGCCCATCTCGGGACTCGGGAGTGCAACCAGTGCTGAAGTGGTCTCATTTGAAGCAATCCGAGCGGCGTGACTGCAACTGCGGATGCCATATGTCCCAGGAGCCTCTGAAACTGTTTTCAGCGGAACCACAGCCCTGCCTCTGAAAGAACTCGGGCAGTTCAGCACTGATTGGGCGCGCTCGTCCATGAGGCGCGCCGTCATACTCACCGAGTCTAACTCCACACCAAGAAAAGAGATTCTCTGCGCAGGGGAGAGCTTGCTTTTTTCCCAGTTGACCCGAAGCCCCAACTGGCTGAGGTGCCGAAGCACCAGGTCCCTGTGATCGCACAACTGTTCTCGCGAGCGGGCCATGCTTGAGACAGTTGAGGATCCTGATGCCCACTTCCCGTAACGGGGCAAGGGCGCCCTCCGAGACCTTCGTGAAGACACGGGGGGACAGGGAGAGCCCGAAGGGGAGGACCCTGTACTGCCATGCCCGACCCTTGGACGCAAACCGTAGGAACGGTCTGTGTCGCGGAAGGATCGAAACATGAAAGCAAGCATCCTTCAGGTCGATCGCTGCAAACCAATCCCTGGGGCTGTATGCATTTGATCATGCGCCTGTGCGTCAACATCTTGAACGGGAGCCTGTGCAGGCTCAGAACGAACGCATAAACCATCCACGAACGCAGCTTCAGCGTGCTGGATGCCCAGACACTGAAGACAACGATCGTGGCTGTCGACGGAGGATAGGAAACGACCGCAACCAAGAGGACACGGCCGGAACGGCGTCTTTAAAAAGACGCGAGCCGACCGTGATTTTGCTCTTTTAGGAAATCTGCTCTTTTAGTTGAAGTGCCCAGGGGAATCGCTGCAGACAGGGACACCGCTGTTCGCACCGTAACGCCAACCAGAATAGCTTCCAGACAGATGATGAATGGCTTTGTGGAGATCAACACGTTCATCCACTCGGCTCCGAAGCAAAAATCTGATGAGTGGATGCACCTGTCGCACTTTTATACCCGTATGCACGGGGAGTGGCTCAGGTATGCAAAATCCACTAGCCAATATTCATTGGCGTTTTCTCTTAAGTCAGAGATGATTGGGGCTTCCAAGTAAATCCCCTATGTCGTCACGACATAACTCGTAGTGACCAACAGATAGGGAAAGAATGTTTAATGTAACCCTGTGTCTACACCAGATGCGAGCAGCGTGACAAAAGTCATTAGAACTCATTATAATCAGCAATGCAAATCAATCCAAATTTGGTCGACCAAGCCTCTTCTCATTGACTAACGTTTGGACTATTAGGGGGCATCCCCTAATTGTAGTGAGGCAGCAAACAGGATGTAGATTTAAAATTCATAGTTGATAGTTTGTTTGATAAATGGACTAATAGTTTGCTTGATGGATGGGTTGGTAGTTTGTTTAGATTGATTCATTCATTCTAGGATTAGAATCTTAGGTAGGTTAGAACTGACTTAATGTTTCTGGCCTCTCCAGCTAAAGTGGTTCCTCAACCGATTGCCCACACTTCCCCACGCATTCAGCCAGAGTACCCTGGGGAAAGAACCAACCTGATTCCCATCCCAGGTCATCGCTCTTCTCCAAACCCTGTCACCATGGAGGCTCGCAGCGATAACAGGTGAAACTTCTCTAAAAACTTTTCTTGTGATGGTTGAGCACTGGCAGTTAATCGTGAATGAATCAGGAGTAGGTGTCCAATCCTGCCCCTGGAGGACCACTGTTCTGAGTTTAGCTCTAACCCCGCTTAACTGCACTTGCACCAAGGTAATCAAGGTCTTCAGGAAAAATCTGCAGGATGCAACCTTCAGGAGTAAGATTGGACACCCCTGAATTAATTCAACTAAACCAAAGCAATCAGTTATCAATTATCAGTGAATTGAATTGTGTCATGAAGCTTGTCATGTTAACTGTTTGTGTTCTTCTGCAGGCCGTCAGTGCCAGTGCAGTTTCAGTACTTCTTACCCACATACCCCTCATCCCCGTATCCTCTGACCCACACCTACACCCCCATTACCAGCTCGGTCTCCACCATCCGCCCTTACCCAGGTAAACACAACATACCAGAACCTCTGTGCTAATATCTAAGGGCCTGTTTACACCTGGTCACTTCATGCATTTTCTCTGATCGGATAGCTATCCGATTGTGAAAAGATCAGGTGTAAATGACCTTCGAAACGTTTTCAAGGTGGATTTCCATCCGATGGCTTCAAACCAATTCAGGAGGTGGTCTGGGCCGCATTCCAGACGAAACTGGACAAGTGTAAATGCATCTGGTTGTTGAAACCACATATGCAAATTTGTTAAAATAATGAATGTGTGAGCGTGTTAAAGGCTATATGATATGTTTTAGTCAGATATGACAGTGCTAATGCAACACGCATTGCCGCGGATGAGTAGCTGAGTATCTCTTCAAAAAGCCAATGCGTAAACTGCCGCGAATTAAACTGAAAGATGCAGACACTTATTTAGGGGAATTACAGGGAACCACAGTCCACAGTTTCACTCAACACACAATCACCTTCATTAAAAGCAGTGAGACTAACTTATCTTTACAGTGGTGACACCACACTGTCTCTCCTATTGCGGTTTTTGATCTTGAAATTAGCTGATAATGAATAAAATGCAGCGCTCATCTGTTGCTTTCATTGACGTGAACTCTGTTAAATTTGCATATAGCGCGGGAATTGAAGATCGGATTTATATCCGTTTTGCAAAGACACATTCATGTAGCCAAGTGTAAATGGAAACGTTTTAACACATCAGATAGATATTCGATCAGCAAAAACGCAGGAAGTGACCAGGTGTGAACAGGCCATAAATGTTTCTTAGACCTCCAACCAAGACTCTGTGCTTTATTCCTCAGTCACGGCTCCAGCTCAGAGCTCAGCTCTTCCTGCTCAAGCAGGTGTTGGTGTGGCCACCACTGTGCACTTGAACCCCATGCAGCTGATGGCAGTGGATCGCATCGGCCTGCAGTCTGCCCAGATCAGCACTCAGAACATCCAACCAGCCTCTATGACTGCTCAGGGCATTCAACCTGCACCAATAGGAGTTCAGGGACTGCATGCCACTGCACCAATCAGCACCCAGAGCGTACAGCAGGCTCCAGTTGCCACACAACAGCCACAGTCAGAAGCAAAACCACCAGGTAAGTTTAGCGAAGACCCATTCCTTTCAAACATATTCAGAAACTTTGATTGGAAAATTATTATTTTTTAAATCCAAATTAAAGAAATTTTAGGTAATATCAAAATGTATTATATAAGAGGGAATTTTTACTTGCTCACTTATTGTGCTTTATGAAATCTGTTTTGTTATACAGGTGTTGTTTTGGCTGAAAGTCCTGCTTTTGTCACAAATCCAATCGGGAGCACTTTTATTGGCACGCAACCTGTCACTACGATTGTGCAGACACACCCCCAGGGGGCGGCTACAGGTGCACCCACACTTGTCTCCTCCCCCCGTCCTAGCATCCTTCGCAAAAAACCTGTGAATGAGGGGTGAGTCAGCTTTCATTCCACAGCCTGTATTACTGTTTCATAGCATATGTGTTTATAGTATGGTAACTACTGAGGGGCCAAACTGTCCATCATATATGAAAAGTTTCATTCATTCACCCCCTCATTACTGGCGTCCTGAGCAGTGTTGGGTAAGTTACTTTCAAAAAGTAATTAATTACAGTTACTAATTACTTCATCAATATTGTATTTAAATTACTTTACTAATTACTCTGTCTGAAAAGTAACTTAGTTACTAAATAAGTAACTTAATTATTCAAATTGCTAATTAGGCTACATCTTAAAATCCCTATAAACCTTAATAGAAATTAAACTCTGTATTCTTTCAATTTGAGTCAAACATAGAATAGTTTAGCCTTTTAGCTTTAAAACAACTGTAATATTTAAACATTTTGGTTAGCAAACAGAACAAAAAAGCTTAAAAGTTAAACAATACATTTCAGTTTGGCAAGATGTTCAGTAAAAGCCCAACTAGTAAAATCCGTACAGATTTATGTAAAAATAACATGTTAACTAGGTAAGAATAAATTACAGAAATGATTTGGGTGCGTGTCTATGGGGGAAGGGGGCGGAGTAAACAAAGGCTGCACCTGACTTTGAAACTTGCAGCGCTCACACACACACAAACGAAATCGTATGCCTGATGAAAAAATATATATTTAAAACACGTTCGTATTTTAGAAAATGTAGTTAATATTTGCATCGTTAATGATTTATCTTATCCACCTGCGACCCACCCGCAAATAATCAGAAAGCATTTTTTTATTACCAGACCCGCGGATTATCCACAGCGCCCTCGGATATAACCTCCATCCGCGCATCACTACTGCGCACAGTGTGCAGATATCAACAGCATCACTGGGTTGTAAAGTTGCCAAGTTGAGGGAATTTGTATGTGTCGTTTGTGTGAGAAGGATGCTTTTCATACAAGATCTGCAACCGGACAACCTTGGAATATATTGACTTGATTATTCATATAATGAATGTCAGACTGGGCCATACAAATTACGGGAGTTTTACCGGAGGTGAATGTAGCAAACATATAAAATACGTCCAGTGGGATTTTTTTTTTTATAGCAAGATTAAAAATACGGGAAAATATTTAAACGGGATGACAGCGGGATAGAATGGTTAAATATGGGAGAATCCCGGGAAAAACGGGAGGGTTTACAGGTATGGATACGGGAAAGACTGTACCTCAGTTTTATACGGATTACATAATCAAATAATATTCGTTTTCGATTTTAATTCGTTCATTTAAACGTAGACACTTCAGGCTTTCAGGTACAGGAAAGATTGTACCTGGCTTTAGTTTCATACGGATTACTTAATCAGATAATATTCGTTTTCGATTTTAATTCCATTTTAAAATAGACACAGGCTTTCAGATACAGGAAAGACTGTACCTCGCTTTATGGATTACATAATCAGATAATATTAGTTTTTGATTTGAATTCGTTCATTTAAAAGGCTTTTTAGATTCTATTGATTTTAGTCTTATATGTAGCTATCCGAGTATTTAAGGTTTCTCTGTGAATCAGGATAATCTGAAAGTGAAGGAGCTGGCGCGCGGAGGGTTAAAGCGCTGCATTCAATTTGATCTTTAGACGGTACATTTACATTTCAAATTCAATATTGATTTTAGAACTGTTGAAATTATTTACTGTTTGTAACGCAAGTACTTTATAAGTAACTGTAATTAAATTACCTAAAAATGAACAGTAATCCCTTACTTTACTTTTTCAGTGGATAAGTAATTTAATTACAGTAGCGCGTTACTTAGTAACGCGTTACACCCAACACTGGTCCTGAGAAGTAACCCAGTATCATGTTTTTGTCTTTAAAATCATAGATGATGTAGATAAAATAGTGTAAGACCGCTTTTGGGGTGTATTTCTAGGGCAGTGCGTAAAAGTCTGATCCCAGCACAGCCAAGTGAGCATAACGCTGGCAGAGTGGATAGTGGGATAAGGCTCTCGGGATCCCCTCGCCAAGTGGGGTAAGCCCTGCCTGAAGATCCTTCGTTATCCTAATAAAAATAGGACAACAGACAATGTTCCTAACACAGGGTTCCCACAGTCCTGGATGAGTGTGATTTCCAGGCCTGAGAATGAAAATTCACCCCATTTATTTTCTAATTGCATGTTATGATCTTCTTGTTTATGATTAATCTACACTGAACAAAAATATAAATGCAACACTTTTGTTTTTGCCCCCATTTTTCATGAGATTAACTCAAAGATCTAAGACTTTTTCACAAAAAAAACTTGTACACAAAAGGCCTATTTCTCTCAAATATTGTTCACAAACCTGTCTAAAGCCCTATTCGGACGGTAATTGTTTCTCAGGGGGACGTAAGTGATTTTCACCATATACAGGGTGAATATGGTGAAGTTGGTGATTTAATTTAATTGATTTAATTGCCGTCCGAGTCCAGGATGTCGGTGTTTTTCTCTCACCACCCCCGTGAAAATCCCCGGCCGAATTACCTACTGTTTTTTGACAAACACTGAGGTCGTGTGGTAATTTAATTGCCGTCCGAATCCACATCTCTGAGTTTACGAGAAGAAATCGATTCAAACTTCAGTGTTTAATCCCTTTTTGAGCACTCCCGAATATCCGTAACGTTGTACTTCGGTGTAATTTACATATTATTTCTGAAATGCTGGAAAGTATTTAAAAGAACAATACTTCATGACTGCTCCACCACAGCGACTGGGAGCAGAAAAAGAAGAAAAGCACATAAACTTTCAAATGGGTCTTTATTATGGCAGCAGCAGGTATGCAATACAATTTTAAAATGTGTATTATAAACAGATATATCACGTATAATTATATACAACTATAGCGCGTCTATTTTCCTATTTTTAAACAGGAGATTTAAATAATCAAATAATAAATATTATAAAATATGCTTGGAATAATTAAAATACATTTTACATAATAATAAGAATAAATTTGTAAATAAAATTCATTTTATTTACAGCAGACAATCATGTGATTGGCCACATGAGCAGCGCGTTCCCGGGTGCGCAGGATCACAGAACTCGCTCCTCCACTGTGAATAAATCGCCATCCGAATCCATGAGTTTTATCACTGAGGTGATATGTAAATTTATTTTTACAGACGTCCATATGAGAAACAATTACCGTCCGAATCGGGCTTAAATCTGTGTTAGTGAGCACTTCTCCTTTGCCGAGATAATCCATCCACCTCACAGGTGTGGCATATCAAGATGCTGATTAGACAGCATGATTATTGCACAGGTGTGCCTTAGGCTGGCCACAATAAAAGACCACTCTAAAATGTGCAGTTTTATCACACAGCACAATGCCACAGATGATCGCAAGTTTTGATAGGGAGCGTGCAATTGGCATGCTGACTGCAGGAATGTCCAACAGCAGAGCTGTCTGCCCGTTTTCAAAATTTGAATTGAATGCACAGTGTCAGGCTGGCCACAATAAAAGACCACTCTAAAATGTGCAGTTTTATCACACAGCACAATGCCACAGATGTCGCAAGTTTTGAGGGAGCGTGCAATTGGCATGCTGACTGCAGGAATGTCCACCAGAGCTGTTGCCCGTGAATTGAATGTTCATTTCTTTACCATAAGCCGTCTCCAAAGGCGTTTCAGAGAATTTGGCAGTACATCCAACCGGGCTCACAACCGCAGACCACGTGTAACCACACCAGCCCAGGACCTCCACATCCAGCATCTTCACCTCCACGATCGTCTGAGACCAGCCACCCGGACAGCTGCTGCAACAATCGGTTTGCATAACCAAAGGATTTCTGCACAAACTGTCAAAAACCGTCTCGGGAAAGCTCATCTGCATGCTCGTCGTCCTCATCGGGGTCTCGACCTGACTGCAGTTCGTAGCCGTAACCGACTTGAGTGGGCAAATGCTCACATTCGATGGCGTCTGGCACTTTGGGGAGGTGTTCTCTTCACGGACGAATCCCGGTTTTCACTGTACAGGGCAGATGGCAGACAGCGTGTATGGCGTCGTGTGGGTGAGCGGTTTGCTGATGTCAACGTTGTGGATCGAGTGGCCCGTGGTGGCGGTGGGGTTATGGTATGGGCAGGCGTATGTTATGGACAACGAACACAGGTGCATTTTATTGATGGCATTTTGAATGCAGAGAGATACCGTGACGAGATCCTGAGGCCCATTGTTGTTCCATTCATCCACGACCATCACCTCATGTTGCAGCATGATAATGCACGGCCCCATGTTGCAAGGATCTGTACACAATTCCTGGAAGCTGAAAACATCCCAGTTCTTGCATGGCCAGCATACTCACCGGACATGTCACCCATTGAGCATGTTTGGGATGCTCTGGATCGGCGTATACGACAGCGTGTTCCAGTTCCTGACAATATCCAGCAACTTCCAATACAGTAAAACTGCACATTTTAGAGTGGCCTTTTATTGTGGCCAAGCCTAAGGCACACATGTGCAATAATCATGCTGTCTAATCAGCATCTTGATATGCCACACCTGTGAGGTGGATAGATTATCTCGGCAAAGGAGAAGTGCTCACTAACACAGATAAAAGCCCGATTCGGACGGTAATTGTTTCTCATATGGACGTCTGTAAAAATAAATTTACATATCACCTCAGTGATAAAACTCATGGATTCGGATGGAGATTTATTCACAGTGGAGGAGTGAGTTCTGTGATCCTGCGCACCCGGGAACGCGCTGCTCACGTGGTCAGGTCACATGATTGTCTGCTGTAAATAAAATGAATTTTATTTACAAATGTATTCTTATTATTGTGGGAAATGTATTTAAAAATATATATTATTATGTAAAATGTATTCTTATTATTCCAAGCATATTTTATAATATTTATTATTTGATTATTTAAATCTCCTGTTTAAAAATAGGCAAATAGACACGCTATAGTTGTATAGAATTATACGCGATATATATCTGTTTATAATACACGTTTTAAAATTGTATTGCATACCTGCTACTGCCATAATAAAGACCCATTTCGAATGTTTACGTGCTTTTCTTCTCTTTCTGCTCGTTTATGTGCTTTTCTTCTCTTTCTGCTCCCAGTCGCTGTGTTTGAGCAGTTATGAAGTATTGTTCTTTTAAATACTTTCCAGCATTTCAGAAATAAATAATATGTAAATTACACCGAAGTACAACATTACGGTGTTCGGGAGTGCTCAAAAAGGGATTAAACACTGAATTTTGAATCGATTTCTTCTCGTAAACTCAGAGATGTGGATTCGGACGGCAATTAAATTACCACACGACCTCGGTGTTTGTCAAAAAACAGTAGGTAATTCTGCCGGGGATTTTCACGGGGGTGGTGAGAGAAAAACACCGACATCCTGGATTCGGACGGCAATTAAATCACCAACTACCCCCTGTATATGGTGAAAATCACTTACGTCCCCCTGAGAAACAATTACCGTCCGAATAGGGCTTTAGACAGATTTGTGAACAATATTTGAGAGAAATAGGCCTTTTGTCTACATAGAAAAAGTCTTAGATCTTTGAGTTCAGCTCATGAAAAATGGGGGCAAAAACAAAAGTGTTGTGTTTATATTTTTGTTCAGTGTATGTATATTTTTATTCATAATGTTTTTTGATTTTTGATCATTTTTAATCAAAATGTCATAACCTTCCAGTAAAATTGATCACTCTCTAGTGGCATATACAGGATGTCCCCAAATATTTAAACCTGCTTAAACCTTGTTCTTCCAAATAACCATTAATTTGCCTACATTTTTGAGTGCAACAACCCACACCAATGAAAAATCCAAAAAGTACCCACCTACATTTTTTTTCCTCTTTTTCATTAAAGCTGCAGTCCGTAACTGTTTTTGGTTAAAAATAATCTGAAATAAAATTTTGAGCCAGTGTTCAAAACTATTGCCTTACTTTAGCCCGATTCACAACAGTAAGCTTATAATAATGTTTTCTATTTTGAGTGGTACTGGTAGGTTTTTGCAGGAAATTCGAGAATGCTGCTGCGTCATTATGTCACATCTGTAAACATAAAGAAGACGTCCCGACTAGTAGGCTATATCACATGTGAGGATGCTGCAGGTGGCGGATCGTTTATAGCCTTTTCTCACAGCATTTGGAACAATTAAATTTATCATTTTGATGACGGATTGTAATCCGGAAAGAATTGTTTATGAAACACGTGACTGAAATTAGATTATATTCCATTTTTAAATGTGCATCTGATTTCAGATAGCCTACGTGGAATTGCACACGTTTTGTATTTCAAAATGAATCAGTTCTAAGGAAGAATAATTTGCTTTTTGGGTTAAAATAATTTCTGTAAATGAAGTTCGAATGGTATGACAATTAGAGATTAGACTGTACAGAAATTGAAGTCTACATGTAACGCTAATACATACAATATACACGTAGTCACGCAATGCTGATGTTTATAACAATAATTTGAGAACAAAGTATAACAATAATAATAATTTGAACGGTTTTTATGTGATATGAGCTAAGCGATCGTTAGATTTAATCACCATTTTTCCTCAGTTGGTCAGAACAAAAGTGGCAGACTTGTTACTTACTTTGTTCAGATGACAATATCCGGTGAAAATTCTTATTTGGGTCATATATTCCAAGACGTAGGCTAGGTTCTGTGATTCCAAAGTACAGTATCCACACCGGTGCAGTGACTGACAGCCACACATACATCTCCTCAAAACATTAGATTCATCCACGCCGACGCACAACACACGTAAAGAAAATAATTCTGCAAATAACTGCACTTGCAGGTTTCAAACAGAGATGGCAACAAAGAGGCAAAACTTAACGGACTGCAGCTTTAATCATTTACACTCAGATGTATGTCATAGTCCTGAAGAAACGCTATTTCGCTATTTCTGTTTTATCACGTCCAAGCAAGGATATGAGACAGCCATGGAAATTTCTTCTTAGTTCAGTTCTGCAGTATTTCCTCTGCTGGAAATTACAATAATTTGGGTGTGATCGCTATAAAATGATTTTTATGAAGTTCCTGTTGGAAAAATCAAATGTGGGAACCCTGTTAACAGTGCATGTGATCTGATTGTCTAAAACTGGTTTTATGCATGCAGATCTGAATGTGTAATGTGGTTCTGCTCTTTCTGTAATTAGAGTGAAGCCCAAATCTGATTTTCATGTTGCAATGGCGCCCCCAGTCATGGCAACCGTGGAGGCCCTTCCGAAGTCACGGAGGTGAGCAGCAGACGCTGTCCACTCCTACCCAGCATCACTCACAAGCCATTCCCACCCTTCTGGCTCCACCAGCTCCAACACCTCCCTCTCAGCCCACCGCCATTCTTTCAGCCCTGCCTGCAGCCATGGCTGTCACTCCCCCTGTGCCTGCCTCCATGGCCAATGCAGTGGCTTCTCCCACCCAGCCAGCGGCCACCAGCACTGCTGCCCTGAGCTCCACCCTCCCAGAGGTTAAAGTGAAACAGGAAACTGAGCCAATGGACACTTCACAAGCAGGTAGGAGTGCTTGTCAAAACAGGAGTCCACATATTCCTGTACAGTCATAACAGCTATAAACAATTGACCTTATGATATGGGTTATTTAACCATTCCTGCTTTTTTTCAAGGGCGGGTACTCTATTTACTGTATGTCCATCAAACAAAATGACGTATCTGATGATTTTGGAATAAATTACTTCAAATGCAGTTTATATAGTTTATTATTGTGCAAGAAGTATCAGGTTATATTGAAACACTAAATACAAAGGTGGAATACGAGAAAATAGTGAAATTACAATATATTTATGAGTTCTCTTTTTTGCAGTGCCCATGGCTCCTTCTTCTACAGGTCCAGCTCCATCCCTCTCCTCCCAGGCCTCCACCCTGGCCATATCTTCCCAACCCGGAGACCTCCTGCCCGGGGCCTCTCCAAGAAAAAAACCCCGCAAACAGCAGCATGTGATCTCCACTGAGGAGACGGAGATGGTGGAGACCAACAGCACAGACGAAGAGAGAGCTAGCAGACGAGCTCCAGGAAACAGACCTGAAAGACATGAGACTCCACCTAGGGAATATGTTGGTGAGATTATCCATGGATGTATATATACCTTTTGGAAATCATTAAACAAATATTTGATAGATGCAGTCTGCACCATGCAACAAAAGTCACAAAACTGATTGTCATTAATGTCAGAAACATTAAAATTGCTGATTATGTAAAATTCCACTAAATGGGTAATTCTTTCTGATAAATGAAACAAACTGTTAATCATTTAAAAATTAATAAATAATGAATTACGCCAGTGTAAGTTATCGTGATTAATTGCACCTAACAGTAAAAGGATTTTGAAAATAGCAATAAAATGTGTAATCGTAAATATATTTTGAAAACAGTATTAAGACAGTATTATAAATATTTGTTTAATTACCTTTTTTAAGTGCTATGACTGAATGCCAGTTTCACTGATACTGATGCCTCCATTACTGTAAATTGATTTTTTTATACAGAACATTAAAATCATAATAGCAACTTTTAATTTTAAGTAAACGTGAAAATTCACATAAATTCATTAGAGTAAATTATAATAAAGATAACACAAAAAAATATTTTTTTTTACAAAGCTGTCAACATGAGCATGTGATTTAATTTTGATCTACCTGCTTTAGCGTTAGAAATGGCTTATAAATATGAACAATTCGGACTAATGTCAAAAATCATAAATAGAACCCATTGTTTCCTTCGAAAAGTTTACTTGCACTATATATTATTTTGTATATTGTATGTTATTTTTATTCTTTTTCAATTTCCATTTGATATTGATTAGCAGTGTAAATTTGTAATACCCCCCAAAATGGGTGTACACTTCAGTTCAGTTGTAACATTGGTTGTATTAATGCAGATGAGGACGGTGTTCGTTATGTACCAGTCCGCCCCAGACCTCCCCTCACTCTGTTGCGCCAATACCGTAACCCGTGGAAGGCTGCCTATCACCACTTCCAGAGGTACAGTGACATCAAAGTCAAAGGTAAGTTCCTTTTGAACATTGTCTCCTTGCTCAGTTTTTCCTTGCTCGTTTTGATAATTGTATTGAATATTGTTATATTATATGAATCAAAACCAGCTCGCTACTGTCTCCTCAGAGGAGAAGAAAGGAAGCCTTCAGGACATGGCCAATCAGAGAGGAGTAGCATGCCGAGCTCAGGGTTGGAAAGTGCACCTGTGTGCTGCACAGCTGCTACAGCTGGTGGGTTCTGCAGCTGATGGTGTCATTTCCACCAGATGTCTCTACAGTGGCTTCACTGTGTTATATAAAATATATTATGCTAACTGTCTGTTATTGATGCAGTTAATGCTGGATATATATATAACATTTTAATGAATTCCTTTCTTGTTTGATCACAGAGTAACTTGGAGCATGACGTGTACAGCCGGCTGACCACCCTGCAGGAAGGCCTCATCCCAAAGAAGAGAGCTGGAGCTGACGATGACCTGCACCGCATTAATGAGCTCATACAGGTTAGTATCTCAACATTACCTTCCTATGGTGGCCCAGTAGTGCACAACACAACAAAATCTCCACAACACATTGGAAACAAGCCGCAACACAACAAAATTAGCACAACACAACGGAAACAAGCCACAACACAATGAAATTAGCACAACACAAAGGAAACAAGCCACAACACAATGAATTTAGCACAACACAACGCTGCAACACATCAAAATTAGCACAACACAATGGAAACAAGCCACAACACAACGAAATTAACAGAACACAATGTAAACAAGCTGCAACACAGAGAAATTAGCACAACACAACGAAATTAGTCCTATGCGTTGTGCTCTGGCGATTTTGTTATGTTGTGGAAATGTCTTTGTGTTGTGCACTATTGGGCCACCGTACCAACCCACCTTGAAAGAGAAATCGTGATTTAGCACCAAAAATGTACACTTCCTCTTATGCATTCATAATTTTTTTAAGCCTGAAAACAAAATGCAACAGAACATAAGGGTCTCTTTAAATTTTAAATATAAAAATATTTATAACATTATTAAATAACAAACAATTAATTTGTTTTTTTGGAATTCTTTTCAACACTTAAGTCATCATTTACTCACCCTGGTCTTGTTCTAACTTTACACACCCTTCTTATATCCTTCAGACCACAAAAGAAGAATTTTTGAAAAATGTAACGCTTTAGCTCATTTATATAATGAGAGTGGTGACCAACATCAATCTTTTTAAGAAAGACCAAAAGTACCAAAGAATTGTCACATGCAACACATGGAACACAATTTTCTTTCCCTTTAATAACAATCCTGAATTTGATGCAAAATTTGACCCATATATTTAACAACTGGCCCAAAACCCGTAACAACTTTACTGTAAATGCATTCATGACCTTTTGACCTGACTCTGTCCAGGGCAACATGCAGCGCTGCAAGCTTGTGATGGATCAGGTGGCTGAAGCTCGCGACACCATGATGAAAGTACTGGACCATAAGGACAGAGTCCTGAAGCTGCTCAACAAGAACGGAACTCCCAAAAAGAGCTCCAAATTAAAGCGCAAGGAGCGGGCATAGATGCCACTCCATGGTATCAATCTTTGTCCTTCAGCATAGTCGAACACAGGAATGCTCTTCAAAAGCTGGACCAGTCATGGTTTATCAGGTTGCTGTGCACAATCATCTACTTACTTTTACAGTCTCAAAGAGAGAGAAAGATGCTCGTAAACCATCAAACTGTTTTTACAGGAACTGCTGCTTACTGTGGACTGTCAGACTGTCCATTGGGTATGAGGCAGCCTGGTTAACCAATGCTCTTTGTTTTTCCCCTTAAGTATTTCATTTTAGAAGAAACATTTTGTCTTATTATTATTATTTTTTAGTTGTACAGGCAATTCTTTTTCTGTAATGGACTTTAAAGATCAGAAAGGTCATGTTTTCTAGATGTAACTTTTGTATTTCGTTTGAATCACACCAAGTACACACTGCGCACATTCTCACCGGAGTGTGCTAGCTTTCCATGTTTTGGTGCCTTGTAACATGGGTGAAACTGTGGGATTTTGTTTGTGCGTTAAATACAGAAGTTAAAGTTAATCGCTCCCAGATTAGCCAGAAATTAAGTCCACAATTAAAATATAATAGTCTTGTACTAACAAGATATGATGCCCTCTAACCCTTCTAAGTTTTTTTTCATCACTGTAAACATTCAAGCGCTATAGTGACTGATGATAGTACAAAGCAGTGAAATGTGTACTTGAAAGAATCAGTATAATTATGTGAATTTATATTATATGAATGTGTGGATTGTTTTATGTTTCAGTGTAAGAAAATTGTTTTTAATGGAAGTGACGTGGTTTTCACTGAGTCTTTTGTTGTGCTGTTTTACAGATATAATATTGTTCTGGGTTTGAATAATAATTTGGATGTTTTGTACATTTTTTTTTCATTCTTTTATTTTCCTGTGTGTACACTCTTATGTGCTACTGCAGTAAAACTGGATACATTTACAAATACTCTTTAGTAAGTACATTTGGTACTAAATGCACTTCACCAGACTTCATAAATATAAGAAGTAAAATTTTAGATTTTGAATATAGTCTCAGCTGTAGATGCTTTCAAAGTATATTTTATTAGTTCTTGCTTTCCCTGGGAATCAAACCCATCACCTTAAGGGATAGTTCACCCAAAAATGAAAATTCTGTCATCATTTACTCACCCTCAAGTAGTTCCAAACCTGTATGAATGTATTTGTTCTGCTGAACACAAAAGAAAGATATTTTGAATAAAGTTTGTAATCAGGCTGTTTTGGGGCACCATTGACTTCCATAGTAGGAAAAAAAATACTATGGAAGTCTATGGTGCCCCAGAACTGCTCTGTTTCCCTCATTCTTCAGAATATCTTCCTTTTGTGTTGAGCAGAACAAACACATTCATACAGGTTTGGAATTTCTTGAGGGTGAGTAAATGATGACAGAATTTTAATTTTTGGGTGAACTATCCCTTTAGTGTCGTTAGTGCCATGATGTACAATTTGAGCTACAGGAAGTTGTTGGATCTTAATTTTTTTTTTTTACGGAACCAATAAAACGTCAGATATACAGCAGGAAATCTGGCCTGCTCTTTCACTAGTACTCTTTTCATTATTGTTAGAACATTTTCCACATTGATCAATGTGTTTCTAATATTGTAAAGATGGTAGTAAAATGTCTACCATTTTCATAATTCAAAAATTACTAAGTAGTCTTTATGAATTACACTTAATGTTACTAGACAGATTTGATATTTCAAACTAGCTTAAAAATATCTTAATATTATTTGAATTTTGTTATTAGTATTTCCTACAATGTGTAACAACTTAATTACCTTCATGGTGTGAAAAAAAAATTACAGTAAGCATTCATGCGTTTATTTGTGTGTCCAACAATTTTCTCATCTTATATCTTTCTGTAGGTTACGGTCAAATATGTTTTCAGCTGATAAGGATATACATTTTTTTTTTTTATCTCTAAGGTTTATTCTGTTTATTCTTTATACTGTACATGGTTCATTCTATTGACTCCGTGGAAAGAACCTGTTCTATAAACTGCCTCTGACCTGAAAACACCACACCACATACACTCTAATCACTGAGTTCTTGCAATGAAGTTTAGTATTGCCTGATGGAAATATGACTTTCCAGAATGGCTCCACCCTGGGTAACTATGACACTATGCTATTTACAACTTGATTGTCCTCTTATGATCAGAGCTCAGCCCTCCGTATGTTGTCACGCGGGTCCAAAGGTTCAGCACTTTACTGTTAAAAAGAAAAAAGCATTACATAAAACTGAAAATGTTCAGATTAGTAATTTTGTATTTATTTCTTTGTCTTAATTTTGTTCTGTAGATTGATATTTACATCACTAGTGTGTCTCTGCAGGTCTACACTGCCTTTCTGTTGCAATTTTACTAGCGTTTACTGTAAAAAACACTTTATCTTGAAGCTATATTTTCTTAATATTCTCTGGTGTGCTTTGTGGTATTTATACAACCTTTTAATAACAGCTTTTTTTCTTTTTGTTCTGTTTTGGAGGACAGAGCTATCTTGTGTTTATCATTATGGATGTGTTAGTCAGGGTGCAAAGTCAAAGTATCATAAACACCTGTTGTTCCCGAGCAAACACCTGAGGTCATTTCTTTTGACTGAACACTCACACTGAGGGGATCTGTTCTGGCTTCAAAGAAGAGCGACAAAAAAATACTCATAGATCAGGAGACGAATATCCACCAGTAAAGGTAGCTCACATTGGATTTCTTGTGGTTTCAGAGGTTTGGTTTTGTTATACAACTGTATTGTGCTTCAGGTAATGTGTACGTGTATGTTAGAAGCCATTTTGCCTTTGTTCATAATCTCCACTAATGAAATTTTCTTGGTGATATTTGACTCTAAAATCTATCCTTTGTTCTATTATTTAGGCTGGGGGACAAAAGGACTCAGTCATGGTGGTTTTAAGGAAGGTAAATTATTTGAAGGATCTGGATACGGAAATTACTGTGGCGTTACCATGATACTTTTTATTCTACGTTAATTTTATATTAAATGATAGTTAATGTAACATTAATACAAATGAATAGTCAAAATTGTATTCAGTAAACACATGCAGTTTCTAGGCCTGTAATTTAGGACCTAGAGTTCAACAAATAAGATTATAGATGATTAGATGTGATTTATTTTTATTTAATGTGTTAACCTGGACTGTATGGACTATAATGCCATAGATTTATCTAATTATGATTTGTCCTTTAGTTTAGGGTTGAGCAAAATACACGATGCTGATGGTACCAATACCACGATTGTTTGATATATGTATAAATAAAATAGTACAGCATAATTACCGTAATCATACCATGGTACTCCAAGTTAGAATAATACGGTATTACCATGGTCCATGTTCAGAAGGTCGGCATAGTATGAACATTTTGTCTTAAACCAGATTTAAAGTGAAGTATACTATCATCAGTTCCTTTGTCTTTATTTAGCATACACAGTTATTAATGTTAACGGTTTAATTTAAAATATTGATCAACCACTTTAGGGAGACTATGTGTGGGTGGACTGCAGTGATGGGGTCCAAATCGGAGCTGAAGTCAGACTTTCAGACAGTGGGCAACTTCAGCTCATCGACGATGAAGGAAAGGTAATATATATGCAACCAGTTTTGGTTAACTGCTGCTCTTTACTGTAGAAGTGTAGCTGATGTCTTTTATGGCATGATTTCCAGGAGCACAAGATTAAAAAGGACAACTCCCTGAAGCCCATGCATCCCACCTCAGTGAACGGTGTGGATGATATGATAAGGCTGGGTGACCTAAATGAGGCTGGACTGTTACGGAACCTTCTAGTGCGCTACAAAGAAGGAACAATCTATGTGAGTTTTTAACCGCCACTTTAGATTAATCATGTATACATTTAAATATATGATTTAAAATACTAGTTTTCAAGATCTGTGAACCTAAAATGACCAAAATAGGGATTAAATTGTCTACTCAATTCACCTCAGTTCATTCACCAACTGTTCTTTGCTCTTCCTGTTTAACAACAAGATTGTTTCTATAGAAACAGCCAGTTCCAAGTTTGATGAGTGGATCATATTGTTATACAACAATAATAATACAGTAAATCCAACATTCCGCCCTGAAGTCCAGCTATATTAAAGGACAGTTCATGCACTGGGCAATTACATACTGTAGATCTCATTATAAATGTATTATTCTTCTAACTGCAAAAGCTTAATAAATTTTCATCGCTGGGACTTTCTATAATCTTTTTTAAAGACCTTGAAACAACTTTTTTGTTTGTTTGTTTTGACAGACATACACTGGGTCGATTCTGGTGGCAGTGAACCCTTACCAGCTGCTGCCAATCTACACTCCAGAGCAGGTGGAGGAGTACACAGACCGGCGGTTGGGTGATCTCCCCCCACATGTCTTCGCCATCGCAGACAGCTGTTTCTTCAACATGCGACGGAACCACAAAGACCAGTGCTGCATCATTAGGTCTTTCAGTCATTCATAATTGGGAGAAACTGACATTTTGTAGTTAGGGTTAGGTTAGGATTTTCTGAGTTTTAAACTTTTGGTTGTGAAAAAAAAATGGACATGTCGTTGCAAACCCATTTAACTTTTTTTTTTTTTTTTATCCTTGTCTTAATCTAACAATTTATTTATGTTAATGGTTTAATTCACATCTTAAAATGTTGATCAACCATTTTTAGGCTCCTTCAGTCATTCATACTTGGCTGAAACAGACAATTTGATTTGAAAACTTTTTGGTTTTTTACAAAAATCTGCAATGCTATCTCACGGCAATTCGTATGTATTTTACGAGGTGGCTAATTCATACGAATTCGCACGACCTCATGCGTACGATTTAGTACGATTTGTCTCGTATGAAAAATCGTATGAGTTTGTACGAGTGAGGTCGTACGAATTCGTACGAATTAGCCACCTCGTAAAATATGTACGAATTGCCGTGAGATCGGGCTGAAATCTGACACCATTTACTCATGTCGTTGCAAACCCATTGACTTTCTTTATACTTATCTTGATTTGACATAATTTATTAATGTTAATGGTTTAAATCACAACAGTAAAATGTTGTTCATCTGATGAAGGATATTCTGTATAAAGTATCACAAATGATAGAAAAGTACTATAAAATTATCATAAAATGGTCCATATGACTTGTGTACTATACCCTTTTGTAGCCCATTTCAAAGCATCTGTAAATGCAAACATTATCAGTGAATAACCACCTAAATTTCTCTTTCTTTACATTTCAACCACTTTTTATGACACTTATTTTGCTTTTTGTCGCATTTTTGAATGCTCCTGTCCTCAACTTCATTATATTGAAAAAGTGGCCTGAATATTCTTAAAAAGTGTACCTTTTTGAAGGGTTTGAAACTAACAGAATATTCATTATAGAGTGAACTGTTTAAGTTCATAGCAGTATTGCACTGCAAATTGCAGGTTTTATGTGTTATAGGCAGCTGTACAAACACCCAGAACAAACTGGACCTGTAGGTTGGCAACTCCAACATCTGTCATACATTCTGTCAGCATTATCTGTTTGATGTGTTCTGAGAGTGTCTGTATGTGTTGTGTTTGTCAGTGGGGAGTCTGGCGCAGGAAAAACAGAGAGTACTAAACTCATGCTGCAGTTTCTTGCGGCAGTGAGTGGGCAGCGTTCCTGGATTGAGCAGCAGATTCTAGAAGCCAACCCTATCTTAGAAGGTATGGATGTTTATAAAGAAACATATAGGATGCTCCTGCATCACTCAACTTTGTAATTCCTCAGATAAGCAATTCAGTATTTACATCCAAGTCTTATTTTGTAGCTTTTGGTAATGCAAAAACCATCCGCAATGACAACTCCAGCCGCTTTGGAAAATATATTGACATCCACTTCAATAAAAATGGAGCAATCGAGGGGGCCCGCTTTGAACAGTACCTACTCGAGAAATCACGTGTTTGTCAACAGGTACACCATCCTCATATGAGATTATAATTAGACTGTATAATGTGAAATCTTTCAGGTGAAGATGCAGCAAAATAAATGTAGAATTGCTTATTTGCCAAATAAATAATGGCATATTTTTGGCACAGGCCCCACAAGAGAGAAACTACCACATCTTTTACTGCATGCTCATGGGAATGCCTCCTGACCAAAAGAAGATCCTGTCTTTGGGACATGCTGCAGAATACAACTATCTCACCATGGTACTGATCATCATAAACTCCATGCTCCCACTTTCTATGTGTATTTTACATTTGTTACAATATTGTCATTTTGGAGTGAGAATGAACAGGTTGGATAAATTGACATTAAAGTGATAGTTGTGCTACACAAAAGAAGATATTTTGAAATATGCTTCAGTGCTGTTGTAAATGAAAATCAGTGTGGTTTGGACCCTCAAAGTTCTTTTGTGTTCCTTAAAAGAAACTCAGGTGTGGAATGAAATGATGAAGAATAAACAAAACATTTTCTTTTTCAATTTTGGGTGAACTATCCTTCTAAGCATCATTACATTAAACATGATTATGTTGGCTTATAGGGTCAGTGCACTACATGCGAAGGACGGGACGACATAAAAGAGTACGCCAGCTTCCGTTCAGCAATGAAGATCCTGACATTCACAGAGAATGACACATGGGAAATTAACAAGCTTCTTGCTGCCATCCTACACCTGGGGAATATAGACTTTGAAGGTGAGTAGTAATAAAGAGACATAAACTAGAGTAAAACTTTCTGTTTTTTAGAGGGAATGCTTATTTGAGCTTTATTTCCATTTTCATTATTTAAGAAACCATTATGAACAACCTTGAGAGCTGTGATGTTCTCTCCTCTACACATTTCAAAATGGCTGCACAGTTATTAGAGGTAATTCAAAAAAATATTTTAGAAACCAATTTTGTCTGCGAGCAGCACACTCAAGCCCATAGATCTGATTTTTTTGCAGGTGGCCCCAAATGCCCTGGATATGAGCTTGACACAACGCTCTTTGATGACCAACAGGGAGAGTGTGTCTAAACCTCTGACCTCCGCACAAGCAGTGGATGGCAGAAATGCCTTTGTAAAGGTTGTTCAACTGAATGTAGTTTCAATTACTGTTTCATTTCAGTTCTAGTATACTCCAGTATAGAGTTTTCATCATCTCTCTGTGTGCAGGGCATCTATGGAAGGCTGTTTTTGTGGATTGTGGAGAAAATCAACAGTGCCATTTACAAACCTCCTCCTGATGACCCCAAACACGTCCGACTTTCGATTGGTTTGTTGGACATTTTTGGCTTTGAAAACTTCAAAAACAACAGGTTTGTCATATATGCATGTCATCTCTCATGTCATTACAAAACTTCTGTGGAACACAAAACATGGATTTTTGAAGAATATATAACTTGCTCTTTTCCTTTTAATGAAAGTGAATGGAGACTGGGGCTGTTAAGCTCAAAAAAAAAAAACATATCATAAAAGTATCAAAAAAATTGTTTGCAGTCTTCAGTTGCCATGTGATAGTGGTGTGAAGAACAGACCAAAATAAATCTTACTCCCTCTCACTGTAGATCTCATGATAAATATTACCCCATTACATGTCACGTGAAGTTTGAAATGTTATTGACAATTGGTCACAAGATACGTGAGAACCAATGACGTTTGATGCTATTGTCGCCCAACCAACTGATTTTAGGGCTGTAAAATAAACAAGTTTCAATAGATAAAATATATTAATGTAGCACATGACTCCACTTTCATTATAAATTCACTTTCATTAAATGGAAATGACTACAAGGATATTCTTAAAAAATTCACAGGGTTTGGAACTACATGAGGGTGAGTAAATGATCACTATTATTTGGAGGGGAACTATCTTAATCTTGTCTGTGATTCCTGCAGCTTCGAACAGCTCTGCATCAACTTTGCCAATGAGCAGCTTCAGCAGTTCTTTGTGAAACACGTCTTCAAGCTTGAACAACAGGAATATGCCCGTGAAGACATCGTTTGGAACAAGATTGAATTTAACGACAACCTGCGTACGCTTGATGTTCTGGCCATAAAGCCTCTCAACGTTCTAGCGCTTATTGATGAAGAGAGTCTCTTCCCTAAGGTTCTAAAATATATTTGCTTTTATTTACAAATATAGGCTTTCTTTGATAATTCATAATCATGCTATGTGTGACTACTGATATCTCAAAACTGCATATCTGTAATTACAGTCTATACATATTTATATACAGTTGTGAACAATTAAAATTTTCTCCAGGGCACAGATACTACAATGCTTAACAAAATGAATCAGGTTCATGCGAAGAGTGACATCTACATGCCCCCGAAAAACAATCACGACACACAGTTTGGAATCCGTCATTTTGCTGGAATTGTCTACTATGACTGCAAAGGTAATACAGGCTATCAATGTTCCTCACAATGTACTTTCACATTAGTTTTTGGCTTTAAAAATATCTAAAATGAAATTTACTGTGCATATAGGTTTCCTTGAGAAGAACAGAGATACTCTGAGTAATGATGTCATCCAGCTGATACACACATCATCCAATAAGCTACTAAAGCAGATATTTCACAATGAGCTCAGCACCACAGAGGCAAAAACTAGTTCCAACCACATTATCGTCACCCCAAGGAACTCACTCCGGGTATGTTAACACCAGCTAAAGGCGAATGTGGTACACTGGCATTTTGGTCATAAATACTATTTAAAAACTTCAACTCTTCTGCCGATTCAACCTGATAAAAGGATTTTCATTTGCATTACCTTTGATTTGCTATTCCTTCAGCAAACAACAGACACAAAGAAACGTGTGCCTACATTATGTGGGCAGTTTCGTCAGTCGCTGGACTCTTTAATGAAGACTCTAACTGCCTGCCAGCCTTTCTTTATTCGCTGTATTAAACCCAATGACTTCAAGAAGCCTATGGTAAGTTCAGTTCATTTTCTCTGTCCATTGACTCACTTTTCTCTAAGTGACCCTCTTTTCTGTCTTTGTTTCAGCTCTTTGACAGGGAACTGTGTATCCGTCAACTTCGTTACTCTGGAATGATGGAGACTATCCGCATTAGGAAGGCCGGCTATCCCATTCGTCACACATTTGATGAGTTTCTAGAGCGCTACCGTGTGCTGCTCAAGTCCAGTGTTTGTGACCCCAAAACTGTGAGAGATTCTTCTGTTGTTTAACATGAATTAAGTGTTGTAGTGGTTTCTGTAATATACATTGGAACAGGTCTTGAAGGTTCTATAAGCAATTTTAGCCATTTTGCTTATGTTTGACACAGTTAGTCTGAATTAGACCAGCCACATCAATGGCCACCAAAACCTCATCCTTAACCCTCCAAAAAGACATGTCAGCAAACACCAGCATATAAAGAGCAGAGAGGCAAAGAGCGCTCTCTCGTTGGCTTAAAAAAGGAAAGGCCACTCTTTTGTTGTTGTCAGCAGAGTTTAGGGCTCATTTCTGTGATCACATTTTGGTAGTAAGATCATTTTATGTGGTAGCTATGAGTAGTTCTGTCTTGATTTTCAGTTTCCTTTCTGCCTTGTTGGCATTTGCTGACTTTAGGTTGTTGACTTTTTTTTTAGAGTTTTGTGGATATGGGTGAGCCAATTCAGTAGCTAAGGGTATCGGAAGTTAGCAAAATGGCTAAAATCTATTAGAGCACTTTTATAAGTGTGCCAGTGTATTTTGCCATAATACAAAATACATTTGTATTAAAGAATATTAAATATATGTTCTTCTAAATTAAGCCTAAATATGCTTCTCAAGTAAATGTATCTTGTTTCAATATTTTTTAGATGGAAAATTAGAAAAACTGCTAAATAAAAGCATATAGATGTACTTTTTTGCATTATTACACCCATTAATATTAATATTAACTGTAATATTGAAGGAGAGTGCCAAGAAATGCAGTGAAAGCATCTGTAAGAATGTTCTGACTGAAGATGACTGGAAGATTGGCAAGACTAAAGTGTTTCTGAAGGTACTGAGGTGAATTTTACAGGTACCATTACAGCATTTTTAAAGTAGATCCATTCTAACGTGATTCTTTTTTGCATCAGGATTTCCATGATACTGTTTTGGAACTGGCACGAGACAGGGCTCTCAATGAGAAGGCACTTCTTATTCAGAAAGTTATGAGAGGATATAAACACAGGTAAAAGATTGAGGATAATCTCCCATGTTTGTAGAGAAAGTTTTCACACATTGGTTGCCATTTTGTTTTCTTGCAGGAAAATGTTCCTTAAAAAGAGAAGAGCAGCTGTGACCATACAGAAAACCTGGCGAGGACACAAAGTCAGAAAACTTTACAGAGTGGTACGTTGCCCTCTAACTGCAGACTAACAAATTCTAAAAGTTGATAGTCATTGCTTGTACATGTATGTAGAGTGTCACTTGTCTTTCTGCAGGTCCAGTTGGGTTTTGCCCGTCTGCGGGCTCAAGTACGCTCTCGTCAGATGGCCTGGCAGTATAAACAGAAGCGACAAGCAACTATTCTGCTTCAGGCTCAGACTCGTGGCTACCTGACAAGGAAGGAGTGGAAACGAAAGAGAGCAGCAGTGATGCTTCTGCAGGCTTACACCAGAGGAACTCTAGCCAGAAAAGCTGTCAATAAGATGAAGAGAGATGTAGGAAGTTTTCTGATGGATAAATCACCATGTTTAGAAGACAGTTTGCTAAATATCTCAGGCTACATGTCATCTTCATCTGTTCTGTCTCTGTTGTTTGCAGGCTTCCCTCTCACTTCAGGAACGTAGAGCAGAAGAACTTACTGCTCTAGAGAGGCAAAGGAGGCTTGATGAAATTCTGCGGCAGAAAAAAGAGAGAGAGGCAGCTGAACAGTTGGAATCCATCACAGACCAGGAAATGGTGGATGATATCTTTGGCTTCTTGCCTAGCATGGTTGCTGGACAGGAGGGCCAGGCACCTGTGGGCTTTGAGGTAAGAGATCAAACTTCTCCAAAAAGCATAATGTTAATGTTTGGATAGCAATAACATTAAAACCAAAAACTGCCTGGAAACGTTGTGTTTTTAGGACTTGGAGGGAAAGCGAGCGGTGCTTGAAGAGGTGGATCTGGATAATACTCCAATGATGGCGATTCCAGAGGAAGACTATGATGATTTGGATGAGTACTCGTTCTCCAAGTTTGCTTCCATGGACTTCCAGGGTGCTGCCACACCCACACACATTCGTCAGAGATTACGTCAGCCTCTGCTCTACCATGAGGATGAGAATGATGTCCTGGTAAAGCCACCTTTGACTTTGAACAACTTTTGGTTGATTTATGATGTTGTTCTGTGTCACATTAACAGTAGGTGCTTACTACTGCTCTTCTCTTCTCCTCCACAGGCTTCACTAACAGTTTGGTGGATGATCTTGAGATTTATGGGTGATCTTCCTGAACCAAAGGCTCAGGGGGTCTCCAGAAGTGGACCAGCCTTTGCAGAAGGCTCTCTTCAGAAGGATGTGGCCTCCAGACAGGATAGACGCCTCAGCCATATGGTGGGCCTGGACCAGGTGAGGAAGCTCCTTTTTATTACATATTTTACAGCTGAAAAAAACAAAGGTCAGACTAGCTGGATGGCAAGCTAAAAACCAGCTTGGACACGCTGGGAGACCAGCAATACAGGTCTTTTAGCAACTCAAAAGAAAAAGAGAAAGAAGAGAAATCCTGCAGTCTTTTCTTGGAATGCAGCCTTTTCTGAAAGTGTTGATGTCTCATTATTTCAGAGAATGAGAAATACAAGAAACACTCCGAACAGGAAACTCAGTACAGTTCCAGAAGACGCTTCCCGCAACAGAAAATCTTCAACTTTTACAGACATACTGGCCCGGAACAAAAAATCTGTCCAAGATGATGGTGTTCCAAGCCGCAAACTATCTGCCATACCAGAGCAGGGTCCGAAAAACAGAAAGACTTCAACTTTCACTGATATAATGTCCCGAAACAGAAGGATCTCCACAGCTCCTGAGGGGCCTCAATCCAACAGAAGAACCAGTAGAAAACCATCTGTTATATCAGAAGAGGTGAGACACGTAAATGTTGCAAATTGGTCAATGATGTGACACTCATTATCTGTTAGTTTTGATTAATTAAATGAGTAGATAGGAAAAGTTTTATATATATATATATATATATATATATATATATATATTAGGGGTGTAATGTACACGTATTCGTACCGAACCGTTTCGGTATGGGTCTTTCGGTTCGGTTTCGCACGCGTACCGAACGAATACGGTATTTTTATTTTTTTTCAGGAAATTCAAATAATAAATGGTGTTTTGACAGTCTTTGATGTGGCATGACAGAAGTGGCCTTGGAGAGCCGCTTCTGTGACGGTTCAGAAACATGCTGGTATAAACCCAACACAAGCTTTGACTCGAGCGGCCGTGATCAGCTCCGGTTCCCGTGTCTGAGCCATAACACGCCGCAGACTTGTGCAGAGAGGAGCACGAGTGAACACGATCATTCCTTCGTAGGCTACTACTAGTTTTAACGCGAATAAACATGACTGAATATCTCATGCCTCATGTAATCGCTCAATCAGTGTTTCAACCGCAGAAAGACATCTACAAAACAGTGTGGAAATAAAATGTCACGTAGCATTTCATTTACCTCAGCAAGTCATCAGTGTCCACAGCTCGTTAGTTCACTAGAGAAATGAAGTCTAGAGAGGAGCATTTCACAAAATATTACACCATATACTCATTATATTTTACTAAACCTGTTAGTCTTAATTATTTAATGTATGTTTAAATTAATCTGTTATGAAACATGCTATGACAGCCAGTGTGTAATTGAATATATTTTAACAAATAGCCTAGAAATGTTATTATTTATAAGTTAATTTAAAAACTGCATTATGTGCAATTTACATGTTTGCATACAATTTCTTTTAAAGTTGAATGTTGATCATCTATTTAAAAATAAATAGTAATTAAATTTAAGTTTGGGTTAAGTTGTTAGGCCTAATTGTAACCTTATAATGTAAAAGGGCTCCCTATAGTTTTAAGCATAAGCTGAGGTAGATTTTTATCACTAAGAAAATTTAAACTATAACTGAATGTATTTAAAGAAAGTGCAACTTGTTCAGTAAACCACTGTTTATTAAAAAAAAAAAGTTTAGTTTTACCCCCTGCTGAAACAAAATCATACCGAACCGTGACGTTAAAAACGTTTAAAATCGAACCGTCATATTTGTGTACCGTTACACCCCTAATATGTGTGTATATATATATATTAGTGCTGTCAAACGATTAATCGTGATTAATCGCATCCAAAATAAAAGTTTTTGTTCACTTTGTATATGTGTGTGTACTGTGTATATTTATGTATATATACATACACACCCATGCATGTATATTTTTAAGAAAAATATGTTACATATATATATATTAAATATATTTATATATAATATAAATTATATGAATATAAATATATACATGTAAATATTTTCAAAATATATACTGTAAGTGTGTGTATTTATATATACATAATAAATATAAAAAGTATACACGGATATATTATGTAAATAAAATGTTTATTTTGGATTTGATTAATCGCGATTAATCGTTTGACAGCACTAAATATATATATATATATATATATATATATATATATATATATATATATATATATATATATATATATATATATATATGTGCGTGTGTGTGTATATTATTTATTTATTTTTTTGTAAAAAATTATTAATTTAGACTTTTTCTTAAGGTCATTTATTCTTATATCAAGTAATTTAACCTGTTTAAGACAAGACAAGTTTAGTTCAGGTTGTAAAATGTCAAAAAAGTCAGAAATGTATATCAGTTGATAATTGTTTAGTTTCATCTTGAAAATTGAGTTATTAAAATATGTGCAGTCACATGTATTTAAGTGTAATAAAAATTTTACTTTTTACTTGATGGTTTTACCACATTTTTAGAGAATTGAGAATATTGAAGCTGTTCTGCAAAATGTAACATTTTTTCAGAACCATATGAAACCAACATGAATACATTTCTAAGAACCTTTCACATGTGTTTGAAATTAAATTTGCATGAGTCTTTATTCCTTTTCTTATTTGCCAAAATAAAAGCAACATTAAAACAATTATTTAAAGCCAATACATTACTGTATTATTACAGCATATCTTAAATGCAACAAACAGATTAATGATGTATAATCTTTATAATCCCATTAACTCTTCATGTAAAGGCAGAGGATGGGACTGAAGTTTCCAAACAACCCACTGTGCAAACTATTAGCGAAGAAGATGAAATGAACACAGATGGACTCACCCTGGATCGGCCAATGACATCTCTTGAAAAGTTGCATATCATTGTTGGATATGCCATTGTCAGACGTGACCTCAGGTTGTTAATTATTTAAAACCATAAGTCATCTATTGGTCAACATAGGTCAGATGTTTCTGCTTCTAAGTCCTTAATATTTTTCATTGTTAGAGATGAAATCTACTGCCAGATCTGTAAGCAGCTCCAAGAGAACCCAAACCGCGGTAGCTTCTTCCGTGGCTGGATTCTCCTGTGCATCTGTTTGGGCATTTTTCCTCCTTCCGAGCGCTTCATCAAGGTGAATAAAGGACAGTCTTCGTTATTAAACTCTTTGATTCATGATTTCAGTATTTCTTTATGAAGTAATTTGTTTGAAATTGTCTCTATATTATGTAGTCCTGAATGTGTTGTCTCATCTCCTCACAGTACCTGCAAAGTTTTCTTCGTTTTGGTCCTGTGGGATACGCGCCTTACTGCGCTGACCGACTGAGGCGCACTGTTGCCAATGGAGTGCGTGCAGAGCCTCCCAGCTGGCTGGAGCTCCAGGTAAAGACAGTTATGCCCCATTCACAAATACAGTGTTTTTGGACTGAACAACCTGCCATAGCTTTTCAAAATCGGTGCTGCTAAAAATTAGATGTCAGTTTGGACAAGGAATCAGTTTTCTTGTTGTTTAAAATGAAAGAGAAAGGATTTGTAAATAATGCTTTCAGGACATGGATCGTGTGTGTTCCAGTGTTTCCATTGCTACTGCTCATTTAGATAAAATTATACACTTCTGAATATCATCATAATGATGGCAGCTCATTGAAAGTAATGACTTCTGTTGCATTGTTGCAGTAAATTGCTGTATGTGAGAAACCCCTTAGGTCTTTATACTCCCATGGTCCAGTAACAAACATCTACCATAGATTTGAAACTATAATTCATGCCCTCACTCTTTAATCACAGGCCACCAAGTCCAAGAAACCCATTGGCATCTCAGTAACTATGATGGATGGCAGGACTATCAGTTTGCCTGTAGATTCTGCTTCTACATCTAAAGAGGTCTGCCAAATGCTCTCACATAAAGTCAAACTTCAGGACACATTTGGCTTCTCACTTTACATAGCTTTATATGACAAGGTATGAAGCCCTCACACTCAAATTAAGAGTTTGAGTCAGATTTTCAGTATTATTAGAATTTAAGACATGGTATTGTGCTTCCTCTTTTTAGGTGTGGTCCCTAGGTAGTGGCCGTGAGCATGTGATGGATTCCATCTCTCAGTGTGAGCAGGAAGTGAAGAGGAAGGGTGGGCAGGAGCAACATGCCCCTTGGCGTCTCTTCTTCCGTAAAGAGATCTTCACACCTTGGCATGACTGCAGCCAGGATAATGTCAGCACAGACATTATCTACAGACAGGTCATCAGAGGCCTGAAATATGGAGAATACCAGTGTGGGAAGGTGTGCTTAGACCATGTTTGGTATCAGTTGACCAAAAAATGAAAATTGTCATCATTTACTCCCCCTCATGTCATTCAAAACTTGTAAAACTTGTCTTCTGTGGAACACAACATTTTGAAGAATGTTGTCAACCAAATGGTTTTGGATCCCATTGACTTCAATAGATTTATTGACTTAAGAGAAAAATACTATGGAAGTCAATAGGACCCGAAACCGTTTGGTTACCAACATTCTTCAAAATGCCTTCTTTTGTGTTCCACAGAAGAAAGTCGTACATGTTTGGAATGACTTGAGGGATAGTAAATGATGACAGAATTTTCTTTTTGGGTGGACTATGCCTTTTAATTTATTTATGTGTACTTATTTTTTGGCAGTTATCTCAAAGTTTTTTAAAGGTGCATTCAGTGAATTGTCATATGTTGTGCTGATTAAAACAGCTGTCGTCATGGACTTGGACTTTCTAGCAGTGTGAATTCAGCATCAAACCAATTCAGTAGTTTCCCGTTACCGGTGCCAATGTAGAATTGTTTTATTCATAGTCAGACAAGATTACTTTATCCAGTAGGTAAAAGAGTCCAATAAAAGTGGTTATTGAGATAAAATGAGTAATTTTTTGCTGATCTCATCCCACAGTAGTGGACCACATCATGTCATTCATTCTATGGCATTTCACCTTTGTGTTTGTATCAGGAGGAAGACACTGTTGCGCTTGCAGCAAAGCACTTCTATGTGCAGTTTGGATCAGACATGAGTATGGAGAATACTAGGACTGTAGTTAAGGAGTGCATTAACTCCAAACTACTGGAGGCCAAGTCAGAAGAAAAGTGGACCCAGATGGTCAACACAGCACATGCGCAGGTACAGATGTTTCTATTATTGCTTATGTTAAAATAGACGTAATAAAGCTTTCCACCTGTTTGAAAGTCAAAGCATTTTACAAGAATTTGTCTCTTTTTGTTAGGGCCCATTATTAAACTCTCGGACCAAGTCTGATAAAGTCAAAGCAGAGGTGGTTGACTATGCCCGTCAAAAATGGCCAATGTTCTTCTCCAAGTTTTTTGAAGTTGCCAAGTTATCTGGTATGTACTACATACTAAGATGAGTATTACACTATTGTTCAAAATTTGGGCTCAGTAAGAAAGAAATTAGTAATAATTAGTAACTTTAAATACTTTTAACTATACAAAATGACAGAAAAGACAATTACAAAATGTTTTTACATCTCTAAATAAGTGTTTATTTGAACTTTCTATTCATCAAAGAATCCTGAAAAAATGGTTTCCACAAAGCAGCATATTTATTTTCAGCATTTATAATAATACAAAATGCTTCTTGAGCACCAAATCAGCACATTAGAATGATTTCTGAAGTGTCATGTGACACTGAAGACTGGAATAATGGCTGCTGAAAAGCAGCTTTGCCATCACTGGAATAAATTACATTTTACAATAAATTAAAATATAAAAGTTATTTTAAAGGGTTAGTTCACCCAAAAATGAAAATTCTGTCATTAATTACTCACCCTCATGATGTTCCAAACCCGTAAGACCCTCCATAGACAGTAATGCAACTGACATGTTCAAGGCCCAGAAAGGTAGTAAGGACATCGACAAAATAGTCCATGTGACATCAGTGGTTCAACCGTAACTTTATGAAGCTACGAGAATACTTTTTGTTCGTCAATGTACTCTTGTGAAAGCGTGTCGAAGACTGACATGGAAGAGAGGAAATTGTTGAATAAGATTGTTATTTTAGTTTTCTTTGTGCACAAAAAGTATTCTTGTAGCTTCATAAAATTAAAGAGATAGTTCACCCAAAAAATAAAATATGATGTTTATCTGCTTACCCCAAGGGCATCCAAGATGTAGCAGATAAACATCAAATTTTCATTTTTGGGTGAACTATCCCTTTAAGGTTGAACCGCTGATGTCACATAGACTATTTTAATGATGTCCTTACTACCTTTCTGGGCCTTGAACGTAGTAGTTGGAATGACATGAGGGTGAGTAATTAATGACAGAATTTAAATTTTTGGGTGAACTATCCCTATAAATTGTACTAATATTTCACAATGTTACTGTCAAATCAAATATCAAATGCAGGCTTGTTGAGAAAAAGAGACTTCTTACCAACCCCAAATTTTCTGAACAGTAATGTACATTGCAAATTACATAATTTCCACAACTAATGCAGAATAATATCAGCAAAAACTTTATAAAATTTGATAAATTAGATTAAATTTGTCATTTCAATATTCAGGTCCTCCTCTACCAAAGAGCAAGTTCATCTTTGCCATTAATTCAATGGGAATAACGTTCCTAGATGAACGAGAAAAGACTCTCTTGGTGCTGTCTTACCCAGAGCTCACCGGGGTCAACGCTATCAGGTGAGTTGGACACCAGTTAATATTTGTCGGCTTTGTATCATGTTGTCTTGTCATTCACAAGGTTAAAATAAGATATTTTTTAATTTAATAAATGTGATACCTTCCCAAAAATATGTAAATTCCCTATATTCTCCCTGCATCCTCCAGAGAAAGGAAATGTGTGTGTTTGCTGACTATGAAAGGAGACTTTACACTGAATGCAATCACGGCCATCGAAATCTCAGATCTGGTAGCCATGTTCCTGGCAGGCCTGATACAACGTTCACAATATGCTGTGACCCTACAGGAGGTTAACAGACAAGGTCAGAAGAGGAAATATGCTGTATACATTTTTTTTTTTGATTGTTCATGATCTATGATTTGATTGTTTTTGTCTAATGAAAAATGGTTTGGATGTTTTCAAGATGATAAAACATTTCTCAGCTTCAAGAAGGCGGAGCTCATCTGCCTCATTAAGGATGATGAGTTTTCTGTTGCCCGCGGCTGGTTGAAGGGTAAGAATGAGCGGACAGGAGAAATTGGTGCAGTCCCAGCAGATGCTGTCTTGATTCTTCCAACTCTTACGAAGCCGACAAATGAAGTCCTGGTGAGAACTTGAATATGTTTTTTCGTGCTTTTCTATGGAGTTCTAAGTTCTTTAGATCTGTAAAGGTCTATATATTGTGGAATATTTGTCATAGTTATGTTGGTAGCTAATGCATTCTGACTTTTTGCTCTGTTTTTTAAGAGCCTGATCAGCTTGTCTCCAGATCAAAGAAAGACCATCATAGACAACACTGTAAAAGGAACCATGACTGAAAGAGTGGCTCCTTCAACTCTAAAAGATTTCTCTGTTGAATATTTCAGGTACTTGCAGCAAATGTTTGACTAAATGCTTAAGCGTTTCAGAAGCAAACATGAATGACCTGTTGTTTTTGTCATTGTCACAGGCAGCCCATCAAGGATGTGCACAGACAGGTGATCTCTAAGAATGCAGCACCCGAGAGACTGTGGGCCAACTCCAGAGAACCCATCAGACAGCCCCTGCTGAAGAGACTGGTGGGCAATCCAGATTTAAGTCCACTAGCCTGCAATGCCTTCACTGATATCCTTTGCCACACATATTTAAGCCTTTATCATTTATTGCACTCATATCTTTGAACATTGCTTATTGCCACAGTAGCAGTTGAGTCCTTATATTTACCTAATACATATCTAAATGTAATAATGCATAAAGCTGTAGAACATGGCAGCTGTTGTAGTTTGATATAGGGTTACATAAGCACTGATCCATAAGTGAAACTTACCAGCTAACCTGGTTATCCAGGTAAGATACGACCAAGGATAGTGCTGATTCCTTGACTAAATGGTGTGCACCTATTCTGAAGTACATGGGTGACTACCCCACGAGACAGGTCCAGAGCCCCATGGAACTCACAGACCAGATCTTTGGCCCACCTGCAGAAAATGAGGAGCTCAGAGATGAGATCTACTGTCAGATCATGAAACAAATGACCAGCAATAACAACCGGTAAACAGCATTACATGCTCAGTCAATACTGCGTTGTCTATTGAATGCCTCTACACTACCACAAAAGTTTGGGGTCTGTAAAGAAGTCTCTTATGCTCACCGAGGCTGCATTTATTTAACAGAAATCCAGTTTAAAAAAAAAACAGTAATAATGTAAAATATTAATGTTACTCCAGTCTTCAGCGTCACATGATTCTTCATAATTATTATAATGTGCTTATTTGGTTTTCAAAAAACATGCATTTTATAATAGACTGTGATGCAATTTTCAGGATTCTTCGATGAAAAGGAAGTTCAAAAGAACAGAGTTTATTTGAAATAGTAATCTTTATAACCTTAACATTATATACGATGTAAGATTTATTTTATTCATATTTTATTAACATTATACATTCTTTACTGTCACGTTTGATCAATTTTATGCAGTTTTGTGGAATAGAAGTATTAATTATTTAAAAAAAAATCTTTCTGACCCCAAACTTTTGAATGGAAATGCACATGCAAGCAATAAATAAGAGTAATATCTAGTGCTGTCAAATGATTAATTGCGATAATGTGTATGTATATATTCATAATAAATATACACAGTACACACACATATATTATGTAAACAAAAACTTTTATTTTGGATGCAATTAATCGCAATTAATCGTTTGACAGCACTAGAATATCTGTTGAAATCCTAATCACTTGTGAACTTGATACAAATATATGACAGAGGCACAGTTTCTCAATAGTTCTGTACAGTTTTCCTTTTGGGATTGTAGTTGCACCAAAGTCAGCTTGCCCTTAATAACGGTGAGGGGGAACTATGCAACCTTTAACCTCTTTATCCATCAGTGTTCTTTTTCTTTTAATAAGCTTCTTCTTTTTTAAGTTTGATCATTTAACCAGCTTAGGTCTAGAAGCTTTAGACCACTGGTATACATTTAGTTTCAAGACATCCAGTCTTTAAATTTCCTTTTCAGCACAGGACCAAACAATCATAATTTACAGAGTTTCAGGTGACAATGTTTTATCATTATGAAATTAAATAAGCAATGGGCATTTCAGAAAAAAAACATTGTAAACTTTCGTGTTAGAAACCATAAAACCATATAAAACTTAAGAGACTACATAGAATTAATAAGGCAAATAATTAATTAAATTCAGCAATTCCTCTGTCTGCTGTAAGGAGAGTCAACAAGCAGCCGGTTCATTGAACTGATTCATTGTTTCACTTTTAGATATTAATAGTCTGTGAAACATGCGGTTTATGGTATATATGCCATTTCAGATGCTATGTTTATAATTACATTAGTTTATAATAAATACATAACTGTTACATTATTATGGTAAGTTAACATGTATAAATGTTCAACTTCTTTCTCAATCAGGTACAGTGTGGAGCAGGGCTGGCAGCTGCTGTGGCTGTGCTGTGGTCTCTTCTCTCCCAGTAACTCTCTGCTGAAACATGCTCAGCGTTTCATTGAGACACGCAAACGAGAGCCATTGGCCACAGACTGCCTCCAGAGACTGCAAGGGGCTCGGAGGTATGGCCAGTATTTCACAACATATGTTTAAGCATATTTTATTTCAACCCAAACTTATATCATTACAAATGAAATCACATTGCTTTATGGGTATAACATCAGGAAGAAATGCAACGAATGAACAGACTTTATGGATTGATCGTACATTCCTAAGCTTTACTATCATGTGGGTTCAGTTATAGAATCACTAAAAGCTAATGTTTAAGTCACTGTAAAAAAGCTTATGAGAATAAAGCCTGTATTGTTTTTTACTCTTTGAACTTTGGCTGGCTTACCTGAGCGCTATAACCTATTGGAGCTCATCTCAAACAGCATGTGTGTTATATTACTGGACTGATATAAAGCATGACTATAGATAAACACCCTATTAGCAGACGATAACAGTTTAACATGTTGAAAAAAAGCTTGGCTTATTTACATGTTCTAAAACAACATTGCATTTGATAGCCACTTAACACAGATGCTTTCATATTTAATATAATGTAATCAAAAATTATTGTTTCTAGGTACTAGTAATTCAGTCTTTTAAAATCACACACTGTTTCACACTATTAGTGCAGCAACACCTCTCCTTTTAGCAAGCTAACCTTTGCCAGACTGGTGCAAATGCCAGGAAAGTGTCAGTACTGAGTGATAGGATAGTACAGAATTTACAGCGGCTTCATCTGCTACTGCAACTGTTTAAAGATTTCCACATTTGGGAAACACTACTGTAGCCCTATAGTTGAAATGAGTCCACAAGCTGGGTCACAGATGACGAGAACTACATTGTTGATTTGGTGAGATAGTATGTTTACTGTGTGTAAGATGACATTTGTCATTGTTTTTGTGCTAGAATGGAACCCAGAAAGCTTCCACCTCACCAGGTAGAGGTTAATGCAATTCAGCAGAATAGCACCCAGATCTTCCACAAAATTCAATTCCCTAATGACTCTCAAGAGGTAATGCAACACACAGTGCATGGATCAACACTTTTTTTTTTGAGGCCTACAGTAGTAGTTTGCACCTCAGTAACTTTTATAATGTTCAAAATGGTGAAAATAATAGCACAAACATGAAATCTAGTCAATTTGTTGCCAATGCCAGTCATGCATTTTATTCATGGAATATGAATCTAGTGTCCCTGAAATTCTTTTTTTTTTTCTCACCCTTCTGGACAGAATTTTGAGGTGGCATCCAACACCAAGATAAAAGACCTGGTCCGGACCATTGCTACTAACCTCATGTTGTCCTCAGCTGAAGGTTTCAGCCTCTTTGTGAAAACTCCTGATAAGGTTTGTACCCGGGCTACAATGATTTATATTTAACAGTCATGGCTGTAAACACATTCAGGACCTTAAACCAATAGTTTAAGAACTGACCTTTTAAAAATCATATATTGTTATATCTTAGTCTGATTATTGGGAGAGACATTGCCACCTCAATGTCTACAGTGGTTACAGCTCTGCCAATGATCCCATGTCATGTCCTTTCGTTTTTCATGTTCATTTTTACATAACCTTTGTCTGTATATAAATCTAGCTTTTTCTTTCTGTCAGGTTCTGAGTCTGAATGAAACTGACTACTTCTTTGACAGCCTGAGACAGATTACTGACTGGTCCAGGAGAGGAAAGAGAGTGAATCAGGGTAAGTTTTTGATAACTTTATTAGGTGTTTTTAATCTTTAGATCACTGATTGAGGAGTTGTTTACACGACACCATTTTCAACTAAAAATTTTATGCGTTTTCGCTGTTCATGTACACAACAGTGGCGTTTTGGGGGTTTGAAATGCAAGTTTTTGTAAACTATTCTATTATTGTCTCTGTGTAAACTAAAAAATGTTTTTTTTTTAATTTGTGAAAATGGTGACATGTTTAGTCTATAGGTATGTACGCAGGCTTGTGGTGTTTCTTTACAAAGTTACATCACCAACTACTAGCCTGGCATGCATAATACAGCGTTTGTAGACATTTTCGTGTGAACGGGGATCGTTTTGACAACATTGTCGTCTGTACCTTTTAGTACATCGTTGTCGTGTAAACGCACTCTAAAATGAACAAGTTTAAGGTAGTCACCATTGTTACATAGTTAAGTCAGATTCAAAACAACTGCTGTTGCTTATACTGTTTTAAACAGCGGGCGGTCCAGTCAATGTGTCTTACACGGTTTTCTTTATGAGAAAACTATGGTTCAACATTATCCCTGGTAGAGATTTGGAGGCAGATCTCATCTTCCATTATCCACAGGTACTGTCAATCTGTGCCATGTTCTTAAAAATGTTTGGAAAATGTTCCATATAGCTTCCCTGTAAGCATTGAAGAACTTTATTAGTTATATAGTATTTTTCCATATTTCTCACACTATCTAGGAGTTACCCAAGTACTTGAGAGGTTATCATCGTTGTACCAAAGAAGAAATGGTGATGCTCGGCGCTCTACTCTTCAGAGTGAAAGTGGACAATGATAAAACTCAGTTTCCCATGATTCCTAGGATGCTGAAAGACCTGGTGCCTAATGACCAGCTTAAAGCCATGTCTGCTGATGAATGGAAAAAGGTCAGTTCCAGTACACTGCATTCTGTCCATTATTAGTATATAAGTAATATTATGCTTCTGAAGTGTTTCTTATTCATAACCATTTTCCAACAGCACATTTTTGCTGAGTACAACAAGCAAACTGGCACAACTGTGGAGCAGGCAATGATTGGCTTTCTAAAGATTATCTACAAATGGCCCACATTTGGCTGTGCCTTTTTTGACGTGAAAGTAAGCAATTCGAGTCTGCAGCACAATAATATTTTTGCTAATATTACTTAAAAAACTGTTTATAAAATGATTCTTGATATTACAGCAAACATCAGAGCCCAATTTCCCTGACATTGTGAGGATTGCCATTAGCAAACAGGGCGTCACTGTCATTCACCCCAAAACAAAGGTACCATCAATTGATAACTCTTTTAAACAAGCTTTTTTGTCTCACTTTTACTGATTATTATGTGTTTCCCTACGCAACATTTGTATAACACCTCAGATGAGTGTCCTGTAAGCTTGAATGTAAAATTACAATGTCTACTTAAAATATGAATCATGTACTGTATCGTAACTCTGTCTCTACTTTTAATTTTGTTGAACTAATTGAATTCAACTTCTGTTTTAAGGACATTCTGGCAGTGCATCCATATAACAAAATTGCAAACTGGTGCAGTGGAAGCACATACTTCCACATGACTGTAGGAAACCTTGTCAGAGGGAACAAAATCCTGTGTGAAACGTCCCTGGTGAGCGACACAGATGTGGCTTTTTCCAGTCTTCAGTGTCACATGATACTTCAAAACTGATTCTATTATGCTGATTTGGTGCTCAAGAAACATTTCTTATTATTATCAATGTTTTTGCTCCTTAAAATTTTTGTGGAAACCATGATACACTACCATTAAAAATTTTGAGGTAAGTAAGATTTAAAAATTAGGAGAAGAAAAATGAACATTTTTATTCAGCAAGACATTGCGGCATAAAGTGAAAAGGATTTATTATAAATTATTCTATTTTAACTAAATGCTGTTTTGAACTTTCTTTTCATCAAATAATCTTTCCATAAAATTATTTAGCAGCAAAACCTGTTTACAATATTGAATCATCAAATTAGAATGATTCTGAAGGATCATGTGACATTGAAGACTGGAGTAATGGTGGCTAATAATTCAGCTTTGCCATCACAGGAATAAATGACATTTAATTTTAAAATATATTAAAATAGAAAACAGTTTTTGTAATTGTAACAGTATACCAGTATGTGTGTATATATATATATATATATATATATATATATATATATATATATGTATATATATATATGAAGATTTTTGTCATTTAAAGTATAATTTTTCAGATCATAAAATAATAGAATTTTATTCTGTGTTCATAAGGGCTATAAAATTGATGACCTGCTGACTTCCTACGTCAACATGTATCTTACTGAGAAGAGAGGACAAAGACGGAATCAACACTTTGACTAAAAATAACAGACCAGCAATGACTTCACTGTGCCTTTCTTTTAAATACACGTATTCACATCATATACAAACACACATTCACATATAAAAACACAACCAATGAGAAATGTAAAAAAAAAATAATTCTCAAACTAAATAATGGTGTGGATTTATTGTTTAATGTGATATGCTATATATACTGCAAAATGTGTGATACCAACTGTTGTGATAAAGATTTAAAGCTGTTTTTCTCAATATGCTACCAGAATTTGAAGACTGTAATTTCAGTCAGATTACTGGTTGACTAATATTTAATGAAATAAATGAATCATTACAGTCAGTGGATCATGTTATTGATGCATTTGAGTGAAATTGTCAAATAAATGACTTCGAGGTGTAACTCACAGCATTGTACATTGTGATTATTTGCCATAGAGCTCAATGTTTTCTGCGTGTTTTCAAAATTGGAATTCCATAAGCCTTATGCTGAAGTTGTTTTGTCCTGTTTAAAAGCAAACTGTTTTAGCTCTTGAATCTGACAGAAGATGAGTTCTTCTCTGGTTAACAGTCATGTTACACTGTGCTTTGCCCCCAGGGCAACAAAGTCTGGAGGGGCAGCATATAATGAGGCTTGGAGACGTCCCAATTAAGACTTGGCACTGTATTATTTAGCCTATTCTGGTAAAACTAGATAGTGGGCTCATTCAGTAAAGCGAACTATATTAGCATATCGTTGAAGACGGGCCCAGACAGAAGAAAAAGAGATGATGTGTGTCCTACACAGCTGTGATCTTCCAGAATGAAAGACAGATTATTGCTCTTGCTGTTCGCTTGGGGCTCCACATCTGTCTGAGGATCACGCGCCCTTATTTTTGCCCTCTGCAGCCCCAACAGTCCACAGCATGGACCCAAGAAACAAGGACCCCAGTCTGTTATTCTCTGTTCTACTCGCCCTTGTGATTTCAACCCAAATTTCTTCTCACTCATTCCCTGAGTTCCAAGGGGCCTCGTCTGTCTGGCTTTCCACAGTCTACAATGGATAATCTCTGGTCTTTATTCATAAACTGCCCCATTAAATGCTCAGTTCATCTTCTGTTTATTGATATGGTTGAAGGAGGGGGGTTTCAGAGTAGTGGGGGGGTTTGTAACCTAAAGGCATGCTAGTCCCCGTTGCTATGGTCCCCCACCGGCTCCACATTGCGAGCAAGGCATGCCATTATTCTCCCCCTGTCGAAATGTGCCGCTTCTTCTGACTCGGGTTATTGTGGAGTGCACAAGTGGCCCTCAGAAGAAAATAGCATTGCAAAGAAAGGCTGAGGTCAAGGGTCACATTAGAGCCTTCCCATCGCGAACCGTGTTTTGTGATCAAATTTGTTGGCGACACAAAAAGAGGCACAGTATCGTATCTCAAACACAGCTCAGCCCGAGAGAGTAGAGTCTCAACTCTATTAAACTCCACTGCCGCTCAACAGAAGCTCTCACTTTTCAGGCAGCTGTAAGAACGTGCAGGCAGCAGAACTCTCTCCTCTGCTCTGCTCAACTCCTTCACTACTGCACTGGCTGTTGAGGGATCAACACTCTGGTGAGTCTCTCATTTCTCTCAGTGTCTGCTGTCTGGCTTAATTGAAACTTGTTGGCATTTTTTATTATTTGTATAGAAACATTTCTATAGAATGGCCATATTTTGTTTTCCTAGTTTGTGCAAGCCATTTAATCTATTTATTTTTATGTACTTTTATTTTTGATTGAAATGTTGTTCTTTTAATAAAATGACTGCATTGTTTTCCTAGTTTACATGCATGCCATTTAAACCATTTTTATGCACTTTTTTTTACTCTACTGTTTTTATTCAAAGTGATGCCATTTAAACTATAATTTTTATGTACTTTTCTAGGCTTTTCTGCAAAATGTAAAGCAACAAAACTTTTTTTTTTCTTTTTAAATGGTCATATTGGGGTTTCCTAGTTTATGTGCATGTAATTTTAATGTACTTTTTATTGCATATATATTTTACATTGCAACCCAAGCTTGACCCCCACTTATTTCTTTAACACAAAAGTGATTCTGTATTGTTGCCAGCCTGTGGAGAAGCCTTGCTCTTCAAGACTTTCGGGTTTGGAGCATGTTTTCCAAGTCGACCACGGAACACTTGGACTGGTGCTGCTGGATTATAGTTTTTCATTAGAAATTCTCATATTTTGTCAGACTAAATGTGTTTTTCCTGGACCAAACGGTATAGTTTCATACCACACACCAGAACCATTTATTAACATCTGGATTGCTCAATCCCAAATCACGCCTTTTTGTCTCTAAGCACAGTTCAGGACAGCTTTTTGTTTTGTAGTTCTCTACTTTTATCTGTTTAAATTACTGGAGGGTTTGGTATGTTCTGGGACTTGAAGATTTTCCTCCCCCTCAGTCACAAATCCTGCAGCACTTTCTTATGGCAGGACCTTGAGACACTCCTTTGTACACACCCACTTTCTGTTCGTCTGTAGTCGTTCTGAAAATATTGATCAAGAGTCTCCTTATTAGTCCAACTCCAGTGAGAGGATATTGTGAAATGTTTTGGTAGCATATTTTAGTCATGACGAAAGACTCTTAGTGCTTAATAAAAAATGGAATCTTTCAGAGAAGTATTCATTTTCATGTTTATGCTTATTTCTGCGTGTTAGTTGCACCACATGAATATTATTTGGCAGACACAGGTGTTTTTTTCATATTATTAAGTAGTGAAGCAGTTTTGTTGAAGTATGAATCATTTATTTTTAAATGTTTCTTAAAGTTTATGGCAAAATATTTCATATTATTCATAGTTATGAATTTTATCTCCCCTTATGAATTTTAATTATGAAATAAAAAACATGCTCATCATAGATGTTGCTATATATATATATATATATATATTTTTTTTTTTTTTTTTTTTTTTTCATTTTATTGTATTTTTAAACGGATAGATCTTGACAAAACACCATGACACTGAAACCGTTTAGAAATGTATTGAAATGGCAACCTTCTATTATGCAATATTCATAATGATATAACAGGTGAACATCTCCCCTGCTTTGAACCTTTTTTAAAAAGGTCTTGAGCTTATCCCTGCAGATGCTTCATTCAGCCTGATTATTAATAGAGCAACTGTTATTGGATGGCGTGCTGGAATGAATGCCTCTTCCAAACAGAGTTTGTTCATTGAATCTGAGGCAGGCTGCTCTGTGCACACGCCAATGATTTGACAAAGCAGAATGCCACGAGGACAGCTGGCTCAGACTGTAAGCAGATAGCCAGGAGTGGCTCTGGTGTGGCCACTGGATGCACCAGCACCTTCATGCAGCGTAGCGCATGTGGAGGTGCGATGAGTGTGTAGTCAACTGCTCCACAGAGACATCTGCTCAGACTCCTGAGACACAAATATCTAAGCATTTGAACTGCTGCCAAACACCCAGACAGCTGTAACACTCCCTCCCTCGCTACTCAAAGTGCGTGGAGAGGAAAACGTTTACTGCTGCTGGAATAAAAAGTTTTACTGGTGTTTCGCTGCTGCGTCCTTTGCTCCTTTTTTGCAAACATGTTTTGACAACGGTCAACTTTGGAAACATATTCCCAAAAGCAGGTGCAATCTTGTTCTTTCTGTTGATTTCTTATAACAACTTTTTGGGTTCTATCAAATCAACTTAAATGCAGCATAGGTTGGCTTGGATAATGGAAGTGTGTGCCAAACATGGACATCTTTGTTGATCTTTTAATGTTTTTATTTAGGTTTTTTTTTTACATATGCTATCTGTCTAGAAGACCAGCTCTCTAGGGGCACCATCTCATACATACATACATGCTTAATATTTCTGTGGAACCTGTGTGTGTATATATATATATATATATATATATATATATATATATATATATATATATCACTATATATATATATATATATATATATATATATATATATATATAGTATATATATATATATATATATATATATATATATATATATATATATATATATATATATATATATACTGTATATATGTGTGTGTGTGTGTGTGTGAGAGTATTATATGTTTTTCAGTGTCATGTGGACCTTGGACCACAAAACAAATATTATTATTATTATACATTATTATTATTAAGCTTTCCATTGATGCATGGTTTGTTAGGATACGACAATATTTGGCTGAGATACAACTATTTGAAAATCTGGAAACTGAGGGTGCAAAAAAATCTAAATATTGAGGAAAATGCTATTAATGTTGTCCACATTAAGTTCTCAGCAATGCATATTACTAATCAAAAATTAAGTTTTGAAATATTTATGGTTGGAAATTTGCTAAATATCTTCATCGAACATGATCTTTACATAATATCCTATTTATTTTGGGCATAAAAGAAAAATCAATAATTCTGACCCATACAATGTATTGTTGGCGATTGCTGCAAATATACCCGTCTGACTTGTGACTGGTTTTGTGGTCCAAGGTCACATATATAATATTTATATGTATGTATATGTATACATGTGTGTATGTATGTAGACCTATATGGTTTTACATGTATTAATTGAATATTTACATAAGTTCATAAATTCAAAAATAAAACGGATATAATTATTTTATATTAGCATTTATATTATGAGTTAAATTTAAATTAATTTAAACAATTAATAAAAGTGTTTTTCTTTTCCTCTGTTTGAAGTTACAAAAATGGAGTCCCCCCTGACAGAACTTCCCACCTTGCTGTCCAATCAATCCATGGAGAGCTGTCCACCTGTGGACAATGCAGTGGAGAACATGATCTTTGGATTCTACTACATCATAGTTTTCCTCCTGGCGCTGAACGGCAATAGCCTTGCCCTGTGGATCTTCGCCCGCCAGAGAGGCAACTCTTCTCCAGCCAATGTCTTCCTGCTTCATCTCGCTGTGGCTGACCTGTTTTACGTCTTCGTTTTACCCCTCAGAGCCACTTATCATTTAACCGGGGGACACTGGCCATTTGGTGAAATCCCCTGCCGTCTCGCAGGCTTCTTCTTTTATGTCAACATGTACGCCAGCTTGTACTTCCTGGCCTGTGTTGCAGGTGATAGATACCTTGCTGTGGTACATGCCGTACGTTCCCTCAAGGTCAGGCGCCCTCGTTACGCTCACATAGCCAGTTTTGCACTATGGGCTTTGGTGATAGTGTCTATGGCACCCCTACTGGTCACCAAGCAGACTGCAGAAGTCAATGGCTCTACTGTATGCTTGCAACTGTACAGAGAAAAGGCCTCACGGCGCGCTCTCATCTCTCTCGCCGTAGCCTTCACACCACCTTTCATTGCCACACTGTCCTGCTACCTGCTGATAGTGAACAGTCTGCGGAAAGGTTCAAGGCTGGAGCCAGTACTGAAACTCCGAGCTCTTCGCACCATTGGTCTGGTCATGCTCATCTACATAGTGTGTTTTTTGCCCTATCACTTAAGCCGTGTAACCTTCATCCTGGGTTACGGACACCCAGACTTATCCTGCCAAATCAAAAGAGGACTAGCCCTGGCTAACCGGCTTACTTCCTCTCTAACCTGCCTGAATGGGGCTTTGGATCCCCTGGTCTACCTGTTTGCGGCTGAGAAGTTCAGGGGAAGCATTCGCAGGATTTTATGCAGAGATAAGTCGGGGGGGTCCGGCGCTACAAGCGGGGACCTGAAAGGCACACATGAGAGCTCTCTCAGCGCAAAGTCTGAGTTCTGAGCAAGCGCTTAAAATCGTACAGATGGTATGAATATTCTTCATTGGTTTTAGTGATTCGGCCTACACTTTCTGATAGTGCAGGGTCAGTTAAAGGTCAGAAAGCCTTATGTATAACCAACCATGTGATTTGAACATATTAAAACAACTGTATGTAAGTTTAAAGATCAGTTTCAAAATCACTTTTTTATGGTACACTGATTTCTAATAAGGTGAATGGCTTCTGTTTCTTTTTCCCTAATGTCTGTTCTAGGAGTTTTTGGTGAGTGGGTACGAAGGCCAGATTGCTTTATAAATGCATGTGCACAGCTGTCCGCTGTAATTACCACAGTGATATATTTATGAATTTATCTCACTTAAAGTGGATACAAGTAAGAATTTTCATGTATTAATCACTTTTTATTGCCAATGTGTAAAAAGCTTGTAATGACGCTTGTAATGAAAACGAGATGTTCTCCGACTTCCTAGGTTGACAATGACTGTTTCTCAAATGGAAGGATGCATCCTCTGGAGGTCACATTTTTAAGCTTCATATGTCATAAAGAAGATCTTATTTTAGAATATTAACAATTATAAACTTGACCATTATTCTTAGTTAAGCGTAAGGAGGATGGAGCCTTCCGTTTGAGAAACGGACTATAAAAGCCTGTGGACTGATTTTTATGTAAAGGTCTCAAGACGTTTTTACCATAAATTAAAAGCACATGACATTTACGTGCGTTCCCTAAATATTCCGTTCTATGACACATTAAACAAAGGCTTATGTTCAGGTTAGAGCTGAAAAAGAGCTATTCTGTGCTATGTCAATATGTCATACAAAAAAAGGGATTACTTCAAAATATCGTCTAAGTCTATAGTCTCACTATAGTCTCGGTGTCATTTATGTTGCGTAACGTTAGGCTATTTATTTTATTATTGAGAGGAAAGGCAAAGTGCTCACCCCATTAACGTTTCATATTCATCGCAACGTTGCTCTCTGCAGCGTGGACGGCGTCTGGATGTTCGTTGGCAAAGGTATTTATTAAATTTTGTTTTGTCTGCAGTTCACTTAACGGCTGTACTGGTGAAGGTTTCCGAATTCTACGTACAGCCTCTTTTAACTGTAGGGGGCGCCAAAGTTGCAAAAATACACAAAACTACATACAGTTGCTTTAAAGTGAAAGTTATTCGGGACGGTAGGCTTCAAGTGGCTGTTGCATATATCGGTCAGTTGCCAGAACACAGAGGTCGGGTACTAAAGAGACCATCAAGGATCAAGAAGGCATGAATTGTGTATAAAACTGTGTGCTGCCTTTTAAAAATGAATGTTGTGTTTGTATTAGCATATTAGCTGTATCCTAATGACATGCTCTGACTTTGTAAACTTTGTAAGCACTTCATTAGTGCACATTCTTAATGTAATCAGTGTGAAACTAATGCATTTCATACTTGGTGTTAAAACTACACATATATTATTTTTTCTGGTTATAGCACTCTCAAGCTGTGGTAAGAATGTGTGAAGCTTAACAAACCAGTGTGGAGTCGAAATGAATACTACTTTTTTTGTTTGTTTTTTTACATTCCTTGACGGCTATTTGTTATTAAGACTATTCATACTATATATTCAATTAATATTCTTAATGTACCTTTTATAGCTTAAGGTACGTAAGTACAGATTTTTTAGTTTTCATGTTTTTAAATGAAATTTATATGTATCATTATTTATATTATTTTAGTTACTGTAACCAGCTGGTATAAATATATTTTATTTTTGGTGTCGTCACATATGTCATTTTTTTTTTCTGTAATTCTCTAGTAAAATCCATCAATGAGTCAATTTGTTAATGCATTTAAATCAGCTGAATAAATGTAAATAAATTTAAACTCAAATGGTTATTTGTGTTGTTTTTTTCCCTTAGGCATCAGATGCATTTTGGTGATTGCAATTATAATATACCCCCTATTCTCATTACCACTAAAGTGACAGAGAACTTTGTCACATCTTGCATTAGTCTTCATAACACTTGACTTTTTTTGAGTATCATCTCATGTGACATCTGCTAATGACAATAGGCAGAATCTTGTGAAAACGTACGTTATCTACACAATGCATCGCACACGCTCTGTCCCACCACACTGTGGCCGTCACCGCTGAGCTCTTATTGACAGCAGAACATAACCGCTTTCTTTACGGCTGTGTGCATGCGAGAAAGACGCAAGATGGAAACCACCAGGCTAAAGCGACTGTGGCACTCAGGTTCTCTTTCACATCATGTGACTCAAACTGTGAGCTGTCAGCAGATTATTTTCTCTCTCTCTGTCTGACTCTCTCTGTTTTTGCTTCTCTTTCCTCATATTTGTGCAAGGCTTCCTGTCCATTAACGTAACAGGGCATCTTCACCGAGAGCGAGAAAGAGAGGAGGTGGGTGTGTGTGTGTGTGTGTAGTGTAGTGTATATTACTCAGGATTACTCTAGAGTACTTATCATTATGATCAGAAAAGAAAACAAAACATTTACAAATGAATCATCTGATTTTAACTCTTTTATTTTTTTCCAAAACAGGTTTAGTAGAAAGATTTTCGTACAGTACAATCACAAAACAAAACAAATTTCAAACATTTAATTTCACTATTTTCTTTCAAGATAAGTTAAGCAGTAAGTTTACACTGCTCTTTTCCATTCAGTGTGAAATTAAAAGGTGACCAGGGGTTGTCAAACTCCAAAAATGTCAAAATGCACCAGAAAAGTAGGCCATGTGAAAGTGGGTCTTCTGAGGCTAAAGTATGCAATAGCTTTGCAAGAGTAAAAAGCCAAAATGTAAGATGCTATTCACTGATAATCTTTCCCCCGTGCAGTTCTCAAACCTCATTCATTTTTATGTATATTCAAACATGGCACATCAAACCCAGGTTTAAGTCTACGAAGCCATGATTTGATTTGTTTTTTTCTCATGTGTCTCACGTTTGCATGGAAAAGAGCAGCGTGATAATCTTATTAAACATCTCATTTTGTGTTTGATGACTAAATGATAATAGAATTTTCATTTTGGTGGAACTGTTTCTTTAAATACATCTCGAGTTACTATACAAGGTCTGAAAAACTGCACACACCAGCATGGCACACCAGCATGATTCTGGGGAAAATGTGTAAATTAGTACCTTGGGGTAGTAATATGTATCTTTAAGGGACTACTATTTACATTTTAGGGTACTGCGTGGTTACAGTGACAAGCTGTTTTACCCCTAAAGGTACAATTTTATTTATTAATTTTTTCCAAGAGTGTATTACCGTATTAAGCATACACCTGCATTAAAAGGGAACTTGCTCCATCACGTCATGTTTACTGAACTTTCATATTCTTGTACCATCAACGCACATCTGATATAAACGCAAATGCTGACGCATAACTGAAGATGTTACAAGTGTGCTCCAAAAGTCACTTCCCTTTCAGGACCAGTAATTTGGTCAAAAAGAAAAATGCATAATCTCTCAACAGAGCCTTTCACACTGTAAATGTTTATCTACATTTCTCTACTTTGCATAATGGCCATTAAGTAGACACTTGCATTGGTTGTCCTCTTCATAGTTTTGGTTAGCAATCATTGATGTTGTATGAAAGAGCATACTGAAAACTCCTACAATACCACATGCAACTTTTTCATCTCTTTTGTGGTGAAAAAAAAAGGTTAGGGCCGTGTGAACAAGCCTGCTGTTTGGCCTCCTCTCTTGCTCACTCTCTGTGAGTTTTTAAACTCTGTGTGCACAGAATGAGGAAGTTCACCCTTGTGTTTGTGGCAGCTTCCTTTTTGCAGCTTTCGCCCCTCTAACAGGAAGAGAGAGAAACAGCGAGCCTAGAGCCAGACAGAGCAGGAGCGGCTATCAGTTCTAACAACGCCATGAAACAAACCGTGTGACTCTGAAGGTGGCCTCATGTTGATCTGCTCTTGAAAACTTTCCAGGGACTAAATAACCTGGGTGTCTTCAGACTGAGGAAGGGAAAAGTCTTTGGTAAAGGATGTTTTCTCACCAGCCATGGTACCATGGCAATATCACTCGGTCTACAGCAGAGGACCTCCTCTCCAAAGCAGGCAAGGATGGGAGCTTCCTCCTGCGGGGCAGCGAATCCATACAGGGAGCTTATGCCCTCTGTGTTCTGTGAGTATTGCTGCTGTTCATCTCAGATGAAGGGGCACGTATGCTGTCACTAATATTGTCGATGAAAGTTTTGGATCTTTAAGTGTGTTCGAGTTGGTATGCATTTTAAATTTGCAGTGTGTTGGATCATTTGCATTGAGTCGGTCATAAATGCATCATATCAAACATGCTCAGTTTTGCAGCGCTGGCCATACAACCTTATTTGGGTCAAATATATAAACATGAAGGTTTTTGAAATCACGTATTTTAGAAATGGCTTCCTTCTTCCTACTTTGGGTGCATATTGTCAAATTAATTACCAGGTAATATGTTACTACATATAAACTCTTTCCAAAAACTCTATTATAGTTGTTGGTATCAATATACAAAACAGATGCCTATTTGTTTGTAAACTGACCTCAGTTTCCTTGTATGTGAGTTCAGGTGAAGTGTTTTGCAAATGTTTCTTTAAATTATGCAGTAAAAAAAAAAAGTTTGCGTTTATGTCCAGTGTGATATCCTTGTACAGTGAAATATTAACAAACAGTGTTGTCTGAGACTGAAGGAAGTTGGTAAGGGGTTTCCCATAATTGCCGCTTTCTGCAGAATGGCCCGTTTCACTGTTTATGTTCACTTTGTGATGTATATATGATATGTTATTTGTGCATTATTTATGTTGCAGCTATGCAAATGACCTTCTCATTCTTTTGCAGGTACCAAAACTGTGTGTATACCTACAGAATATTACCAAACGAGGATAAAAAACTATCAGTCCAGGTAAGAAATTCTCCATTTTGTACCTGGTAGAAGTTGCTGACATCTGGTGTTTCATTGGCTTGAAGCATCCTGCAATAGCTCTGCTTTCAGAGCTAGCGCAGACAGGTGTTGCGTGCACTGGAAGACTATTCTGAGCACTGAGGAACTTCTGCTTGTGACGTCAAGTATTCGAAAGTTGCCAGAACGATGTGTTTAGTTGTTTTAGTGAATATACAAAGCTTTTATGATGGCGCTGAAAAGTATTTGGACATTTTTGAAGCATAAATCACAGATAAAATTATGCAGTTTCATTCATTGAGTACAAAATATCAATCCAAGTGGCATCTGCAAATATTTTCTCAAATCTAAATTCACGTTTAACCCATCGTTCCACTCAATTTTAAAAGTAAACCACAGGTTTGGTTCATCACCTCTATGTTCTATTAAATTCTGGAAAAACTATTAAATTCTATTAAAAACTGGGAAATGTTCACATTTTGTTTATTTAATTTGGAAGCTTCTTTTTTAAAAAATTTTTGCTTAAGAAAAGTGTGTTTCATTAAAATAAATGCCTAGGTTTTATTGCAAAGTTCAAAAAAGTTTTCAAAAGTTTTTTATTTGATTTAAGTGTTCAGTATTTTATTTTTACTTTTGGTATTTATTATTAACTTATTTGAATTATCTGAATCTTTCTGCAACACCATTCATTTCCTGGTTGCACTAAAATGGTGGTCAAGTGAAAAAAATAATACAATAAAACCACAAAGAGCAAAACGTACACTGCTAATTACGTGATGTGCTCATAGTCTGCTGGTCACTTGACAAAACACTGTCCATCTTTATGACTAGTTGAATAGAACATCTGGCATCCTGCTCATTTACTATTTTGTGCTTGGTAATGAATGTGTGACCTTGTGACAGTTGGCTCTTCAGCTGCCGAAGACTCCCCGAGAGTGTTGTGTAGGCGTCTTGTCTGTCAAGCTAGTATCTATTATGTCCACTGCATTAAAGCAAGCATTGGTGACAGTGCAGCTGCAAAACCAATTGGTGGTTTTATTCGAGCTGTTATACTCGTGACATACAAAATAATGAAAGCAAAATGGGTGACCTTTGACTATAATTTGCATTGTTCTCTCTCAGTGTTACATTTCGAAGTAACCTGCACTCAAGGGACGGGGCTAAACTGAAAACTGTAGAGTTGTTCAATGCCCTTCAATGTCTTTCTACCACAGCTCTTCCTCTTTCAAGCCTGCGTTGCAGCACTGGCTCAGTTTTAAATTATCCATCAGCGTGGGTGTTAAGCAAGCCACAGGGTTCCTCTTGCACCCCGCCTTGAATGGAAAGTTTCAAGAAAAGTGTCATATTATTGAATTAGAATTGGTAAATTCAATTTAAATGCACCATTTGTGCTGACCTTAAACTGTAGTATGAGAACGTGGGAGGTTGTCACGCTTGTTATCAGTCGGACATCTTGTGATTGGCCATGCTAAGATGGATGATGTTTAAATTATTTTGTGCGCAGTACTAAAAAACGCTGCCATTTTCCCTAACGTTTCTTCCTAGCCAAATATATGACTATGAAGAGACTTTCGTATTACAATTAGGGACTATAAGTTTTGATTGGTTTACCGAAGACAAAGTATGTACTATATATGTGCTTAATTTTGATACTGTGTGGTTTTCCACATCAAATACCAATTATTAGATCGTTTTTGGTATTTGTTGTTACTATGTATCAGATTGCAAATAATTGGGTCAAAACATTTGCTTAGCATCAAGACGTACTGTAAGTCAAATCAGGTGACTAAGAGCTTATACTCCAAAGTCCTGTGAAAACAGTGGCTTATATAACCTACTTGGCACTTTTTTTTAGAGAAGCCATGCAAAATGAAGAAATGCAATGTACCGCTATTTGTTTCTGACAAAGGAAGAGCAACTAAGAGAGTCACTGGAAGTATTACTGAGGGTGTTGTGCATGTTTAAGCACATAAGGAGTTTGTATATCGTAAAAGGCCATAAATTTGGTATATCTTGTTCAGTCTTCAGAATACAGATCTTTCTTGTTCATATTGTTGCAGGCATCAGAGGGTGTTCCTATTCGGTTCTTCTCTGTGCTGCCAGATCTGGTGGAGGCGTATTATCAGGAGAACATGGGTCTGATCACACATCTTCAGTATGCTGTGCAGAAAGAGGAGGAGCCGGAGGAGGAAGCAGGTAAGTGAATCAGAATCAGCTTTGACCATAGGTTCATGTCTGTGTTTTGAATTTTCAAATGTAATTTTTTCATTACTAATTATATCATTATATTTTTTTTAGAATTAACAAATTATAATTATTGCCTTAGCATAACAGTTTAAGTGAAAAGTTTGAATAAAGAATGAATTCATGGCTTTTTTTTCATTATTCGTCATAATTTTTTGACCCCATTGTATGTTTGGAGACTATTTCACAGTAAATGTAAGCTTTGAATTAAATTTTTTTTCATTCATTTGGTCAAATCTCCATTTCTACAGAGCCAGTTAGTTTGCCGCCTCAGTTGCCACCGAGGAATATCACAAGTAATGAATGTAAAGACAGTCATAGTGACTTGTCCAGAGGAACCGATAGGGGAACTGAGCTTGCCCGCCCCTCCATCTCAGACACCTATTTCCAGCGTTTGCAGCAAATCGACATATCAAAGTACACAATTTATCTGTCTTACTTTATTGAGTGCAATTTCTTGTTAAATGCATTATGATTGAATGATTTTTGGCTGATTTAGACTGTTAATTTAGAGTCACTGTAGTGAGTAGCATTGTTCTGGCGTGTTAATGATTTTAATGTTTGATATCCAGTCTACCAGAGGACCATCAGAAGTCCATCCAGGAGTATTTCCGCACTTCTGTGTGTCTGGATGCAGAGCAGGTGCAGAATGGAAACCCGACTCTGCCCCACTTTAAAAAGCTCACTCATAGTATCTGCAAAAACCTAAACAGGTACAACTATTCTGAAAAATATATCTTGTTGAAACACCTGGATGCCCTTATGAATTTTATCCATTGTGTATTTAATCAACTTTAACTGACATTCCTTCTATTTTTTGTAGTGAAATTGCCCGCACACTTCCAAGTCTTGAGGCACTGCAGAAAGTTTTGGATCAACCACTGTCTCCTGGAGCTGGGAGGCTAAGGAGTCAGGTCAGTAAGAATGAGTCAAACCAGGAAGTGTTGTTCCTGATTTCAAATGTCCACCCTCCTGAAGTGACAGTAGATTCTGTAAGTCTCTGTGTAAAACAATAAATAAAACAAAAATAAAATAATTGGAGGTAAGAAAATGCAATTAATTGAATCAAAACAAAACAAAAAAAAATCAGATTTAATGCACAACTGTTTGTGTGTGTGTGTGTGTGTGTGTGTGTGTGTGTGTGTGTGTGTCTGTGTGTGTCAAAACTCACCTTGGTAGTCAGATAGCTTGCAATAACAATACATTTTGTAGTTGACTTTTTACTGATTTACAAAATTTAGAGATAAATACTAGATTTCAAAATAAGTTTCATTTGTAGCTGATAAATATTTGAATATTACATCCAATTTTGAGACATTGCTCAATAAAACATTATGTTACAGACGTTAGAACTAAAAAAAAGTATTACAACACTGCCATTTCCCCTACAGACAAGTAAATAAATCAAACAATGAGAGAAGACAATGAAATACTGTATATTTTATTTATTTTATTTTATTTATTTTCGCCCAAATTTCTAAAAATATATCTGTTGGTTTACTTCTTTTTCAGCATTCTGGAGATGCAAATCAGTCTGTGGCTTTCAAACTGGAGCAACTGACTAAGCTTATATATTCAATAGAAGACAAGGTATCGCTGTTCTTTGTTTATGGATCACAGCAAACATGACAATATTCCTACTGGAAACTTTTTTGTAGACTATCACATCTTATTTACAGACCAAGCATGCTGTGTTTGAAACTGTGGGATATGATGGAGGGCACAGAAAGTCACTTATTCCTCCTGTGACATTTGAAGTAAGAAAGTCAATTCAACAATATTTATTACATATAAAGGAATTTAATTATTTAGTAGATTAACACAAGTGTATGCAAGTATGTATATATGTTGTTTGATCACTGTTCGTATTCAAAGTGAAAGCCATAACCTGTGACCTCCTTCCTGCTCCGTAATGATGTCATAAAAATGAAAGCATGGATGTTTTCACTGCTGCTGCTTTGCTCTCCAAAACCACATGCAAATTAGAAAGAGTCTAGTTTGCGTATATGCTAGATAAGCGATGACGTTTGGATCGGTTGCCTCTGCACACAGTCATCATAGAGAACCTTTGTAACACTATTTTAGGTACAACAGAAATGCTGCACTTCGTTTGGCTAATGTGTTTTTATTGTCCTTTTCTGTGCGAAACAGGTAAAATGTGACTCCCTTGGTATTTCAAACAAAATGTACCTCAAAGTAGATGTGGAAGGCGGGAAGGTTTACTTCAAGAAGTCCAAAGATGGACCTGAGGACAAATATTTTGTGCACAATAAAAGTATGCTGAACCATTTCATCACTAATACAACCACACACAATTGAATTTAATGACAATTGACGAGTCAGCAGGGCTTTATTGCTTAATAACCCTTGATAGGAAGATTGGAACTCAGACGCAAAGAGGTCTTCATCCTGAAGGGCTGCGATAAATTTTACTTGCATTACTTTAACTTATTTTGTTATGTAAGACAAAAGAAATCACAGAGATACTATGGTTTCAAGAGACAGGAACAATTGTCACATATACAGCTTAGTGATGGTCATTATACAAAATCTGTGATGAACCAATCAGAATCTAGTATTCCTGAGAGCTGTGTAACCAAAATGTGTGAAATCACCTATTAACTGATAAATAATGGGAACATGGCGAATTCTTAATTTCAGTCTTGCAGTTGGTGAAGTCACAGAAGATGCACAACAGACTAGTACTGGTGGTAGCGACAGAGAAGGAAAAAACTCAGCGCAAAGAATTTGTCTTTGATGACACAAAGGTATAAATCCTACTGCTAATGTTACACTAGCGATGAAAAGTTTTCAGATTGAAGTTTTGTAGGCAGCCACAAAAATGAACAATGTGAGCCAAAATATACTGTTTCCATATTTTTACGTGTTTTTAATGTGACTTTGTGTGTAACTGTGTATCTCCAAACACATTTTTAGAAAAGAGAAGGCTTCTGCCAGCTTCTACAGCAGATGAAGAACAAGCACTCAGGAAAACCTGAGCCGGATATGATCACCATTTTTGTTGGCACCTGGAACATGGGTAAGATACATTTAGCCAACCTTTACATTTATTTAGTCCAAAAAAGCTTCTCGAATTCTCCTCAATTCTGACTATTTTTGGAGCTGAAGCACAAGATAAAAGTGCTGTTTCACAGTTGTTGTTTTTCTCACTAGCCTAGCCTTGTGAAAAAGAACACTTTAGCATATTTTTTAAAAACACATTTATTACAGAAATAATATTCTTTAAAAGAACCTAGTTAAATACTAACTAAATTTAATGTTTTTAGACACTTAATGGCATGTTATTTACAAATAAACAACATGTATTATGGTTTAAGGTTATATTAAATTCAATGAGCCGACTGCTTTTTGACCAACTTAAATTGTCTTTGAAATATAATTGAAGTGTACTATTGAATGTACTGAAAAGCAAACTTTAATTGTGTTCATTTCTAAGTTATGTCATGCATTTAATTATTTGTAATTATATAGTTGCAAGTTGGTACATTTAAAATATATTAACTATAAATGTAATATCAAATAACATACTGCAGTTAAAATTATAATCAAGTACTTTACATGTGCTTAAGTGTGTTTGTCAACACTTCAAATAAGTGTACTTTTTCAAAGCATGACAAAATATTATTATTATTATTATTTAAAATTTACATTAAATACTACTTTTAATTTGGCATTTTTACAAAGTGGACTTTTTAAAAGTTTACACAAGTGTGTTACAAAACAGTCATGAAAGTGTACTCTCTTAAGTACACTTAAGTGGCCTTTTATTTGATTAATATTGTATTATCTGCAAATGGGTAGTTGACGTATCAATGTGTCCTGTGGTGTGACGGAAAAATGTAATAAAAAAAACCCTCTAACATTGAAGATAAACCTCTCTCATGCTATTTGTAACTCTAAGAATGAAGATAATTTTTTCACATGTTATTTTTATGCTAAGTTTTTTTTTCTACATTTTTGCTATGTCACACCATAGGACACAGTTCAATTTTTATTTGTCAACTACCCATATACAGTTTTTTTTGGTTACACTTTATTTTGTTGTCCTTGTTACAGTGTAATTATACATTTAAGTACTGAGTGATATTAATTAACTACGTGTACTTGCTATATGCTTAGGTTTAAGATTAGGGTTTGGCTTAGGTTTACTTGCATGTAATTATTCATAATTTATTGTTATTATAATAGTAAGTACATGTAATGTGTAACAAGGACACCTTTAAAATAAAGTGTTACTGTTTTTTAAACATACTTTTAAGATTTGAAGTACAGTGTTAATAAAGCATAGGCCTTGTATAATATGCTTCTTCCCCTTATTTTCAAGTCCTGACATTTGTATGGTATATAATATGAAGTTTACAGTAACTAGAGATGAAGTGAACTGTGAATTTAAGTGAAGTGAATTGTCCATTTAGGAAATGCGAATCCACCACAGAACATCACTTCCTGGTTCCAGTCAAAGGGTCAGGGAAAAACCCACGATGACACTGCCAGTCAAATCCCACATGATATCTATGTGATTGGGACACAGGAGGACCCGCTGGGAGAGAAGGAATGGATAGAAACAGTTAGGGGAGCCCTTAGAGATATAACCAACATTAGCTTCAAACCGGTAAGTGACACAAAACCCAACATGACGGCTTTCAGGTGCCTTATGTTGTTTGCATATTATGCTAGATCATTCTTTTTTCTCAGTGGAGAAATGCCATGCAATGAATATCTATTTTATGTAAATGTCTTGAATGACCTAGCATATAAGCCAAATGATGACAGCTGTGTGTTTGGTTCTTAACAGATAGCCACTCAGACACTGTGGAGTATAAGGATTGTGGTTCTAGCCAAGCCGGAACACGAGAACCGCTTCTCTCACGTCTTCTGTGACAGTGTTAAGACTGGCATAGCTAATGCTCTGGGTTAGTTTAAAGCTTTTTTCCATAAAAAAAGATTTGGAATCGTAAAACTAGTGGTGTACCGCTCTTCCTTGTACATAAAAAGCTGATTATGTGTGTATGTGTGTGTTTATAGGCAATAAAGGAGCAGTGGGGGTGTCTTTTATGTTTAATAGAACCTCCTTTGGGTTTGTCAACAGTCACCTGACCTCAGGAAGCGAAAAGAAGCTGAGGTAAGCCACAACCCAAAAACCTGTTTGTGTGAAAAATGAGACATTGACATATAATACACAAGAATAATAAATAATTATTAATGTATTACCTTTTTCCAGACGAAACCAGAACTATGTTAGTATCCTGCGTTTTCTGAATCTGGGAGATAAGAAAGTTAATCCTTTTGACATCACACATCGCTTCACACACCTCTTCTGGCTGGGGGATCTGAATTATAGGGTTGATTTACCAGCACAGGTAGGTTCAAATGAATGTGCATCAGCATGTCCTCAAGCAAATTGCATGTTGTAAATAATTTGCATGTTTTATAAGTAAATTTATTTTTATTTTTAGTAAGTACATTTTATTTATAGAGCACATTTAAATTCAGCTTACACTGACCAAAGTGCTGTACAAAACAATCATAAAATACAGTAAAGTATAAAATAAAATACAAGTTAAAATCCAAGATAACAATGCTAATCCACAAATTAAAATTCAGGAAAGGCCATAGAATAAAGATGCGTTTTAAGTCTAGACTTAAAAACAGAAATAGACGGAGCACTCTTAATGTCAGGTGGCAACTGATTCCATAGCCGTGGAGCAGCTACTGCAAAGGCTCTGTCACCTTTAAACTTAAGTCGTGACCGTGGGACATATAAAAGAGCTTTATTAGCAGATCTGAGGGGCTTTATTCTCTGTAAATATACACGAGCATGTTGCATGTTTTAAATATTTTGCATGTTTTTTTTTCCTGTAAATTAATATACTCAAATGTTGCAGGTTTTAAAACAATTGCATTTTTTTCTTTTTGTATATATACAGGTGCATCTCAATAAATTAGAATGTCGTGGAAAAGTTCATTTTTTCAGTAATTCAACTCAAATTGTGAAACTTGTGTATTAAATAAATTCAATGCACACAGACTGAAGTAGTTTAAGTCTTTGGTTCTTTTAATTGTGATGATTTAGGCTCACATTTAACAAAAACCCACCAACAAATCAATCTCAACAAATTAGAATATGGTGACATGCCAATCAGCTAATCACCTGCAAAGGTTTCCTGAGCCTTCAAGATGGTCTTTCAGTTTGGTTCACTAGGCTACACAATCATGGGGAAGACTGCTGATCTGACAGTTGTCCAGAAGACAATCATTGACACCCTTCACAAGGAGGGTAAGCCACAAACATTCATTGCCAAAGAAGCTGGCTGTTCACAGAGTGCTGTATCCAAGCATGTTAACAGAAAGTTGAGTGGAAGGAAAAAGTGTGGAAGAAAAAGATGCACAACCAACCGAGAGAACCGCAGCCTTCTGAGGATTGTCAAGCAAAATCGAATATCGATTCAAGAATTTGGGTGAACTTCACAAGGAATGGACTGAGGCTGGGGTCAAGGCATCAAAAGCCACCACACACAGACGTGTCAAGGAATTTGGCTACAGTTGTCGTATTCCTCTTGTTAAGCCACTCCTGAACCACAGACAATGTCAGAGGCGTCTTACCTGGGCTAAGGAGAAGAAGAACTGGACTGTTGCCCAGTGGTCCAAAGACCTCTTTTCAGAGGAGAGCAAGTTTTGTATTTCATTTGGAAACCAAGGTTCTAGAGTCTGGAGGAAGGGTGGAGAAGCTCATAGTTCAAGTTGCATGAAGTCCAGTGTTAAGTTTCCACAGTCTGTGATGATTTGGGGTGCAATGTCATCTGCTGGTGTTGGTCCATTGTGTTTTTTGAAAACCAACGTCACTGCACCCATTTACCAAGAAATTTTGGAGCACTTCATGCTTCCTTCTGCTGACCAGCTTTTTAAAGATGCTGATTTCATTTTCCATCAGGACTTGGCACCTGCCCACACTGCCAAAGGTACCAAAAGCTGGTTCAATGACCATGGTGTTACTGTGCTTGACTGGTCAGCAAACTCACCAGACCTGAACCCCGTAGAGAATCTATGGGGTATTGTCAAGAGGAAAATTAGAAACAAGAGACCAAAAAATGCAGATGAACCGAAGGCCACTGTCAAAGAAACCTGAGCTTCCATACCACCTCAGCAGTGCCACAAACTGATCACCTCCATGCCACGCCGAATTGAGGCAGTAATTAAAGCAAAAGGAGCCCCTACCAAGTATTGAGTACATATACAGTAAATGAACATACTTTCCAGAAGGCCAACAATTCACTAAAAATGTTTTTTTTTATTGGTCTTATGAAGTATTCTAATTTGTTGAGATAGTGAATTGGTGGGTTTTTGTTAAATGTGAGCCTAAATCATCACAATTAAAAGAACCAAAGACTTAAACTACTTCAGTCTGTGTGCATTGAATTTATTTAATACACGAGTTTCACAATTTGAGTTGAATTACTGAAATAAATCAACTTTTCCAAGACATTCTAATTTATTGAGATGCACCTGTATAAAAAAACATTAGTATTTAATGCCAGTCAAATGCAAACACAAGACAAATGATCTGTTCATAAAAGAAACTACTTTTCTGTTTTGTGTTTTGTATCAAATACTAATAATAAACCACTGCAGAGGTAATTTTACAACATCACAAAAGTAATTCATGCTATAAAATAAATGGCTAGATATCAAGTTGACATGTCCTGTGGTGTTTACTGATTCTTTTATAATTAAGAATGTGTAAGAATATGTTTGCTTATATTATGAGCTCGTATGAATTGAAAGACTACATGGAATACTTGTACTTTCACTATTTCGTTTGCCACACCACAAGATATTACCATAATTGTCTAGTGGAGATATTTATACATATATATATATATTTTAACTTATAAATGAAATTCCACTGCAATTAATTTTAAATCATATGAACAAGTGCCTTTAGGTTAAAGAAAAGAAAGCAGTCCAACAAAAATAGACAAATCCCTGCTGTAGCTCACAAATCTTAATGTAATACAAACGTTATGCATCAGCTACCCACATTATGTGCCTTTGTGGTTTAGAGAGCGTAGTTGTGTTCAGAGCAGGCAGTTCCTCTATTAAGACCAGAGCTGTCACGTACAGCAGATCTTGACATCAACTGACAGGAAAAGAGAGAACTTTTGCATAGTTGTTTGCTTTTTGCAGGAAGCTGAGAACATTGTAATGAAGATCAAACAGCAGCAGTATCAGGAACTCCTGGCCAGAGATCAGCTAAACATAGAGAGGGAAGAGGAGAAGGTCTTCTTACACTACGGTGAGAGCACTTGTGCATGATGTTAACCTGTTCATTGTAATTTCCAGTATAAATTTTGACAGATTTTGATTACTCAACTACAAGGTTACTCAGTGTCCATTCTTAGGTAGTCCTAGCCAAAACTCACACATTTAGTTGAGCCAATGTTGCTATGTCTGGCCAGTCAGAGAAACCGAAGCAGTGTTGAAATATCCAGAGCCACAGTGTTTACACTTCCACCTATGAATGCCTCACTTAGCATTTCTCTACAGAACTATTATGGAATAGGGGATTATTTTAATATATTTAAAAAAATAATTTATTCCTGTGATGGTAAAGGTGGATTTTCAGCAGCCATTACCCCAATCTTCAGTGTCACATGATCCTTCATAAATGATTCTAATATGCAGTCCAAGAAGTATTTATTATTATGATCAATTTAGAAAACAGTTGTCAGAACCGATAGCATTGTGTACAGTGTCGTTGTGTTGTGTTCAAATCCCGACTCGAGGACCTTTCCCGACCCTCCCCCCACTTCACTTCCTATCAGTTCTGATCTGTCCTGTCCTGTCATAATTAAGGCAAAAATGGCAAAAAATAAATCTTAAAAAAAACAATTGTGCTGCTTAATATTTTTGTGGAAACGATAATTATTTTCAGGATTATTTTATAGAAAGTCCAAAAGAACTAGAAGTCTCTTGTAGGGTTAGGGTTAGGGTTAAGGTTATCACGAAAAAATGCAAAAACGTCCAAAAATATCCTACTGACCCCAAAATTTTTAACTACAGAGTAGAAACATGGGTATTTATGGTATATATGCCACAAAGGCATATTATGCCACATTTGATGTAGCTTATAGCTTGATGTTTGTATGCCACTGCACTACTTTTTAAATGTTTTTATATGTAAATGTGCTAGATGGATGTCTAGCCACTTCTCTTTTAACATCTTTCAGCATCTTCATTTTCATTTTTGACTTCCCCCTATTTATCCATTCCGCATGTTTTTGTACTCAAGACCACATGCCATCATTTTTAATCTTTGTTTCGTATGTTATATTTTACAGAGGAGGAGGAGATAACATTTGCCCCCACTTATCGTTTTGAGAGAGACACACGGGAAAGATATGCCTACACTAAAGCCAAAGCCACAGGGGTACAGTGTGAAAGCCATAATCCATGTCAACAACCTTTTGAAAGTTGTAATTTTTTTTATTTAGTGATGAAAATTCTCTTTACATAAATATTTGATCTCACAAACAGACAAAATACAACTTGCCTTCATGGTGTGATCGTGTGCTTCGCAAGTCCTACCCTATGGCGCATGTGGTTTGCAACTCATATGGTTAGTTCATTTAATGTAAAATGCAAGTTCCAGTAAAATATCAACACAGTTAAAACGTCATTACATAAACCAACATTACATTTCAGGATGCACTAATGACATCATGACAAGTGACCATTCCCCTGTATTTGCCACATTTGACGTTGGTGTGACTTCTCAGTTTGTCTCCAAAAATGGTATGATCTTGAAAATATTTCACTTTGACAACAATCCCTCCTTTAGATATAGAACTGTTACATCCTGCCAACTGTCTTGTACTGTTGCACTTACTAATTTGTGCTCTTTACAGATCTCTCAAAGGATGCTCAGGGTGCTATAAAAATCATGAACTGCGTGGCTGTTCTTTTGACTAAATCAAAGACCAAGTTCTTCATTGAGTATCACTCAAGCTGCTTGGAGAGTGAGGAGCTTTAGCCATTATACTTTCAATTATTATATCATAAATTATCACAAATCATTTGAACCCCCCCACTTTGTTTTTTGTAAGAACAAATGAGTTACAGTGAACAGTGAAGTTAAATACTTCCAATTCAATTTCTAGAATTTGTAAAGAGTCCTGAAGGAGACAACCAAGAGAACACAGAGGGCTCGATAAAAGTACGATTTAGCGGACAAGTTGAGGTAAAAACCTTGTTTGATAAAACATATACATTTAAAGCTCAGCCACCACGTTTACATTATCTTTGTGAAATTGCTTTGTAGCTCACGCCCATCATTGCAGACCCAGAATACCTCCTTGATCAGCACATTCTAATCTGCATTAAATCTACAGACTGTGATGAGTCATATGGTATGTTTTGCGAGCACATAATTTTCTGAATATGGTTCATATTCTGTTTAAAATAGTGATGAGTAGTCAAGTTTAACACTATAACAGAAATCAACTGTTGTTGTGGACTCTGTTGCTGTGTCCAAACTCGCTCACTTGTTCACTCATTCTCCAATCAGCACATGGCAATTGAGTGCACTAGGCAGTAGGAGTGAAAAAAATGAAGTGAGGCATTTTACACTGACATATTACACTGTTCACTAGAGCGCTGGAGCTGTCACAACATCATTCTCCCATAGATTCATCCTACATTAGCTTACTTTAGAAAAAACACACATCATAAGTAGCTTAATTACACATACCACCATGCCAGCATTGATGTTATATTAATGAAATAAATATTAATTTGGTTTTCCATGGTTAACCTAATTTGTGTTTATAAACATTAAACTACCTATATTTATACCTATATACACTACCTTTCAAAAGTTTGGAATTAGAAAGATTTTTAATGTTTTTTGTCTTTAAAGAAGTCACTTATGCTCATCAAAGTTGCATTTATTTGATCATAAATACAGAGAAAAAAACAGTAATATTATGAAATATTATTGCATTTTAAAATAACGGTTTACTATTTTAATATACTTTAAAACATAATTTATTCCTGTGATGCAAAGCTGAATTTTTAGCATCATTACTTCAGTCTTCAGTGTCACATGTTTCTTCAGAAATCATTCTAATATGCTGATTTATTATCAATATTGGTTTTTGCTGCTTAATATTTTTGGAACCTGTGATATTTTCTTCAGGATTCTGTGATGAATAAAAAGTAAAAAAGAACAGCATTTATTTATAAAATAAATATTTTGTAATAATAAACACTACACTAAATTAATATTGTTTTCAGTAAGGATGTGTTAAAATAATAAAAAGTGATGATAAAGAAGTATATTGTTAGAAAATATTTATATTTTGAATAAATGCTGTACTTTTTACCTTTTTATTCATCAGAATCAAAGAAAAAAGTAGCAGGTTCCAAAAAAATAAATCAGCATATTGTTAATAAATCAGAATGATTTCTGAAGGGTAATGTGACACTGAAGACTGGAGTAATGGATGATGAAAAGTCAGCTTTGCATCACATGCATAAATTATATTTTACAGTATAGAAAATAGAAAACTCTTATTTTGAATTGTAATAATATTTCACAATATTACAGTTTCTTTCTGTATTTTTGATCAAATAAATGCATCCTTGATGAGCAGAATAAATGTCTGTATAAATAAATGGCAGTGTGTATAAAAAAAGCCACCACAAATAAACACATCAGTAAGTGTACATTGTTGAATGTACTTCTGTATGTAGTATCTTGAACTGTCCTGTCTATGCAGCTGTTTGTGCCTAAAGCAAGAGAAATAATGAAATATGAAAAACCTGGAGTTGAACACCCCTAGTTTAGACCTTTATTAGGAAAACTATATTTATATGCACCACAACTACTGGGATATTCCTGTAAACATATAATCAAAATATTCCAAATGAACTGAACAAACGTCGAATGTTCTGTCAAGATGAAGTTTGTTCAGTCACAGTGAGTATTCCGAATAAGCTGTTAACATGACTCAAAATTCTGATTAATACAGTCATATGCCATTTGTCATATTCAGATTTCAAGAAACTGGAATATTGACTTAATCTGATTACAGCATGTGTGTACATGATGCTTACATAATTGGAATAAGACAATAATCTGATTAGTATTGGAATATTCCTATGTATCTAATCAATCACGCTGTGCTCGGTCTGTAGGTGAGGGATGTGTGGCTCTGCGTTCTGCTGAAAGCTCTTACACTGAGTTCTGTATCAAACTCACACATCACGGTGAGCAAACAGGTCGGCTAACAGGTGGCATTCAACTTCCCAAATCTGATGGAAAACAGACAGAGAAGCTGTATGGTGAGTGCACAGTTTGTTTCTGTACAGCAGAGCCAGTTCAAAATTGTGCTATAATGCTTTCCTCCCCGAGTATCGAGTATCAAGATTATGTTTCTTTATTCCAGATTTCATCAAAGTCGGAGATGACCCAGGAGCTGGTAAAGGCAAATCAGGAGATAATACCAAAATGTAAAATATTTTAATCTTCCCTCTTTTTTACTTTGACATTCTTCACAAAGCTTAGATTTGATTATGTTTGTACAAATAAAGAACTTTGGCATTCTTTGACAGGTCTTCTTCAGTCCTCGCCACTGATATTAGTAACCCCAGTTATATGGGTGTAGGCTACAAGAGCAATAACCAGGCAGACAGGAGCCCCGGCAACATTATGTCCCCAAGAACAGGGCCATCCTCAAAAGACATGACGCATGGCAATCTCTCCCCAAAAAAGAGTAGTTATGACCATGGTACATCCAGCCCAACTACAAAGACATCAAACCCTATGTAAGTTTTCACCTTATTTTTATTGTCAGAGCAGATGCAGACATTTGTAACATGAATGTGCAAGGTGTCCGGTATCATTTGCTTCCAGTTATTTTTAGCAGTACAAAACAGCTTGATATTGCAAACTAGTATTTCTTATAATATTATTTTAATGCATTGTCGTAATTGTAAACATACTGGTTTTGCTGTTGTTACACGTAGTTATTTATCTACAGTATAGTGGCTAATGAATTGGAAATCTCACATTCACAGAAAATAGCTTACTTGAAAAAATAATGTGGATATATATATATACATATTTTTATCTCCTTTATCTCATCAACATATCCTTTATGTCATCTGACAAATGTTTTTGATTTAGACAAATACTGTATAGCAAAGGTTATCTTTGCCATTATGTAAAACTCACTTAAAGTTAATAATTAAAAACACTTAATTTAATAACACTGTAACACAATACACATAATACACAAAACTAATAACACAAATTTCAAAATGAATTATTTTTCAGATGGTATATTATAATGTTGTGATGCCTAAATTCATTTGTAGCATTTAAAACAATACATTTTATTTAGTAAAAATAGTATATAATTTTAATATGTGTCTTTAATTAAAAAAACAACAACACAATTTTAATAATGCATCCCTAATATTTTTATACATTTAAATTAATATTTATACAATTTTCTGTCCGTTTGAATTTTAAAATGTTGATCTGTTACTAATACCAATTAAAATATTATTTTTGATGACTGCTAGTTATAAGAAGAGCTGACAGTTTGCATCTTTTAAAGGGATTATAGATTGATCAACTAAATTCAAGTTTTGTGATTATTTTGGGTTTTAGATCTGAGGATGGGCAGCCTCCAGAGATGTTTGACAATCCCCTTTATGGCTCAATGAGTTCATCACGAGGAAGTAAGGACCATCTCCCTCCTCCAGATGCTCACTTCTCCTTTCCCAAAACAGACCTTGATGCTGACCGCCAGCACCCTGTTCCGACCCCTCGCCTCCGCTCTTTCACCTGTTCAGAAACCAAACCCAAGTCATCATCAGCCACAAACACCACGAGCAGTGGTCTACAACCGCAGAACATCACCAAGAAGCCAGTGGTGCCTTCTCGCTCTGAAGGGGGCATGACTGGACCTAATAGACCTCCGGTGCCTATGAAGTCTCGCCCTGGTCAGCCACAAGAGCTTCAACCAAAGCCCAGAGACTACAGAGACAGCTCTGAGCTTCCATCCAAGTTACGGCAACAAACCAGACAAGGCCAACCCAAAGACGGTATGATAACTACAGTATATTCTCCACATTCATTCTTTGTGGAAAACAGTAGATCAGGGGTTTCAAAACTCATCGGTCAACTGACAGCGAGCTGCAAGGGCTGTGTGTAAACGGCTAGATTAAAATGTATCGAAATAATGTGTATTTGTGAAATTTGCCTTGATATTTAATATTTATTTAAATACCTTTCCCTTCTCTTTCATGTCATCAGGGCATCATGAGGCACAACAGCCACAACTGAAGATGGGTCGGCCGTTAAAATGATTTTCTACTGATGTGTCATGGCAGGAGAGCTGTCAGCGCTGGTGTGAGCTTCATATCTGATACTTGAGACTCTGTAGTACTGGGCATAAGACATAAGCTTCTTTATCTCTGAGTACTAAAATTAATAAATGTATAAACGATAGGAATACAGAGAATTTGGATATTGATTTTAAAATGATGAATGTTTCACAGATTGAATGTCACTGCATATAGTCATACATAGGGTAGTCATTTCTATCAGCTTCTGTTTAAACATTTCATGTTGCTTAAAAAACTTTTATTAAAGAGAGAAGAGTGAACAGTTGTAATCATATAATAAAACCAAGTGTTTTTTATCACATTTTTCCCCTTTTCCATCGTTTTTTACAATATATGGCATTGCAGAGCTTATAGGCCTATTGTAAATAACAAGGAACAAGTAACCAGTCTTGCTTCTCCGATTCAAATTAGACCAATATAGCATGTCACATATATCCAAAATAAAAATAATAAATTAAATAAATAAATAAATAAAGTTAGGGTTAGTGCTGAAGAAAAAAAGAACTACATGTAACATTACGCTATCTTGTAAGGCTACTCTAAGAAGTTTATGCAACTACTGGGCGAAAGTTAATAATAATTTTGCCCGTGCTTTTTTATTATTTGCCTCCATCTGCTGGTGAAAGGGTGAATTACCAGAGATTCTGCTATTAAAGGAGGGCCTATGGGAAAACGGTATGTAAGTTTGCTAGTAAAGCCGTGTGAATACAGTGAAAGTTCATTTTCTGGCATTCATTTAATTATTTTAAAATATATATTATATATATATATATATATATATATAAAGAATATATAAGATTTTTTTCGTAAATAGATTATTTCCTATTCCGTGTTTGTGAGGCATTTCCGCGATGCGTACAGATGACGCAGACATTTCTCCACCAATGGGAGCGTTACATCTTCATTAGTATCTAGACTCTAGCCAATAGAAGCACGAAGTGAAGAACCCGGCAGCGCTCTTTGATAACGTATGTGATCTGAAGCACAAAACCGCGTGAAAATGGTAAGTGCTGTTATTTAGCAATAACAAACAGTGCTTTGCGTCAAAAAGATAAACAATTTTGCAGCGACCAAATAAATCTGTTTGCAATATTTAAAACGTATTATTGATTATTGCACACCACTGTTGGCGAGGAATTAATAATGGCAGCAGCCTGCTAACGGCTAGCTAACTTGTCCAATCGGAAACGATTTTTATTGTTATTCTTTTAATTAAATTTCAAATCGACACCGGATATTTTTTAATGCCTTGGTATTTCTGTTTTCGAATAGAGTAGTTTAGAGCCAATGTAAACTGCTTTTAGTGTATGCAATTTCATGGCTTCGCTCATTGTGTATAACGTTGTACTGTATATCACATCTTAAATCATATTTTCATATAATTTGATCAACGTTTGCTTTTATATCAGGCCTTAATTTGAATGTAACATTCAAACATTTAATTCCTCAGCTCTTCTACTCGTTCTTCAAGTCCTTGGTTGGCAAAGATGTTGTGGTGGAGCTCAAAAATGACTTGAGGTACGTTAAGCACTTTCCTTTCAATATAGGTCCTTTTAAAATCTAGTATGTGCGCAGTGTAATTTATGTGGTAACTCATTACATTCTTAATGTCAATTTTGCAGCATCTGTGGAACATTACACTCAGTTGATCAGGTATGGCTGCACATTCCGCTTTATTGAAATATAAGCAAATATTGAGTGAATTTCAGTTTAAAATTAAACGAGTTCTCCTTTCACAGTATCTGAACATCAAGCTGACAGATATCAGTGTCACTGACCCAGAGAAATATCCACACATGGTGAGAACTTGTAAAGTGTGTTCTTTGTTATAGATAAGGAAGTGTGCATACTATTTAAATTCCGATCACTCAATAGATTGATAAAGAGAAGTAAAACTTAAATAGCAGAAAAGAACACTTGTTGTCTGGTCTGTGCCTAGAACCTCAGCCACTTGAGTATGTCATGAATAAAATGTCATATTGAATTTGAACAGATGAACACCTTCAGGAGAACAATGTCTATATATGACTGTTTATTATTGTTTTGTTTTAGTTGTCGGTGAAGAACTGCTTTATCCGTGGATCAGTAGTGCGATATGTTCAGCTTCCTGCGGATGAAGTGGACACACAGCTGCTACAGGATGCTGCACGCAAAGAAGCTATGCAACAGAAACAATAATGTTTACATTTGAGAGTAGTTTTTTTTGTTGGACTGTTCACAAGCATCATCTGTGGAGCTTTGTAGATTAAATGCTTTTTTTCCTACCTGAAACTTTTATGTAAAGTTTGGTTTTTTCCCCCCTAGATATTCATTTACCTCTGTTGTCATGAGGCCCATTACTGAGAGGGAGTGACTTTGAGTTAGTAGTGGTTTTGTGCTTTTTTAATAATGTTTGGAAAGTTCTGTATTGCATCCAAATGACTTTTGTTTTAGTTAAGTTCTTCGACCTACTAATACAGGATTAAAGAATTTTCTTCCACGGTCTACTTTCTGATATTTTAGTTCAACCATTGAAAGATTTACTGACTGGCTGTGTTCAAATTCACATACTGTCTGATTAAATACTTCTGTTGAATATGTAATTATTTTACGGGTGTTAAAAAAAGAATGTTTCATATCATGGGTCTCCAACCCTGCTCATGGTGAACACCCATCCTACAGCGTTCAGCTTTAATCTCAATCAAACACATGTAAAACATGTTGAAGAGCCCAGCCTGCCAGGGTTACTTGATAATTACATGTTGGAGCAGGGTTTGAACTGAAGTCTGCAGGAAGGTAGCTCACCAGGCCCAGGTTGGGAGACCACTAATATAAAACATACTTTTTTTTTAACAGGTGTAAATTATGTTTTAAGTCATATGAATGTAACCTGGATGTATGATACATGTCATGTGATCAACCAGTGTCACTTGCATTGCTTCACTTTCCATTCACAAATCCTCTCTTGTGGCCTCATGCAATAATTAAAGGGATAGTTCACCCAAAAATTTAAATTCTGTCATCATTTACTCACCCTCAAGTAGTTCCAAACCTGTATGAATGTATTTGTTCTGCTGAACACAAAGGAAGATATTTTGAAGAAAGTTTGTAACCAGGCTGTTTTGGGGCATCATTGACTTCCATAGTAGGAAAAAAATACTATGGAAGTCAATGGTGCCCCAGAACTGCTCTGTTTCCCTCATTCTTCAGAATATCTTCCTTTGTGTTCAGCAGAACAAAGACATTCATACAGGTTTGGAACTACTTGAGGGTGAGTAAATGATGACAGAATTTTAATTTTTGGGTGAACTATCCCTTTAAGTGTCCATCGTATGTGCACTTCAGAATCTTGCTGTAGATGACTTTTTAACCACTCCTTTATGAATACTTTGAATTTGGACGTTCCACATGTCTCACATACAGTTTTTGGCCTACTATATATATAGGGAAGTATGTGATTTTAGATGCAGCCAAAGCATATGTTGCACAGCTTAAAATGTTTATGTACCTATTAAGATAGGGGTGCCAACCCTGTTCCTGAGAGATCTACCTTCCTGCTGAATTCAGCTCCAACCCTGATCAAACACAACTGAACCAACTAATTAGGGTCTGAAGGAGCACTTGGTAATTACAGACAGGTGTTTGATCGGGGTTGGAACTGAACTCTGCAGGAAGGTAGATCTCCAGGAATTGGTTTGGTTACCCCTAGGTTAAGGTGTAGGACAGGGGTGTCAAACTCAGTTCCTGGAAGGCCGCAGCCCTGCTCCAACTCACACACCATGTAGTTTTCAAATAAGCCTTAATGACTTGATTAGCTGGATCAGGTGTGTTTAATTAGGGTTGCATCTAAACTGTGCAGGGCTGTGGCACTCCAGGAACTCAGTTTGACACCCCTGGTGTAGGAACAGTGTGTATGACAGAGTTTATGTAAAGTTTTTGTTTTTAGTGTTTATTTTTCCTTTGTACAGTGTAGTGGAGTTCTGTAACTATTTTTAATGGTTAGAAGCTATTTGGAATTGTGCTTTAAAACAATGAAACATCATAAGATTTAATTTTTAAATGATTTATTCAAATTATTGATTCATTCATCTTTGTCACTATACAGCTAATTTACAGTGTTTTTTTAAAGGTGTCCCTAAAAGTACTCCTGGGGGCAGTGGATAATTTTTTTATGACATTCCTTGCTACAACTAGTTTCTACCTAAAACTGTTTAGTATACTGTATTTGACACACGCACAACAAAACAAACAAAAACCCAATGTGACATTTGGCTGTAGCAGAGCGTTGCTTCATTTTAAAGTTTGTTTAAAAGTTTATAGTATGTAGAAATAATAATACATTTTTTTAACGGTCTGAAATGTATACCATTTTAGCATATTAATGTTATGAGCACCTTGTAACAGAGTGCCGAAGGATTTGCTCATTAGCTCACCAATGAACTTGAAATCTGTTAATTTGGTTGAACCAGGTGAACCACAAAATTGAGACAAATTGCTATCAGCCGTTTGTTGGTTTTTCATTTGAGGCCTTACTGACACGCTCGCAGGTTACGTTTAAATTAAACAGATACGGAGTTTAATGAGAATGGTAGGTGTTATATTTCTCCTTTTCATAACAGAGTTTATGGTTCTTACAAAACTCGGCGTGACTTTAGAAAGCGTTTTGACATTCCGCATCATTTTGAGTTCTAAACGCGCCTGTGATATCCACAAAAGATACTTTTGGCAGCATATTTTATTACGACTACTTTCCTCGGTTTTGTTTGTTTGTGTTTTTCACAGAGGTTTATTACAATTACTACCCTCGAAAAGCACTATAGGCTACTACTTAATTCATGAATTGGGGACGGTATTGATACCGATAGAATACTGGACAGGTTCCAATGGTGCTAGTCTGTGTTTTCAGGAGAAATACATGAATGAGAGCTTTGACATGGATGAGTGTTGCTCTGAGCTGCACCACGGCAAAGTAAGTTTAGAGATGGATAAGAGAGTTTGTCAGTTATTTAATGATTCGCAAATCTTCCTTGTCTTGATGACCTATTGCTTTTTCAATTAGATGGATGAACGCATTGCCAAGAGGTCTGCTCTAAACTCCATACTCAAAGAGCTGTTAGATGAAAAGGTAGTGTTTTCAAAATAAAATGGCTTTGTTACTTTTTTTTTTCTTTAGTGATCAATTTTTTTCCCCTCTTGTTTTTTAGATTTCTACTCGGAGGAAAAATCATTGGATACTTGGCCCTGAGGACCTCAATGATACGCTTGTTTATGATTTTGAGATCGAAGAAGCGGCCTGAGCTTTGTATTAATGCCTACATGGTATTGCTTTCACATGTGAATAAATGCTGCAGGTGAAAGTAGTTTTTAAAGATCGCATCAGCTAAAAGTAACTTGTAAATAAAGTGTGTATATATATATTACATATGGTGTAAAAAGATGTGCAATTTGTGTGTACGTGTGAGGTCCTCACTATTCAAAAATGTCCTCACTGATATAGTGAAACCTGTTGAACCAATAGTGAGCTTAAGTAGCCCTTAAGTTTAGAAGCCCTGACTAACATGGTGAAACAAACAGGTGTTTATGTAGACCTACTCCATATTTTAGGGGCAAATTTGTACTTTGTGACAAAACGGAAAAAACAACATTCAGGGATGTTCTTATTTGTAAAAAAAAAAAACGATATAAATTTGCAAGAACATTTTCAGTTATGGTTAGGTATAGCTACGATACATATGAAAATAGTTTATTGAATGGAAAAAATTTACATAGCTAAGTAAATGTGTGTGTGTGTGAATCAGATTTTGCCTATATCAGGGTTCACCAAACTTGGTCCTGGAGATGGATAAGGAGGTGTCTTGCAGAGTTTAGCTCCAACCTTAATTGCGCACACCTGAAGCAGCTAATCAAGGTCTTGCTAGGTATACTTGAAATGTCCAGGCAGGTGTGTTTAGACAGGTTGGAGCTACACTCACCGTGTGTGGTGACACCTGGCTTATATTGTTAAGAGCAGACTTCTGTCCCCACAGAGAAAACTTGCACAATTTGAAAATGTGGAGATGTTTGGTTTTGCAGATAAACAATACTGGCTCAGTATAAAAAGTCAATGGAAATTCTCCACTATGGTAGAAAAATGTTTGTGTTGCACTCTGAGCTATATTGTTGCATTTTTGTGTTATATTGGTTTTGAAGGAGGAAGCAACATAATCTCAGACCTGTTCCAGAGTAACGCAACAGGATCTGATACTTTTTATGGTTTGTAATGCAGTTTTCTGATCCCTCCTCCCAACCCCTCAGAATGGCTTTTATGTTGCATACTTGTACTATATGGCCTTGTGTTGAACTGATTAATAACTTTTAGATGGATAATGATGTCTTCAGTCTGTATAACACTATACAGTATGTACAGTAATGCAGGGGTCACCAGACTAGGTCCTGGAGGGCTGGTGTCCAGCAGTGTTTAGATCCAACTTGCCTAAACACACCTGCCTGGAAGGTTTCAAGTATACTGAAATTTCAGGTATGTTTGATTAGGGTTGAAGCTAAACTCTGCGGGACACTGGCTCTCCAGGACCAAGTTTGGTGATCCCTGCAGTAATGGTACTACAGGTGCATCTCAATAAATTAGAATGTCATGGAAAAGTTCATTTATTTCAGTAATTCAACTCAAATTGTGAAACTCGTGTATTAAATAAATTCAATGCACACAGACTGAAGTAGTTTAAGTCTTTGGTTCTTTTAATTGTGATGATTTAGGCTCACATTTAACAAAAACCCACCAATTCACTATCTCAACAAATTAGAATACTTCATAAGACCAATAAAAAAAAATTTTTAGTGAATTGTTGGCCTTCTGGAAAGTATGTTCACTTACTGTATATGTATTCAATACTTGGTAGGGGCTCCTTTTGCTTTAATTACTGCCTCAATTCGGCATGGCATGGAGGTGATCAGTTTGTAGCACTGCTGAGGTGGTATGGAAGGCCAGGTTTCTTTGATAGCGGCCTTCAGGCCATCTGCATTGTTGGGTCTGGTGTCTCTCATCTTCCTCTAGATTCTCTATGGGGTTCAGGTCAGGGGAGTTTGCTGGCCAATCAAGCACAGTAACACCATGCTCATTGAACCAGCTTTTGGTACCTTTGGCAGTGTGGGCAGGTGCCAAGTCCTGCTGGAAAATGAAATTTAGCATCTCCATAAAGCTTGTCAGCAGAAGGAAGCATGAGTGCTCTAAAATTTCCTGGTAGATGGCTGCGTTGACTGTGGACTTCAGCCCAAATCATCACTGACTGTGGAAACTTCACACTGGACTTCAAGCAACATGGATTCTGTGCCTCTCCACTCTTCCTCCAGACTCTGGGACCTTGATTTCCAAATGAAATGCAAAATTTACTTTCATCTGAAAAGAGGACTTTGGACCACTGAGCAACAGTCCAGTTCTTTTTCTCCACAGCCCAGGTAAGATGCTTCTGACGTTGTCTCTGGTTCAGAAGTGGCTTGGTAGCCCTTTTTTCTGAAGATGTCTGAGCGTGGTGACTCTTGATGCACTGACTCCAGCTTCAGTCCACTCCTTGTGAAGCTCTCCCAAGTGTTTGAATCAGCTTTGCTTGACTGTATTCTCAAGCTTGCGATCATCCCTGTTGCTTGTGCACCTTTTTCTACCCAAATTATTCCTTCCAGTCAACTTTGCATTTAATATGCTTTGATACAGCACTCTGTAAACAGCCACACCTTTCAGTAATGACCCTCTGTGACTTACCCTCTTTATGGAGGGCGTCAATGTTCGTCTTCTGGACCATTGCCAAGTCAGCAGTCTTCCCCATTGTTGTGGTTTCAAAGAACAAGAGATACCCGGAATTTGTACTGTAGGGATGGTCATTAATTGAAACTCAAATGTAAATATTCTAATATTTTGAGATACTGATTTTTGACTTTCATGAGCTGTAAGCTCTAATCCTCAAAATTAAAACAATTTTTTTTTAAATGTTTTACTTTACATGTAATGAATCTAAAATATATGAAAGTTTCACTTTTTGAAATAAGTTACAAGAAAAAATGAACTTTTTCACGACATTCTAATTTATTGAGATGCACCTGTATAACAGGGGTGTCAAACTCAATTCCTGGAGGGCCCTGCAGAGTTTTGTTCCAACCCTGCTCCAACACACAAACCATGTAGTTTTCAATTGAGCCTGAAGGACTTGATTAGTTGGATCAGGTGTGTTTAATAAGGGTTGGAGCTAAGTTCTGCAGGGCTGTGGACCTCCAGGAATTGAGTTTGACACCCCTGTACTGTAAGTCTGAGCATTATTTGTGCAGTCAAAATCATTTTGGCCAATGGTTTAATTATCAGCCTGTTGAAGCGGTGTACATCTGGTTGTTGTGTAGATGGTGCAGTTTGTCACATGTTGACTATGTGAATTAGTAGTACCTGTATAAAATAAAGCAAATCTCAATGAAAACTCTGTTACTGAACCGTTCTGGGGTGCGTTTTCCAAAACCAACTATGGTCGCAAGTTCTGTCATTACCAATAGAGTTCGATGGAACTTACCACCATAGTTAGCTAACAATGCTTTTGGGAAACGCACCCCTGTTGTGTTGAACTACTGTGGTTCATTCTTTCTTCGTGATACTCCAGTTCTGTTTAAGGAATTGATACAACAGAGGTATGGAGCTTCCAGTGTTGCTTTTCACTACCCCAGCTTGTGGTGATTTGGTTCCCTGCTTTTATCTCGACTCTCTAACAATTCTGCTATTGTTGTAACATGCAAGCCTTCCCATAATTCTAAGCTTATTATAACAATTCTGCTATTGTTGTAACATGCAAGCCATCCCATACTGCTAAGCATGTGTGTGTATATCTATATATGTATGTATATACATACATACACACACTGCCGCTCAAAAGTTTGGGATCAGTAATATTTTTAATGTTTTTTAATACATGAGTTTCACAATTGGAGTTGAATTACTGAAATAAATGAACTTTTCCACGACATTCTAATTTATTGAGATGCACCTGTATACACACACACACACACACACACAGAGAGAAAGTTTGGGATCAGTAAGATTTTTAATCTTTTTAAGGGAGTCTCTTCTGCTCATCAGGGCTGTATTTATTCGATCCAAACCTCCCCCCCAAAAAAACAGTAATATTGTGAAATCTTATTGCAATTTCTAATATTGGTTTCCTATTTTAATATACTTTAAAATATAATTTATGTCTGTGATGCAGCGCTGAATTTTCAGCATCATTACTCCAGTCTTCAGTGTCACATGATCCATCAGAAATCATTCTAATATGCTGATTTATTATGAGTGTTGAAACTTGTGCTGCTTCATATTGTTTTTTTGGAACATGTGATACTTTTTTTGATTCTTTGATGAATACAAAGTTAAAAAAAGCAGCATTTGTTCAAAATAGAAATCTTTTCTAACAATAATCAAATCAAATCACTTTTATTATCACATCATCACAGCACATGTGCATTGATGAGTGAAATTCTTGAGAGCGTGCTCCATACAGTGCAGAAACAATTAACATATAGACAGTACCATTACACAGACTTATACAGATGACAATGTGCAATATACACATACATATACTCAGTACACACAGTGTACCGTTAGACATACTTACAGTTATCAATACACATTATACACCGTATGTACACATTCTACATTATGTACACATTTATACACAGATAGATTGTTGTATTAGTGCAGTGTGTACGTGTAGTCCAGTTTGAACTGTGGAGTTAAAGTGCAGTGCATGGCATATCGTAAAGTGGGAGTGTGCTGTAGGGTGTATTAGTTCTGACTGTTCATTAGCCTGATAGCCTGAGGGAAAAAGCTATCCCTCAGTCAGCTAGTGCGGGATCGGATGCTGCGGAGACGTCTTCCTGAGGGCAGCAGAGAGAACAGTCTGTGGGACGGTGGCTGAAGTCATTGATGATCCTCCGGGCTTTCCTTATACACCGCCTGGTGTAGATGTCCTGGAGGGAAGGAAGCTCACCTCCAACAATGTGGCGGGCAGTTCGCACAACCCTTTGCGGAGCTTTGCGGTTGCCAGCGGTGCTGTTTCCAAACCAGGCGGTGATGCAGCCGGTCAGGATGCTCTCCACAGTGCAGGTGTAGAATGATCTGAGGATGCTGGGGTTCATTCCAAACTTCCTCAGCCGTCTAAGGAAGAAGAGCCGTTGATGTGACTTCTTCAGCACTGCATCTGTGTGAGCGGACCATGTGAGATCCTCAGTGATGTGAACGCCGAGGAACGTAAAGCTGTTTACCCGCTCCACAGGTGTCTTGTCGATGGTGATGGGTGTGTGTTCTCTGCTCTGTCTCCTGAAATCCACCACCAGCTCCTTGGTCTTGTCGATGTTGAGTGAGAGGTGGTTCTCCTGACACCATTTAGTCAGGGTACTCACCTCCACACTGTATATAAGTCAATATAAGTCTTTACTATGACTTTTTATTCATTTAACACATCCTTGCTGAATAAAAGTATTAATTTATTTAAAAAGAAAGAAAAAGAAAATGTACTGACTCCAAACTTTTGAATTGCATTGTATATTGTAACTCAAGATTTATTTTTTAAATAAATGCTGTTCTTTTTAACTTTTTATTAATCAGAGAATCCTAAAAAAAATTATCACAGGTCGCAAAAAAAAGAAAAATGAAGCAGCACAACAGTTTCCAACATTGATTATATATCAGCATATTAGAATGATTTCTGAAGGACCATGTGACACTGAAGACTGGAGTAATGATGCTGAAAATTTAGCTTTGATCACAGAAATAAGTTATATTTTAAAGTATATTAACGTTATTTTAAATTGCAATAATATTTCACAAAATAAGTTAAGTTTTTTTTTCTGTATTTTTTTTATCAAATAGATACAGCCTTTATGAGCAGAAGAAACTTCTTTAACCCTCTGGTTGTGTTCGGGTCAAATTGACCCGAAAAAGATTTTCTTTTTCCCGAAAATACTAGTTAAATAAATTCAGTGCACACAGACTGAAGTAGTTTAAGTCTTTGGTTCTTTTAATTGTGATGATTTAGGCTCACATTTAACAAAAACCCACCAATTCACTATCTCAACAAATAAGAATACTTCATAAGACCAATAAAAAAATATTTTTAGTGAATTGTTGGCCTTCTAGAAAGTATGTTTATTAACTGTATATGTACTCAATACTTGGTAGGGGCTCCTTTTGCTTTAATTACTGCCTCAATTCGGCGTGGCATGGAGGTGATCAGTTTGTGGCACTGCTGAGGTGGTATGGAAGCCCAGGTTTCTTTGACAGTGGCCTTCAGCTCATCTGCATTTTTTTGGTCTCTTGTTTCTCATTTTCCTCATGACAGTACCCCATAGATTCTCTATGGGGTTCAGGTCTGGTGAGTTTGCTGGCCAGTCAAGCACACCAACACATGGTCATTTAACCAACTTTTGGTGCTTTGGCAGTGTGGGCAGGTGCCAAATTCTGCTGGAAAATGAAATCAGCATCTTTAAAAAGCTGGTCAGCAGAAGGAATGCTGCATGAAATGCTCCAAAATTCTTGGTAAATGGGTGCAGTGACGTTGGTTTTCAAAAAACACAATGAACCAACACCAGCAGATGACATTGATTGTCACAGACTGTGGAAACTTAACACTGGACTTCATGCAACTTGGGCTATGAGCTTCTCCACCCTTCCTCCAGACTCTAGAACCTTGGTTTCCAAATGAAATACAAAACTTGCTCTCATCTGAAAAGAGGACTTTGGACCACTGGGCAACAGTCCAGTTCTTCTTCTCCTTAGCCCAGGTAAGACGCCTCTGACATTGTCTGTGGTTTAGGAGTGGCTTAACAAGAGGAGTACGACAACTGTAGCCAAATTCCTTGACACATCTGTGTGTGGTGGCTTTTGATGCCTTGACCCCAGCCTCAGTCCATTCCTTGTGAAGTTCACCCAAATTCTTGAATCGATTTTGCTTGACAATCCTCATAAGCAGGGGCGGACTTACCCATTAGGCAAAGGTAGGCGACTGCCTTGGGCCCCCAAAAGCCAAGGGCCCCCTAAAATGCTTTTCATATACGAGATGCGCATTAAGCGCGGACACGCGAACGGTTGCTGTTTACGGTGTTTATTACCACGACAACCGTCTGCGTGTCCGAGTTGAACGTGCTTCTTGTGTATCTTGCTTGTAGCAAATAAAAATATTATACATCTGACGCTGATTGCCGCGCGAGGTCTCTCTTTCCCAGCGCGCGCACTCCTCTCTCTCTCTCTCTCTCTCGCGTCTGCTCTGTTCAGCGAGCGTGTTTTTTCAGTTAAAACACAGATATGTTGTAATTATAAGTATAGCCGAAATCACAGCACAGCTATTGTCTTTTTCTTATGTGTTGCCTATTTGATTTTATCATACGACGGCTCGATTATCAGGATTTTTGTGCAGATTAACATCTTGTAAGGGAGAGCTGGTTATGTAGTCTTAATGGGTCGTGTTTCAGTCACTATTTCATATTCATCCTGTTGTCTGACAACAGAAACAGAAAAAAATATACAAATGAAAACAGTTTTATTGAGAATTTAGCTGCATCAAAATACAGTATGTGGCACAGAGAGGCAAACAAATGTAATAATAAATAATAAATGTAAATTTTGCATGTTCAGAAGAAGAGCTGCCCTGTCATGAAAATATAAACAGGTAAACAGGGTTGTGTAAGTAAATTGCTCAGTGCAAAGAAAGAGAAGTAATAGGAACCTGGTATTTCTATGTTCTTTTTTCATGTGTCTAATAGACATGAACAAGTTCTTTGAAAAACATCTATGACCTTTGAAACATGTCTAGTTTTCATGCTCTATGTATGTTTACTATGGTTTCACTAATAATACACATATATTGCATAAAGCATGCATATTTGTCCATGCCCATGTTGATTAGAGTATTAAAAACTTGAAAAGTATTAATTTAAAGTACATTTAGAACAGATACAAATTTAAATTTAAATTTTACCTGATAAAGTACAGACTATATAATGAATGTGCATTTTCAATAATCCAGTCTGCAGTTTTTGTTCAGACCAGTGCGAAAATCCACCCACATAAACCCGTTTTAAATAATATAATAATTTATACTTATGACTCAGCCCTTTTCTTTAAAAAAATGGTTTAAAGGTTCAATTGTGAGGTTTATCATTTTATAATTTATTTAGTTTTTTGTTAAAACTTGTATCTCAACGGTAAATCAATTGCAATTTCCTGGTCTACAACATGAAAGAATAAAAGTGTCTGCTAAATGAATAAATGTAAATGTAAAGGAAAGAATCCCATTATAACATGATAAATGTAGAAACATTGGACACAACTATGGGGCACCATTGTGCAGCAGCAAGCATCACAACAAAAAATAAACTTCAAGGTTGATCTAGGTAAATTTGTGCAAATGTATAGGGCCCCATTCCTATATTTGCCTGGGGCCCCCAATTCACTAAATCCGCCCCTCATAAGGCTGCGGTTCTCTCGGTTGGTTGTGCATCTTTTTCTTCCACACTTTTTCCTTCCACTCAACTTTCTGTTAACATGCTTGGATACAGCACTCTGTGAACAGCCAGCTTCTTTGGCAATGAATGTTTGTGGCTTACCCTCCTTGTGAAGGGTGTCAATGATTGTCTTCTGGTTAACTGCCAGATCAGCAGTCTTCCCCATGATTGTGTAGCCTAGTGAACCAAACTGAGAGACCATCTTGAAGGCTCAGGAAACCTTTGCAGGTGTTTTGAATTGATTAGCTGATTGGCATGTCACCATATTCTAATTTGCTGAGATAGTGAATTGGTGGGTTTTTGTTAAATTTGAGCCTAAATCATCACAATTAAAAGAACCAAAGACTTAAACTACTTCAGTCTCGTTGTATTGGATTTATTTAATACACGAGTTTCACAATTTAAGTTGAATTACTGAAATAAATGAACTTTTCCACAACATTCTAATTTATTGAGATGCACCTGTATGTGTGTGTGTGTGTGTGTGTGTGTGTGTGTGCATGCATGCACATACTTTTTCTATGTACACAAAAGGCCTATTTCTCTCAATAATTGTTCACAAATCTGTCTAAATCTGTGTTAGTGAGCACTTCTCCTTTGCCGAGATAATCCATCCACCTCACAGGTGTGGCATATCAAGATGCTGATTAGACAGCATGATTATTGCACAGGTGTGCCTTAGGCTGGCCACAATAAAAGGCCACTCTAAAATGTGCAGTTTTATCACACAGCACAATGCCACAGATGTCGCAAGTTTTGAGGGAGCGTGCAATTGGCATGCTGACTGCAGGAATGTCCACCAGAGCTGTTGCCCGTGAATTGAATGTTCATTTCTCTACCATAAGCCGTCTCCAAAGGCTTTCAGAGAATTTGGGAGTACATCCAACCGGCCTCACAACCGCACACCACGTGTAACCACACCAGCCCAGGATCTCCACATCCAGCATCTTCACCTCCAAGATCGTCTGAGACCAGCCACCCGGACAGCTGCTGCAACAGTCGGTTTGCATAACCAAAGGATTTCTGCACAAACTGTCAGAAACCGTCTCAGGGAAGCTCATCTGCATGCTCGTCATCCTCATCGGGTCTCGACCTGACTGCAGTTCGTCGTCGTAACCGACTTGAGTGGGCAAATGCTCACATTCGATGGCGTCTGGCACTTTGGAGAGGTGTTCTCTTCACGGATGAATCCCGGTTTTCACTGTACAGGGCAGATGGCAGACAGTGTGTATGGCGTCGTGTGGGTGAGCGGTTTGCTGATGTCAACGTTGTGGATCAAGTGGCCCATGGTGGTGGTGGGGTTATGGTATGGGCAGGTGTATGTTATGGACAACGAACACAGGTGCATTTTATTGATGACATTTTGAATGCACAGAGATACCGTGACGAGATCCTGAGGCCCATTGTTGTGCCATTCATCCACGACCATCACCTCATGTTGCAGCATGATAATGCACGGCCCCATGTTGCAAGGATCTGTACACAATTCCTGGAAGCTGAAAACATCATGTCACCCATTGAGCATGTTGGGGATGCTCTGGATCGGCGTATACGACAGCGTGTTCCAGTTCCTGCCAATATCCAGCAAGTTCGCACAGCCATTGAAGAGGAGTGGACCAACATTCCACAGGCCACAATCAACAACCTGATCAACTATATGTGAAGGAGATGGCAAATGGTGGTCACACCAGATACTGACTGCTTTTCGGTAAAACTGCACATTTTAGAGTGGCCTTTTATTGTGGCCAGCCTAAGGCACACCTGTGCAATAATCATGCTGTCTAATCAGCATCTTGATATGCCACACCTGTGAGGTGGATGGATTATCTCAGCAAAGGAGAAGTGCTCACTAACACAGATTTAGACAGATTTGTGAACAATATTTGAGAGAAATAGGCCTTTTGTCTACATAGAAAAAGTCTTAGATCTTTGCGTTCAGCTCATGAAAAACGGGGCAAAAACAAAAGTGTTGCGTTTATATTTTTGTTCAGTGTATATATGCACCCAGTCATAAGGACCCATCCCCCCCACATCCAAAAACTTGCAAGTGCTTTGATGGAAGTGTGGAGGAACATCTCACAGCAAGAACTGGCAAATCTGGTTCAGTCCATGAGGATGAGATGCACTGTAGTACTTAAAGCAGCTGGTGGCTGCAAAAGATATTAACAGATATTAAAAGATATGTAAACATTTACACAAGAAATTTGCTGGAAAAAAAGCAGTTGAATGCGAGAAGATGTTTCTTTTTTTGCAGAGTTCAGAATAAAGAGGCTTTACACAAATGTTAGACATAGAAATCCAATACTTTTATTTTACATTCATACATCTATATTTTACAGTAAGCTTAATGCATTTTTTTTTATTTAAAAAAGCCCAATCCCAAAACAAGTCCTGAAGATGTATAGCTCACACAATGAGTTGCATTTATTCTTAAAGTGTGTGAAAAGCATTTATAAAGCACACATGCACACACACACTCAGTCAGTCACACTGTCCTTCTGTCACAAAAACATTCTCACATGTTTACACACTCAAAAAGGGGAAAAAAGGACATGTTGCCCTTCAGTTGTACCTTAGTAGAGCTGGGCTGAATGAAAAGAAATTCAGACACCGTTGAGAAAGGCACCTTGAGTACACAGTGTATACACAGACAAAAAAAAGAAAGAAAAGAAAGACAATAGTATAACCTTTTACGTAGCTTCTAGAACAACAACAAAACTGTAAACCTTCACTTGCCAAAAGAAATTAAGTCACGTTTCTATACAAATACATCTGAAGCAAAATATCTCCTTGGTCATAACATAGCAGTACCTTTTCTTTTTTATTATTATTATTATTATTATAATCATTATTACTTTTGAATGCATGTTACCGTGTAATTCCAGATCGGCTCTGCCAGCAGAGAGCAATCTTGATGTAAAGTAATTACACTTTGTCACAATATTTATGCAGTTGCCTACATGGTGAAAGTTTATCAGTTGCAACCCACCTCATGCATGTTTTCCATTTGAGAGAGCAGCCATTATTCTCAAAAGTACACGACAAAAACCAAGTAAGATATTCAATGCTATAGTCACAGTTAGGAGTTCCTCTTACAAGACAGAGGCCGTTCCAACATAGTTTAACCTGTACATTTATATATATATATATATAAAAAAAATCTATAGACACACAATTCTTTGCTTTGCGAGAAATGTGTTTGACTTAAAATATTCCAACCTCAATCAAAATCCCCAATACCTTCAGAAAAGTTTTTTTTTTTTCGTTAGAAAATACTGTATTTTCAAAAACCGGATTTAAATGTTTTACATTCCATCCTCCTTCCAACAAAATAAAGCTTTTTTAGCAACTCAAAAAGTAAAAACACTCCCAACATTAATATATATATATGTAAATATAAACAATAAAGTGACTACAAGAGACCATATTGTGGTTCTATGTTCAAATGTAGAGGAAACCCGTTTAGACTGGCATTTCTTGCCAGGTTTTTTTTTTTTTTCTTGTCCGATTAACACAGTGTGGCACTAAAATTTAGAATGATTGTACAAGTCAGGTCATATAATGCCATGGTCAGGTCTGCCCCTAAGTGCCTTCTCAGCATGCCTTCATTAAGTCGGTCGGTAGGTCTGTCGAGGACATGCGATACTGGATCTTGGTGTTGGTGATTGCGCCGTGCTTCTGTCGCAGGTGTAACCGCAGCTGACTTTTGTGGCGAAAATGCAAGTTGCATTTCTCACACTAAAAAGCAAACGTGAGAACAGCGTTTAGGGTGAGGATGAACACTTTTGCACTTTACAGATACAGTTATGCTATCACTCTGTATGTGCTTACATGATAGGGCTTTTCTCCCGTGTGTATTCGCAGGTGACTTTTCAGCGTCTGCAGATGGCGGAAACGAGTGCCACAGATCTCACATGGATATGGCTTCTCTCCGGTATGAATGAGAACGTGAGCACGAAGGTGAGCAACCTGTGCAAAGAGGTCATGTTAGTCTTACAAATGTCTTTTTCTATATCTGTGCAATTGACTGTAACTCAAAGCACTTACCTGCACAAATCTAGCGCCACATGTCTCGCACTTGTATGGCTTTTCTCCTGAGTGAATTCGTGTGTGGGTTTTGAGGTTAGCTGGTCTGTTGAACTGAGCCCCGCAGATATTGCATCTATACGGTTTCTCTCCTGCAGCACAAATGAAAGGAGGTTAAGCAAAACATCGAACGTTGCAGCCAAAATGACATTTGTAGCAGCGGCTGTTTATTTTTACCGGTGTGAACTGTTTTGTGACTGGCAAGGTTTCCCTTGTAGCGGAATGCTGCTTGGCAACGGTCACATTTGTATGGCTTGTCGCTGTGGACCTGAAGCGTGTGGCGTTTCAAGGCTTCCTCCTCTGCAAACTTGGAGTCGCATTCATTACAGAAGTATGTTCCATTTTCTGTGAGGCAAAGGATAAATTGTTTTAGGTTGGTTTTGGAAGACGCAAACAGGTTTTTAGGAAACTATTTAGAAAAGTATCTCACCACAGCTGGAATCGGAGTACTCCGAGTGCATCTCAGACATCTCCTCAGCCAGACGCGAGGCGGACGTGTTGGGACAGACGTCAGAGTGCTGTGGAGACTGGGAGCCACAGGACGAGCATTTTAAATGTCTCATATAGAGAGAAGAGTGGCTGTCGCTGTTCCTCTGTGATCCCTCTAGAGTTCTGCTGAGGAAAATGCCACATTTTAGGTCTGCAGAGAAATTCACTCTAATTTTTTTATAGGATATTGAATGAATTTCACACATTCCTGCTAAGAGGTAAATCCTCTGTGTGCTATAAGAGGATTGGAATGGAAGAAGAAAAAAATCAATCTGGCTTTGTGGAGGTGGTGGGTGGAGAAACGTTCCACAAAATACTGACAAACCTGCAGTTCTGAACTTTATTGCATTAGGAAACGAGATCTTCTAATCGGTTTCTGTACACAGAGGATGACACCTTTTCAGCTGTTTAAAAGAGTCAAGATTTCCTTCAGAAAAACTCACCTGTTGATGATGTTGTTGAGGCGACTGGCCTGAGGCACGGTGAAGTCCTCGCCTTGCTCGCTGATCTTTGTTGTCGCCTTCGAGTCGGGATGTTCAGAATCAACATGGTGAAGAAAAGCAGACAAGCCCGGCCTCTGCGGGGAGTGCATTCCAGGGTCACGAGGACTGGTCTCCTCCTCCTTGGAGCTCTGATTGAGAACAATGAATTTGTATTTCTTCCAGTTACGAGCTTTAGGGTCTTGAGTACTTTGAGAGGTTGGAGGTTGCGAGGACTGCGCAAGGGCGGCGTTTTTGCTGCTGCTCGATTCCGTTGGGGAATTGGGCTGGCAGTCTGATTTGAGGGGGCTCTGAGGACTGCTCATCAAGGTTTTGCGTCCATTAGAGGATATGCCCATGGAGTAGTGTTGGTGGCTCAAATGCTCCTCTGCCAGGGAACTTTGCCCTTTCCCAGTCTCCCTCTGCTGCTGCTCCTGGGCCAGGCTGGTGAAGCCATGCTTTCTGGAGCTCATCCCAATTGAATGGACCACTCCCTCCAAGGTCTCCCGCTTCATTTCCTCATCCCTTCCCAGCTCTCTCGAGGAGTATGAACTGGCATGGCAAGCGGTTGAGCTCCCGCCAACTTCACGGGTGAAATCGGCCAGCACGGGGTTGTTGCCATCAGCTGGCGAGCAGTGTTTGTGATGAATGATGCCTCCCTTTGAGAAGTCTGAGAAAGTGTTTTTGGTATCTGTCAGCTTGCAAAGAGGAAAGGGAAAACCTTGCATGGGAAACTGGCTGTAAAGGTACGAGCTGTTAGGACTGTTGACCCCGTTAAACATGCAGACACCATAGGGTCTCCCATCTCTGAAAGTCGCTGCCCGTCCAGGAACGTTTTCCAGCACCTCATGGGGTCTGTAACTGTGAATGTCTTGAGGTAAAAGCAGGGGGCTGACCAGAAAGTCCTCTCTGGGAAGTTTGATGGAGGAGTCACTGCATGGAAATATGGAGCAAATTAAAAACATCTGCTTTCTGTCATTCAAGTATAGCACTTTCAACTTAGCATATTGTATAATTAAGGACTTGGGTGAAATTTTGAAAAATGAACACCGGAAAATATACCTGGACTTTATGAATCTGTGGCAGGTATCAACAACGTGGTCCATCTGTAAATAGATGGCTGTGTTCATGATGGCCATGATGAGACTCTCCTTCAGTGCGAGACGTGAAGTGTACATGAACTCCAGAAGGATTGCGAAACCCTCTGGGTCGACCTTCGGGTCCAGACTGATGGCGTTCAGGTTACATTTGTGTGAATCAGTAAAGATTGAGTAGAAGAGTCCACTGTGGAGAAATTATGATTTTAGTAAGCTTTTTGGGGTCACAAATGAACATATTTCCACTACAAGAAAGCTTGCAAAAAATCCAAATAGTCTTCAATTGCACCTGCATGCCATAAGGACCGTTTTGTGTGCTCGAAACTGTTGTCTGTTGACCAGAATCGTGACATCTGTAAGGATATCTCTGCTACGCAGTCGGTTCAGGTTGAGCAGAACATCACTTGCATGACGCGTGAATTGGATGCAGCTGTCGGCTGCACAAGCCATTTTTTCGAGATCTGTTAGGAAACAAAGTGAACCATGAATGATGTAATCGGTGCTCACTGAACAACATGCGCTAAAATCAGAAAAGTTGGGTATTATTCTTACATCACAAAAATCTTTGAAGCTCATATTAGCCGTTTAAAAACTTCAGAAACAAAGGCAATGCTGTTATTCTTTGCTTTTTTAGGGAGGTATGTCAAAACATCTATTAAGAATATAGTTTTAATCCTGTTAGGCATCAAAAATGTGTCAATGTGTACCTCCTCTGCTTTTCTTTTGACAAAGGAATACAAAAGGAGACGCTATGGAGAATGACAGCCTCAGTAGCCATTCACTCTTATTGCAATTTTTTTGGGGGGGATATAATAAAAGTGAATGGTGACTGAGGCTGTCATTCTGCCTGACATCTCCTTTTATGTTCCACTGAAGAAAGAAAATCATTAGGGTTTGGAACAACACGAGGGTGAGTAAATGATGACAGACTTATCATTTATGGGTGAACTATCCCTTTAATCTGAAAATCAATTACATGTATAGTTCTCAAAGATGCCGCCAAATTTCCACTCTCTCCGGTAGGTGGCGACAAATGATGCAAATATTTAGTTAGAGAACTGACGTCCATCCACGTGCAGTTCTGTCAGGTCTGAGAGTCATTTTTCTTCCCACCTAAAATTATCTTTTATCTGACAGCATTATCCTTCAAGTTCACAGTTGTAATGAACTTTTAGGCACTTTGCGAGGTTAGTCACAGAAAAGGTATATTTATCTTAATATGTACCAAGTTCACTGAAATGTGCATTTACACAGTTCTTGCCTTCTGAAGAAAATTGCTTCTTTCCCTGCGATTTGAAAGTCTTTGTGTGGAGAATAAACTAGAATGAGTCATGGGAAAATGTCGTTAGGCTGTTTATTGCAGTACTGTGGACCGATACACTTCACTATTGAGGAATGAGTGTAATAACAGACAAAGGGGAATAGTCAACAAACACACTCCAAGAATTATGTTAATACTGTAGAGTATTAAGAGTTTATTTTTTTAATAGATTAATTTTGTGACAACACGTTTTCTGCTTTCCAAAGTTCAGATAATGAACGATTCACCTCAGACGGTTCTCCCAGTCACATCTGGCGCCTTGACACAAATATAGTTTCACTGGACACCTTTAAATAGTTAGGAGAACATTTCTCACATGTTGAACATTCAGTATTAGAGATTCTGTTTCCATCTGAGTCTACATAACATCAATATCCCCGACCGCGCGCTGTCATGGTGCCAAAGCAGCTTAATCAGCCCATGACTCTTGTGATGCTCTTGTGTGAGGAGGCGAACGGGATTTTAACCACTGGACAAACACATACAAATTACACAAATACACACTTAGAGACCCACCATAACACCTGAATACATCAGCTCTTCTCTGAAAATGTTTTCTACTGACCCGAAGAACCACTCTGAATTCATGTTCTGAACAGTTTTATTCCGTCAATTCTTTAAGAAATCTAAAGTTTTGCGTCCACGAGATGTCACCCAGAGACCGTTTTGACGTTCAGGGACGGAAAACGTCACCGACAACACCTGCAACTCGCACATCAACTCATATTTGGCAATTTCGCCGGCATTTGGCGATCTTAAATCACTATGACTGTATAAACAACGTCAACTTCTCACGAACACAGAAAAGTGTCATATGGCACAGCACACGCGCTCTCTGTTGAGCTCTTATTTGTCTCGCATTCTTGCTCTCAGTTTCCATCTTATTAAGCGTTAAATCTCATTTAACACTTTTACCCTATGTAACTGAACGCCATTAAATGCGCTCATTCCAGGAACAGAGCCCGATTCAGAACACGCAAACAGCGGACAGAGATTTACGAGCCACTCGCTCAGTGCCAAGCAGCACTTTAAATATATATATTTTTTTAATCTATGTCTATTCATCCATATGCATATATATATATATATATATATATATATATCTAATATGCTGCATTTCTGACGAGAACGTTAAAACTTATTTCAAAATGAAACACTGGCGACAAATAACATATATATATATACACACATTTAAAATGAAAACACATGAGTACTGAGAAACTTGTGCAGGTCTGCTGCGCTCGTGCTGTTACAAGTGACAGCAACCACAGAACGATACAAACTTTCCTATTGCATCTCTACTGCCAACACTGTTACATTTTATAGTAGTTCAGCAAAATCTGCCACTTTATGCACTTTGACCAAAAAACAATAATGACAATATCAATGATGACATTAATGGGTCTCTGCGCTACAGAAAATAAATGTATATATAAAAAACAAAAACAACTGACAAACACACGCTCAACAATTGTACAACGAAATCAGAAACCATCTCTAAGCTTGGGATGTGATTTATACCAGCATATGAAAACACAATGTGCACGGCTTCTGGCACAGGACAACAAAACCAAAACATCTAGACTAGAGAGAGCGAGCGAGAGAGCAAACTCCGGTTTCTGAGCGAACTCCGGAGTTTAAAACATGCACCGAGATAAACAGTGAAATCGTCGGATGCCTTGGTTAACGCTTCTATCTTTAAATTTGACCACGATCTACACAGCCCCCGGTTTATAATCGTAACCCCCATGTGCTATTTAGTCAACTTTGAAAGCTGTCTTGTTCGGAAAAAAACGCGCACCGCGTCTAAATTTTCACCCCTCTGCTGCATGCACATATTATTTACAACCCCACGATCCCGCAGTGAGGACTGACAGAGCCGTGTGGTTCATGCAGGACAAACTAAACTGTCAAAAGTATTTCCACTAAGACAGACCCACTACATAAACACTCCACACTGTCCGCAAAAACACCTAAAAATCAGCCGCGATAAACATTTAACCATAAAATCCAATAAAACAGCATAATGAACACGAGTGAGTAATGGCAACAGCGCGCCAGAGGAAAAGAATGTAAAAAAAATCACCTGGTAGTGCTTTCCTAGAAACTTCTTGCATCACCACTTCTAAGAACCCCAGTTCTAAGAATCAAGAGAGCTCAATTCTCGGAATTTGAGCTGGCGACCGTACCATTTTTAGAGGACAGGGGAGTGTGATATTTTGCCTTAAGTTTGTATTTCTTCACTTATTGTCAATATTTTAATTTCACACTGTTATACTTTAATAAGTAACTACAATGTTTTTGAATTCGATGTTTAAAATGTAAATTAAAGCATCAAATTATCGTTATGATCGAGAAAAATAGTTGCGTTCAGTGTGTAATTCCTCCTTCCTCATGGACGCGTCCAGACCGAGACGGTCACGTGGCCAGAGAAAGTGGTTTACGTACGTTGTCTCTTTAGCCCAGCCTCAAAATACTCAGAACTAATTTGCTATTCCATGACATAAGCAAAGTGTCCATTCGTTGCCTTTCCCTGTTTTAAACCCACGGCCATAACCTAGTCTATACAGAACATATCTGGAGCGCTTATTCATACGGACACATTTTGTTTTATTTATTGTGTTTTTCTTTTTTTTTCAGTGATATTTTTTCTCTCTAACATGTTATCACTCCAGTGCCGTGGACCTGCTGGCCAGTGTGCATAAGGGTTTGTTTGACCGGGATTATATATATATTTATACGAACATTGAGACATTGTGCTTGAATACTGGCTTTATTTCACATCTGGAATGTCGTTAATTTATTATTATTTTTTTACTTTCTAACTGCTTTGTTCTCGTCGTGGTTTGTCTGTCACATGTGTATATAACCGGTAGTAGGATACTGACGAACTGCCCTTAATAACGATTATCTAGCAGATTACATGTCGATAAATGTGTTTGGAAATCGATTTAAGTAATTGTGCTTGAGAGGAATATTGATGAATATTTATTTTACTTCTTAAGGCGCTGTTAAAAGCCGCTTCGTCTCGGAACTGGGCGATATTAATGGTTTAATTGTCAGGAGGCAGCTGAGTTGAAAGTAGAACCTTACAGCACCGGTACGCGAGCTAGTCTTGTAAAGATGCCAGAGACAGGCAGCAATTGAGTGATGAATTAATCTCATTCTTACGCACAGCTCCGCATTACTAAACCACATTGTAGAGCCGCGCGTTCTGTACGCATTAATTGATGTCACATTCTCTGCTGTTGAAGTATTCATATCCGTCACGCTTGAAGTCAGAAAGACAGCAGCACATAAAAGCAGCAGTTCGTACAAAACACTTGTTGTTTAGGCCCACGAATATGATGTTATTATTGCTTAATTACACGTGGTGCGGCTGATTTATTTTTCATAAACTACGTTGTGCTTAATTATGTTCTGAGCAAAAGCTGAATATACTTTTATAAACTATTCTTTAAAAGTGTCGAAACTTGAACACGTCAACTGAAATGAACCTGCAAATGTTCACAGGTTAACCTCAGGCCGCTGTTTAGTAGCCTTTAGGTCACACTTAATATTTTTAAGAATGCATTTTAGTATTTTTACACCACCTTTTCCAGACAATGCTGTAAAAATGAAATCATTAAACGTAGCTAACAAAAGCTTTGCATATTCTGACACACTCTTCAAAGTTTCACTCGTCTTTTTTAAGTTAGTTATTTTTATTGATGGCATTAATGGCGTCTATTGTCGTTTATTCTGTCATCTGGTGAGACTGTGTTTTTGTGAAGCATCTGTCAGAAAGCAGAAGGAGGAGACGACATGTCTGTTTTTCTTTAGCATACTCTCTCTTCCTCTTCCAAGCGAACACGTTTCTCGCTTTTTCCGCATCTCTAATGTACTAAAAGCGTGCAGTCAGTTTTGGTCCAAACGCACGTCAGGCGTCGTGTTTTTCATCCAACTGCAGAAAACACTCGCAAAATCTCTGTGTAACCTCTTTAAAAGTCTAGGACGGTCTCTGAGTTTTCACATTCAGAGACAGCAGTAGTTAACTGCATCCCTTGAGACACACTATCACCTCATTAGAATAGTTAAATTGACCCATCGGATGCAGTGGATAAACAGCGGTCAACGTGAAGAATGTAATATACGTCTGCTATTCAAAGTTCTGATAACACTGGCTTCGATGTTTGTGTGAAAAACACACATTTTTACCATTAGCCTATATTTTAGCAGATATATTGTTTTTGATGATTAATTACATGTTCTTGCCCTCAGGTGATTTATTATTATAAGGTAGTAATACTGTTGAACAACATGAACTTAATATGTGAATATTCCCTGGGGCAGTTTATAATCTCACATTGTTATTACTACTGCAATTCATTATATTAGTATGTAATATAGGTAACATGGGTTCTGGAATGCAAGGAACTTTTCCGCTGGGTTGTACATTTTGGCTGGCTTGTAGTTTTGGAATTTGTTTTGCTCTGGACATTTTTCCATCTCAGGCCTGTTTGCAGCACAGCTCGGGGAGTAGATTTTGAGATGATGCTCTTTCATGCTGGTGTGTCAGCATGAGTTTACATTAGAGTCATGATGAAGATTGCTTGTAAAATTGTTACTGTGGAAAAACCATCAAAATTAACAGCGCAGAACAAGTTTTATACTATTAAAAGCTTCTTGCTTCACATCGATTTGATCTTTTACAAAAGATGTTTATAATAATCATATGATATATTTGTTATTTGCTCTTGTGTATTGTACATAGTTTTTTATTAAACTGTGGAATTCCTGTAGATCCTCATAATGACAATGATAATAAAATAGTTTTTACTGATGTCAAGTCTGTGATTTGCTTTTTCTGAAATGAAGTTCTTATCTGGCATATATGCATGTGTGGGCATTTATCTATTGAGACGTGAATACATAAGCAGAAAATATGAGCTGAATATTCATATAGAGGGAGGAAGAACTCGCATTTTTATTTTGACACATTTTCAATGTGTCATAATCACTTTTACTTCTGTTCTGTAAAGCTAACTGTTACTGACCTACATATGCTACTTTTTACATAATATCACCTGTTTTAAGTTTGAGCAGTCAAGAGAATTATCATCAGGATATTTGCATGCTTTATTTTGTATTTCTAAGTAGTTTATTTTTAGTTCTTCAAGGAAAACATTAAGGGGAAATGCAACAAGTAGATTTAAATATTTTTGGGAAATGCAACAAGTGGAAGTTTTGTAGTGTGTATGTGTAACAAAATACTGATGATTGGAAGTAAAAATCAAGCCACTTGGCGAAATCACTGGATCTTTTTAATCTTCATTACTTTCTTCACTTCAGATTTACTCAGCCAGGTGTGAAACGTCGACTGCTGAGTGATTCTCTTTCTGATTTGCTCACCTGGGTAACTTTGTTTGTGGCTCCAGTTGGGGGGAACTGGTCCGTCCTCCCTTGAGCCGTTTATACCCTGACACAGAAGGAGCATCTGTTGGGCTGTGGTGGGAAAAAAAAGGAAGAATTTCAGTGCACATGTTTTCCCTCCTAACAGATTCATTGCATTTGTCTGGGTATAGTTGGTGACTCTGTACTTTTTGCAGCCATAATATTCTCTGTAATTCTCTAATCCTAATTCTTGCCTGTAATTCATCCCCCATCTCTAATTATTTACTCTCTCTAGTTCTATGTAAATATGTATGCATAATTTTTCTATACAGCTGTATATATAGAGTAAATAAGGCACAAATCTGTACATAGATCTTCTGTTCCAGATTCAGACACATTATTATTATTATAATTATTATTATTGTTAAGGCTTATTTAAATGTTCTGTTCTCATGTCAGATATGTATGTTTATATGTATGTATGTATGTATGTATGTATGTACCAAGAGCTTCTTAAAAACCACAACAAATTCCTCGTGTGTTTGCACACACTTGGCGAATAAAGCTGATTCTGATTCTGATTCTGATTCCGCTGATTAATTTGTCGTCATAAATGACAGATTAAGGCTTATTGATTCTGATGCCACGAAGACCAAAAGACACATTATGTTAATATATAATGTCATCACGTACTGGACCTTAATTTGTTATCAGTTTTATTGATACACTTTGTCTGTTTATGACCTAATTGTGTTGTTAATATAGGTCCACATCCATGTATGCCATTTATCTTTCAACAAATAATTTAATACTTAAAAATGCATGCATCAGGGCAGAAAATATATTATAAATATATTTAATAAAAATGTCTTGGCAGAAAAAAATATTTAACAACTGTACTTAAAGGGGTTTTCTTTTTCTGCATGTGTGAAGAGGGTTTGCTATTTTTATAAACAAATCAGAATGTAAAGTGAAGAAGATCAGGTTTGTATTTATTGTTTTTCCTACTGTTTTTTTTTTGGTTTCATTAGTGTCTTGCTTTCTGCTTTGCATAATGCTAATGCAAACATATGTTGTAATTGTGAGGGGAAGTTTTTTTGTATATCTGCTGGATAGCAACAGTGTCAACATTGCTGTTTGCGTACATGAAATAGTGGAACATCAACAGAATTTTTTTTTATTTTTTTTTAAACACTCCTGAACTCTTGTGACACCAATGCATGACTCAAAAGAAAAAAATCTCACAAAGTAGCAAGATGGAGATCAAATCAAGAAAGTGAAAAAGTGACAGAACCTGACATACTGTATAGTTTTCCTTTCTGACTCTTGGAGTTTTGTTTCAAAACAACGTCTATCAAAAAGTTGTGACTTCAATCAACTTGGAATCTTCACCTAATATACATAAGTGATGTAATAAATATGTAATAGTTAAATATACCCCTCTAAATAAAGTTGAAATGTGTTCATATAATATTTAATGTGCTTTTACACTTGCAGCATGTAAATGCTATCTTTCATATATCCACTAGTATTCAAGGTATCTCGCAAGAATCTGTAATCTTTACTAAAAATAAATCTTTACCTCATAATTACACTGAAAGAAATGTGCCGCTATTGTTGAAGTGTACACGACAGGAAAACATGTTCCAAAAATAGTTTGCCTCTGTGCTACCTTGGCTAGTTGTACCCCGGATTGTGTGGGCTGATGTTTTAGAACAGAGGTGGAACAGACATGCAAGATGAAACGCTTCTATACTTTCTTGTGAAGATCATGTCTAGGTAGTCATAATAGAAGCATAAAGCGACAGCATCAATATTTTTGACCTTCTCATGACAGCCCACAATGTAGAATTTAATTTCAACAACAACCCACATAAAATGCATTTAGTGTTGTGAAGAGGCAGAAGTCATTTACTTTCCTCAGTTTAACACTGATTGACCTACTTTGTTATTTTGGCCTGAGGAGAAAATTGAATCAACGTAATAAATTGATTTTTCTGACCCACTAATATATTTTACCAGCTTTGATTCAAGTGTGTTAGTTTAGAGCATATCTAATTGTTGTAGATGGAACAGGACAGCTTAAGACAAACTCGTCTTGATGGATTTCTGTCTGACCTAATGCTGTTCTCACATTAGGTCAAATTTAGCAGAAGCTGATGTCAAGCACTTAAAGGTACAGCATATCTCAGTCTATCCCATCCATGATTACATTTTTTACATCTTATTTACAACACATTTGATTTATATAGTTTATATACCAGTTTATACCATCCTAAAAATGTCATGTGGTGTAACCATACCGTGAATACATGTAAGTGCACATCTTATTTAAAGTTTTACAGTTTGTTTGTTTGTTTTGTTTAATTTTTACACATACCATAACTTTAAAGTTTTTAGGAAGTCATACCCCATGACAGTTTAGGGCATGTACCTTCCTTGCCTCGTCCTTAAAATGTCAAACTGTCTGATAAATGAACACGCTCTCTTCACGCACCACATGACTTTGCTTTGTTGGATGAGTTTTTCATATAATAATTAGCATTGAAGCAGTTTTGTTAAAATATTAAGATTTAAGATTTTATTTTATATATATATTATATAAAATATCATAAAATATATATTTTATTTTTATGATTAGGCCAAACTACTAAAGCTTTTCTTTTGAAGAATTTATTTATTTATTTATGAGCATTTTTTTCTCTTCATAGTTGTACTACACTGACTTTATGCATCCCAAAAGGTACATATAAAAGTGAATTTGAATACTTAAATATTTTTATATTGTATGTATAAAATGCATGTTTAATGTATTCATGAATAAATTAATAGATAGAATAAAAAACATGACATTGGCCCCCTACTTTAATGTATAGTTATGGAAAACAAGATTCACCCTGAACTGAAGAAGTGAGGTTTTCGGACAAATTATGCTGGTAATTATTTACAGCATTCCTTGGATACTTTTCCCCCCAACCTTCACATAACTGCTGTCTTCATGATAAAAAAAAAAAAAAGAAGCTCCATATCCTTAATGGAATCATACGGATATCCACCCATCTGGATCCGGCACCCCACTAAAAACACCCCAGGTGTTCGCTAACCAACAGGGGAAAGTCTCTTAAATAGTTAAGGCCCTCCTTCACAACAAGCACCGATTCAGCACTGCCAAACAAAGAGCATGTTGAGCTTCAAAACAAAGAGCAGCGTCAACTTTATTTCAATCCACTGGAGGGTTGTTTAAGGCCCTCCGATGTGGTTTTGTATAATACACGGCCGTAAAAGCATCCAGGAGTTTGTAGAGAAATGTGTAATTTACCATGGCACCCTGCAGTGCCCAACCACATGCGCTTGAGATAATTACTGCAAAACCTTGGCAAACTTTTAGCCAATGAATTCCACACAAAAATAAATGACCCACTTAGAAAAGCAGGGTGGAGAAGGGGAGCCTTGATCAATACTCCATGCGTTACACAAACCGTTAGCTACCGAGCAACAGGCGCGAATGACACATTGTTAGGTTAGGGTGACATCACTGGGTTGTTCCCGGGCCACTTTGTGAGTGATTTCTGTTTGTGTTAGAGAGGGAATCGAGCTAGTGATGACAAGAGTTTACAAATACTTATTCTTCAATGAGTCTGAGACTTTTACAACTATTCCAGTCTGTTTGAACGGCAATAACAAGCCGCATTGGCAGGGACCGTATGTTCTATTTTAACTTTTACTTACAAGTTGTAAAACAACTGTCTGATGATGCTGAATGGGCACAACGTGATGCCCATTAACATTAGCCTGAGTGCCGGAACCTGCCCCACAGTCTTTTCTACATGAGCGGCAAATTTTTACCCCCATCTGATAGCAACTTTTTGTTTTTTAATTTTTTTTTGCCAGCTTCAGCCTTCATTGTCAGCGAAGTCTTGAGCCAAGCGTGTTCATCAGAGGAATGATGCAACGGAGCTGTAACACGGTGCGGATCCGCTGTTAGCAAGTGCACTGAGGTCCTTTTAGTTCTTTAATATAAAAAGAATGCTTTTGGGTTGTGAATAAAAATTCTAAAGGAAGCTTTTTCTTTTCTAAATTTCCATAGAGAATAGAAGACGTGTCACATGGATAACCAGCTTTTAAGATCAGCAATTTAATGCATAGTTTATACTGGTATCACACTTTACTTTAATACTTTACTTTTTTGTATTTATATAAAAATGTGTGTGTATATATGTATGTGTGTGTGTGTGTGTGTGCGTGCGTTTTTGTGACAAATGAGGACATAAATTTGTATAATGACATGGGTATGACAGGTATTGCAAGGAGAAAGTGATTTATGAGGACATTGCCCCATGTCCCCATTTTTCAAAACGCTTATAAATCATACAGAGTGAGTTTTTTGAGAAAGTAAAAATGCACAGTCTCCTGTGAGGGCTAAGTTTAGGTATAGGGTAGGTGTAGGGCAATAGCACATACAGTTTGTACAGTATAAAACCCATTATGCCTATGGGATGTCCCCAGTTTTCACAAAAACAAACGTGTGTGTGTGTGATATATTTTCTGCAATACTACACCAAATTTGTTTTTCTTGCAGATAAAATGACCTCATAATGTCAGAGAGACATTTAAAGCACTGTTGTGTGATCAAACACTGAAATGAGTCAAATTGTAAATTTAGAGTCATGGCACTGATGTAAAGTGTGATTAGAATTTAGTATCTCTATGTATGAATGTGCTGTTTTACAATCATTGAATACTCTCAGTGCTATGCTTCAAGACGCAGGAAATTATTTTGGTATTTTTTACTATTATTCAAATTATGCTACAGCATTAATAATCTTCCCTGTATTTTAATAGAAATGTGTTAATAATCCACATTATAAGAAACTATATCGCCTGTAAACTGAACTCTTAGTTGACACTGTGTACTGAAAGAAGTTTGGCAGATTCCTGTCTGTGATAAAAGAAACCCTGAAGTGTCGGTACTGTTATCACTCACTCTTGTATCTGTTTGACTCTATGCTTGGCTCACAAAGCCATGAGAACCACACTGGTCTTCGTAAACTGTAAATATGGCCTATTTATAGTTATTTGATAACATTTCTCCACATAATTTCAACACAAGCCACTATCGCAGTGCACAATTACAGACTGCTTAATTGACATTTATTCAGACAGATACTAAAAATAAGTGTGGGATTTGAAATGTGTCATATTAGGATGACATTTTATCACCAGGTCATTAACATCTCCTACAAACATGAATTATTAGATGTTTAGAATCGAATACACCAAATAATTTGTATTTTAAGAGTCCTGGCCTGTAATTTAAGTACACTTTCAAACCTCTTTATAAACTCTATCTTGTTTAGCTGCCCTTGAGAATGTCGTATACCAGTTATGAAGAACCTAGCATCTTCACATGATGATGCATGTCTGGATGTTGCAGACTGACAACACAGAGTTGTTTGCTATTCTTTAACATTTAACAGACACTACCAGAAGAGGCAAAACTGGTATGTATTTAACGCCTACAGTGCTTCATGCTCAACTCCTCAACTGTGGTGAGAAAACCAGCCTCTCTGTGGTCTGATCTGATGTTTCGACTTTCTTACATCCTACGCCAAATTTATCATTCACGTTCTCATAGTTTATGAGAAGTTGGTGAGATTTTTGTTCAATTCAAAGACATTTGTAGACATTAAGTTAGTTTCAAGCACCAGATGCTTAATGCTGACATACATGAAGTAGATCAGATTTAGACTGAAGCGTGGGCCATGCAGTCTCGAGGTTTTGCATGAGCTGATCAGCACAGGATGTCACAGCCCAAACAGCAGTAGGCGGGGTGGGGTAGGGTGGGGGGGGGGGATGATGTAGAGTGGTGGAGGTACTGCTGCTTTGCCTATCTCAGTAACGTGTGGGTATGCTGTCTGTAAGCAGGGCCTGGCATGAGGGGGTTGGGGGTTGGGTGAAGGCACACAGCTGCCACATAAGCGTCCTCAAACAACCTGCTGAAGATGTGTATGTCATGCTATAAAGTTTTTAAGTTATTTATTCTTCATGATAACAGCCATTTATGTAACATGAGTTTTACACAGTAAAAGAGGTTACATATTTATTTGACTTATTTGCATTTTGGTGTAGTATAATATATTTAGGTTAAATCGATAACGGCAAATGATATTTTGACTTGAGTACAATGCATTAATTTAGGTGTTACCACATTACCACAATTTTCAGACCCACTTACAATTGTCTTTAACTACTATGTACTTGCGTTTAAATTAATATTTGATACAATGCACTTAAATATTTTTTACATTGCACTTATATTTAAAAATACCTTTCTGCAATTACTGTAATTATTTTCTCTAGTTACATTTGTAATTACATTGTCAATTCTATGCCTACAACTTAACCCACCCTTAAACCTATCCATATACCACCAAACATGTCCATAACCTTAACCGTATCTCACCTCAATAGCAGCAAAACTCTTTTTTGCAGTTCAGTTCAACATGAACACAACAGGTACCACACAATTCTTTATTATTATTATTATTATTATTACGTAAGAACAGAGTAAAGAATTTTCTCTACAAATTAAATTGGTTATACTTTATTTTGTTGTCCTTGTTACAGTTTAATTATATATTTAAGTACTGAGTAATATTAACTACGTGTACTTACTATATGTTTAGGATTAGGGTTTGGCTTGGGGTTACTTGCATGCAATTATGCATAAATTGTTGTTATTATAATAGTAAGTACATGTAACATGAACACCGTAAACTAAAGTGCTACCGTAACTTTTTTACTCGTTCTCCTCAAGTTGTTGCTTCATTTGCATATCTAAAACTTTGTAAATAAACAAATAAATAAATAAATATTTGGAAATTTTGACATTTTACTACAAAAATAAAATTAATATGGGATTATGTTTTCAAGAAAATACCATTGATGTCTTTTTACTTAACAATTTCATGTTTAATTCAATTACTTGCCATTCTTTAAAGTAAATGCTACATAATATTTAAAGTGTAATATATATGAAGTAAAAAAAGAGAGAGAGCGAAAGCATCGGAATAAATGGTCTAACAATTATGCTTTTTAATATTACACAGTGTTTTGAAAGAGTTAAATTCTTCTCTTTCAGTAAAAGCCTGATGTGTTAGAGTGTGACGGTGGGATTTGATTACTTGAATAGCACCTGGCATCTTTTTCCGCAGATTTGAAAAGTGACTTTTTAAAGGAACAAATTCATCTACAAGAGCAGCTGAAAGCAGCAGCAGTCCTCATGGAAATTAGCACAGTCACTTGGGGGAAAATCTTTAGTGACTCAGAGACAGAGACACCTTGGAGGGCTAATAGAGTTTTCGAGTTTTAGTTTATGAGGTGAGTCTGCCAAAACTCAAGTGGAAATTTTTCACATTAGTGTAGAGTAGGTTTAAGCTTATGCGATTGGTTGGTGATGAATATAACACGCTACAGTACAGGATGTTATTGTGTGTTTCTGCAAGTGTAAACATTGTGTTTTTTACACTATTTATTTGCACATATTCTTCTCTAGGAAAAGGGTTTAGTCACCTGCATCGCCCTACACCCTGAAATAATGTTGCCATGATGCCATCAAATGACTCAGTGTCTCTGAAGATTTTCTTGCTTGTTCATACTTTAGCATAATAGTTCTTCTGACCTTGCCTTCGCTGGCTCTTTTAGTTTCTTTAGGAAAACCACTTTCAAAAACAACAACAACAACAAGTCTAAAGGATGCCAGTGCACATCTAGTTTGGGCAATTAAGAGATATATGGCAGGCTAAAAGCTATAGATGTGCTGAAGGAAGGAGGAGTTGATAAGGAGCTAAAAAGCAAAAGGGGAGGAAAGAATTCGGTGTTTTGGAATTTTTCTGTTTTTCCCCTCAAGTACAGAATGTATTCTGAGTTCTGCGCCACCTGGTGGAGTGCAAAAAAAAAAAGTGAAAACAGTCCTCTGACATGTCAGGCGGTGTAGTTACACACTCGGTCTGTATCAGTACAGTGTGTTCACTATGTAGGTTAAGACTGAGCCGTTCTTAAGAGCGTCTGCTTCGTCCTCCAATTACAAACACCACATAGCCTAGATCACGTTTAACCTCTGAAGCCTCCGTTTGAAGCAATAACAATGACTCTTACTTTTCTCATTTCTTGTGCTTCAGAGAACGCAGAGCGGACTGGAAGGCAGGACGCCGAAATGTGAAAATATGACTCTTTTTTTCATAATCCCACCCCTTTAGCACCCTCTAAACCTATCATGAACTAGTTTTCGAAACAGCCCATTTGTTGTTGTCATTGTCTTAAAGTGTCAAGGGAGCTGGTTGATCATTATCAGAGAAATGCAGTACTCTGTGTTCTGTCTTCAGCGTTCAGATCCGCAAACCGAATGCAACAAGATGCGCTTATGTTTTTGTTGCCTTTAAAAATATATTATGTATTTCTGAAGGCTTACATGTTGTGTGGTATTAAGGTTATGTACTCTCACTCCTCCAGATGTAATTAGGCGTTAATCCCAGGGAGAAGATGTCTCGAATCCATTCATTTCAACGCGTGCTATTTCTTCCTCTCCACACCTTGCCTTAAATTGTGGCGCAAGACTAATTTCTCAAACGACCTAATCCCTTTAACAATCGCGTTTGCGATATCATGCTTTCTTGTGGAATTGGGATTTGGAGAAATATGTTGGACTACATTTTCATGCCAAAAAGAGTCTTTCTTATCATTTGGTGTAAATGGGACTTGCTACAACTGGGAATAAAAATGCTACATGAATTTTTGAGCTCATCCAGAAGAGTTATTTGATATCTCAATTATGCGCCATTTAAGTATTAATTTTGTCGGAGATGTTTCTCCTAAAATACAAGAGAGACAAACAAAGCAAATGTTGCGCTAATAACATTTATGGATAGATCATTAGGCCTATGTCTTAGAAGAATCTGATACAAAATTATTGCTTTCATTCTGAAACCTCTGACTTTCGAAGATATTGAATTGAGATATTAAAGGGCTTTTATTCATGATTTTTCTTTCTGAAGATACATGCTCAAATTTTAATATATGTTACCATTCAGACTGCCATGATACATACACACATATACATTATTTATAAAATAGGCCTATGTGTATATTTTCTCAATGGAATAGCATTGTTAACATTGATTTTGCATAGTTACCTTAAAATTACTGGAAATCGACACATAGCCTTACAAATAGCCTTAAAAATGAATATATTGTACACGTCTAGAAGGAGCTTAAAATACTATTTTCTTCATTGTTTTATCAAAAAGAGCTCTCATTTTGTCAAAGAGAACTGTCCACCTGTGCAAGGTAAGATAAAGTAGGCCTAACTCTGTATCAAGCCTTATTAAAACAGCATATGTGAGTTTTTAAAGCTTTAAAACATGCTGTTATCCATCCACCAGTTCAAATCTCCTGACAGTGCCTGTCTGTAAATGTACCAAATCTCTTTATTTTTCATCACAGTTTAAGGCAGCTTTTTTTTCATAGCTTACTGCTGGATAAGGTGAAGAGTTTGGTTTGCCCAAACATTTCTTAAATCACAGAAGTCAGGATATCAGGAAATCCAATCTGGCCGAAATGCCTCAGTGGAATATCCATTAGGCCTGTGGAGGGGTGTGGTTCTGTGTTGCCTATATTTGGCTCTCTCCCTCCATCCATCAGAGGGAGCAAATGGAGTGTAATCCATGATAACATGGATGCAGGGGCTTTTGGCCTGGATGAAAGCAATTCCACCCAGTCCAGAAATCAGCCCCTCTAAAACCTGATTTTACTTGGATGGTCTCCAACTTTGACCAATTCTAAAAACCCAAGAGGTAGATAAACGCGTATTTCCAGAAATTTTTAATAACATATCAATTTACATGGGATTTGGGGAGAGGATTTGCAGTAGTATATTTTGGTGGGTGGGTTATAAAATCCTTGCGAAAATACTTATTTTAAAATGTATTCCTAAGTGTGTTCAATTGGAAAATCTACTGCGGATCATTTTCTGTTCGTCAAAGTTTTATGCAAGGTTTAAGACTGCAAAAACGATCAGTCCAATGTTGATGCAGATTATTGTATAAGGGTATCACTTTCGTAAGACACACGATCAGAGTTTAGATGTGAAACAGAGGGCATGCATTCTCTGTTGCCAGGTAACTCACATATCTCTGTTGGAACAAGTTTTAATACCAGCTCTCTAGTAATACACTACTGTAGTTAATTTCATTTCCAACCTTATGAAGAACTTCAATATTAGACATGCTGACTGAGAAGTTTCAAAGCACTTAGCTTGTTTGTGATCATGTTAGAGAAGATCTAGAAAAAAAACTAGTTTCTGTAAGTGGATTAAAAATTAGTGCACAACCCTAAAATAGTGTAAACAAAATTTGTATGAGGCCATTTTTTTAAAACTCTAGTGATGTTAGTGATCTGAACTTTGTGCATTGGGTTAAAATGAATGTATTGTTCTTCCACTTAATTGCAGCTGGAGGTCCAGATGGCATCAACATATGTATTTTGTTCTACCAGCATTCAGATTGCATATGGACCCAGCCACCCATCAACACTTACTTGCGCTGGATTTGACTCTGACTCCCTTAAACCGTTCTGCTAATGTTTACACAAACAGATCAGCCAGAGTCAGCGTCACTTCTCTTTCGGCATGTTTGCTGCTATGGCAAGAACCTATAGTCATTATGGGAAGAGTGGTGCTGATCATCAACTATGAGGGATCAGCTCAAATAAGGCAAAATTAGCCCAACTGGAGACTCATACAGTGTAGTGCTAATAGAGTTTCCAGGGCTTGAACATCTTAGAGTATGATTTTTGCATGAAAAGTGCATAGCTAAAATCACTTTGGTCTCTGGCTGACCTCAAGAGAGTGGTGGATATTGTATCTGTATACAGAAACAAAATAAAGTCATGTGTATAAACCAAGGCTAAAGCGAGCTAGAAAAGGTAGCCTTGTCTTGATATTCCAACCAAATCATGGTGAAGCCAGGGAGAAACAAAATAATGATTATCCAAAATAGCAAACTCAAATTAATGTCAGATCTGTGCTGTTTCATAAGCAGCTGCTTGTACGTTTGTTCTGTACAGCTGATGATAAGCCGCCTTGTCTGCTTGAGCATTCAATTATTTTATTAGTCCCTGCAGAGAATTTTGTCTCGGCAAAACAAGGTTTCTGTTACAAATACTTTGTTATTCAATAAATTAACTGATAAAGGTGTCAGAGAAAATTTATACATATTTACTTTCGGCACTTCTGTAGCTTTTTACAAAGGATGCGATCAGAACAAGACACAATTTTCATAACCTGCCAGGAAACCCTGCTCAGAATTTGAGCATTTAGTGTTACTGATAAACTGCTACTCATACTGAGATCCCATGCTGAAGTATAGATTTAATTTTAATTAATATCCCATACTTTTTTTCTCCAGACATTTTGATGCACTAAATATGATGATTCCTTTGCAAGGGGCCATTTCTTAAAACATAGTCAGCTAAAATAAAATAAATTAATTAATAAAACATTTATTTATGTATTTGTTTGCTTGTTTCTTTAAATGTAATTTTATTATTTTATTTAGTTTTATTTTGCAAGCACGGTTTTTCTTTGAACATCACCACGGACCCCTTGTAGCTCCCTGGCAGTTCCTGGACCCCTAACATCAGCGTAATGTTACGCCATAAAGTCCATTAACTTCATAATTTCTCAATTTTCACAAAAGTGTTTATTTCATAACACACACATACTCACCACAGATACCACAGTTCTCACCATTTTGACTACATTAAACTAGCTGTGCCTTTAGACAATTTAATTGTTAGTACAATAATTATTGTTAGTACAATAATACGATATTTTTTTTTTTTACAATAATCAGTATATAAAGTAAAAATAAGCATTGTGGACCTCATACACTTATTATATGCTGTTTGGAAAGAGTAAACTTTGACTTGTCATTAATGAAAGAATTCAGAGGGGTTAAACTCAGCAGACTTTAATGCATCAGAGTGCACAGAGAGACGTCTTGAGCACGAAAGGTCCTTCAGGAAGTCTTTGTGAATGAGACAGCGGAGTGTATGTTGGAGCAGCGTTTCCGATGTGAGCACATGAGTGGAAAATGAGCTTTAACTAAGCTTGTAAACATGACCATCTCCTCCATGGCTTTTAATCAGCTTCGTGTCTGTCTCACTCCAGAGAATTGGACGAGAGATCTTTGCAGCTTAAGTAGTGCTTGCATACAGATACAGATACTGTACATCAGTAAGTGCATCTGCAGTGCTGCTTTGCATTCATATCTCTCCACAACATAAATTGTTTTACACACAACATTGCACGAGAGGGGATTGTTTAATAGCTATTATATCATTATATAAAAAGGAAACATCCCATGCCTGTGTCGTGTGCATACACTGACCCAACCATGTTTTAATGTAAAACCACATTGTCTTAAATTCATGATGCAGTGCACTTACATAAAACGTATGCACACAGATTCCCGGTGTAAATTATGCTTATGGAATGCTATGAATATGTTGTTATGCTGCTGTAGTAATGTGTGCACATGCTTGCTATCTCTCTATGATTTATTTGATGAGTTCTGCTAGAACATTCAGCTTTAACATCATTTACAAATTAACTAAGCTTGTGCATGTACAGAATATCTGTATTCTGAGCTCAAATATTTGTTCAACAGCTAAAATATAACCTTTTTTTTTCTTCCTCCCACACTTACCTGCGACTTTCACTGTCATGTAGCTGGAACTTGAGACATTTCCACTCTTGATTCATGAGCTGTTATCATTGCAAATACCAAGTCATGTTGTTTTCATTTCTCCAACAGTTATTCCATTATCTTCTCTCTATGTGAGTTCATGGACACCCAGGTCTAATGCTTTTTGATTTGTTAATTTATCACAGTAAGCAATGTTTTGAAATTTGTCTAAGCCCACTTGTAATAAAGTATGCTTGGCAGAAAAATATGTAAGGGGAGGGAGCCCCTCTTTAAAATGATGTCAAATACTTGTGAATTACATCAGAATTAATAAATAAGAGGGTCAAACATGTTCTCTTAAGACTGTGTGAGCGAATGCCAAGAAGAGAAAACACTCAATCTAAGATTAAGAGAGAGTGCTGAATCCAAACAGCTTCAGGCACTTTCTTTCTCCGCTTCTCTCTCCTCTCTGGTGTCTGCTCATTTTGCTCACACACTTTACATTCTTATCATATTAAAAATTCATTTCATCTTGAGTAATGGGGCAAGCTCTGGCTTTTTCTTGTGAATTTTCCCGAGCGCACATTTCAGGTAGTTTCTCCTTTAGATAGTTCACCCAAAAAAAAAATTCAAACCCTCATATTGTTCCAAACCTGCATGACTCAGTTTCTTCTGTGGAACACAAAAGAAGATATTTTGAAAAGTGACTTTTTGTGTCGATACAGAGAAAGTTAGTGGGGTTCACTGTTGTTTTGGCCCCACTGACTTTTATTGTATGGGCAAAAACAGTTCTTCAGAATATCCTCTTTTGTGTTCCACAGAAGAAACTCCTACAGGTTTGGAACGATGCGAGTAAATTATGTTAGTTTTATGGTTAAACTAGCAGTCGTGACCTTTGAGGCTTTCAAGAATTACACTGAAGCGAGTTGCAGCTGATATTTACTAGTTTGTCATAACTTCCACTTACCAATTAATCAATACAATCACACTACTAATAATGTAAAAAGAGTTATGAAACAACACTCTAAGACTGAAAAAAGCAAACTTTGGCATGTAAAAATCAAGAGTTTGAACCCTGACCTCTCGCAGTGTTTCAGTGTTGGTTTACTAAGCGTGTCAAATAAGGAAATTGCTCTGCTGGCATCTCTTTCGTTTTCATCCCAATTAATGCATTTGCTTTTTATTAATTTCCTTTGGACTACTTTACTGCAACCCCAGCAGAAAAAAGAAACAGAGCGCTGCTGGGACTGTGAGGTCACGGAGGAGAGTAAGTAAGAAGGTAGTTAAAGAGAAAATTCTCACCGTGTTTCTGCTGCATGGAATGGGGCATGCTGGGAGATGAGAGATTACTCAGCGGTCGCGAGGAATCCCCAGGTTCACCACGTCTCAAACTCTGGAGCAGGAAGTGGGACATCTCTGGACAGTCCAAAAGTTGCCAATGGGAGGCAGAAGTCTCTTTTTTTAGCAGTCACAGAACTCAAATGTCGGTGATGCCTTGGGGGGAAGCGGAGGACATCCGGAGTTCAGTGAGAGGGAAGAAAGCGGAGCAGACTGTGACAGCTCTACAGCGGAACACAAGGATCGGTGGCAGCGGAGCTCGGATTGGCAGGAAAGCTGGCGCACGGCAGAGGGGCTCAGAGCTGAGCGTACATGCTGGCAGATGTTGAAGATGCCTGGCTGGATTGGGGGAAGGCTAAGTAGGTGCTGATTCCCACCGTCTCTTCCGTCTTACAGGCAGTCGGCGACCCCCAGAATATTGCGGCGAGCCAGAGCTGTCCCTGGTTGGATGCGTTTGCGAGTGAGTGTGTGGAGGAGGATCGGCGTAGCAGAGATCTGAAGCGAGTCGACTGAGCGTGCTCAGCGTTACAGAAGAGGTCCACAGGGCATCGGTGGCACTCTAAGCTGATAGGCCAACAGTGATCTAGCGTACATTGTTTGGTGTACGCTTACTTGGTCCACTTTCCTTGAATGCTAAAATTAAGGGGCGTGCTCCATTTCTTGGTGCGGAGGGGGGGAACCCTACAGATTAAGTTATCCTAGTAATCCCAGTCTCTCCTTTGCTTTCTCTCTCTCGCTCTCTGAGGTGAAATCTGAAATCTCATTGAGTCACATGAACTTTAGACCTTGCGTTATTCCCATTAATATGGAGCATCTCTTGGGCTCCGGGCCATCTGTCAGATTACAGTCTTTCATATACAGCTGTGACACATTGTTGTATAAACTGAGCTTTTATACAACAAACATTTCAGTGTCCTCAAGCATTAATCTACCTAAGCTCATCTCAATCCACAGAGCTGGATATTGCTCTTTATAACTCGTCTAGCAATGGAAGCTGATATTACATCACTACAGATGACACATTTCTTCACCCCTGCTATTCACGACAAGCATCTTGACTGCATTGGATTGAAAACTGGACAATACTGTACGACACTTTAAAGCGGTTCACTCGAAAATGAAATTGTGTCATAATTTTCTCACCTTCATGTCTTTGAAAGCAGTGTGATTATTCTTTCTTCTGTGGAACACAAAAATAGTTATTTAAAGCAAAGTTCATGCTGCTCTTTTCCGTTAAATGAATGTGAGTGGTGACCAAAGGTGTCCAGGCAAGATTTTCGGTCAATAATGACTAATATCCAATTGTATGCCTTTAGAAGATTTGAAATACAGAAGTCATATGGACTGCATTTATGGTACTTTTTTTAGTTCTTTTTGGAGATTGAAATCCATTGGTCCCCATCCATTTTCAGTAATTTTATGGAAGAGAGCAGCTCTAAATATCTCCTTCTGTGATCCATGGAAGAAAAAAAACAAGTCATATGGGTTTGGAATGACATGAAGGTGAGTAAATAATGACAGGAGTAAAATTTTTTGGTGAAATATCACTTTAGTGTCACCTTTCCAAAATCTTAAAGACACTGACCTTTAAGAACTGTGTAACAAAAGCCATTGTTATCAGCCAGGGGTCTGTAACCTGCCAGGGGTCCCTGAAGCTACTCTTGGGCAGAGGTCTATAAATAGGTCTATAGTATTTTACATTTACAAGACAAGTCAATTATAAGCTAATTTAATTTCTTTCTGATACTTGGTTAGGCATTGCATACTATAGCAATGCAATATTCTTAGTTAAAGTTAAAGTGAAATCTATTTTCTATATCTATCTTTAAAAATGAAATCATCTTTCTATATCTAATTAAACTTATCTACCATTTATGTATTTAGCAGAAGCTTTTGTCAAACATTGCATTCAAGGTGTTTATTTGATCAGTTCATCTAGTAAGACAAAAAAGCATCTTCATACCGCTTTAATTTATGTCTGATTGATATTGAGAAGAAGATGAATTCGATTGTGCTCACATGTGATGTCACACATTTACATTATGAGCTTACAAAAGCGACAAGACATGTCTCAGACTTTGTGTCCAAACACTTTTAGTGCCTTACAGAACGTGCCGTCCTGCTGTCAGTGAGATGTTCTCTATCGCTGCATGTTAGCAGAGACACATACATTTAACATTTGAGGTTGAGAGTTCAGAGATGTTTCCAGATGTGCTTAAGCTATCAGAAAACATGGGTCACCTGAAAAAAAATTAGTTCTGACAGTTGTCTGTATCTCTTACGAACCTGATGTTCTGGATATTATTGATGTCCTGATGTTCTGATCTTTTTGTATTTTGTATAAATGTGTGCCATTTATTTTCTTTTTCCGAATAATGCATTCTCTCTAGACATCACTTTTCAGATGAATGTGTGTGTATTTATGCCTTGTGTTAATAATTCTGAATTGAATGAATATCTGACCTATTTCTTTAGATTTACTCTCTTGACTGAATGTTACATCAAATAATTATATATGTATATGAACAGGGTGTGTATGTGGGTGTTCTGGAGTCTTTATGTTAGGCGTGAAAAATATGTCAGTCTGTGAGCCTTTGATGTTAGTGTTTAAAAGACAAATGACATAAAAAGGAAATTGCTGGTTGCTTGCAATAGATTTTCAGAGAGTTCTAAATTTATGTTGCTATCTAGAGCAAAATAGTCCAGTTTAGGAAATAAAAATAAATAAATAAATAAATAAAACATCCTATTCATTTTATCCCTATAGAAATGGACTTTTACTAATAACATATAAAACTTTCAAGACAGACCTACCATGATCTCTGAGGTTAAGTGATATTATATGCTTTTAAATTTGTGTTTATTTGCTGAAATTCACTGTGAAATACTTTTTCCCACAATCCTGCAGTAGGGCAACTATCGGAATATTTTCTGGTATCATGGAAGCAGGAACTGCTGAAATAAAGCTCCCATAACTTCCATAAAACAAATTGCAAATTGTCATTATTTCTCATAGATTATTTATATATATATATATATATATAACACTAATACCTACTTCAAATGTGGAATTCCATAATTATAAGCCAATAAAATGACATAAATTCCCAAAATTCCACAATTTTTTGCCAATAGATTTATATCGTTATAATTTCTGATTTGATTTAGTCATTTGCAGTGGTTTATTGTCTCTCAATTTGCTTTTAATTGCATGTTGTAATGTTATGATTAAAATCAAGTCTTGAATGGCAATGGAATGGGAAAATGAATGGGAAAAGTACTTCCAGAGCAAAGGTCGCTGGAAAAGTGGACAGTCACAATTGCGATATTTTCAAGTCATTGGTGATTTGGGCTGTGAAAGTGTGCAGAAAACTATTTTCTTCAGCACAATTGTAATGAGAGAGATGGTGAACAAAGACAACAGCAGTCAATTTGATCTGCTCCTGATAAAGTTGTTTGCTTGTATCCCTCTTTTTGCCCAGGCATGGCTGAGTGACTTTTGTGGTTCTCTCAATTCCGAGGTGTCTCATTATAAACACCATCTTTTAAATATTTTATCTCCTTATATAGATGTTGTGTGTGCACACTGCAAGTCTAGAGACACTAATTAGTGCTGTCATAAACACTCCCACATGCCTGGGTGTTCACTTCTCATCACACAGGGCGAGTGGGCGGCGCTCCTCCCTCTGAGTCTCGGGTCTCAGACAGACTGTTTGGCAGACTGTTACCAATGACCTTTATCAAATCATACAGTAATGAGTTTGTCAGCTTATGGTAATGGGACTTTGCTTCAGCATTGTAGGTGAACTTTTTTGTACTTCTTATTGTTCCAATTCAATCAAAGAGACCCGAAAATTCTGTCATTTACTCACTCTGATATCCTTCCAAACCCATAAGACTTTCGTCATCTTTGAAACACAAATGAAGATATTTTTAATGAAACCTCAGAGATTTCTGTCCCTCCATTAAATGTCTATGCAACCATGTAATTGTCTATGCAATTGTAAATATAATCCATATGCTCTATACATGTTGACCAATCTTTATTTGTGAATAAAAGCCTAAATAAAATCTGTTTATCATATATAGCGATCACGTCTTTTCAGAATAATAATCCGCTCGGTTCATTTGGATTACTTTTATAATGTCTTTATGAAATTTTTGAAGCTTCAAAGTCTTGGTTGCTTGTACTTTCAATAAAGGGACAGAAACCTCTCAGGCTTCATTAAAAATATTCTCAGTTGTGTTTAGAAGATGAATGAATGTCTTTTTTGTGGCGATGTGGGGCTGAGAAAATTATGACAGAAATTTTCTTTCAAGAAGAAACTAATATTAGTCTTTAAAGTAATAGTTTACTCAGAAAACAAAAAACAAAACATAATTTATTCAACCTCATTAGTTGTTCTAACCTACAGGTATATGACTTTCTTTCTTCCCTTCACTTTGGTTTATTGAACCTAGCACTTATCGGAGTCTGTTTCATAATTAATACAGATGTTGTTGCAGTTTTTGCATGAAGCTGATGGTAGGAACACCAATAAAGATTGCAGTGCAACCTCTCCAGGATACATTTGAAATACTGTGTAGTGTATACAAAGATTAAAATATATGTTTTTTTTAATAATAAAATCTACTAAAGTTGCTATAATGTTATTTTTTAGTAAGATTACGACTAGAAATGCTCAGAAACTTCTCAAAAACACAAATCCTGCTCATGGAACCCCATCAATGACTTTTTGCTGCTGAGAAAATTGAAGTAGACAGTGAAACAAATGACCCTATCTCATCACCAGAAGGCCATTTGCTCTGACCACAGTCTCTATCCTACAAAATTTAAAGGCTTCACTTGGTTTACGTGCTGTCTTGTTTTCCTCGCAATATCCAGGACCAGCTCTTCACAGATTTGCGTGGTAAAATCGCTCAGGTGAGTATAATATAAATGGAGTAATGTGCTGAAAGAAGGTAAGGAGAGACAAACTGCCAGACACACTGTCTCATCAGCTCAGTGTCTCTCTCTGCCTGCTACATTTGCTGCCTCTTTTTACGTCAGTGTAACCACATTCAGCTTTTCATTGCTACAAGCATGTCGAATGCAGTTATTCAGGGGTTTCTCAAACTTTTTTGGCCATTTTCTCCTTCCAACACTTTTATAGGACACACCAACGGAGCCAAACTTACAGTTACACTCGTTTTCAAAGCAGACTTCATACATTACTTTCAATTCATTTCAGTTTTATAGTACTTTCTTATTCTTTTTAAACACACCTCATTGACTGATGTACAGTACAGAGCCAACCCTTTTCAGGATTTCAGTCTATATACTAAACTATGTATAATATATAAAGTGAAAAATGTGTGCTTTTCTTATGTTGTGAACTGCTTTGGCTTTCATGATTCATAAGCCTAATAAAATATAAAAGGAACAAATTACTGAGCTAGACTGGATTGCGCCTGTAGTTTAAAGTCACAAAAGTCATATTTAGACATTTGATCTGTTTTATTGCCAGAGAACTTTGGTTTATGCAGTTTATCTCTTATGCTAATTTGCCATCTATCAGAATGAGGCAAACAAATAACAGCATTCTGCAACTTTCATGCCCAGAATTGATTTGATAAAGGCCCTGACTTTGCACGGTAAATGCAACTTTCTTTTCCATGCTTAAAAAAAATATAACTCTCTAAGTGTCTCCAAAGCAAACACCAATTCCTTCTGTTCTGTGCTTAGAATCAAAAGCCACGGCCGCAGGCTTGTATCTGCTTCTGCTATCCTGATGAATATTTACATGCTTAAACACTCAAATTAGAATTCATTATCTTGTGTAATCTTGGGTTTAGATCTACATGTGCAGTTGTTTGATTAGTTGCTTGAGGATATGGGTTTTGTGCTTGGTTTGTGGGCCTTCTACCTTTTCTCACACTTGCCTTTTGATGCTAACGTCTGGCAAACGATAGGCCTGTTGTGTTTGAATTAGCATCTCTATTAGAATTGAAAAGATGTTTTTTTTTGTGGTTGTTTTGAAGTTGTCTGATCCAACCACCCAATCCAACTTAGCAGCAGTTAGCTGAAGATATGCACATCATCTTGTGGAAACATGCTTTCATACCGGACATATTACGATGAATAATTTAAGAACAACACTGGATTTAGTTGAATGAGCACCTGCACATTAACCGGTTTAATGCAGAAGCTTCGCCGTAGCTGTGGGTTTTTACATTATTAAAGAGAAAATACAGCACGGTCGCCTTTGTCATTCTTGACATTTCCTGAAACCATCTTTGCTATTTGACAGCATTAAAGATGCATGAGAGGCCTACGAATCCACTCTAAGAATTTTCTTTTTCCTCGAGGACTGAAATCTTGTGCGGCTTCGAGCTTTAAAAGGTAAAGTAGGTTTATTCTGTTTCTGTCACGGTCAGCCTGCTGCAAAGCAGGTCACTGTCACGTTGACATTCTAAAACATGTTCTCTCTTTCCTCCACAGCTGCTTGAGGTTTCTCTCGTGCAACAGAGGAAGTGTTGTGGGAAGAAGAGCGCGTCGGCCCTAACGTTTTGTGTGTACAACAGGATATCCGACGCTGGGAGCGTTAGCCTCGTGTCGAGAGGTGATATAAAAGATAGATTGTTGCTTGTATTCTTAAGAAGTGCAAAAACTGTGTTTTTTTGTTTTTGAGCACATCTGCTGTTTCCCCATATCGCTCCACGTTTTGGACGTCTCATTTCATCTCGTTGCAAGTAGTAACATGGCGCAAAAAAGGCTTAAAAAATCTAGAACTCGTCCCTTATCATACTTGTATAGATATTCTGTGTACTTAAAGTGTTGGATTTACTCATAGGCAAAGACATTAATTGCCAGTTGACTGACAGCTGGAAAACACAGGGATTTCATGCTGGGGCAATGGTAATTGTTTTCAGATTTGTTTTAGAGTGTCTTTTTGATCAAATTTGTGAGAGAGCGAGTGAGAGAGAAGGAAAGAAGAAGGAGAGGGAGCCAGACACTACTCATGGGGCCCATTAGGAAATTGCCAGTAAGCAAAGTTGCAAATAAGCTGTCACACAGTACAAATGAGATTACCTTTCCAATGTGCCCTGGAACCTGCACACCGGGGGATGCAGATACAGTCACGCCAAAACAAGGCACAATCGTCTGATTTATCTCAGCGCTTGATCTTCTGGTGGTGTTCTTTCTGCCTCTCTTTTTCATGCATGGTGTGCAAAACAGTTTACAAAGTGCTTGCAGCACAAGTTAATCAGTTGTAGACAACCTCTGAAGCGAGTCGACATAGTGTTTCAAGTCAGGGTTTTCACTTATAGTCATCAGCGCTGCATTTAGATGCATACAGAGAGACTTAGTTGCGTATTTCTGTCTAAACTGTTTACATTTACTGCTCCTGTTCGTTGATGAATTGATGATTTACTTTCATCAGTTGAAGAGATCTGCAGGTGTCTCTTGCATTATAGGCACATATATGTCCCAGGGTTTGATTTTTATCAAAATTAACAGATTTAATCTGCAATTTTTTTTAAAGGTCACATTAAAACCTTTTTACTGTGCCTTTGTTTTTGTTTTTGTTGTTGCTATTTTTGAAGGCCTTTTATCTGTATAGATTTTATTGTATTTTTCTTGTCCCAAATATAAAACTTAAATCTTAAAACATGAAAATCCATATTAAAAATGTAAATTATCTAATAATGATAATCTAAACTAATTTTAAAACATAAATTATTTACTGTATATACATTTACGTTTTTTACACCTCTTTCTCTCTGTACATTTAGTTATAAAGTTAAAAATTAAGTTCAAAATTTGTGCTTAATTATAATTAATTGTAAAATTGATTATACATTTCAGAGTGAACAGTTTCTACACCTATATTTTTCAATGTATAAATATATATTAAGGTAAGATTAAGTCTTAACAGAACCTTTTAATAAGACATATTAAATGTATTAATTTATTAGTTTAGCAGACACTAATTATATTTAAGTGACTTGAATGAGAACATTGAGAGTAATGCAAGCAGAGGTAATTAAATGCATGGAGTTGTTCTTACATTAATATGACCTTGAACTTGATCACCACAAGTTTGCTGATGCCTGTCAAATACTGTGAGCTCCATTTCATGATCTCAAGTGTGAATATGTATGAGTCAATATGATGAAGAGAAAGATAAGAGCCTTTATGTGCTTCCACTTTCTATATGCAAGATATTTCAGGCCGCAAGTGTCTTTGCCTGACAATATTTCTCTTTCTAAAACAGAAGGCTCATTCAAATTATGATGACTTATGAGGTTCTTATTGGTAACAATGGGACGCCAATCATTGCCAAAACAGCCAAAATAGAAACTATGCCGATTTCATTGAATTCGCTGAATTTTCAGTATGTGGGGTATATTTTGTGGCGAGACTTCGCTTTCTTGACTCAAAGTTTGTATTGTGGTGTAACGCAAGTCTATTTTCATTTTACCGAAACGGCATTTCTGTAGACAACCAGGAGACCCTCATTAAATTCACGCCAAATGTATGATTCTGTCACACCCACAAAACCCCTCTAGTTGCACTGGACCCATTCTATGGCTCGATCTTGTTTATCTTTTGTAGGACCCAAAATTACTACATTTAAACTATTCTGGCGAAAGTCTGAATGAACCATGCTATTCAGATGACGATGAGGTTTATCTCAAACTGTTACCTTTAGAGTGTGCGGACACCACTGTCATCATCATTCAAAGCTATTGTGGTACATTCCCTAGCACACAGAAATACAAATGCAGAACCAGAGCACTGCTATGATATTTGCATTGACAGCTGAACATGCAAACGTTCAGATTTGAATGCAAACTGCAGTGTGTGGTTGAGTGTTTGCGGGTGTTGAAGGGCAGGCTGAGTCTGAGAGAGTCAAGCGCCCTGTCGAGTGAAGTGTGAAAGGAGATTAGACTAAACAGATCATAGTCTTATCGGTGAGGTATATTACTGAAATACTGTTACGTACACATGTCTGGATTACCATTATTTCTGGTTGATGAGTGAGCATGCTGCTCTCCCTTAGAAATGCATTGACAGTTTTAAAGAATCTAAATGAAATTTTAATGAGACTTGTCTTATTATCCAGATGATATTTCTGAAATTCCATCTCTGAATATATTCCAGCAGTACTGCTGAGGAAGAAAGATAGAGTTCATTAAACACACATTGGCCCACTGGGGCATGTTGTCACACAGCATGGGGTATGTTGACACAATGGGAACCTGCTATTAAACAGCCAAATATAGGTTACCAGAGCAAGTTAAAAAGTTAAAATAAAAAAATACTTAATTAAAACATGTAAAACTCGTAAAAGTAACATAGAAAAACATGAATTTGTTGTTTTTGCCAGCAAATATTGTAATTAATAAATACACATTAAATACACGAGTCAACTTGTTTACCAATCAAACTGAAAATTATTCATTTATTTTTTGTTAAAATCTCCCTTTTTATATTGTTGACCCTAGCCTTCAAGGAACTCACCCCAAAATAAAAATGTACTCCAAAATGTAGTTTGGCATGTCACTTGCTCACCAATGGAGAATGCAATTTTATGGACAGAGGACTTATATTTTAGCTGAAAGCAACAGTGTGAGGTTAAAAATTATGGATTTGTTTATTACAAATATGCATGTTGATTAGTTGTTGACTATTTAGATCAGGGGTCATCAAACTTGATCCTGGAGGGCCGGTGTCCTGCAGAGTTTAGCTCCAACTTGCCTCAACACACCTGCCTGGAAGTTTCTAGTATGCCTAGTAAGACCTTGATTAGCTGCTTCAGGTGTGTTTGATTAGGGTTGGAGCTAAACTCTGCAGGACACCGGCCCTCCAGGACCGAACTTGGTGACCCCTGATTTAGATGCTTTTATCAGATGTTTGAACTCTCATTCCGACGGCACCCATTGACTGCAGAGGACCCATTACTGTTGTTCAGATGAAGAAACAAACTCATGTACATCTTGGAAGACCTTAGGGTGAGTGAATTTGAGCAAATTTTATTTTTGGATGAATTAGCCTATTCTTTTAACATACGTCAATTCAGTGTTTACCTAAAATAATAAATATGAAAATACTGAAACTTTAGTTTGCTGCATAGAAATATTCTTCATCAAGAATTATTCTAATTTAAGAATATTGTGTTTAACATAAACATATCAGAAAATATGACAGAAAACGCATTTATATACCTGTCAATCAAAATCTTATAGTTACTAAATGTAGTTCTGACAACTCCCCTGTGCAACATCTAGCCTGGCTTTCTCTTACTAAATATAACAATTGAGTGCTTACACTAATATATTTCAGTGAAATGTCATTTCATTCTCCCCTCTGTAGTTTTTACAGTAAATTGGTCCACAGAATGTCCTTCGGCCACAGCTGGTTGAATGAATCATGTAAAGAATTTAATTGTATTATTTGTAAAGATTGCAGCAGACACAAAGAGGACAGTGTCCAGGCCTTAATAAACAGCCATGCAACATATGATGAATAATCCCAGTTATTACACTGTTTGCACAATAAGGCAAATACAGCCATTGTGAGGAAGAGATACTGTATTGCCTGAGTGCTGGCTTAGACTGCCATACATGGGCAAATTTCAGTGACTCTGCGTGTAAGTGTGTGTGTGTGTGTGTGTGTGTGTGTGTGTGTGTGCTGCCGGCTGGAATTTCGTCCTCTGACGTCACTGCCTGTTACTCTCCCAGATTTGGGAAAAAGAAGTTTCACTTTAAGTGGGGATTTGAAACTCTGTGATTCTTAGAAAGCGAGGTAAGAGAACTATTAAAGCTTTCTAGGGGCGGCTCCACGCGCGGGAACGCTGATCGCAGGCCTGGGATAACGCAGCGTTGTTTCTGCGCTGGAGCTCTACAGCTTGAACTATATTTGACAACTATATGTTCTTCTGTGAGAGATTCGTGCCGTGCCATTGAAATGGAGGGCGTGGGATTGCTAGAAACGAGGGGGGCGAACTTTGTTTCGTGTTTTTACCCTGCAGCCGAAACATTTGAGCGAACGTATAGAAGGTGTCGGCGCACTTTGAATACGATTAGTAGATACTTGTTGCATATGAACTTCTGAAACTGATCGTGTTGTTATTCCGAGACATTCTTGCACTGTTGTGTTTCTTTTGAAGAATGCGGAAGTAAATAGGCTGGAGGATTGTAGTGCCTAGAGACGTGGCTTCTGCTTACAAGAGCAACAGATATGAAATATTAGTGCTAGCTGTTTGTTTTGTTTGCGATGTTAAATTCAAATATCAGTGCGATGCTGTACAATTTATACCGGAGTTTAGTAATTCATTCGGTCTGCTTGTTTACCGGTTAATACAGGGAATGCTTTAATGTTACATTGACTTGTGATCTTTTCTATTGAAAGGTAGATACATTTATGTAGCTCTGGGAGACAAATGTTTTTGCTTTATACAGATGCTTTTTTACAGAGCATTCAATGTATACATTTATGATGAAACAACATTTGATTACTTAAAATGCTTTCATTTTAAATTTCTGATAGTGTTAACAAAGAGAGAAACTTGTGAAAAAGGCATATTCTTTAAATTCTTAAAATTTTATTAACATTTTAATAAAATCAAATGAAATGCAACATGGAACACATGGCATATATATATATATATATATATATATAGTATATATTTTGTTCCACATCTCAAGAAATTATAGTAGGCTATGTATTTTACACTCATATTGCCATTATCAAAACCATAGCATGAAAAGCTCAGGTAATTTGAGTGCAGGCTGAAGCAGAAATGCACTTTGGTGGTTAGAGCATCATTCTGGATGATTTGAGTCTGTTGCATGTACATTTAAACCACAATGTGGAGGTGGTTAAGATGCACTCTGTATTGACAGTTTTTAGACAATCTTGTGGCTCAAAGTTGAATATGCAATTTGTTTTGAGTTGTGAGCTTTATAGCTGCCTATTGAAGTCAGACTTCAGCTAACTAACTCTACAGTGATAATAGGGTTTGTTTTGTCAGCGTGGCTCTGTCATCTCTGGGTTTAATGGCTGAAATAGAATGCGTTTCTATTTACTATTGAAAGTAAATGCATTTTTGATTTTTGTTTGTAATGATTATCTTTTGGTAAAGCATGAATCCGATGCTGTAATCTAAGCATATAGTCCAATATAGAAGTTTGTTCTCTATTGTGTTGTATTGTTGTGTGTGCAGCTAATAGAACACAATTCATCTCTCCTGAAAGACATTTTGTTGTCAGAAAAGCAAATATCTCCATTTCAAGTCAGCCAAAATGTCTAGAATACAGACATTGTTCATCTTAAAAGTAGCTAAGTGTTAAAATATTTATGTTTCCTTACAAAGACGACATTCAGAATTCTGCTTTGATATGAATCTCTAATCAATAACATCAAGGCCTCCCAGCCATCAAACTGAATATCTTTACCACCCCCCCACCCCCAGCCTCCCAAAAAAGTTTTAACTACAAACTACATCTCACCCAACAGCAGGAATTAAAAAAGAGGACATGTCTGACAGGCTAGTGATGCTTAAAGTTAAAAGATGAATCCTTCCTTTGAGCCTAGTCTTCCATGCTCACTCCTTTGACTGTCGTTTTGCCATTAGCACATACTTTCTATGAATATTGACTTTGTGCCGTATACTGTAGGTTACTGTTGGATCAAAAAGTGTTGTGCCTCTTTTCTGTTGCTATGGAGACTCTGTGATCAGGTGCTGTCTGGAACAAGAGTGGCAACTAAAAGTTATAAATACACAAAGAAAACACTTATAGTAAGCATATAATATGGATTAATGCAACAGTTAATACATGAACAATTTGGTCCACCAGTTGAATCAAGACCACCTACACTCCAATGCAATAACATTGACTGAATGATTTTTAATGTATGTTTAATCTAATAATTTAGGATAATTTGAGCAAATATTTTTAATAGCTAATATTTACACCAAGCACCACACATTTAGAATGTTACAAAAGGGTTCTATTTAAAATAAACACTGTTTATTTGAACTTTCTATTCATCAAAGAATCCCAAAAAAAGTATCACAGTTTTCAAATAAATATTAAGCAACACTGATAATGAAAAATGTTATTGAGCACCAAATCAGCATATTAGAATGATTTCTGATGAATGTGACACTGAAGACTTTATGTATTTACTTTAAGCAATGGCTGCTGAAAATTCAGCTTATGTTAGTTTTTTTTTTTGGCATCAGACAATATTTAGATGACAGTTATTTATAATATAATATTTAATAACACAAATTAAATTTTAATAAATCTCAAAATGATTATCCATCTGTAATATTTTGTTTTAATGTTGTGATGCCTATATTTACTTTTAGCATTTAAAATATTACTTTAATTTTTTTGTTTTATAATTTTTTTTAAGTAGATTTTTTTTAAATAGATTTTATCTGTACAATTTGAATATCAGTTAATAGTCATTACTGGCTTATCAGTATCAGCCAGAATTCTATATTGATTTATCCATAGTTTTTTTTTTTTTTTAAAACTATTTTCATTTGCAGAGCACAAATAACTGAAATAACTAGCCATGTTTTGTCTGATAAACCAGCTACCAAATTTTAACTGTTGTACAAAAGCAATATCCCAGTCCTGCATTTCAGCACGGCTGTGATTAACTATGGCCTTGTGCCTACAGCCGAATAAGATTCGATTTTGCTTAAATTAGTCTGACATTAATGCATTCCATCTGAAACTCATGTATGATGAATTTGCTCGATGAACAAGTTTTAAACAAAGCTGTAATTTGCGATGTGTTTCAGTATTGGATGAAAAATTCAGGAGTCTGATAAAACAGCTGCACCTCGGCTCTATTTTTCACTGTTGCACTCCGATTTCTAAGAGTTAGTGAGGACGGATCTGTGTAGTTTAAGTACACAGGAGATAGACATGCAGGATGAGAGTTGGATGAATGAGCGTACAGTGACTGTCCTTTAGGATGTGGTGTGGAACAGGCTCCGGACCGCGAGACGGATGATGCAGCGGCCGCTCGTGTGGTTATGATTTACAGCAGACTTCTGCTCATTTCTCACTGCACTCATTGACACAGCAGTATAAGGAACACTGCCCGACTTAAAGTTCAGCTGTACTGTGACTTTGATCTTCCTCTGAACTCTGGGTAATCAAGCTTCCTCACATTCCCTTCAAGTACTCGCAAGGAGAAAGACAGATTGCCACATTAGCATACAAGGCTAAGAAGAAACCTGCAGCCGTAAAAAGGACACTCGGTGTTTTAGCTGGTGATAGAAAGAGGAAGGAGCGAGCAGATAAGAGGAAGGACAGCTGAGACGTGTTCACACGCATTTAGAAACATGAGCGTTGTATGCTTATTACCACGGCCGGACAGGCCTTCTCGATTTATGTGGATTAAACGCCGTTCCTCTTGTCCTAGTTGTGATTGATGAAGTGTTTCGTAGCACTATCTCTCTCGTTTTCCAGAACCTTCAACTTTCCTTTGGTCCACTGTCTGTTGACTACTAAATAAGAATGTATTGCCTGTATCCGCCCTTTTGTAGTCCTCTTAGTCACAGCAGGTATTGCCTTGACTCTAGGCAAGGGTTTTGTCTTTTGGAAAAGCGTTTTATTAAATTTGAAGGTTTTAAGTTGTAATTTGGACTGCAGTCATTATCAGTACTAGTCAGTAGGGCTTCATGATATTGGAAAAAAAAAACTGACATTGTGATATATGTGAAAAAAATACAGATATTTTCACCAGATTGAACAGCTATATTTAGAAAGAATGAATATTTGTAGTTGGTAAGGGTGATTTCATCGCCATTTTTGTTATTTTTTATTTTTTTACTCTGCATGATTTGGGAAAAACATGAAAAATGTGGGTGTTTATACTTGGGTTTACTCTTTTCAAGAACCAACACAAACCTTTTTCAGTAACCTTCAAGCTAAAACGATACACCATTGAACTCTTATTTTGACTGGTTGCTGTAAGTAAAAATAAGTGCTGGTTTCAGAGTGAAGTTCAACTCAGTGTGTTCATTTATACCAGTGGTTCTCAACCTTTTTTTCCACCGGGCCGCACTATGGTCCAAGTGCAAGTCTCACGGGCCGCACGCATCTCATTTACATATTACGTCATCAATTCAAACCAACCAGATTTATAATATTATTTATAGCCTAAATATTATGACATCTAAACGATTACATTTATTGAAATAAATAAAATTATTCTACTCACCTAATAAAACACCTGACGCTGTCGGGAGATTACCAATTTTGTGAAATTCTGCTCGAAAGGAGTAACAGCACAATGAAGTTGAGATTGTAAGTTTCAGTCTGTAAGACGCGCACGGAAGCGTGACTTGACGCGCGACACTGCAGAAAGTGTGCGTTCACAAATGTAGCCTATGTTGATCCAAATATGGAATGCATTTTCAAATTTAATAATCTGAGGTTCTCTCCAGAGATGTTTTGCCACATTTCTGTAATAAGGATGATTGCTACGTAGTAGTATGGGTGTTTCTTTTTACCTGAACATCTTCAAGTGAGTGGCGGGGCAAACCGAAAGTCCAGCACTCTCTTCACTGCTGATGCTGATGCTATTCTTGTTTGAATGCGTTCCTTCGCTGGCATTTTCCACATTTCGTTTTCTCCCTTAACAAATTTGTCCATTCTGATGCTCAGTTTTACAGAACTAATGGCTGCTGATGACTATTTGAATTGAATTCTGCCAAAGTGCGTGCTTGTAAGTGTTCGTTAAAAGCGTAACATTAATTACGTGAGTACATTGATCTGCTCATGTCTGAAAATAATATATATAAAAAACTAAATTATTTTACATAACAAAAACATCATAGCTTATATTTGTTTAGTACATTTTTAAAGTAATGTAAAAACTAAAATGAATTGTAAAACTGAAAGTTATATTTTAATTGTGTTCAGCACAGCATGGTGGGCCGCATTAGGATTCGTGACGGGCCGCGGGTTGAGAACCACTGATTTATACGCATTCAGTCAATGATGTCAGTGTCTCAAAACAGCTCGACTGACAGTAAATAAACTGAGCTGTTAAACTATGTGTATAAATGCTCTGTCTGAAAATGGGGGTGGGAGTCGTTTGGTACCTCACGATTCGATTCATATCGATTCTTGGGATCACAGTTCGATTAAACATCGATTCATGAATTTTCAATTTTTAATCACAATTCACATTGTGCACACAGGACATCAAACGCACCAGTATTTTGATACAAAAACACACCAGTCTGTACTAGTATGGGTAGTCCTGACTCAATAAATCAGTGTTTCATATTACCTATAACTTCCTAATAAATCAAAAATATTTTACATTTCCCATAATAACAAAAGATCATTAATTAATATAATATTTTGCAAACACTTGCCCTCACTGAAAATGAGGCAGGAGGATGTATTTGTTTTTCCTCCTCCATTGCTTGTTGCTGTTTTGTTCCGACAACATCATGTTATTATTATTATTATATTAACTAGAAAATCATTTTTTGAAATTTGTGAATCGATTAAAATGCTAGAAGACTGAATGCTAAGAGTGAATTTTTTCCCACCCTTATATTTTAAATAAATCACAGCCTGCGAAATTTGACAGTCGTACAAGGATGTATCGTGATAACGATTTCACTATATCATGCAGCCCTACTAGTCAGTTACTTTATCTAGATTTGTTTTTATATTTTTATAGTGCCAGTGGTTTGATTTTTGAATGCAAGAACATAACTTAAATGGCCCCTGACAAATGTTTGTAATCAGTAATCCAAAAATAAGTATAATTATATAAAGCTTCCAATTAAGAACGATAAGGGCAGATCAACTCGTTGTTCTGACAACCTACTGACTTGATTTTAAAAATATGTAGTTTTGCACATCCCTAACAACGGATACATGTTTTTCTACACTTGGTTGAACATATGTGTTGAAGCTGTGCAAAACTCTCTGACCTGCTATAATTAGCTCTTGAGGTGCAGCAAGATAATGAAACAACTTTATTAAATAGGCCTATATATGGCAATATTACAGACATACAGAATACAAAAATCTAATTTGCAATCAGTATTTTGGTCTTGTTTTGCGTTAAGAATATAGAAACAAAATGAATTTGCTTCTCAAGAATGTTTAGGCAAAAATACTGATAAAGAAACGGTTTTGTTGGAGTTCATGCCAGGCTCTCTTTTCTTCGCCGTTGTAGTGTGTGCTTCTTTGTAGTTGGAGTCTCAGAAATCCTGAGCTGTTGAAAAAAAAACTATTAAAAGCAGAGTTTGTTAGCACAGTCTTAGGAGTGATGATCTTCTGGCTGTTGTGATTCATCCATCTCAGATTTTTTGGATTCACGTGATGTTCCTTGGAAAGGCAGTGACATTTTCAAATTATTAAGATCTTGTATTAGTCATCAAGTAATATAAGCTTTTCTATGGCTGATCTAGAGGACAGTATAATATAAAAAGTCCATATAAAAGCATATTTAATTGATAAAAATGGTGGAAGTTTATTTATTTATTTGCTGATTTAGCTATTTTTTTTATAACGCATGTCATTTTGTTCAGTATTTTAGTCTTGTCTTCCATTACAAATACCCAAACATTCTTAAAACAAGATAAATTTGCTTCTCAAGTAAATTTTGACAAAAATACTGATTAAGAAACTGGGGAATATTTATTTATTTATTTAACATATATGATATGTGTAATTACATGTATGTGAGTTTGTATACAAAATGAAATACAGGATATTTGCACTTTGTAGTTTAGTCGACCAAGCAGGCATGACTAATGGCAGATGCTGCTTATCTCAAATGACCATATATTGCCTAAAGTATCAGTCTGTCACTATATTGTATCAGCATAGAATCACATCACATTTTAGAAAGGGATACATTATGAAAATATGCAAAAACATGATCAAAATCCCACAGTTATGTGCTCAATTGTGGGTTGGGCCGGCCAGCGCTCCTCTGAGGGAGTGCAGGGCCAGAGTTAATTAGGCATCTTTAATCACCTGAAGTCACTCTCTCTGACACCGTTTAACCCCCTTGTAAATGGGTTATTATTACTTCTAAAATCCCCTCTGTGGATTCAGGCATGAAAGGGCTATTTTAGCCCTGCTAAGTGAAACCCTGTCGAAATGCACAAGAACCTTTCCCCTCTCTAGTAATAAAGAAATACCAGCCTCCTCTGTCCTAACCATCATTTGTGTGGAATTAGTAAAGACTTCTGTTTTGTATAAACAATTCTCAAGATTATACATTCAGGGCCTGAATATGTTTTAATTACATTTGCTATCTTTATGATTATAATATCACGGAGCTCTGCTCTTTACGGGAGGCAATCAGTGAGATTAATTTCACGATTTGAGGAATACATGCTGTGTTTATTCGTCTATGAATGTAAGTTTTTGTGGTTTTCAAATTAAGTTCTGCACGGCGATGCTGTATGGCTGGAAACATCTGCACATGAGTGACCAGAAGCCAATTATGTGTTAATGTGTTGACTGCTTTATAGGGCCAAATCTGGTCTTGTCTTGTTGTACCTTATTAACCAAACTCTCATCTACAGCTTATCAGCAGAAAAATGAGTCAACATTCTCAGAAAACACTCTGCTCTTTTAAGGATGCTGTATTTTTCCCAACTAGCTGATAATTATAATAATCATCACACTAGACGGAAACAGGTTTACTCACAGGTCTAATAATGATCCCTGTCAGAAAATGAAGCACTGTTTTGTTCAGGAAAATGGGCTTTTGATGTGAAATAGATACACAGTTTTTAGGCTTTCGAGTGTGGCAGTACCGCTTCGCTGATGTGGATGGAGCACTTGAGGCTCTCGGGTGTTATGACAGTCTGGGGTTGTGCGTTTAATATAGGCCTTCACATGCGTAACTGATCATGTATGTGCACTCATTCTGAACCACTATATGCACTTCAGTGTGCTTATGTTTTTTGAGTCTCAGTGTGCATGCGCTTGGGTGAGTATTGACCTGTATTAAGGTTGATCTCTTGCTTACAGAAAGCTATTGTGGCATAGGAGGATGTTCTCAAAAGGTGATAAAGGATTACGGGTGATTTGCTTTTGGTTTATGAAAAGCTATAGAAATAGGCTTCTTGTGTGCTCCAAGTGATTGAGCGCCACCCTGATTTCCATGTTTGGTCAGTCCCTGCAGTCTGTTCTGACCATTGCTCAGTGTGCAGACAAAACAAACGAGTGATTCCATGCTGACATAGGCTATCTAAAAGGGATAGTTTATCACTTACTCGCCTTCATTTCACAAACAGAAAAGTGGACTAACAAGAAAATCTGTCATATTTTGACTCTAAATCTAAACATGTTTTCCAATAATTATAATAAGGCACCAGCATTCCCACAACCCTACGCGCGATTTGGCGGACGAATGGATGGATGGATAAATAGATAATAGGTTAATAAATATTGTTCGTTTTATATGATTAATAAGATTAAAAAAATATCATAAATTAAATTTTTTATTTATTTAGTCATTTATTAATTTTTTTTGCATTGGGATAATGTCATTGCAATTAAGTAACAAAGTGGATGCTAGTTTAAACTGTCAAGTGCCAGGAAGCACAAAAAGCAGTTAAAAGCAAGAAACAATATTTAAAGATTATTTAAAGTTGTAAATGAAAGATTGTTGGATTGTTTTATCATTAGATATTACTAATGATACTACTTTTAGATACTGTGGTTTGTTTTATTCTTAGATACCATTGTGAGTGTGCTTGCCCCTCTTAAATAACTCCCAGCAATTACCATTGTTATTCTGCAAATGGTACGAACCACAGACTTGGCTTCTATGTGCCTCTGGCCAGTGAAAAAGAGTGGCATTCCAGACCAAAAAAGCAAGCCGAATCAAATTTTGCCCCCAATCTTTCGCCTATTTTTATTTCCATATTTGGAAATGTTTACCTCCTCATGACTCCACAGTGCAGCAGGAAGAAGCACTATGAGTCATTTGAACAGCATAAGGGCCTGGCTGTGGGTCCTCCTCACTGAGGGCTTCTCTAGTCCATAGACACACGGGATGCTGTGAGTATCCTCTTCTCTTCTATTCTATTCTGTATAAGTTGTGGCTGTGTTTGGACGTGTTAACCCTGCTGCAATTCTGTGGCACATTGCTCTACACTTTTATAATCGCAGATGTGCTCTTCACAGCGGAAGTATAGCTTAAAACAAATAGGCAGTTATAGACAGACTGCTGTTTATGGCCTTCATTTTCTTGAGTGAATTGGGAACCACCTGACATTTTCCTTCAGGTTTTGAATTACTTGTGTATTTATTCCTTTATGCAATTATTTAAAGTTGTACAGCTGATATAGAGTGGTACTATTAATGTAAAGTGGCTTTTACTTTGCACAACATGTGTGATTGGGCTTTATATTAATCTGTGAGTTTAAAGAACAACCTTCAGTAGGTTTAGAAACACTTCCTCAGTCTGTATACATATACATGTCCTTCCTATTCTGTCGACCAAGGCTGGATTTTCATTGAAATGGAAAATAAGCCATTTCATTGTGATGTGTGCTCTTTATTTTGCTCAGAGATGGCTTTGCATGTCATAGGTATGTGACTCTTTTCTTTGTTTGGTAATATTTGCTGAGGAGATGTATTTGTGGAATGTGTTACTCATGGTGTGAAGAACTACTGACAAGTATGTTGAGCTATATTGCCTTTAAAGGAAAACTTTAAAAAGCACAAATATGTGGGTGCGGGACAGTTTATTTGCATTAAGCAAGAATGAATTTGTTCAGGCAGGGCAGTGTGTTTCTTTAACCACATTCTATAGGGCACTATTCTATGGGGGTCTCAAGCTCAGACTTCCCGGGGACTTGATAGCAGGTGCTGCTGTCTGGCAGGGTCCAGTGGAGCAGAACAAATAAAGGTGTTTTTGCAATCATGAATTTGAACTAAATACAGTTATTATGCATGGACAGAGCTTTTTTCTGAGTGGGGCGTCTCATCTCCCTCATGCCTAACATACTGCTCTGCGTGTTTAGTGGAGTAATGATGCATGAGATTGTAATTCCTTCCTTGAGAGCTGTATTTTTCTCCTTGAACATTAAGCAGGTACCCATTACCCATTAAGAGACCAGAAACATCACAATCTGGTTTTAAAGTATTGGTTAGAAGTAAAAGAATATAGTAATAATAATAAATTAATTTTTATATTTACATTGACATTTATGCATTTAGCAGAGGCTTTTATCCAAAGCGACTTACAGTGCATGCAGGCTATAAATTTTATTTTTTTATCAGTATGTGTGTTCCCTGGGAATGGAACCCACAACCTTTTGCGCTGCTAACGCAATGCTCTACCACTGAGCCACAGGAACAATATATTTAGTATGTAACACACGCACGCACGCACGCACGCACACTCCAGATTTTCAATAGTTGTATCTCGGCCAAATATTGCCCTATCCTAACAAACCATACATCAATGGAAAGCTTACTTATTCAGCTTTCAGATGCTGAATAAATCAAAATTTCGAAAAATTGACCCTTATGACTGGTTTTGTGGTCCAGGGTCACATATAAAAACATAAAAAAAAAAAAAACATTTAGGCAGTTTATTATCATTATTATTTTCATTTTGCCAGGAGCTGTCTTTTTTTTTGTTAAATTCTGGAAGTTAGAAGGGTTTTTCAATTCTTTTCCAGGCAGGGAGGAGAATATCTTGTGCCAAAATGTTGGGTTATCTTTGTTTGGTCACGGTATTTGTAAAAAAAAAAAAATGAAGCATAGCTCAGTCACCACATCTGAAATAGTACATACAGAGTCTTACCAGTTTTACGCCTTAACCCTCTGGAATTTTACCTTAAGTTGGTGTAGTAGATCTACCTGTACTTGTTTAATAGGAATGCCTTTAGCCTAAGTACACTACATCCCACCACCTTTATTCTTGACCGCTAGTAAACCAACAGTTTAGCTGTTTACACCTTCACATTCCTCTGGTACCACACCATAGCAGTGGCAGGGAAAGGTAGACCTTAATGGGATTTTCCATAGCCGTGAGGTGCGATATACTCGACTTTAATGATAGAACGGTGTGATAATCTCATTACTTTTCGCTCAACAGTACTGAAGGGTCTTCATATCCAGTGCTGGTTGGCTTCAGGCAAAGTTTACTGTAAACTCTTCAACACTTGTCTTAATTCAGTTTGGAGCCAGTGCAAACAGCAGCTGGAGCACTTAGCATCAGTCAAAACATTTTACTATTCATGAATCATCGCTCTGTTTTATGTAAACTAACAAAGTCTTTGTTAACTTTTGTTTTATTTATTCATCCCCCAAATGTGTGATGACTCATCTTGTTAGGTGATAGTTAACACTTGAATTTTGTTTTCAATTAATCAGAGGGCAGTAACAAGTGCTTCCATTTAACAACATGTTGGATTGCTAACTTTTCCTTTTAAAAAGCCAGGGGATTTGTTTTAAAAGTAGACCGGAACCTCCCTCGTAATGATCTGTCTTGTTGTTTAGCTCTTATATTACGAGAAATTAATAATTTTTATTTTGTGGCACACTGAAATATGGTAGCACTGCTGTGAGAATCCTCCACCTCGTCTTTAGAAATTGGATTAAGATTTTAATCTATGTGCACTCGCTTCTCGGCCTTTGTTTCCTAACATATTCTTGTCTCCTGTTTAAGAAATTTCTGGTGTTTGTTTTCATATAGCGTCATCAATCAGCGAGAATATCCTGACAACATATAAACTTCCAGATTGATTAACGAGAGCAATTAGAAGCTTGGGCAGATTGCAAGAAAGTGAAGTTAAATAAGTGGATGATTATCTGTTTATAAAAAGATTCACACTGAGGGTTTGATTGCATTCTATTTTTGCATGCAATTCCTCTGAGTTTTATGATTGAAGGTTAAGACTTTTTTAATGAAAGCATCGGCAGGATACTTCAAACATTTCTTTAACAGTTTTCTTTACGGTAAATCCAGTATCCTTATTTTTATTTGGGGAATATGCAATGAAATATGCCTAAAATTTTTGGAGTTAGAATTTTACAGCTTATTCCCTAAGAAAATATATTCAGTTTTTAAGAATCAAATGAATTTAAATGATGAATTAAATGAAGAATCAGATTAAATTTGGCAACGTTTTATTATTTTGGATGTTATACGTGGATAGTTTGGAAATGAAATGACCATTCTGGTGCTTAAAGGTTAAAGCTGTGTTGTGTTTGACAATAGCATTCTACCTATACTAAACCCTACCCTAAACCTAACATATAGTGTTAAAAAACAAACAAACAATGCATTTGCTGAAGCAACTATGCAAGACTGCTATTCATAGACTATAGCTCAGCTTTTAACACCATAGTCCCCACCAAGCTGACTAATAAACTCACAGGCCTCGGCCTAAACACCTCACTCTGCGACTGGATCCAAGACTTCCTCACCGGCAGACCTCAAGTGGTGAAGGTAGGCCAGTACACCTCAAACTCCATCACCCTGAACGTAGGAGCCCCGCAGGGCTGCGTTCTGAGTCCCCTGCTATACTCTCTCTACACACATGACTGTGTGTCCCCTCACAGATCCACATCTATTATCAAATTTGCTGATGATACTGTGGTTCTGGGCCTCATTTCCAACAATGATGAGACCGCATACTTGGATGAGGTGGAGAGACTAACATCATGGTGCCAGGACAACTGTCTCTCTCTGAACGTGAGCAAAACCAAAGAGCTGATTGTGGACTTCAGAAAGAGACACCTGCTGCCCTACACTCCTCTTATGATCAGCGGGACCCCTGTGGAGAGAGTAAGCAGCTTCAAGTACCTCGGCGTAAACATCTCCGAGGACCTGACTTGGACTACACACATCCAAACACAGGTCAAGAAAGCCAGGCAAAGACTGTACCATCTGCGACAGCTGAGAAAATTCAGGGTCTCACCAACAATCCTGAAAACTTTCTATGCAAGGACCATAGAAAGTGTTTTGTCTCAGTGCATCTCAGTGTGGTATGGAAACAGCTCCAGCCAAGACTGCAAAGCCTTGCAGAGAGTTGTGCGCTTAGCTGAGCGTATCTCTGGGTCGGCTCTCCCCTCTCTGCAGGACATCTACATCAAACGATGCAGAGGCAGAGCTGACAAAATCATCAAAGATTCAAATCACCCTGGTAACTGTCTTTTCACTAGGCTGCCATCTGGTAAGCGCTTCCGCTGCCTGATGGCAAAAACAGAGAGACTCAGGAGGAGTTTCTTCCCCACGGCCATCAGGCTCCTGAACTCAAAGTCAGCCTCTTAAAAACATCATCTGACTTACTTCAAAATCACTAATCACACACTCATTATTAATCTCTACCTCATAACTACCTCATAACTGTCAGTGTCATTTGCTCATTTGCACACTTGCACACTTGCACACTTGCACACAACACGTTCTGTATCTGGTAAATCGTATCTTATTTTTATATTTATTTTATTTTTTGTGATTGGCTGCTTCATGTCAACCATGTATAACCTGTTGCACATTCCTCTCTGTACAGTCATGCTTATATTAATATTTAATTCTACAGCTTACTGTCATGCACATTCTTTTACATTTTATATTTTATTCTTTATATCTTATTTTTCATTCATCTTATCTTATGTTTACTTCCCTTGTGTTGTTTTTTCAATATTTGCACTGTCCATGGAGCGGACCCGACTCTCATTTCACTGCTGGTTATACAGTCTCTGTATAGTCGTGTATGTGACAAATAAAACTTGAAACTTGAAACTTGAAACTTGAACTATGCCATTTGAACTAAACTTTTATCATGACTTGTGTTTCATGGGACTCTCATATCACAAGTGCAGTTGTTGTACCAGGTGAGCTACTGAGCAAGTTTACTATCAGAAAAGTTATATGAAACTAATGATGTGATGCAAACATTAAAATTTATAAGATTATTAATTATGGTAAAAGTGTTTTGAGGTCATAACATAATATTGTGCTAGGAATCATGCAAACCGAATAAATGTTGTTAGTGTTTTCCCGCTATTAGTGTTCATTTCAGTCAGAAACTGTACATTTATCCCAGTCAGCCCAGTTTTTTTCTAATCTGTTAAAATTATTTTTAAACCATCCTGTTTCTTAAAAGCTGAATCCCAGTGTTCTATGGTACATGTACTACACTTAAACATTGAGCACATACTGTGATAATAGACCCAGAGCAGAGACAAAATTTCTGTTCACTACAGCTGAACATGTTTAACAACACTGGAAAGTGATATAAAGAAATGTCCATTGCTAAAATTGCAGTAAGAGCATCCATTTTACAGGCCAATCGGATTTGATTAGTTTAAGCACAGATTGCTGTGGAGCTGTGAAGGCTACACATGATTGATTGACTGATTGATCAGATTGATTTGGCTAATAATAGTAATTGGTTTTATTGAACAGTTTTTATTTTATTTTATTTTATTTTATAGCTTTGGTTTGTGCTATCAGTACATGTTTTAATCAAGATAACATATGGCCTCTTGTGGCCTATTTACTTTTCCTGCATTATTTTTAATTTAATAACTGCATTTGCTTCATATCATATGTGTTTTGGACTTTTTAATATTTAATGCATACTTTATGGGACTATGCAGAAAGCAAAAGTACGTAATCACAGATTTTGAGCTTTGAAAGACTATGAGCCCATTAGCACTTTTTAATCTGTCATAGAGCCATACAGTCTTTAGGTCAGATTAAAAAGGCCACTATCTAACAGTAATGTTATCATTATGTCCCCTCACTGAAAAGGCGCAGTTTTGCGATCTGCCAAAAAAGGCATTATCCTCCACCTCTGGGGGCTCAGCCTCAGCCCTGTTCTTTTGGTATCAGAGGTCACTGGCAGATTAATTTCTTCTGACGCACAGGCTGTATGTTAATGGAGCCCGGCTCAAAAGGTTGCATGTGCCAGACTAACAGATGCCATTTCACTAGTCCTGTTATTTTGTTATGAGGCTTGTTGGCTTAAAAACAGAGCAACCCAAAAGCCTAGATCATAGCCCCAGAGGAGAGGTAGATGTTGGCCTGTTAAATGATAGCTTGCTGAGAGACGCAGCTAGAGCAGCAGATATTTGTTTCTGCACCAGCACCGTGCCAGCCATTCCTGTGCCTCATTGGCTTTAGGATGGATCAGCGGGTATAGGCCCATTTCTGGAAAACATTTTCAGGCTTAAATCACAAATATGGAGCTTTTTAAAGTGGCAAATTCTCTGCTTTGGATGTAGCTGTGGAAAAAATTTGAACCAACCACATTTATTTGTATGCATCTCATGGCTTTTCAAGAGCTGAAACTGATAACTGATAACTGCTCTAAACAAACTTGAAAATTATATTTGATTGAAGTAGCCCATGGCAGTGAATTAATTATACATTAAATTAATTAATTATTTTTTAAAATCTGTCCACGATTTAAAAACATCCTTATTTAAAGCAGAATATCAGTGTACCATCGTACATGAATTAAACTTAAAAATGTAGTGCATGCTCAATAATAAGGGGATAATCAAAAAAGTGCATTAATAAAACTTTCATTTTATTTCATTTAAATCAGTCTTTTAAAAAAGCTTATTTTACCAAATTGTTTTGATTTCTGCCTTTAATACATGGTTAAATTAGGTAAAAAAAACCCTGACAATTATATTTGATTAAAATGAACCCTGTCAACTAATCCGTGAATGAATGAATGATATTTTAAAATTATTGTCACTATAGAAATACTATTTATTTTATTCATATTATTGATTGATTGATTGATTGATCTTTAACCAATATTCAGTCATACACATTCTGTTTTGCAGTTCTGACATAAGATATTCTCAAGTGGCCTGTTTATTATCCAGTCAGCTGTGGACTGGTTTCATGGTCATCAAATGTTGTTTTGAATTTCTTTATTTTTTTGTGTGCGTTGATTCGTTTACTTTATATATTTAGGAAAGGTATTTTCAGGTCATGTTCAAAAATGTAACATAAGAGTAGAATGAGTCATAAATTAAGTGTCTGCTGTCACTCTCTAATTGCAAAGTTAAAAGTTAACATTGTGTTCCCAAAAGTCTCTAATCTTTGGATTGATGTAAAAGCCTCTTAAAGTGCAATGCTAATAGAAAGTGTTATTATTACAAAGTACAATGCAAAAAAGACTGGAGCCAGAAAGAAATTAGAAAGAGCTATAATGAGTTATTAAATAGAGGAGCAAAGTGTTCTGAGGTCTATAGAGAATAAAAATGACCCTTTTGAGTCGCCATTGCCGGCATTTTAAACTAATTCTCCATCCATTATTGGCTTGCATTGAACTTGGTAGGGGTCTGTCTCAAGCATAGCAAAGGAAAATGTGGAAAAGGGTGTATTGTCTTGTAAAATGAAAAAGGATACATTTGCTGAACTCATGCAAAGTTAAAACCTTTTCATTGCAGGACAATGTTCTCACCTTGCAAATATAAAGCCATAATCAATGCTCTGTTAAAGGCTGTTTTTAAAATCTATACAAAGGCCGGAATAATCACAAGGAGCAAAATCTATTAGTCATTATTAATTAATTAGGACCTATTGACTGCATTGAATCATTTGTCCTGTGCTGTAACTTGCACGTAATGCGTCTCCCCACTGCTTCTTTACAGAGAATGTGGCTCTATATGAAGACTACAAAATAAAGCCATAACATGAAAATAATCAGCTTGTTGTATCTGCCAGGATTTAGTGCTAATTTCAGGTCTCTTGAATAAATTTCCTCCTCCTCACAAAATAAAACAAACTAATTTAGTAAGTAGCCATGTAATAAGATGAATAACATTCACCTGGTCATTGTCCTAAAATAAACTGCTTTGGGATGATACAAGAGCGGTCCTGATCATACTGTCAGGGCTTGTTTTGTGATAATGACTGCCTGACTGTACATGGTTTCTTATGTTTCCTTCCTGTTTTTGTTCGCTCCCCCAATCATTTAGAGATGCTGGTGGGACGTATGACCAATATCTTATATTGTATGAGTTATCAGTAATGAGTAATATTTACAGTAATGGTACAGTATCATTCAGAAGTTTGGAGTTTGAGTTGTTGTTTTAAAGAAATTATTACTTTTATTGAGCAAGGATGTATTAATTTGATCAAAAGTGACAGTAAAGACATTTACAGTTTTGCAAAAGATTTCTACAGGATTTCTGTTTCTAAGTAAAGGCTGCTGAAATCTTAGCTTCACAGCATCACAGGAATAAATTATATTTTAAAATATATTTAAATAGACAGTAAAAACAGTCAAATTAAACGATTATTTTAAATTAAGCCTTGATGAACACATAAAAAAAAAAAAAATACCTACCCCAAACCTTTGAACGGTGTTGTGTGTATAATAATATAGTTGGGTCAATGACATGACATGGTGCATCTATTTATTTATTCAAAAATATATATATTAAGTATGCTATTCTTACATGTTTTAAAATAGATAAAAAAAAATATATATTTTTATTATTGTGGACACTTGTTATTATTGTGGACATTTGTACTTGACGGTTATCTTTGCTGGAAATTCAGTGACTAATGGTTATTACAATTTTTTAAACAATCCAGTGAATTCACTTCATATATGAAAGGTACTTTTTACTTTGAATCAATTTTTTTTCTTTTTTTTTATTTGGAAATTGATGGATACAAACCAAACATTTGTACCGTTGCATGATATTTGCGGGCCAGTTGTACTGTAGTGATAAACACACCTGCTGTGCACTCTTACCACAAGAGGATGCAGAGTATTGTAGTTTGTGTTTAGCATGGTCCCTTATGGAGACAAGAATGCCGCTTGGCTTCCTGGCTGGAGCAGGCAGGCCCTCTCTCTGACCACAGTTGCCTCTGCACAGTGAACGTGTTCCCCTGCTCACGTGGCTCACAGCCGGGATTAATTGCCACCGAGCCCTCTGTGATCCAGGAATGCAATTACCTACTGACCCAAATCATCTACTTGGCAGGAAGTCCTTATCCCTCACACCGTGCTGCCAGCACCTGCCAGTAGACACTTCTCTTTCCCCCTGTCTCTTTTTATTTTTTGTCTCTCCCTCATCCTGCGTCACACAGCTGATGTCTGGCAAGGGATGCTCTCATCAAAAGCAGCTGCAAAGCAATATGAGTGTTCATGAAATATGTGAAAGTTACACAGTCGTACTAAAGCAGCAAGCTATGGGACTCCATGTGTTACAGTGATTCTACTACTATCATGTAAATAATCCATAATAATAAATGCATATTTACACACACACACACACACTTGCTATATTTATATAGGCTGCATTTATTTGATCAGAAATACAGTACAAGTATTAATATTGGAGAAAGCTGAATTTTAAGCAGCCATTACTTCAGTCTTCAGTGTCACGTGATCCTTCACAAATCATTTTAATGTGCTGATTTGCTGCTAAAAAATGAAAAAAGAAAAACAAATATCTTATTATAAATGTTGAAAACAGTTGTACTGCTTAATATTTTGTGGAAATCTTGATACATTTTAGAAGAACATTTATTTAATTTTTTTTGAAAGAGTGTAACAAATCTTTGTCATTTTTGATCAATTTAATGCGTCCTTGCTGAATAAAAGTATTAATTTCTTAAAAAAAAAATGTGTAGTAATATATTTTATCAGAAACTCTTTCTCATAATATTTCTTATACTAACATTTTTCTTAGTATTTGTATATTGGTGTGTATTCGAATGAGGCTCCTACAGCCCCGTCGATTTGCTTCTTACACAAAAATGAAGTCCAATGAAATAGTGATACTTGAATAAATGCTGGCAAGTCATGAGTCATCAATCAATAAACATTCAGATGTTTTTGGCTACACTGACCCAAGTAAGGATTACCATATGATTTTGGGCTTCCCCTGGAGTCAACGATTCACAAGTGTGATGTTTGTTCTCTGAGCTTCATAATCTAATTCGTTCGGTCTCATAGCCTCTGATCCTCACTTACACTGATCAGAACATTTTGTCTTGAAACTATTTGGCTCATTTCTGAATGTGTATTGGAGTCAAATGCAATCGCAGGCTTTGAGTTAGTGAGAATTGGCAGTTGTTATTATTTTGTTTATCCAGAGGGGGTTTTGAATGTACATACAGTGCCCTCCACTAATATTGGCACCCTTGATAAATATGAGCAAAGGCGGCTGTGAAAATAAATCTGCGTTGTTTATCCTTTTGATCTTTCACTCAATAAATTCACAAAATTCTAACCTATCATTGAAGTAAAACAATTGAGAGTGGGGAGAAAATCTCATGATGAAATAAATGTTTTTCTCCAATGAATGTTGGCCACAATTATTGGCACCCCTAGAAATTCTTATGAGTAAAATATCTCTGAAGTATATTCCCATTCATATTTACATTTTTTAGCACACCAGGGTGACTAGGAGCATGAAATTGTCCAGCCATGACTTTCTGTTCCACAGGATTATAAATATGAGGAACACAAAGGTCAAATTCCCTTAATCATCCATCACAATGAGAAAAACCAAAAAATATATTTCTGATGTGAAGAACAAGATTGTTGAGCATCACAAAATAGAAAGTGGCTGTAAGAAAAGAGTTAAAACATTGAAAATCCCCATTTCCACCATCAGGGTAATAATTAAGAGGTTCCAATCAACTAAAGATGTTAAAAATCTGCCTGGAAGAGGACGTGTGTCTATATCGTCCTAATGTACGGTGAGGAGGAGAGTTTGAGTGGCCAAAGACTCTCCAAGGATCACAGCTGGAGAATTGCAGAGATTAGTTGAGTCTTGGGGTCAGAAACCTAAAAAAAAAAAATCAAACATCCCCTACATCACCACATGTTGTTCGGGAGGGTTTCAAGAAAAATTCTCCTCACTCATCCAAAAACAAACTCCAGCAAATTCAGTTGTCAGACACGACTGGAACTTCAAATGGCACTGGCTTCTATGGTCAGATGAAACTGAAAAAAAAGCTTTTTGGCAGCAAACCCACCAGATAAGTTTAGTACAAACAGGGATAAAAAAGTACCCCATGTCCACAGTTAAATATACTGCTGGATCTTTAATGTTGTGGGCCTGTTTTTCTGCTGGAGGTCCTGAACATCTTGTTCAGATGCATGGCATCATGGATTCTATCAAATACCAACAGATAAAAAATAAAAACCCGACTGCCTCTGTTAGAAATCTTATATTGGGCCGTGTTTGGATCTTCCACCAGGACAACAATCCAAAACAAACATCAAAATAAACACAAAAATGGGTCACTGAGCACAAAATGAATCTTTTACCATTGCTGTCTCTGTCCTCTGACCTGAACCCTACAGAAAATGAGTGAGGTGAACTGAAGAGAAGAAGTACTAACATGGAGCTGTGAATCTGAAGAATCTGGAGAGATTCTGTATGAAGAAATGGTCTCTGATCTCTTATCAGGTGTTCTCCAAACTCTTCAGGCATTATAGGAGAAAACTCAGAGCTGTTGTGCTGGGAAAAGGACGTTGCAATAATTGGGTGCCAATAATTGTGGCCAACATGAAATAGTGAAAGCATTTATTTCACAATGAGATCCCCCGCCCCACTTTCAATTGTTTTACTTCAATGATAGGTTGGAAATTTGTGAATTTTTTGAATGAAAGATAAAAAGGATAAACAATGCAGATTTATTTTCACAGCTGCCTTTGCTCATATTTACCAAGGGTGCCAATATTAGTGGAGGACACTGTATATGTCGTAATCACAAGTGTCTCACTTTCCTGGACCTTTCTGTGACTGCGTCAGTGGTCCTCATCTATAACCTTTGTAATGATTTCATATGGGAGAGTGAGAGTGGGAGTTTTCATTCAATAGATGTTCTCAAACCATTTCTTTTGTGCTGTTGTGAAACAGAATAAAAGAGCCTTGGCTAGAATCCTAGTTGTATCATCAGCGACGGCAAACAACAATCCTTCAGTTCTATTAATGTTAATGAATGAACTAAAGCAAGAAATGTCTACTGTATGTGCTGCACTCTCATCTTATAGAGATCAAAGGCTGGGAAATTACCAGTGAACAAAAGCCATTCACTCATGTTCAGTCATTGTTGTTGTTTTCAAATCATTATAATGCATTAAGAGCCAGACTGTGAATTAGAGCTTATTTAGTCTGATGGAGATTTATTTAGCTGAACGCTGATTTTTTTTATTTTATTTTGTTTATTTATTTATTATTTTTTTTTAAATTCAGGGAATCGCTATTGTGTCCAATTAATTGAAATATTCCATTCCAAATATTATTTATTTATTAATTAGAAAATTTAAATAAAAATCATAAATATATTACAGTATTATTTAATGTAATACCACAACATTATATTATTGTAACTTTTAATTTACTTCCATTTAAAGACATATTTTACCCCAAAATGAACATTGTGCCATCATTTACTCACACTCGTATCATTCCAAACCCATTTGACATTCTTCTGCAAAAAGAAATGTTTAATAGAATTTCCACGCTGCTCTTTTCAATACAATAAAAATAAATGGAGACTAAAGACTAATGCACCATGAAAGATATACACTATATGTCAAGTCTTCTGAAACCAATAACTTTGTAAAATTTAAGTGAAATTTATAAATTTAAGTTTGACACCTATTCATGCAGCATATTTGAATATGTGCACGTGCAAATGAGAGGTATGGCAGAGGGGAGTAAAAGTGTAGCTCCATTCATCGTCCAAAACTCTCAAATGACTCTCAAAAATCCACAAGTTGTTTTTTTTACAGCCCCCAGTCACCATTTACTGTCATTGTGTATGTTAATTTTTGGGTAAACTGTCCCTTTAATGTATTGTGTTGAAGTTACATCATCTGAATTCAAAAACTTCATGGACTTTTAGCTTTGTTTGCATGTTCATGTAATCTGTTTCTAATTTCTGTGCTTGGTCATACTGAGGCAAATGAGTCAGTAATGCGGCACCCCAGAGAAGTGCGGTGAAAGTAAGATTCCCAGTGTAGCCCCACTCACCAAACGTGGGCAGAAATAGAAGACTGCATTACCGGCTATATTAGGGGCCATGGCTGTTCTGTGCCATTATAAGTCTAAACCCTGACAAACAGGATTAAGCACACTGAAAATACAAATTCTCATGGATAGTTTTATATTTTCAAAGAACTCCTAACTGACACATCATTGGATAGATTGGGATGATCCGAGGTATTCCAGCGAGAGCTAAGAAGGATCATACTGAATCCAAAGAGCTCAGCAGTAAAAGCCTTTTTCCTGGGGTGCTTGCCTGCTCTGTTCTAAATTTTTGGCTAGAAAGAGATGCGAGAGGGTGAGATTACAGCTGTCCTGCAGCTCCGCATGGATGATGTTTGGGGCCAGGGCTTCCTAGATCACTGCCCTTGACGCTACACATAGAAATATCCAGCCTAGGCCTCAAAGCTGGTCAATTGCTCGTTATGGTTTAAGTTATATCATTGTCCTATTCAGGAAAATGGAAAAAATAGAGGGCATGAAAACAAACAACAACAAAAGGTCAAACAAAGAGTTTAATGCATTGTCCTGCAGCATTAGTGTGCTAAGGGCTTAAAAAAGGTTTGAAAGCATAGAGATGCCATTAAAAGGAGAGTTGAGTTGGGTGGGTTAGAGTGAAATTTATTTGTTGAGTATAGCAGCTAAAAGCATAAAAGCCTGGATTGTAGCTACTCCACACATGTGCATTTGTTTTCCCTGTTGGAAAAACATTGATGACTCATGGTGATGTTTTCTTTTACGCACTCATTCTGTTTAAGAGTCTGAACTGTGGGTGCAAACATTCGCATGTCCCATGTACCAAAACTGTGGCAATCGTTGCTCTCAGTCATCCGGACATGGGACTTTTGAAGCTACTGGCCAAGCTGGAATGTTAGGGTCAAAAGATGTTAACATAATCAGCTTTAAATAATACCGTCTTTGCACTGCAATGGCAACACAGAAGCTGTTTCTGAACCAAAAGATGCATTTATATGGACTGTTTAATGCTGCCCAGAGGCACTGTTTTTTATGCAAGTTGAAGACAAACTGAAGGCTATGACAGTGGTTTCATCTATGTAGTCTATGCCAGTTTGGTTTGCCAATTTTAAAATATTAAAAATGATTAAATATTCATTTTTTTTTATTTTACTATGCAGCTAATTTACAACTGTCTTCATTTATTAGAGTTAAAACCACCACCACCACCACCACCACTACTACTACTAGAATAGATAATAATAGATTGGTTTCAACAGCAGCAATATGAGATGTTTTCATATGAGTTGAAATCTAATATTGCTGTTAAAATTGTCATAAATTACAAAAATAATTACAGTATCATTTTTTTGGCCAGGTTGTGCACAAAACAAAACAAAACAAAACATTAAGGATTTATCAGTATTGCTTCACTAATATTCCAGATTTATACTGTTAGCATATCAATTGTAAAATCTCAAAAATGTACTACCCATTTTTGAAGCTGTAAATTATAATGTTGCAGTGCCTAAATTTGGGTTTCTTGTATTTTGTAAAACAAGTGATTGTCATTGTTAGCATCTTATTTTTTAATAATTTAAGCAAGATTTTTATCGAATTTTAATAAAATTATCAGTAAACCAAACAATATTGACCTATCAGCATTGACCAGAATTGTAATATTGCCACATTCTTAATCAGTTTACTACTTGTTAGATGAGGAAAATCATGTGTAAAGCCTGGGGTTTCATGTTTATAATCTCTTCAGTGCTCTTGCGCTGTTTTTGGGGCGCTGATGATGAACGCTAGACATCAGACTGAAGCCGTGAGGGCTGTTGTCATATTAGGTGATTTACTTCACGATTCAGCTTCATCAAGCCAGTAAAATGAGTTGTACTGGCATACAGATAAAGTGTGTTTTGCAGCTGTAATGAATTATCCTCTGGTTTAATCTTTTTTTAGGGCTCCTTCAGAAATCACAATATGCTAATTTTGTGCTCAAGAAACATTATTGTCAATGTTGAAAATGGTTGTCCTGCTTAATATTTGTAGTTGAAATTGTGATTTTTTTTCTGGATTCTTTGATCAAACAAAAGTTCAACTGCATTTAATTTAAATAGAAATCATTATAAATAGTTTTGCTGTCACTATTAATTGATTTATTCTTGCTGGAAAATGATGCATTCTTGCTGAAAAAAAAAATCTTACTGACCCCAAACTTTTGAACCATTGTGTGTAAACAGCAATATAAACATTTGTTATTTTGTGTATAAAAGTAACATTTAATCATGCAAATATAGACTTGTTTTCTGTTTGGATTTCTAACTTTTTTAATGCCCTGTTTTAATTGACCAGTTTTTTGTTATGTTTTGATATGAGTCTTATATGGCCACTTGAGAGGGATGGTACATTTTTTGTTAAATACTGAGTTGAAATCGAAGGCGGAGAGACACAGAAGGAGGGCTGGATTTTCAAATCATCGTGCTGTCAGGCCAAATATGGAAGGAAAGTTTCTGGTAGCTGAAAATTGTAGCTAAAATTCCTTGCGTTGTGGGAATTCCTGCATGCTTTTAAACTAGGATTGGACGGGTGGGTGGGGAGAGGGTGAGCTTACTGAACGTCCTGAGCATGCAAGCCAAAAAAACAACCTCAAAAATGAGAGTTATGAGTTTGTCCAGCTGTTTTAGCATTTTATAAAAGTCCTTATTGTGATCCACAATCCTACTTACCAGAGGGCAGTTCATCATGTTAATGGCTGAGGCTGATAGGATGTTTTATTGGATGGTGTGGAGTGAATTTGCATCGTGTCAGAGTGTCCCATGAGGATGACAGATGCTGATTTGATAAATTGCATTATACACACCAGTCGCTTCCTGAGATCAATGGTGGACTACATAGGAAGTCCTGCCCCATGGTACAGCGCTGTGGGGTACAGTTAGTCCCCAATCTCTGCAAAACACAACACACACACACCCACCTACCAGAACAGACTCTGGAATAGATCTCAGCCAAGCTATTCCTTAGGGTGTTCACATCTGTGTGGTTATTGTTAAGGCAGAGCTAAAGCAGCCTACTTTGGAGAATATAATACAAAACAAGTGTAACTCCCTGTAGGCAGTAAGCTCATACTTCTGACAGAGAGTAAATCAGGACTGCTTCGTATTGCGCTTATTATAATTGCAATTTTAATGATTTAGACACATTAAGTTCATCAGCGCTAAACCAATAGTCTAAATAAAAGCACTCGTCTCCTGAAGGCCTTTGACTTCAAAAGATATATTGTTAAATGTTCGTATGAATGATTTAAGCCTATGGCAAGACAAGAGCCAAGTCAATGGCACATCAATCATTCACAACTTAACATACGCCTGTCTAACTGAGTTTGGCAATGCAGAATATTCCCTGGAAACAATGAAATGGCCGGAAAGTAGAGAGAAAAGAATGAAAAGACGTAGAAAATACACAAAAACATGTAGGCAAAATTATGGGGAATGTGACTGAGAATTACAGTGGAGATAATGAGAGAAAAAACTCAGAATGAAAATTTGGAGGAAGTAAAGTGAGTCGACGGTAAGCACAGGAATAATTTAGGGCTCCTCATACGAAATTCAAGTCAGTGTTTTTGATTGTTTCTCACCTCACTTTATCACAGATTTGGCTGCTTGCTTGCTTTCCTCATGCTTTGGACTCAAAATGGCCTGTTTCTCATGGTCATCTTCTTACTTAACAGCATAAAGCCAGCATTAGATGGGTTATTGACTAGGGCTGTGTATTGGCAAGAATCTGGCGATACGATACGTATCACGATACAGGGGTTGCGATACGATATATTGTGATACATTGCGATACTGTAAGCAAGGCGATATTTTTAGGAAAGCTGTCATTAAGAGCACACCACCATATGCAAACCTTAGAAATAAATAAATACATAATTGTTTAAACGGAACACACTGGGGATTGCATTTGCAATAATCAGTCCCTGTAACATTCAACGTTATTGAACCACTTTTTGTGCAGTACGAGTCAAGGGGGAAAAATGAAAGTGCTTGCAGGATTCTTTACTTAAATGTATGTATAAAATGTATTTTATAAAAAAGACCATATATATTTTTAGACCCTGCTTTAAAGGTTCACAGTTTAAGTTTACAATTGTAATATACAATGTCATAACATTTTGATCTGAACAAAAACTGACATCTGCTTAGTATTAATGAAAAATAAAGCGCTTGCTGGATTCCTAATGAAAACAAAACAAATGTAAACAATAAAATGAATACAGATGTTGAACATTCTCAGAACCTTTCAACTTGGATTTCACAGGTTTTTCAGTTTGTATTTGTTCCACGTGGAATCAGCGAGACCGCGACGTGAACACCGCCCAACTGCACAAAACACCCCCGACCACAGTTGCCAACTCCCGCGAGGCAAATAAGCAACCGCAGCTTCAAAAACAAGCCCAAAACAAGCCCAATATTTTTTGATGATTTATTATCATCAATATTATTTATCAATTATTTATTACCAATAAATGAGCCTGCAACATATTACAGTGAAACCACTCTTTTATCTATTTTACAAAAATTAGCAAACTGCAACAAAAGTGGGAACAAAACTCATCTTCACCTGTGAGCAGAATAGGATTGGAGATGGAAAAAAGGAGAAAAGCACAAGAGCTTCAAAGGGGAGCTGTAACATAGCCACATATTTATAGCCTAAAATATATTGGGATCATTCTATGGAAATGTCCATTTTTCTGTCCCTAGCCTTTACAGAAATATTACACTTAAACACTTGGTTACAATTTTTTATATATATATTTTAAAATGAAACAATGATGTCTAATGAATTACACCTTCTTGAGCCATCAATGTGGCAATATTTGTTTTTAATTAATTATAAAGAATTCCAATCACCAAAAAACTGCTCGTTACAGCCATGTACAGAGGGAACGTGCTTTATTTTGAGGTCAAAAACAGGTTTTTCTTCCATTTAAAATAAAATAATGTATACATAACTATCCAATAAATTACATAAATAACAAAATGCCACATAAATATTATAGAAAAATATATAAAATATTATATTAAATTATAATAATATTATAAAAAAGATTTTTTAAAAAGCATTAAGCTGTCATTAAAGTGTATTCATGAAGTCAAAAGGTAATCTAATAATGTGGTCTAAGTTTAAATGTTAAAAAAAGAAATATATTTTAAGACATCTTGCCATACCAGGCTATTCGAACCAAATGTATTTACTCAGTATTAGGATATGACTACATGTTTTTTTATATAACAGCTCGTGATAATTAATACATTACAAAACATTGTAAAAAATTAAGCTAAAAGAAAGAAAGTCACCCCACTCTTCTACATCTACTTCTGTCATCGCTTGTATTACAGCGTCACGCGTCTTCTTTTTGAATGTGATTTTTCTTCAATGAGGAGCGGAACATATGGCAAATTACTCTACAGCACTTATATTATTGCACTGGTTGGCTATTAACTGCGAGCAGACAGCGTGTCAATCAATGCATTGAAGAATACGGCGAACATAAATAAAGAAACGAAGTTGCTTGTCAGATTTTCCTAACAAGCAACCATATTTTGTAAAATAAGCCCAAAAAAACGCAACCCGCGACCAGGGATTTTTTCCCGCAACTTTACAAAAAAAGAAGCCCAAAGTCGGGTATAATACGCGGACTTGGCAACTGTGCCCCCGACACGAGAGAAAGCTGCAGCCGCGCAGCGACCCTGCCACCCGCCGCACCACGCCCGAAGTCTTTTCACACGGGGCGCGGCAAGCGGCGGGACCGAGGTGGAGCTCGAGCCACGGTCCCGGGGCGGACATTACCACAAAAGCCCAAATGACGCCACACTTCAGCTTTGTACACCGAAACGAGAGCTGGAACAATTCTTTCATCCCCCATTACTGGCAGCGAACTATAGTGGTGTGGCAAACATTAGTGGTGTGCTCTAATGCTAGTATTTCCTGTCACTGTTTAAGTTCAGAGATGAAGACTGCCATCTAGCGGTCGGGATATGAACTAAAAACGAAACAACTGCCATGAATCCTGTATGATTTTTTTTTTTTAAATATCGATATTCCGTTTTTGAGAATCGATACAGTATCGCCAAACAAAATATCGCGATACTCACGTGTATCGATATTTTCTTACACCCCTATTATTGACAAATAAGAATGTCTACTAGAAAGAGCAGGAAAAATATAGTAAAAAACATTCTTACACTTTGAATAAATGTGAATATGCACAATTTATTAGTTATTTTCAGAAATAAGTTCTTAATATATGTATTTTTAAGGTAACATTTTTAAAAATAAATATCAAGAATATTCATACATTTAAAAAAAAGTAGCAATACATAACATTTTACAGCCTAAACTAGCCCTTCCCTGTCATAAAAAATGGCAAATTTTCTGGTGTTTTAAGAGACTCTCTATGATATTATGTCCTGTTTTAATTTTGTTTGCATATTTCTGCAAGTTTGTGGGTCACTCAGTGGCGCCTCCAGGATTTTTTTTATGGGGTGGCCGAAAGGGGCCAGTAAAAATGTTATGGTGGCACTGGCACAATACATGTTGCATGCCTAAATCCAATGGCAGACAATATTTTTTGGCGTTACCATTAATTCTTTCTGGGAGCATATAAAGTTATAGGCTTCAAAACTTCAGTATTAGCCTACTATTCTCTGTATAGAGCAAAATAGAAAAAAAGTCGTTCTGCAATTCAACTGCAAGTACCCTCATGTTAATTTGAAGTGCAAATTCATTTCAAATGAGAGTATATTGTAAACAAGAAAGCATAGATATCAAAACAATTGTTACAGTAAATGTAAATGTTCACATCCCCCCCCCCCCCAAGAAAAGTCGAAAGAAATCTCATTCAAAAAAATGAACCATACACATGAACCCATGGGCAAATTACAGTTAACAAAAAAACATTACACAAGTTGTCATTATTGCATATATTATTGCTTAGTTTCACAACCTTTGAAAATAACATTAGAAATTATTATACTGCTGCTGAAAAACCTATCATGTACTTGGTCACATATTTATACTACAGCAAATAATATTACCACTGGACCATTTAAAATACTGTATTCTTACTCTTTCTGTGTCAAGTGTTTTGCAAAAACATCTCTATAAAGTACATTTTCCATCAAACCTGACTGAAAAGATGTACATGTCTGTTAAGATGCAATCAAAAAGAGACCAAGAAGATATAACAATTCATATTGAGATAGGGTGCATAAGGTGTAAGGAGTAGGTTATAAGTGCATCTTATATGTGCAACAATCTATAATATTCAAAAAACATATACAGGTGCATCTCAATAAATTAGAATGTCGTGGAAAAGTTCATTTATTTCAGTAATTCAACTCAAATTGTGAAACTCGTGTATTAAATAAATTCAATGCACAAAGACTGAAGTAGTTTAAGTCTTTGGTTCTTTTAATTGTGAAGATTTAGGCTCACATTTAACAAAAACCCACCAATTCACTATCTCAACAAATTAGAATACTTCATAAGACCAATAAAAAAAATGTTTTAGTGAATTGTTGGCCTTCTGGAAAGTATGTTCATTTACTGTATATGTACTCAATACTTGGTAGGGGCTCCTTTTGCTTTAATTACTGCCTCAATTCGGCGTGGCATGGAGGTGATCAGTTTGTGGCACTGCTGAGGTGGTATGGAAGCCCAGGTTTCTTTGACAGTGGCCTTCAGGTCATCTGCATTGTTGGGTCTGGTGTCTCTCATCTTCCTATTCCTCTCTATGGGGTTCAGGTCAGGCGTCGGGAAAGCAAGACCTTGAACTAGCGGGAAGTACCGGAAACATTTTTCTACAAAATAAACCCGTTTCTGACAAGCAAGTCGGCAAACGCCGCATCGCTGGTTTGTGTGCACGCCTCTCTCAGTTTGTGTGACGAGAAGGTCTGAGGGACCGTGTGAGTGACATACAACTTGTTTTAAAACTGTGGCGGAAGAATTATGGCGGGCGTGTCACCATATCTAATCAATTAATGGTAAACACTGGCTAACTGTTCTACATGTGTGACTTTAAGAGCCAATGATTGTGCATTAAATGTTGCCCAAATCTGCACTAATTTACAGATCAACTGATGGAGTAATATTATATTAATCTACCAAAAACGTAAAATATTCGATCCACATGTGAGCAACAGAAACAGATCAATTCCTAATTGCCGTAGTGACGCCTAATCTATGTTAGCCAAACAGTATTGTATTATGTTTGACACAATATTTTATATAACATACGAAAACTAAGTTTTACTTACATTGTAAGTTTCCTCTCAAACTTTACGAACTTGAACAGACCATGTGCTGCTGCAGTATGCTTTGAGGTAGTGCGGCTGTGCGTGAAGTGCGCGAAGGCAAAGGCGCTGCAAAGCACGTAAAGAGGGGGAGGGGTTGAGAGCGTATTGAGAGCGTATTCTACAGTAGTACACATCAATTATACAAATTTATTATATTTATTTTTAATATAGTGTTTTGTCAATATCAGTGTTCATTTATAAAATAAAATAATTATTCTAAAAAACTCCACTCTTTCTGGTTGGGGGGGGCCAATGGGGTGGCCAGTGTCATTTTAGGGGTGGCCGTGGCCCCCCCTGGCCCCCCCTTGGAGGCGCCACTGGGGTCACTATGTGACTTTTTTCTAAAAAAAGATTTAATAAAAGTTTATTTTCAAGAATAATCATTCTTATTTGTTCATTATGTAAACTGAATAGTTTTGTTCTGTTCAAATAAATTAATAATAAAAATATTCTCTATGGGGTTCAGGTCAGGCGAGTTTGCTGGCCAATCAAGCACAGTAACACCATGGTCATTGAACCAGCCTTTGGTATCTTTGGCAGTGTGGGCAGGTGCCAAGTCCTGCTGGAAAATGAAATCAGCATCTCCATAAAGCTTGTCAGCAGAAGGAAGCATGAAGTGCTCTAAAATTTCCTGGTAGATGGCTGCGTTGACTGTGTACTTCAGAAAACACAGTGGACCAACACCAGCAGATGACATGGCAGCCCAAATCATCACTGACTGTGGAAACTTCACACTGGACTTCAAGCAACATGGATTCTGTGCCTCTCCACTCTTCCTCCAGACTCTGGGACCTTGATTTCCAAATGAAATGCAAAATTTACTTTCATCTGAAATGAGGACTTTGGACCACTGAGCAACAGTCCAGTTCTTTTTCTCCACAGCCCAGGTTAGATGCTTCTGACGTTGTCTCTGGTTCAGAAGTGGCTTGGTAGCCCTTTTCCTGAAGACGTCTGAGCGTGGTGACTCTTGATGCACTGACTCCAGCTTCAGTCCACTCCTTGTGAAGCTCTCCCAAGTGTTTGAATCAGCTTTGCTTGACTGTATTCTCAAGCTTGCGGTCATCCCTGTTGCTTGTGCACCTTTTCCTACCCAAATTCTTCCTTCCAGTCAACTTTGCATTTAATATGCTTTGATACAGCACTCTGTAAACAGCCACACCTTTCAGTAATGACCTTCTGTGACTTACCCTCTTTGTGGAGGGTGTCAATGTTCGTCTTCTGGACCATTGCCAAGTCAGCAGTCTTCCCCATTATTGTGGTTTCAAAGAACAAGAGATACCGGAATTTATACTGTATGGATGGTCATTAATTGAAACTCAAATGTAAATATTCTAATATTTTGAGATACTGATTTTTGACTTTCATGAGCTGTAAGCTCTAATCCTCAAAATTAAAACATTTTTTTTTAAATGTTTTACTTTACATGTAATGAATCTAAAATATATGAAAGTTTCACTTTTTGAAATAAGTTACAAGAAAAAATGAACTTTTTCACGACATTCTAATTTATTGAGATGCACCTGTATATATATACATACATACATACATACATGCATACATATATTTATGTGTGTGTTTCATGGTCATGGTTATTTCTGATCTGCACAATACAGAGTTAAAAGGCAAAAAGTGAAGGTGAATTCACCTAAATGTATTTTTCATTAGGCATCGAGCTACCTTTTTGGTCCCTCTGTGAACACGCAGTGTGCATCAGCCTGGCCTCTGTCTGCACTTAAGACCATATGAAGGTCTTCATGTTAAATGGACCCTCTGATCCTCAGGTGTTGTGTGATTTCATTCAGCCATGGACAGTGATGGTGGTCTTATAGGCCCTGATCCATCTCAGCAAAGAGAGCTCAATGCTAAAAACGAGCTTGCATGCATACAATACCTTATCCTGGGATTCCACAAAAGAGACTCACTCAACCAAAATTAAATTACTATTATTGAATCATAATTTGAGTCACAAGTTGAGTCAGTGAGTTCATTTGGATTAGTTCTGAAAAGATCTATGTGAAAATAAGCATTAGTTAAGCATTTTTGGCCCCTGACATTTCCAGATCCCATTCACTTTCATTATACTGAAAATAAAGAGAGTGGCCAGGATATTCTTTAAACATTCACGCTTGTGTTTCTTGGAGGAAAGAAAGTCATACAGGTTTGGAACGATATGAGGGTGAATAAATAATGACTGTTTTTCCCCAATACAATGAGTCACATACTTTGCAAAGAGAGGCTTTCATAATGTTCTAAGAAGAAAAATAATTATTTTGACAATTACATAAGTGAGGATCGTCACACAGAGGTGAATGCAACAGATTTTTCCTCAGTTATGGATTCACTTATGGCCACTGGCCATGCAGAATTTATGAGTCTATTTCATTTATTAGTGTAGTGATTCCAACGGCACAGAAACTTTGCCAACTTTCAACTAGATTTCTTTGAGCCGTATTTCACTGCTTGTTGGCTGGACTTTCTAAAAATCGCATGATGCTTTTCTTCTGCACTGCTTGAAAAATGGGGTTTTGAGGCAAAATTGTCATGGGCTGGTTTTGTTTTCCTTGGTTTAATTGCAAAATATGCCGTAGGAGCCAAAACGTTTTCTTAATGAGACAATGAAACCTTTATTCAGAATCAGGTTTATCATCATTAACTATAACTAAACCATAAAATTTCATTACTTGAAATAAAACAAACATTACCTGAAATAAAATTAAATATAAAAACCTTAAACTTGTTTTATAAACTTTATTTCAGCTAGCTGCCAAAGCAACATTTATCATTTTCTTTTTGTACATATATAGACATAATGTAAAAAATCCCAAAAAATAAATAAAAATGACAAAAAATACTTAATACTTAAAAACTTTAAACTTAAATGAAATGGAAAATATTCAAAATACTAACAAAAACTTTATTATTTTAGTGATACTAACATAACATTGTTCAGGATACACTGATATTTTGAGAAATAATTTTAAAATATTTAGAATAATATGCTTTATTTTAAAAAACAGTATTTCACTGTTTGTAAAATAGGTTTCTCTATGGTGCATTGTACTGTTAGTTTCTGGATGGCCATGAACGGGCTTTTTGTTGTAACCTTATATGTAAATACGAAAAGTTAATAATTGTATGGCTGATGAGCATTTAGACTGTTGGCTTATCTGGCAGGATACAACTTATTCAATGATATGGATGGCTGACTGAACACAATGAGTTTTTTTTTTTTTTGTCTTAGCACCCTCAATCAGAGCTTTGAAATTAATGCCTGTGGAGACAGTGCAGATAAAAACATGAAGAGAGTCAGTCAGAAGTGATACCAATCACATGTAGTGGCGCTGCTCCTACTTCTTTTTCCCGGCGGTCTTCCTCATGTCTTGGCAACGTGGGGAACTGGCAGTGTCAATTTATCAGAGAACAAAAGAGACACTATGTGGGTAGGGAGTGCGTCTGTAGGCCCTTGGAGAGGAAACAGACCCCCCACCTCCTACCTGCACATTCAAACAGGATGCCGGATGCATCACGTTCCTCAAACAGACAAGTGGAACCTCATAATTAGCATTTTGGAACTTTTACTTTTGTTTGTTTTTCTTGTCTTCTTTTTAAGTTTTCTATTTATGTTGTGTATATGCATTCGATATTATTCCAGAGCTCAATGTCCTAGAAAGTTTCGAATAAAATTAGGGCTTGGTGGTATGACATAATATATGGTGGCTATGATAGAGATTTTGCTAATCTTGTCTATATTGCAGTGTGTAAATAAAGTGCAGGACTGTTAAAAGTTTTGACTTGTTGAAAAGAAATATGCATAAGAATATAAAGCATAGGACATGTTTGATGTTTGAAGCCTCGAAAAGAACTCATGCTGTCTGGCATATGACTGAAGCACACGAACAGAAATCTGCATGCAATCCTGAATTTAGTTCTCCTTTGTGGCTTGTTGTGCTTGAATGGTCAAATATACATAAAATTATGTCAAAATGCCCATTCACATTCACGTAGTGGGTCATGTCTTAAGTAAAAGTAAACAACTGGGAAAAAATCGAATTAGTCTCAGTATATTAGATCCTTAAAGTAATATCAGTCTAATATACTTGCTGCTATGCTGTTAACGTTTATAAAACAAAAAGAAAATCACACACTTCTCTTGACTCAATAACTTTAGTAGCTTTATATTTTAAACAGTGAAGACCCTTACAGTGGTTTTGATTATTCAGTGGCTGTATTACAGTATTTCGGTTTTCTTACTGTCTTTGTTGTATAGTGTAATATTGTTTGCATTTTGTTCTTATTTCTTAATTAAAAAGATAAAATAAAATAACAAAACAACTATATTGTGATATGTATTGTTGTTGTGAACTTAATATTAAATAAGCTTTTGATCATATCAGCCACCCTAGTACAATTGAGTGCTTGACACATAACATCAACATTACTGACATTATTGTTTTTGTTGTGTTTTATAATAACATTTCTATGTATATGAAGGGAAACAGTATTATGTACTTGCTGAGATGCTTTTTCACAATTTATTTTTTAAATATATATATATTTTTTTACCTTCATGGTTAATTCAAAGGTCATATGTGTCTGGCAAATGTAAGAATATGTTGTTAGTTAATTAATTAATTGAATTACAAGTACAAAAAGTACATGTGGTTTAACTATATGGTTTAAAAATATTATTTAAAATATTTAAAATGTTATTTATTTATTTTTATACTACAGGACGATTTCATAATCATCAAATCATAATTAATATCAACAAAATGTATCTATTTGCAATGTAAATTATTGTCCCTTTCTCACCAAGATGTCCTCATACGTCTTTCTGTCTTTCTCATTCAGGTCTGTGATCATCTGGTGATTTGTTTTTGCTCCTGAAAAAGAATCAGGTAAAGATTAAATACTTTTTTTTTTTTTTGCTCTCCCATCATTCCTATTTTTTCTGATTATCTTACTTCATGAAATCTAACACTGTATTCTAACCAGTGCAGTCATCTACCTGCACCAGTTTGTCAAATGCTGCCTGACATGTCAGACCAACAGCCAATCAAAACATATTTGACATTTAATTAAGTTGCGTTGTGTTGTGAGAAACAGGATATTAGACCAATGGGATTTCCCGGTGGGCGGGGCTAACTCAATTCTAAAGTGTAGTTTTCATATTGTCTTGTCTCCATCCATGTGTTTTTTTCTCTCTGCGGTTTAAAAGTGGTTTGAGCTGGGCTTACCAGTTCATTTTGTTCTTTTACGTAATTTTTGAATGCTTTACATTCTGTACACTAAGAGCTGCCTCACCGCACTCCTGACGTAAAGACACAAAGAGAGAGGGTAACTTACATAAGCTGGCCTGAGTGTCAGAGAGGCCAGCGGCAGGACACAATGTCATTTCTCTGATGTACTGCCTATAGTTCCCATCTCATTGCCTTTCCCTACGTGAAACAGACTCACTTTTGCTCAATTACTAGATCAAAAGACAGCAGAACATGATGCATTTAGTTATATAATCACATACTTTCAGATCGCCACCCAATTGGCCCTTCCACTTCACTCAGAGGAAGCAGTGTCCAACTGGCTGACATGAAGGTTCCCAGGGCAGGCTTCATCTCACACCCTGTGCATGCTTCTTCAGATCTTGAGAGGCTTGAAATGCTTGAAATTTACTGTACGTAAAGAGGAATGTGAAATGGAAATGTCTTTAATGCCAGTGTAACCTCAAAATTGGCTATTTACGTAATGCACATTTTTTTTCTCATTGAATGATGCATTATGTAAACCTTTTGCCTGACACCACAAATCTGTCTCAGTTTTTAACCCATCCTGTCCAATCACCTAGGGTTGCACTAGCCATTCATATGGAACATGCATTCCACACTTGTGGCTTAGTAACTACTAGCTAGTTTATATCTAACTCTGCATTTAAAGGATAGGTTTGCCGATTTTCAACCAGCGTTGTATTGTTAAAATATCGATAATATATGCAAATGATCAATATGTACTCTTTTTCCATTTTACCTGCACCCAGATATCCTTTTATTTTTGTCAGCAAAAGTCTGTCAGCAAAGTTTTTTTTGGGCCATCTATATGTAGAGTTATGTTTCATTTAAGCCTAATAGTGCAAACCACAAACATTTAGTAGTGTGTCACAACTAGGCTAAATTGTAACTTATGTACAACTAATGCAACCGAACACTGGTCCCAGGGCCGGATTTACCTCTTAACGTGACATAGGCAAAACAGATTTTTGCCCCCCCCCCCCTTCCTTATTTAATGTATTACCACCCCAGCAATCAAAAATATTTTGTAATCAGTGGAAACTGTTACAGTGTTTTCTATAAGTACAATAAGTGCTTGCATTCAGTCAATAAAAATCGAACGTCTTAATTTGTTTGAGAATGGAGAAAGACCGTTCCATTAATAGACTCCAGCGTCGTGGCTACATTACCACTTCGGGAGTGCATTATTTCTGTTATAATTTTAACGGCCTATACAACCACACCAGACATTGTTCAGATGATTTATTTTAAGACAATTGTCATGTTTCCGTCCTGAATCTCGTGTGTTGAACTAATTTCTTATGCACCTCATCCCAAACTTTCCGTTGCAAATTCCAAAACGTCATTTTAGAGCTAATAACAGAGGCTCGAGCCGTAGAGATGCAGGTTAATGCAGTTATTAATGCAGTCTAACGCAGTTATTAAGTTATTAGAGAGAGAGAGATTAAGCGCGTGTGAATACCTGCATCTGTGCGTCTCTCAGCAGTGTTCAGCAGCAGAGTCTACTAATAGCGAATCTTTAAGTTGAACTGCTTCAAGAACCTTGCTACTGAGAAATGTCATGTAGCTTTTCAGCTGCGAAACTATTTTACTGATAAATTCGCGGGGCAGCGACGACAAGTTTCTGTCCGCGTCTCTGCGTGTACGCGCGAGTGCGTGTCCGTAAGTGTGTGCGTCTGTGAGAGAACGGGAGAAAGAAAGCGTGATTTTCATACACAAAAAAGGTGGAAAACATGGAAATAGTTTGTCATTTTTTACCCTATTGTTTGTTATATTTATTTGCTCAGTGTATTCTGGGGGTTTTCTTTTACTGTTGTAGATAGATAGCCAATAGCTATAATAGAAATATTATATATCTCTTCATTGTGTTTGGGCCACCCCTGGACGAACGAGCACAGGCACGTGCCTAGAATGCCTATGCATAAATCCAGCCCTGACTGGTCCCATTATGGAAAAAAAAAATTCTGGGAAATAAATACAATAATAATAATAGGAGAGAAAAAATGTTATGGTGAAGCATTTACAATGCAAGGGAATGGAGCTGATTCTTGAAGGATTTCTTAGTAGAAATGTGAAGCTTATCATTTTTATAAAAGCACTAACATTAATTATTCTGTTAAAGCTTGTGTATCATTTAAGCTGTAAAGCTGTTTAAGTAATTTTACAGTTATTGTAGATGTTACGTTGTCATGGTAACAGTTGTAAAATTGGACATAATTACACAGAAAAGGTTAAAAATATATATGTTTTGTCTAAAAATGACGTGTACTATTCACATCACTGGAACCCTGATTTTTACTTGTTTTAAAGAAAAGGATGGACAAGTGGAAATTAATTTTTGTCAGTAAGTAACATTTTGCAACACAATTGTCAATTCAGCTTAATTTACTGAACTCGGAATATTACTAGGCCTACATGTTATCTTGCATCGGAAACATACACATAGGCTTCCTCTGTTGGCAGTGCCTTAGGTTTTGAAGAGGAGCCTATAAGTTAATTTTAGATTTGCATGAAGACTCATGTCAGATGTCTATTATGATTCTGTCATTGTGTGATAGATGTGTTTCATATGATGTTATGAAACATATGCTTGTTATTTCACAGTCGCAGTGAGATCTCTGAGGGCAGGCGCCTCCATTACACTAAATGAATTTGTTTTTGCGTGTACAGATAGCACTAAACGCTTCTCACCTCTTAATTGATTTTCTCATTCATCTCCGGGGAATGTTGTTCACAGTCATGGATGCTTCTTAAGGAGCCACGTTTCAAACAGGCAGCAGTGCGGACAATCCACCCCCTCTCTCCACCCGAAACGAAGACATTGCCCTCAGAACTAATAATGGGTTTTAGCGCATGCTTCTCCGATTGATCTGCTAAAACTATAAGTGCAAGCAGAACAAATCCCTGTAATGATTGCCTCAGGAGGGGAGCCAGTGCTGCGCTAAGAGTGTGTGTGTGTGTGTGTATGTGTGTTTGCCGGCTCATAGTGCCACTCGCACAAATTATCTCCACACTGTACACCTCCTCACAAACCTCTTTTCCAATTCATTAATCAAACTATGCTCTCCACTCCTGTGTCCTGTGTAGTTGGAAGTCCAATACACTTGAAATCTGAGGTTAGATTTTTTTTCTTCAGAATAGTGCTGTCAAATGATTAAATCGCATCCAAAATAAAAGTTTTTGTTTACATAATATATGTTTGTGTGTACTGTGTATTTATTATGTAGGCCTATATATAAATACACACACATACAGTATACAATATATTTCGAAAATATTTACATGTATTTACATGTATATATTTATATTCATATAATTTATATTATATATAAATATATTTAAAATATAAACACCTTATGGTAACACTTTCTATGAAGCCCATATTTATAATACATTATAAGTGTATTTTTAAGGCATTATAATGAATGCATAATGCATTATAAAAAACATTATAATATGTTATATCATCTTATGAATATTCATAAGAACAGTTTTAATGTATTATAATATTTACTTATTTGTGGTTATATCTTTTAAGAGTATGATGATTTATAACAAACAGTGAACACGTTGCATCCACTTAAGTATTATAAGTCTCATATCTTGCCATCTTTCTTATGCTACTTTACTTAAAGCCATCAATGACCACTTATAAGTATGTAATAATAATAGTAATATTTTTTTTCTCTCAAACAGCCATAAGATCAGATATCAGATCAGATGAATGTGTAATATGACACATTTGCTTTGAACTATTTTTATTTTAATATCAGTTTGATTATTTTGATGGTACCCTTTAGACAGCTGTTGATAAGTAACTCTGCAACTACATGTCAACTAGCAGTCATTGGAATATTAGTAGTATGTCTGCTAAATATATGCTAACACTTTATTTTGATGGTTCCCCAACAGACAAACTGAGTATAAGTAACTTTGCAAGTACGTCAACATTATACCTACACTAACTTTAACCTAAGCCTACTAATACTATATTGAGAGTTAGTTGGACCATCAAAATAAAATGTTACCTAACATATAAACATTGCATTTTTTTTCAATTGAAATTATTAACTAGCTCACATCAAAATTAATAGTAGCCTCACAGGGAACACTCAAATAACACTCTACACCTAACCACTTACAAGATGTACTGTAGTAAGATACTAAGCAGATCTTAAATAATGTCAAGATATATAGTCCATTATAAATGTAAAAGTATATTTAATATGGTGTTCATTGTGTTATAAATAATCATAATCTTAAAAGTTATAATGCGTAAGCAAATAGCGTAAGCATTATAATGTATTATAATTGTTATGGTTATTTATAAGACAATATAACATATTATAAGGTTTTTTATAATGCATTATGCATTCATTATAATGCCTTAAGCATACACTTATAATGTATTATAAATATGGGCTTCATAGAAAGTGTTACCGCTACATAAACCCACAGCAGAGAAAGAGAGACAGATGGGTAAAAGCCCATTTGAGATTTTGAGCTTTTATTTGCTGATGCTGCAGCGTTGAGCAGGTGACGCTAAGACACTTTAACATTTTTACTTGTTTACATTATTTTTTAACCTCATGATCTGTTTGGCTTACTGAATGAAATTAAAGTTCACACTATCTATTTTCTAAACACGTTATTAATATTATTGTTAACAATTCATTCATGCGTATGATTTATTTGTTAAAACAAAGTAGGCATAAGGCCTGTTCACATCAGCATGAATGTTTTAAATGAAAATTCAGCCTGATTTCTGCATATGATTTGGCTGTTCAGACCTATGTGCGAAAAAGGCAGATGGGCTGAATGAAAATGTAAATTCATTCTCTGACAGTAGGTGGTGCTTACAGAAAAGCAGAAATACCCTGGTTACTCAGTAGCCCCTCACTGCAGAACAAAGATCCAGGGGGCGGGGTTGGATCCACATCCAGGGGGTGGAGATTGGTAGGTTTAGGGGTGGAGATGGTAGGTTTAGGGGTGGGGATGGGTGGGTTTAGGGATCAGGGGGTGGAGACGGGTAGGTTTAGGTCTATGTAAGGTGGGAGGAGTTGGATCTAGATCCAACTCCGCCCCCTGGATCTTGTGTTCTGCAGTGAGGACCTTCTCTGGTTACTCCTGAATATAAAATACTGCACAGTTTTCTGCTTCTGATACCCGACTGTCGAAAAAAGTCAAATGGTATTTACATATTTTCAAACAGTCATTCAGAGTTTTGTATTTGCTAGGGTGTATAGGTGCATCTCAATAAATTAGAATGTCGTGGAAAAGTTAATTTATATCAGTAATTCAACTCAAATTGTGAAACTCGTGTATTAAATAAATTCAATGCACACAGACTGAAGTAGTTTAAGTCTTTGGTTCTTTTAATTGTGATGATTTAGGCTCACATTTAACAAAAAAACACCAATTCACTATCTCAACAAATTAGAATACTTCATAAGACCAATAAAAAAAAATGTTTAGTGAATTGTTGGCCTTCTGGAAAGTATGTTAATTTACTGTATATGTACTCAATACTTGGTAGGGGCTCCTTTTGCTTTAATTACTGCCTCAATTCGGCGTGTCATGGAGGTGATCGGTTTGTGGCACTGCTGAGGTGGTATGGAAGCCCAGGTTTCTTTGACAGTGGCCTTCAGGTCATCTGCATTGTTGGGTCTGGTGTCTCTCATCTTCCTCTTGACAATACCCCAAATATTCTCTATGGGGCTCAGGTCAGGCGAGTTTGCTGGGCAATCAAGCACAGTAACACCATGGTCATTGAACCAGCTTTTGGTACCTTTGGCAGTGTGGGCAGGTGCCAAGTCCTGCTGGAAAATGAAATCAGCATCTCCATAAAGCTTGTCAGCAGAAGGAAGCATGAAGTGCTCTAAAATTTCCTGGTAGATGGCTGCGTTGACTGTGGACTTCAGAAAACACAGTGGACCAACACCAGCAGATGACATGGCAGCCCAAATCATCACTGACTGTGGAAACTTCACACTGGACTTCAAGCAACATGGATTATGTGCCTCTCCACTATTCCTCCAGACTCTGGGACCTTGTTTCCAAATGAAATGCAAAATTTACTTTCATCTGAAAAAAGGACTTTGGACCACTGAGTTCTTTTTCTCCACAGCCCAGGTAAGATGCTTCTGACGTTGTCTCTGCTTCAGAAGTGGCTTGGTAGCCCTTTTCCTGAAGACGTCTGAGCGTGGTGACTCTTGATGCACTGACTACAGATTCAGTTCACTCCTTGTGAAGCTCTCACAAGTGTTTGAATCAGCTTTGCTTGACCGTATTCTCAAGCTTGTGCTCATCCCTGTTGCTTGTGCATCTTTTCCTACCCAAATTCTTCCTTCCAGTCAACTTTGCATATAATATGCTTTGATACAGCACTCTGTAAACAGCCACACCTTTCAGTAATGACCCTCTGTGACTTACCCTCTTTGTGGAGGGTGTCAATGTTCGTCTTCTGGACCATTGCCAATTCAGCAGTCTTCCCCATTATTGTGGTTTCAAAGAACAAGAGATACCCGGAATTTATACTGTATGGATGGTCATTAATTGAAACTCAAATGTAAATATTCTAATATTTTGAGATACTGATTTTTTACCTCCATGAGCTGTAAGCTCTAATCATCAAAATTAAAACAAAAAAACTTTTGAAATGTTTTACTTTACATGCAATGAATCTAAAATATATGAAAGTTTCACTTTTTGAAATAACTTACAAGAAAAAATGAACTTTTTCACGACATTCTAATTTATTGAGATGCACCTGTATATCAGATAACACCAAAATACAAGAGTACAGACACCAGAGAGCCAGTTCTGGATTCATCTGAAATCACATTCTGAGTAGGTTCTACATACATTTCATGAGGAATGAACCTCACAGGCATCATGAAGTGTGTTCTATATAGTATGAATGTAATCCCAATGTACTTCATCCACCATGTTGGTTTTGTCATGTGACCTATACCAGTTGCGTCACTTCACTGCCATTCACAGCTCCTTTCCCATGGCTTCATAGGAAATTGACTTCGAGATGACTTCAAAATCTCTGTGGAAGCTGTGGTTCATCAAACGCAAATCTTTCTAGTTGCACAAAATTTTCCGCATCGCATATACTGTATTGTCACAATATTTGTTATTGTGTGAACAGGCCTATAGACTTTTAAGAAATATGACTGGTATCTACTATTTTTAACTTTAAGTTTAGAGATTAATTAAGTTTAGAGATTAATTTGATGTCAAAGAAAAATATAATCAAAATAAATAATTGAAACCAAAATAATAATTGACATGAGTGAATGTTTACTGTTTCCCCTAGCATGTTAAAAATTCATTGCTTTATTCATGTTTTTCTCTTTAAGCCCCCAAACAAAGCACATTTTTTAATGGAGCATTTTTAAAAATATTATCAAGCTGAAATTAGCTGAAGTTAGAAGTAGCTTGGATTTTTGGCCTTTTTTACACCTTGTTGATAAGGACACATGGATAAGAGACAGAAAACAATAGTGAAAAGAAGGGGGAACAGCATCAGAAATGGCACAAGGCTGTATAATGTGTCCAAAAACATGTATTAACCAGCAAGCCACTCTCTAGTTTTGTTTTTAAAAAGACACTCCATCTCGTTTACTCCAGTTTAGAAATTTCTAAAACACTATTTCTCACTGGAATTTATATTGACTTTCCAATAAGACCCTATGTCAAGCGATATAGCAGTTCTTCTCCCCCAGCCTGCCTCGATACTGTCGGAAACATGTTCTTCTCAAACAGAACTGAGGCATCAGTTGTACGTGTTCATGTGTGCGTGTGTTTGAGAGCTGACACATGCCCAGTGGTGTTTGTTTTTCAGGGCATGACTTGACTGCTGCCTCGGAATTCCATCTCGCTGGCCATCTGAGAGATGAGCTTCAGGGTCCTCTGTCACGTTATGCCTGTACCACAGCCCTGAGCTCGCAGCCGGATATTTTTAATGTTTTTTTGTTTTTGTGTTTCTGTGGGGCTGTAGGTTTCCATGTACACAACACAGTCCAAATACTAATCACTTAAAGTAGTTCAACTTTAGTCATGCTGCTCTATTGAGTAGCTGTGCTATCAAAAACTCTCTCTTGTTGTATTTATCGGTAAAGCTAGTGAAGTACAACTAGTAGAAGGTGAGGATCACAAGCATTTAACAGACTTTCCACACATAATAAAGAAGACCTGGTATCACTTTAATATAGGGACCAATTCTCACTATTAACTATTGCTTATTAGCATACCTATTATTAACATATATTGGCTTTTTTTTTTTAGCACATATTCTGCATGATATTGAGGCAAAAATTGTAGTTAATGGTTTGTTAATAGCGAGAATTGGACCTTAAAATGAAGTGTGACTGAAGACCTAAAATGCAATAAGAAAAAGGTAAAAGCTGTCACTTTGGCAGTACCCTTACACCTTTGTACCTTATTTACCCCTAAAGAGTGCATATACCTAAAGTGTACATATTAGTACCCAAATGGTACAAATTAGTTCATTTTGAAAGGATACCGCCATGAATAGTGAATAGATTTTGTTTTTAAACTTGAACCATGAATGAACTGATTCACTACAATGAATAGATCTTTTCAATGCTACTTTTTAAGAAAAATAAAATAAAAACATTACACTAATTTGAAAAATATAGTTACATTTAGGAACTAAAAATTACTACTGTAATTTCACCATAAATAAACATTTAAATAAATAAAACAGTAATCCTATGGAACTTTTTGTAGTATTTTATTTCATTTTTTTTCCTTAGTGCATTGACTGAATCTTTTGTGTAGAAGTCCTGTGTGGTCTGGACAAACATGTTGGATTGAATTCAACCGGTGAGACAGACATAACTTTATAACAATAACCTTGTATTTCATCCTGCTGTTCCAGTGACAAATCTGAGTGTCAATTGCCATGGAAACCCTGGCGACTTATCAGGTACAGGCTTTGGGGGTCATTTAGTTGTGGCATTGACGCAATAGTGACCATAGCGACATAATTGTATTCTGTACAGTACTTACAGAATCTTACTTACGTGAGTGAAGACGTGCAGTGCACAGTCTGATGTCAGATGATTTTATAGAATTCGTCTAAAACAAACTCAAATGACCAGAATTTTTTTTAGAGAGTGACTCATTCTAAACTGATTAGTAGGGAAATGTTATGTATTCGATATTCACTATGGGTCATTCATTTATCAATTCATTCAGTCAAACTACTGGCATTTACAGTATGGCCATTTCTGAGGTAAATGAACCGTGGTGAATTAGGTACTCATGACACAACCCACCCGTTCTGCGAGATGTGAGCGGTCCCCAGACGCCTATTCACTGAAGGAACTCTGACTTCACTTGAAAGCAGAACATTCCCATTGCTTGGTTTCCGTAGCTGTCATACATACTTTCAGAGCGTGTTTGCATACAAAAACAAAAGTAATATGTGCACATATATATATATATATATATATATATATCTACAGATATTTATCTTCGGTGCCTTTACTGAAGTTATAATAACCTTTGAAAATATGCCATTATAATAGTTTATTTTTAGCACAGCTGTGCTGCAGAAGGAATTAAACAACTTCTCTTTGAAGAAGTTTGTACATTTATTGGTAAAATTACTGAGGCATTTTCTCAGGCATATTGTATGCACTTTTAAACATTCTTATAGTGCCTTCAGTCTTCACTGACACATGATCCTTCAGAAATAATTCTAATATGCTAAATTTTGTGCTCAAGGAACATTTCTTATGTTCAATGTTGAAAACAGCTGTGCTACTTAATATTTGTGAAAACGTTGTTTTTTTCAGGATTCTTTGATGAATAGAAAGTTCTAAAGAACAGAATTTCTTTGAAATATAAATCTTTTGTAACATTACAATGTCTTTAGATTAGGTTAGATTCAACAGAGACAATGAAATGCATTTTGCATCCAACCAGAAGTGCAAATAACAGAGTTTATATGTAGAATATATAAAATATTACTATGGTTCTATAAAAAAGTGCATAGAGATGGTTGTTTTAGAGAAAGCAGAGACCAGCTCAGTGTAAATGAAGGAGTACAAATATAGAAGGCTCATTATACAGAGAATGAGGTATACAGTATATGTCCATTGACCATTATAGTACAGAGGGTAAGGATGAGAATGATGTATCAGAGCTGTTTACCATAGTGCACATGTCAAGTGAGCAAATTTACACAAAACAGCTTTATTATTGTACAGTGCAGTTTTTTTCTTACTGCCACTTGCTGAATAAGAAATAACTTTAAAAAAAAAAAAACTTCCTGACCCTATACCTTCACACAGTAGTGTTATAATTATAAATATTTTCATATTTGTTGTATAAAGACTACAAATTTATTTCAATTTGAAAATGTCAGTGTGTACTCGGTTCCATGTACATTTATACAACCCTCCTTGGTAATTTGCAGGCAAGTAAATATTTGTGAAAATCCCCCCCAAAAAAGTCTCCAACCGTTCCTTGGAGCTATTTTAGATTAATGTGATGGCAGGCGAGTGAGCAGTATCAGCTGCGGAACGTGGTTGTGTGTAGCGGCAGCAGGAAGAGGGGAATTATAGCAAGTGTACGCCTGGGGCCAGTGTGTCTGACAGGGCCTGTGCGGGGGGCTCGGTGCAGGGTTCCTTGTTTTGCTCCTAGACTGTTTGTTGCTTCTTTGGATTCCTGGCTCTAAGTTGTTGTTCTCGGGCCAAATTCTCATCGCGCGCACAGAGCGAGTCAAAGAATGAGCACCGAGTCCTGCTGCCAGCTGACTTTGAAGAACAACCCGAGCTTTCCATGGCAGCCATCGCTGTTACTGGTTCCCTGGGAGAGACGCTCTGAGGGGAAGCATTCTCCATAAAATGCTAATGTTAGATACTTCACTGAGCTGGAGATTCCCATGCCATTGGGTAATCCATCACCTGCTTTCCTTCAATTTACAGAGAAGTCATTTGTCTCTTTACACTTTTCGTAAATTCTCTTTAAGCTCTTTGCCCGCGTCAGTCAAGAAGAATTGTAAGTGGCCTTTTTTGCTTAATTACTAAAGCAATTACAAAATACAGTGACAAATGACATTTATTTATTGTTATATAAACATACTCTTTGCCAATTTTGAAAATAATTTTGGTTCTGACAACCTAGTGATTGAATCCAACAATGTTTAACCATGTTTTCGTCTTTTTTTTCTTCTTTTTTTTTTAACTCCGACCATTTCTTTAATGTTTAATTTGTGTAAAGTTCATTTTAAAGGGGTAATATGACGTTGCTGAAAAGAACATTATTTTGTGTATTTGGTGTAATGCAATGTGTTTAATGTGTTTATGCGGTTTAAGGTTCAAAAAACACATTATTTTCCACATACTGTACATTATTGTTGCTCCTCTATGCTCCGCCTTTCTGAAACGCATCGATTTTTACAAAGCTCATCGTTCTGAGAAGCGTGGCGTGCTCTGATTGGCCAGCTATTCAGTGCGTTGTGATTGGCCGAATACCTCAAGCGTGTGACGGAAATGTTACGCCCCTTACCGTATCGTGATGCCGTATCCCGGCGCGACGACACAAAAGCAATAAAACCCATTATAAATGAGGCATTTGTTGCATCCAGTGGGGACATAATTACTGATTATAATGACTTATACTGTCTTTTTAACATTACCATGTCTGCATTTGTGATCGGAGAAACGACAAACAACAAGCGCTACTCTACACTGCTCAAAACTCGTGTTTGAATCATCAGTGGCAAATTCTTTAAATAAGAAAACGTACTTACAGGCTGTGAGTCAGAAGCGATAGACTGTCCTTGCAAAGTTGGAAATTGCCCCACTTTATAGAAACAGCCTTTGAGCACAGCTGGCAGGCTACTCCCAGGTTCAGGAAATAGTCCTCCGTAAAATGCGCTGCACACACTCTAATATTTGGGTTGAACTGTTCTGGAACAGTGTTGTAAATACAACTTAACCACTGATTTTTAGTTGTGTCCTCTTTTGGAAGCCCAAACAAAACCTCCAGACATCGGACGCCGGCGGCAGGTACAAGCGAGAGCGCGATTGCGTATACATTTGGGCGGTGTTTTGCAAATCTTCCCACACCATGACGTAGACATGTGGGGGCGTGTTTGAATGAGCTTTTTAGGTGGGTGTGGTCGAGTCTTAACTTTTATAAAGAATATCTCTTTGGTTTTGAGACTTTAGTCTTTGCAACTTCAGGGATCTCATCTATGCACAATCAGCTTGTAACACTCCAAAGAGAAAGCAAAACTTGAAATCGCATCATATGACCCCTTTAAGATGGGATGCAGATCAATGTGAAATGACTAAATAATGTTATAGATAATTTTAGATTTTTTTTTTTCTTTTGCTGCAAGTTCATTTTACGTCTAAAATGGTTTTTTTGGTAATATATTTCTATTTTCGCAAGTTAGTTTCTATAATTCATTTTATTATGTTATTTTTATGAATTAATAAATAATAATAAACAAATTATTATACTTCTGTAAATGCTTACTCAATAGGAAAATATGTTTGCTTGTAGATCTAAAGACTTGTTCATAATTAATCTATAATTTGGAGATCAAGTTAATTGCTAAAATGAGCCTAATATGAGTCTCACCCAAAAATGAAAATTCTGGAGAAAAAAAAAATCGTTTACTCACCCTCAAGTTGTTCCAAACCTGTATGACTTTCTTTCTTCTGCTGAACACAAATAGACTGTGAAAAAAAAAAAAAAATACTATGGAAGTCATAGGGACCAGCCACTGTATAGAATTGTTTAAATATTTTGTCCATCTCTCAAAACCTAAAGACAAGACCTCAGCTGAGGTCTTCTATATAAAAATGTTGAGAATACATGTCAATGATTTATTATTTGTTAAAAAGAAAAACAATTAAAATTAACCAAAAGAGCTGTTAAGCTAAATATAAGCTATTTTTTAATACATTTTTAATTTAATTTATTTTTTTGGACCATTTTGGACCTTTTTTTTAAACAATATGCAATCACTCTTGCTTCAATAAAGCATTAATTGATTTTTATCAAGAATCAAAATCTAATGGCTTGACCAAAGAAAACTAAAGTTCCTATAGAGGGAAAAAAAATACTAGAACTGAGGAAACAAGACAGACATAAATTCACTAAAATGAATAATAAATAAATAAAGAACTACTTAGTTCGATGGCACACAGTTCCTGCCCTGTTTTACATGGAGAAACACGGTCTTCACAAAAGTGTGATTCATTTGTTGTGGCATCTATTACAGTGCAAAGTGGCTGCACATCATTAACTTCGAATCTGAGTTTACTGGTGGAATGAGGACGACAGTTCAATTTTTTTTATTTTCATTTCTTGTACGTTCTCTTTCACATCCGGCACCAGTGATGCGTTCTCATTGAGTCTGATTATGAAGTTTGAAAGCAAATTCATTCTTTTCTTCTTCAAACCTGCCTTTTCCCAGATGAAGAACTCTATTAGATGAGGGGAGATGAAACGTGGCAGTTAAGAGTCTGATATGCTCAAACGGTCCACATCCTCTCCCATTTGCCGTTTTGCATGTGATATTTATCTTGCAGATACTATTAAAATCAGATGAAGCGTTCTTTGACTGATAGACAGAGTGGCTGCACGGCATCAAAGCAGAGAGATGATTATCACGATCTGATATTGACACCTCATTACGTTCATACTCCTGAACAGAGGATGCAAAAAACTTTCTTTGTGCGTCAGAGAGTTTGCTGTTGTGTTCTTCTGTGCTCTTAACAGTTCTGCTTGAGGCCAGGCGAGCTCTCTGCCTCTGTTTTGATAAAGTTGTTCAGAGGCGACTGTCATGTCAGTGATGGTCAAATGGTTATAAGGGTTAACCGCTGTTTGTATTTTTTATTTTTTTATTGAACGTTTCACAATTGTGTAGATAGGGAAAGTTAGAGATGAGGCATAAAACGATAAGAAGAAGAGCTGAGCACTGCCATGCAATATGTGCTTTTACACTCCCAACCAGGCCACGTCTCACAGTCTGTAATAAAATGACATTACTAACATCAAAACTGTTTTTAAGTTAATTGTCTGGAAAAAATATGAAAGTATCTTGACTGAGTTAAGTTGTGTTAGCTGTAACATTTGTTGTGATATGTGTAATTCAGTGTATTTTTAGAGTAAGTTTGGACCGTATATCAGATATGTACCATTTTACAATTTTTATTGGTGAATCTAAAATTAAGCAACAGTTGATAATTTTGCAATAATTTTATGAGGTTTTATGTGCCAGTTATGATTCAAGTCCAAGACTAATGATTCTTAGTAGCAAATGGCATTCAAATTCAAAATGGCATTAGAGTTCGATTGATTTTCAGTCAGTAGAAACTGCCAATTTCAATAATTTGATTAAAAATGGATTTAAAACTAATTTAGAAATTGGTTTGCATCATCAATCAAAAATCTTCAATGTGATTCCCTCTGCCCCATTTATGGACATGTTTTAGTAAAACAATACATATATGATTTTTTAAAAACAATTTTATTGTTGTTGTTATTACTATTATTATTATTATTAATAATAATAATAACAAAACAATTTAATAGAAACAACTGAAAAACTTTGTTTTATCTAGAATTTTACAGAATGTTACTTTAAAAAAAACAGCCCTTCTGGGTGGTTGTGTATCAGCTCTATTAAATTGTTAGCAAATATTATATCAGTTCTGACATGTTCACATCTACGATATCTTAGGTTGTACAACTGGGGAAGATTTCAGAGGTAAATTCCTCCTTCCTGCCACTTAATATAGTTAGTAGCATCCTCAGCAGTACCATGTCTTGATCCGTGGTCGCTATACAGGACAGATGCTGCTCGAGGGGTCAAATTAATGTGAGAGTCTCATTACGGTCAAATATGTAGCTGGATAACTGAGTAAGATGAGTACAGAGATGATCGCTGCACCGAATTTAACAAACAAGCAGTAAATGTCTGCATGAGAGGTTTGGAATATTAGATTACTGACACATGCCTGAGAATGTTTACGGGATGTGAGTGAAATCAGAGTAGATTTATTGCATGGATTATACATCTGCGAGCGGGTCTGAGTTCGTTATAAGCCATCAGTTAAGCGCCGACAGCCATCGGTCAATTAAGAATTACAGGCCAGTAAAGCAACCAAAGGTTTTGAACTTCCTCAATAATCCTCTTTGGGTGTGACAGGGGTCAGTGTACTGCAGAGCGAGTGATGATTGGGTTAAGGATTAAATATGGTCTCTTCCGTTAAATGTGTCCACAAGTACCCGGCTTTTAACCTGACATCTCAGACGGCTGTCGCCGGGCAGGCTTTGGGCTGCTTTTATTCTTATCTGCTGATTTGTTAGACAGATGAATCACTGATGTCCAAATGTGTCCAATTTTCTGACTTGCATGATCACTTGCATTTATCTGGTGATGACGGGCGCTTTCAGATACTTTTCACCATTGCTTAAAACTGGCTCAAGTGTACAAATGGGGATGTGCTTATACAAACAAACTGAAGAAATCTGCTAACCATTTCCAAACCGCAAAGAAGTTAAACAGTGTCTGTTTTTTCTGTTTCAGTTTGAACATGTTTTGTTTATCTATCCGTGAAAATGTCTTGCTATTAATACGTAAAGTGGTTCCTGCAGCTCAACTGGTGGACCAGGATACTAACATAAAAATGAATGGGTTCAATTGACCCTTCGCAAAGACCCGCCCCCTTCGTTACTGTTGCTATGGCCGACAAGCCATGGCGCTCTCACACCACACACAATATTCTCACACAGTAAAAAATACTTTGCAGAGCAAGGAGAAAACTGATGACGCGCCGACAGACAAGACAGAGCAGGTTACTTTTGGTATGAAACAAAATCTCAGCTTTCGAATTTTGGCATTTTTAAACAAATTTCAACAATAAATACTGTTTTATGGCTCTTTAATGTGTCGTGACAGAACACTGTATTGCCTCAGGTCAAAAGACACGTGAAGTGATAATCTCTTCCTCTTTACTAGTTAAAGCATGAAATAAACATGAATGAAAATCAGAAGGTATCTTGTTTCAATCACGGAAAGACGTCAATACACACCAGTTTTTTACAATTCAAGTGTACCGACGTTAATCTACTCTCTTGCCTGGTTTGTTTGTCAGACAAAAATGGCAGATTCGGCATTATAATTGGTCAGATTGCCTGTCAATCAAATTCCCTGCGAAGGGTCAATTCCAGGAAACACACACACACACAAGATAAACGGTCTAGTTTTATTTCTGGTAAATATTTTTTCAATAAATACTGTTCTTTCTGTTCATTAAATAACTGATTGAGTTCCGACAAAGATATTAAGTGACACAACTGTTTTCAACATTTACTATAATAAGAAATTTTTATGAAGTACCAAATCACAATTTTAGAAAGATTTCTGAAGGATTATGTGATAATGACTGCTGAAAATTCAGCTTTACCATCACAGGAATTATTTACATTAATAATAATAATAATAATAATAATAATAATAAAACAAAAAATAAAACATTTATTTAAAAGTGTAATAATATTATTCATAACAATACTGTTTTACTGTATTTGATATCAAATAAATGGAGCTTTGGTGAGTATATATATATATATATTATTTGTACATGCCACGTCACCACTCATCCAAGCCGTCCGCTATTATTTGTTTTATCTTACATTACATTAGTACTGATTTTAATGCTTGTGTATGAAACCATGACAACTGTCAGAGCCAATGGCAAGTTCTCTTACTTTCTTTCCAATTCTCCATAGGAAAAAAATAAATAAAAAATCAAACTGTCATTTACTAACATGTATGCAACAAGGAACCAAGATTGAGTCTTGTGGCATTCTGACTCCATGGCCTTTCTGCAAATATATTTCATTTGAGTTTATGAATGCAATGTGAATGCTGTTGGTTTCCAGGTCATAAACACAATTACCAAACTGATTTATGGGGTGACAGACTGTTGAAATATATATTTTTTTCAATTGTAGGTTTTTTAATCCATGCTATAAATCAGGGAAGTGCTGACAACTAGTAGTAAAATTAATTTAGTGTCATAGTGTGTTCAGGGTCACAGTGCAATTTCTCTTCATAATATAGATGCGTGTGCGAGTGATTTCTGTTGAGCGTATTTGTTATATATATATATATATATATATATATATATATATATATATAACTTAATTTATGTCATCAGGGTTCTTATTTCCCATTAGTTAGCCAAACAGATCAGTGGTTGAGCCACACTTTGTACAGTCTTTGAAATCGGCATTAAATCAAAATTTACCCTATTTATTTTCTTTAGAAATGTTATTGCTGTTATTCTTAATAAATCATCCATATCTATATATTTTGTTATTACTTTTTTGACCTTGTAATCTTTAATCAAAATGTCATAACCAGCTCTTCTTTTGATATGACTTTTCTCTTCTGACAAATGCAAAGCTAGGCCAATTGCATTCAGATCTCAAGTATGCAATGACCTCTTTTCACAATCCAATCAACGACTGATGGATAAAATCAAGCCCCACCCTTCAATTACAATATGGATGTTATGTTGATTGCAATTTCCATTTCATGGCCTGTAAGCAGAAGCACAGTAAGCAACTCTTGAGCCCGGTTCTAAACGGAGAGGCCAGTTTTGGGTTCCAGTTGTTATTGGCGGCTCTGCTGTAAGATTTTTGGTAGAGTGCATTTCTTTCCCCCAAACTATGTGTTGTGATGTAGGGACACAGTTTCTTCAGTAAATATCTGAGGCCTTGTAGAAGAGGCCCTGAAGGAAGCAGAGGGATCGAGTGGAGCTCTTCACTCTCTCTTGGCCAGTAGTACCAACAAAGTGCCAGGCAAGCCAGCAAAATCTGCCCATAAGTAATTGTGCTTGTTGAATTCAGTCACCCTGCACTTGAGCAGCCTGGATATGAATCAGTTCTCCTCTTTTATATGTACTTTGACTGCTGCAAATGAAGATGTTTCAGACATCTTCCTACTTCTAATAGCAAGTACAGATCAAGCTGTTTTATTATTATTATTTTTTTAAAAAGCTCACATGATTCTCCCATAAGACTTGCTCTTTCAAGAAAAGATTCCAACATTTTAAGGATTTCACAGTTTAGTCTTCTGTGTTTAGGCGTGAAGATGTCATTCAAGGTAGGCTTTCTAGTTAACATGGGAAGCACCTATTTTAAACAAGCTCTTTTCCAGCTTGAAATCATCTTTTGCTTTTTTTCACGGAATTCAGCAGATTCTTTTATTTATCTCTTTTTGCACTTTTTGTTGAAAAGTTTAGGCTGAATAAAATGTCTCTTGCGTACTCTTAAAGACTTCACAGAACACTAAACAATCCTCATTGGTATGAAGTATGACTAGATGCATTCGGATGGTGGGGGATTCTCCACTTGTAAAGCTTTGAGATTCATAAAATATCATCAGCCCTCCTCAGTCTGGAGGGAGTGTTTTTGTTGTTGACATGGATGTTCCGGGCCGGTTCAAAGCAGTATATAACGGGTGATTAAGGTTGTGTAATTGAAATAATGAGGATGAAATAATGGGCTATTTACCATACAGCCCTCTGCTGTTTTTCATGAGGAAGAGGAAGAAAACTGTGTGAAAGATGAAGAGGTCCAGGAGAGGTCTGGATCCATTACAAAAGGCTATTTAAGTTGAGAAGAACCGTACGTCACATTTCAACTCACGTAATTAAATGATTCAGTTGAAATGCGTCACTAGATTTTCGAAAACCATGAAAAACAAACAAGAAACCTTAAAAGACTTTCATAAAATAAATACCAGATTTTTAACGCTCTCTGAACTGAAAATATCAAAAACAAAGAGCATTTATATGACATTTATAGGCATATTTTTCACATTTGATTTAGTAAATTGACCCATTTCATATGACCGTCATGATCTATTTGTACATGCCACGTCACCACTCATCCAAGCCGTCCGATATTATTTGTTTTATCTTACATTACATTAGTACTGATTTTAATGCTTGTGTATGAAACCATGACAACTGTCGGAGCCAATGGCAAGTTCTCTTACTTTCTTTCCAATTCTCCATAGGAAAAAAATAAAAATAATAATCAAACTGTCATTTACTAACCATGTATGCAACAAGGAACCAAGATTGAGTCTTGTGGCATTCTGACTCCATGGCCTTTCTGCAAATATATTTCATTTGAGTTTATGAATGCAATGTGAATGCTGTTGGTTTCCAGGCCATAAACACAATTACCAAACTGATTTATGGGGCGACAGACTGTTGAAATATATATTTTTTTCAATTGTAGGTTTTTTTAACCCATGCTATAAATCAGGGAAGTGCTGACAACTAGTAGTAAAATTAATTTAGTGTCATAGCCTCATGACTGTTTGTGTGTTCAGGGTCACAGTGCAATTTCTCTTCATAATATAGATGCGTGTGCGAGTGATTTCTGTTGAGCGTATTTGTTTAAACTTCCTTTATTGCAAATTTGACCCACTTTAGAAGACCTAAAATATCTAGGTGGACATAAGGATCCTCTCTTTTCACATGACCCTTCATACAGATTTCTACCCACTCACATGCATACTTCCTCTTCTCACATCTCAGCATGGAGAAAGATTGAACTGAGTCATCTGAAAGCACACCAAGCCATAGCAAGAGAAGAACTCTCTCAGTATTAATAGCAGACTTCTGCTGTGATCCTGCAGTGAGAAGAAACACGCAAATGATGTTCCCGGCCTGGGCTTTAACCTTTAATGTTTTAATCATTCCAGAAATGAGTGCAGTTGATTTAAAGATCAAGGCTGGAGTTCGCTCTGTACTCCCTTTAGTCAGAACAGGTTGCTATCTAAATCATCTTTCTTCAAGATTAGCGTGTCAATCATTTAGAATGTCTAAACTAAACATGCAGATTTCGTTCTGAAGGATCTACAGTACTGTACATGTGGATATAGAAATTAAATGGGAAATCTTATCATGTCAATCATATTTGAAACATCTGTTATTTCTTAATCTCACCAAACCTTTGAGGATGTAATTTACTCGGCAGGATTTTCCACTTTGGGAGCAATAAAGTTCTAATGGGTTTGTTTTGCAGGTGTTTCTTTTGAAGGTTTATTTGGTTTTGTTCATCACATTCCTTTAAGTTAATAAAATCTTTTGGAACTGGAGATGGCACCTTTTCTTAGGGCTGCACGGTATTGTAAATAACTATATATTATGTTTTTTTCTGTCAATATATATTTCTAATGCATACCTTAATTTTCACCACATGACTTGAAAAGCTCTATTTGAAAAAGCTGAGCTTTACTCTGAAGACCTTTTTAGTGCGAACCATAGTTTTAGGCCATAAAAATTTAAATGTGCACGCTTGGGTATACATGTTACAAGAACATGTATAATATTTGAAAATAAAGAAATTATGATGTAAATATTAGTATAGTAATTTTACAGTTGTACTAAAAAAAATCTTCATTTTCAAACATTAAACATCAAACCTGTACTTTGAAAGCTTCACTATCAAATACTGCATACATTTTATTTCGATATATTGCACAGTCCTACTTTCTGTAAAATATTTGGACTGGAAATTTAATGACACTCTATCTTAGAAACCTAGAGAGATGCACTTGTAAATCTGACCAATTCATTTGGAAACAATTTTTATATTTAATTGCATTTATTTGCAGGTTAAACTTTTGGCTTTTAACATTCCAATAGTACTAAATAGTCTCTAAATTTCTCTCAGTTTCTGCATAGATGTGATCATATGCTGTATAAGTGAAAGTGAAGTGACGTGAAGTCACCCATACTCGGAATTTGTGCTCTGCATTTAGCCCATCCAAGTGCACACACACACACACAGCAGTGAACACACACACACCGTGAACACATACCCGGAGCAGTGGGCAGCCAATACTGCAGCGCCTGGGAAGCAGTTGGGGGTTCGGTGCCTTGCTCAAGGGTCTCACCTCAGTCGTGATATTGAAGGTGGAAGAGACCCACAACCTGCGGGTTACAAGTCCGACTCTCTATCCATTAGTCCACGACTGCCCCTAATAAGTATAAAACAAATATTTCTTTACTGTTCTACTTTAAAATAAAAAAGCTTTTAGGTTTTATTTAGAAAGGACATCCCATAAATTAATATGACTCACCAAGGCTTGTCTAATGCCGTTTTCTGTATAATTGTTAGAATTATATTTTAATGCTCCCATAATGCTCAAGCGATGCCACTTATCCTCCAGTGACCTATCAGTGCTTGTTTATATCTTTCAAATGATCGTTCCGTCATTTGTTTGTGTTTGTTTATGGGTCGAAGATCGCTTTGGGGTCTGTTGAGGTGAACGGCGCTGACATGTGTCAATCTCTAACAGTCACTTTAAAGGTGGTAGGCACGAATCCCTAAGATGTTCTATCACACCATTGGCTGTCTCCAAAATCAAAAGCCGCTTATTATGCAAGCTGTCCAAATCCATTTGATTCCTTCCTTTGCCAATATGGAGCTGTCACTCTCTATCAAACGCTGATATTTATATTTACCGTTTTACACTGTGAAACTCTGGATCCCTGTCACGGGGGAGCTGAATTGGAGAGTCCCAAAAAACCATGAATCCATAAAGGCACTTGAGAAACATTCTGACAAGCTGTGAAGACGTGAAATTTTTATGGGTTGATAAACATGTTTTGTTATCAGGGGAATTGAATGCATATTTTTTAAGCAGACATGGAAGAGAGTCGATACTTCAGGCCTGTTTGGAGGTCTCAACCTTTAAAAATCAACATGGGGTAACGTATCTCTTGATGTCCTCGCACGAAACGATCAAATGCCAACATGGCTTAAAAGTGCTCAGCAGGCAGTATGCTAAACATGGTGAGGGTCTGCCTTCATCTAGATTTGCCTGGCGAACGAGCGCGTTTCCGTGTCTGCCGCAGATGGAGGGGGAATTGAGATCTCCTCCATATTAGTGATGCATTGTTTTAATCCCATTTGTAATGCCTATCAAACGGCATGAGCTTTCTCAAACACTTGGCTAATTTGGAAAACAAATCAGTGGTGGCCTTGTCATTTGATTAGTGCTGGTTTTGTTAGGCTTCCTTATTAGGCTAATTAGCTCTTTTGTAAGTATGAGATATCTGCCCAAAGGATGTGGCCAGTAGAGAGACTGACCTCCAACGCGACTGACCCTGCGCCAGCTAAATGATTCCTAGCAGATGTAGATGCCAACCGCCGATCTTTAGTGTATCTATAAACATTTCTTTTTAACAATCAAGTGACCAGTTATAGCTAAATTAGAGTATCGTCATTCTGGGGTGAGGATATGACCACTTCTCTAAATGTAGACATCCAGACAGTGTCCCTCCCCCCCGTGCCAGATAATATAAAGAAACAGTTTGAGATTGTTATCTGCAATAAATGCTGAATTGCCGGGTGAGCAGATCTAATAGGCAAATGCACTGTAGCCCGAGGTTTCCAGTACATGAAAATCAGCTGGGATAACAGTGACTACAACTGATGGATAACCGTTGTTCTTCATTAATAGCAAAAGCCTGCCCAACAGGTCCAGTCTCAATGTTTTATCTTGTTCCTAAACTGTTTCCTGTCACAGTTCCATTGATGATGTTGGAGATTAAAGGGCCAGACAATAATGCTGTTGGATATCTTATAAAGTGGGGCTTTAGATAAGGAATAATTGAGCATAAACAATGTCTTCTATGTGTTCGACTTTTGATAGTACTGTATCTGAGGTATCAACAGTGACAAAACTATACTGATGACAAGAACAATCCCAGTTGACTGAACTTGTAGGCTCCAATGAGAAAGTTCTTGTGTTGTTAGTCAGTTGTGTTTTCTCTCACTTTTGTCTCTGCGGGATTTACTGGAGGGATAAAGGTCAGGTAAACTTGATGAAATATTAATAACTCTCTCTGCAACCAGTGTTGGCTTCTGCCAGTGTTCAGGAAAATCACCACAACATGCAGCTAGTGAGATGCTGCAAAAAACAATAAAAGCTGATGTTTAGGACTCTCTTTATGTTGTTCCAAACTTCCTTAAAGGGGTCCTATTATGCTTTTTCACTTTTTGAATTTTACTCAGTGTGTAGTGTGTATGTTTGGGCATAAAAAGATCTACAAAGTTACAAATCTCAAAGTCCACTCCAAAGGGAGATATTTCGTTTTAAAAAAAAATCCCTTTTCAAGAACTACAACGAACGGCTCGTTTGGACTACAAAGTTGTTTTCCTGGCCGGTGGGGAGAACGCTTGGTTGAGCACTGCATGTTTCAAAATCGAAACCCGGTGCGGGTGTTTATATATCACTGTATTTCTGATGGAAACCAACTGTTTCCAGAAACTTTTGGATGTCATTTTAATTTCATCTTGCACGTAATGTCTGATAAAGCAGCGTTTGTGAGCAGAGCTCTGTTTTGTGTACAGCGTTACCAGGGAAACCTCGAGCTCTACCGCTCCAACAGCGCCTCCCGCTGGCAGATAATTAATTTGCATATATATGCCACCAACAAATAGTGTAAGTCTGTGGGACTATGGTATAAATAAATTCAACCGTATAACAGTTTCACTGCAATTCATGTTAGAATTAAAGAACAATAAACATAATACATTTTACCGTTGCACTAATCTGTACATAGTAAATGCAGTTATTTTAAAGGAAAACGCCACCGTTTTTCCATATTCCAATATGTTCTTCCCTCAACTTAGACGAGTTGATATGTACCTCTCCCGTCTCAGTCCGTGCACTTAATCCATCTAGCGCGCGGCACCACTATGCTAGCGTTTAGCTTAGCACCATTCATTCCTTAGGATCCAAACTGGGATAAATTTAGAAGCCACCAAACAGTGAGAGCGAGAGGGGGAGTTTTCAGGAGTGATGATATTACTGCGCCGAGGTCGAAGTGATGCAAAGTGCTCTTCCGCCACACATTATAGTTATCATTTTCATCCGCTTAGAAAATCGCCACGTTTTATTTTGTCACCATACTTACTCGTGTAACTACTCATGTAAACGTCTTTAAATAGGGAAAACATGGAAGTGTTTGGTGGCTTCTAAATTCATCCCAGTTTGGATCCTAAGAAATGAATGGTGCTAAGCTAAATGCTAGCATAGTGGAGCGGCGTGCTAGAGCGATTAAGTGCACGGACTGAGACGGGAGAGGTACATATCAACTCGTCTAAGTTGAGGCAAGAACATATTGGAATATGGAAAAACGGTGGCGTTTTCCTTTAAGCTGTTGTTGACATCCTATCTAAAACGTGATTTAGCCAAAAAAACAAAAAAAAAACAATAACGTTACCACTTTAATATGTCTTGCAATATCCGTGCATACAAAGGTTCTGCGCGATCCTCTTGTTCAATATTCTCGGGGTCTGAATTGATATGGCAATATTGACGAACTTGCTGTTTTGGCAAGGGGCAAGTACTGAAACACCGTCTAAGCTGTTCGCCAATCACAACGCACTGGGACAGCTAACCAATCACAACACATTTAGTTTTTCGGAAGGCGGGCCTTCATCAAACCCGGAACTAATCGAGCCGTTTGTGCCAGGCTGGGGAGAGAGGTATTGTAATAATGTAAATTATGTGAAAAATAATGCGATTTTCGAACCACCAAGAATGAGAGCATGTTCTAGTACACCCCCAAAACAAAATCAAGACTTTGTAAAAGAGCATAATAGGACCCCTTTAATAGATATTGAGGTAATTGTATTTAAAGGGAAATTTTTTGCTAATTAAAACATTATATGTAGAGAAATTAACATAACTTGAAAAATATGTATACACAAATTAGATGAAGACTCAGGTAAATCATAAAAAGATGTTTTGATCTACATGGAGTGGGTCGCCCTTTCATAGGCGCCGCCATGTTGGAATCACATGACCAACTGCATCATGCAGTTATTTATACTGATGTTTGTAGTATAAGAAAAACAGCTTTAGTGTGAACTGTAAAAAATAATATTTTTGAGATTTGAGAAGGCAAGGGGGGCCTTTTACCTCACACGGTGTAAAAGGCTCACCAGCATGGGGTAAAAGGAACACGGTATTGATACAAATACTAAAGCTAAAATAATGTTTTTTTATGTCTAATGTTAATCTAATGTAAATCTATAATCTAATGTTTTTCATGTCTAAGTTAATACTTGTTCAAAACAATCACTTTAGCAAAGTTTGTACTATTTTCTGTTTATTTTGAAAAATAAAAGAATATTTTTTTTGTTCAATAAATATACTGTCATTAAAATGTTAATATAAAAAATATATTTTAAAGTACAGAAACAATATTTTAATAACATTTTAATAAGTAAATATTCTGAAAACATTGAAGGAGATCCAATAATAATTGAATATATATTTACAGTAGTAACAACAAATGATATTTTATTATATGATACGATTAATATCATGTTTTTAAATATGATGGTTTCATTCTAAACATGATGATTATCTCTAATATGGACACCTAACATAATATATGATATTTACCATCTGAATCTAACCATGTCATGTCAACAAATGGAAAAGTCAGCCATCTAATTAATTATCATGTTAATTACTGTGCCTTTAGCCCCAAATACCATACTTTTACATATTCTTTCGTTTGAAATTGAAAATTGTTAAGAAGACCTTTGTCTCAAAATATATGCATTAATTTTAGCGGTTCTAATTTGCTACTTAAATCTACAACAATTAAAAAAAAAACATAATATATTAGATCAAGTAAGCACAGAATCAACTTTGCACTGCTGTGCATGATCGTCTCAAGGATCAGACAAATATACACGTTCATCTTGAAAAGCGAATGTTTTGGAAAGTGCTATGCCACGTTTTTGTGCCATCTAGTGTTTTAGATGAAAATAATATCAAAGGCGCCTTTTACCCCGGGGCGCCTTTAGCCCCGTTGTACCCTACTTATCGGACAATTAAACTCAAACTAAATCTGACCGAGAGCAGCTTTGTGATTGTTTTAGTTGTTTGGTAGATGAAAATGGCTGTTGAATATGTAAAAAAAAATCTTCTTCAGCTCTGGCTGAGATGACAGAGTGGATCCAGAGAAAGCTGGACTTTCACTCATGCTCTGACTGTGCAGACCAGTTTACTCTGCCATCCACTTCCAATATTAAACTTTCAGCACTTGGAAGTGCTCCAAAGCGGCCGTTTGCTTTTATTAATATGTCAACACGTGGCATGGTGTCAGCCTAGTGGTACTCTCAAATATTTACCCCTCACGCTTACGAAACATTTTCAGATCCGTAATGCCCACTTGAACTCTTAACAAGGCCATGTTTCCAAACAGAGCAGTGTAGGGATGAGGCGATCCCTCGTCTGTGTAATGTTGCATTAGCCCGCTCAACCGTTCAACCAGCTGTGGAAAGCAGAGAGCTAAGTGGGCTCGGCCGGGGTCCTGAACACAGATGGGGACCTTTAATTTTTAAAGCTGTTATTCGTGTTGCTGAGCTCTCTGCGTATTGTGTCACGGTGCATATGAGTGCTAATTCAGCCCTGCATCTCGCTCCTCCCTTCCCTGCTGTATTCACTCATTCCACAGAGAGAAGAAACATCAGCGGCCCTTCTCTGACCTCAGATGGCTTCTGCTGTGAGAGTGTTTGTGGTTTGATATGATGAGATTCGGTCAGATTCAAATTCCTGATGGATAAGTGGATCAGTGTCACACGGACCATTACTGTTTTTATGTACTACATTTAGTCTGTCTGTCCTCCATTCATTCCAATCAAACACCCCATCTTTCCATCAATCCATCACTTTTAAATAATTTATCCATCCCAAACTAACATCTCAACCCTCCCTCCATCCATCCATCTGTCCATCCCATTCAAACACCTCATTCATCCTCCACCTCATTCAAACACTCCATCCATCCATCCATGGATGAGGTGTTGGATTTCAAACTACTCATCTACCGAAGTCCACCTCATCCCTCCACCTGTTCATCCATTTGTTCTTCCCATTCAAACACCTCATCTATCCTCCATTCATTCAAGTTCTCCATCCATCCATCCATCCATCGTTTCCACCTCATTCAAACTCTCCATACCTAAGTTTCCTGTTTGTCTCTGTGAAGTTTTTTTTTTTAAAACTTACTGTTTGTTTTGTTACAAACATTTGTAAGATATATGCTTAAATTTAACAAAACATTTACCAATGGGATAAGAAAAAAATATTTAAAGAAGTTTTGTTGTAACAAGTCTCTAAAATAATTTAAGCTAACAAACAACTTTGCTTTAAAAGTTTCTTTTTGGTAATATTTTACTGAAAAAAAAAAATATATATATATATTGATTAACATCATTTTTTTTTTTTTGCAGTACAGTGTCTGGGTAAGAGTCCTCATTCCATCATCTGTCCTTTTGAGACACAGGAAGTGTGTGTGTGTGCGACTTCTTTGTCATGACAGAGTGGTATCTTGTTTATTCTCAAGTGTCTGTGGTGTTGTTTACATGTCACTTGAACCTTCAGATCAGGGCCAGCTCTCAGTGTCTGTTGCAACACATGACCTGCCATGTCATTGCTTGACAACACAGCAAAGCCTGACAAATTGTCACAGGCCATTAAGATGGCTTCCATGGAAATAACAGCGCCAGGAGATGAAGAAGATAAAATGAGATTCGTGTTCTACCTGAAATGTCATCCTGTGTGGCCTTCATGTTCTGATCACCCTTAGAAAAGCCCTTTCATATCACATTGTTTTCAGATTCCTTTCACATTCATATGCTCACACACTTGCTCACAGGCCTGCTGTGTATTTGTAAGTGTCACTGTGAAGTCTGGCAGTGGGAAGGTGGCAGTAACTCAAGCTCATGTCTACAAACACATGGACTTTTTTGATCAGTTTGATTAGTCAGCAAGTGGATGCTTTATTTCTCCACTGTCTCCCTTAGGACAGCTGACCACTTCAACGGTAAATTTATCTTTTACTTAGGACCTGACAAAAAAGTACTGTGACTGTAATGATATTAATGGTAAATATGATACTAAGCTAGTGAATGATTAATATATTCATGTATTATGGTATTGTAAAATCAGTACTGAAGTTTGTTACAATATTTACTTTTTTTTTACAATATTTAAGAAAAAAATACACTACCATTCAAATGTTTGGGATCTATATAAGTGTACATACTCAGCAATGCTGCATTTATTTGATGAAAATTAGTGTACAGTATACAACAGTAATATTCTTACAATTTAAATAACTTTTCTGTTTTAACATATTTTAAAGTTTAATTTATACTTCTAATACAAAAGCTGAATTTCCAGCAGCCATTACTCTAATATGCTGATTTGGTGCTCCAATAACATTTATTGCTATTATCAATGTTGAAAACAGTTGTGCTGCTAAATATTTTTGTGGAAACCATAATACATTTTTTTTCAGGGTTCTTGATCAACAAAGTTAAAAAGAATAGCATTCATTTGAATTTTTAAATTAAAAAAGGTTTACTTTGGACCAATTTAATATATATATAATTATATATATATTTATATATTCATATAATGTATATTCATATGATATATTTCACGATGATTATAACTGACAACTAATTTTATCTCAGACTTATATTTTTTATGAAAAGTATGAACATGATATATGTATCAATATTAGTTTAATTACTAGCAAATGGAGTCGATCAGTACTAGGTATTTATAATTTCTGCATTATATACAAGATTTTCTATGGGGTTAAGGTCATTTGCTGGCCAATTAAGAACATATGGTCCTTATACTGGTAACTGTGTGCAAAGTCCTGTTGGAAAATGAAATCTGCATCTCCATAAAGTTGTTTATTCCTAGGACCTTGGACAGAAAACACAGTTTTTGACTGTCTGGAGGTGGATTCTGATCCTCTCTTCCTCCATTTTGCTCTTTCATCTAACTTTGCTTTTACAAGAACACAGCGGAAACCCATGAAAGTGGTTCCCTGACTTGTGACTCTCTCCTCCCACTGACACTGTGTGCTTGGACACATCTGTGACTAATGAGTCTTGCCCTTTGATGTCCTCACTGTTTTTCTGATTCTCAGATGAGAGAGGTTTGCAGGGTTTTGTTGATTCAAGGTGTCTGTGCATTTACTTATCTTCTCACACACACTCAACTCCAGGCATTATATATAGAGTCAAGTATATAATAATTACAGGTTTATCCTAGGATTACAGCACATTTTTAGTTCTAGATATGACTTTTATTTTGCTCCTCTTGCTTTTACAAAACACAGCGGAAAGAAAGGTCCCTTTGTACCTCTTCCCACTGACATCCTGTGTCTCCATCGGACTATAGTCTCTTTGATCCTCACTGTTTTCTTTCTCAATGAAGAGGTCGGGGTTGAGGTTAAGCTGTGCTTTATTCTTCTCACACACACTCTCCAGGCATTATAATAGAGTCAAGCAGCAGAGGTCAGGAAAATAACACACCTTTGAGTATTTGTGAAGATACGTGCTGTATAGATTTTCATAGCGCATAACGTCTGCTGTGAAATCATCTTTTTCAACCTTTACCGGAAAGTTCAGGTGTGTTAGAACGGTTGCTGTGTGATAATGTCCCCTGTCCTTGCGCTGTTCCCTTTTTACGGCCTTTGATAGGTGTGTGTGTGTGAGCAGAATGATGGGAAACGGAGAGCTCTGACACAGAAGGATCAATGGGGAAGCTCGGTAAAGAAGTTCTGCCGTGTGGTGCGGCTAGACGATATTAGAACACAATTGTGCGTGGGCTCTTTTGGCTCGTCTCTGGAGGGAAAACGTAAAGCCTGCATCAGTCAGAAGCAGCCAAACAGCGTACACAGCTACAGCTACAAAAAGCAACAATGGCACCCACAAAAAAGACCAATGGCAGAAAAAATGAAAGATGTGTTGTGTTGAAATAGTTCAAATAATGTTTCATTCGATTTCAGAATGGTTGCGATGATAAAACAAGTGCTATTAGAGAGTTCAGCCAGTGATACATTCTTTCTCTTTTGTCTTTCTCTTTCTCTTTCTCTTTCTCTTTCTTTCCCTTTCCCTTTCCCTTTCTTTCTGGATTATACTTAAAAACAAGTACCATGGTTGTACAACATGATTTGTACAACTTGGTGCTATTTTAGCACATACTGTATATACCATGTTAATGAGTCAATGATGAATAAGTGATTCAATTAAATTTAAAATACATGTGGCAAGTTCTTAGAAATCTAATTTTTCTATTTACAGTTTGTCAGTTTCATATGATTTTTACCGTTTTCAAGGAAAGGTTAATTATAATGACACTAAAATTGTAATGTGGCATAGCAAAGTAAAAAGCAACATATTTTCCTTACACTTTGATTACATGTGAGTGTAGATATCTTATTTTTTTCTTTATAAATTGCATGAATTAGTAATTTAGAAATATTGTTTTTGTGGAGCAGTGTTATTTTAGTATCATTGACTTACTATTAAATATTTGTCATTTTAATTTTAGGTAACGTTTAGGTTTAGTAATATTGTGAAATTTTGTGTGTGTTTGTCAATTTGTCAATTTTAGTATATTTATATATATATATATATATATATATATATATATATATATATATATATATATATATATATATATGTTTTAGTTATTTTTGTACATCAAGTTAAACAAAATTAAAATGAGAAATGTTTTTTTTTGTAATATAATTGATTTTATTTCAGTTAGTGTTCATTTTACTTCAAGTAACATTTTGTATGGTTTTAATTATACTTTCAGTTTTAGTGTCAGTGAGCTAAAATAACTCTGTTGAGTCAACCTTGACTTTTTGACCTTGACACACTGATGAGGGCCTGTAGTGTTGGGGTTAATAAGCCATGAAGATTACTAAGCAGTGAGTTTTGTTTTTGACATTTTGTACCACCCTCCCTGACATTTTTGACTTAACCTTGCGGTCAGGATGACCTGTCATCTATTTCTTCTACTCATGGTCTATTTCTTCTAAAAGATTCTTCCAAAGAAGAGGGGTTATTCAAGGAAATCCATCTTCAGTATAATGAGGATTTTGTTAAGGCCCATCAGGGCAGCCAGTCGCGACTCGAAATACCATATACCATATATATCATGTTCATAAGAACCACTTCAGTTAACCTCAACCGTCTAGTTATCTCATTACGCTATACTCTGCAGATAGTTCTCATTACAGGCTAACATCAAACTATTTTGAACTACCAGAGTTATTTTGATCCCTGCATGGCACAGGTTCAGTCATTTGCACCTCGACACCTGTATCAAATCCCGCTGCATTTTCAACAAATATAGCAAACGATTTTATTTATTGGGCTATTTATTATCGCCACTCACTTACAGCTCATAACAGGCCATGTAGAACCCATTTACTATGAATAATTCTTTGAATCAGTCTGCTTTAGAATAATCTTCCACATTTGTGAGTAATAATCCAAATAATAATAATCCAAGTAGGGAAGTAAAAGTATGTATTGTTGAGTTGGTGCAATTTTTAGAGTCAAAATAGACAGCAGCGGCCCTGCAGCTAAATGCCCAAGCAGGTAAACAACACTGGTTATGTAAATATGTCTGATTCAGAGACAAGCTGAACACAAATAAGAGTAAATAAGTTATTTTAATAAGTTGGCTAGAGCTGTGGCACAGCAGTTAGCACACACATGATCCTGAAGTTGTCAATAAATGCATTAGAAGTCATCAATATTGTCAGGTTGTTAATGTTGCTGTTACTACGGCTTTCACCACGTCAGTGAAAGCTGAACTGCTGTCATGTTCTCTGGCAGCTTTCTAAGCTTCGGCACAACTAGTAAATCCACAGTTCTTCATTGCATGATGTATTATGGTTTCATTTAAATTGATACATGGTAGCAACTGGTGGTTATTTGCTTCTAACTATAGAAAAGTGAGTGGCGTATGTGAAGTAAAGGATTATATCAAATTACAGCCTCTTATTTGACACCCTGGCACATCCCAGAGAACTTAAGGAATGATTAACACCATATTGGGTTTTGCGGGATGCCAAGTCCTGAGACTTTATATTTGAAAATATACACTCTTAAAAGGATAGTTCACCCATATAAAAACCAAACCCATGTAACTTTGTTTCTTCTATTGAAAAAAAATAAAAATAAAAATAAAATAAAATAAGGATTTTCTAAAGGAATGTCTTGGCCACTCTTGTCAATATAATAGAAGTGGAAGACTGTCATGTTACAAGATGACAAAAAAAGCAAGCATGCCAGTATCATAAAAATGGTTCATAATGGTGCAATCTTGTCCTCTGAGAAGTTTGTATTTAGTTGCGCTTATGACGTCAAATTGTGTTCAAATCACTAGAGAAAACAGAGAAAAATGGCTGTGGCATTTCCTTTTGCTAAAAAGGTAGAAAAACTATTACATCCATAATGCACCGGGTTCAGTCTGACTTTCCTTGAGCTGTCAAGTTAAAGCTGACAAATAAACGGGGACAACTGAGTGCAGGTAACATAGAGTAAGAGTATGCATTACTAATTTACATGTACTACTGACATTGTAACAATAGCCATAACAACATATATTTAAAAAAAAATGGCAAACAAAGAATGGGCATAAACTTTTTGTACTCAAATAAAATCTTAAGTTTCACCATTTTGTGGTGGCATTCATGTGCGCTCAACTTGTAAATATATAATCTTTCCATCAAGACATGAAAACACACTAATGCGACAGATTTGTAAAGAGGAATAAACCGAAATACAAGTTAAACTGAGACTTAATAACTTTCCTTGGCATATTCATTAGAGTTGATGTACTGTGTGCATAATTGTTTCTCCTGAGTTGGATCTTTCATAATTTGTAGCATCTAGTTCACAAAACCAGTCTGAATGATTTGTTTACAAAACACAATGATTTGGTTCTCAAGTTTGACTTGGACCATTTGAACTTCATTTGTCTTGGCATAATTTGCACTTTTTTGGGTGAACTTACCATAAAATGATAAGGTACACTCAGATTTTCTGATGTAATAATCATAGTTGATGGGACTCTGAACTTGTTCTGGTTCTTCCATGCCTGGTGTTTGAAATGCACAGTTTCCTTTGCTAAGTCCACAGCTAAGAACAAAGAGCGGGAGAAGCTGCCACAGCACAGAGCTGTGGGGATGGGAATTTGGTCCCTGATGAAAAAGAACCACAGTGGCTCATCCACCCATATCTATGTTATGTATAAAAACAACTAGATTTTTATGGAAGGAATGCAACACTGGAATTCAGACAGCACTACAATTCCTCACACATTGTGGGCATTCTGGGTGCTATGGGACCTGTGCATCTCAGTGCAATATAATAATGTGGTCTTGTTGTTGTTTTTTAGATTTCTTGACTCCAGAAAGATGTGGGGTGGCTATAATGATGGTGACCAGCAAGGTCATGTGAGTGCACGAATGGAGACCAGCTTACCCATGGGTACCACCAGTATTTCTGTATCCCAGCAACAGGCTCCTAAGAAGTTTGCTCCTGTTGTGGCTCCCAAGCCCAAGTTCAACCCCTATAAACAACTCGAGGATGCAACACACGAGGGAGCTGGTAAGACTTATAGCCTTGACATTTTTAATTATTAGCATTTGTACATATTTGCATATGACCGTGGTCAGGGCACATGTACGGGTTTGCAAAATGTGTTTTTCCACTTGAGGATCAGAACTGGAAAACGACTTGGAGTCAAAATTCAAAGAAACGGTGAGGCAAATTCAATTGCACAGACTAAAATGTGTCTTTTACCTGAAAACTCAAGATGCAAAACTTGCTTGAAATAAGGATGTTACTGGACCACGACTGCAGGACACAAGGGCTCTTGGTCTGCCTTGCATCATACTAAAAAGTCTCGTCTGGCTCTTTGAAGCTGTCGTCTTGCCAATGACATTTTATTTTGGAAGACAGGTGACCATCTGACCATGAAAGTCCATCACTGGTGGCCATTTATATGCTGGGTCTATCTTAGCACTTTAAAAAAGACATCTGGAAACACACACACACACACACACACACACACACACACACACACACACACACGCACATGCATTAAAAGCAGACTGTCTACTTTAACTTTCATGATAGTGTATTATCCCTCAATAAAGCTGATATGTGTTTGCCAACACTACAAATCAACAAAATATATAGACTAGTACTTATACCTCGACTCCCAAAAGATATTAACTTAATCCTAGTTCATAAATCAAATGATCCAGATCACAAAACTGGTCCAAATGATTTGTTCACAAAACACATTGATTTCCTTACTGAAAAAAATAAATATACCAAAGTGTATTACATTTACTTCATGCTAAGTATACTACAAATGCGTTTACATATTTATGTACTTAAAAATACTCTGCATTTGTACTTTTGGTATACCAACCTGGTATACTTAAAGTCTGGAACAACTCATTTTGTGCTTATGCACTTTAATTGTGCAGAAGTAGTGCTGAGGTCAAACTAAAGATATACTGAAATACATTTGATTGTGCTAAAGTGGAACTATTGCAAGTATACTTCAGGCACACCAATATTATTCAAAGATCATACAATCTTCATCAATAGTGACATTAAAACACATTTTAGGCTTAATATCAAGAAATATCCATTGTGGACAAGTAGTACTCCAAATAAAGTTTAATATATTTTTTTTATACCAGTAGGTCAGAATTTGCATACAAAACAAAATATAGATCGATTTCTATAAATTGGCTCCAAAAGATTTGAACTTAACCCACAATTCAAAATATTTGAATGCCTTTGCATTTTATTTTTAACTAAATTTTAAACCAAGTTTTTAAAAGAGAAATATAGCACAAGCTGTCAAAAGGGCATCTAATTGCTTTTTTTTTTATCCAGAAATGGATAAAGAAAATAATTTGGAAATTTAAAAGGTACATTTACAAATTGCTTATTAATATATTATTTTATTGTTATGCCTAATTAGCATTTTTAACATTATCTAAATAGTGATACATTTGTCTACTTTTTGTCAGTTTAAAATATGATTTATTAATTTATTATGTTGCAATTAATTAAATACATGATTTAAATGCTTATTTTAAATAATAAACTAATTATTAATTCCTCTTTTTATTGTTAAGTTAAAATATTCATTATTTTAAGTCATGTCTTTAGTTATTTTGATGGATTACATCTGTGGTTATTTGGTTAGACAACCTGTGTGAATTTAACTGATCTGCTCGAGACTGGTGAAACCATCTGGTTAAAATAAATGAAATTCAGACATTTTTTTCCAATGTACAATCAGATTTGGACAGTCCACTGTTTGTTTAGTTCAGCATTAATCATAAAACCCAAACTGTGATCATTTACATGAGAGGTTCAGCAGTGAGTTTGCTGGCCATGAATGTGTGTCACTTGTTCATATGTGATTGCCTCACACAATGGTCTAATCAGAACTTGGTGCTATATGTGAGAAGGTCCAAGTTTGAGGCGTGCATGTGTGGGGCCACAGGGGTTAAGTGTATGGGGACTCATTGTTGGCTTATGTCCAGGTGTTCAGTAGCATGTGATGTTCACATTCACTGGAGGTCTTGGGTGGCACATTCCATTAGAGCAACATGGCCCCAGTGTCACTGTTAAGCCCCTGATGGGTGGCAGGTGCCAAGAATGTGTCCATCTGCTGTGCCAGCTCCCTCCCTCGTCATCTTTCTCTTGCCCCGCTGCTCAGGCTTTTAATGTTCCTCTCATTGTCCCTGTCTCTGATGACATTCCTGGAAAAAGAGACTGATTATGATGTATGTGCTTGAGTTTGTTTGAATGTCATTACTAGTAATTGTCCCTTACATAAAAATACTGTTATTTAGTTACATAATATGGTACCAAATTATTGCTGTATTTGTATTACCATTAGAGGTGTATAGATAATTGTGTTATTACTCATAATAATATATACTGTGGCTGTTGTGGCCAGAACTGATTTTATGCTGTTTACACATGAGGACAACAAAGAAACACTGGGAATACAGTGAAAAGTGTCATAAAAGTCATGACAAGGTTATTAAGGCTTATTAGCAACATGGAGTTTAGTTGTACAGTATACAGTGATCACCAATATCACAACTTGCCAGGCTAATACAGTTTTCAATGTGACTTATTAGAATTGGAAGTCAGAACTATGCTACTTTTCAAAAATTTGGGGACCGGTAAGATTTAAAAAAAAAAAAAAAAATTATGTCTCTCTTGCTCACCAAGGCTGCATTTATTTGCTCAAAAATACAGTAAAAACCACAATGTTATGAAATATAATATTAGAAATTATTAAATATTATTACAGTTTAAAATAACTGTTTTCTGTTTTAATACATTTAAAAAAGTTCTTTATTCCTGTTATGGCAAAGCTGAATTTTCAGAATCATTATTTCAGTCTTCAGTGTCACATGATCCTTCAGAAATCATTCTAATAAACTAATTTGGTGCTCAATAAACATTCTTATTATTATCAATGTTAAAAACAATTGTTCTGCTTAATATTGTTGTGGAAACCATGATTCGTTTCAGGATTCTTTGATGAATAGTTCAAAAGAAAAGCATTTATTTCAAATCTATATTACTTAAAAGCCTTTACTCTCACTTAATTGTCAATATAATGCATCCTTTGTATTTCACCTTTTTTAAGAATTATTTCTAGCAAAAATAACTATTGTGAAAATTTCCCATATTATTATGGCAAATGTATGATAATAGGAAAAAAAGATGAAATCCAAAGGATGCATTATACTGAAGTGAGAGTAAAGGCATTTATACTTAAAATGTCACTTATTTTAGTTTACTACTATGATACACTGCTGTGTTTTTGTTTGTGGTTGTGAATTTTCGTTTTGCAATTTGAGGGAACATACGGTATGGGAACTGTTTTGTGCATTAAAAAGACAATATGATAATTTCAGATATCAAAAACTAAATATAAAAGTTTCGTCAAAATAATGTCAAATCCTTAGAGTACATTGATGTTTTCTATCAATAGTTTGTTATATAAAGTTTTAAAAAGTTGCAGCCAGGCGGACAAATAAACCCAACAAGCCGTGAAGCTCATATTTACAAGCATACGTGCAGAGTTGCATGAGTTATTGATTACTGATTACAGACACATGGCCCTTGGGCATTACGTAAATATGGGTGAAACCATATAAATGCTCAAAAGCGTTAGTGTGATTTATTTGCAGTGCCTACCCAGACAGGCATTTTTATGCTCTCTGGACATCAACCAAGTCTTAGCTAACGGCATGCCCTTTGGCAATTTGTATTTTTTTTTTTTAAAGAGTATTATTGGGAATTTGTTTCTGCAATAAAAGAGCCCTTTTCTTGCATTAATTGGCTGATAGCGCTCTGTCAGATAGGGGTTTCCATGGTTACAGCGTGGGCTTTCTGGACCCTAAAAAGCTTTCTGATTAGAAATGTGAATTTAACTTAATCTCTATGGTGAAAATTGTATTAATTAAGTTATTCTATTTTTAAACATTTCACAGAAAATAAGAAAGATAGAGGACCTTGAGGGCTTATTTTACGCTGTAACCCTGCTGCTCTGCTGCTGGTGTGAGAGCGACAGAGACCTGCCTTTGTTTCAGATGAAAAGCGATGATGAGATTATTGGAGGGAGTTCTCACACGTCTGTCCCAGTCAAACAGGCAGCTTTGAGCAAGACAGAGTTATCTGAGCTCACTTTGTCCCATTTTAGTTTTACCGTAACCAACCAATGTGCATATTTGTCATTTTGTGGGTTTGCTGTAAACACCAAGCCATACATTTGAGCACATTGTAACTGAATAATACAAAATGCATTTTTCATTCAGACTGACATTGCAAATGTTTCATTTAGTTCTGTATGATTTCTAAAAACTGACTTGGAAGCTGATTGAAACTAATCGCAGCCGCAGCGCAAGTGTCTCTCTCTCACACAAAAGTCCCTAGCGGACCACCTGTTTTTCAGTAAGGGATGGAGAAAGACTCTGGGTAATTTATTTATAATTCAGACCCACACAGGACGCTTAACAAAAGTAAACTGATTTGCATTGTTTGTGGTGTCAGTTTTAAAGATTATAAATATTATAAACACTCATTCATAAAAGTAAGAAGGACTGCAGTTTAGAAGCAAAAACATCTTTACACATGTAAGAATATAAGTGCTGGGGAAAGTTAATATTTTTTGAATTTTGCAACTTTCAAATATCATTTCATTATTTCTACCTTTTGTTTAGCAAGGAGGAACATTCCCTGTGCCTTCTGTTGTAGTTTAAGTATTACAGAATCTGTTATAATATGAAACAATAATTACATTGTAGGTAATATTTCATTCCAGAACACCACATTGTATCCCTTTTTTTGCTGATATTCTTTTAATTCTGCAATAGTTCATTAAAATGATCTTTTTTATGAAAACCTTCTAATCTTACGGTTACACCGAGCTCAGAGAGCACAGAGGAAGAGTTTGTGCACATGCTTGTGTCACGCTTGAAGGGCTCCCGTGGGCATTGCGGTTCACACTTCTGCAAATTTTAGGGTGTCTCTATCTAAACAAGGTGCTTGAAAAACAGTATCAGACCTATATTATCCAATATTTGCCACAGGAAGTGGATACGTTGTGTAATATCTCCTTTATGCTTCTGTGTATTACTGCCAGCTTGCAGCTGCTTATGACAATGTGAAGTCAAGGCTAAGCGACAAAAACAAACCAGATGAAATCCAGTCATGGCTGAACGAGACTGACAGTGACAAACATGTTTTTTTGTTGTTGTTTTCTATTGGTTTGTCAGGTATTAAGATTCTTATGGTTTAGTTTGAACAAAAGACAGCTGGAATGTTTACCTCAGTAGTTTAATGTTTTAATGCCAGCCAATACCTTTTGACACTGAGTATTAATTTTCTGGATGGATATTTTGGAGTGAATTGTTGTAAGCTACATTCTGTTCAAGGACCTATTCAAAGTTGATTGTGTTATTTATTCGTTCAGAAAGTGGCAAATGCAGCCTTAAACCTGAATAAAAGTGTCTCTTCAGACACTTTGACTGTTGCCAGTAAAAAAAAAAATATAAAATTAGCATGCCACTATACAGATAAATTCATCCAGTTTTGTCATTTAGTATTGACTACATGCTGTTAAAATGTGGTCAGACGGCACACATATTTAAAGTCTGCCTGTTATCGCTGTTCACCGCCGTCTGTTGTATTCAGTGCCACGACTTCATGTCTGACTAACCTCTTGACTTATTCTGAGCTTCTGTCTGGAACATTTCTAATTGAAGGTTGAAAGGCAGATACAGAACATAAAAGCTGTTTTAGGTCCTGTATCTGCACATGTGCTATTGTGTGAGAAAATGTGCCGGAAGATAGTGTGAGTTGAGGCCTTGAATCGAGGGCAGTTCATTAGGCCTCTATTACAGCGGATAAGCCCAATTCCTTGGCAAGCTAATTGACTTTTTATTAATGGAGATAAGTGAACGTGTCAATTATCTGAGCAAGGGTACTTTATATTAAGTAAAGAACATCATAGGAGATAAAGCAAACTGTAATAGGGAATCATTGTAAAGGTGTCTCGCCAAAGTGAGGGTTTGTACAGGGCTAATGAGGTTTTTAACGCTGATGTTCACATTAAACTAATCTGATGGGAAATGTGGAAAAACCTGAGTGTGTGTGTGTGTGTGTACAGCTGCATAAGGTATGCAAACTCTTTGGATTTACCTGGATTTCTGCATTGGATGGTCATGAAAAGTCTCAAATATAAACAAATAACATGCTTGTTTAATAAAGGCGTAATATATATCCAGTAAACACACTTAAACATACATTTGTTTGTGTTGTTTTATTACAGACACTAATGAAGACATTTTCTAATATTAGAAAATCTATTTCTCTTTCTTTTCTTTCTCTCTCTCACACGCTGTATATACATAGAGATGGAGAAATTTCCCCACATTCTAAAAACATATATATTTTCATCTTTGTTAATGCATTAATGTCACATAATTAATCTTACATAATTGCTGTCATGTTTTTCTGACAAGCCTGTGTCACCCTGCTTTGCCCACTAAATAAATAAATACATATTTTATATCAAATAAATAAAATAGGCATCTAGTTATAAATATTCATGGCCACAACATGTTATGTTATGTTATGTTAATGTGATGTGATGTGTTGTGTTGTGTTGTTATGTGTTGTGTTGTTATGTGTTATGTTATGTTATTGGAGCTGTGGCCTAACACGTTAAGCTGTGGTGCTCATATGGGAGATACAGATTTGAATCTGGACCATGCCGTGTCCTGGTCTTTTTCCCCATACACTTGTCCTTGCTCTATTGTCTCTGTCAAAAATTGGTATGAACTTTTTATGTCCTGTTTTTATCAACAGGCAAATATTAGCAGACACCATATCTTTAGCCTGTATTTTGTTCTCGTTTTCTACATGACCATCACCTTATGATGTGAAAAACCTCAAAATTGCCTGTTATGTATATGAGTTTAGAGTCAGCCAGCTCAACAGTTAAACACCTGCATGTTTAATTCACAGCGGAGAGTCAGTAAAAACAGGAACTTGTTCACTCGGCTGTTCAAGAAAGCAAAACCAAACAAAAGAATGAAAGGCGTGTAAACACCTGCTTTACATAGTTTCCAGACCATGCTGCTTTTTAGTGAAAGGGTGTATTTTTTCAGTATTAAAATTGAAAGATCAAATGCAGTATTATTTGATAGACATCTAGTGTGAAAACAGTGACCTCATCATCTTTTTACAGTATACATTTTGGGGAAACCATTAGTTGCTCAACCAGATTGATACACACTTGCACAAGCTCACACATACATATACACAATATTTGCAAACTCAAACTCCAGCACGCACACGTGTATCTAATTTCTGTGAAAGGAAGACCACTGCGCTGCAGGAAAAATAACATCTGTGCAATGCAGAGTAAAGGCCTGTCTGCTTTCTTTTTTCAGACGCTGTTTTTAGCAACACTTAGGACCACCTGACGGGGTGGATGTTATTGGCAGGGGTCAGTTCGCTTCTCCCCTTCCCATGTCTACCAAATAGGTTATACTTGGGTGGTTGGACAAATAGCTATTAAATGAGGCATATTTTTAGTTCTAAAAGGCAAGGATTCAAATGAAAATATTACTCATTTGTATCTCCACCAGTAATGTCTGTTAATTTTCCCATCATATTAGCCAGTTTACAACTTTGCTGTTACTGTCACAGGTTCCTCTTTAATTATTTGGCTCAAATGTGTTACTGCATAAAGTGTGGTCTGAGTCTGACTAAATCTATCAAATACTTCTTATAGGTAAATATAAGACTCTCAAAGTGCTATACACGGGTCTGTAATATAGAAGTTGCATTGGGCTGCAGTGATCAGCACATGCCTCGGAGTCTGACATTTACCGTGACCCGCTGCGTCTGCTGTTCTTTACAACATTACATTGCACCACATGTGGCTGTCCAAGTGTACGCTGTCAATTTTTGGTGTGGTGAACCAATTGCAGATTGATTATTTAACAAGTGATAATTTAACTAAAAATAAAAACTCTGCCATCATTTATTCACCCTTATGTGGTTCCAAACCTGTATGACTCTTTCATTTTGAACACAAAATAAGTTCCATTTATATGAACAAAAACAAACAAATAAACAAACACCAAAAATTCTCAAAATAACATTTCTTAAAATTTTGTTTTCATTTTTGGCTGAGCTATCCCTTTAAGAATTACTCATTTTGTTAAACGTTGCTTTAATGTTTAATAAAAGGGGCTGGAACTTAAGCAGTCTTTAGGATACCTTAATTTGGTTTAGAAAGCAGTAATGCTTTGCGTTATCTCTTGTACAAGACCCAATCACGATAATCTGGTCTTTGAATAGTCAAACACACTTCAAAACAAACTTTTGTTTCAAAAATAACTCTTATCTGTTTTTTTTTTTGGGAAACATTTGTTTTTTTACAAATGGAAAACATTGTTTAGCTGAGAGGGTACTTGTGGATGAGCACATAAGATGATAAAATAATTTGTGTAATGCTCTCTGAGCTGTGTTGTGCAATTATTATCATATCAGTGAATAATGTATGCTGTTGAAGGGTCCAAGAATATGCAAAGAACCTCTAGGTTAAAATAGTAGTTTTTAATGAAATATGCAGGGATTGTGTTTGTGTGCTTGCCTTTTTTCTCTCGTTCAGTATTAATGTTTCACGTGTTTTCAATAAAAGTTAAATAAGAGTTCTCCATATAGAAATCACATGGAGCTTTAGGTTAGATTGTAGCAGGCCTGTAATCCAAAAACTCATTTTGGGAAGTGTAATCCGGACACATTACTGCTGTTTTATCTCTTGTAACTTCATTGTCTTTTTTGATTTAAGAGGATTAAACAAATAAATATTTGGGTGGCCACTTGGAAACTTTATATACAGTAAAATTTGCATGATAAACAATGTGGCATGAAAGCTATTAAAAATATTCAGGGTATTATCGGACTGTTTTGAATGTGCATTCTAGCTCTTTGACATGGTCCCAAATCTTTGAAACACAATTACCTGAATGAAAAACAATAAAACACAAAGCAAGAATCTGTTTATTTACCTGACAGCACTTGTCACTATACCCTTGTTTATTTTCATTGTTTTGGACTAAGGATGCATCGGTATCAAATTTTCAGTTGATATAATAAGCTGTTATGAATGAAAACCAATAAATGGACAAATATTAGAATTCTATAATTTTGTTAAATTCTATAATTATATTATTTATTTAAAATAACTAAATGCCACAATTTAATCTGTGTGGCAGTATGTAGAATATAATGTGTGTAATATAATATAATATATAATGTATCACACACACACACATATGTGTGTGTGTGTGTGTGTGTATGCACAAAATATTTTATTTATTTATTTATATTTTACTTATAATTATATATTTATTATTTTTACTTGCCTGGTCGGACAATAGTTGCAAACTATTGGCATCTATGCTTGTTATCAGAGGATAAGGGGAGATTATAGCTGTTTACATTAATGTTTACTTTTTATATCAAACTGTGAATCTGATATAAAATTGCGGATTAGAATAAATGCAAATGAGGGACTGCACTTACTAGCAAAAGACCCCCAAGGCTCCCCAGTCACATTGGGTAGTGGGAGTCAGATTTGGGCCACCAGGGGCTTTGCATTGAAGAGTTCTTTAATTTTGTTGGTTTTTCCAAACATGATTTAATCAAAGTGTAGTGATGAAAATCAAAGCATCTGAAAATGTAAACTTAAGCAGATTGTAGGCATATTTGTTCCTGCTAGACAAGTACATTCCCCTTAAAGAGATAGTTCACCCAGAAATGAAAGTCCTGTCATCGTTTGCTCACCCTCGTGTTATTTCAGACCTGATTTTTCCCCTCAGGAATATAAATACTGAGGCAAATTCTTACAATGGAAGCCAGCGGTAACTCTTTGGTTTTCAACATTTTTCAAAATATCTTCTTCAAAAAAATTTAAGATCTGTCCCTTTAAGAAAAAATAAGTTCAGTAAATAAAGGGTTTTCCTAGTGTTGGAATGATTTGAAGTCATTGACACATAATGTGTTCTTGTGTTCAAAAACAACTAGACAGAGCACAACTGAACGAATATATTGATATCTGAAGCTTTTTTTGTGATGTCTATTCAATAATTTACTCATTTGCCACAATAATTAATAATAAATTATTATTATTGTCTTCATTTAGAGGCTTTTCTCAGCAAATATTGATATGTAAATAATTTAGTTAATTATTAATTATGATAATTGTATAAATAATTGGGATTTATTAAATTTATCATCAGCATCTCATGTAAAACAAACAAACAAACAAAAGGCCCTATATAAAAATAATACAGGCAGAAGAAAAAAACAAAAAGTCTCACTCTTCATTGTAACTGTGACTTTCTTGGAAGGTTCAAGTAAACACTTGAGCGTTCTCCAAGAATCCTAATGCGACTGTGTTGATATCTGCTGTTTCATGCAGCTGCCTTCATCAATCACTTCATATCCATTACACCTTTTATGCCCTTCTCTCATCTCTCCATTGAGTGCAGAGAATTCTGAACACCACACAGGTCAAAGGTCATTCTCTTCATGCAGGCCGCTGGGAGAAAGATTTGCAGTTGGACTTATTATAGCTCAAACAATGCTGTGAGTTCTGTCATCACATGGCCGTCAGACAAATAAGCCGTTATGTTTGGCTGACAGGAAAGTAAAGTGGCAGCTGTACACGTCTGTCTTTTATTATGCCACATATGATTAGGGCAGTAAATGATTCGAAATGATTTAGTGAGGTTTTGATGTTCACTGGATTCTGTTTATTGTGTGTTTGGATATATGACAGTATGATGTGGACTGAACTCATAGACCCCGTTTACACCTAGTCATATGAAAGCACATACTGTACATATAGTTCAGTTCATACAGGTACTAAAATAATGAAGAATACAGCTTGGTGTTTTTTATTACTATTATTATTATTAAAGTTTTTTATTTGCCATTTTGACTTTATTTAGATAGGACAGTGTAATGACAGGAAGAAAATTGGGGGAGAGAGAGGGGAGCGGGATCGGGAAAGGTCCACGAGCCGGGATTCAAACTCGGGACGCCTATAGCGGGACAGAATTTGAACTTGGGACACCCACAAGGCTATCGGCACTGACTAACTTGAAGTGTTTTGGGTTAAAATAAACATAACAGTTTTGGAACGTATCGCACATTTCAAATCTGTATGATTTATTTTCTTGTGCTGAACACAGAAGAGTATATTTAGATGTATTTCATTGTATTAATTTTTTTCTATACAGTGAAAGTCAATGGGGTCCAAAATTCCAAAAAGACTAAATTCTCCAAAGTATCTTTTCACAGAAGACAGAAAGTCAAACTGGTTTGGAACAACACGACAGTGTGTAAATATAAAGCATATCAGTTTTTTTTAAATGAATAAAATGAAAGTAGTCTCTGTGATACATCCTTCACCACCCAACATTTTTAAGGTCTGGGCTCTGTGAAAACTGCTTGTTTATCTTATATAACAAGCTGCAGGATTCTTTAATTTTTCTGATTATACTGGCACTCTTTCAGATTTCAGAAAGAATGAGTGGTAAGTTTGTGGTTATGCAGGAGTAACCATCCCTTTGTGTGGGTCAGATTCTCATCCTTTATTTTAATTTTTGATATGCTACACACAGTAATCCAATCATTATTTTACAGGTTGGGAGTGTTATGCTGGCACTGGCAGTGAGGACTAATAGGAAATGGTAATAAAAATAATAGACAGAGATTGCTGATTAAATGCCTCCATATAAACATGTTAATTTGACACTAAACTAAGTAGGCCTCACTGTTTGCGTTTTTTGTAGAGAACTTGCAATGTAATGGCCATTTCTTTTGCATTACTGTAATGTGGGACTGGAGTTCACCTGAGGGGCACTGCGGATGTGACGGGGAGCTGTTTATGTCCTGACAGCTGTAGTTCACCTCCTCGTTAATTAGAAGGTTGAAGGTCTTTGGCAGGAGAGTAGGAATGATCTGAAAAGTGGGGATGACTCATTATAAACCTTATCAGCCTGGCTCATGAATATTAATTAGGTGACGTAAGAATCGCCCCGAGGTCCTAACTGAATTACTTAAACAACAGGAAAATAGGGCTAGCCACTTACCAATTTGGTGTTTGTGCAGTCCATTTGGTTTGCAAAGACTTCTGCTTGGTGTTAAAGTCGTTGTGCAGCCATGCGAAACAAAGCTTTTAAAACACAGTATGATTATTTGGAACATTAAGTGGAACCATTTTATTGATTGATTGATTGATTGATTTGCTAAATAAAGTTTATATCTTTTTGTTTCTGCAAATTGACATAATTTTTCCAAATTCTTATACATTTTAATGTGAGAAGCTTGGAGTCAGTAAGATTTTTTTATTTTTTAAGAAACCTCTTTTGCTCGCCAAGGTTGCATTTATATGATAAAAAATACAGTAAAAACTGTAATATTGTGAAATATTATTCCAATATATAGTAACTGTTTTCTATTGTAAAATATTTGAAGAGTTTGGTTCCAAAATGCGATAAACACCATTTTTTTTTAAATTGAGTTTCCAAAATCAGCATTGTATCTGGTCGGTATTGAAAAGTAAATTTTTTGTTTCACGCAAAATGCGATATCCACCGTGTTATTCTGTCATGTTTTCTCCCTATCTTTCCAAACCGTGACAAATGCCAGTCTCCCTTCTTTGCAGAATGCAATACATCCGCTCAACCAATCACAGCGCACCATTCCACGCATTGTAGACAGTAATGGCGGCGCTTTGAATACACCCAGCATCCTAGTTTTCCTCGTCTACTTTGTACTTTGTGATCTACAAACAAACAAAAAATTAGGGTTGCACAATAAATCGCATGTGATTGTCATGCGCATCTCGTCAGTAAAGCCGGTTCTGTGATTAGTAGTAAACCTCCATCATGTGCTTTCAGATGGAGCAGCATGTAATACACAGAGCCGTAGATCACTGACAAGCTACGCAACATCGCGTTTATAATCGCAGATGAATAGCATTCGATTATGAATGCGATATTGCATAGCTTGTCAGTGTAAGTGTGCTTATTAATGCCATAAATGTTTTTGTTAATACAGCGTATAGCACTATTCAACTAAATGAATGTAACATGGCAAAGATGAATGCTCTTTTGGAAGTTGAATGTAAGGGAAACGTTATTTTGGAATTTCTGTGGTCTAATGTTATATTGTTGTTCATGTTCTTGTTCATGATGAAATTTTATTTTATTGTTGTAATTAATTTATAGCATTAACAAGATGACCCGTTGAATTCATTTTGAGAGCGATGATTGATTGAATGCATTTTTAGTCCAGTGCCTGTATATAGGCTAAGATTAGTATTGCCCAAGTTCAGAGGCTGTCATATGTGGATCAACTTACTTTGTTGTGTATTTTCAACAGTTTCAATATGAAAAATAACTTTTATATTGATTCAATGGATTTATTGCATTTTGAAAAACAATGTGTTATGGATTTATTGCATTTTGGGGAAAAAAAACAACATTTTTTATAATAAATCTGTGAAAATCCAAATCTGGATTTGAATTTTTTATGTTATTATAACCTAAAGATGCTATGTGAAAGTCTGAAACAGAAAATAGTGGTTTTCATCTTGCCACTTTCTTGGTAAAGAAAACACATTTTTACTCAAATTAATAAAAATGGATTCATAGCATTTTGGAACCAAACTCTTAATTTTAAAATATAATTTATTCATGTGATGACAAATCTGAGTTTTCACCAGCAATTACTCGTCTTCAATTTCACACGATCTGTCAGAAATCATTCTAATATGATGATTTGGTGATCCAGAAAGGTTTCTCAGCATTATCGGTGTTATAAACAGCTAATCTTCCATCAATGCCAATAAATAACATTTATTTTTAAGAGTGTATGTACTGTAAAGGCCCAGTTCACACTATTAATTGTGACTTTTGCTTCAGTTAACCCCTAATTACTGTTTAGGAAGGTATTGGGTAGGATTAGGGATGTAGAATATGTTCATGCAGAATATGTGCTTTATAAGTACTAATATAAGCCAATATGCTAATAATATGCATGCTATTAATCAGCTAATTAATAGTGAGAATTGGTCCCTATACTAAAGTGTTACCAAAATGTTTTATCAATTCAAAAATGCAACCTAAAACATTATTTGAATAGTAACTGTGACTTATAGGGCAGAAATGTATAAGTAGGAAAAGCCTTTTATTAAAAGGTCATATGGATTTTCCCTGAAAAGTACGAGTAAAGTCCTAAAAACATTCAGTGAAGAATAGAAGAAAATGAATTCGAAAACTTTGCATGGGTGGAATGGACAGGATCAACAATAAAAGACTAAGTATGTTAGCTGTCTGTACTTTTGTCAAAGTAAGCAGCATATGCTTGTGGTTTCTACGGGAATGTTAATATTCTCATTTGTGGGTTTCCTGTCAGATTTCCACTGAGAGATTTATATAGGGAGTCTGACATAACAGCCGGTAGTCGGTTAGCTGATGACCAGCCGAATGTGGAGGGAGAGAGACGGAAAGAAATAAAAATAAGGAAACAAGCAAGCAGGATCTGAAGAAAACCGAACAAAAACATTAGAAGAAAATACAATTATGAAAATTCATCCGCAAGTTGTGTGTCAGCAGCTTCACAAAGTCGTCCTCTGCTTCTGAAGGAAAGATTCTAAAGTGTTTCCAACACTTTCAAGTGTTTCCATTCATTTCATCACCGACAGATAATCCCGCATTATGATAATCGTTGGCTAGACAGCATAGTAGACAATGTAAAAACAGCACTTTAAGCCACTTACCACCTAGAAACTGTGTAAATGTCTTTAACTGAAACATAAGTTGAGTTTTGTAGGAGAATTAGATGCACATCCTCTTAGCAGTACTTAAGGGACATGTCACAAACTTTACAGATGCTTTAATACAGTAATCTCAGGGCCTGACGCCAATGGGAACTGAACTCAATAATATGACATATCGTTTCCAGTGACAGGCTGACGATTGACCCGGTTTTAAAGATGGAAAATGAACATATGACATGCATCTTAAAGACATGACAGCTTTTAGTCAGCTTAATTCAGACCACTGCTTGAAGTTTCGTGTCTCACTTGAGCCAGGCAAGGACGTAAGGAGCCAAATAAGATTTTCACAAATGAAACTGAAGCTGCCCTAATTTTTCATAAACCTCCAACTTGCATGTATTTTAAAAGCAAATACGAAACTCAGCTATGTTTTCCGAAGGCTTATCGGAATAACAGAAATCAATTCTGAAAAATGAAAGCACAGATTAGCCGAAGGAAATTAAGATGTAGGAATTTGAAAAATGTGTGTCAGTTTGCATTAAACAGCAACAGAAAGAGATGTGAGCTTTAGTTACTATATACACACAAAAACGTAAGGGCAGTTAAATATATAAATAAATTCCCAATAAAATGAAATACACAATAAATAAATCCACAAATTACTGGGCAATGAGGTCGTTTTTTTTAAGTAGTACTTAGTTTCAGCAAGGACATGTTAAACTTACCAAAAATAAATAAAATAATAAAAATAAAATAATAAAAAAATTATATTTAATAAATAGAATTCTTGTGAACTTTTTATTCATCAAAAAATCCTGACAAAAAAAACAATGTGTCACCATTTCCACAAAAATATTAAGAAGAACCTTTAAGATCCATGGAACCTTTCCATTTTACAGAAGGTTCTTTGTTTGTATGTTTTAGATAACTAAGATAACTCGGTCCAAGTCTAAGATAACTCAAAATTATTTTGTTTTTACTTTGTACAATAGATTCTATGTAGATACATGTCCGTGGTTTTGAAATCAACATCCAAAGACTTAAAACTAAGAACATGTTATTACAGTACAGTACCGCTATAGCGTATGTACCCTCCATGAACTGAGTTGTTTGCACAACTGCACAAACACGCAAGGCCCAATACAAATTCCGAGTAAATCAGAGACCATGTACCCAGCAGAATTTGGCACCCGTTTGGGTTGTGTGTCCTTACATGTCCTCACATGAACCAGTAGCCCCTCTTTATTTGCCATGTGACCTGCCTGCCTTACATTACGTAGTAAATTCCCTCCGCTTGAGACAAACCCCTCGTTCTCATCCAGCCTGCATTCCTCTTTTGTTTTCAACCAATGGACTGCACTGCTCTCTACTGATCTCTCTAGCATTTTTGGACTGATGTTTCACTTTTCAAATCCCATCTTTCCACTTTCACTGAGACCTCCATTTTGTCTGTTGCACTTTGTTCAGAAGCCCCATGGTTCTGGACTGGAACATCGTTTTTGGAACGTGTTCACCTGCAGATTTACCAGATCCATCCCTGCATTTGAATTAAAGACACATGGCTACACTGAGTTTCCATTTGGCTCTCTAAATCAAAATGATTCTCAATTACAGCCCTGCTAGTTTTCATTTAAGATCTATTTTTTCTTTTTTCACTGGTAGTGCAGAAATTATTCAGCATGGTGCTTCTGAGGTCCTTTTTATTGAAGATCACACTGCTGGGATTGTAGATTTGAGGGCATCACCTCTCTGTTGTACTTGTTCCATTTTGCTCCTGCACAATAGTTTAATCCCCCTTTTATGTCTCCAAATTTTAAAACTTTATTTTCCATCCCTCTCGAATTCCTGTCAGATCTCCACAAACCAGCATTGTTGGCTCCTCTATGCTTTGAGAAGGACATCTCCAAAAACCTCAAACCTCAAAGCCAAATGAAGTCATAAATCAGTCTGTTGTATATTATAGTTAATTAAGAGCAGGACTGAACCTCAGAGATGCAGCGGATGCTAGAGAGAATACGGACGGATAATTACAGATAAAATAATGCGTTTAGGACGGCTCCATGCCATAGCACATTTAAGAGCGTCTCCACAAAGATAAACCTTTGGAAATGTCACAATGGTAATTATAACACTTTATTCTTCAAGGCCTGTGAAGGATTATAGATTTATGTCGCCCTTTTTACTTCTTTTTTTTTTTTCTTTTTTTTTTTGTTATTTATAGTTTCTTTATTAATATATTAATTAATATATTTAAATTTCTGTTAAATATATACTGCCCTACAAAGGCAAAATACCTTAACTCGCTAGAGTGTGAAACTGAGAAAAATGACTTTAAAGTTTTTTATTTGTTCAGCCAAATTAATTAGGTAGGACACTGGAAATTTGGCAATTAGATGTTTTAGTAATGAAAAGTATCTACATTAAAAAATTGTGACCTCAAACTTGATTTTTACCCCTATTTTGAAGTTACTGTACTCTGCTCTTGCATTGTCTGCAAAACATGAGAAGTCACAACAAGGCAAAAGGCAGTAACTTCCACATTATCAATATTTGGTTGCTGATCACCATTTACAAAATCGTTACAGTAACACCTGTATAAAATCTAGTGATCATGGGCTATCTCATATAGGCTATTGCATAGAAACTTGACTATTATTTGTTTTTTTGACCGTAACAAGCGGACTAAAAGTTAAACATGTGAGTGGATACCGTTTTGCAACCAATTTATTCGCTATGCTCAGTAATGTCAAAGAATGCTAGACATTGCGTAATTGCTTTTATATTGACTTGAATGAAAATAGCCTAACCTAAAAGAACGACTTGTGGATTGATGTGAACGCCAGCAAGCAGGAATGCTCAGAAATGCTTGTGGATTAAACATCTCCGACTGCGTTCATTGCCATAGATTGATTTTATCGGGTTACAATGTAGGATATGGATTTAATTGCGAACTGTTAGTATTGAATTTATGATTGATCATGCTACATGCTACTACGGCATTCGAGTTCACACGCGTCCAACTAGAAGCGACAGCCTGGTGAATAATATGCATTATAAAAAGGAAATAATAATAAAAAAAATCTTTAAATGTTATTCACGATTATGTATTGCTGCCAAGGTAGTCTCTTTACAGTGCTTTGTTACATGGAGCTGTTTGGTAGATCGCGATCTAATTCGTTTGTCTAATAAAGTGCTTCAGTGACAAGTCAGATGTATGAAAGTATACAAGTTACACCGTAATTAAAACGCGGCAGTCTTTAATGGTCTGTAAAACAAAAGGAGAACACCTTATAACTCCAAGCCGGCACCGTAACTTCATATTGATGCGCGGCTAAACAAAGGCAGAACGCCGTAACTCATTTTGAGTGTTCCAAACAAACTGAAAGAGCGGTAACTGGTGTTATACGGTGTTCTGCCTTGGTTTATCTGGGGCGTTTTGAAGTTACGGTTAAGACGACCCATTATTTTCTCGGAAAAACAACGAAATTGACTCAAGATACTTATGCACATGATAAAGGATGTCTTGAATGTCCCAAAAATATAAATGCACGGCAGTATAGTTCTTTTAGATTCTTTTAAATGCTATTTAATTCTGCCCCAAAGGATTATAATTGAATAAAATAAAACAGTAATAATGTTCAACCTTTTTTTAACTGTTTAAAATTTGTTGATCGTCAGTAAGTGTATCTTTTGTTCATTTCGTTTGTTGTTGAGTGGAGATGTTAATATAGTGGATGGTGCACACTTTTATTTAACATTTCCAAGTTGAGTTTCATGCCAGTAATACGACAAAACTGGAGATCCTCGCTGCCAAAAGCACCCAGCCATTCATTTTGTTTACTGCGGTGTGTTTAAATGCCGGTGCAAAGATGCTTCTGCTTGAACTTCTGCTGTAAATCAAATTCATTGGGGAATTTGGAGCGCAGACAAAAATGTCAATGCATCTAAATATGTACCAAATAAACATGCAACGTGCTGCACAGATTACAAAAGTGACATTCCATGGAAAGCTCTTCCGAGTCTGTCAGTGTGGAGATTTTCATCTCATAAACAGTATGCGAATAGATGCTCTTTTGAAACGATATATTTGTCAGTTGCTACTGTACCAGTATCAATGCCAGATGGACAGAGGTTGCACAGAGTTCAAACACAGATTTGTATAAGGCAAAATTAAGTTCCTCTTGTCCACTTAAATAACTCAAATAACCTCAAATAACTTCTGTGCATTTAAATGAATACAAGAAACCTGTTGAATATGCGGGATGACAAGATTATAGTCATCATTCTACTGTTTGGATTATAGTTATTATATTACAGTTCTAGTTCTCAAACTTTTCAGGCCTCGGAACTTTGATCAAAATAAAATCCTTTACAAAATTAAAATTAAAATATTTACAAAGTTATCTTTTTACAAAGTTTTTCCTTGCCTTTTTCACCTTTATCTTGCTCATTGGGGGTTGTAAGGCAGTTTTCTCTATATTTATTGTGAAAATCAGTGTAGCAATAGATTTGAATCGAATAGGTTTCTCTTAAGCTTTATATATTGAAAAAGATGTAATGTTAACTTAAAGTAAATATTTTTCAGGTATTTTAAAAAATTATTTTCTTTGGATTTAGTACAATGACATTATACAGTGCCATTTATAATATTAATCTTAATAATTTTTAGATTAATCCTATATGTCTTGTATAGTATATACTGTAAACATACATTTCCTTTATGTAAACATAAGATATTACATGAAGATGTATAAAGTAGCTGCCTATTTTAAGACAGGAGTAACTCGCATAATCATACAGTATTTGGGAAAAATCTCATTAATATTGCATATATTCTGTTATTTGATCTTAAAAGTACTCTGCTTTATGAGTTTAACGTTAGATACCATAACATTGAGTCAATGGCTGGGCACAAGTTTACAGGATAATCTTGACTTCTTTGTCAATCGCCACTCTTTTCAGTGCAGAAAATAAAACTGTGGTGTTAAGAAATGAGCGTTCAGTGTGTATGCAAACACATAATACATCTGCATAAGCACATGATTGGATTGGAATAAAACCCTTTTTTACGGGTCACATCTGAGAAATGCACACATAATCGTCCCGTTACAGGAAGTGTATTTCATCTCAGCTCCATTGGCTTCATCTAGAGCTTGTTTTTCTTTTTCCTTTTTTTTTTTTTTTTACTCAACCCTTAACAACATTCATGTTCCTGATTACCAATTATACCTCTCATGGTCCTTTCAAATAACTTTAATTACTGATTAGAATTCGGCTCTCACAAAGCCGGTACTTGAGTGTAATTGCTCAATAAAGAGTTGAGTGGAAATGTGTGGTAATAAGTAGGTGTTCCTGCTGCTTGTCTCATTAGCGAGTAAGCACTGCCTTCGCTTCCCGGTCTGCATAAATGGAGCCTCTCTCATTCATGGCACAGGGGCCCCTGCTCTCTCTATAGCAAACCAGCAACCAGATAACATGTCCCAAACTCGCTGACCTCACACCGCAGACACCTCACTGATCACACATGTATAATGTCTGTACTTGTTTTCGTAACACTGTGTCACAAGGCAGAGACCTATTTAGCATAAGCTGTCAGCGACTGAAACATCATAGTTGTCAGGCACAAGTTGGCCATTATGTGATGTTACATGTTCTGTTGACCTGATGGGATGCCCTGCAAGTGTTACTGTTTGTTCTCATGTGCATTTGTGAGATGGAAATAACAGGTAATAACTCTGTTTAACTGCCTTGCTGTATTGAGACAATTGCCTTCTCAATTGAAATGGAACCTCATAAGTGACTCATAAAGGACACTAAGGCAGCAACTCAATCAAATAATGTTGCTCAGGCCAAGCACACTGAAGACTTGATTTGAGTTTTATTTATTTATTTGTAGCTTTTTCTTCTTCTTTTTTGTGTATTTTTATTATTTTTCCCACCCAAAGATATTAATAAAATATTTTTATTTAAACGGCACTTATTTGATCAAAATTGAGTAAAAACAATAATAATATGAAATATTATTACAATTTAAAATAACTTTTTATTTTTATATTCATTTTAAATTAATTTAAATTATTTATATCTTTTTCTTAAATTAAATTAAATTAAATTAAATTAAATTAAATTAAATTAAATTGAATTGAATTGAATTGAATTGAATTAATTCTTGTGATGGCGAAGTTGAATTCTCAGTTCAGTTAAATATCTCCTATCTCCTAGTAATATCTTAGGGCTGTGGAAGTGTACCCACAGTAACAGACCTGTGTGTAAAACTCTTGGACGTATTTTAAAGAGTCTATGCCACAAACTTTACATATTTCACAAAATCTTGCATTTAGTTGATCCCGATAAGCGCCGTAAACATGATGGCTTTGTACTTCCATGAGGGGGTTTGACAAGGCATCTTTGTTTCTAGGTGGAACTTTAAAGAACGCGACACACATGTCTCCTGGAAATTCTGCAGAATTCAACCAATCAGATGACGACTTCAAAACTCCTGAAGTGTTTCCACTTTGTGTGCCATATGCATCAGACATTCAGCCAACGGTTCATGGGTGTGATGTCTAAGGCTGAGACTAAATTTCTCCAGTCTTCAGAGTGACATGATCTTTCAGAAATTATTCTAATATGCTGATTTGGTGCTCATGTAACATTTCTATTATTATCAGTTGTGCTGCTTAATATTTTTGTGGAAACAATTATACAATTATTTTCAGGATTCTCTTTCTCTCATGCACCTTTTTTTCATTGAACATGTCGCAATGCATTGTGGGATTGACTTCTCTGTGAGAGATACTGTATATGTAATGCTGCCTTAGAAAGTGGCTAAAACAATTAATTAGTTTAGTTTTATATCAACCTTCGCATTGGAAGTGCAGCTAAGAGAGGCCACTTGCGTAGGCAGCTCACTAGATTTTGGAACAGAGCTATTATTAATATTATCAGGTCACCTTTATGAGATTTATTTTTTGAGTGAAAATGCATTTACTGGTAATTGTTGTTCAGAGGTTATACTGCTGGTATCAAAAGGCTTCAGTCTAACTAGTCATTATTTAATTAGTGAATCACTGTATATTTATGGGACCCTCATGCTTATACATTTCTAAAAAAATCTTATGCTTTTGTTTCGTTGTTCTCATTGGGTTGGTAATATCTGCTACTGCCTTGATGTCTGTTCTTAGCCACATTTAGTTAAAGACTAACATCCTCTTTCAGTTTATTCTGTAGTTCAAGGCACTGCTTGAGTGATACTGTCCCACACCTCCCTCTCTTGGTCTCTCTTTGCCCTGTTCTTCCAGACCTCCTCAATAAATCATGCCATCTTTGAAACATTTACGTCTCTCATGTTGCCCTGAATTGAGAAATCCAAACATCATTGGATGTTGGAAAGACATAAGATATTAAGGAACTTAAGATATTAATTTTGTGTCAACTTGCAACTTACAAGTGACTTAAGGATGTAAGCTTAAGGCAGAGAAAAGTACAAATGAAGATCATAGGTGGAGGAGAAAGGGGGATCTAGGGCGCTTTTCCTTTTTTTGGAATGTTAAAGATGCCATGGTTGGAGTGCTTATGAGTTTTAACAGAGGTCACGAGGTTATTACATAAATGGTTCACGTAAAGTGCTCGAGCCTTTTGGGGAATGTTTGATGCCATGTTCACAGAAATATTACAATGTACAAACAATTGAGCATGTGATATTTTTCTGTCTGCATTCATATTTCTGGACTGTAGACATTTCAAGACCATAGTTAATTAATTCGACCAGTAGACTCAGATAAACAACATTTATGACATCAATTAGATTGGAAAAAAAGATTGGAAAAAAATAGATCAAAAGTATCTTCAAGGACTCAGTGAATTCCTACTGCCTCCCCTAAAAGGCAGTAATTTGAAAAGCTCATGTCTGGATTGGTACTTAGACGGTCAAATGATTCAGTCCTAAATTGGACGCAGAGTGCAGCCAAATCAGAAAATAATTTGGCGCGCAAATCTTGATCCTGCCTGAAACATGCAGTGGAACCCAATCCCTGGATTAGCTGTGAACTTTACAACTCAGCGATTGGCTTGTTGCCACACACTTGGCTGGACAAATATCCTATCTCACTTGTTTTGAGCACAGTACTTAGATTTTTAATCTGTACAAACACATACTTACTACAGCTTAGGCCATTTTAGTTAAGCAAATGGTTGATGTTAAATGTATTAATCTATCAGGGACAATATGGTTAGTGTGTGTAAGCCTCCTTCCTTTCAATTTCTACACACCCTAACACTTTTAAGTACTTACATAGACTGGTATTTTGTAAGGAGACTGTAGATATAAAAAAATGTAGTTAATCAACGTGTTATGTGAAAGTATTACATCCCGTAAAGCTTTCATCTGCCGTTCTTTGTGACATCTAGGTGTGTCAGATTTATGTCAGCTTGATCTATCAGTTTTCCACCCACTCTGACCTGTTGTGCATTTATTCATCCCTGAGGAAGATAGTTTATCATATTGACTCATGGGGTGTCTTGCCTTTAAACGTGTTTCTTATTGTGTCTGATTTTTTTTTACAGGAGACTATCCCCTACCTCCTCCACCTGTCACTGACACCAGCGGGCTCCAGTCTCCATCCAGCTTCCCACCTCCTCCACCAATGGATGAGGCCTCCTTTGGCTTTCAGGTGAGATTTGCTAAACCTGTCAAATCCCTGTCAATATACAATATGACCTCCAGTGGGGTCCAAAAGTTCAATTTTGTTAAAAAAAAAAATATTTGGCTTTTTTTTTTTTTTAAGTGATTAATTACATTTTAAATTACATATTATATTAACCGTATGAAGGAAAAGTTGACTTTTTTTTCATAGTGATATCATTTAGTATTTATTACTGTATGTACTTAATAGTCAGTATTTGGAATGCTTTTGCTTTAATTACATCATGCACTCGGGTTGGCATGAACTGCACAAGCTTTTGCAAAACAAACATGATTTGTTAGTGTTCCAAATTATTTGCTTCAGTGGAAGCAAAGAAATATGACCTTTTGTACACAAGTTCACATGGTGAACAAATTTGCTTATTTTGATTAGTGACCTGAAATAGAGCATAAAATGCTTAAATGCGATTTCTTTGTTTTTTCTGTTTTTTATTCTTCTGTTTTTTGTTTTGTCAAAATCCCAGAACTTTAAAGTTTTAAATCAGATTTTGAATCCTTGATTTTCAGTGTTTTATTAAGTACATACAGTAATAAATACTACATGCTATTACTATTGAAAAAAAAAATATATATATATATATATATATATATATATATATATATATATATATATATATATATATATATATATATACATACAGCGGGTAAAATAAGTATTGAACATGTCACTATTTTTCTAAGTAAATGTATTTCTAAAGGTGCTGTTGACTTGAAATTTTCGACAGATGTCCGTAACAACCCAAGTAATCCATATATACAGTACAAAGAAAACAAAAAAATAAGTTCAGAAATAAAGTTATGTGTAATAAAATGGAATGAAACAGGGAAAAAGTGTTGAACACATGAAGAAAAGGAGGTGCAAAAAGGCATAGAAAGCCAAGACACCAGCTAAAATTTATCAGTAATTAGAAAGCAATCCTTTCTTTCATCAGTGGAAATGAATATTAGCTGGTTCAGTTTCAACACCTACAGTACCAGGATGATGAAGATGAAACAAGGGTGGACATTTCAGCAAGACAATGATCCCAAACACAGCCAAGAAAACTCTCAGTTGGTTTCAGAGAAAGAAAATAAAGCTGCTAGAATGGCTCAGTCAATCACCTGACTTGAATCCAATAGAAAATAAGAACTAAAGATCAGAGTTCATAGAAGAGGCCCACAGAACCTTCAAGATTTGAAGACTTTGTGGAAGAATGGGCCAAAATCACACCCGAGCAATGCATGCCACTAGTTTCTCCATACAGGAGGAGTCTTGAAGCTGTCATTACCAACAATGCTTTTGTACAAAGCTTTAAATACATTTTAGTAGTTCAATACTTTTTCCCTGTGTCATTCCCTTTTATTACACATAACTTAATTTCTGAACTTATTTGTTTTGTTTTATTTGTATGTATGGATTACATGGGTTGTTATCAACATCTGGTGAAAATTTCATGTCAACAACACCTTTAGAAACATATTTACTGGGAAGAATGGTGACGTGTTCAATACTTATCTTACCCGCTGTGTGTGTGTATGTATATATATATATGTATATGTATATGTATATGTATATATATATATATATATATATATATATATATATATATATATATATATATACATACATACACACAGACACACACACACACACACACACACACACACACACACACACACACACACACACACACACACACACACACACACACACACACACACACACACACACACACACACATACATATGTATATATATATTATATATATATATATAGACTTTGTACAAAAGGTGTGTGTGTATATATATATATATATATATATATATATGACCTTAACATGGTGAACAAATTTGCTTATTTGATTAGTGACCTGAAAATAGAGCATAATCTTAAATGCTGTTTTTTTGTTTTCTGTTTTGTCTTGTCAAAATCCCAGAACTTAAAAGTTTTAAATCAGATTTTGATTCCATGATTTTCAGTATGATCTCAGATTTTTGATCCTAATATAAATTTAAGGCACTTAAAAAAATTTCATATCCCTTTTCATGTGTGTTACCGACGAACCATCAAAGGCTAGCCAAGTCTGTGTCTTTTTTTGTGGCTGTGTACTAGGTGTGTGTCCTAGTTGTTTATATCCCTCTTTAGTTCATTTGGCACTCCTGTAGAAATGAGTGAGGGCACAGGGAAGGCTGACACCTATTGGTTCAGCTCGGTCATTTCCCCCTAAGGTAGTCAGTCCTCCCTCCATTAAACTACAGCCTTTATGAGTAATATATTTATTGTAATTACACATTATTATGATTATTTAACACATACAGTACAAACTGTCTATATTTCTATACTGGTAGTGAATTTCCAGGGATTGCATGGACAGATAATAAAAAAACTTCTCATTCTGCACTTTTCTAGAAGTAGGCAATTGATCTAAATAATGTGAATAGTTTTCATTTTACATCATTGTTTTTGCTTCAGTCTGCTGATAATGTGTCTGTGTAGTTTGTTGCAAGACAGGATCCAGTCACTGATGAGCGACGATGAGACGCCACAGACACTTGTAAAGTCTTCATCAGGGGTGCAGCAGTTTTCTTTTTTTTTTTTTTAAATAAATGAATGTGACTACAGGCATGTTCTCTGCTCTATTAAAACCCTCCACTGGATCGCTTTCCCACGAACGCTGCTCTGCAAGGGAGGAAGCCTGTCCGGAGGGAATCAGCGCGTTTGTTGATCTAGCTCTATGGAGTCAGCGTATGGCAGACGGTGTTATCGGTGGATAATTAGGCTAGTACAGAAAAGACATCAGACTGTAGAGGCGAGGATCTCGATTTCTCTGTAAAAATGAATGGCATCCCGGAGTCAGTTTAACCAGCTTTACATCTCAGACAAGAGGAGATCAGTGACAGCAGATGGTTTGTGACATAGAAAAGAATCCACAGCAAAGCACATTTTGTTGCGTTCATCACACCATTTCCCTGAAGACCGTTAGCTCTTGATTCTGATAGCAGTACGTGCGCGTTCACGAGCGTGTGGGTACTTTACCGAAAACAAGCGGCAATCCGCTCGACCCGCAGCTTTCCCTAATTCCAGTTTTCTACATCTTTCATGAATGAAAAAGGGGATGTTGAATTATTTCTGCTCCTAAGCAGAACTAACAAGAGGAAGAGGCCGGAGTGGTGCGGTGAACATGAATAATCAAATGATACTTGGCCTAAATTATTTTGTTTCCCGTAACAGAACACGTAGCAACACATGCAGTCTTTATTTAACTTCACTTATCTGTCTCTGTGGTTTTTCATTAAACTCAGCACTTAAATCAGCTTCCTCTATTCAAACGGTGCTTACCAGAATGCAAAAGGATGGCTTACATAACCTATGGAAGTGCTTCATTAGATTGCTATGCCTTTTCTTTCATAACACTATGTCCTGCTATTGAACTGACTGTCCAGTTCTCCTAATGGAATTAAGATAATTCACATAATATGGCTCACAAAACAGGGGCCGAAGGGAAAATGCTTGCATACTTGTGTAAGTGTGCATTTTCCTAAAGGCTTTACGTGTTATTACAGTATTTTATTTCTGTAAACTGTTGTTGATCTTTTTGTGGCGTGTGCATGACTCAATCTTGGTTGCTATAGGAACATGCCTAAAAAATAAAAAGTCTTGAACCTTTTATAAATTGCAGCACACAGTATAATTAATAATGAAACAATACAGGGAATTGCACTTTGGAAATAGCCTCAGAAGTTGCGTTTGATCACATAATCATATGGAACTCACTTTGTATTTATTTCCCTTATTTACATAAACTGTTCTAAAACAGTTCTAAATCAATTCACGAGACATTTACACAACTTTTTTCATGGGGTTTGTCAAGGCAGTCTTTGCAGGCTCTACATGTGCTGAAATAGTATTACAGTATGTGAATTTACATTACACATTTACATTACCTCTTTATGTAAACTAAGCTTATTATAGAGTGTGCTTCTTCACAAATCAGCATATTTGCCTGCTGCTGGCAATCTCACACTATTACTGTACATTTTGTGTAATTTTCTTTTGTCGATCATGGAAGCAGTTATTCCTCATATTTACATTTGACAGATGCTTTTGTCCAAATTGTCATAGATCGCATTTAATCAGTTCATGCAATCCCTGGGAATTGAACCCATGACCTTGTCATTGTCAGCGCTATGTTTGAGCTATGGGCAAGCTATCGTCTGATCAAAATGATGCATTATAACTTTTCTTATTTTCAGACTTTAAAGAGCCAATTCAGATTCTTGTATCTGCTGTACAGTCCTAGTAAAGATCGCAACCTAGAGGAACGAAGCCGGAAGATCGGGAATTGCACTATGCAAATAGCATTCAGCATCGTAACAGTGTTTGTGCCCGTTACCTGTTTTGCATAATTCATTTAGTGAATCTGCCGCTAAACAACACAAACAGCAGGTGCAAATAAACCGCACAATCAGCAGGCACAATTCATTCTTAATTAATTCCCCCCCGGTCTGTTTGCTTTTAGTTCAAGCTTAAGTTCACCTTAGTTTAGGGCCTTGGCTTTAATGATGCAAACATTTGTTTGCCCTTTCCCCTGATTGTTTGGGAAGCTTTTTAGGGCCTGGTCTGCTCCAGTTAGGGTTGTGACAGGTAATCCAAACAGATGACATTAGACCAAGAGTCAGTCACTGATCCTGGCCTATGAGACCTATCCTGAGACCTCCTCTCCTCTCTTCATTTGAAAGACGAAGGCAGACTAAAGAAGACCAAACAAATTTAGAGCAAATTAGGATTTAGCTTCCTATTATTCAATAATTTAAAGAAAGAAATGTTACTTGAGCACCAAATTGGCATTTTAGAATGCTTTGTGAAATATCATGTGACACTGAAGACTGGAGTAATGCAGCTGAAAATGCAGCTTTCCATCAAAGGAATAAATTATGTTTTAAATATACATTCAAATAGAAAACAGTTATTTTAAATTGTAATAATATTTAACAATATTACCAGTTTAACTGTATTTTTGATCAAGTAAATGCATCAGAATCTTTCTCACAAACATTAAAAAATCTTACCAACCTCAAATTTTGAACGGTAGTATACAGTGTTGGGTAAGTTACTTTCAAAAAGTAATTAATTACAGTTACTAATTACTTCATCAATATTGTATTTAAATTACTTTACTAATTACTCTGTCTGAAAAGTAACTTAGTTACTCAATAAGTAACTTAATAATTCAAATTGCTAATTAGGCTACATCTTAAAATCCCTATAAACCTTAATAGAAATTAAACTCTGTATTCTTTCAATTTGAGTCAAACATAGAATAGTTTAGCCTTTTAGCTTTAAAACAACTGTAATACTTAAACTTTTTTTTATAAAAAAAAAAAATACCTTCTTTGGTTAGCAAATAGAACAAAAAAAGCTTAAAAGTTAAACAATACATTTCAGTTTGGCAAGATGTTCAGGAAAAGCCCAACTTGTAAAATCCGTACAGATTTATGTAAAAATAACATGTTAACTAGGTAAGAATAAATTACAGAAATGATTTGGGTGTTTGTCTATGGGGGAAGGGGGCACAGTAAACAAAGCAGCCCTGCACCTGACTTTGAAACTTGCAGCGCTCACACACACACACACACACACACACACACACACACACTCACACAAACGAAATCGCATGCCTGATGAAAAAATATATATTTAAAACACGTTCATATTTTAGAAAATGTAGTTAATATTTGTATCATTAATGATTTATCTTATCCACCCTGGGTCACCCGCAAATAATCAGAATGCATTTTTTTATTACCTGACCCGCGGATTATCCACAGCGCCCGCGGATATAACCGCCATCCGCACATCACTATTGCGCATAGCGCGCAGATATCAACAGCATCACTGGGTTGTAAAGTGTCCAAGTTGAGGGAATGTGTCGATTGTGTGAGAAGGATGCTTTTCATACAATATCTGCAACTGGACAACCTTGGAATATATTGACTTGATTATTCGTATAATGAAGTTTGGGCCATACAAATTACGGGAGTTTTACCGGAGGTGAATGTAGCAAACATATAAAATACGCCCAGTGGGATTTTTATTTTATTTTTTATAGCAAGATTAAAAATACGGGAGAAATACAGGAAAATATTTAAACGGGATGACAGCGGGATAGAATGGTAAAATACGGGAGAATCCCGGGGAAAACGGGAGGGTTGACAGGTATCTACGGGAAAGACTGTACTTCAGTTTTATAAGGATTACATAATCAGATAATATTCGTTTTCGATTTTAATTTGTTCAGTTAAAAGTGGACACTTCAGCCTTTCAGATACAGGAAAGACTATACCTCTCTTTAGTTTCATACAGATTACTTAATCAGGAATATTAGTTTTCGATTTGAATTCGTTCATTTAAAGGTAGAAACGTCAAGCTTTCAGATATGGGAAAGACTGGTCTCGCTTTACTTTCATAGGGATTACATAATCAGAAATATTAGTTTTTGATTTGAACTCGTTCATTTAAAAGTAAAATTCAAGCTTTTTAGATTCTATTGATTTTAGTCTTATATGTATCTGAGTATTTAAGGTTTCTCTGTGAATCAGGATAATCTGAACATGAACGAGCCGGCGCGCGGAGGGTTAAAGCGATGCATTCAATTTTATCTTTAGACGGTAAATTTACATTTCAAATTCAATATTGATTTTAGAACTGTTGAAATTATTTACTGTTTGTAACGCAAGTACTTTATAAGTAACTGTAATTAAATTACCTAACAATGAACAGTAATCCCTTACTTTACTTTTTCAGTGGATAAGTAATTTAATTACAGTAACGCGTTACTTAGTAACGCGTTACACCCAACACTGGTAGTATATTATTCTATTGATATTTCTCTTTGCTCAGCAAAAAAGTACAGGGGGTGTCCCCTTGATTACATTGTATTCACAAATTATTATTATTGTTATTATTATTATTATTAAAAAAAAGAAAGTTCCTCATTTTAAAACCACAATTTATGTCATGACCGCACTGTGTTGAATACTCACTAACAAAAACTATTCACAAAGCTGTGTCAATGCACATAAAGGGCTTTTATTTATCTAGTGTCATGTAAAGAAAGAAGAAGCTGCAGAGGACAAGAAGAGATATCAGTGTCCTTCAGCCGTGAGGGGAGAAGGTTGTTGTGCCCCCTTTGATGAGGAGCGAGAACGCTGTCAAAGTCTGCCCCTCACACCTTTTTTGTCACATGGTTGCCATTCCTCAAATGCCTTTGATAATTTTGTTCTTTGCTCCCTCTCTGACATAAAGGACAGGAGTTGGTGATTGCAGATGTATTGCTCATCCAAGTCTTAGACTTTAGAGTCAATTGTTATATATACACAGTTTTTGCTTAAGAATAGTTAGGAAGACCTTATTTGCCTTACAATATTTTGTATTAGAAACTGTTGTCATTAATTTGGCAATTTGCTGAATACTTACTTGTGCCACACTGCTCTAGTATAGTGCTTAGAATAAATTAATGTATTAATAATATAAAAAAAAACATTTAATTCAGACATACATTGATTTTATTTTATTTTATTTTATTATTATTATTATTATTATTATTTTAAAATGAATGAAGTCACAGAGGTAAGCAAATTTCATCCAGCTTTACTTTAGGGTCTCTAAGGCCCCCGTTTACACTAAAACGCATAACTTTTGCTACGGTTACGCCTATCGTTTACACTACTCCGGCGTTTTCGAAGTTGAAAACGGAGACTTTTGAAAACGCTGCAGACTCCGTTTTAGTTTGAAAAATCCGGGGTTTCAGTGTAAACGGACCAAAACGGAGAGTTTTGAAAACGATGGCGTGGCTGCCCACATTCGCACTGTGTATCCTTGACGACCGTGTAAACAATAACATCATGTTCATTGTTGTACCCATAGATATGTATGGGCAGATTCCCCATTCGACCACTCCAAGCACGTAGAGGCATCCTCCATCTAAATAATAGGGGATCTATCTATACAAATCTATGGTTGTACCTGCATGAATGGTCACGTGACATGCGTTTTTGGTTGTGTAGTGTAAACAGAGATCATTTCTGAAACGCAGCGGAAACGCCAGTGTAAACAGTGATCGTTTTCATTCTAAAATGCTGTTTTAAAATGAAAACGCACTAGTGTAAACGGGGCCTAAATTAAATGCATTCCAGTGTCCAGTATTGCTAGACTTAGAATACTTGTAAACTCACCACATTGTTATGCTTTTTTTAATTTATAATGCCACAAAACACTGTATTCTCATTCAGAAGATGTTGCATGCTTACCTGGAGACTTGGTGAGAACACTCTGCACGACACATGAATCAAGTGAGACCCAATATTTAGATTAAGTGAGGTGGAATATTTATTTATGGATGTGCTGTGCTACCTCAGTGTAAACATCTTAAAAAGAAACCTGCAACCAGAGTGTGAATAAAACTTTGTGAGAGTGAAGCTTTGTTATTGTCAGTTTGGGAGACAGTGAAACTTTTAAGTAGAGTGAAAACAGATAAAGCGGACAGTGTGAGAGGGAGAGAGAGCTGAGGGGTGATTCAATTAATATGAGATGAGCTGTCTCACCAACAAAGCATTATTTGTTCTTTGTTTATTCTTTCACATTACTGAGATTTTCTCCTAAAGACTTTCTCCCAGACAATCGTGTCTTATTGTTACAGTAGTTCACTTTCAGCCAATTGTCTGAGGCCACGATTAATTTTAATGAACATGTAAAAGACAAAACACAAAGACACAAAAAAACAAACACCAAATGCTCAAGGTGTTATGTGATAGTAGCCCACAGTGGAAGATGTGCTGTATTTGAGTGTTAAATTGCCTTCTTTGTGTATAATATCTTGTTATTTTTCTTTCATTGTAGCATGCATGTTCAAGTGTGATTAAGTGGGTTAGCTGATTTAGAGCAACCCTTTTTCAAAAAGACCTAATTTCATTACAGGTTACTGTGTCTGTGTGTTTCAGATAAAAGGACCTGGGAAAACTCTAGAAGAGAGACGTTCTAGTCTGGATGCTGAGATCGACTCCTTGACCAGCATCCTGGCCGACCTAGAGAGCAGCTCACCGTACAAACCGCGCACGCCGCAGGTACGGTCATTACAAACTCATACCCAAACCACCTCAAACCACATTACCTGAACATATATGAATACGGAACCCATATAAAAGACATTCTGAAAGCTTCACCAATTTAGAAATTGTAGCATTTAATATAATATAGCGTTTCATTTTTACAAATGTTTAAAGCTGCAGTACATAACACACTAAAAACGCTAGTTAAAAAACGCTTTTAAAAAAACAACAAAAAAAAAACACGTAGTCACACAATGTTGATGTTGTTAACATTAACATTTTGAGAACAAAGTATAACAATAATAATAATTTGCATGGTTTGATGTGATATGAGCCAAGTAATCGTTAGATTTAATCATAATTGATAGCCTGATGTATTGTAATGCTTTTTTTTTTTCTCAGTTGGTCAGAACAAAAGTGGCAGACATGTTACTTACTTGTTCAGATGGCATTTTCCGGTGAAAATTTTTATTTGGGTCATACTTCCAAGATGTAGAATATGTGATTCTGAAGAACAGTGAATATCCACTGTACTTGGTAATTCCGCAAATAACTGCAATTGCAGATTTCAAACGGAGATGGCGACAAAGAGGCAAAACTTATGGACTTCAGCTTTAATATTGAAAAGTTAATATTGAGTACATTTTAAACACAATATTGCTAGTTACCCTGTCTATTTTAGCTCATCCAACTAAAATATTTCCAAATGAATCCAAAAAAGAATCAACTGTTGTGTGTCTCTCAGCAACACACAGTAGCGATGTTTAGTTCCTGAGCGAATCAGTATGTTTGAACGAATCGGGAGAATGAATTCAATGATTCCTAGTGGTGTTAAAAAATGTAGCCTGTGGCCTTTCAAATTTGAGGTCCAAAGCTTTAAATTAGTTTAAATATCAGATTATCCTTACAATTTAATGTGGTTCACAGCAAGTTTCTCCATTATAGTGCAATTTAGGATGTATAAAATGATGGTAAGTCAGTGGCTGAATGTGAATGAGTATATAAAAAAATCACTGTTTCTGTTCAAAAAAATTTGCAACCTTCATTCACTATGAATATTCATGATTGGTGTGAATAGGTCTTTGAAGAGGTACAGAGTGTCATCCATCTAGAGTGTCATCTATAATTCTGCGCAGGCTGCAGACTTGAATAAGAACTCAAAATCTCTTATTTATTTTTATCTCTGACTTATTCATTAGCCTTTATTTGACTCCCGCAGTGAATCAATTTGGATGCAGAGGCCCTTCTTTAAAAGAAAATAACAAAACACTCTGGGAACCTGTTATCACTCCCAAAAAAAATAAAAAGATTAACTAATTTAGGTTGCACAACGAGACAGATGAAAAGCAAATCAAAATGTGTAAGTGTACCAGTCATTTCTCATTTTTGGAAAGTGTTATAGCCTAAAATTATAATGACCCATATCATTAATAGATATCAAATGAAGTTAAGAGCAGACACTCAAGTTGAGCCCTAGGGCACTTTACTAAATAGTTCAACACACAATGAATGTAGGCCAGTGCATTCGGAGTCAATGCTGTCGCATTTGGAGCAACCACAAGTCCCTCCTGTTGGCAAACAGCACCACAGATAGAGCTCGCCTTATTACATGGCCAAAGCTTAATAATGGAGAGTGCTGTCTCTGAACTAGAAACACCCTGCTTTTGGCAAGCGGCCTCTATTCCTCTTTTCTTCTCTGGGGTCGGTCTATTCCATTTGCTGATCTCTAGAGTCCTCGACAGGCACCCTTTTTAAATTATTATTGAGCATAAAGTCTGCACAAACACAACTCTGCAAAAACTCTGGAGCAATGTAAGTACTTGTAATATGTTGATAGCTAAAGTGTTGTCTGATCATCTCCATTTGTTGATATTTTGCATGGAAAGAAACTAGTTATTTCTGCAGTGATATCCTGGAAATCCTGTACTAATATGACCTGAATGAGCTTTAGGACTTCTGTCTAATAAAGTATGTTCTGTAGGTTTACAGTAGTTTAAATATATTAATAGACATACTACATCCACCATTTTGACATTGACCTTTGACCTATATGTTCTGCTAACAGCAGCTGTGTAAGTGATTTGATGAGGTGTTGATATACAGTAGATGGAGATGGATGGATGGAGTCCCAATCACATTTTCTTGGTTAAATAAACATTACTTATTTTATATTTGTATTACATTATTTTATATTTTTACATCAACAATGTAATCAATATTCTATTTATTAAAGCCAAGTATGAATCTCATCAAGTGTTTTCAAGTATTTTACATTTATTCCAAAATAATAACTTTATTAACACTTAGAAATGTAACAATTAAAAATTAACAAACAGTAACAATTAAAACAATATATTTTATTTGTGAACTTATATTCGGCTATTCTTTTTAATAGTTAACTTTTAACTATTTTTGAATGGATTATCAGTCATCAAATCTCTGTAAATATGGTCACAGACACAGAGATTTACTTTGAGTTTCACCAAGCTGATTACTCACTAAAAACTTTCCCAGGTCATGTTTTCATGCCATTTTAAGTCTTATTTTGATGTAACAAATTTTGATGTGGTTATATCTAAGTGTGTGAGTTGTTTACTTACTTTTTTAATTAGTCTTCCCATTAACGCCATTATATAGTTCATTCAGATTGATTCGCGAACACGGGATGCGCACAAATACAAGAGGCAGGATTTATCGCATGAACCAATCACAGCCGAACATGACCAGTCACATCCAATTAAATTGCGATGAAGGCATTGCCTCCTCTCACGTGACTTTCCCCCATTCATTCTCAATTACCCCCCACAAGTCACCGAATGCTTTAGGGGGTGTGTTAAAACTCAGTGGGCTCAGGGAAGGCAAGAGAGAAGCCGACTGTAACTTTACTAGGTAGTGTTGCTGTGGGACAGTGTTTCTTTAGAAAAACGAGTGGTTTATACACATTTTAATGTTATATTTTGTACTATTTTTTTGTACTAGGATTTTTTTTCTCATGCTATATTTTGAGGAGGCACTGCCTCCTTGGAGGAAACGCCCCAGATAGATAGACAGACAGACAGACAGACAGACAGACAGACAGACAGACAGACAGACAGACAGAAGAAAGAAAGAAAGAAAGAAAGAAAGAAAGGAAGAACACTTAAATTCCCAGAATGCATTGCCTGTGTTGAATTTCTTAAAATCTTCCTGTCATTCAAATTCAGCTTCCTGTGGCGTGGCTAATACTAATTCAGACTCATGAACTGAACTCCACCTATGGTGCTTACACTTGAAAAGAAGTGCTCTTCTTGCATTTCTCTAATGTTTCTTCAATGTTGCCAATCTGACACTTCCTCTGTTCCCATGGCCTCATGGGATAGCAACAATGCTGATGGGCTATTGTTTGACCACTGTATCATGATACCTTGGCATTCTGAATCCTACTCATTTGATGTACCACATTTTACAAAATGTATAACAAAGAAGTACATGTATCAGACACCGAGAGAGTCTTTGAATCTGAGCCATAGACGTTTCCTAAGACACAGAGTCATGATGGAGCAACGCTGCAGAAATTCCTGGGGGAATCAGAGTGATGAGGGGTCAAGAGGTCACATATCACATATCTGAGCCAAAAGCTCTGTTTTTATACAGAGCGAAACTGGCTTTGACCTCAGTTCCGGCAAACACAGAGGCCATTGGTACAGTATGCTGAGAAAACATTAATGTTGCTTTCAGCAAAGTGAGGCTGGTTTGGCAACAATTACTGCAAACACGCACATACACACTGTGAAATATGTACACTCACATTTAAAGCACACCAACAGCAGCTATACACACTGACAGGCGCACATTTTTAAAGGTCATGCACCTGCACACTTTTGAAGTGGCAGGTAAGTTTTTCCTAAATAAAATATAGTCTAAGTGCAGATCTTTGTAAAAGTACTTTGTGAGAGCTACAAGTAACAGAAAGGAGTCTGAAAGCTTTTGTCAGTAGACTTGAAAAATTTATACAGGCAGAGAAAACACAGTGTTAGAAAGAAAAAAGCCTGAGTAGTTTCTGGTATCGGGGTTAAATCTCAGGATCAGCCTCAGTTGCTCTGATATCTGCCTGCTCATTTGGCCATTTATGACAGCGTTTGTTCACCAGAGCATGGAATATGTGTGAAAGAGTGTGTGACAGTGCCAAAATCATCAGTTGGGCAACTATTATGTAAAGATTTTGGTGTGTTTCCATTGTTCCCAGACATAATAAGAGATGATGAATTTACGAATGTTATTGTAAAAATATTTATTTTAAACTAACATTAGAATTATATGAAACTGGAGGTGTTTTAAAATGATTGGCTTTTCCAAATTGCCATGATGAGAATTTTTTTTTTCTATTCCAATGTCTATTTTTAATCTATTTGTATTTCTGTATGTAATAAATTAACTGTCATTATATGGAACTTTTCTTTTTAATAAAATAGAAATTAAAAATTCTATTTTTAATAGAAATCCCCCCCCCACACACACAACAATTTTAATACAGCATTGTGTTATTTTTAAATGCTTTTTTTTTTTTTATAAACATTTCAAATGCCACCATATTTTTATTTATTTATTTTCTATTTCTATTTATTTTCTATATGTATTTCTACATGAAATTAATTAACTCTAATCATATGGATTTTTTTTCAAGGAAATGCTTGATTCGGTTCAAATCAGACCAACCCACACACACACACACACACACATTTTTTATATTTAATTAGTAATAGTATTTTTACTTATTTATTGTAGTAGATAGTCGATAGATACAGATTTTGGTTTTAACATTTATTAAAATTATATAAAATTATATAAACAGTGTAGTGAATATTTTTTGGTCCTGTATGAAATAATTAAAGTTTGATGGTATGTTAACTGTACTGGATATCAATAATTAACAAATATACATAATTACTGTAAATTAATGCTGATTATTTTGGTTTTGTTGCAAAACTTGACTAATGGAAATCCAGTCATTTCTATTCATATTCCAATTCATAAATTCAAAGTGACCCTGTTATTAAATTCAGAATTTTGTTCAATGCTGACACGCACTCATTAGCTACATTCCAGCTAATGTTGCTTCTGGCTGATTAACTTGATTTGACCTTTTTTTTTATTCATCCCGCAGATCCGCCAGGCCTTTATTTTCCCCTCTGTCTATATTATATGAATTATTTGTTAGAGTGACTCTGGGCTTGTTTAATGTGCCAGGTTTTATAGCTGAGGCCACTGGCACAGCTGCTCTCTCTGTAATCTTCCACTTGTACAAGCAGAGTCAGCGTCCTCAGTTTACAGCACTCCCAAATCACAGAGCCTTCTCTCAAAAATCAATAGGAGTGCTCTTCCACTCGTCCCTGCGTTGAGCTTTAAGGAAAGGGTCTTTATCCCAGTGGTTGTTGAAACCTGTAGTTAAAGGACCTGCTTTGTGATCTTTGTCAACTCCTGTGTGTGAAATGGCAGCTGAATTTGTTTTGCTGCTTTGACTCAACCCGATGCTTTCCAACCTATCCAAGCAGTCTCTTTGCTTTAGTTGGTGCTCTGTGGGGGTAACAAGACATAATGAAATGTGATCATTATATAAACCCCATTTGCTTCCATCATTCATCTCTCCAGCCATACCCCTGTCCCTGTAAACAGACTCACATGCACAAACACACACACACACACACACACAGTGGGATCTATCCAAGAGGCAATTCTGAGTTTGGCATAGATTAGCATAGACGTTTTCCCCTTTGCACCCACAGTGTTGAATCAGAAGTAGTCTTTATGGGAATATAATGAATTGCTCTCTAGGGAAGACATCTCATTTTACAATAGCTATTTTTTACAAGAAAGACCTCTACATTACGCCTCTTCACCACATGAATAATATTAAATATTGAAGTTATATTGGAAAATGAATCAAGACATGGGAAGATTGTTAATAGGTCTCAGAAAATAAAACAGTAAACAACATTACTGTAAATATAAAAAATTGATTTTATTAATTTTTATGAGAAAATTTCTAGTTTAGTAGAAGCATAGACAGGATTTTAAAAAAACGTAAATCATTCTAACATAATAAATATCAAAATGGTTTATATTTATTACATTATTTGCTTCAGTTATCATAGTTTAAATATGTAATAATTCATATTTTTATTATTATTTTTTTTTTTTTTTTTTTTTACAGTTTAAGATTGAAAGTTTAGATCTGAGACAAGGATATAATTAACATATCTAAAAGGCAAATGTTGATGGTATGGTAAAAAGTTTCCAAGACAGTTTGAATGTAGTTCTTTAACAAAAAGCTGAGAGAAGTTGAGTGAATTTTAATAACAATCAAAGCTGGGTACATAAAAGTGCACAAAGTTGAATAAACAGCTATTAGCATGTAAGCCGTTGAACTGCTCTGTGGCAAAAACTCCCTTAGAGTTCATTTGAAAGGTGTAGATCCCACAGATCTATTTTTTTTCTTTTTCTCAAATGTTATGAAACATTACCTTCAAATATGGCCCAACCAATCTAGCTTAAAGCAGCAAGTCAGCAAATTTTCCCCCATTTTCACAGAAGACCTTTTAAATAACCTGACCTTGTCAGCAGTTCATGCATGTATTCTCACTGTCAGCCCAGAATAGGTAGGGAAATTCTCTGGCGCAATGCAAAATAGTAAAAGCTAACTTGTGTTTTGTAAGAACTTCTAGATTTAGCTCGTTCCTGTTTAAGATGTTTCAGGTCTGTTAGCTTCCCCACCTCTGTTACAGCTAATGAACTGTCCAAGCAAATAAGATCAGTTGAAGGCGAGGGGATAAGTGTCAAACAGAGAGTTACTATGTGAGGTGCAAAGGTGCAAAGGGACGGTCAATGAACTCGATCTATTATTATCCAATCAGGTGTCTGCGGTGACTTCTGCGTTCAGGAGGACAATGGCAATATATCTGTCCCCTTTTATGTGTGTGTGCAGCCCTTTACACATTTTGACTTAGTTCTTTGGCCTGATGCTCCTTTTGGTTATTACATTTTATGCATGACTGAAATTGCATAAAAATATTGGCATGCAAATCAAGTTTTTTTATGTTTACTTGGTTTGGGAATGACATCTTGATGTTTTACTGTGGCATTGACCTCTCTACAGTTGCTTGTGGAGAAATTCCCCATCCCAAATTTGTCCTTTGGTTGAGTTCACATTCAGGATTCATTTAAGAGTAAGTATCTCTTTTTGGAATCAGCAGTGAAACTGTGATGGTTGGGCTCATTTTGAAAAACCAAAACATAAAAGACTCCCCTGACCTCTCTCACAAGCATGAAAAATTAATTGTATGAAGTCAGTAAGGCTGAAAATGCAGTTGCAACAGTTGTCCATGTAATTAAACACGAAAGCGTAGAGCCACATAAATGTACAGGATGCTGAACTTTATCAAGGGACAGCTTACAGAGCCTTGTCTTATTATGTGATGCTGTTTTGTGATGTTAGAATATCCAACAGTAGCATAGGATCCATATTTAGGTGTAAAATCTTTTTACTCTGCATGAATTATAGTAGAAAGGCTTTCCATCTTAAAATAAAGTGCATTTTGACATGCTCATTGAAGCATGTTGCTGTCTAAGTGTATTTCACGTGTATTTTTCAGGACCAACTCAGAATATTAGAATGATTTCTGAAGCATCATGCGACACTGAAGACTGGAGTAATGGCTGATAAAAAATTAATTAAAAAAATAAATAAGTTGGTTACATTATTTTAAATTGTATTTCACAATATTACAATTTTTATTGTATTTTTAATCAAACAAATGCAGCCTTGGTGAGCATAACAGACTTCTTCAAAAACAAAAACAAAAAAATTTGAATGGTAGTGATTTTTATTTTTATTTTTTATAAAAATCTTACAGACCTCAAACTCACCTCACATTATTAGATCAATATTCCCACACCAGAAATCAATATTTTAGTTAAACCTTCCACAATAATATTTTTGGGAAAAGCTAAAAGAGAGATTGGTTCTCAAATCTCCAGGTCCCTGTTGATTCCCACCTCAAGTTGGCACTTCGCTGAAAGGATCTGAAGTGGAGAGTAGTCTCAGTCACAAAATCTTTCTCTATGTTTCCATCCCTGACACTTTGTTTGTTTACAAATTTTTGTCAGAGAGGAAGACATTAGGCCTGAAGGAGCCATCTCAAGTCATGTGAGCCCTATACCCTCTAGGACTTCTGCATTATTAAAGTCTTCCACACAGTTTAGCACAAGTTGAGTGCTTCCTCCGCAGAATGTATCATTCCTCACGTGTGCTCTTGGGTCACAGCTACAAAAGCACACCTGACATTAGGATTAGGGTCAAAAGAGTCCAGTGTTGTTTTGAACCCCACTGATTCCGTTGTATAGGCAAAAACATTTCTTCAAAACATCATCTTATGTGTTTCTCAGAAGAATAAGAATTAAACAGGTTTCAAATGACATGAGGGAACAATGACTGAATTTTCATTTTTGGGTGGACTATCCCTTTAAATGCAAGATCCTCTGTGCAGCAGAACTTCTCAAACATCTCAGCTTCTCTTCAGTGTTTGCCCTTCTTGATTTGTGAGTGAAGGATGTGGTTTGTCTTGTGTTGAAGTGTTGAAGTGAATGTGTGCACTGTTTATCATGTAGAAGGTGCTGCTGAACAGTATGGAAGGTCACACATTTTAAAAAAAAGGGCTTCTAACTAGGAGCATGTATTTGTAAATTTGTACAATTTACTATTTAAAAGTTTGTGGTCGGTACAAAATTAAAATAAATAAATAAATGCTTATGCTCACCAAGGCTCCGTTGATTTGTTTAAAAATACAGTACAATCTTAGATATTTTGGAATGTTGTTTTATAAAAATGAAATAAATATTAATTCAATTGAATTTAAAATTTGAATTTAAAATTGAATTGAATTTACAATTTGATTTATTCATGTGATGGCAAACCTCAATATTCAACAGCCATTATTCCAGCTTTCATCACTCAGAAATCATTCTAATATGCTTATTTGGTGCTCAAGAAATGCAAATTTACACTGTTATACAAGCTGTACACTCACTACTTTACATTGTAGCAAAGTGTCATTTCTTCAGTGTTGTCACATGAAAAGATATAATAAAATATTTACAAAAATGTGAGGGGTGTACTCACTTCTGTGAGATACTGTGCATGTATGTATATGTGTGTGTATATATATATATATATATATATATATATATATATATATATATATATATATATATATATATATATATATATATATATATATATATATATATATATACACACACACAGTTATCTTTGCCAGCTTGTCATGCTTTCATTAATCATTCTGAAGCCATTAGAAAAATCCTGGGTTTGTTGAGCTATTACCTTATTTACTTTGGCTTATTTAAATGAAACCTATTCAGGAAGTAATTCAAATTGTCCTTTATATTAAAGCATCTCAGTCAGAGAGATGTTACACATTTTATTGGTCTTTTTATTTTACTGGTCTCTTGTTCCTAATTGTGCTTTATTTCTGAGTTAAGGAATCAATTCACAGGCTCGTGGGCTGAATAGGAACGGAAATCTATGATTTGCTTCAGAGAGCTTTTGTGGTTGGCACGGTCTTTTGGGATATTAAGAGTATACACCGTTGTGCTCACAGTATTGTGAATAATTACCTCACATTTACATTTGACACCATCGAGAGAGCTTACATCAAGGCTGAGCGCTATTCTTACAGCCGCATTAGTCTCTGGTGAGCGTCCACTCTCTGCCAGTCCCTATATTGTGTTTATAGAGCGAGTTACATCACTAGCACTCTGTAACAACAATTAAAGTGCTGACACTTCGGCCCACTCCAAGCTCTCCATTCAATTAAACCCTTTCCCATCACTGTCTCTTCTCTGTCTCCCGCTCATAAACCTCTGTCAAGACTCTTCATTTACCCAGGCGGTGTGAGCTGACGGACTAGATCGGAGACTGTAAAATCATGACTTGTCATTTGTCACTGCTCTGTTCCTTGCTTCCTTTCCTGCCGCCTCCGTGAGAGGAGCCTCTCGGCTGACTTCACACTGCTCACGCTGAAGTATGCTCACGGTCTAAATACGACTGGTGCAGCCACCGCTGGGTCAGGCTGAGGGCATGTAACCTGCCTAAGAAAGCATGTATGGCTTCTCTTGAACATTGTTTAATGTTATTTATTGTAAATGCTGGTCTCGAGGGAGTTTAATGTGATTGGCCCTTTAGGAAGGTCTCATATGACTCAATTGCCAGGAAAGAGCTGGACATTAAAATAACATCCGTGTAATCCGTGTCACATGCTCTCCAAAAATGTGGCACTTCAAAATTCAATAAAGTAGTCAAAGTATAATTTATAATATAATAAAGTATAAATATATCTGAAGGATCATGTACTATGGCATGCTAGACTGTATCATTTTTTTTTTTAAACAGACAGTAGGGCAGTGTTTTCGATTTGTGATGAATGCGGAAGCACAGAGGAGAGAGCAAAACAAAACACCAGTCAAGAATTAGAAGTACAAAATGAGGATTTGTAAAGAAAAATGTCGGAGTATCAAACAATTTCTATACAAGCCAAGAGGAGACTGGGTTTCCTTTGCTAAAGTAAGGAAACTTTGCTTCCTTTGCTCCTGTAAACAAACACTGGTTCTTGCAAGACTAGCATATTCTGACCAGTGCATGCGCTAAGTTTCATGCATATGACAGTTAGCGCAAGATAGTGAAAACAGTTTATAACATTTTAAATATGGATATTTTTCTTACAAAAATGCATCAATTCGCTACAGGAGGCCTTTATTCACCCCCGGAGCTGTACGAGGCACTTTTTATCATGGATGGATGTGCTTTATTGGATTTTTTTGGTCCTGTTGAACGAAAACACCCACTCACTTCCATTATAAGGCTTGGAAGAGCCAGGACATGTTTTTATATAACTCCGATAGGATTCGTCTGAAAGAAGAAAGTCATATACACCTAGGATGCCTTGAGGATGAGTAAATCATGGGCTAATTATCAGTTTTGGGAAAACCATCCCTTTAAAAGAAGTGGTGACAAGTCAGAAGACCTAAGATATAGACTTTCTCTTCTAAACTTTCATGTAAATCTTCACCTAAAATCTAGGTAAAAATAATTTATGGACATGTTATGCATCAATTAACCACATTTAAATACACAATATGCGGCCACATTCAGACAGTGTGCTATTCCAAACGTGCAGAAGGTCACAGAAGAACAGTCGTCGCCTGCCTTTCATCCTTTCATTCTCCCAATTTCCTCTTATCTTCTCTGTAAATAGAAAGGAGGAGGTGTGCGGCTGCTTAAAGCTATTGTCAGCTTAGTTGCCACTCTGAGACATAATCTTGTTGTCCGTCTCCTGCTTAGGAGGGCAAGATCTATTTCACATTACTGCTCCGCTGCTACAAGAAATGCCAAAATGAATGCTTTGTGTGATAAATAATGTTTTGTAATGACATGCTGTTTAATCCTTAAGATCATTAAATTAATTTATCCACTCTGTCTGTAGGCTTTAGACAGATATACTGATGGAAAGAGGAAATACAAATTTGGATGAGTAATGTTTTTCTCATAGATATTGATGGATATATCATTTGAATTCTGTCTAGCCATCATATTTAAATACTGCATTTGTTTTTAAGAATTCAGAAAGCAACATTTAGTAATTTAGATTGTTAGGGAGTAAAACACAAGGTGTTATTAAAATTATTATTTGGCATTATTATTGAAAATTATTTGGTGGTTAGAAATGAGCAACACTAGTGTCTGATTTTAAAGACTAGCTGTGAAGAAACATTCCCACTCATGTATTTCTCATAAAACATCAGACACAATCAATGCTAATCATTTTCTGACAGGTGATAAGAGGAGGAATTTACTTCAGAACACTTTCATACAGTGAGAGAGAATGATGTAGGTATGTTTATTATATATTTTGTGTTTCTGACCATTAATTAGGAGTTACTGAACAATATAATCACAATATAAATGTAATATAAAACTATTTTATTTTAATACATTGATAATTATAACAATGTTGATGGTGTTTTACGTAATTTATTAAAATAACCAAGTGTATTTATGCTTAAAGGGATAGTTCACCCAAAAATTACAATTTTGTCATTAATTACTCTCATGTCATTACCCTCACGTCGTTCCAAACCCGTAAGACTTTTTCGTTCATCTTTGGAACACAAATTTAGATATTTGTATATGAAATCTGGGTGCTTTCTGACCCTGCATAGACAGCAGCACAACTACCACATTCTCTCCCCTCCTCTCCTTTTAAAATGAAAGTTCAAAAAGAAATGAACAGCATTTACTCATTTTCATGTTATTTGTTTTATAACTTACTATGGAATAGTAGTGCTCTTTTCCAAACAATGAAATTGCCACAAAAATGGACAAAAAGAATCATAAAAGCCTACGCAATAAACTCACACACAATATTCCAAGTCTCCTGAAGCTGTACAATATTGCTTTGTGTGATGAACAGACTGAAATTTCATGTCACAATGAAATCAAGAACTTCTTGTGTGTATATCATACTAAAGGTTCATTGAATAACAACTTACATTTCGGCCTGCTCCTCACACAAAGCTTGCGAATGGCTTCATGGGACTTAGAATATAGTGCTTGAGTCATATATACTATTTTTATGGTGCTTTTCTACCTTTTTTCGGAACTTGACAACCTCTGTTCCTAGTCACTTTCATTTCGGCAAAGAAAAAAACCTGCACTTCGAAACAATACGAGGGTGAGTAAATTATGACAGAATTTTCATTTTAGCCAGAACATTTCTTTTAATTAACTGGGAACATGGAGTTTTTAAACTGTTTGCACTTGTGTTAAACGTTCCCTCTGTGACTGAACAGGCTGCAGCCAGCAAAACGAAGGAGGCAAGAAAAAAGCACAGTGGGAGAGAGAGATGGAGATAAAAGAATAGGAGGGGGCCAGTGGGAACACAGTGCCCAACTGCCTGTGGCAGCCATTGACCTTAAGGTCAACATGGTAGCAGGTTCATAGTTTTGACAGGAGCAGCCAACTGTAGAGAGAGGAGCGTGCCCGCTGGCACTCCATGTAGCCAGTCACTGTGCGTTAGTCTAATAAACTGCATGCTATCACTCGTGTGTCTGTTTTACACACATCCGACCAATCGTGTAGCGCGGTTTACAGTCAGAGATGCTGAAGCCGTCATTGGGACCTGCCTTCTTACATTACAATGTTTGCCCTCTGAGTAACACTGCTAAACAGCTCACCCTCAAAAGCTCTGTCACCAAACATTAGCGAGAACTTCTCCTCCTCCTCCCGCAGAGACATGAGAGCACTGATTGGACACTTTGAAATCTGATGACTTGGTGAGAAACATGTCTGACCTGGACATGACCCTTGGACTGGGTATCAGGAGTGTGCATCCATACATCAGTAATAGCCAGGGCTATTTAGAACACCAAATATACAATTTCTATTTGTTGTTGAAATATAATAATTTACACAGTGGCTGCCATACCTTGTTTCATATTGGCTGCCAAAACTTAATAAAAGATTTATTTAAACATACATTAAATAATTAAGACATCACTAACAGGTAAAGTAAAATATAATGATGTATATAGTCTAATATTTCTCAAAATGCTCTTTTCTAGAATTTGTTTAGCAAATATCAAGCTGTAGACACTGATGACTTGCCTGTGGTAAATAAAATGCGATGTGACATTTTGTTTACAAGCTGTTTTAATGACGTCTTTCCGCATTTGAAACACTGATTACATGAAATGTTTGTTCTTGTTTATTTTGCGTTAAAACTAGTAGTAAAGAGAAAGGGATGATCACGCTTTGCGCTGCCGTTAGAACTGAGGCAATCTGTCTCGCCACATCAAAGAGCGGCAAAACGGCATTTATTGTCTTAATTTCCTGAAAAAAATTGAATGATAACCGAAAGATATGTACTGAAAATTTTCGGTACGACTACGTGTACCGTTACACCCCTAATATAAATTTAATCCTTGTTTATTATTATTATTTTTATTAATTTTGTTGTTGTATGTAATACACACATACATATACATACATACATACATACATACATATATTTTTTTTTTATTATTATTTTTATCATTTAACTTTTTTTAATTTATTTTTTTAACATCAATTTTTGTTAGATTTTCTAGTAATATTTTACACAGTTTTGCTAAATATGAATACAGTGTGTAAATATGTAAATAGTAAATATGAATACAGTGTCGTCTAGCCTGTTCAGTGTGGATGAGAAACATCTGGCGGTCAGGTTCTCACTGATATTTCCTGTGGCTGTTGAAACAAGATGGCGACTTCATCGCTGTGGGGTGTGTTGTGTATTTAATGGATGAATTACTACATGGAATAGACATTATATATGGACCCTGAATGACTGTTCAAAAAGGGTTTCATGAAGTGCAGAGTTGACTCATGTGGTGATACTTATGGCTTCAACCCTGGAAGTTTCAAAATACTGCTCACTGAATATTACATTCTCATACATGACTAATGATCTTGAACCATAAATCAGACAGCAGTTAGCGCTGATATGATCAGTATTATTAGTTGTAGTATTAGTAATATTTCCCTGAAATCACGCTAGGTGGGTAAATGTTTACCATATTCAAATGCAGTCCTCCTCGTTGCTTTGCTTTGACATCTTTGCTGTCTTCGTATCATGGTCACGCATAAACCCTCTGAAGAATACCTTTTTTCTGTCTGTAGTTTCTGTGAAACTATTGGAGAATATGGTTAGGCGAGGAACGAAAGCTCATAATGAAACAGAAGAAAAGAGATGAAAGCCCCCTATGTGGAATTTCAAAAAAACAAACTCCTACTCAAAACGTGTAAATGAAAGTTTTTCTGAGAACAGTGTCTTTGATGGACAGTTTTGTGATTGATATTGTGCATGCTTCAGTCACAATTACAGCTTCCTGGTAATTCCTTCACTTGACTTATCTGATTCAGAGAAGGCACAATGGTTGAGAAAAAAGACGGCGACAGACTCAGATCTCAGATGTCTTCAAATAAATGCAAAGCGGAATCATAGTAAGAGGCAGTAATCTTTTTGTTTAAACATTTTATGTAATTTCCCTCTAAGAAAAAGCCTTTTTACATGATCTTATGGTCCTGTGAGGGCCTGGGGCTCCAGGCTCTTTGGAGGGCCCCTCACTTGATTATGAGATGTACTGTCCAGATGTGATTTCAAATAGGCAAAATAGAGTTGTAAATTGCAAGATATTTGTAATTTTTACAGAAGAATGCTGTAAAAAGCTACAATACGAAATTTTAAATGCTTAACTGTAAGTTACTGTACTTTACCATAGGTAAAGAAACCAAGGTTAGAAACTGTAAATGACAGTAAAATTGACAGTAGCCATTGACTTCCATAGTATTATTATTTTTTTTATTTTTTTCATACTATGGAAGTAGTCAGTGGCTACTGTCAACTGTTTGGTTACCAACATTCTTCAAAATATCTTCTTTTGTGGTAAACAGAAAAAAAAGAGGTAACACTTTAGTATAGGGACTAATTCTCACTATTAACTACAGTAGTTGCTTATTAGCATGCCCATTATTAACATATTGGCTGTTTATTAGTACATATAAATAACATATTCTGAATGACCATATTCTACATCCTAATTCTACCAAATACCTAAACTTAACAACTACCTTACTAACTATTAATAAGCAGCAATTTAGGAGTTTATTGAGGCAAAAGTCATAGTTAATGGTTTGTTAATAGCGAGAATTGGACCTTAAAGCTGCAGTCCGTAACTTTTTTTGTGTTAAAAATGTATATAATAAGCCATTACACCATGAATCCGTTTTCCAAACTGTGTTTTTACTCATCTGTGTAGACATAAACAGAGAGAAGTAGCTCCGGCAACAATGTTCTTCCACAAGACGCATGCAGTTCTGTTTATTAACCGCTAGAGCGCCAAAAGTTACGGACTGCAGCTTTAAAATAAAGTGTGACCAAAAAAGAAACTTAACTTGGATCAACTTGACTGTGAGTAAATTATGATATATACAGTACACACATACTTAGAAGTTGTAAAATATACAGGCACCAGTATGCCATCTCATATTACTGGAAACATTGTTTTACAGTATTTTTTTACAGTAAATTTACCAGTATGCGCAGCTATGAAAATGAACACATTGAAAAAGATAACATTATACAACATTAAAGGGGTAATACTGTGTTCCAAAGGCATTTTATCTATGTGTATTAGTTTATACTGTAATTGTATTAGATCCATAATCTGTCTTTGCTTGCATGTTTTTCAGCTTATTACGCATAATGGATGTAAAATGTAAGCATCTAAATGCACTCCATATGTGATGATGAGGCTGTCAGGTTGTTAAGAATATCTGTTTAAGATCGTGCATGTGAGCGTGCCCAGTGATTATGAAACTGTTCTAGTTCTGCGGAGAGTCCAGTGAAAACATTTCCTGTCAGACTCAAAGGGAAACTAATATTACCTAAATGAATTCTTTTGTTTCATGTTGTTTGCAGAGCTTGACATTCGATTACTAAAAGAATGTTCACGCTGCATTATATGAACTGTTCCACCCAAATGTATTTAATATTCAAATCTACAAGAGTTCAAAACCGCAGGAGGCCTTTTGTCAGTGAAACATCTTGAATCATATTTAATATAACTTATCTCATCCTATTTCTAAAACGAGTGCCCAGAACTGCTTGAGTGTAGAGAGAAGATATTGTTTTTTAATGTGTGTGGAAGGAGATAGTCGCATTACTCCGTGCCTGATTGCCTTTCATTGTGCAAGTGCATCGAAGCCCCCAAAAAGACGACAATCACTACGTCTCGCTGACTTTGACTACGACACGAATGAGTGAACGTAACAAGGGGTGGGCGACGCAAACTTCCTTCGCACCGATCCTATCTGACCTACAGTCCGGGAGGCCGAAGGGAGACGTCTCTCCCATTTGTTCAGACACAAACAATACGTAGAGAGCAGAAAGAGATGGAGAGAGGAGCTTCTCTCTTTGTAGCGCTGGGGTTTTTCCCTCTGTGCTGTACAATCTCAAGTCCCCCCCCATCCGCCCTCTCAGTTTGAAATGCAAAGTTAACAGATTTACCCATGCCCTCGAGCCCTGCACGCTCGCTCCTAATCTATTCTAATGTGTCAAAAAGCCTTTCCTTGGAGTTACAGACAAATTTCACACTCAAGTTGTTTGTAAAAGTCATTCTGAATCATGAGTTTTAGTGGAAAAGTAAGTTTCTTAAGTAAGAGACTGTTCAGAGATGCTGCAGTAGCTGGACTACGGGTTTACTCGGCACACATTACAGCACAGTTCATACAGATTAATTCTCTACAGAGCTGATTTATGAGTTTGTTCATGATATTCATAAAGTAAGGTTGGGTTACAGCTGTTGGTGCTCTATATTTAGTGCTCTTGAAGCTTTTAGTGTACAGCTTGTAGGTAGTGCTAATGTCCAGTTGTTTTTATAAACAAAGAGCCATCACTTCAACAAAAGGGTTCCAGATCTATCAGGCATTTTGAGTTTAGATTAAAGGGATCTAAAAAAATGAACATTTGTTTATCATTTTGTCACAGGTGCAGTCACATTTACAGTTGCTCTGCAAAATTTAAGGGTGAAATCCAGTCATTTCAATAGAAATCTGCGCAATTGGGAGGTTTTGCGTGAGGGTGAAAAAGTTCCCCCATGCAGATTTCGCTAATGATCGAGTTGGTCATGCTAATTCACTTTGACCAACAGAAAGCTGCTTGGTTTGAAAGTGACTTCTGTGTGAGTAGTGCTACACTAATGACTATGGACAATGGCCCTCCAAAACTTAATTTCCTCGCTGGAACACAAAAGAAAATTAACTGATTTTGTTTGTACTAGGGCTGTCATGATATCAGATTTTCACTACGTTCATCATGGCATGAATAATTCACGGTAACGATATTATTGCTATTAAAACATTGCTATCAGTATAATTCTTCAAACTTTTATTTTTAATTGTTTTATGTAATCACACAGGTCAAGCAAGTGTTTGTACTCAGAGTATAACTGTACAAAAACATTCAAAAAGGACTTCCTGCAGATTGGGGTTTCTAAAAGCTTGACTTTATTTATATATATATATTTTTTAAAGTGTCTCACTTTAGCCTGTCATGTCCTCCAACATGTTTTTGTGCATGAATTGTAGCAACACTCTGTTGTCATTGTCTTTTTATTTTTTATTTTTTTTACAGTTTTTGTGCATGAATTGTAGCAACACTGTGTTGTCATTGTCTTTTTTTTTTTTTTTTTTACAGTTCATGATGGAAACCAGCATTAAAGTGCAAAACTGCCATCTGCTGTGTTGGTGTATCAACCAGATATTACCATATGTGTAGCATTAACAGAAAATCATTATTTTATTTATTTATATTTAGGTGATGGTTGTCATCAGTACCAATATATTGTGATACCCTAGTTTGTACTTTGAAAGTCAGTGACCATTAGACCCCTTTGATTTCCATTGTATGACAAGAAAAATCATCATCATCAAAAAAAAAAAAAAAAATATATATATATATATATATTATGTACATAATATATATATATATATTATGATTTTCCTTTTGCTGGTCATTTATTATGTCAATGCAGCTGACAATGTTACAATCATGTCACTTTGCAGAACATTAGGAGTTAATTTTAACATGAATTTAAAAGATTCTGATCACCCAGAAGTTGTGAACAGATGCATATTTCATGGGTACTCTGACAAAGTTTAAGACTTCCGTAAAACAGAACTTTCCTAATTTGTTTGCACAAGGAAATCTGTGATGTGCCATTTCATACCAATCTTCTCTTACCCATGATTTCACCCTCAAATAAAGGAATGATTTCCTCTCCTCTAATCTAATGGGTGTAAAATTTGCCATGACAATATAATTATTTTTAGGGTCCTATTTGCATTTTCAGCCCTCTCCTAAGTAAATGTTAGGGTTTAAGGTCTTTATAGATAAATTAATAATATCAAGTATTTAAAATAGCATGAAACATTTAAATTGAGTAATTTCACTTCCTGAAGGGCACGTTTAGGGTATTTTACATTTGCATGCAGACAGATACATCGGCCCTAATCACTGAGACGGAAATTGTAGTTAAGAGTGTGAAATATTTCACAGGGCCTTTTCGAGTCTATCTGACTTTGTGTCACGAAGCCTGAGGTATTATTGTTAAGATAAAAAGAAAGCAAACTTTTTTTTGTAATTTTTCTCAACCAGGGGGATGCCATCCCCCCACATCCCCCCTCAATTCGAGCCCTGTATATATATATATATATATATTTAATAGGTGCAGCCCAAGCACATTAAGATGACTCAAATACAGTTTGTCCTTCATTTAAGCAATAGTATCCGTGATGATTTTGTCTGTGAAACCAAGGACAGAACTCTGTAAGATTTTTTTTTCCTGCTGCTAAATGTAAAGATGAAACGTGACCAAGAGCTTGAGTTCCCACTCATCTTAATTTGCTCTGTTAGGTTAATAAACCTCTGTGATTGGTTACCTTGATTGGTCATCACGCTCGCTGTGCCACACAGACCTCTTCCTGACTTTGCAGGAGCACTGTGAGCCGTAATAACAAGCCATATTTATGTCTTTAAAGAACAAGCGTCTGCCTCAGGCATGTAGGTTCAGTCTTCTCATCATGTGATAGAGACGGTAATTGATTTCTCATTCTCTGGCTTAAGGCAGTAACCTAAAAAGAAAAGCATAGGTTAATGACAGCTAGTTTGTAGGTCATTAGAGAATTTAACACTGGTGATCTATTTGAAACAGACTTTGCTATTAGACTTTGATTTTGTTATATGTAATTGAAACTGGCACAGTCACCTTGGAGGAGTCATTTACTTCTGCCCTCTACTTTAGCTGTACAGTATAAGCACAGATGGTTATACGGTATGTTATCAGCCAGTGAATACTATTTCATGATATTTATTTATTTACTTACTTATTGATATTTGGTCTATTTAGGCTAAACAGTTTACTTTTTTAAATGCAATTTATAATAATTAGATATTTTCTTCTCCATGATTTCATTCAGAGTCACTAAAATACTAAATAACAGCCAAATAAATAATAATGATAATTAATCATCATCATCATCATCATAAGTGAGTGCCATGCTTTTTGACATGCTATTGTTAAGTTGATCTTAATGTCACTTCAATATTTGCTCATAAATTTTCTATTTATTTTTACATGTTTTGCGTTTTTTTCTTATGAAAACTTATTTCTACTCATCTGCAATATGGATAAGCAACATGCATATTTTCAGATTGTGTCAGAATTATATTTAGAATATTAAATAGTGATTATAACCTCTGTATAATTTACTATACTATACTAATTTACTACTTTAATTCAAAAACACATTTAAAATCTATAGAAGTTACATTGCAGTTTGACTTGTTGCCATCTAAAAGTATGTGACAGTCTCTATCACCGCTTTAGTTTAACAGGTTGGTTTTAACCATAGATTCTTGGTTTAAAAAACATCTTTCTGACCCACTTACTTCAGCAAGCCACCTTAACCATGAAACCCATCTAAAGTGCATGATGCAACAGCGTCTTTCCTCGCTCAACCAAACACTTCCTGTCTGAATTCGTGGAGAGATGGGCATCACCACAAGATTAAAACATTTTTATAGGCACATTCGCTTCACAGACGTGTTTAAAACGTGAAGTTCTGCTCGAGGCAATGATGTGCTATCATGAAGAGTATTACTGAATGTTTCATCATGAAATTAGAGTCTCTTTGGTCTTCATTTAGCTGGTTAGTTATGACAGAACAGCCTTCTATAGATGAATAAAATCAGCCAAATATTATAGAATGGAAGTATCTCTTTGGTCTTTTAATGCAATCAGACAAAGCACCAAACGCTCTACAGCTAGGATTTATTTTGATCTTTGATGGTTGTCGCTGGGTTTGTGCTTATTTGAATTTTCAGTAATCTTTTTACATCTACAGAAATCGAGTCTGTCCTCGGGCTCTGTGACACAGCTATTGTTGGACACTGAATAGATTTCTCTGCGCAGAGCTACAGAGCCAAAAGCACCCAGGAAACCGAAGAAACAAATCTTTCTGATTTAGCCTCCATCCCATGCGGCCCGCTAGCATCAGCACAATTGTCTTTACCCTCGTCCGGCTGCCCATCACTTCTCTCTCTCTCCACCAAAACAATTTATACCCTCCTCTTGACTCTAAATCTCAAAGCTTTATTAGCTGTAGTTTATGAGAGGATGTGGTCTGGGCACGACCAACCGATGGCTGTTGCACTTGCCCTGTTGATCGATCTGCAGTAGACAGGCTGCATAATTACTGTACTTGCGCTGTGAGACACAGGAGACACAGGATGATTAAATTGTGGTGTTCTGAAGGTTCTATGCCTCCTGATGTTCACTAGGACCACCTCTCTTTGTAACATGTCTGTCCCATCATTAATGACCATTAGCTGGTTTCCAGGCTGTGATGGATAGTAGTTTAATGGTTTGGGCTGTTGTATAGCTTGATGTAGATCAAGGTTTGGCAGAATTGGCTTTTAAAATGGTCTCTATAAATTCATGGCTTAGTAATTGAAATTGGAATTGTTTTGAAATAACTAGAACTTGCTGTATTGGAAAAAACAAAAAAAAAAAAAAAAAGTAATGGTATTATGCGAAATTAAGTGTTTTTCCACCCTGATCAATAAAGACTATAAATCCTTTGAATTTAAGACTTTTTAAAATAAATAAATATATATTTATTTATTTATTTATATATATATATATTTATTTATTTATTTAACGTCTTATTAAATTATTGAGCTATTGAAAGTCTATTGAAACTTTCAATTTTTTTTTTATTTCTGTATATATATATATATATAATATTGTATATATTGAAAGTATATATTTATATATATATATATATATATATATATATATATATTTATATAATTTACTCTAATGTGGTTGAATTTCAATTCTTTCAGTTCTCGCTATTTCTGCTTCTTCAGTTTTAAAATTCAATTAATTTTGAACAATTAATTGTTTGTATTAATTTCTTCTTATTACTGTTTATCAATAAAATGTTTATCATGTGGTTGAATTTCAATTCTTTCAGTTCTCGCTATTTCTGCTTCTTCAGTTTTAAAATTCAATTAATTGTTTGTGTCAATCATGCAGCAACAATAAAAAAATATATATATTTTGCCCAGAGGACAAAAAAACTTCAATTTAATTTCTAATGTAATGTTTATTTCTTACAGAATTCTGTCAGCCCAGCTGCGGCAGGCTCCAACACCCCTGTTACAGGCTATCGGCGCATGGTCATCCCAACTCAACCCCCTCTAACCGCCACCAAAAAATCCACCCCGAAACCACAGGCGTCTCCGACCGCCCCTCCTCCGGCTTCGTCTTCTCCACGACCTCAATACCAACCTGCTCCCCAGCCTGTCCCCGCATCCTACACCACCGCCTCTACTCCGAGCCAGCCAACCTTCAATGTTCAGGTCAGGGCCGCCCAGCCTGGCCCCCAGCAGCAGCCGGTCCGTGGTCCAGCGCAGGTACAGTACATGCCGGCTCAACCCAGAGGCCCTGATTTTGCATACGGGCCTCCGCAGCCGGGATTCTGTCCTGCTCCATCTGGAGGCTACCAGGACCAGCACTATGGTGGAGCTCCTGCTTATGGAGGTCAGAATACATGGAGAGCAGAGCCAAGTCACCATGCCGCTCCTCCACCCAACCAAGGGTACCAGCCCGCTCCCCCGAAAAAAACCTACATCACTGATCCACCTGCCAGCCTGGCACCCTTCGGCGGTGGGCCTTCTGCTCCTCATAAGGTAAGGGCCACATCTATAGTATGTTCCAAATAACAGTAGAACAAACAAAAACAGATGGAAGAACAAATCTATGAAAAGGTTACTTAGAAAAACATTCAGGCATATAATCAATTCTCCCATTTTATTGAATTCATGAAAGTATGTTCTCTGCGATATGTGTTTTAAATCACAGAAACACAAATTGAAATATTTTAATATGGCATGTAATTTGTGTCACCAAATGAAAAGGTCTTTTAAAGGACAAAATTGCCTTATTATCGGCTGCTGTCTGTGAATAACTCAAATAACTATCATATTTTCTAGATAAAAAGACACAGAGATCATTATTCAAGTTGTGAATCTGTAGGTCAGAAGGAATAAGAAACAAAGAGCATTTGAAAAAGTTTAAGTGAAAAAAGTACAAGGTAAAAAACAATACTCACCCTTGGAAAAAAAGAAGTATACTTTAACATACTTTTAAAAAGAGTGCTTATTATAAAAATAATATATTTGAAAAGAATATACTTAAGTGCAAACTACAATTAAATGAAAATGTATTATAGTTTAAGTTTATAATAAATGCAATTAGATGAACGTTAGTAGGACTGAAAGTACATCTTTATATGTAATTTCATAATTACTTCTATTGTCTATATGGTTAAATAGGGATAAAGTGTACTGCAGATTGTACTAACAAGTATTTATGGTAAATTAAAATATACTTTAATATCATCATTTCTATTGAAACTTGTATATATTTAAATGTACATGTAATTACACTTTTTTAATGTTGAAGTTGAGGTTATTTCAAATATATTAACTTTAAATGTAATATCCAGTAACACACTACAGTTAAACTTATAATCAAGTAGGCTACCTTGCATGAGATTTTGTATATATGTTTTGTATTAAAATAAATATATTAAGTAATGTATATGTACAGTATATAGTAAATGATTTAAAATGTACTTTAAAATAAAACTTTTAATTTTAAATTATTTCAAAGTGCCCTTTTTAAAAGTGTACTTATAAAACATTTTAATAGTCATGAACTTGTACTCTTTTTAAGTACAGTTAAATGGGCTTTTATTTCATTAACATTATATTATCTGCAAGTACAGTTTTCATTGAAGTTGAAGTACACTACACAAGTACACATTCAATACAATTCACCGCACCACTTTTTCACAAGGTCATCCATTATATTGGCCTGAAAACTGTAAGAGTGATCGAGGAATAATGTGGGATTTTATGGTCAGATGAAACCATAAAAGATTTGTTAGATTGTTTAGATCTGATGTGATACATATAAGTTGAGCACTTGTCTCACAGTTTTCAAACATACTATTAATTTTTAATTATAATTTTTAATTATTGATAATACCACAAAATAATTTTTAGTTCAAATAATATCATTTCGAATAAAAATAAATTTTTAAAACATTGAATATCTTTGAAAGACACCACAATCATAAAGGTTCTGGAAATATGGTCATTTTTATCCAAGAGCAGACGTGATAATGGAAAAGTACACACAAGCACACGGATGTCCTTATTCTGTGCACAATGAAAAATTCATGAAAATACTTTGAAAGTGTGTCTATGTTTGTGTTGTTTGTGTGTGTGTCTGTATGAATAATACATTTGTGGTAATTAATTATCTGTGTTCGTGTCCTATGATTGTGTGTTTAAGCTTGTAGCTTGTGTATTGTATGATTTATTGATTGTGCATGAGAGACGGAGAGCATTTTCAAAGGCTGCTTACCACACAATACATGCTCCTATTTAAAATTAAACCTTGAATCTTTACACTGTCATAACAGCTCATTTAAAGAAACAGCTTGTGTTAACGTCACAGAAACTTACTAAGAAAATGAAACTCAGCTTTTTCTTTTACAATAATGTGCGTGCACGTACAGTATGTGTGTTAAAGATCGTGAGTGTAAGTGACTCATAAGTGTGTATTCTACTTAGTGTTTGTGATTTAATTGCTTCAGATAGCAATACAACAGGGAGTTTCTTTGCGTCCTTCATTGGAATCTTCAGAATAAACAGTTATTTTAACCTTTATGAATTGTTAATGCTGCTTCTCTGTAGGGCTTTACACTTTCTGACTCTATTCGTCTGAATAGAAACTGAATGTTTAGCTTATCTTACCTCACATATTCACATATCCCTTTCTTTATTTCTCTCTCACTTTCACTCTCTCTACTCTTGTCTTCTTATTTGACATCTAGTTATAACTTATTATTTATTGAAAGAGGATGCAAATATTTATTTTATGTAGTTTTGTCAATTTAACTGAAGGATTTTAAGTCTTAGTTTCATGCCTTAAAGTATAGAAATGATAAAGGGTTAGGTCATGTGATTATTCATACTTGGTGATATATATATATATGTGTGTGTGTTTATATATACATACAGTATATAAAACACATGCACATACAGACAGTTACTCATGCATACACCCACACACAGAAGCATTCAGTGCTACTCTCTGACCTTTGTCAATAAACTATCTTCGCTACTAAAAAGCTACATTAGCAAAAAGGTGGTAATGTCACTGTTTTTGAAGTGATTAAATTCAGAGCTTCACAATAACTAGAGAGATGCTGCACAAATGCAGGTAATTCACACACGCAGAATCTCTCTCTCTCATTTCATTCAGGTAAATGTAATCTTGCCACGCTGATTTTACTTTAGATCTAACAAGACGTACATAAAATAATGGAAAATAACTTATTTTTTAATCAATCCAGTCAATTTTTTTTTACACTGCAAACATAAATGACAACTTTAACTTGTCTGTTCTGCCAAGTGGCCATAGTATAAGCAGACTATACATGTCTAGATGTGTACATATGTGTCTAGATGTGACATATATGTTTACATTTTAAGGCTATGTTCACACTTGGCGTCTTTTTTTAAGCTGCATCTGTTTTACATTATAATCCTATGGAGTAAACCGTGTTTTCAAAAAGTCCTGAACGCTTTTTAAAACGCCACCACCGGCATCTTTTTCCGCAGCTCAGAGCGTCTTTTCAAGTTGAAAAAAGTTTAACTTTTCTGAAAAAAACGCCCTACGTCAAGCGCCTTTTTGACAGCTGACCAATGACAAGCGAGTGGCGAGTCTTTTCCATAACAACAAAAACAACAAGAAAAAGGAGAAGATAGCCGGTAGACAGATCGTACTAGTTTCGGAGCACAAGGAGTTGTATGAAACCGTGCATCGTCCAGCCGGAGCTCCATACTCCTGGACTGAATTGTTGGAAGCACCATACAGTTTCCATAATGTCGCGCTCCCACAAACGTCGTTGTGAACCGACATACCCTCCCTGTTAACTTCAAAAGCCAACGTTAATTTCAAAACCCGACATTTCTGCAGCACACAGCACTAGGCTACCATTGCAGCTGTTGTTATAGCAACAAAAGACGCCCTCGGCTGCTATTTGTAACCAAAACGCTGCCAGCTTTTTATTTTACTAAAAAAGCGCTCTTGTCAACTTTTTCTAGTCAAAAAAGACGCCGTGTGTGAACACGCCTAACTGGGTTCTAACGTAATACTCTCCATACTGTTTATAAGATTACTTTAGTGAGTAGAAAAAATATACACTTTCATCTTAATATGCAGCAAATATTTTCCAGATAATATTTAATAATTTATTTTTGATTTAGCACAATGACAATATGCTGTCTTTTTGTTTTAGGAAGGTGTCCCTTGCAAGGGGATCATCACATAGTATTTAGGATTTAACACATGTTTTCATTTAACATATCATTTCTTAGGTTTAAAATCGAGCTCCATGCTTTAAAACTGTGCACATCTTATCAGTTGGCTTTCTGAAATTCAACCAGGCAAGAGAACATCGGTCAGAACTAGAGAAGAAACAAGGTGTTGACACAAGTTTCCTGTATTATCGCTGGTCTTCCCCCTCGGCAGAACTTCTAGGTCACTACCTTGGAGTCCTCTGCAGGAAGACAGCTCGAGGCGCCTGAGAATCAGTTACTCTTTTTAAAATTTCCAAGAATATCTGGTAATGTCTTTCACAATCAGCCCAAGGATGTAAAACATCCAGTCCAATTAGAGTGATGCAATACGCTGTTATTAATATATAAGAGTGATGGGATGATAAGTGGCAGGCGTTTGGGATGTGTTTTTTGACTTGTGTCGTAATAGGTCCTTCATGCTCCACACAGATTCTAGTAGCCTTTTAACTAGCAATCATTTCTGAGTCATTGGTTTATTTCTTGAGAAGCAGAAAATATGCAGTGCTTTGCAAAAGAAACGCCACACTCAATAACATAATGCCATTCAAAAATTCAAAAGGACAAATATTATTATGGATAAAGGTCTCTTTTTTTGGAGTTGCCTCAGAGAGCCATTAAACTGATTCATTTTCTACTGGCTGCTCCATGGAGATGGCTATTGCGGTCTCCGCATACACACTCTTCATAGCCACAATCTGGGGAAAAGAACACACCCTTGAGCCCACACTAATTCAAGGATTTTATGCACTAGTACAAACAACTGCAGCCCCAGCCTTTGGGAATAGCTCATCAAGGACTGTGTTTAACTAAACACAAAATAAATACCACATTGTAGGGAGCAGACTTATGTATTAAGAAAACAAATTAACATTATTCGAAACACAAGTACATTATGCTGTGAGATGGCAGCTCTAGTCCCAAAATAGTGCATCAAAAAACAAAAAGATAATGTTTTACGGGTCTTCGAATTTCTCTTTGATCAACCCCCTCCCCCCCAAATATTCTTATTGCATTCATTTTCTGTATGTTCTGATCCTTAATGCAGATTTGTTGTTTCAGTACTTAATTCATATAAGAATGCTGGTTCCTGAACTTTGAGATAAAGTAGAGCATGTTTTATAATGCCAGGATTTTGTATCATAATGGATCTTAGTAATCGTAGATATTTTCATACTTTTGCATAAACATAGACAAACATAAACATGTGTGCACTAAGGTTTGTTACAACATTGTAACAAAAAAACTCGGTTTTAAATAAATGCTGTTCTTTCTATTTCTCAAAGAATCCTGACAAACAAGTTTCTTTTTTCAACATTGATAATAATAAAATCTAAAAACGAAATCGGCATAATTTCACACTGAAGACTGGTGTAAAGTCTACTGAATCTGTATCTTTGCCCTCACAGGAATAAATTACATTTTAAAATATGATAAAGTAGATAACCGTTATTTTACATTTTAATAATATTTCACAATATTACTGTTTTACTGTATTTTTGATCAAATAAATGCAGTCTTGGTAGACATAAGCAAATTGAAATGTCATTCATGCATTCATTCATTTTACCAAACCCAAACTTTTGAACAGTAGTGTATATACAGTAATATGTAATGTAATGTATTGTGACTTCAATTACTATTATTTAATAATTATAATTCAATTATTATTATTCATTTGTGTTAGACTCTACATGTGTGCCTACTACATGTCTAAATAACTAACAAATCGATAAATAAATAGTAATCTATAAAAATCAATAACATCTCTATAATTTACATTTACATTTACATTTATGCATTTAGCAGACGCTTTTATCCAAAGGGACTTACATTGCATTCAAGTTACAGTTTTACATTTTATCAGCTCTTATAATAGAGCTATAATAAAGGTACATTTCAAATTCATTTACTATTTAATATAAAAGATTTGTAAGGATTTTTCCATTTCTAAAGCTGTGCATCTCTTTATGTTTTAGACATGTCAATGCATCCCTATTCATACTAAAATGTATATGAAACATGTAAATGAATAATTCCAAATTCTTTTCAGAGATCAGGCCGGCATTTTGCGCACACAATATTTTCAATATGTTCTTAGTAATAGTAATTGCTACAAAAGATGTTGAGAGCTGACCTCTGACCTTTTTAGTCCTAGTCCTTTGGAGACCATTGGTATAAAAACCTGGTCCACATTGCTATTCTACAGCAGAGCTCATTCAGGAGTCTTTGTGAAAGACTACCAACAAAACCATTTCATCCAGCTCTTGCTATTTTTGTGTTGCTGAGACTGCTTGGCCTTGTCTCATGTTGAGCTGTAATTGGCTTTTAATTGATTAAGTGTGTACTTAATGCTGTACCACACAGTGACCACTTTAATGGAGCCCACCAACATGTTTCTACGGGATGTCCTTCACCCTAAAAAAACAAAAAAAAACATTGTGATACCATATATGTGTTACACATGCCTCACCAGGCTGCTGCAGATACACTTTATTGGCTACATTTGTGATGTTTTTGTGCCATATTGGCACAGCGGGGTCTTGATGAATAACCCATTTAAATTAGTCCTTATTAATCTAATTATTAAGCTGCTCTGCATTGGATTGCGAGATGTTTGAAATGAAGAAAATGTGGACTGTGTGATGCCATTTTCACCCCTTATTGTAATTATGATTTCTTTAAGCTTCATAATCTAAGGTCTCCTATTACCAGACTTCTCTCATGTCAGGCAAGCGCAGTCATCAAACATCCAGCCGAACGTGAACACTAAAAAGCTCTAAAACAATTATTTTCCCCTTGAAAGCAATGCACAGTTCGAAAACACAACAGCGCGGTGACCTCTCTCACAGCACAATGCATTTGATCCTGATGTTTTCCAACTCAGCTGATTCTGTCGTTCTAATGAGAAGCTTTTCCTGCCCTTTTAGCCATAATCTGTTTATTTTCCTTTCCGTCTGTATCGCCACACTTTGCACTTAAATCTCTGAATGGAGCAGCAGCACAATATAAAAGCCAGATTAGAGTAAAAGCCAAAGCTGTCAACTTTGTCTTTACCGTTGTCAATCTGTCCAGATGTCATGTCGGGACATTTCAATATCCCTTCACACAATGCAAAACCGACTTTGCCAACTAATCTGATGTATAAATAATCTCAAATATCAAGCAAATAATAGATGGCTTAAGAGCAACAAGCAATGGCCATTTCCTGGCCGCGGTTCATCGAGAAGTCTGCACTTATATATTCACTTCCATTCGCGCTGAAGGGGATCTTTTGCTTTGTGTCCCTTGTCACAACGATCATTAGATGTAATTGAGAGCTGCCACGGAGGGTCAGCGTCGTTATGAGTCTGTAATCGCTTCCCGCCCAGTTGTCCTCATCGCTTGGTGCTGATTGGCTGAGCCCCTCAGGATCTCGTCTCTGATTGGTTTGCGTCCTTGATATTAGAAGTAAGGTGTAAAAGTGAAAGCTTTTCACATCAACACAGCTCAAGGACACTTAATTAAGCAAATCTGCCAGCGAACGTTTGATCTCGTTTTTCGAATGGAGGGGGAATTTCATGGCTGCTGGTTCATTTAGCGATTTCTTCAACTCTCTCCATCTTTTCTGATCTTCCTCTCCTTCTCTGTCTCTCGCCGTGCCTCTCTCTCTAAATTGGGGAATGGCTAAGCTGGATGATAGCTTGTGTTATTGCTGAGCTTGAGTGACAATTGACAGGGGGAGGATTATTCTCAACTGCTCAACCCCTACAGGCGGCTAAAGCCCCCTAGAAGGTCAATGATGGTTTCAGCTGTCAAATATTCAGCTTTTGTATGTTTGACGTTGCGCTCCCCCACCCATCTCTCTTGCTCTCTGCTTTTGGTGGAGGCTGTTTTCTTCTCTGACTCACATATCAACATTTGCATGGGACCTCGTCAACACCTGCTCAAAATAAACTCTTCTAGGACATCATTAAGGGGCTCGCGGACCTCACAAACTCTTTATTCGGTCCCTTTTTGGCATTATTGCTATTTTGGCTTGGTCCATTACCAACATTTCAGGCCCTTTTTGGTTTTATACATGGAATATCACTTGCATGCCTTAACCATGATTAATATTCGGAAAAAAATAAAATCTGCTGAAAAGTAATACTTTTATTCATCAAAGACATATTAAAATAATCAACAGTGATGCAAAAACATTTGAACTTTTTATTCATAAAAAAATCAACAAAAATATTAAGCAGCACAACTGATTTTAACATGTATTTATTTATTTGTTTATTTTATTTTTTGGAATGATTTCTGATGGATCATGTTATCCCGAAGACTGGATGACTCGTGCTAATTAAATTTTGCTATTACAGGAAAAAAATTAATCTGAAAATATAATAAAAAATAAAAAAGTTATTTTGAATTGTAATAATATTTCACAGTATTACTGGTTTTACTGTATTTTGATTCAAATAAATGCAGCCTTTGTGAGCATAAGAGACCTTTTTCAAAAACATTTAAAAATCCCCAAACTTTTGAACATATTTTAAATGCTGAATAATTGAAGGATATTTAGTCATGCTAAAAAAGTTTGCTGAAAAGTTCTGCTGAAAAGTTGTACATATAACTCTGGTTTTGGGTTAAATAAAAGGGCCTTTGTCCCTACAGTGGCCTTGTCTGACCTCTGTCATGTTCATCGGACATGAAGAACAACCCCAGCACATGGTTAACTTGTATGGATGGTGATAGCAGGGTATCTAGGTGTCCATTACAATGGTTATACAGTAGATTAACTTCAATGCTGTATACAGGAACATAAAAACACTCAAAGACATACTTCATGGGTGTCCAGCTCCTAGATTGCCACTGTTCTGTAGAGTTTAGCTCCAACCCCAACTAAACACACCTAAACTAGCTAATCAAGGTTTTACTAGGCATTCTAGAAACTTCCAGGCAGCTGTGTTGAGACCAGCTGGAGTTAAACTCTGCAGGACAGTGGCCCTCCAGGACCGGGTTTGGACACCCATGACATACTTGCACAACATTCACTGCAAAAGAAATCATATGCTTTCACTCTCCGGCAAGAGTGTTGAGAAAACTCATACACACTCACAATCACATGCAAGTGATCACAAGTTTTACTGATGCTGAGAAACCTTTGTTTAACCATTATTTTTTTGCATTTTTGTGTACACTACCATTCAAATTTTGAGTCTCTTAAAAGGCTAAATTTATTTGATCAATATACAGTAAAACTAGTGATATTGTGAAATATTATTACAATTTAAAATATCTGTTTTCTCTTTTAAAACATTTTAAAATTAAGTTTTATTCCTGTGATAGCTAAGCTGAATTTTCAGCAGTCATTACTCCAGTCTTCAGTGTCACATGATCCTTCATCATTCTAATATGATATATTATCTACAGTATATAATAGTTTTAACACATACTGTGTTATCGTATTATCATTGCATTTCCTTTCTGAAAGTTGTAAGTAATTTTAAACAGTTTTCCATATACAGTATATCTACAGTACTTGTGTTCTTAGTAACTACCCCCTTGTCCTTATAAATGATGCTTGTGTTAATGATTTTTGCTTAGCATATTGAGTGTTCGTTTGTTTAGAGACAATCACATAATCGATAAATGAGGAACAAAGCTTGCTCTGATGACAGAATACATAGCAGGAAGTGAAAACAGAAGCAGCCAGTGTTTCAGTTGTTTTACACAAGTGTAGTTCATCTGCCCTGCGCGTGCACACACACACACACACACACACACACACACACACACACACACACACACACACACACAGAGTTTAATCTGTTCCTGGAGAGTAACTTCTCTTGTCAGTGTTAGCCGCCAGCAAACAGCCGAATCAGCTCTCAACGTTCCAAATAGTGCTGAACTCGTATAGCTCTTTTGCCCCTCATTGAGAATCTGGGAGGTTTTGTCTGGAACAAAAAGCTCTAATATAAGAAACAGAGGCAGAGTAGCTAAAGATACACAGGCCCTGCTGACACTCAATAATATGATTTGCTGCATTCTAGAAACATAGATGCTCTTGGACCTGCCATGGCTCACTTTGAGCACTGGAAGCACATGGGTCTAGTTCTTGACAATGGCATCCAATGCTTGTGAACCTTGTTCTTTATTCGCTTGTGAATTTGAAGAGTGACAAGCCATTAAATTGATTGACAGCAGGGTCAGTGTAGTTTAAGAGGTTCTGTCTACGGGAGAACAACCTTCCCCTCCAACCTTCAAGTTCAGTATTACCAGAAGAAGAAATCATTCATGCTTACATATACAGCAGATGCTGGCCATTAAAAAATAGATGAGGGCCTCGTAAGCTGTGCAGTATTTCTGGCCCTTTAGTTACCTCTCTTGTGTATCGTTTTGAGGGTCTTCTCAAAAGAAGAATATTGAATGATAATAAACTAAAAAGTAAACTTGAGTTTGCAGAAATAATACGGTCAGCAATCCGGCATTGTTTAGGAAAGCATGAAATTCTGGCCATTTCTTTAGCTTAAGAAAAAATCTAAACGGAAGCCGAATTGACAATATCAGGGAGTCATGATGACATTTAAAGGTCATTCTCCTAAAAAAAAAAAAAAAACAGTGTTCACTGTACATGAACAAGTAGCTGTCTACATTGTTTGCAGTGTGAGTTAGTGTGGGTGTCACGCAGGGCTCACAATAAAGTATTTTTTTTCTTTGCTGTTTAAGTGAGGCCTGTAGTTTCTATTTTTACTTGCCCTAGCAAATTTTATTGGCCTCACTATAAAATAATCCTGTTTTTATTTCAGTTTTTTTTTTTTTTTTTTGCTAGAAATAATATTTATATTTTTTAATTAATGAAAAATTATTAATCGTGATTAATTGCATCCAAAATAAAAGTTTTTGTTTACATAATATATGTGTGTGTGCTGTGCATATTTATTATGTATATATATAAATACACACACATACAGTACATATTTTGAAAATATGAAGAGTTCAGATGCATCCATCCAAGTACCATCTGAAATTTTCATCTAAACTGAGCATTTATATCAGGCTGCTATGTTTAGGTTCAGTAATTTTATTCTAATGGTAATGTATAGGTCCTTTTCTATGCAATTAAAGTGAAATAACTGAACATAAATATAGGAGCCTGATAAAAATGCTAATTTTAGAAGAAAATTTCAGATGGCACTTAGAGGCTTTTGCATCTGAACTCTTCATATGTACATGTATTTATATGTATATATTTATATTCATATAAATTATATTATATAAATATATTTAATATAAAATCATAAAAAAAAATTATGACCGACATGTCAAACAGAATCACAGTTCATTTCGTTCAGCATCACGTTTCGGGGCGTGGAAATGTCACCACAATAACAGACCGGTGTGTAAAATTCTCAGACGTATTTTAAAGATTCTATGCCGCAAACTTTAAATATTTCACATACTTTTGAAAATCCAGCGTGTAGTTGATCCTGATAAGCGCTCGTCATCACAGTTGTAAACACGACAGCTTTTTTCTTTCGTGAGGGGGTTTGGCGCCACGGCATCTTTGTTTCCAGGCGGAACGTTAAAGAACGCGACACACACGTCTCCCGGAAATCCTGTATAATTCAACCAATCCGACGACGACTTCGACACTCCTGAAGTGTTTCCAGATAAGTGTGCCATATGCATCAGACGTTTAGCCAACGGTCCGTGGGCGTGACGTCTGAGGCTGAGACTAATGTAGGACTAACTTTCAATCAACTAAAGTTCAAAAGTCTATTTGCGGACTTTTGCTGACACCTTCTCACCTTGTCAGTGTTGAGACAGAATTCCCTTACTCTAATTTAGCTGATCTCTCTGGTTAATGATACTCATACTCAAACCTTGTGACAAGTGATCAATTGCATTTTTTGGCACTGCATTTGTGAGATCTAAAATTGGTTGGTTATTGATGTAGCTGTGGGCCTCCGCAGTTGGTCTCTAGTTGCTTGAACGTTTGAAAGTTTAAAGGTTAAATGACCAATTTGACAGGATGCTGGAAGGATGTCTATGAATCAGGTTTCACTTCTACCCCAACTTTCTCCCCTGTCCCTGTGGGGTGCAGCTCTGTAGACCCCCAACTCCTATATAGCCCACCCATGTCCTATCTGATATAACGGCTCCTTTTAACTGGTAACACTAAACTGTTCACCTTGTTAAAGTTTGCATATCACGTTCTTGTAAATCTCAAGTATCCATTTCATTATGTAATCACCAAACACTTTGTAAAGTCAATCACAAGTGCCTGTGTGTGTGTGTGTATTACTTTATGTATTTATTTATAGAATTTATATAATATATCATATACTATTAATAATATTTTATATAACTTAATATTTTTACACACACACACACACACTCGTTTGTTTCTGTGAATTGTGGGGACTTTCCATATACTTCTTTTACCTTTATACTGACCAAACAATATTTTCAATCCCCTAACCCAACCCTAACCCTAACCCTAAACCTACCCCTTACATAAAACCTGTTTGCATTGTTACACTTTCAGATAAACATCATTTACGATTTTTTATATATTTTTTCCCCTCATGGGGACCGCTGGCCAGCCCCCACAATGTAAAAAAAAACAGGTTTTACTATCCTTGTGGTGACATTTGGTCCTCACAGTGTACGTAGCATAAACAAGAACACACACACACACACACACACACACAGAGTGATAAGAGTTTTTGCAGCAAGATTTGTTTTTTTGACCAAAAAATATATATATTTCAAATAACAACGAATCGGCAAAGATTTCTGGTCTGGACTGGATTACTTACTGCTGAAAATTCAGTAAAAATCACTGAATTTCATTTTAAAATATAGAATAGTTATTTGATTTGTAATATTTCTGTTTTTACAGTATTTTCAATCTAATAAAGGCAGCCTTGGTGAGCATATGTAATTTCTTACAAAATGATAAAAAAAAATGAACTGCCTCCAAACATTTGAACAGTAATGCTATATCACAAGCAATATTTCAACCTCACGTATCTCATTTTATTTTAAACTTTGAATGGTTGTGTATACTCTTTCAGTTTCCCCATCTGCACTTTAATAGGCTTCATATTCCGCTGCAGGCTCCCTTGTTGGTATCTTTGCTCTGTGAGAAGGAAGCTCTGCTCCATATGGGCTCCTCGGAGGGAACTTGAGGTCAGTGTCTGCACTGGCTAAGCATGGATGTTTTGTAGAGGACCCAAACTGCTGACAACAGTACTGCTGGTTTCATTTGTCAGAGTGGGCTCTCTGTATATCAGGCGGGCCGAGCCCTGCGCCGGCCGTTAATAATAAAGCACTGACACTCTTCTGCTCCGCGGTCCTAGAGCGAGCACTGCCAGCGCAGTAAATTACAGCTCAGATCAATACTTCTCTGTCTCTTTCTGAGAGAGAGAACGTTGCTCTGCCAATCAATCAGCATCTATATTGTGTGTTTTGTTTGTCAGCAATTTCAGTATGGAACACAATGAGACTTGTAATCAGTTACATTATTACATACCGTTTGTTGTAGCCAAGTACGTACTCTGAGGAGCCAAAGAATTGCTATTGTTAAGTTGAGTTTAAATGAGATTGGGAGGAGCTTGTTCATTTAGTCCTGTCAGTCATGCCCGGTCTACAGTTTAAAGTGAACTTTCACAGTTTGAGGCCACACTGGAGATCCAGGATTCAAGCTTTTCACTTAAACTGCTATGCTAGTAATACTAATTTGTTATGAAATAATTTCATTAAATAGTATAGTAGCATTCTCACTGTGGCTATTTACCATTCTCCTGTGATGTGTGCTGTTATTCACCAGGATAATATTATGTAATATAATTTATTTATTTTGTTTTGCCCTTGTCCAAGAATCTTAAAATGTGATATAATAATCATAATCAAAATAATAATTTCAGCAATTCCTTATTTATTGTTTACAATTATTTATATCAGTTCAATCCAAAGTTTTGCATCATTTCCATCCCAACCAAATGTATCAACTCTTGTCAAAAGTTAGTGTGCTTGGTTACCAAATAGAAATCAGTGTCAGAGAGGATCATGCGTATGATGAATTGGGATGATTGGGAAATATTATATAAAATCTATATAAAGAAAATAGTGCTCATGAAAAAAAAGACATCATCAGACATTAAACACTTGCATGGATGTTTTTGAAATTATGGTTTTGAAAAGCAGTTTCTTATTATCATCAATACTGCATTTATTTGATCAAAAATACAGTAAAACATTAACATTATGAAATATTATTACAATTTATAATATCAATGTATTTATAATATAATGTCAATTTTGAATTGATGAATAGAATGCATTTAATAATAAACAGCATTTGAATATTCAACATTTTGGTGATATAAATCTCTTTACTGTCACTATTGATCAATTCAGTGCATCCCTGCTCAATAAAAGTAAAAAAATTAAAAATAAAAAAAATAGAACTCTTGCTAACACCAGACTTTTAAATGATACTGTAAATGATAGAATTCTCCTGTGATGCATTTATGTACACAGTTTAACATATTTGAAATTAAACATTGTCCAAATTAAACTAGTGAGAGTGTGAGAAGTGTGTCTCGAGAAAGTTTACTCTCCACAAAAAGAAAAGTGCCCATTATATCCTTTTGGCCTCTTGTCCGTGTCATCAAGATTACTGTGTTTGGGTGTCTGGGTGTACTGTCCTCTACTGTACTGTCCTCCCTGCATAACAGTGACCCCTGCTGAGCGGCATGTCTTACAGCAGGCTGTCACTTTCCAGTCCTCATCATGCTCTAGTTCCCCTCTGTGCTGGACCTCACTGTTTTAATCCTCAATCTCCCATCGCATTCTCTGTGTGTGTGTGTGAATGTGAATGTGTGTGTGTGTGTATAGGTGAATACATGTAGACAGGAAGCATCGCGCTCATAGCTGGGTGTTTTGTCTGTGGAGCAGATAATTTGGCTTGCTGGTGTTTGGACAGGAGATAACCTTCAGACCCTCATTCAAATCATCTGTCATTTGCCTAGAGTTTGTTGTCAGTTGATGGGAAGGATTGACTCTCTGCATGCCGAGCAAATGATAGGGAGGTCAAACCAGTGAATCACAAAGAGGAAGCGCACGAGAGAGCCAGGACATTGATTTTTAGGTGTGAACCTGTGTAGATGTTCATTACACTCCCCGCCAGTGTTTAAATATAAATAAATGGCATCTTTACTAAAGGCAAGAACAACATAACGACCGGCAATTACAGCCGCACCGAAAGAACACGAGAGGATGTGTTCAAAGACAATGTTTAGTGATTTTTTTTTTTTTGGTGTAATGATAGGTAAAAAAAGAACAGCTAACTGTCACTTATGCTTCCCTCTGCGTGTTGAACCCTCGATGAACATCTCTTATAACCTGTGCGCTACCTCACTCCCTCTTCCTCTAGCTGGCTTTCTTCTTCTAGGGCCGCTCTTAGCACTTCAGATTTGCTCTTATCTGTTAGCACGGAGATGTGTCAGTTCCCAAAACCTGACCTACTTTTATACACACACACACACGCTCACCTCCGTCATGCAGCGAGAGAAGCATCATACATTACAGGCTACATACGTCAAGGCGAAAAGTGATTTTCTCGGAGCGTATTCATATGCTCTTTGTGTCAGTGCGGACTTCCAATAGTGGAAGTTTCTTGATCTTTCTTTTTAATTATTATCAATGGCATGTTTTCTCTCTTCAAACAGATCTCCGTCATCACAGTTTCTTTCTTCAGACTTGCCTGTTGTGTTTTTCCCACTTACTTTTTAATTAGAGCTGAAAACAACATGACCCATTTTATGCAGAGGCAAATGTATACTTTCTGCGTGTAAGAGTGTGTTTGTATTTGTGTGTTTGCTAGCTCCTCTCTAGGTGGCCTTGAGCTTGTTTTTGCCTCTGTTGTGTTTTTTTTTTTGCTTTCTCCCTCTCTGCAGTAGCCGACTGTCCTTTGCAGGTGTATTTTATTTATTTATTTTCACGCTTATTCACTTAATGCCTCATACCATAGAATGTGACAGATATCTGTGGTATGTCGCTATGTACCCACACACACACTGTACTATGGTTCCAAGTATTGTAAACAAGGTCAAAATGGGAACGACGGTGCCGTAACAATGGCGTTAAATCTGCAAAATTCATGCTTTAAATTTTACTGTAATGCATTTGCATTTCTATGCATTGAAAAGGAGAGGTACACTGAAATATAATTTGGTGTAGAAACAGTTTTCACTCAAAAGCTGCTAGTAAATTTCAGAAATAAATACAAAGTAATGTCAAGTAATACATTAAACATGCAATTAGGAAGTGGAAAGGCAGAAATAGCATTTTCTTGTAAACGTACTCCAATAATCGTTGTTTTATTTACAACTTCTATATTACAGTCTATCCTATTGTGGAACAGTATTACAAGTGGGTCATTGAAAAGAGTGTATACGATAAAAGGAGAAAAAAATGTAGTTTAAAATGTTTATATTATTGTTGCTTTCATGTGGTTTTGAAAAACTTTTATACCATTTTCAAGAAAGGTTTGTGTTTTGTAGTAAAAATTAAGGTAACACTTTAGAATAGGGAACACTTATTCACTATTAACTATGACTTTTCCCTCAATAAATTCCTAATTTGCTGCTTATTATTAGTTAGTAAGGTAGTTGTTAAGTTTAGGTATTGGGTAGGATGAGAGATGTACAATAAGGTCATGTAGAATAAGGCATTAATATGTGCTTAGTACTATTAAATGGCTAATATTCTAGTAATATGCATGCTAATAAGCAGTTAAGAGACCCTAAAATAAAGTGTTACCAATTAATAACATAAAGTATTTCCTTAAACCTGTAACTGTACACATCCTAGTTGTTATTATTATTATTATTATTATTCAAATAAATTATTTTTAAAGGTATATATTGTATTTTTCTTACAAATATGTCAAAATAAATACTGTGTAATAATTTCATGAATTACCGGTATTATTCAAGAATATTATTAATAAATCATAAATCATTAATTATTAATCAATAAATATTATTTAGTTTTTATGAAGTCATACCAGATGTCATTTAACAAAGCCTTGCCTTCATTAAAAGTTCAAATTATTTAAAATTTTATGAGATTTATTGTCCTTGGCACCGTCATGAGGGTCTGCAGGGGTCTTCACTATTATGTCTTCTTTTTTTTTTTTTTTTTTTTTTTTTATAAATTAGTAGCAATACATCATTGACCCTAAGTATCAATATTTCCTTGTTTAATTTGTAATATTAAACCCTTACAATTGTTCTCATTGTATAGGCCCCTTAAATTGTCATACTCCATTTAACATGATATTTTATAACATTAACCAGTCATTGAATTCTGTGTATTTCTACTCAAGAGGAGTGTGTGCGTCTTGATCATTCTCTCATCCACTATCTGTCCCTCTCTCTTGTCAGCCCTGTCATTAACTTCTGTGATAATATTAAACATATTAAACACCAGACATAAGCAAATAGAATGGAGGTGGCGCCCATCATTATTCTAAAGGTCCATCTCCTCTTAATCTGCACACAAATGGGTTACAGTGAGAGATGAAGGCATTTTTCTGCCCTCGTGTTTTATGACAGAAGGGGAATTTTATATTAACGTGTAGAATTTCTTTGTCAAGATAAAACACATATGGTTGCTCATTGTCATACACTGAGTATAAGCATTGTTTTAAATTTGATCAATAAAAGCAGCCAAGATGTTTCATTTTAGAAAATTAAAAATCTCCCATTTTAAAAAATCTCCCATTTCAAGTTTTCTACAGGGTAAATTTTAACAGAGCACTTGGCAACCCCAAATACTGGCCGAAGTTAGAAAGGTCAAAAAAAAAAAAGGAACAAAGTTGCATATTTTTTTTCCTGCTTCTAAATATTCTGTCATGGAGGGCTAGGGAATGAGTGATAAGAACTGGGAAATGCAGAAACTGATGTTCAGCGGAGGGTAAAGGCAGTTTGGTGCAGTACAGTAGGTGGGGGTTTGGGGTTGGTGTTTAGCCCATGGCCCCACTGAGCATGCTCCCTGTGGGGGGCAGCAGGTGAACACACACCAGCAATGTGGTGTGTAATGGTCCCTGACAGAATGCCGATAACCCAGCATGAGAGTCGAGGTTTGTAGCCTCTGACTGAGTCTTCTCCTCATCCTTACCTCCTTTCCTCCACCTGTGCCCCCCTCTGGCTCACCACCAAGTCATTATACATCCCCTTTCTACTTCTGCTCACATCCAAACAGCCATTATTCTATCAGACTATCCATTTTTTGATGGATTCCCTCAATGGAACATAGAGTATTAGCTGATTACATCTTACTAAATCACATTAAAGGGATAGTTCAATCAAAAAGTTAAATTCAGTCTTTATTTGCTTACTCTCCAAAACCACATTTTTTTTTTTCATTTGCAAAACACAAAAGATGATATTTGAGAAACTTTGACAATAATAGTCAATGGGGTCCAAAATTTTAAGCTCCAAAAAGGACATATAGGTAGTATATATGAAGTAATTCATATAACTGCAAGTGGTTTAATCCTAGTCTTTTGACGTGAATCACTTTATTTGTTGAACATGGTCAAATTCACACTATTGTTTAAAAGTTTGGGGTGAGTTCATTTTTTTTATGTAATTTTAATGTAGTAATTTATATCTGTGATGCATTACTGTGATGAAATTACTTAAGCCTTTAGTGTCACATGATCATTCAGAAATCATTCTAATATGCTGATTGATTTGGTACTCGGGTAATATTTAAACTGAAAACAGTTGTGCTGCTTAATTACTCACTCTCAAATTAAAACATTAATCAACTCATGCATACAGAGCCCTAATCAAATATAGCAACAAACCTCAGTGGTTCCTGCATGGTAACATAATAATTAAGTCACGTGGCATGTAAGAACCAATGAGGTTTAATGTTATTTAATGAAACAATCATTGAGTATAGAATGTGTTCATACTGATTAATTAACAAAAAGATTATCAGTCCGGACTTATTAATGGAGGGATTAGAGGTTTGCAAAAGGAAACAATCATTGAGTATCTGCCTTGTCTTTAGATATCAGTCAGTGTCCATTTGTTCCTTTTGGAAGAAGAGGAGGAAATGACTCTTCAGGGAATCATTTTTATGAGAGAAAACAGTGACCTCATGCTAGCAGAAATGCAAACCATAACCATGTTCTTGAAAGACCAGCGCACGTGCGTTGAGCTTGTGAGAGATGTGCTTTTACACTGAAAGTATTTCCTTCATGGCACAGAGTAGCGGTACTATAAGGCTTTATTCAGTAAAATTTGGTTCAGAAGTCTGTTTACACCTTTCTTGCCTCTCACCACCTTCTGTCTATCACTCTATCTTGCACTCCTGTCTTGAATTTGAATGATTCATACAACTCACATGAAAGATAGACCGATTTGCTAAACGGTTTGGGTGAGCGTCACTTTTTTGCATGGTACTTCAATGCAAAAACATGTCTTAGTCACTAAACACCTGTTTTAGCAGCCTAAATGCAGTGACATTTCAGTCCCTGGCTCCAATTACATGCACACAATTTTCTGTTTAAGGTCCACATTCTGGTTAAGCCTTTATTCTAAAAAAGATGTAGCTGTTGAAATATTCAGCATATTTCTCATGTCATTTATTTAGATGATTTTTAGTAATATTGGACAGTCATTGAATCAGCTCATTCATACTCATGCTTGTGTTTAACAATATTATTAAGCACATTTCTTCAGTAGCATTTTTCATCAGTCTGTATCTAAACTGTACCACCTAAAATTACACTACCAGTCAAAAGTTTGGTGTTGTTATTATTATTATTATTTATTTTTATTTTAAAGAAATTATTTAATTAACACTTTTATTCTGCCAGAATGCATTATACTTATCAAAAGCCTTTTACATTATTATGGAAATATTCTATTCATATTAAATAAATGCTGTTCTTTTGAACATAATAAACCCTGAAAAAAAATCATGCTTTCATAAAAATATTAAGCTGCGCATTTGTTTTCATCTGTGATAATAAAAAATCAGCATATTAAAATGATTTTTGAAGGATCATGTGACACTAAAGACTGGTTGCTGAAAATTCAGTTTTGCTATCACAGGCATAAATAAAAATTTTAAATATGTATTAAAATAGAAAACAGTTATTTAAAACTGTAATATTACTGTTTTTAAAATATATTACTGTTTTACTGTATTACAACGGCATTTGTCCGTGTTTATCAAATATGGTGGTCCAATGCAGCACTGGTTCTTCCTTCTAGAGCATAAGCCACTTGCTTTGGGTGTCGATTAAAAAACCAGCACTCTGCCTTGGTGGATACCAAACTTTTGAACAAAATCAATAGTAGTGTCTGAACATTCAAATCAAATACTAATATTTCTGATTATGTAATCACAGAAATCAGTTGGATATTTTTAACAAAATTGTTTATGTAACGCAAATTTAAAAAAAAATACTTCACAATTTAACAAAAATCACAATTATTATAATCACAGTAATGGTCATCTGCACCCTCCACAAACTTGCACTCAGAACTACACAATAAAGAATCGCCCCTCACAACTTGCATTTGTTTTCCCTCATACTTGGTAGAAGCAAGATGGACATATTATCACAGTTTGTTTAATATGAAAATATTGTGTTTTCTACAGCAGGGGATTCTTTAGTTGATTAAACTTTCTTCATTCACACATGAGTCACATATCAAAAGGCCAGGACATCCAATGTGGTCTGTGTTTGGGGGGTATAAGTGTATGCATACGTTTAATTCCCCCTTCCTTAATGTTTTTCCATAATGCTAAATATAATGCAAATGCTAACATACAGTATATAAATAACAGTTTATTATACAAGTCGTACATACAGAGAGATAATTACACACAGCACTCTTTTTAATTAGTTGTTTTTCTTGTCCACAATAATCTACTGTGCCCACTCAGACTGTTAAATTACATGTCAAATTGTCATAAACCACATGGAGCGATTGAGAAACTCCACACATCATAGTTCTTGAAAACATCGAGGTCCCTCATTCTGTGAAGGGATACGGGTCCACCTGGATACCCAGACACAGGTTAACAAATAGATCTGCAGAAACTTTCCTGAGCACTCCTTGATTGTTTACATCCATCCACAACATTCTGTGTCCATATACGAGTAATTAACCCCCACCATAATAATTAGCTGTCTTCAGGAAGTGGAGATATGCTGAATTAAAAGTTTTTGTGTGGGCTTTCGCCACATGAAAGTTTTCATTAGTTTCCCTCCCACTGTCTGTGTGAAATGCCGTCACCGGCTGTATCTTACTGACAGAACGAGTCTCACAGGCCTGACAGCGTGCAGATTGGTGCAGGAACTTGTAACAAGAAAGGAACTGCATGAGTGAACAACTTCAGGGCTGATAAAGTTGTTGCTAAACTGAGGCAGAATGAGTGTTTTGTGTCTGTTGGTCAGAGGGAGGGAACCAAAGGTTGTGATTTGTGTCTGTAATTGGTGTTTTTATATGAGCCCTTCTCATATTGGGATATCCTGTGTTAACACCAACACCAGAGGCATCCAGACCTCTGGCTCCGTTTTTCTTTAACCCTGGTGATTTGCAGAACTGTGTGTTTTTTGGTAATTGAACAGGGTTGTTGATGTGTTTTTTTTGGAGTGGTTTCCTGTTTGACCTTATTTTGCACTGGTAAATGGTCATTGTATGATCTTTAATGGTTTTGGATGCAAAAGCCCTGACATTTGGTTAGGATTCTGATTGTTTGTTTGTCAGTCTGTATGTGGAGGATCACCTGGCTTGGTCAATTTGATCGTTTGGTTAAACGAAACGGAAAACAGAGGCGTGATATGTTGAGTAGTACCTATTTCTGCCTAAATTAAAGCTGTAATATGTAATTTCTTTACCACTAGTATATAAACTCTTACGCCTGAAATGTCTTGACATCCTCCACAGATGAGATTTGAACATGGCAATTTAAAATGTTACCACTGTCGCCGTGTCACTCAGACATGCTCAGGCACAAAGAGTAAATTGTGACTCTTAAAAGCTCAAAAGAGACACCTTTCAAAAAAATAAAAAGTATTATGACCTGCAAACCTTTGAACTGGAGTCTAAGTGTAAATTTTACAAAATGATGCATTTTTGATACATTAATTCTAATAAAATTCCATCCCATTCCAATTTCATACCCCACTGCAAGATCTTGAAATGCAAACAAACAAACACAACATACAGTACTTCAGCTCAGCTCTTTTGCTGATAAAAGTACAGGAACAACCTGTCATGTAAAAACAAGATGTAGATGAAGTTAATGAAGTTCGTTACGGTAAGATTTGGGGTGTTTGAGTGCTTTGAGAAAACGCAGTTGTCACAGCCTTCACTTTACCTTCTGAAACCTCAGCAACAGTCTTGACGTCTGAGTTATTTGTTAGACTGATGCTCTCATTAGGCTGATGGTCCATCTAATTAAGAGATGCTTGTGCACATCCATGAAAATATGTTGCATCAACTCATCATTTAATTAGCCTGGCGTTATCTTGTTATGGTAAACCACACCGTGTTTTAAAGAATGTTTGTGAGATTTGTGTTCCTCTGCATTTTGCATACAAGCTGATTAGTGTGTGATTGAGAGTGTACATTATGTATAACCCTGGTGTGTATCTTTGCTGTGGTTTAGGGTCGTCCTGAGGAGGAACTGGACCGTCTGACAAAGAAGATGCTGTTTGACATGGACAACCCCCCCTCTGAGGAGTATTTTGGTATGTGACCAGTTTACCTCACTCAAACCTGCCTTCATACAGCCATTAGAAATAACCATTTGCATAAAATAAATGGCAAAACTGGCCAACTTAAGTGTCCAAACGTGTCCAAATACTTTTTAAGGTCATTATTAGGGTTACCATTCATCCTCTATTTCCAGGACATGTCCTGGCCGGGTTTTCTAAACTTAGACGTTTTGGCTTTTTCTTATTGACATGCTCTCTGCAGTCCTCATACATTATATTTATGTCTATTTGCATTGCTTTGACCGTTCTCTGTATCCCACCTTCTTACATGCCATGATTGGTAAATTGTTTGAATGCACGCAAACAGTTTTTTTCAGTCGCTACCTTCAGCTAGTATGAAAACAATAGGAAAGCAAAGCCAAAACCAGGACATTTTAGGCAAAAAATGAAAGAAATCCTGGCCAGGACATGTCTGGGAACACATGTTCACCCTATGTGAGTAGTACATTTGTGTGCTTGTGTGTGTGGCATACGTAACATTTCCATCATGATTGAAAAGGATGTTGCAATGATGTCATTTTATCTATATATTGACCTTTGTTTTGTGTTCTTTACACGAGGACACAAGCAAACATTATTTCCTGTCTTTTTGGGAAGCAGCTGTAGGCCATAGTTGCCTAATCCTATTCCTGGAGAACTACCTTCCTGCAGAGTTCAGTTCCAAGTCTGCTCCAACACACCTGTGTGTAATTATCAAGAGTTCTTGAAGATCTTAATTAGCTGGTTCAGGTGGGTTTGATTAGGGTTGGAGCAGAAAGTCAGATCTCCTGGAATAGGACTGGAAACACCAGGTTTTGTTTTGCAGAAGTGCGATTAAGCCTAAAGTATGTGTTGGAGTGTGTGAGTGTTTTGCTATATTCACATTCGTCCCTCCACCCCAAGCAGTCTGAGCTTCCCTCTTTTTACCGTAATTGTCAGAAGACATTCCCTGCACTTCTTACCGTCAGCTTCTGTTTTCACTCTTTAGTCGGGAAACAAAGCTCTCTGCTTTACACATCTACTTCCTCCACTGTCTCAGAAATCAGATTTAGATAACTAGATTTTTTATAATTTTTTTATTTAGTACTAGTTGTAGTAGTAGTAGTAGTAGTAGTAGTAGTAGTAGTAAAATGAAAAACAAATGTGTATATATACACTTCAAAAGTTTTAGACGGGTAAGATTTTTTCATTTTTTAAAAGTTTTTAAAAGGAGTCTCTTCTGCTCACTAAGGCTGCATTTATTTGATCAAAAATACAGCAAAAACAGTAATATTGTGAAATATTTTTTGTTTGAACTTTATAGTTAGTGTAACTTTCTAGGTATATGCATGAATCTAAAATATATATATTTAATTTAACTTAAAAATGGTTTAGAATATAATAAAATACAAATAAACTCTATTGCTATTTTTTAAAGATGAATATAATTTAATATAATCTAAATTATATTTAAAAAGCTTCTAACACTAGCTTTCTCTAATCTTTTTCTATTCTATCTATTTGTTTTCTTTTTATTTAATAAATAATTATTAAAAAAAAAATCATTGCTGTGTGTTCTGCATTAAGCTAACTGAGACTTGTCATAGCACTTGCATATTATTGCTCTTTTGTTGATTTTGATTGCTTCCATTGTCCTCATTTATAAGTCGCATTGGATAAAAGCGTCTGCTAAATGACACAAATGTAAATGTAATATTATATAAATATGATTATATCATATTTCCTCATTGATACGAAAGCCCCTAACCTCACAATCCTATATTTCCAGGCATGACAACAAAAGCTGTTACATGTTTTTACTCTATATTGACATACACATTCATTCTGAAGTGCTTAGTTCGCCTGTATGTAAAAAAAACTGGTTTGCATGAAGCAAGGTGTAAGGGTTAAACGAAATAAGAGAGGGTGGGTTGGGCTGATGTGGGTTTCATCAGGGCATGTGTCAGCAGCGAGTGGCCCGGAGTAAACGCGTGGCACGAGTGCACATTGCACAGTCACACGCACACACACACATATATATGCACAGTGTTTGCAAACTGCCTTAATGGCTAGAGGGAGGTTGAAAGCAGGCTAGTGAGCCTGTAAATGGGTCTGTGTGAACCCAGGTCAGCCAGACATACCCAGTCACTGAGAATGTCACACACAGACAGCATCTAACCAAGAGCACAGCACTCCTGGGATTTAAGAGAGGGGCTAAAAGAGGAAGAAAGCCAGGGGTGTGATGAGGTTAAAGAAAGTAGGGGAGAGGAAGAAGCAGCATTGTATGTGAAGGTCAAAGTCCTTATGCAATTTTGGCTTTTAGTTTATGTCTGTTAGCTTAGTGGCAATCTGTATTATAGTGTACTACTAAAAGATGACACAACAACTTTTAGCAGATATACAGATTTAAAAGCTCTACTGGGAGAATAGCACTTTCCATTGGGCACTTTCTATTATATATACTTTTTGTGAAGCATTAGAAACACAAATCTCAAATGCTAAACACTGTAAAAAGTGATAAGTTGACTTAAATTAAAAAAAATTGAGGAAACCCGTTGCCTTAAAATTATTAAGTAAATAATAATAATAAAAAAAAGTTAAGTGAACTTGACAGTTCAATTTAATTATTATTTTTAATTATTATTTACTTAATAATTTTTAATAAAATAAATTATACACTGTACTAAAAAAATGCACTGTAAAATACAGCGTCAAAGAGAAAAAAAAACTGGCAGCTGAATAATTCTGTAAAAATACATAAAAAATTACAAGAACTAAGAATTTTGTGAACAAAATACCATCAAATGTAAGGTGTCACCCAGGGAATTCAGTTTTTAACTGTAAATTATAAGATGACTTGTTCTTTTTTTAATTCCAAAAATGGTACATTTAACAGAATTTTACTGTAAACTTACATTAAATGTAATGTGAATATAATAGTTTTCCCCCGTATAATATAAGGGAACTTCTTTACTGTAGCATTTTTATATTCTTTCACAATTAAATTTCTTTAAACATTTTTAGAGTGTTTATTTTTTTTTTACTTGACTGGAAAATATTTTTATTTTATTTTATATTTATTTTGTTATTATAAAAAAATAAATTCTGTCGTTAATTACTCACCCTCATGTCGTTCCAAACCCATAAGACCTCCGTTCATCTTCAGAACACAAATTAACAACGTACGATACGTTGTCTACGTTCAGTGGATACTCTCCAAATATGGCACCAGGGTGACACCGAGGAGACGAAATGTTGAATAAAGTAGTTATTTTTGTTTTCTTTCACACAAAAAGTAATCTCGTAGCTTTGAAAAATTACAGTTGAACCACTGATGTCACATGTATTATTTAACCTATGTCCTTGCTACGTTTCTGTACCTTGACCGTGGTAGTACCCTTGCTGTCTATGCAGGGTCAGAGGGCTCTCAGAATTCATCAAAAATATCTTAATTTGTGTTCCGAAAATGAATGGAGGTCTTACAGGTTTGGAACGACATGAGGGTATTGATGAGTAATAATGACAGAATTTTCATTTTTGGGTGAACTATCCCTTTAACATCTCCTTTCACTAATCACTGAAAAAATATCTGTTCTGCCACTGATGAGCAATAGCAAGTAGCAAATTTTGGTTTTGCCAAACTGTAATGTAAACTTTTTAAAAGCAGCCCTTTGATTTGAGCTAGCTCAATGTCCTGTTTCAAAAGGAATATTTAGAAAAAATGAAGAAAATAGTTTTTTATGGGGTCTATAATGACAAAACAAGACACACATAAAGCATCAGCACACATTTTAGACCAAGACCGCTTCCTTTCTTACCTCTTCCGTTGCTGCCTTTCTTCCCCACACATCTCCTTCCCCCAGGATTTCTCTTATGATCCTGCAGGATGTCATCCAGAACTCCTCTGAAGATCTGCGCTGTAAGACGAGGAACCCTTTGAGTATAAGAAACTCTGTAATTGCTACCCATCTGATTGCTTGTTCAAGGCCTCCTTCCTTTTAAAAGGGCAGGATGGGGATAGAGCGGGTGTTGTGAGTGACTGCTGAAGTGGAACCCCAAGGCTAATAATTAACTAAATTAATCAGAGTCAATGCCATGATCTCTCCCGGCTGGACGCTTAGCGCTCCCTCAATTGAGGATATTGTAGTTTGTATTGCTGGAACAGAGGACTCGGGGTCTCCAGAGACAGACACGATTCAGTTTTCTTCTGTCTCTCATTCTGAATACAACATGCCTTAAGTCTGAGGCGAGATACATTGGTGTAATTATTAGCAGAGATTGGTTACATGGTAATTCAGTTGTACACTGTGCTAGAACATAATCTGTTAAAAGACAAGGAACACATAATAGTTTTCACTGTTGGCTGCATTCATCACAGTTCAAGCCAACACACACAGCACTTCCTCCCTCCATTATGAGGTATTTCAATTTCTAAAGAGCACAAGCGGGACACAGAACTGAATAATGCAGACTTTGAGGCACACTGTATGTGTCGTGCGAGTGAATTGCTACCAAAACTGTCTCTGAAGTTTCTGATTAATTGATATTTCTATCTCAATATACTCTGCGAGAGATCCTGTTCTTTTTTGTGCTCGGAGAGATTGCGTCTGTGTAACTCATTAGGGAACTCTCAGAAGAGTTTAGATGGAGCGATTCCTTAGCTCCACAGTTTGGCTCTTCAAAAACTTTTCGGGTGCAAACATGCGTCAGATCAATTTTCAAAGATTTTGAAAAATCAGATTAAAGATTTCGAAAGGCAAATGACTCAACGGTCAACCAGAACTTTTTTTCTTTGTGCTGTGGTTAGGAGTTGGGAATAGCAGCGTTTTTCTAAAGTCAGCTGGAGATATTCTCATAATTTATGAGACATCTTGCCATGAAAACTTGATGAAGAATCTTGGAAGAGTTTGAGATTTTTTGAACACATAGTAGAGGGCCAAGACCCCAGACGTTGGACTATAGTAAATGGGTCAAGTGGCATTCAGCTTTGTGTTTCAAACACAACACTATCAACTCTTCTGTAAATGCTATGCAATGTCCCGGAGTGTATTAGAAGAGCTTTCTATCAGAGAGCGTTGTGCATTGTCCTAGATACTCTGGTTGAACATTTGCATATTACTCACTTGCCCTTAGCGAAGTCTCAGGAGTGTGCTTTAAAATTCACTCCCACGTGTGTGCGTGAAAACGTGGGATTTGTGGCATTATAAAGTGCTGAAACCCTAAAACGGGTCAAGAACTGCACCGACTCTGTCCCGCCGGTGAGTTTTCAGTGTGCAGGCCAACATGACAGTTTCCACAAAAACACTACTACTCCATCCATTAAAGTTGCTTTATGCCGTCAGCTTCAGATTTTTCTTCATTTCAAATCATGCTTTTAATTGTCTACTTTTATAGTGGCACTTAAAAGTATGTAACATCTTAGGAAGGCCCTCTTTGTTTGTGAAAACATGAGTTCACTAATAAATATCTTATACACAATACACACACATATGCACTTATACATACATAATATCACATAGTGTATACATATTTTTGTCTTTATTGTTTTAACGCCAGATGCACTAATGTAATTATGCAAATCAAGCCCACGCCAATGTCCTGACAAAAACAGTGCTGAATGCAATTTGCTCCGTATTACAGTAGAGAATTTAGCACCTAGTTAAAGTTGATTAGGGGTAATTACTGAATAAAACACAGAATTAACACCAAATAAAACACCGAAATGAGTTCTGGTCATTTTATGATTTTATCCAATTCTCCCAGTTGTTGGTCCCAATTAATTATATATTATATACTTTTAATTATATATTTTACATTAATAACTCTTACATATTTTGAATCTTTTATTGTTTTACATTTAATGTCAAAGCATTACTAACAACAGACATAGTTTCACAAAATGTTTCATGTTTTATTGGCATTTGGAAATTTGTAATACACACTTCCACAATGGACTGCAAGAATAGTTTTGTTGAACTCTAAGAAGCAACCGCCTACTGGCCTGCATGCTTTGTTTACAAGCTGCCAATGGGTTCCCGCGGTGATTCTGGGGAAATAAAGCTTGTGTTTAGCTTTGAATCAAAAGAAAAAGATCCAGACCTTACCTGCCCTGGGCAATGTGAAGTCTCTGGTTAATAAAATAGACAAGCAACTGACCAGAAGTGAATGAGAATACAAACACTGAAACTTGGCTGAGAGCTGATGCTCCCGACTTCACAGTTGAACCGGTTGGGTTTTTCCTTGTTCATGAGTAAGAGCAAGTAAAGTAATGTTTTTTATTAATAAATAGCACAGCCTATGACATCAAGACTATCGAGGGTAAATCAAAAGTTTTTTTTTGACACAAATTAACGTTTTTATTGAGGAAATAAACAAAAGTTCAGAGGGCTTTGAAAATGGGACTGTAAGGTAAATGGTAAGAGAATTATAGACATATATTATATTAACATAGGATAATGGCATCCCTACAAAAAAAAATAAAAAAATACCTTTTTCCTGATATCAGCCCATTCCCCATTGTCACAAAGGCCCTGAAGTACCTACTGAACAAAACAAGAAGGTTTTCATGGGATAGAGAGGACCTGGAAAGCACTGCTGAAAAAACAACTTTGAGAAAAAAAATCTACAGGGATGATCTGAAACTTCAGCACAACAGTGGTGTGGTATAGAATGAGAAACACTACAGGATACAAACAGGCTGCTAGAACCTGGTAGTTCAGGTAAAATTTGGAACAGATGAATCTGCAGTTCAGTGGATTTGATTGTTTAATCACTGGTGCAATCCTGATCACCAAGAAGTATATATTAAATATATAATCCTTCACTATCTAGATTTGACTCTAGTACCTGTATATACTGCATGTAGAATATATTTGCTACATATAAATGTCTGAAATAACCCTTTTTTGTTGTAAAGGCAGTTCAATTAGATTTGCAAAACTAATACAAAAATCTGCAATGATCAAAAATGTTTATGTGGTCAGTTGAGACTCATAATGAGATTATAGTGTGCCTAGTTTAAATCGTGGGTGATTAGAAGACCTCCCTCCCCTTTATGTTTGGCTTCTAGCAGTTGAGAGGCTCGTGAGCAGACAGATAGCAGCAGAAGTGGGATGGATCATGTAACTACTGCAGATCAATCAACACTTAGACTGTATATTGTCCTTAATGAGCTGGCGTGACCATGTCAGAACAGTTATTTCCCTTTTGATATCTGTATACATGAGACAGTATATATGTATGGGACAGTATATATAGATATATATATTTTAGAAAGTGAGCTGACTTGAAAAGTCCCAGTGCTTCCTATGGCCACTCTGTTCCTGCCCACCATCAGCTGTAATCATGTCAACAGGGAAGAGCTCTGGCCTCTTACCCCCTCTCCACTAACTCTTCACTTCCTTGGGAACTTGTTTACTGATCTTTGAACTGCTAATTTTCAGTAGTTTTTTTCTTAAAGGATTTGTTCACTCAATTTGTTCCAAACTCACATAACTTTCTTCCATGGAACACAAAAGCAAAATTTTTAATAATGTTACGGTTGCTCTTTTCCATATAATTACAATGAATGGACCTGAAGATCTCAACCTTCACAAAGGACCCAAAAATAAGTGTAGGAGTACCATAAAACACTCCAAAAAATGTGGTTCTATTATGTCATATTGTCATATTCACCCCCGGCTCTTAATGTTTTTTCCTTCTGGAGCATCAGTGAGTGTTTGAACCTTCTGTAATAGTTGCATATGAGTCCCTCAGTTGTCCTCAGTGTGAAAAGATGGATCTCAAAATCATACAGTCATTGTTTGAAAGGTTACAAAAATGCTGGGAAACCAAAGAATTTGTGGGAACTGAAGGATTTTTCTGAAGAACAGCTGGCAGTTTAACTGTTCGGGACAAACAAAGGACTAATGAACAACTATCACTAAACAAACAAACAAAAAACAGCTGTGGATCATTCAGGTAACAACACAGTATTAAGAATCAGGCGTATGTAAACTTTTGAGCGGGGTCATTTTTATAAATTCAACTATTATTTTCTTTTGTGGACTATATGTAAACATATTTTATGTGAAATATCTTATTCAGGTCAGTACTAAATAAACAATAACATGCATTTTGTATGATCCCTCTTATTTTGGTAAAATAATTAATATTTGCAGATTCTGCAAGGTGTATGTAAACTTTTGACTTCAACTGTATATACGCGCGCACACACACACACACACACACACACAATTATATACAAATATATTTCTAATATATATAGATATATCAATGGGAAGGCTTCAAAATACTTGTAATAAAGCAAGTTCATTATATAATTTCATTATACTAAAAAAACATGCCCAGGATATTTTTAAAAAATTCATATCCATGGAAGAAAAAGTTGGGTTTGGAACAACGTAAGGGTGAGTAAATCATGACAGCATTTTCATTTTTAGGTGAACTTTCCTTTAAATAATTAACTTGGGTTCTGAATATGTAGTTATATCCTTGTCTGGATCCTGCTGTTTCCTTCCAGACACACATGAGTACTGGCTGTTTTTTTATTCTCGTATGCTGTGTTTATGTTTCAGTTCTTCAAGACCAAGGACACGCTGCTTTCTAGTCTTACATCAGAGTGTGGCGTGCCACTTAAATCTGTCTCTCCTCTCTCACTTTCTCTTTTTTCTTTTCCCCAGCACCCATTCTCTTTCCTCTCCCGGCTCACAATTCAGATGGTCAGTGAGGGCCTGTTTCCCGCGATAGTTCATGTGAGGTGATATCATCATCTAACACGAACCTTCATTGTCGGAGAGCGCGGGTCGGCGATTGTGCTTCGTTGAGACAGCTCCACTGAGGCTTGCAAGATTGTCTGCGTTGCAGGCCTAGTTTAAGGAGCTGGAGGGCTTACAATGAATCATGTTGCTAGATTTCATTTGTGGGTGAGCGTTTGACCCCAAGAAAGAAAGTTTTGTGCCACACAAACATGCAGTCACTCACCTCCACGCTCCAACCCTCCTCTTTATCTCTCTTTCTCTCGTTTTTTTCTGTTCGCCCTATTTACACCCTGGCACCTGTCCATGTCACGGCTCCCACCTACTTCCAGGACATGTAACCCATACGCTTCCCCCACACCCTCTCTCTCATCTGTATGCTGCCCTGCAGGCTTGACACACTGAGAGGTAATGCATTGTGGCATGTAACCCCCCCCCCCCCCCCCCCCCCCCCCCCCTTCCCTCTGCTCTGGAGTCACATCCCATTCTGCCTCATCATTATTTGCTGACATGGGAATGAGATTACAGGGGTTATGGGTAAGGGGCATTGAGAGATTGAAGCACATTGATGCCACTCATTCTTTTTGTCATTTGAAGTAAAACCAGAATCAAACAGCTGCGTACAAGGCATTTGGACAGAAAGAGAAAATAGGGAAAATACAAAAAAAAAAAAGACATAAATTTAAAAAGTGTAAACCTGGAACTTTTAGTGCAGCCATATTCTTGCGTTCTGACTATCTATGCCATTTAATGCTTATATAATATGTATTGATCCACTTCAAATGTTGACTAGTGTGTATATATATATATATATATATATATATATATATATGTATATATTTGTGTGTGTGTGTGTATTACAAATGAATATATAGTAGTATATATATATTTTTTATTTTTAAAAACATTTATGTATTTATTTATTTCTGAAATAATCATAATATTAAACAAAATTGTCAAACTACTTAATATGGTAAATATAAAAATTATTTTGTAAGAGGTTTATGCAAGTCACTGTACATGTGAATTTTACTTCATTTTTGTATAAATGAATAGATAGGCTATGAAAACATGAGCATTACAAGCATCCTTGACCTCAATAATATTTGTTTGCAACTCTAATAAATAAACATTTGGCATGACTTTTTACCTTTTTTTAATTCTCTGCACACAGAGCCTGTCATAACAGATTTATTTTTCCTCTCAGCTTTTTGTGTGGGGAAAAGGGGGGGTAAAGTGTGTGTTTGGTAACATTGCTCTGTAATAAATTTGGGAATTAGAGCAGCATAATTTGCTGGAGCGGAATTTGCTGTTGAAACAGATGCTTTTTAAATCATTTAATTTTTTCACTCCAGCTGCAGGAATGTGTTGTTTGCTATTGTTCCTAAAAAACAAGATGAATTCCATCTGTGGGAATCTGTGTTGCATTATTGCTACTATTTCTATCTAATAACACTCTGTTGTTTACACCGCAAAATATTCTTTCTGAAGCAACAATGTTCTTGTGAGCCCAGAATACGTGTTGTGGATCTGTTGTGTCTATTTGTTTACATGCGCGTTGTCACGATGTGCTTTGTCTTCCAGTACTGAGAAGGCTGCGTTTCCTCCTTAAAGAATCGCACCTTCTTTTCTCAGCGAGTCAGGAAAGTTTGGCCTTCCACAAAAAAGTTCTTTGCGTTCCCTCTTTACACGCATGATCTTTGATTTCCGGCGATGTAAGATCAAAATTGCTTCTCGCGCTCGCGCCTCCTTTCATGCACCCCTCTTGCATCGCAGCGTGAAAAAACAAAGAGCGGCGAGACGGAAATGTGCAGGAAATCTTAGCAGGCCTGCCACTCAAAACATCCACCATCGCCAAACAACGGCATCTGCCTGCCACCACAAATACATTAGAAATCAATTATTTATGGAACGCAGTCGAGAACTCTTTAATCTTCTCCTTTTATCCAATTAAAATGCCTAACCGCTTTAAGCCTTTCACAAGGCTTGTGAGCAACACACTCGGCCTCTTTCTTCTTCCTTCATTCCGTCCTTATTATTTCTTCTTTCCTCAAGTTTTTTTTTTTTTTTTTCGAGGTTGCATATAAGAAAGAATGGAGGCTTCATAGGGACGGTGAAGACAGAAGAGAAAGTGTATAAAGTGTAAATGAACTCTTCCACTCCTACCCCTTCTGGTTACAAAGGAACTATTTGAAGTTTTAATACGAAGACTCGCCTTCCATTCCCAGAGCAGGGGACACAGGGGAAAGTGAAGGCTCTTTCATGAGCTCTTTCTGCCCAGTGTTAAGGGGGAGATTCAAAAGCAGTTGAGCAGGATAGAGATGTACAAATGCCGCTTTCATTATGCAGGAATCTGGCTGCGGCCTTTTATCGCAAATATGTTAACGTCCTGCACCAGAATCACTAATATTTGGCAGTTCTTCGTTTGTTTTAATCAGTTTTAATCACATAATCCAAAATGGATTACCCTTAAGCATTACACATATCTTTGCAAAATAACAAGTAATCAAATACTGTACCTGTGATATTTACATGACGATTAATTCAAATCTGAATTAGAGTTTTGTGGCCTTTATTTTTTAGGTCATTTAAATGCTACTGTATTTTAGAAGATTTAAACAAATTTAAAATTCATCATGATCTTCTACTCTATGGATTTGTGTCTGGTCCTTTCCCTTAAATATCTGCATTTAGCAAGTGTAATATAGTTCAAGGCTTTTCAGAAGAATTTTGGGGGTAAAAGGAACTGCCTTTCATTATGTTCATTTAGCAATTTCACTGGGTTACATGATTCCTCCATTAGTTATAGAGTGGCTGATAGTAAAAATGTGTTGATTTATTAACTGAAAAATAAACACTTTTCTATTATTCTCAGTCAGAGACTGACTGTGAGTCACCAAAAATGGTTGCGGCTACAAATGAGTCAAAGAACATTTAGGCCCCACAATTAGAGAGACAGTTGTGAACATGTGACTCTCTGATCTCCTGCCTGCACCAATTAGGCTTCACATAATGTATATGTGTGTGACTTTTTTTGTATCTGTAGAGATTTCTTTGCAGCTGCTGATGCTATGTGGGTCATCTTTCTGTATTCCCTACTGGCTCCAATATTGAGAGAAACGTGCCTTTGGAAACTAGATGACTGCTAAATAACAAACATAAAGTGTACCTACAGACAGGTGTTGCTGAATGATCTGTAATCATATATAAGGCATTTGAGGATTTTTTTCTTCTCAAATCCTGTGAGTCCACGGCATTCCCACTCCACTGAAAGGAAAGAGGATTTCTGAACGGTTTCCTGCACTCAAGCTTTGAGGGTGACCTGCGCTCATCCCTTGGCCGTATTTCCCACTCACGTTCTCTCTTCTCTTTTTCTGTGCTTGTCTCTCTCACACACTTGTTTGGCTCAGAGGGGCCTGTGATCCAGAGCCGCTCTTATTTCAGCCCATCTGAAGTGATTACCTTTGCCTGGGATTCCACCCACCCCCACAGGTCCCCTGGGGAGCCGCGGCAGGCAGACGGCTCCACTTTATTTCCTCCGCCTGCTCTGTGCTGTTCGTCAGTGGAACCCTGCTGCAGGTACAGCTCAGCGGGGTTGGAGCGGAAATTATCTAGAGATCAGCGTCAGTGAAGTAGCTCACATTAGTTTTAGTGACAGTTCAACACGGGGCACACAACACAGCGCTAAGTGGTAATTATGAATCAACATGACATTCATTTTTTTTATGCTGTTATTTCATAGACAGGTGTGACAATGCATGGAAACCTTGTGTCGGATCATTTCACAGTACCTTTAATTGAAGTAATGGTCTGTTTGTCTGTTATTCCGCTATCCACAAAGTCAGTTATTAAGCACTTTTGTCTTTACACACTGCAAAACATTATTTTCTGGAAAAATAAAATACATAAAATAATAATAATCTTAAAACACCATTCAAAAGTTTGGGCCTGGTAAGGTTGTTTTGTTGTTACTGAAGTCTCTATATGCTCACCGAGGCTGCATTTATTTGATCAAAAATACATTAAATTTATAAATATTGTGAAAAATATTACAATTCAAAATGTTTCCTATTTTAATATATTTTAAAATGCAGTTTATTCCTGAATTTTCAGCAGCCATTATACCAGTCTTCGGTGTCACATGATCCTTCAGAAATTATTTTAATATGCTGATTTGATGCTAAAGAAAATGTTCCTATTATTATTACTGTGTATAAAAGAACAGCATTAGTCTTTACTATCACTTTTGATCAGTTCATTGCATCCTTGCTTAATAAAAGTAAACAAACAAAAAATCTTACTGACCCCAAACTTTTCAATGGTAGTGTACATTTACAGCATCTAATAAACGAAATAACTTAATATCAAAGATGCTGTTACTTTTAGAGAATATACATTTTATTTATCCTTGTTTACAGTGGTGAGAAGAACTTAATTCAAAATGTATTCTCTTTATTATCTCTTTATCAATTTTGCTTCTTCAGTAATTTATCTTATTTAATGATGTTTGTATTTATTTATTTATTATTTATTTTTTTACTGGAAAACTAGATAAAAGTATTGATTTAAATAATGACTTTTTGCAATGCATCGACTCAATTGAACAGATAGCATGTCTTAATCCACACGCGTGAGGAGAATTATCTACGATTAAAACTTTGTTGAGAAGAGGTGCTCATATTCAGCTCAGCTTTGATATCTAATCTGAAGAGCAGGAAAGTTCAGTCTGTTTTGTTGATGCCGCCGACAGCTTCAGCGGTGAAAATGGGAGCGTGTCTGATATTTCTCCTGCTCACTGCTTCGCCTTTTGTCTGTGACAAGCTTGAACTCTGGCTCTCATTGCAGTCAGAGAGTGTATCATTTCTAAAAACAGGCTTAAATGAAGCACAAAAGAGAGAGAAAAGAAAAATGAGGAACTACAGAACTAAAGTTAAGTAAATTAATTCATAATATCTCACACTCTCTCTTTTTTTGAGATTGTATCTGTCCTCAGATGTGTAAAAAGGAAAACACCATAAGATATGGCTCTAAAGCGCATTATTTCCTGATACTGCTAATTAAACTGCTAGCGTCATTAATTGGTTTGAAGATATCTTTGCATTGAGTTGGAGACATCTTAAGCTCAATTAAAGATAGCTTTGACTCAATTACAGATATCCAAATGCCGTGTCCCACAATATGCAATCGGGATCTTTTTTCGGTGCAATACCAGATGCCCTATAACGCAAAGATTGTGCTCTTCCCTCTTCCGAAGTTTTGTTTTATCATGAAAAGATTGTGTGCGTGTCAATGTGCCAATCCGTTGTTTAATCCTATTCTCATCCCAATGGAGATATTATATGTGGCTTTATATAGGGTCAGTTTGGTCTGAACAGAGGTTCAGTGGAATTTATTTGTGATTCGTTTGAATATGAGCTGCTCTTTACACATCTGCCATCGTCTGAGTGATAAGTTGCATGTGTGTTCACAATTTGTGATGAGTGAGTTGAAAGATGGCGGGTGGTATTTGCGCAAGCAGTGATGCATTGATCTCCATTCTCTTCACAAAGGGGAAAATCAGCTCACTATAGTCCCTGTTAAGTGACTGACCTTATTAAGCGCCTTAGATTTCTACAATTGTAGGGCAACTGATCACTTTGCCCTTTTTAAAAATAAAAAAAATCCAAACACTTTAAAGGGGTAAATTCCCTGGAGATGGTATCAGTCTAACTTTAGAAATGCTCCTCATATTCAGTTTCTTTTGACATTGACTCTTTTAATTCTTTTCATCCACAAGACTTGCAATTACTCAGTAGAGAAGATTGTTATCATTGGTTGTACCACAAAGATGAGTTGGCTTGAAAGGGGCAACAGACACACTGTTTATTCAAGATTATCGCCGAACCTGAAAGCTGAAGTGTTAGTTTTCTTTATAGTTGAAACATCTCATCTACTTTGGAAAAAAAAAAATAGATGCAGAAACCTTGTGGTTTGGAGGATAGCAAAGGGTGAATAAACCATATCACCACTTGAAATAGCTATTCTTAATTAGAATGGTTTCACATGAAAGTGGCAGATGGTGCTATTTACACTATATATGTATTATCTGTTTAACCTTTACCTCTACGGTCTTTTTTAATCTCTCTCACCATATTGTGTTTATGTTTTATAGTATTGAATGTGTTTGTTATAGTTTGTAATTTTCCTTCTGCATCTGAACCATAATTCCAATGCTGTATTTTGCAGGTCGCTGTGCAAGCTGTGGGGAGAATGTGGTCGGTGAGGGGACGGGTTGTACCGCCATGGACCAGGTCTTCCACGTGGACTGCTTCATCTGCATGACCTGTGGCTCTAAGCTCAGAGGGAAGCCCTTTTATGCCATGGAGAAGAAGGCCTACTGCGAACACTGCTATATCGTGAGTGTGATCCGCTCGACGCTCTATATAAACACAGTGGGTCTCATACACTAATAGTTAAAGGAATAGTTCACCCATAAATGAGCATTTTGGCTTCATTTACTCACCCTCATTTCGTTCCAAACCTGTATGAGTTTCTTTTTTAAGTTGTTAACACAAAAGAAGATATTTTGAAGAATTCTGGTAATCATATATAATCATCTGGTAATCGAGATACTCACAACAGTTGATGGTCGCCATTGACTTCCATAGTTTAATTTCTTTCTCTATTATTAGTTTTATTATTTATTGGCCTTTTTGGTTTTATTACATTAGGATGGTGCAGATGTGAAAGGAATTGTTTATATGTGTGTATATATATATATATATATATATATAACCGAGGCTGGACTTAAATCCAGGTCTCTGATAGCATGGGCAAAGCACTTTGCCACATTTCTCACATTCTATCATTCTAATATGCTAATTTCATGCTCAACATTTCTTATTATTATCAATCTTAAAAACTGTGCAAACCATGATGTTTTTTTCAGGATCCTTTGATGCATAGAAAGTCCAAAAGAACAGCATTTATTTGAAACAGTGTTATTTTAGTATTATTGAGATAATATTTCATGTTTTTTATAAATATTTTAAGAGTATGATTTCAGATTTTATTTTTATATTTTCACTTTAGTTAAAGTATTAGTAATTTTGTTGTTTTTGTCATTTTTTAAATATATATAGTTTTTATTAATTTTATTTCAGTTTTAGTTTATTTCAGTATATACAGGTTAAACTAAATAAAAATGACAACTGTTGCCCTAATTTTAGTTTTAGTTTGTCATGATGATAACCCTGATTTGAAATAGATTTTTAGTAAAATCCTGCATTGTTACTTTTGAATTGTAGTGTATATATAAACATAATTATATTTAATCATTTTTAATATTATTTAATTTTTTTAATGTATCTGCATGCATGTGGACAACAACAGATGAGATCACAATTTATTAGTACATGCATGTGTATATATAGATATGTATAGTGATACATCGTGACCTCATCTTTTGTTGTCTACAAGCACACATTCATACTGTTAGTTTACTTGCCGCTCAGCACATTTCTACACACATATCCAAGAGGAAATACTTCAACGGCACTAGTTTGCATGCTCTTTGATGCTCTAGTTTCCTTGTCTTCATATGAAGCTAGCTTCAGCTCTCATTAGCTCCATGTTCTGAAGACTTGTCTAAGATCTGCCAGAAGCATCTGGCTCTGTATAAAACCTGGATTTAGGTTCTTTCAGAAATGTTACCCAAACCATTGCTCTTTTCATAATCATTCACCTATTCCTGTCACACTCCTCATTCTTCCCTGATGAGCTGCTTCACACTTGTTAGCTCGGTAGTCAAATCCATAAGAGGCATAAAGATTAGACAAACAGTGGCCTCGCATGCAAAGGACCAAGCTTCGCGTTCAACCTCATCCCATACATCTGATAAGCTTTCACACGGGCAAATCACACTTGAGATGTAACACGAGTATTAAAATCACATTAGACTGCCAGATAGGATTACTTTCCTTTGTAGATTTGAAACCAAATCAGGGCCTCCTTTTTCACCCTCCACCGTCCACCTTCCTTTTTTTGTTTCTGAAAATATCTGTTGAAAATTCTCTCATTTCTTCAGGCGAACGGTAAGAGAAAGGGAAATTAGTGACAGTTGCAGTAAGAAATGAAAATTAACATTTCTCATCGAACTAGAGGTTTCTTATAAAAAGCTAACAAACTTTCTGAGCATGTTTTCCCACATTTGAGAGTTGTGCAACATCTGCATGTGCTGGTAGACATTAAACGTTTTGAGAACCTTATTTTGTTTGTGATTATTACAAAACACTTTTTAATTCCTGTTTTGAAATGCAGACTTTTCAGCTACTCTGTGTGGGAAACAAAAATGGATTACATTAAGAGTATTAGAGTATTGCATTCATTTAGTTAGCAGTTCTGCGTAGGGGTCTGTAATAGCTGGACATAGCTGGCTATTAGTATTCACATTCTAATTTTGTAAGTAGCTAATTTTGTAATGGCTGTCAATGGAGAAAGAAGCATTTTAGGACAGATGGTGTTGTTCTAGCCAGACATCGACTCATTGGTTGGGTCCAGAAAGATTCACAAATGATTTTAAATAAATACCAGCACAAAGTGCTAAAGGCTGTAATGTCACAAACTCTTTCACACCATTTCGTCAACCATATTTTTTGGAAGACCTGTCAATCAAATTAGTTCACACTTAGCCACCAGTAACCTGGTCTGATCTTTCTCAGCCATGGCTCTTTATATGTAAGAGAGCAGGCTCTGTAGAAAGTGAAATATTGTTATAAAAGGATTCTTTATTTGATTGTGGTGTTTATATGGATCACATGCTGACCCATTTCCAAGATGACAAGAGCAAAAGTGCAGAAAAGGCCTTTTCTGTTTGATCAATCTTTACTGTAAGTATAACATTTTGAAATCCAGAGTCGGTCAGCACCAAAAATAAGTATTAGCCCAACTCACAAAGAAACCAGGCTATTCCTCAAACTGCCTTTTATTTCATCATTGTTTCCCGTTTGTACTTGTGTTATTTCCATTTCCAATGGCATGTGTAGCCTACTTACATTTCTGTTGTGGCCTCAGTGTTTCCCTGTTTCCCTTTTAAGAAACCGCTGTATTACTGAGCCAGCACTTTCTTTAGTGTTCTTCTCTTTTACAGACAATGCAAATTTCAAAGAAGCCAGAATATTGTTAATATTGGTCAGATTTGTTTAACAATTTAAATGGTCTAAACCAGAGTTGCCTAACTTTTGAAGGGCCACACTGTGAGTCAAAATTATATTTTGCATTATATCCAACTATATTTCTTTTATTTCTTTTTTTATAATTTTTTTAATTCACATTTCACAAAATTTAAAAGCAAAAAAAAAAAGAAAGTAATTTTTATGCCCTCTTGTGCTATGGCATCTTGGGCCAAATCAAAAGGTCATTATGTGGGCCCTGGTTTGAGCATCTCAGTCTAAACAGATGCCCTGTTGACCAGAACAACACTGTATGACTGACCACACAATTTTTATTAATAACTCAATATTGCATATTCCATGTTCATGCATGTATTCAAGTAGCCATATAGTAGCCCTGACAGAGTGATCGGGATCCTGACACAAAGCACCGATCCTACTGTGTTTTATCCCTTACAAATATGCCAACCTGATTTTATGGGAAAATGTACAGTAACAATTTTTTTACGAGGGGGCAATTTTGTAATAATTTGTATTATGTAATTTGTAAGAAAACTTACAATATTTAGGAAAAAAGTAAGCATGAAATTCCACCCCTAAACATAACCGTCACTGGGGCTTAAGCAGATCATACAAAAACATACAAATGCATGAATTATGAATTAGCCACCAATTCGACAAAATATAAAACAGTTATGAATTGCCCTGAGATTGTTGAATGTGCAGATCCATTAATCTAACCTGCAACTTTCTACCTCTCTCTGTGTTTTTGTGTTCTTGATTTATGTCAGCTAAAAGAAGAAGTTAAGAATTTTCATATTATGGTGATGAGGATCACTTTGACTTCGACAGCCTTTATTGCATCATATGTAGCTGATACTGAAGGAAATGCCAAGTTCTCCAAATTATAACATATAGCCCTAGCACTGAGGTTTCACTGCTTTTCTTTGTTGCCCACTGCTCAAAATGGCAAATCCAGAGTAATTTCCAGCACTGTCACCAAAACCAAAACCACCTTACCACTCCTCGAGCTTTTCAGTAAACCCTTACTAAATCATCTACACTTACCGCTGTGACTAGGGCACAGTGCCATCTTGGAGTTCAGTAGAGGGCACAGTTTCACAGCTTCATTACTGAATATTCAAGGGAGCATAGGCAAATTGGAAATAATAAATCTTTAATAATAAATTTTAACACCGTAGCAGTGCAGGTTTTCTGGCTGCTGCTGTTTTTTAGATATTAAAGGGATAGTTCATCCAAAAATAGCATTTCTGTTATCATTTTCTCACCCTTATCTAAACCTGTATGATTTTTTTCTTCTGCAGAACACAAAAGAACACTGTTGGGGGTCAAACAACACTGAACCCCACTAACTTTCATTGTATAGACAAACAAAACACAGACGTTTTTTTTATATATATATTTCATTTTTGGGGTGAACTCGCCCTTGATTTCCCCCTGTACTTCAAGCCACAATGCAATATACTGAGAGAGACACTGGCTTTGTATATTTCATTCCTTTCGCTCCGTTTTGCTGAACTTCAAAATGATAGAAAATAGGCTATAAGTAACAAGACTGCAAAGCAATAGTTAACCTTTGTTCCAAAGAACAGCGTCAGACTATTATGTCTGTCTGTGTACTTCTTCAACAGATGAATCACTTGAACAGTTGAAGTATCAGTGACTCAGGCCATCTCTTGAATCACCCCACTACACTGATCAGCTCTCAGAATGATTGTACTTGTCTTCCTCTGGAAGTTTTCCAACTTGGATCCATGCGCTAAAGAGGGCCGGGATAATTTAAGAACTTTATTTATGCATTTCATCAGCATAAATGTTCTTCTGGCACAAGATCAAAAGGATGGAAGAAATCTGAATTTCTTAATGAAAGTAATTTCTTCTTCTTTTCTCCTCATCCTCAGGGTCATACGCCTCTGTGCGATTAGAGAATGAGCATGAGACTTTGGTCTCTATAGAGACATGGCAGTCCCCCAGTGAGCTGGGGGAAAACTTCAAATGAGGCCAGCGAGTCAGTCTAGGAATCTTTTAAGATAGGAAGAATGCACATTGTACATTATTTATCAGTTTATTTATCTGCAGAGAAAGGATCATAGCATTCGTATTTTCATTGTTCCTATATAAACATCTCATTTACGGCTCTGTTTGCCACCAGGGAGACAGAATGGGGGAAAACACCTGTTATGTATCTAATGTCATTTGCTTTGTTCTAAAGAAAAGAGACTAAATGTATTGAAATCTTCTTTTCTACTTCTTGGTAAACTGGTCACGTCTTACTAAATAACTGCATTTCCTTCTAAAAATACCTTTGCTGTATGACAGTCGTTGTGTTTTTGAAGTGTTTTCAATACAATTTTCATGTCAACTTGTTGGGCCCTGAGTTAAAATGATAATTTATCATAATGATCGTAACTTCATTAGAGGATTGCAGCTCTTCATTGTGGCATTTAAAATTTTGATTCATCTTGACTTCAAAAGTCATCTTGTCATCAATAGACATCTTGACAGCATTCTGTAACTAATTTCTTTCCTTACTTCAAGAGGCTCAAATTTCACCAATGATTTTGTACAAAATTTGTAACATTTCATTTATAATTATTGTGAGCATTTATTATGTCAAATTTCTCTTATGGTATCTTTCTTTGGACAGCTACAGTTTACACAGTTAATTATCAATCCTTAGAGTCTGAATGTGTAGTGTGTGTGTGTGTGTGAGAGAGAAAGAGAGAGAGAGTTTGGGGTGAGTAAGGTTTTTCAATTTATACTTTAGCAAGGGTGCATTAAATTAATCATAAGTGACAGTAAAGACTTCTGCATTATTTGAACAAAACATTTACATATCAAATAAATGCTGTTCTTTTGAACATTCTATTTATCAAAGAATTTTGAAAAATGTATGTTTCCTCAAAAATATTAGGCAGCCCAACTCTCTTTAACTGTGGGAAATGATTTTTGAGCACCAAATCAGCATATCAGAGTGATTTCTGGAGGGTAATTTTAAAGCATATTAAAATAGAGAACAGATATTTAAAACTTCTTTAAAAAAAGAACATACCCCAAACATTTTTTTAACAATAGTTTATTATTATTATATTTTTGCATATATTTTGATTTCAAACAGAAACTGAAGTGCTGAGTATGAATTAGTTTGGGAATAAAGACTATCACACAGTGACATCCAGTAATCTTTCTCTATAGCATCAAACAGGAAATAGCAGACCATTTGTTAAAATCTCTTGTTTTGCATATTCTTTGGAACAGCACTGATAGCTTTAGCATGTTTCCGCCTCTAGGCAATAGACAACACAGAACTTCTGAACAGTTCAACTAGATATCATTCATTCCTTTCAGTAATAGACAGGAAGGCTGCCTGCTGGAGATTCTCTGTTATCTCTCATCTGCTTCCTGCTCTCCCATCTTCATATCGTCCGTGCGCTCCCAGCGTCGCAACTGACCCACAAAGCACAATGGTAATAATCAGCTTTTGTGCATTGGTTTTCCCTGGCTCCACCCATCAGCGACTTATCATTGCTTGTTTGAATATGGCACAATACAGATAAACTTATTCACAGCTCAATTAATCCCCCTTTTTGCATGAAGTGGTCTCTAATACTGTTAATGTGACATCAGTGGTTTGTCTGTTGTTTTCACTTATTAACTTGATGTGTTGTTAAAGCAGCAGCTGTGGCGTGCATCTGGTACCCGCTCTCGGACCTTTTTCGTTTTCAAATACCTAATGTAATCGAGGCTGCACATGTTCACCGAGCCTCTTACACATACTCAACTATTTCAATTTTATATTACACAGTGGGAACAGGTTTTATGCAAAGTCAACAGCACATTATTCACAGTTTACAGCACTGATGTTTGCCCAGGATTTACAGTATGTTCAGCCTGCTGGCAAATGTTTTAAGACAATTCATGCAAAAAATAAAAATAAAGAAAAACCTTCAAAGTTTACAGACACTTTCACAATTGTTCGGCAATGAAATGCAGCACCACCACATAATTTTCCTCCTTCTTTAATCCTTTCAGTCTGTAGAGTTTTGACAGGGATTTGAGGGGAAAGTTCAGCGCTTGAGGCTTCTCTGTGGAGCTGTGTGATTAGTAGGGTTACTTAGAGACAAATGTTCCTGAAAACTGCTATGGCCTAAAACACAGGAAGGAAAAAGACACTACTTTGGGGTGAACAGAAGTGTTACTCTGGCAAATGAGAGAGTTGGTTCCTTGGTGTGGGCTAAGTGCTGTGTTTGTATGCAAATATACAAATTAGACCTCTCTCAGTGTAAAGCTAGTTAGCTTGTACAGCACCAGCAGAATGTAGGCGGTAAATACAGTTTAATTCAAAAGAGATGTTTAGTTAATGGCATATGAGAAGATATAGAGAAAAAGAAAATTATTTTCAAATTTAGTTTAAAACACATAGTGCAAGTTTTTAGGAATGTAAACTTTGTATTTATGTTAGTTGCAAATGATTTTGAAAACTTTTTAAACCATTTTTCAAGAGAAGTTTCAATGTAATGACTCAGTGTTTTGTGCTGTAACTTTGAAGGAAAAACATTTTCCTTACACACTTAATACATGTGAACATACACATCTTCATTTCAATCATTAATTTCAAAATGTTACATTTTTTTCAAAGTTGAAAGTTTTTAAGTACCATACTGTTTAAAAATCTGGGGTCTGTAAGAGTTATTACTGTTTTTGAAAGAAGTTTTTTATGTTCACCATGGCTGCATTTATTTGTTTAAAATACAGTCAAAAGAGTAATATTTTGAAATACTATTACAATTTTAAATATCTACTTTCTATTTCAATGTTTTACAAAATAGCCTAATTTATTCCTGTGATATCAAAGCTAAATTTTCTATATTTATTTACTTAAATATCATTCATTTTGGGGAAAGTTGCACCACATTACAGCCTGCACTAAAAAGCATCACATCATTAACCCACATTTTCTGTTTATCATGGCAACAATTATTCATTATTTGATGCAGTTGAGCGTATATATGATATATTCTGTGAGTCCTGGATTGCAGTGGCAGAGCCATGATGTAAAACATACCACATTGCGATAGTCTGCTGCATCCTCCACAACCTAGCACTCAGAACAGGCTCACAGATACCCAATTTGCATAATTCCTTTAATAAATCAGGTGCTAAAGCAACACCTAGTGTGCAAATATATACGCCACTGTCAGCGGGCAGAATGCATTCTGTGAATTCCCCTTTAAAAAGTTTTGTAATGGTCACACAGGTCATGCTTTCCCAGGGTTTATGAACACAAAGTACAGAAGACTGCACAGCTGAGGCTAAATTTATGTGTCCCCTCTCTGAGTGAGTTTGTTGGATGATGCATATTATCATAAATTAAGAGCTTTGTACAGAGAGTGCTAGTGGGGGTAGTGCTGCTTGTGGCTCTTTCCCCTAGTGCAAGATCAGTTTTGACATGTGTTTACTCCTCTACATAAATATTTAGGAACACAAAAATTCTCTCCTGTTCAAATCTTTTGCTCAACTCTTTGGTCAAGTCCCCCATGGGCCAGTGTCTATGTCACAAACTGTTATCCATATTCATCAGCTCAGCCTGATTGCTTCTTTTGGCCTTCCAGCTTCTGTTTTGGACTGATCCACTGTTTCATAAGGAAGCTCATTTTCACCAAGAAATAAAAGTATAAAAAGGCAATTGGTACATCTACATCTTGCAATCTTTTTTATTATTATTTATTTATTTTGTGGCAGAAAAAAATGCAAGATGTACACTCAGAATATATAAATAAGGATATCACTCAGAAATATATAAAGATATTTGCACCTTTTTAGCTCACAATTCTTACTTTGTTCAATTTCATGTTTATCTCACAATTGTTAGTTATCATCTCAGGTCGGAGAAAAAAGGAGGTCAGAATTGTGAGATGTTACCTCGCAATTGCAAATTTACAGCTCTGTTTATATTATTTCTTGCAATTATGAGTTTATCTTGCAATTGACCCTTCACAGGAAGTTTGATTGACAGGCAATCTGATCAATCATAACGCTGAATCCGCCATTTTGTCCGACAAACAAACCAGACTAGATTAACATAGGTGGACTTAAACTTGAAAAATGGTGTGTATTGATGGCTTTCCGCAGTTTAAATAAAATACGTTCTGATGATCATTCATGTTTATTTCATGACAGCCAATATGTTAATAAAAAACATGCTAATAAGCAACTAGTTAATAGTGAGAATTGGTCCCTATACTAACGTGTTACTGTTATTTTAAAGTAATTTTAGTACTTCAACATTTTAAAGGGATACTCCACCCCAAAATGAAAATTTTATCGTTTTTCACTTACCCCCATGTCGTTCCAAACCCGTAAAAGCTTCGTTAGTCTTTAGAACACAATTTAAGATATTTTGGATTTAAACAAGGAGGCTTGTGACTGTCCCATTGACTGCCAAGTAAGTTGCACTGTCAAGGTCCAGAAAAGTATGAAAAGCATCGCCAGAATACTCCATCTGCCATCTGTTCAATCGTAATGTTATGAATCGACGAGAATACTTTTTTGTACGGAAATAAAACAAAAATAACGACTTTATTCAACAATTAGGCACTGTAACGTCTCCTCTGCGTCAGCGTAGCGCCATTTTGGAGATTATCCCCTGGACGCAAAATGCGTACACTCTTCTGTATCAGCCGGGCCACAAGAGTGCGCTGTTTGCATTCAAATCAGAGCGTAAATCGACGGAGAAGACGCAACCCTGTGTCGAAAAATTTTTCATTTTGGGGTGGAGTATCCCTTTAAGTAAACATGAAAATATGATCGGCTCACATGCCGCTTGAACTGACGTGGTACAGCAATCTGTCATGACACATTAAAGAGCCACAAAACGGTTATTATTGTTTGAATTTCTTTAAAAAATGACTTGAAAGCTAAGACTTTGTTTCATACCAAAAGTAACCTGCTCTTTCTTGTCTGTCGGGGGGGTGGGTGGGGGATTGTGCGGTCTTTGCGAAGGGTCAATTCTGACAACAACAAAATTGTGAAAAAGTCAGAATTGTGACATAAAATTATGCAGTTACCCTTTTTATATTTTTATTCCATGGCAGAAACAAGCTTCCATAGTTTCAGGAACCGATGGGGTGTTAAAAATTGGACTAAAGCTGAACTTTTGTAGCTGTGACTACCTGAAATTAAAAGTGAACTCCCGTCAGAAGTCAAAGTACAAAGTCTTTTAATATTAGATTTGATCAGATTAACCAAATTAGGGGGTTAAGCAGATCACTATTGACCTTATTCACTAAGCTTATCCTTAACCATGATGTTAAATACACAAAAACATTTTCACAGCCAATAAATTAGTTCTTAATCCAGGATCAACAGAGGAAATGGCCGCCCTGCTGTTGAGCAACAAGAGGTAAATGCCGTTTTGTTCCATGTAAGTTGCCCACTGCTGATCATCTCAACAAGACTAATGGCTGAGACTGCTTTCATTTGCGAGATAGCCCTGTTTTTTTGAAGCAGGCGGACTGCAGGGCTGAATGGCATTGAGGTTAATTATGTTAGTAAGGTGTTATGTTTGTGGCACCCTGCAGATCTCTTCCCTGTCGAAACTGCTCTCTTCCTGCCAGGCTGCTCACGTTACTACTGTCAGAACACTTAATTGCCTGGAGCACTTAATTAATTGGCGATCATAATTTCTGGTAATGGGGCGTGTTTAACGTGGTCCCCCTTCCCTATCTTTCCTCCTGGACTTTTACTGCATGATTATTCAGATCCAGACAACTTGTTGGATGGAGGCTGGTTTAGATAAATGGCCAGGTCCCTATGGCCTGCTTCATTACTGCCTGATTTACTGCACACTCTCTCATGGAAAATATGGGGAGAAATGCAATCACCATTATGAGATTGCGCATTTCAGAGAATTTGATTTTACTATTTGGGTCAGTGACAAATATGAGTGCCCACAAGACAGGAAAATCTTTTAAAAAGTGTAAAACTGGTTTTCTTAGAAATGTACTCTTTACATTCATGTTAGTTTCACATGGTTTTGAAAACTATTTTGCAAGGAAAGTCTGTTTTCATGTTACCACCAAGAAAAAGTAATAGCATTTTCCTGAATACATGTGAATGTACACATATTAATCATTATTTTAAAAAAAAAAAAATTAAAACATTTATAATAAAAAATATTATTATTAATTAATTAATCACACTACATGACATATATATATATATATATATATATATATAGTTATTTCAATCGAATAAAAAAAAAAAACTAATTAATAACACATTTTTTCTGAAATTAATCACGATTAATCGCAATTAATCTCACCTAACATTAAAGTATTTAAATATACTTTTATATTGTGATAATTTCACATGCAATCTTTAAATTAATGTAGAAACAACATAAAGACAGTATATTTTTTTTTAAGATTTGTTTAGTGGCATCTTTTTTATCACTGAAGGCGAGTATAACTGATACCAATACTGATGTCTATATGAAATAGTTCCCCCCCCCCCCCTAATATTTAACCATTGATTATAGCCATTCAGCATTACAGTATAAATGGGAGCTATCAATTTTAATATTTATTTGACTTTAAAATTGAACTTAAAACAATCTTCACATAAACCCATTATAATAAATGTCATATTTACCTGTGCCCTTGAAAAAGTATAGGAAATATACAGAAATTGAATAAAGATATCAAACACTATTCTAAATAGTGCTAAATGTTGATTTCCTCTTTTTTGTTTTGTTTTTGATGAACAGACATCACAGCAGCTGGTTATTAGGTTATTTGGCTGCTATTACTTTAACAGCTGCCACTGCTGAACATGACGCGGATCTAACATGCATCGTATTTTCTCGCAACCTTTTATATATTATTGTGCTTTAATGTGAAGAGCATGTGTTATAAGCCCAGTATAACACTGACAGGATAGGGATATTCGTTTTTACGGTAACATTTTATAATAACTGCACTCTATGAATCATTAGTTAAGCGTTAGTAAATAGTAAATTCATCCTTTTATAAAGCATTGTTCAAACATTAATAGGCATTAAGCAGCTTATAAATACAGCTATACATGTTTTGTTCTTGAGCATATCTATAATGTTTAGTAATAGTATTTTCATACTTTATTAATGATAAATTTATCATTTCTAAGTTATTACGTTATTTACAAACCAGTAATTTAGGAGTTGTCAGTGGTTCATAAGATCATTTAGAAAGTGTAAGTAAATAATTAATAAACTATTTAAATGTACACATGATAATAGTTGCTCAGTGTGTTAATAAATGCTTTATTAACACATATTCCTGCTGTAATTCATGATTAAGTCAGGTAGTTATAAAACATTTAGTAGTTGCCAGCCATCTATTTTTGTGAGCTCATCTAAAGTGAGGACATTTCATACCTTGTAAAGCATTTATAAAGGAGATTTAAAGACTTCTTTGGACTATCTTCCAAACAGAAAAGTTAAACAAACACAACACAGAGGGATACAGAACACAGAAATATTTTTTAAGATGCAAAAAAATGAACAACTGTACACTTGATTAAAAAAATGAAAAATAAACCTCTGCAATTTCCTAGAAAAAATAAATAAATAAAAAATCAAGTGTACAGTTTCATTTTTTGCATCTTGAAATAAATATTTCTGAATTCTGTATCCCTCTGTGTTGTGTATGTTTGTTTTTTTCTGTTAGGAAGATAACTGAGCCTTTAATTCTCCTTTGTAATAGATATGCTTATAAATCAAGAACAAGGCATTTATAGCTGTATTTATAAACTGCTTACTAATGACTATTAATGTTGGGACAATGCTTTATAAAGGATGAACTGACTATTTACTAATGCTTACCTAATGATTCATAACGTGCAGTTATTATAAAGTGTTACCGTTTTTACTGACATATGGCCTGACAACATAGTTATTGTTTTACCATATTAATTTAGATTATAGTTTGATTATTTTATTACATCAATAATCATTTTTAATTTAAATAATTTTACATCAGCCTGCAGACCCCTGGTTTAGAGCCACTGATCTTTTCCATAATAACTATGTTTTAGTTTAACTCGTTTTAGTGTTTCTATGCAAAAGAACCTTCAGTTTTTTTAACAAAGAGACCTGTGTGCTAATAGAAGCCTATACTGTATAATGGAACCACAAAGGCCATTATAATGGAACCACAAAGGCCATTTTTCAGGCTGTGTCGAGACATTTTCCCAGGGTGGCCCAGTGAGGGTATATTTTGCCATGTTCAGCGGAGGCTTCTGGTAACAGATGTCCTCTGTTGCATGATACTAGCATCCCGTCGGCCAGACTGTGCCACAGTGCAAGTTCCCACCCACTTGGTTGGGCCAACAGTCATGTCTGTCATTGTTCTGGAGGAAGGTGATGACACACTAGAATTTGAAAACAAAGCTCCTCAGCAACAATTACACGTGCTCACAATAAAGTGAAAGTGGATGCCATAAGTCAATATTTATCAGAATTACAAGAGCACTAAAGATCTCGAAAGGAATGAATGTCTTTGCGCTTTCTTTTATATCCTGTCTGCCCCATTTAATTGCGAGTGACATTGCTTTCCACCTTGCCTTCAGCCAGAGCCGATAGATGTTAAGGGTAGGGAACAGACAGAAACTCACACCAACACCTTTCTAAGGCTGCCCTCACACCAGCACGGCTGGCGCACATCTTGAAAGAGTTAGCGCTGCCCACGCTCGCCTATCATCACGCTGAAGTACAGAGGGCGATGAAGACAGGTGAATCCACCCTGCTTGTTTTGCTTGATGTTAGAAGTACAGTAGCAAAGCATACGTTCGAAGCTCTCTGCCGTCGTTTGCTATGAAATATTCATATCTGTCTGCATTAGCATTAGCAAGCTACTAATTGAGTTCTGTGTATTCAGACATGATTAACTGGCTGGCATTCCTCAAAGGAGAGACCCAATTAGACAGCACTTGCATGAATTGCCTTGCAACTTTCCTCCTCACGCTGTTGTTCCTGTTTGTGTGTGGTTGCATTGTGTGTATCTATGGAGCAGGTTACAGCTCTTAATTTTCATTACTTGCATGCCTCTCCTGTAATGTAGATGTAACCAGGCAGAACATGTGACCATTTGAAGCCTGTTTTGTAGCTTCTTTCTTTGAATCAAACTTGCATCACTTCCTTCAAGGGAGGAAAATATGTGACCTCAAGCTGACCTGATGGAGTGTCACTTCAAGTGCTGCCTGCTGTATTTTGGCTCCATTATAAGATGGATCTGGAGCCATGTGTCAACAGCAGTCACATTCTGCTTTCAAGCTGATGTTAAGATGGGCAGACAGCATGAATAAAGTGTAGGAGAGGAAATGAAGACAAAGCAGGGGACTAGGCAGGGATTAGGATCAATGACATGTTGCTCTTTTTTTTTTCCAGAACTATTCATTTTGCTATTCACATATTAAATTGTTATTAGTTGTTAAATTGTTATCATGAATTAATAATTCAGTGTGTGTGTGCGTGTGCGTGTGGGTGTGCGTGTATGTGCATGTGTGTGTGTGTGTGTTTGTGTATTGCGACGTATTGGTTTTTTTTTTATCAAGGACCCTTTTTTTGTGATTGCCCTGAAACAGATTCTTTTACTTATATTTCCTTTGATAAATGGATGAATAGAAGTGTTGTATGGTATGTATGGTTTTTGAATGAGATTGATTTTAAAATGAATTCCACACCGAAAGATCTTTAAGAAATGCTGGGATATTCTACAGTAGCGGTGAAACCTTCTGAGGTAGCTGCCATAGTAAAGTCAGTAGAGGAATGTCTCTGAAATGTAATGGCGGGGTGATGTCTTGGGAAAAGACGTCGAGAGTTCTTGGCTCAGTGCCTCTGCATTCATATCCAATCCCCTGTAGCTCTCTTTCCTTTAACTCTCTTTATTTAAGTAGCTCAAAAGATAGTTTCCCTGAGCACCTCACAGTCCCAGGGATCCAAAGCGGCAGTTTGGTTCTAGTCTGGTTTTCAGTCCGCTCAATGCTAAGGACCTTCTGTCCACCTGTCACACATTACCATCTATCAAGACTAGTTAAAGCTGACATCCTCATTCTCAAGACCTGTGTATACAGTATGCCTGGTTGATAATTTAATGCATTTTCTTAATTTAAAAACTAAATGCAGTATATGATAAAAATTATTCATGTCTTCTGACCCGTATATATAAAGGCCAAACCACACTTATGTATATTAATCATGCGGTTAATTACATTTAAATCTTTAATAAAATGACAGCTCTGGTAATTTTACATACACACACAGACTGTTCAGCTGAAACGAATGTGAGATCTTTAGTCAATGATTCATCTATTCAGAGCAGCCTACTGACCTTTGACCTCTCTGCTACAGTTAGTGAGTTCATAGTTTTCTTTGCTTTTTTAAATATAAATTCACCTCATGATCTGATGATCTTGATCCTCACAATTTTCTGAGTTATTTTTATTTTTTTATTTATTTATTTTTTCTGGGGGGCGTCTGTATATTATCATATCGCAGAGAGGTGCTCTAATGTGAAGTTGTCATATGTACATAAATGAATATGGAAATTTGTTGCTGACAGACAATCAAAAAGTTTTATGTGAAATACTGCATGATATATTTATAAGGACTCGAGAATTTCTCGAGAATTAAGTATTAAAGGCCATTTTGGTTTTAAAACTATTTCGATTTGAGGAGATATTTGTATATGGTTTCTAAGGTAGTTAAAAAGTTGGCAGAGTGACATTGAATGGTACAGGTGTTTTAATATTCTGTGCAAAACAAATCATGTAAAATTGATAAAGCCTCCTATCAAAGAAGACATCCAGTAACTTCAGAGTGTTTTGCTTAAATACACACTGAATTGCAGTTGATGCTTACAGTATATACATTTTCCTTCATGAATATCGGTTTGTTCCTGACATTTTGTCTTCACATTTCACCTTCTTTTATTCCATCCTATCCAGACAGTCTGCTTTCTGTTTTATTTAGACCAGTACGGTGGCCGAGAGAGCTCAACGCGCTGCAACTTCAGAAAACACATGCAAATAGAAAAAGCACCAGCAAATCAAGAAAATATCTTCGTCAATTTAACAGCAGGTGCTGCAAATGCTCACAACACAAACAGATAAAGAACCACACTGCAAATGCTCACAACACAACCAAATAAAGAATTTTATTTGCAGCGCGTGTGTCGTAAAATTGACGAAGTTGTTTTCTTAATTTGCAGGTGTTTTTTCTATTTGCAGCGCGTTGAGCTCTCTTAAATAAGTATCATCATTTGTGAACTGCAAAGCTTTTTAGTCGTTCTTATGTCCAGCACTTTGCAAAGTTGTCCTGTTAGGGCATTCTTTGTTGTGTTTGGAGATTAGCTGTGCTGCACCCACAAAAAGAAGAGTGGCTGGAAGAAAGAGAGTGTGTTGGAGCACTTTGTCAGGAAATTGAAAAGCAACAAGGGAAAGAAGAGGCTACAATTGACTTCAGTGCTCTCCACTCACCCTTTCGTTCAGAAAGAGGCTGTCTGACCTAAATTCATTCTACCTCATCTGCCTAGACGTTTGTTTAGCCTTCTGGGCAAACACTTAGAGAAATGTATGAAGCTGAAAAAAGAGGAATATATGTGAATATATTACACTCCGGCAGCGGAGAAGAATAAACTGAGAGCATGAGTAGACGTTTAGTGCCCTCTAGTGGCTCTCCAAGCTGTTATTCTTCCACCAGAGAAGCCATTAGCGGTGCTCTGTGCAGATTTTACTAAACCATCTTTGAAAGTTATTACTGGACAGTAAATCCACAGCATGTAAATCAAAACTGCTTTGACGTCAACATAAAAGCTGCAGCAAACTGAAAAGCTGTGCTGGGGAAGAGAGGTCTGACTGACCCAGACTTCACTGTCACGCTGTTCGTACGATGACTCTGGCACGACGTATTGTGTGAAATCTGCTCTGAAGTGTGAAAGCGGACTGTTTTTGAATGTTTCTTCAGAAAACTGTAAGCAGCAGGGATCCAGACTCTGCTTCAAGTCCTTTAGAAAAGCGCAAAGACTCAGGTTAAACATTAGACTGTGTTCCTGAAGGCTATATACAGGCTGTCGGTCTTTCTATATTTTCCCCTCTCCCTCTTCCTCGCCTCAGAGTTATGAGACGAGCCTCAAGGGTTCTCAGCGGCAAGCTTATTAAAGGCTTTATCCGTTTCCAGGATTTGCAGAGGATTGTGGAACGGACATTGTTTGTACACAAGTGTTGCTCTGGGAAATAATGTTAATTTCTGTTATACTCGTGAAAGAAATGACACAAATTAGAAACTTGTGTACCTACGGCCTTCTCGAGCCTGGGCGATCCCTCAGTAGTCAGTCTTCTCAGACATGCCGTTCTAAAGCTGACTTGATCTAAGAATGATGAGTGGATCGTAGGAGCTCAGGGCCAAGTCCTTTGACCCCCGCCTCAGCTTGCCGGTGAACCGAGAGCATGGGAAATGATCCCAGAGCACAGGCAGTGCAAACAGGATTTGGCTGTGTTGATTCATGGGACTCCTTCCAGTAAATTCTGTCCATGCAGCTGAAAACTCTATATACTACAGATCTGTTCCAAGTGACGGATATATTCATGTCAGATTTGTAACACTGTACAGTACATTGGCAGGAACACTATGTGTCACGTAACAGCCGTCCTCACAATAAAGCGCACGGGAGACTTAGTTGATTTCAGTAGTTTGACTGTTAGCTTAGATGCTAAGCTAACAATACAGTCCTCAAACAACCACAAATATCACTAATATATTTTGATCAATACTTTTTAGTATTAAATGAAATATGACTTTATTTAAAACATTTTTCTCACTTCATCCTCCAACTTGGCTAAATCTTCTCTGCGAATAGTTTTCTGTGTGTGCCATGCTAGCTTTATAATTTGGCTAAAACTAGCATAAGAAAGTTACCTAACTTTGGGAACACCCTTCATTTCATAAAATGTTGCCTCTCTAGGCAAGTTTGTGTAACAGTGTGCAAGCTGATATTATCTATGTGTCACTCACTTTGGGAAAGGTCCACGAGCCGGGATTCAAACTCGGAACTCGGGGAAAAAAAAGCCTTGAGAGAGTTTGACATAAAAGTTGACATATACAAATAATATGTTTAGAAAACAGGAAGCGAAGTGGGAGAGAGAGGCGTGTGAATTGGCAAAAAATGCTCAATAAAGCAATAAAGTGGACTAAAGTTAAAAATGCCCCTGGAAATCAATTAAAGGGGGCAGATATCGTCCCTTAATGGTGAAGATTTCTGTCAAAAATATAAAAAATGTCATCAGTTGTCCATGATAGGCCTAAACCAGCCAAGTTAGCATGCTGTATCAGACACAGAATTATCATCAAATAATCATTATTGGCTAAATCCCAGAAAATAGGGATATCCTTTTTGTCAATATCGCACAGCCCTAATGTAAGCGAAAACCCACAAGACTGTCAGCCCTAATCATCAGGGCTCGTTGGCGCGGCAAACGTGATGGCTTACAGTGTTGCCACACATGCACATAGGCATGGAAGTCTGTGTTTGAAAACAGTGCTGAGTGGCTGTGCCAAAAAGACAGGCAGCCAAAGAGGACAGCTGTAGCCTGGAGTACTTACACACACTGAGATGTGTCTGGGCGACCGAATCCCGAGTGGAGAAATCCAGGAAATATTTGTGCATCATAGCCTCTCATGCGAAAACAGTCTCACACACATGCTTTCAAAGAGAAACTCATCCTATAATTGATCACACACAGATGATTTCACCATCCTTTGCTGTAATTGCTTAGCTGGAGGGGAGGGAGGGGGATAGAAGATTCTTTTATATGAAATATCGAAATAACAAATCCAGGGCTCGGGGTGGACATTAAGAAGAGGAATGTGAGCGAAAAGTCATCAGCTGGCCCGCGGCCCGGTATCCGTGGCTGAGGAAAAGCCTGCAGTCATCAGAAAGTGGACGTATTTACTGCTGCGCCTCTCGCGGAACGAAAGCGAGAGTGAAAAATGACTTTGTTTGTGAATCAGAGAGTAGCTAATCAGATCTCACTCTCATTCCATTGCTCACTATATATACTTTATATCAGAACCTCCCCCCTTTTCCCACAGGCATTTGAGGACACAGATACACTTTGTGACAGACATTTGGATGCACACATTATACTACGGAAATCCATTAAATGTTGATAGATAACAGATTTAAAGGGTCTGTTCGGCCAAAATGTAAATTCTGTCATCAGTTACTCACCCTCGTTCCAAACCTGTTTGACTTTGTTTCTTGCGAGGAACACTAAAGTAGAATCAGAATGCCTAACCAGCTGTTTTCCATACAATGAAAGTTAACAGCTTAGTTCACCTAAAAAATTGAATTTACTCACCCTCATATCGTTCCAACCCCATAAGACTTTCATTCATCTTCCAAACACAAATGAAGATGACAGATGTCTGTCCATCCATTACACCAAAACTTTCAGGCTTCAAAAAGTTAATGAAGACATTATAAAATTAATCCTTGTAAAGCAGTTGTAAAATTGTAATATGTCTTCTGAAGACATATGTGATGTCTTTATGTATCTATCTTTATGTGATGAACTTTCTTTCTTTATTCACATATAAACATGGATCAACATACAGTACATATGACAGAACATGCAACCTATGACAGAAAAAAATATATCTTTATTTGAGCTTCAAAGATAATTTGAAGTCTTATGGGTTTGAAATGACATAGGGTGAGTAATTGATGACAATTTTTTTTTTGGGTGAACTATCCCTTTAATAGCCATTAAAGGGTTAGGAAAAGCAATGGAAAAAGCAGTTTGGTCATTCTGCTAAATATGTACTTTGGAAGAAATTAAGTCAAATGGGTTTGAAATGACATGCGAGTGAGTAAATTATCACAGAACTTTAATTTTTTGGGTGAACTATGCCTTGAAGCTCTCTCTCTCTCTCTCTCTCTCTCTCTGTGTGTGTGTGTGTGTGTGTGTGTGTGTGTGTGTGTGTGTGTGTGTGTGTGTGTGTGTGTGTGTGTGTGTGTGTGTGTGTGTGTGTGTGTGTGTGTGTGTGTGTGTGTGTGTGTGTGTGTGTATGCTTGGTGTTTGAGTGTTGTGAGTGAGTTTGTGAGATGGTTTTTCAATGAAAAAGTAAGGAAAGTTGACATGGAAAAGTTTGTTTTTATCTGTGTATTTCTTATCATTGTAAATCAAGCATATCTTCACTTTTGTTTAAGGTCGAAGGTTATTCTGACTGCCAAGCCATGACTCTCACTATCACAGCTTGAATTGTGTGCTGATATTAATCTCAGTTGCCTTTTTTCTGCAGTTTGCTTTGGCTGAGCTTGTACATTATGAAAGATCTTTGTTTCTCTGTGTTTGATTTTAGAACACCCTGGAGACCTGCAACATATGTAATAAGCCCATAATGGAGCGTATCCTACGGGCAACTGGGAAGGCCTATCATCCCCAGTGCTTCACCTGTGTGGTCTGCCATCGCAGTCTGGACGGCATTCCCTTTACTGTGGACGCCTCCAACCACATCCACTGCATCGAAGACTTCCACAAGTATGACCAGGCACACAAATATGCTTCATATTTCCATATACTACATGCAGGACACATGTAAACACATGTAGTACACAACATGTTGTTATATTAATCTCAATTACATTAACTTATAAACATAATCAAATATTTAAAGCTATTTTTGGTTTCAAATAACACATTCAAAATAATCTTATTTACAGGTAATATGACTTTTAAGTAGCCTGTTCAGCTTTTTTGTATGTATTAAGGAATTGAAAGGTTTCAGAAGGAATATGGGATTGTGAGAATATGATCACAACAGAAATGTCATTGTGTCGAGGAACAGTTGGGCTGTACCTGGATTGTACTCATTGTTACTATTGTGGTATAATTAGGCCACCATCTGCTGAACTTCCCCCTTTTTGCTGTTTGTTGGTAAAACCCAATGAAGAAGTGAATCACCTGACTGTTATGCTTTGTGTACACATACTCGCCTCTTCTCTCTCTGTTCCTGTCCTATGTTCTCAAACTGCTGAACACACAAATGTAGTCATTGTGGAGCTTTCTAAAACATTTGTGTCTTTGAAATAAGTTCCGCTGGGTAGTAAAATTAGCTTATTGATGGCTTTCACCACTTTCAAAAGTGTAAATGGAATAGAACTGCAATATTTATTTTGAAAGGATCAGTTCACCAAAAAATATAATAATTATAATAATAATAATAGTCATCATTTACTCACCCTCTTGCCATTCCAGACCTGTATTGACTTTTAAATCTTTATTCACTAATAGTCTTGAGAGCTCTCCTACTCATACAGGTTTGGAACAATATAAAGGAGAGTAAGAGTGACATAATGTATATTTTTGATGAAATATCCCTTTAATGCAAAGTCAGAGTTATCACAGGTGGTCAATGACTGATACTATCTAGATTATTTTGCTTTAGATGCCATAATACATGTGTGTAGCTTCAAATGACCAAACGTTCTAGAGCAGAGGTGGCCAAACTTTACTATGAAGGGCCAAAAATTTTAACTAAGGCCCAACAATAAATGTTGCATCATATCTAACTACACTACCATTCAAAAGTTTGGGTTGGTAGGATTCTATTTTTTTTTTTTTTTTTTTATGTTAATGTTTATATTTTCAAATTATTGTATGCTCACCAACACTGCAGTAAAACAATAATGCTGTTAATTATTATAATTTAAAATGACAGTTTTCTAATTAATATATTTTAAAACATAATTTGTTCCTATGTTGGCAAAGCTAGATTTTCAGCAGGTTTTACTCCAGTCTTTACTGTCACATGATACTTCAGAAATCATGCTAATATGCTGATTTGGTGCTAAAAAAATAAATATATATATATATATATATATATATATATATATATATATATATATATATATATATATATAGTTCAAAAGATCAGCATGTATGTGAATTTATATTTAGATATATATCTTTTGTAACATTCTAAATGTCTTTACTCTCATTTTAATTAATTTAATGTGTTGTTGCTGAATAAAAGTATTAATTTTATTGAAAAATTCTTACTAGCCTTAGACTTTTGAATGATAGTGTTTTGTTTGTGTTTGTTTGTGTTTGTTTTGTTTTGTTTTGTTTTGTTTGGTTTGGTTTGGTTTGGTTTTGTTTGGTTTGGTTTTTTGATCTGTCTTTGACTGTTTTTCCTTCCCTTTTTCAAGGAAATTTGCCCCTCGTTGCTCTGTGTGTAAAGAGCCCATAATGCCAGCACCTGGCCAGGAGGAGACTGTGCGTATTGTGGCTTTAGACCGTGACTTCCATGTGCAGTGTTATCGCTGTGAGGTGAGTGAAAGCCCTTGGGTAGTTGGTTAAAAATTCCTAAATGTCTTTGGAAATAGAAGTTTCGTACTGACATTTTTGTCCTTTTTCAAAACTATTTTGTGTGTGTGTGTGTGTGCGCCCGCTCACTATAGGATTGTGGCTGTCTTATCTCTGAGGGAGACAACCAGGGTTGCTACCCTCTGGATGGCCATGTTCTCTGCAAAAACTGCAACACCAGTCGCATCCAGGCCCTCACTGCCAAGGCCACGACTGACCTCTGAGTAACACACATATCTACATGCAGGTCCCTAATATCCCTGCGTTCATCAAATCCTGAGAAACACCATATCCTGTCACATCACTGCACACAAATATTTATGCTCAGACAAATGCACATGTACACATAAAGCTGTCATTCCACTTAAGGGGCCACGACTTATCTTGTCACTCATGCACCTCCACACACTGTGCCTTGTATTAAAATTACACTCATTTATTCTGTCACAATCATTTTTATTAGCAGATCTGTATTCACCAGGGCCCGCTACATCTGCTTGTAAACACCTAAAACGAAGTAGGCCTATAGAGCAAGACTGTTAGATTCTAACTGATGTTCACAGAGCTGTTCTATTGAGAAGTGGGACATTGAGAAAACCCTCATAGAACATCATAGAATCTACCTCTAAAAAGGGACCATGCTGTCCGATCACCATGCATTCCAGTATGTATCCAACCTACAGCTTTCATTTTATTTTTAATCTCTGCAGTGTATTGTCACAATCCATCCCAACTTTCACATAGAGCTACTAGTTACACATGAAGTCACACAAGTATACATTCTCTGCAATGACTTTATCAAATAACGCAGGTACAAAAATAAGTTTATTACATTTTTTTTTTTGTCTTATGGCGGCTGTGAAATTGGAGGTTTCATGTTTGCTAAGGTACACAAGTCAGTATAGAAAGACCTGGACCTTCACCTTGACTCGTGCATCACACCTGCTTCATCAGTATGTTTTTGTGAACATACTGTACAGGTGTATATTTGTGAATGCATATCCTTTCGATTTACCCTTTGAGATGAAAGTTACCAAAGAGCTACATTTACTTTCTCTGGGACAGCGTGTATGTATATTATTGTATGCTTATGAAATCTAATGGGAAAAGTATGTTATCCTTTAAGGACTGTGAATGACCTTCAGTAGCTCAGAAGCCTAAATATTTTGTGGTTCATTCAGTGCGGTTTCCTGTTTCTTCCTCAATGTACCGCTTCAATTCAAGTGAATTTAGCAAGAATTATTCTGCGCTTGGAACTTTTTGGTGGTTTTTTGTTAGTTTTTTTTTTTTAAATTGCGCTCAGTTATCTCATTTATTTGTATATCATGAGTGAAAATGGTGAAAAGGTCTAAGGATAAAATTTATGTATTTAGTTATGCACGGTGAATTGTGCAATAATGTCACGGCAGATTGAGAATCATTTGGTATTAAATTAAAATTATCAGAGGAAAAACTGTCAGATTAGTAATAAAATGTGTGACAATCAGGGCTGTTGGAAATGTGTTTTATTTTATCTAATTTGATCTAAGACTTTAAGGGCTGATGAGAGACAGCCTGGTGAGCAATATTTTAAATATCCTCAAATTGTGAATTTATTGTAGTATTAGTTAAGTAAGATAGAGTTACGTATTAATAAAAATAGGAAAAAAAAAATGATTTCATAATTTTGTACATGGACGATATCATTATGCAAATGTCTTCTTTGTTGTTGCATTGACACTTTACTAAGAAGGATATGCAGACATTTTTTTTATTCAACAAAAAAGTGTTCAAGCTGTTCTTAAAGCTACAGTGCACACATTTTGGGAAAATCTGAAATTATGTATATATATCTACTTGAGTGCATTATAAATTTCAAGGTTTAGAGAGTTAACACCTGAGGAAATTTCCAGTCATATCAGTGTGCTGCAGTGATGCCCCAGGGAACTTCCCTTCTGGTTGAAGGGTAAATTCAGATGTGAAAGTCATGATATATATGCAAACCGGATATAAATACACGGTTACGAGCACCTCTTGATTTATTATGGGAGTTTGTGGATTTTCAGTGTGTAAAATGAAATGCGCTGTAGCTTTAAGCCATGAGAGCTTCATTAGTGCTTCAGTGCTTCAATCTGTACCTCTCTTACCTTTTCTATATGTGCCTTTTGTGTGAAACTGAGGTGGTGTTGTTTGAACACAAATACAGCTGTCGCTTGTGTTTGAATGGTCTGTTTTGTTTTTGTTGTGTTTTTTTCTCACTTTTTTCTCACACTACCTAGAGGCTATGCATGTTCGCAACTTGAACCAATCTTTATTTCCAGGTTTTATATAGAAAGACCAAATATTTTAATACTTAATTAGATATTTCATTGTATTATGTCTTTAAAAACATTAAGTGTTATTGGAAAGAGAATTATTGCTGTATTACTTGGCACATTTAGGTCGTCCTTCCTCTCTTTTGCTTCACTGCTTATTCCCCAAAAGTTATTTTTATTCAAATTGCTTATAGATTTGCTTCATCTGTTAAGCATTTTTGCTCATTTGAGTTTTTCAAATTGATTTGTTTTGTTCAAGTATTTGATTAGGATGCAATTTAAAACACTTTATACTAAGTTTCCCCATTTGTGATCATTACAGTAGCAATAACCTGATGATTATATGAAATTGTTGTTGCGGCAGATGCAGAATACTGGCATTCAAGTGCCTTGAAATATGTGGTATATTTGAATTGTCATATATAGGGCACTTTGATGTTTTTTTTTTTTTTTTTCTGTGAAGAAATTATTGCGTAAAACAACCTAATCTGTGCCCTAATGACATTCTAAGTATACACTTGGATTCTGTTTTTACACTCTGTTGTTTTTGATCACATACAACTTCCTCTATAATTAATAAACCTTTTGGAAAAAACTCCATAGTGATTATTTGCTTTTTTTCTGTTTGTCAGTTATTTTTTTTCCTTCCTAATGCTGCTGTTAATTCATATTTCAGCTCTTTGCAGCTTTTGGCAGGTTTCCCAGGTAACGGAGACAGATTTTCATTGTACCCTTTGTACAACCTAAAGGAGAATTCACTTATCGTGCTACTTGCTGATATCAGTGGTACATTCAGCACATGCTTAGCTACTTTAGGTGGCATTTGAAAGACAATCAGCACCGAATCACGATTTAGATGAGCTCAAAATGCTACTGTCTGACAGCATTTTTTGTCTTTTGTTGCTTAGATATTTAATCAGCGAAATCAGTGAGATATAAAGTGGGTTATGAGGCTGGAATGAGGCTGATGGAGTTGTTAAAATAATTTAGGAGACTCAAAAGAAAAGACCATTTTCTTGGGCCCTCTGAGTCCTTGCTTGATTTAATCCTTTCAATTTGTCATCCTGCATTCCAGGAACCTGCAATAAGCTACACACAATTTATTTAATTCTTTCCAGATTGCTAAATTGGAGCAGCACATCCACAATATTGGAGTTGAAAGTGATCCCAGAGGAATGCAGAAAATGAATAATAGTTTAAAAGAAACAAATAGTACAGAACAGTGTGATATTGCATGTTTGTATTTTATTGCTGGCAGAAATTTGAAGGTATTATTGGAGACCACCATACGCCACAACCTTTTTCAAATAATATTATGGCATTATCTCTTTGGGATTGGGGTCACAGTGCAACAGTTTTTGACCTAATCTCTCTATTCTATAAATTATTAGCATTATATATCCATAGTCTCTCATCTAAGCATGTGATTTAGAAAAAAAGATAAGGTTGTTATGAAACAAAATTGTGCAAACAAAAATGTATCCTTATGGTGATATTGAAGAGGGAGAAACAACAAAACTGAGCTTTATAAATCTATATATGTATGTGTGCATATCTTTGCTCTCTTCATGTGTGTGTGTTCCCTTCAGGGACCCAGTGTACGACTTGGTTTTACCGCGCGCTAATCTGTTTACAAACAAATTGATGAGTGTGTGTCCCTCTGGCTAACATGATGTGGCTGCTAATCTGTGTGTTTGTGTAAGCATGTTTGTATGAGTGCATGTAAGAAAAAAGGCCAGGAGGGTCCCTCCAGGAGCCGGCTAAAGCATTTCTGAATGCCTGCTTCTAAACTCAGGATGTGGGAAGTGCGCGAAAGCTCAGTAACGAGTCACGATCAAACACGATCTGTCCCTGCTAAGTTTTGCTCCTTTAAAGAAAACAGTTGTTGGGTCAGATTTACATAACATTACAATGTAGGTCGGCTTTGTTGTCTTGGTCTTTTAATGCGCTCTGAGTTTGCTGTCATCGTTAGCTTTCAAATGAATCGCCCCCAGTGGTGCGCTGGCTTTGGAGGCCTGATTTTGCGGGTCCCTGGTTTCACCGAAAGATGTGATGTAATGGCTGAGTCAACTGAGCCCTAAAGAAGCATCGCTGAAGAAAAGACCGCACTGGAGAGGTGATTTTAGGAGACTTTTGAAGTATTTTCAGAGATGGAATGTGTCATTCTTGCAATTCTATTTTCCTATTTCAATTGAATAGGCAGTGACGGCTAAAGTGACCATTTCATATGTTTTTTTTCTCCCGAGAAGTGTTAATAATCTGCCACTATCAACACATTACTCTGTTTGAGGATCTCAACCAAGCCAACACATAGCAACCTAAAGTCAAACTATGGGATATAAAGTTCAATTGCGCAATAATAATAAAAAAAAATACAGTATATACTTCATATATATTTGTATATGTATATACATTTATGTATATATGTTTATGTATATACTTTATATATAATGTATATACTATATATACTGTATATATACAAGACACTTTGCGAGATATCACAATGTGATATATAAACTTGCAATTATGAGAAGCCAAGCTGCAGCTGAGCGATATAAAGGCGCATTGCGAGAAAATCACGCTATGAGATATAATATATAACAGTTCTGAAATATAAATTTACATTGTGCAATAAAAAGTGGCATTGTGAGTCACTATGATATTAAATCGCAATTGTGAAAAACAAAGTTGGGATATAAAATTACATTATGTAATAAAAGTCACAAACTCATATAGTTGCAATTGCGATATAAAGACAACTTTGCAAGACGAGAAAAGACACAATGAGATAGTCACATTTACAAGAAACAATTTTAAAATATAGTTACAGTACATTGTGCAATAATCACATTGTGAGAAATAAAGTCACTTTAAGGTATAAAATCACAGTTGTGAAAAACAAAGCTGAGATTTAAAGTTACAATATGCAACTTTCCTAAATAGTCAAGAAACGTTTCAGTTGCAAGCAAATTGAGAAACTCACATTGTGATATACAAATTCGCAATCATGAGAAACAGTCACAATTGCAAGATAAAATCGTTACACATTGTGGTGTAAAAATATGTATTGCGTGATAAGTCACAAATGAAAGATGTAAAGACACTGCAAAATAAAGTTACATTATGAGATATAAAGTATCAACTATGAGATACAAAACTGCAGCTATGAGATATTAAGTCTGGTAGGGAGAAATAAAGCCACAAGGACCTCTGAGGGGGAAACAGGCTTCCATACTATTGCCCTCCAGTCTGTGCTGGATGAGGGCTGAGAGAAATGCAGACTGCAGGGTATGGAAGAAAAAGGAAGAGTGAAGTAAAGGGCACAAACTGTTTTCTGTGTAAATAACGTGCAAAGACACTCAGAGAACGTCAAAACATGGAGGCCAATGTTGGGGCAGCCTGTCACTGCAATTCACCATCACACATCACCCAAGGGGTTTAGTCATGCTGTGATGCTGTGGTGCATTCTTTGTGTGTGCGTGGCTGTTCAGATGAAGTATTTTCTTGCCAACGTTCCTTAACGCATGGCACCATCACTTTCACTGTATAAATAGTAAGCTCTGGCCTAGGACGTCAAGCTACGCACAACACTGACAGATTCCTGGTGCACCGTTAAGAAAAGTTATGTCTCCTGATAATATTAGAAAGCATGTTCTTAGGTCGGCAAAGAGACATTCAAATACTTATTCCAGCTGGCAAAGGTGAGCTGAGGTCAGCTTGAGTATGTTCACAGTCTGCATTTGAATTCCTCAAGTTGCGACGTGTAATATTTCATATGTATGGCTTGTCTCCAGCTGCACATCTGTGATTGCTACTGCATATCAGTGCAAATACTGTACAGCTCTGGAAAAAATTAAAGAGACCACTCCATTTTTTTTTCTTAAATCAGCATCTCTACATATTTGGCAGCCATACCATTCTAGTGTTTGTTGAATTCTAACACAGGCACACCTTATTCTGTTTAATGAAGTACTGAATAGAGTGGACCCTCTACCAGGGTCCACCAGTGACTATCACTATCCTCTTGCAATAGGACCAACTGGATGGCAAAAACAGTGCTAGTAGTACCTCTAAAGTAATTTGAATCAAATAATAACTATTGACCATGCCAAAATGTTCTGAGTGAGGAAAAGAAGGGTTCAGTTCTGGCTTTACTAGAGATACATTGAGCATCAGGTTTCTTCCATCATTAAAATTTCAAAGACAGTGGTTCATAAGAACAAGGTCAAGCTGCAGATATTGGGAACAACAAAGCTACAGACCAGAGGGAGTGAAAACAACTCTCCACAGACTGGGATGACCGCCAACTCATTCGAATGTCACTCAACAACCATAGGATAACATCAATTGACCTACAGCACAGTTCAAAACTTCATAAATGAGAATTAAAGAAGAGCCAGACTGAGATTTGCAAAAGACCATAAGGATTGGACCTTCTCTGAGTCCAATTTTCAGCTTTGCCTGGTCGTCTAATGGTTAGATCTGGAAAGTCCTATACAAGCCACAGTGTCTCGCACCCACTGTGAAATTTCGTGGAGGATCAGTGATGATCTGGGGGTGCTTCAGCAAGGCTGGAATGGGGCACATTTGTCTTTGTGAAGGGTGCATGAATCAAGCCACAAACAAGGTTGTGCTGGAAGAAAACTTGCTTCCTTCTGCTCTGACAATGTTCTCCAACTCTGAGGATTGTTTTTTCCAACAGGACAATGCTCCATACCACACAGCCAGGTCAATCAATATGTGGATGGAGGGCCACCAGATCAAGACCCTGTCATGGCCAGCCCAATCTCCAGACCTGAAACCCATTGAAAACCTCTGGAATGTGGTCAAGAGAAAGATGGATGGTCACAAGCCATAAAACAAAGCCGAGCAGAAAATACATTTTTGCACCAGGAATGGCATAAAGTCACCCAACAGCAATGTGAAAGACTGGTGGAGAACATGCCAAGACACATGAAAGCTGTGATTGAAAATTTAGGGTTATTCCCCCAAATATTGATTTCTGAACTCTTCCTAAGTTAAAACGAGACCAGTTGTAATTTCCCGCAAATAAATGCTCTACATGATAATATATTGATTTGGAATTTGGGAGAAATGTTGTTAATAGTTTATAGAATGAAACAGAAAAGTTCATGTTACTCGAAAACACATACCTATAAATAGTATAACCAGAGAAACTGATAATATTGCAGTGGTTCTTAATTTTTTTCCTCATCTGTATCATATACAGTTTTATACATTTTTGTATTCGTTGATGTTTTTTTTTTTTTTTTTTATTAATTTATATGTTTTCCTTTTGTATTTTTTTTTTTCAATAGTTCAAAAAAAAAAAAAAAAATTTGACAAACATTTGGTTGCATTTTGTTTTGTGATTCATTGAAACATAGCGGCATGGAGCAGTGTCACTCTAGGCAAGTATGTTCCCTCTACCAGGGTCCACCAGTGTTTTTTTTTTTTTTTTTTTGGAATACACTTGCTAAATAGAGACGGACTGTGTGTACTGGAACAAACAAAACCTAGACCGGAGCATACAGTAAACGGAATGGATCAACAAACAAAACTGTCGAAATTCTGTTTCATATAATTTTGTCCTAATTTAAACCCTGTTTTTACAAGCATAAATACTTCCATAAACAGATGAACCGTATTTGTCCCCCATCTGTGAGCTACATAACATGTTGTTGTTTATAGTAACACAATGTTCTTGGACATTTTTAAACACTAACTTCAGTGAAGAGTTACAGAGCAAACATCTAGAGCAAACATGTTAGATCGGTCACTCTTCTCCGTTTAATATTCTATTGTATTTTGTGATTTATAGTGCTGGATTTTGTTCATAAAGTGTACTTCATTTGCAAGTAAGCCAAATGGGCAACAAACATAAACATTTATGCTCACAATGAGGTCAGACTTACAGCTAAAACTACAAAGTAGTGGTGAGCTAATAAACAGCATAAGTAAGCAATAAGCTGTATTGTGAATACAGTCATGGCTAAAGAGCCTTGTTAGACACGACTTTACATTAGAACAATACACTGTCATTTATTTTTTAACACAATTTATGATATTTCCTCATGCAAATACGCCAGCTTATCCCTTCGCATTAGAAAACATTAACTTCTTGTCATTTAGTTGAAACCAGACCAGCTACTGACCAATCAGCATCAAGGATCAAAAATATTCTTATGTTTATCATATGACTCAAATCATACAAACTCACCAAAAAGTAAAATTGTAACGTTTTCTCGTGACATTAGGGTTGGAAATGTCTTCATACTGTTTGAATGACACGCAGCCAATCAAATTCAAGGATCACAACTAATTTGTGATACAAAAATTAAAAACCAAATGTACAATGTTTTTGGGGATGAATACACTATAAGCTTACTGTAATGTGCTACCTTAATCTCTGAAAAAAAATCAATTTAGGCCTTTGTTGTGATAGTCAATGTGCAGTAAGCCATGAGAAAAAGGTCAGTGATGTGGCAGAAATGCTGATTTTCTGCCTAAGGCTTGATATTTTAGTTCTGTTGTGGTCGTAATTTACCCTCTGCTGCTGGCTTTGATTTTCCTCTCAGTGACTCTGTCCTCGAGAAATGGCAATTAGCTGTGCACAGCTAGCAGGCTGTTCAGTAGTCTGTTTAGAAAACAAAATAATGAGATTACGCTAGGTAATTAAACCCCCAGTTGTGCTGTGCGCTGCACTTATCTTTAGCATATGTGGACTGGGCTATTGGTTGGTAATGCAAGGTCATGAGGTTTGCATGTGTCTGCGTTACTTCAAACACCCTGCAAATTTACAAAAAGGTCATATAAAAGATGTCAGTGCTGTTTAACTTAAAGGAATAGCACACCCAAAAATATTTACTAATACACGTTGTTCCAAACCTGTGTAACTTACCTTTTTTTTTCTTTTTTTTTCTGTGGAACACAGAAGAGGAAAGTTGGAACAATGTATTATTTCTGTGCAGTTACAGTAAATGTGCATAGAAACTTCAAGCTTCAAAACACACCATAAAATTATTATAAATCTAGTCCACAATAGCTTTGTGTGAGGAATTAAAATGAAATAAAAGCCAAAATTAATCATTCATTTGAGTCGGATCTTTTCGATGAATTAGTTGATCCAATTAACAAAGTGGTTCTGAATGATTTATTCACAAATCTGACATCACATTTCAGTGACTTAAAGGACCTGTATTACTTTCTTCTGTGGAACCTAAAAGAACAAATCTCTCGCTCTTTCTCATTTTTGGGTGAACTGTCACTTTAAATATTTCTTCATTCTTCATTCAAAGCAATTGTGTGGCTTCAGAAGATTTAGATTGGAATGCAATGGACCACTTTGTGTGTAGTTTATTGTGCTTTTATGTCCTTTTTGAGTATAAATTCTTTATAATTGCATGGAAAAGAATAACTTGTAAAACAACACAAGGGAGAATAAATAATGTCAGAATTTTATTTGTGGAATGTGGATGAAGTATTTCTTTAAAAGATTGTGTAGTTTTTATTTTCTTCCACTAAGCAATCACTTAAAAATGTCAAAATGTTTCATATTCCACGTAATAGACGTAACATACTGATGTATGTATGAACAAGCAGCTTAGAGCTACCCATGGGGTATCTAGAGAGGTGCATCTCAAGAACTGTCTAAACTTATTTTGTCTGGGCTATGTTAAGGATCTTCCCTTGCTGTCAAATTCGAGAAGATACATACTATGCACTCAAAAAAATAAATAAATAAAAGACTCAAAAACCTACAGATGGGTCTGTGTACTTTTACGTCAATAAATTTTTTTTTTTTTTTTGCTTTTCAGCATAGCATTTAAAAATACTACAACCATTCTTAAAAGGAACATATGATGTGATTTCTAGTTTTCCTTTGTCTTTGGAGTATTACAAGCTTTTCGTGCATATCAGAGGTGTCAAGTAACGAAGTATAAATACTTTGTTACCTTACTTAAGTAGAAATTTTGTTTGTGATAAGTAGGCTATACTAAAGTAGGCTATACTAACTTTGTAACTCGTTACCCCCAACACTGGACATAGCAGACGTATGTAGCCAAGTACGAATATGTCCGTGGCAGAGACTCAAGAAGAGAACTCGAGCGAAATGTTCCAACCAGGATTATGAGTTATTTTTTTATTTTATTTTTTTGATTAATCACTTTGATTAATCATTCATTTTGACAGCACTAATGTTTATTGTATATAGACAACCATACAAGGGTAATTGTTAAGCCTGCCCTGGGTACACCAATATTCTTGTCCGTTGCCCTCACAGATTCCTGCAGCTAAGCTTGGATGTACATTTACATTCCAATAAAGGTTATTGATGACATGCCTCTGAAGTTTGACTTTTTGCACCATTACAATACTTATAGGCAACTAGTCATCATATCTTCCACTCCATGAAACACGTTAATGCTCAGTAGTACATGGTTTTTTAATGTATTTGCATTGTACTAAAATGCGTTCATTTTCAATGGGCATATATGCGGCTGAAACAGGTAGCCTAGTGCATCCCAAATTTTTCAACATTAACATTTTAATATAACATTAGTCATTATGGCCTTTAGAAAAAAGTTTTTTTGAGGAGGTGGGGTAGTGCACAATAGGCCCCTGTGGCGCGGCATAAGCTTTTGTCCTTAATGGCATTTTTTTCCTTACATTACTTTTACTTTTATACTTTAAGTAGTTTTGAAACCAGTACTTTTACACTTTTACTTGAGTGAAAAGCTTGAGTTGATACTTAAACTTCTACAGAAGTCTTTACCCTAGTATCTATACTTCTACCTGAGTAATGAATGTGAATACTTTTGACACCAGTGGTGCATATATAAGATCCGTAAAGTTGCAAAGACTAAAGTCTCAAACCCAATGACATATTCTTTCTTAAAGTTAAGACTTGTCCACGCCGTCCTAAAAGGCCTCATTCAAACGAACCCATAAATCTATGTCATTGTGTGGGAATATTTGCATAACACCGCCCAAATGTTTACACAAAGAAAGAAGGCATAACTTTTATTCTCGCTGTAGTATTGTTGTCGCTGCCATGTTGTGGAGATGCTGTGTGTTTCCAAATATGGTAAGGGGCTTAACATTTCCGTCACACGCTTGAGGTACTCGGCCAATCACAATGCACTGTATAACTGGCCAATCAGAGCACACCACGCTTTATTAGAACGATGAGCTTTGTAAAAATCGACGCGTTTCAGAAATGCGAGGCAAAGAGGAGCAACAATAATGTACGGTATGTGGAAAATAATGTGTTTTTTGAACCTTAAACCACGTAAACACATTGCATTACACCAAATACACAAAATAATGTTATTTTTAGCATCGTCATATGACCCCAAAAACAATAAAATGAATGGACACAAAAGTACAGGGACCCAGATGTCCCATGGAGAACCGAGGCCACTGCACTGGCAACAAGGCCAAAAAAACAATGTGATTTCCCTCATCAGTTCCTTCTCTTGGCGCTCATGAGTAATAAGCACATGAGTGTTTGCTCTCGCTAGCTATTTTAGAAGTTCAAGCTGTCTGCTCTGCATTGACAACCATTAATCAATTATGAGCCCTGCTAGTGCCCCTCATAAAGATTTACTACCTCATGTTCCTTTAATTCAGTCTGGCTGCACACTCTAACATCAGCGTCCAATGAAAGCAAGAGCTCTTAGTTTTATGGCTTCTCAGTAACTTTAAACTCTTTTCCCAAAACTCAAAACAAAGCAACTCGAGAAGTACCCGCTGAGTTAGGGACCATTAGAGGTTGAGATATGCTGAGATATTTTTGTTTTCCATGCTTTCATGCAAACAGTTTGCCACCCTGTGAGATCATCTACATTAACATAACAAGTTTCTTCAATTAAATGTAGTGGTTAGTGTTATGATTGGTATCTTAAAATTTTTAAGGCCTAATTTATGTGTCCTTTGGTAGAACTTGCAGTCGGCACTAGATTATCTTGTCAGCCCTTCACTCTTACACTCCCAGGACATTGTAGAAGCAAACTGTAAAAACTCCCTTGTTAGGTCTCAGACTCCATCACAGCTAGTGAGTTGCCTGTTCTATCTCAGAACAAAAAAGAAAGATATCTTCACTTCCTTTTAGTCATGCAAGCCCTGACAAATCAAGTTCATCTTGATAGTAGTGTTTTAGAGAAGATCATACTATGCTGGGAAAATCCAGGCCATGCTATCTTATAAGATGGTCAAGCTGGATTTTTTGAACATGGAAGCTAGTTTAAGTTTGGTCCAAAATGTTCTACCAGGTCAAAACCAGGTCCATCGGCTGATACTTCATTTGATTGACCAACTTAGACCATTTAGAAACAATGTAAAACCAGCTAACCCGGGTTAAAAAAAAAGTACACTTCCATAATGTACTTAAAGTGCTCCATTTTCCCGTGCTAATTTTGTACTTAATATGCTGAAAATTATCCTTTAGTACTTTTTAAGATAAACTTAAGAACAACTAAGTGTACTCAACTGTGCTATTTTGGGACACCATGAATATTAACTAAAATGCGCTTTTAACATACTATCTCTGTATTTAATTTTTTTATTTAATTACCACTTACACTTGAACCCATCTTTTATACACTAGTAAACTCAAGCGTACTACAAGTGGTGACTAAATATTTTTTTTAAATACACAGATAGTATGTTAAAAGCGCATTTAGTTGATCTTAAGTTTATTTTAAGAAGTACTAAAGAATAATTTTTAGTATATTAGGTACAAAATTAGTGTGCCAAAATAGAGCACTTTAAGTACATTATGGAAATGTACTTTCTTCTTTTTCAAGATTCAAAAATGTTTTTCAAGATCAAGGAACATTTCAATAGCGTGTCATGATTCACTCAACTCGGTGTCGTTGTAAACTCTTGAGACATTTTTTTTTTCTGTAAAAGAGTACACTCTAAAAAATGCTGGGTTAAATACAACCCAGTGCTGGGTAAATATTGGACAGAACACATGCTGGGTTGTTTTCAACCAACAGTTGGGTTAAATGTTTAACCCAGCCTTCTGGGCAGTAACCCACCCGCTGGGTCTAAACAACCCAATCGCTGGGTTCGTCCATATTTTACCCAGTGCTGGGTTGTATTTAACCCAGCATTTTTTAGAGTGTATTTTTTTAAAGAATATCCTGGCTATTCTTTTGAATATAATTAAAGTGAATGAGGACTGACAAAAGTATCATAAAAGTGGCTCATGACTCCTGAAGTATTCCAAGTCTTATAAAGCCATTTCATGCTTTGAAACTGACAGACATTTAAGTCGATAACTAAAATCCTTGGTAAATAATTATTTTGAATTTCTCTTCAGTGAATCGGTTGATCAACATAACTTGACTGTGATTCATTCATGAATCAAATTCAGTAAATTATTTGTTTCTTGACGCAATGATCCAGTATGAACAATCCACTGGAGTGTTACATTACCAGTGAAGATTGACTAAAATTTCTTAATTCAAAGCTCCAGAATAGCTGGAATATAGTGCATAAGTTGTATGAACTGCTTTTATGGCACTTTTGCATCCTTTTTAAGCATGACAGCCCTGTGTCTCATTCACAATCAACCATAAACAACAAAGTCACAAGGGTTTGGAACAACATGACGGTGAGTAAACAGAATTTCCATTCCAACTATCCCTTTTAAGCTGGTTATTTTATTTTATTTTGTTATTTTAGGTAACAATTTATTTTAAAGGTCTCTTAACTAGTTGCTTATTAGCATGCATATTACTAGAATATTAGACATTTATTAGCAGTAATTGAGCACATATTAATGCCTTATTCTACATGACTGTTATGGGGTTGACGAGACGTGAGACGAGAGGATCCATTTGCAAGGCTTTATTATTAAACATGGTCGTAACACAGGCAGGGTCAGTACACGGCAAAACAGGTATGACAGGGGCAAAACAAAGAGCAGTCCGTAAAGCAAGCGTGGGTCGACGATCAGCGTACAGTATCCAGAGGGCTAGGCAGAGAGATAATCCAAGGGAACACGGGCAGAATCAAACACGGGTAAACAAACTAGGTAACAGGGAACGCTTTGAATGTAGATAGACTAACAATACTCGGCAGAGAGTCAGACAAAGTCCAGAGTTATTATAGTGAGTGTGATTGGGTGATGGTGATGTGAGATTGTTTTCAGGTGTGTGCGTGATCAGTGCAGACAGCTGTGTTGGTGCAGTGAATGATGGGAAATGTAGTCCTTGAGTGATCTGTGACTGACTGTGTGGTGTGAAAGTCCATGTGATGGGTGAGTGACCTCTAGTGGTGAATGACCAGAAGTTCATGGCCTGGATTTGTGACATAGCCCCCCCCCAAGGAGCGGCTTCCAGACGCTCTTAAGCAATCCTAGGAGGGCGGTGGAGCGGAGGCGGAACAGGGGGAGGGACGGAGGGCCAGGTCCATGTGGAAGCCAGGGCGGAGAGGATGGAACTGGAACCCACCAGGGTGGAGCAGACGGACCTGGAGCCCACCAGGGCGGAGCAGACGGACCTGGAGCCCACCAGAGCGTAGCGGACGGGACTGGAGCCCCCCAGGGCGGAGAGTCTGAGCCCATATCAGAGTCTGAGATCTGGGGGGAACAGAGACAGACAACACCGAGAGAGTAGAGACAGACAACACAGGGAGAGTAGAGACAGACAACACAGGGAGAGTAGAGACAGACAACACAGGGAGAGCCTTCCTGGTCTCAGGGGCTGTGGCAGAGCAGGTCTGGGAATCACAGGCGGCCTCCATAGCCGTGCCAGGGCAGGACAGGAAATCCCAGATGGCCTCCGTAGCCGTGACATCGGAGCAGGACAGGAGATCACAGACGACCTCCATAGCCATGACAGGGCCGGACAGGGAATCACCGACGGCCTCCATAGCCGTGTCAGGACAGGGCGAGAGTTCACAGGCGGCCTCCTTAGCCGTGACAGGGCAGGACAAGGATTCATAGACCGCCTCCATGGCCGGGGCAGGAGAGGGCGAGAGTTCATAGACGGCCTCCATGGCCGGGGCAGGACAGGGCGAGAGTTCATAGGCGGCCTCCATGGCCGGGGCAGGACAGGACGAGAGTTCATAGACGGCCTCCATGGCCGGGGCAGGACAGGGCGAGAGTTCATAGACGGCCTCCATGGCCGGAGCAGGACAAGGCGAGAGCTCATAGACAGCCTTCCTAGCCGTGACAGGACAGGATGAGAGCTCACAGTTGGCCTTCATAGCCGTGACAGGACAGGGTGAGAGCTCACAGACGGCCTCCATAGCCGTGACAGGACAGGGTGAGAGCTCACAGGCGGCCTCCATAGCCGTGACAGGACAGGGTGAGAGCTCACAGGCGGCCTCCATAGCCGTGACAGGACAGGGTGAGAGCTCACAGACGGCCTCCATAGCCGTGACAGGACAGGGTGAGAGCTCACAGGCGGCCTCCATAGCCGTGACAGGACAGGGTGAGAGCTCACAGGCGACCTCCATAGCCGTGACAGGACAGGGTGAGAGCTCACAGACGGCCTCCATAGCCGTGACAGGACAGGGTGAGAGCTCACAGGCGGCCTTCATAGCCGTGACAGGACAGGGTGAGAGCTCACAGGCGGCCTTCATAGCCGTGACAGGACAGGGTGAAAGTTCACAGGAAGATACCACCGACACCTCTGGAGGTTCTGCAGCTAACGCCGCCACCTCTGGAGGTTCTACGGTGGTAACATGACCGGCTGAGAGTACATTGCTGGGCGCCACCACCTTGCAAGGGGCTGAGGCGAGCACCACCGCTTGGGGAGGTTCTGCAGCGGACGCCATCCCCTGGGGCAGTTCAGTGATGGTGTATGCGGCCCAAATGCAACATAACGCGATCCCCATCCTGGGAAGCGCTTCAGACAGGGTAATCAGTTCAGGGACAGGAGGGTCAAAGTGAGTGGATTTGGGGATACCAGCAGTGCGTACAGACACCAACTGTGCGTCCCTCACGCTGGATATCAACCGGAGAACTCGCAGGACTGACCTTAAGTCTCTGGGTGGGATAGGCTCTGGCTGAGGAGCTGAGACGTGAAGAGGCTCTGGCTGAGGAGCGGAGACGTGAAGAGGCTCTGGTTGAGGAGCTGTGACATGGTGTGACTCTGGCTGGTCAGCTGTGACATGGCGTGACTCTGGCTGGTCAGCTGTGACATGGCGTGACTCTGGCTGGTCAGCTGTGACATGGCGTGACTCTGGCTGGTCAGCTGTGACATGGCGTGACTCTGGCTGGTCAGCTGTGACATGGCGTGACTCTGGCTGGTCAGCTGTGACATGGCGTGACTCTGGCTGGTCAGCTGTGACATGGCGTGACTCTGGCTGGTCAGCTGTGAGTTGGGTGAGTTCATGCTGATCCACAGTGGCTTGGTGTGACTCTGGATGATGAGCCGAGACGTGGTGTGACTCTGGCTGGAGAGCTGAGACGTGGTGTGACTCTGGCTGGAGAGCTGTGACATGGCGTGACTCGTGATGATCAACTGTGGCTTGGCTTGACTCACGGAGATCACTGGTGGCTTGGCTTGACTTGTGACGATCAACTGTGCTTTGGTTGGACTCGTGACGATCAACTGTGGCTTGGCTTGACTCGTGACGATCAACTGTGGCTTGGCTTGACTCGTGACGATCAACTGTGGCTTGGCTTGACTCGTGACGATCAACTGTGGCTTGGCTTGACTCGTGACGATCAACTGTGGCTTGGCTTGACTCGTGACGATCAACTGTGGCTTGGCTTGACTCACGGAGATCACTGGTGGCTTGGCTTGACTTGTGACGATCAACTGTGCTTTGGTTGGACTCGTGACGGTCAACTGTGGCTTGGCTTGACTTTTTAACATCAGCTAGGACTTGACTTGGCTCTTTAACATCAGCTGGGACTTGACTTGGCTCTTTAACATCAGCTGGGACTTGACTTGATATGTGACTGGCAGAAATGTTGCTACGGGGTGTTGTTGTGGCCGCCATTTTGTGAGCGTGCTCTAGCGCGGCTGTGATCTCACAATTGGGTGCAGTGTCTCGTTCCTCCGCGACCCCCACAGTGAATGCTGAACCCACAGTCCACAGAGCATAATCCAGGAAATGACTTAGTGACAAACGAGGGCCATTTTGAATTATTTTTGCTTTTAATGGCTGGTTAAGGCCATCACAGAAAAAGTCTATTAATAAACAGTCCGGTAAATCTGAGCCATTAGCCAAAGCCAAATATTCTGTGATGTAACCCTCAAGGGATCGAGTTCCCTGCTTGAGGGCTAGTAACAGGATCGCTGTATCCATACCTGACCAATGTTGGTTGGGAAAGCCGCTGGATCCTTGTTTGGCCGAGTATTCTGTTATGGGGTTGACGAGACGTGAAACGAGAGGATCCATTTGCAAGGCTTTATTATTAAACATGGTCGTAACACAGGCAGGGTCAGTACACGGCAAACAGGTATGGCAGGGGCAAAACAAAGAGCAGTCCGTAAAGCAAGCGTGGGTCGACGATCAGCGTACAGTATCCAGAGGGCTAGGCAGAGAGATAATCCAAGGGAACACGGGCAGAATCAAACACGGGTAAACAAACTAGGTAGCAGGGAACGCTTTGAATGTAGATAGACTAACAATACTCGGCAGAGAGTCAGACAAAGTCCAGAGTTATTATAGTGAGTGTGATTGGGTGATGGTGATGTGAGATTGTTTTCAGGTGTGTGCGTGATCAGTGCAGACAGCTGTGTTGGTGCAGTGAATGATGGGAAATGTAGTCCTTGAGTGATCTGTGACTGACTGTGTGGTGTGATAGTCCATGTGATGGGTGAGTGACCTCTAGAGGTGAATGACCAGAAGTTCATGGCCTGGATTTGTGACAATGACCTTATTCTACATCCCTAATCCTACCCAATACCTAAACTTAACAACTACCTTACTAACTATTAATAAGCAGCAACTTAGGAATTTATCGAGGGAAAAGTCATAGTTAATAGTGAACAAGTGTTCCCTATTCTAAAGTGTTATTTAATTTAATTTTATCTCTTATTTTATTTATTTTTCCCAGAAGGTTAGAGCTACTTTTTTAGCATCTTTGCTGTGTAATAAAGGATGGCATTTCCATTTATGTAAGGCATTAATCCTTAGTCACTGCTTCTTATTCAGTGAAATGCGTTTGACAGCTTTCTCTTCAAACCTGACCTCCTGCTCAGAAAGGAATGCCTCTGCCCTTCAAAGCAGCTCGATGCGCTTTCCCGTGTCACTCAGTTATGTCCTTACCTTTGATCCTTAATCACATCATCCACTGCACTGTTAAAATATATTCTCACCCATTTACTTTATTTCGCTTGATGAGATACAATCAGTAAAAAAAAAAAAATCCCAGCCTTTTACAATGGCAGGAGTTCGTGAGCAGTTCCTCTTTCTCTTCCTGGATCAGCGCGGTCTTTGTGTAACCTTAACTGGTAAGCCGGTCTTGGACGTTGCCTGTTTTATATGCACCTCAAACCACCCCTCAGATCCTGCTAAATCCACTGACTTTACCCACCAAAGCACAAGAGGCCTCTGGTCCAGCCCCTTCTAAAGCTAATATAGTCTTCACAAGTTTAAAGAGATACTTCACTCCGTGACCTTCTAACCTTTAAATACAGCCGTGCAGTGTATTTAGTCTTTTATAGATTTCCCACCCCCTCCAGAAAATCCACATTTATTAGGCATATGAATATTGAATGACCAGAGATAAATATGGTGAATAATTTAGCACGTCTGCATGGCATGCACGCCTGATTTAGATGAACTCAGTCACTCGCTGATGAGGTTCACGACACCCATGTGTGGATGCTGGTAGCTGCTGAAATATTCATCCCTTCCATGAAGTGCAATTAACTCAAGTTTCTAGATACTTATATGTTTGTGTATAAGTAATGAGATCATAAAGCCTCTTTGTTAGTTATTATTCACTGTACCAGCGTACTATTTTTCAAAACATTAACATTCATCTGATCGCTCTTGGTTAATTCAGTCTTTTTTTTAAATTACAGTGCCTTTCAATATGCATGTAATTCATGAACAAAGTGTGTGATTTAATCTAGGCCAGGTTCCTGGAGACCCTTTATCTAATAACCTTAAATAAATCACAGAGCGAGATTATTTTAGGCCGTGCCACTGTAGTGCGATCGGATGCATGCATTTATTGTTGGGAGAATGTTCGCTTTGATAATGTGAAATTCTAACAAAATAAATGTTTAACGCTATGAATAATTTAGGCCTTTCTTATGAAGAGCTAAGTTTTTAAACACCCAGGACACAGTTATATATTTGTAATTTTAAAATGAGGAAGGGATAAGGAGCTAAAAGATAGCATGCCCGTGTGGCTTGCATAAGTTCTGACAGCTGAGAGTACTAAAACAAGAAGCCTTCTTTGAAAATCCCTGGACTGAGAATTATTTGATCACGCATAATAACTTCAGCCATAAATGGTATTAAAGCTTAAAATGCATATCCTTTGGATAGAGAACAAAGCGCGTTGAAACACAGGCGTGATAAATTATTCAGATCAAACTTGTCGAACTTTTCTCCCACCCCATGTTTGAAAGTGCATTGTGCAGAGACGCTTCAAACTCTCATTCTCCTCCCTTCTCTTTCTCTCATATATAAACTGTCCACCCAGTTGCACACAATGTAGGGTGATATGCATTGTAAACCCTAAAGAGAGCATTGTGGTTAAATGTGGTAACATGCCGAGGATGTGTATATATATATTAGTTCTGGGCAACGATTAATCGCGATTCATCATATCCAAAAATAAATGTTTTTGTGTACATAATATATGTGTTTGTACTGTGTATATTTATTATGTATATATAAATAGCCTACAAACACATGCATGTATATATTTATGAAAAATATGTTATGTTTATATATTAAATATATTTATATATAATATAAATTATATAAATATACACATGTAAATACACACACACACACACACATATATATATATATATATATATATATATATATATATATATATATACATATATATAATGTAACTTACATGGAAATTTGAAACCTAAATTGGATCAATAACAAAATTAATATCTTCCCTGTGTCAGAAGCCTCTAGTTCCCTCCTACACTGAACAGCGACGGTCTTGCTAACAATTTTGTCAAGGATTAAGTGGTCCTGCTTAAGGGGATTGTGGGATTTGGCAGATTACTGCTCTGACATTTGTAAATAAACAGTGGAATTTCAGTTCTTCAGATCCTGACTTGTAATCAGCAGGATGGATTAACTAGATGCACTAATCAATTAATTATTAAAACATGCTGACTGGTGGTACTTTCGTTGTCTTTTATTTTTTTAACGCATATCCTGTTTTTAAGGCTTACGGAATAAAGACTGTGGGAAAAGTGCTGTGTACAGTATATTGCCTTATCATTGCATCATGGAAGCACAAGGTACAGTTTCTGTATGGGTGGTCGTCCCAGTTTTTTAGAGTTTTAGGCAAAGGATATAAACAATCTCAGGAGATACAATGCTGGCCAGCTTGGCACCAAGTCCTGGGCTGATTTATAAGCTAATACAAGTACATTTGCGCTTCCCTGCACCCAAATGTCTTATTGCACTGTTAGTACAAGCAAACAAACTGGGAATACGTTATAGATCAAACAGAACTCACAATGGACTCCATTAACCATATTTGGAGAATATCATGGGAGCTAGATTTCTAATTTGACTCTGCTAAGAGGTTTTATGAGACTTTTTTAAACCAAGTGAACTATGCATTTGTTCGGTGTAACAGCTCTTGCAGTGTTTTTCACTTGCTGTTTAGAGAAGACGTGAAACATGATGGGTGTTCAGAAGATGAACATCTGGTTATGCTAACCCACCAGCAATGTGTTCAAAGGTATTTTCAGCTGCAATTTTCATCAAAATATTTTGCACCATGTTATCTCCCAGCCTTTCATGAGACTGTTGTTATATATACATAATAGGATTGTAAGATTGTCTGTTTAATGACCCTTTTTTGCTTGTGTGAGGGAGTTGCCTGTGGCTTTGTTACAAAGGAATCTTTTCCTGAGGATATATAAATCAGCTGTGTTTTACAAAGGCTTCGTTCTTCAAAGTCTAGAGAGCATTGGGTTGTTTTTCCTCTTTTCCTCCTTTCTATAAGATTCAGCTGCATGCATCAAAGTCAGTCTGTTTATGATTGCACTTTATTAATTTTGCAATATGATCCACACAAAGGCTTCCTAGCTCTAGTACCTTTGTATACAGACAGGTCACTAAATGACAAGCCATAGAGGTGATGCTTTTTATAGTCTCACATTAATGTTTAAATCTCAAGCTTTATGAAACGCTCAAGCCTGCCTCTTGTTTGCTTCTGGAAGTCTCTTCTGAAATCCAAATTTGCGGATGACTAGGTTGACAGTTCTTTTCTCTTAATGTAGAACATGATGTTTGTATATTTCATATGATTTCTAATCTCTTTCTTGATTTGTGAAATATTGCATTTTAAGCACAGCCCCTTAAACCCTGTTCCTTCATTCCTTCATGACCATCTGAACTCCTTCCTGTCACTATGCTGGATGTTGTCTGATAAAACCTTCATGCTCCCAGTCCATCTGTTTTTCAGTCTTGCCAGTGACAGAGGATCTACCCTTTCTAAAATCATTACCTTCGCTCCGATTCACAGGGTTCCTACTCTGTGTACACTGCTCCCTACACACTCAGCAGGGGATATCTGTAGTTCACTTCACTTGACAAAATTGTTCATTCCAGGCAATGCCCTACATCATCATCTAGACTCTAGAGTAGCACAGAAAACGTTGCAAAGATTTAAGTAGAGGTAGGTTTTCAACTATGGTGTAATATTTGTAGAAATAAATATAAATTGAATATACAATAAAATGGTAACTAAACAAACTCCTAATTTGCTGCTTATTATAGGGTATAGGGTAGGATTGAGGGATCTAAAATATTGTCATGCAAAATAAGGCATTAAAATGTTCTTTATGAGTACTAATAAACAGCCAATATGCTAGTAATATGCATGATAATAAGCAACTAGTTAATAGTGAGAACATGTATTGGTAACACTTTATAATATCTTTCATTAATAAATCATTAACAAACATTATATAATGCTTAACAGATCATTAGGTTATATATAATATATTATATATGCATGTATGTATGTATATGTATATGTAAGTAAATACAACCCAGCACTGGGTGAAATATGGACAAACCCAACGATTGGGTAGTTTTAGTTTACTCAACTATTGCTTAAAATTACTATATTTCTTGCTTAAATTGAACCAAAAATAGGTTGTAAATTAAAAATCAGACACATATTTACTAGAGGCATCAGCAATAATCAAAAGATGAATATTGATTAATAAGCCATTTAAAAAAGTTTATTTAATTATTATTTATTAAACTTATTAATAAATGTTTATTTATTGAACATATTAATGCATGTTAATTTCCTACTTATTCAATAAATTAAAACATTTAAGAAATTGACTGAATAAGTTGAAGTTTCACTCTAACAAATGCTGGATTAAAAACAACCCAACTTGGGTTATTTGGCAACCCAGCGCTGGGTAAATATTGGGCAGAACACATGCTGGGTTAAATGTTTTTACCAAACATGCTGGGTTGTTTTATTTAAGTCATCTATTGTTTAAAAATGATTATATTGCTGGCTTAAAATGGACTGGAAATAAAATAAAAAAGACACGCAGAGAATTACTCGAGGCAACAGCAATAATCAAAAGATGAACATTTATTATTAAGCAAGAACACATGGACAAAATACAAGACAAATTGAATTTATTTGGGTGAATACAGCATAGTTTACAATATTACATACATTTAAACTCATTTAACAAGCATTTTAGACATTAAAAATGTAACATTTAAAAGTAGCATTTTAATTTAAGTGTATTCAGCCGAACTCTTTACCGAAATAGCGCTAATTCTCATTCTCAGCTAACTGATATCTCATCCTTATGTTGTGTTGTGTAAAATTATATAATTTACACCACATTAAAGACTTATAAATTAAATAAAATGTATACAAACCTTTATTTCGCTGAAGAAGTGCACCAAATTGGCGTAGTGGACACAAAAAGCCTGCGGTCTGACTATAACTCAGCACAGTGTTTCCCACACATTGACTTTACCTGGGCGGGCCGCCCAGGTATATTAACGGCCGCCCAAGTATATTTGGTGACACATTTTTGTTTTTATTACTATTATTATCTCTTACAACTTTTTTTTTATCCGCCCGAGATAATGAAATCATCCGCGATTGGTTAACTAGTGGAAAATCTCCCCTCCCCAACGCGTTTCGTAGACTGCTCGTTCTGTGTGCTCAAGAACTGTCGACACTCCCACAGACGATCTCCAGTGTTTCCCATACGCTGATTTATTTGTGGCGGGCCGCAACAATATCCACCGCCCGCTGCCATCAGCTCCCGCGTCTCACACAATATTTAGCAACTTTCAGACCCTTTTGGCGGCTTTTTTTTCCCATAACAGGTACATACTGACAAACCTAGCGACTTTTTTGAAAAAACCTTAGCTATGGTTCAGTTGGAAGATGTCTCCAGTGCTGTCCCGCGAGCGCGAGATCTGACTCCCGGCGCAGTGTCGCCTCTCTCTGCGTCTATTCTGTGCAGCGAGCGGCAGAGAAACAGCTTTCAGTTGGCCGTAACGCAGCAAAATCGTCAACAAATCATTTACAAAACAGCGTTTCCAAGCACCTGTCGCTTACTGACTGTTTGGAGTTTTAAATATGAACATAATTTGTCTGTTAATATGCGCATAGTTTGTTATTCAGACACAGGCAGTGCGCTGAATGAGACAAAACAGTAATATAGCCAAAACCACCGCATATAGTCGCTTTTTAGTGTAAGTTAGATGTATATTGATTTTATCAGACGATGTTGCGATTATAAATCAGGATTTAAGAAGTATAGTGAGAGTGATTCCTGGTTAACATTTAGTATTAATGGGTCGTGTTTACTATTTATACTTGTTTTATGTATGACAACAGAAAATATAATGTGAACAGCTTTATTGGGCATTCAGTTGTATTACAGTATGTGACAGTTCATAGAGTTGAACAGATCTGAAGTGCCAAAACTCGTCTGGACGCAAACTTGACGCAATGACGTCATAAATATGCAAATTAATACGTGACGTCACCTGCCGCCACAAGTCTCACAAAATCCTGTGGGAAACACTGCTCAGCAGCTGGGTTGACAGGCTCAACCCAGCGTTAAAAATGACCCAGCAACTTAGTTACAGGAAAAACTACCCAGCACCTGGGTAAAAAATATTAAAAATAACCCATAAAATGACCCAACAGGCTGAACCCATCATTTGGGTTAAAAAAAATAACCCAGCATTTTTAGTGTAACATTTTTTAATAATTTGTTCATGTTTTTGCAGTACTCCATCCAAAGTTGAGACTTTTCATCATTTGTAAATGTTTATAGATGTTTACTAATCATTAATAACTTTATGAGCAGTCATCTCAATGGCAAAAAGTGTCTCAAATGACCTAAATTCACCCTATTTACTATTTATTAATAATGTGTTCATGTTTTTGCAGTACCCCGTCTGTGGAAACTGTTCATCATCTGTAAATGTTTATAAACATTTACTAATCATTAGTGTCTTTATGGGCATTGGACTTTTTAGCTTCTGTAACAACGTTTGTGTAAAGAGTGGTTAGTTAAGTTTAGCTGTAAATGCTTGTTAAAGACATAATTGTAAAAACATGTTTTATTGCCTCAACACTTATTTTATTCCTACATCAAGAGGAAAAAAACAAATCAGTTTTTCAAGTAAAATGCCTCTTCAATTGTCAAAACAATGTAATATAAACAGATTGAACCGTGTTCCCTTATAGTAATCAAATTGACCCTTGTACAATTCTGAACCCTAAACAAGCCGTGAACCTACCCATACACCCAGTGGTGTAGTCTACGTGATACGCAGGATAAGTGTATACCCACTAGCAAAGGTCAAGGATTTCCATATACCCCTATACCCCAAAAAGTGTGAGGATAAGTAACAACATATTTGTGACAGAACTTTCACTCGTTCATTCATAAATTCACCCCGTCTGTGTTGCGATCGAAGCACTGACTTTTTGAAAATCACGCTGTGTTTCTGTTGATGACCAGTGCTATTGCGCAACTCTTTAATTTCAACTGACTGGCTGAGGCCATCCTAAAAATGCGCCACTGCTGTGCGTCGCCACGAAAGCTTATCATTTGCGCGTTTTTATGCATTGCCCATTTAAACATTCAAAAGAGTTTATAAGCATTCACGCACAGGACGAGGAAAAACTGAAATGAGTACTCGCATGCCGTGTTCGGTGTGCACATAGAGAGCAAACGTAAACTTAAGTGAACGTAAACAGTTGAGGAAAAAATCGGATGTGTATCATATTGGATGTATTGTCTCTTAAAGTGATCGTGCCTAATTTACTAGCTGCTGTCAGTGTCCTTAATGTTAATCCAAGAAAATTAAATCAAAGAAAATCACTCACAGCTCTTTACTGAACTACTTTGTAGTTTAACAAGAATTAATCTATATTTAATTTATACAGTGAAGACTATGCAATGCTATTTTATATTTGATTATTCAGTTTCTGTTAACACAGTAGAAAATCAGTCCAGTCTCCCCAGCTGTAAATGTCATTGGCTGTCTTGTGTTGCTTATAATAAATTGACATGTTAATATCGCATAAGCAGTCTTTCAGAATGCTGTCAGTTACATGTAGATGCATACTGTACACATTAGTGAGTGGTGCTTATGGGGTGTCGCTTTGGGAAGGCTGAGGGAGGGAAAAATCACAGTATGCTCGCTACAAAAAACTAGACTACACCACTGCATACACCTGTCCCTAACCTTAACCGTATCACACCTCAATAGCCACAAAAGTGTTATGCATTAACAAAAGCTTTTAATCATTGTATAACATCTGTTAAAATTTGTAGATTTTCAAGAAGTGCATTATTATATTAATTGAAAGTTTAATGACATTTGTAAGCATATTAATTTATATGAAATAATGATCTGTTAATAAGTTTATTAGTAAACATTAACAAGCACATTATCTCATACTTAGTTATTTGAATAATATTAACTATCCGTTAAGCATTGTATAATGCTTGTTAATGATTTGTTAATGAAAGTTATTATAGTGTTACCTTTTTTTCCCAGAAGCTATTACTCTATACTTCAGTGTCACATGATCCTTCAGAAATTATTGTAATACACCAGTTTGTTGCTCAAGAAACATTTCTCACTACCAATGCTAAAAACAGTTCTGTCACCGGAGTGGTACCTTTTCAAAAGGTGCATTTATGTATCATTTAAGTACTAAAATGTATACTTTAGGTACTAATATATAGCTTTAAGGTACTTATATGCACCCTTTAGGAGTAAATAATGTAAAAAGAAATGTACCTTTTGAAAAGGTAAAGCTTTTGTACCTTTTTTCTGAGTGTATGCCATTTGCAGAGCCCATTCGACTAAATGTAAATGCTCCCTATGGTTTAAATGTTCACTTAAGATGGCCAAATTGTCTGTGAATTCCACTTTGCAGGGCATTGGGTGAATGGAACATACCTGTTGTCTTCAAGATATAAGCAGGTGGCCGAGAGGAGTTGTGGCAAGACAGCGCTGCTGGCAGTGCATAATGAAGTGCACCTGATGCTTGTTCTGCCTCGTCACCACTGCCATAAATCCAGCATTGTGCCTTTTGCAAAGATTTGTTTTCCCATATATGTCCCAGGTGTTGTCGAGATCCACATATACTGTAGTGTAGCAATGACTACATTTACATGGACATCAGTAATCTAATTATTTACCTTATTCTGAATAAGACAATATTATGATTAACATGAGTTGCTTTTAGAATAATCCTTTCATGTTCCCGTTTTACATGTTATTGCACATAGATCGATTAATGGCATGCGTCATTACGTCACCACGCAACGCCATCTGACGTCCCCTCCAGAATTTCACGCATAAACATATAGTTCGTCTTCGTAATGATGCCATGTACAGTTTTGGGTGTTTCATTTTTAATTTTATGAAAGCTTCAAGTGCAGTTAATTATTTGTACGTGCATACAGACGATGGTGGTGTTGAAGCTCTTTTATTTGCCGTCAAACGGTTGATCACTGCCGTGTGTGAATCCTGTCGCAAAATGCGGCGAAAAGTCCTACACGATGGTAATAGTGTGATTAAGGTGTTTACATGTCTGTACTGCACTTCAATAACGCGACTAAAATAGGAATACTCCACATGTATTAATTCGATTTGTGTTTATTACGAATATGACTTTAGCCGGATTAAGGTAATCAAAAATCTCTGTTTACATGGTAGACTCTTAATCAGAGTATTGTCTTAATCGTATTAAAATTGGAGTATTGATGTCCATTTAAACAAAGTCATTGGGGCACAAAAAAAATGAGATATAAATATTTAAAAGCAGTTTCAAAATAGCATAAAATGTATTTATTAATTTTTTAGACAAACATATTTTTTTGCTGTCCATCTATTTTTATTATCATTCTTAAATGTCAGTCGAAGACAACTTGGAGTACCTTGTCTGCGAATTGTGCACAACCCAACATAAACAAGCTCAGCTTGACATGCATGCTGGGATACACTAGATACACCTTTTACACTGATTCAGTTCCATTTCTGTTCAAATGTGATGTTTAATCCTATGTTACATTAGCTTCCGGTGCCTTTGCCTCAGTTCCTGCACCCATAAAATCACTTCTACAGCCATAACCTAATTTAAACATCCTATAAGAGAATTAATTAATTGCAGCTTTTTCTAGAATCTTCTGAAAAGGTGTTTGATATTTGATAACACTGAATCTTGGAATGTTTCTATTTAGAGCTTGGAATGTTTCTGGTCAAGGTAAAAACAGGTTACAGAACCACAATGCCAAGCCTCATAAAACAGCAATAGCTTTTCCAACAATGCATTTTGGATGGGACTAGGTATATTGATGAATGAATAGAGGTTTAAAAATAGAGGGATAAGACAGCAATTATGTAACTGTTATTTATAAATCAAAGAAGTTATATTTTTAGGTTTTAACGCATTCACGGGAGACACTGACTTTCAATGACAAACAATGAGTGAGGCCAACTAATTTAAATATTCTTTAAAATATTCTAAAAATTATGAAATTTAAATCTAAAGGTCATTTTCAGGGGGAAATTTATTTGAGATTTATCTCACCCAACACAAATTGTTCTGCCACCACAGATTAACAAAATACTTTAAATATGAAGCATTTATATGTACACTGCTGTTCAAAAGATTGGTATAGGTAAGATTTTTTATGTTTTTTAATGGAGTCTCTTATGCTCATCAAAGCTGTATTTATTTGATCAAAAATACAGAAAAAAACAGTAATATTGTGAAATATTATTGCAATTTCTAATGTTGGTTTCCTATTTTAATATACTTTAAAATATCATTTATTTCTGTGACGCAGCACTGAATTTTCACCAGCCATTACTTCAGTCTTCAGTAATCATTCTAAAATATTGGGTCGCCCCCTTCTAATGAACAGGTTTGACTACTTTAGTAATTTCTATGAGTACAAATCTTAATGTTGAAGCATATAATGATATTCTAGGAAATTGTGTGCTTCTAATATTATAGCAACAGTTTGGACAGGACCCTTTTCTATTCTAACATGACAATGCCTCTGTGTATAAGGCAAGGTTCAAAAAGAAAATGATTGATTCAGTCAGTGTGGAAGAACATGACTGGTCTGCATAAAACCAAGTCCTAATCCCAGTTTAACACCTCTGGTGTGACTGTAAATGCAGACCTTAAGCCAAAAACTATTCACCAAACACCAAAGACTTGTACATACACTATATAGACAAAAGTATTGGGACACCCCCTTCTTTAGAACAGAAAAATGCACTTCCAAATCTGTGGCAACAACGATGGGAATATAATTCATGTATTTAAAAATTGTATTTCCATCTCTGTTGCAACAGTTTTGGAAGTGTCTAAAATGACTGTACCCATATGTACAAGTCATTGGTGTTTGGTGATGAGTTTTTGGCTCAAGGTCTGCATTTACAGTCACACCAGAGGTGTTAAACTGGGATTAGGACTTGGTTTTATGCAGACCAGTCATGTTCTTCCACACTGACTTAATCAATAATTTTCTTTTTGAACCTTGCCTTATACACAGAGGCATTGTCATGCTAGAATAGAAAAGGGTCCTGTCCAAACTGTTGCTATAATATTAGAAGCACACAATTTCCTAGAATATCATAATACAGGTGCATCTCAATAATTAGAATGTCGTGAAAAAGTTCATTTTTTCTTGTAACTTATTTCAAAAAGTGAAACTTTCATATATTTTAGATTCATTACATGTAAAGTAAAACATTTTAAAAAAAATAATAATAATTTTGAGAATTAGAGTTTACAGCTCATGAAAGTCAAAAATCAGTATCTCAAAATATTAGAATATTTACATTTGAGTTTCAATTAATGACCATCCCTACAGTATAAATTGCGGGTATCTCTTGTTCTTTGAAACCACAATAATGGGGAAGACTGCTGACTTGGCAATGGTCCAGAAGACGAACATTGACACCCTCCATAAAGAGGGTAAGTCACAGAGGGTCATTACTGAAAGGTGTGGCTGTTTACAGAGTGCTGTATCAAAGCATATTAAATGCAAAGTTGACTGGAAGGAAGAATTTGGGTAGGAAAAGGTGCACAAGCAACAGGGATGACCGCAAGCTTGAGAATACAGTCAAGCAAAGCTGATTCAAACACTTGGGAGAGCTTCACAAGGAGTGGACTGAAGCTGGAGTCAGTGCATCAAGAGTCACCACGCTCAGACGTCTTCAGGAAAAGGGCTACCAAGCCACTTCTGAACCAGAGACAACGTCAGAAGCATCTTACCTGGGCTGTGGAGAAAAATAACTGGACTGTTGCTCAGTGGTCCAAAGTCCTCTTTTCAGATTAAAGTAAATTTTGCATTTCATTTGGAAATCAAGGTCCCAGTGTCTGGAGGAAGAGTGGAGAGGCACAGAATCCATGTTGCTTGAAGTCTAGTGTGAAGTTTCCACAGTCAGTGATGATTTGGGCTGCCATGTCATCTGCTGGTGTTGGTCCACTGTGTTTTCTGAAGTCCACAGTCAACGCAGCCATCTACCAGGAAATTTTAGAGCACTTCATGCTTCCTTCTGCTGACAAGCTTTATGGAGATGCTGATTTCATTTTCAAGCAGGACTTGGCACCTGCCCACCCTGCCAAAGGTACCAAAAGCTGGTTCAATGACCATGGTGTTACTGTGCTTGATTGGCCAGCAAACTCGCCTGACCTGAACCCCATCGAGAATCTATGGGGTATTGTCAAGAGGAAGATGAGAGACACCAGACCCAACAATACAGATGACCTGAAGGGCACTGTCAAAGAAACCTGGGCTTCCACCTCAGCAGTGCCACAAACTGTTCACCTCCATGCCACGCCGAATTGAGGCAGTAATTAAAGCAAAAGGAGCCCCTACCAAGTATTGAGTACATATACAGTAAATTGACATACTTTCCAGAAGGCCAACAATTCACTAAAACATTTTTTTATTGGTCATATGAAGTATTCTAATTTGTTGAGATAGTGAATTGGTGGGTTTTTGTTAAATGTGAGCCTAAATCATCACAATTAAAATAACCAAATACTTAAACTACTTCAGTCTGTGTGCATTGAATTTATTTAATACACGAGTTTCACAATTTGAGGTGAATTACTGAAATAAATGAACTTTTCCACGACATTCTAATTTATTGAGATGCACCTGTATGCTTTAACATTAAGATTTGTACTCATAGAAATTACTAAAGCAGTCAAACCTGTTCATTAGTAGGGGGCGACCCAATACTTTTGGCAATATAGTTTACATATTTACTATCACTCTTTATCCATTTAACACATCCTTGCTGAATAAAATAATTTCTTTAAAAAAAAAACACACACATTTACTGACCCCAAACTTTTGAATAGTAGTTTACATTGTAACAAAATTTATATTTTGAATAAATACTGTTCTTTTGTTCTACTGTTCTAACATTTATCAAATGATCTTGAAAAAAAGTATCACAGGCCCCAATATTAAGCAGCACAACTGTTTCCAACACTGATTATAAATCAGCATATTAGAATGATTTCTGAAGGATCACTGAAGACTGGAGTAATGATGCTGAAAATTCAGCTTTGCTTTACAAGAAAAAAAAAATATTTTAACGTATATTAAAAACAGAAAACTGTTATTTTAAATTGCAATAATATTTCTGTCACGGGACGTGGTTGTAGTTAGCGCACGACAATGGAGTAAACATAAATGGTCTTTAATTCCAACTTCCAAAACAAAGAACAGGAGAATAACCAGGAGAACAAATTATCATCAATACACATTCCATTCAAATAACATCAATCCAGGACAAAGACTAAGGGGGAACTGAGGATTTATAAGAAAGAACCAAACAAAGGGAACTGATGAGATGATTAATACAACACAGGTGAACACAATGAAGGTGATTAACTAATAATGAGAACAGGAACCAAACAAATAAGGGCAAACAGGAACTAAACAGGAAAATACACGTGACAATTTCACAAAATTATAGTTTTTTTCCAGTATTTTTGATCAAATAAATGCAGCCTTAATGAGCATAAGAAAGTTATTTTAAAAACATAAAAAAATCTTACTGATCCCAAACTTTTGAACACCAATGTATACTTTTAGTAAAATCATACATACAATACAAAACTTGTCATTCTTAATCTTCTGTAAATAACGGCTTATCGCAATGGAAAGCAAACAAGTTGCATGTTAATGATTTTAGTTACAATACTTTCTCTGGTGACCATGAATTCTGTTCATAAGTGTTTGTTGGCCGACAGGTAATTACTCTGACTAAATTGTTTATAATTACTGAAATGATGGAAAACCTTATATTGGTTTGACTTCTGTTATGGGGAAGGTTCAAACCATATTTAATTTCCACCCTGATGGAAGATCTCTGCAAGTCCCTGCATCCATACACTGTAAAAAGATTACTGTAAATTTTACAGTAACTTACTGGCAGCTGGATGCCAGTAAGTTACTGTAAAAATGGTTACAGTATTATTACCGTAATTGCATTTACAGTATTACCGTATTTCCATTTACAGTATTATTACTGTATTTTCATATACAGTATTATTACCGTATTTTCATTTACAGTATTAATACCATATTTTCATATACAGTATTATTACCGTATTTTTATTTACAGTATTATTACTGTATTTTCATTTACAGTATTATTACCGTATTTTCATATACAGTATTACCGCATTTTCATTTACAGTATTATTACTGTATTTTTATTTACAGTATCAGTGCTGTAGTGTTTATTTTCATGTAGTTTAAACATTTTTTACCTTTAAAAAACAATCAAATTGTGGTGCAGCACTGTAATCCATGATTTTTACCACCCCCCCTACCCCATAAAAATCACAATAACTCATGAGCATTAGTTCTGATAATATTCTTTTTAATTGTTGAACATTTTCTTTTTAAAAGTACAAATTACAAGTCTTGATCTCTAGGATGATCTAGCTGAAAAAAAGGGCATCATCACAGTCCCCTGGGCACTTTGTATCATGGCAAAACATACACATACTGAAAAGCAAAAACAAGTACACTAACAGTCAAAAGTTTTTGAACGGTAAGATTTTTAATGTTTTTAAAGAAGCCTCTTCTGCTCACCAAGCCTGCATTTATTTGATCCAAAATACAGCAAAAGCAGTAACATTGTGAAATATTTTTACTATTTAAAATAACTTTCTATTTGAATATATTTTAAAATGTAATTTATTCCTGTGATCAAAACTGAATTTTCAGCATCATTACTCCAGTCTTCAGTGTCACATGATCCTTCAGAAATCATTCTAATATGCTGATAAACATTTATTATTATTATCATCATAAATATTTAAAACAGTCGAGTAATTTTTTTCAGGATACTTTGATGAATAGAAAGATCCAAAGATCAACATTTATCTGAAATAAAAAGATTTTGTAACATTATACCATTCAAGAGCTTGGATTCAGTATTTTGGAAATTACTACTTTTATTTAGCAAAAGTGAAGATGAAGACATTTATAATGTTACAAAAGATTTCTATTTCAGATAAATGCTGTTGACAAAACAATTGACTCAGCTGTTTTCAACATAATAATAATAACAATAGTTTTTTGAGCAGCAAATCAGAATATTATAATGATTTCTAAAGGATGCTAAAAATTCTGCTTTGATTACAGGAATAAATTACATTTTAAAATATATTCAAATAGAAAACATTTATTTTAAATACTAAAAAAATTCAAAATAGTTTTGCTGTACTTTGGATCAAATAAATGCAGGCTTGGTGAGCAGAAGAGGCTTCTTTAAAAACATTAAAAATCTTACTGTTCAAAAACTTTTGACTGGTAGTGTTAGTAAAATTAAATAATATAGTAAAAATGAGTTTTGAGTTGTGTTAAATGTCAGTAATTTTCACAGTCAAAGTTGACAAGCTCTCCGATGAGAAACAGCAGGATGGGATTCAGGCAGATCTTTTTTCTTTGCACCCTCTTTCCAGAATTCCAGCTGATCTGTGACGTTCAATGCATCAGGTGCCACAAAGATTGACCGTCTGAATTAACCTGCAAGCACAAAAAAAAAGAAAAAAAAAAAAGCATTATTTTTCAAAGCAGTGTTTACATAATTTATCACAACTGTCAAACTTGGTGCTGTATGCACTTTGATGTTAATAAAAACATTATATACTACATCTGAACGCACCTACAAAGGAAGGTACATAATTAGTTGATAATCCATCACATTCAAATTATTAAAGCTCTATTTTTTACAATGCATTCTCAATCTGTAGAGCAACGTGGTAGAATGCTGAATTAATGGGTTTGATTCAGGGGCGGACTGGGGCCAAAAAGTGGCCCTGGACTTTTTGGCACCACCAAATCTGGTCGGCAACACACCGCACCACACCATAAATGAGTGGTATACTTCTTTACATTATAATTTCTCTTTTCTGGTGTATATGGCAAATAGTAAATCATTTTAAAGATTTTTTTTACGAGGGACAGTTTAATATCACTAAAGTTAAATCCATATAATCAGTCCATATGACACAATACTCTGGTATCGTCTAGATTAGAAGACTTGAATAGTGCAGAATGCGGACTGTTTTTATGGGCCTTTCTATTGGTCATATACAGTATTTGTCGTTTTGCAGGAGCTTGACATCTATCATTTTAAGGAATAGAGCTCCAATTGTAGAAAAGAGTGCAAATTATTTTGATGAAGAATGCAGTAAACAGTACTGTGAAATATATATGTTACAATTTAAAATAGCTGTCTTCTATGCGAATATATAGTAAAATATAATTTATTTCTGTGATCAAAGCTGAATTTTCAACATCATTACTCCAGTCTTCAGTGTCACATGATCTTCAGAAATCATTCTAATGCTGCTTTGCTGTTTTAGAAACATTTCTGATTATTAGCAACATTGAAAACTCTTGTGCTGCTTCATATTTTTGTGGAAAATCTGATACCATTCAGTCTTGGGTAAGATTAAAAAATATTAATTAATATTTTTCTTGAACAATGTTGCATTAAATCAAAGATTATAGAATACAAAAAGGGACTTTAATTAAATTGATTTAAGTGACAGTAAAGATATTTACACTTATTACGAAGTACTTATTTCAAATAAATGCTGTTCTTTAACTGAGAACCATTATACCAATAATAAACCATTATTAATAATTGATCACAAATAATTACTGATAATAATTAAGCAGCAAATTAAGCAGCATTAGAATGATTTCTGAAGGGACACTGAAGACTGGAGTAATGACGCTGAAAATTCAGTTGATCACAGAAATAAATTACATTTTAAAACATCCTAAATAGAAAAAACACTATTTTAACTGTAATATTTCATAATATTATTGTTTTACTGTATTTTTGATCAAATAAATTCAATCTTCTTTAAAATAAATAAAAAGCCTTAATTATTTCAAACTTTTAACCACCAGTGTGTATATAAAATAGGCTAATGCATGTGAATTAATAAGCAAATTATATTTGTATTAGGCCTATAATATAAATCACTTTCCTATGCACAGCACTCGAAAGCAAAAGTCTTCAGATTTGCAATGTTCTAGAGTAAGATTGAGAATGATTTTTATAGATTTTTAAACATTTTCTTAGACATGTGAAATCACGGAAGAAAGCCTATATAGAGATTAACTCTTATCTCATGTCTACTGAAAACTGCTATGTTATGTAGCCTACATTGGGACGAATAACGTACATGGCATTATTTTTTTTATTTTTATCGTAAACGGTTGGCAAATATTGCTGAATTGTCTCGTCATGTTTAGCTGCTTACATCTTACCTCGCATTCAAGTCGCGCACAGCTCAGCGTCAGTGAACAGTAAATCCCGCCTTCTACACTTTGATTGGCTATTTCAAACATTTTGACATTGACGAGCGCTTTTGAGCCGCTGCACTGAGCCGGAGTAAGCTAAATTAATTAGAATTTTTGAATGAAGTGGGCCGTTCGTCTGGGCCGATGGTAGGATATACGTACATTTACTACAATCCATTTTTATATACATACATATATATATATATATATATATATATATATATATATATATATATATATATATATATATATAAGGGGTGGCACGGTACGTTTATTCGTACCGAACCGTCACGGTACAGGCATCTCGGTTCGGTGCATGATGCCTTACGACGAATACAGGCAATTCACCCCCAATCCAGAAGGGGGCGCCCGCAGCAATGAAACGCTGTTTGATAACCGCCAGCAGAAGAACAGCGAATGCCAACGGTGACACAGAGGCGGCCGCGCTGATGTTTGGCTCACTGTATTTTATTTTGATAAAGTACCAACTGGCTTTCAAGTTAGCAATGCTGGAACTGATGTGTGTGTGTGAGTGTGTGTGACGCGATCACTTCAACTGTTATTTAAAAGCTCTTTATATTCTGTATTATTCAACAAAGACAAGCAATAAATCATTGTATAGTATGCAGTGTTGGGCACGTTACTTTAAAAAAGTAATTAGTTATATTACTAGTTACTTCTCACAAATAGTAACTGAGTTACATCATTATAAAATAAACTAATTACCAGGGAAAGTAACTATTGTTACTTTTTTTTTAAATGTTCAAATATGTCAAATAACTTGGATGTCCCCAATATTAAATGTTAAATGAATGAAATGGACACTAAATAGAATACATTATTATTATAATACATTGCACACTAATCTACACTATTTTAATGTTTCTGTGGGACAATGTGAGAGACACCTATCAAATTCAATTGATTATTGTAAATATGATCAACCCTCTATGGACACCTTGGCAATAGAATCTGCATTGGTTTGTCATTTTTTATAGTATATCAGATAATTAATATTAGTCTGGTGAGTAAACTAAAAAAAAATGACAAGCCAATGGAGATTATATTGCCAAGGTGTCCATAGAGGGTTGATAATATTTACAATAATCCATTGAATGATTTTCAATTATATATAATTATATCTATATAAAGCTTGTTTGTAAAATGGCACAGTTTTTTTAAATATCTCACTTAGCATCAGTCAGTCAAACATTATAATATGATATTATGATAATTTAGCATTACATTTTAGCATTATATGATGATATAACTTTAGTAATTAGAATAACCATGTATGAATGCATATTTGTCATGTTGACTGAACTTAGTGGTGGTGCTTGTTTATCATTTAGTGTTTCTATAAAAAAAGGAAAAAGAAAACTACAAATAATACTGATAAGATAACAAAACTACTACGAATTCTACTACTAATAACAATATAAAACACACTAAGGATTATTGAGCTGCTGGGTTCATGAATATTAATCAGGTTGTCTGCGTTCGCTCGAACTGATTCGCTGAAATCAAAACAGGGACGATGATAGGTGAGCGCCGGCCAATGAGATTGCCGTTTACGCATTAGCTCCGCCCACTAGCGGAGAACCCGGCAGTTCTTAAAAGCTGAAGAATTCTAAAGGAACTCCGTTATTTTGACAGGAAAATACAGCAAAGAATATCGTTTACATGTAGCGCGTCAATTCTGCATGTTATGAAAGACCCGCGGACACGAAAACAACCCGCGGCAATCTGCGGACTTGGCAACATAGCGTGCCAACTTGATGCTTCCTCTGAAGACTGCTTAGATGTGTTTGAATTGAAGCAGCGCTGCTAGACCGATCGCTGTGTGTGTCATCAAAGTACTGCGAGAGCTATAAGAGAGCGGACGTCTCCTTATGCTTTATCTCGCCGTACTTCGATGTCATACGATCTATCTTCAAGTCGAACACACCGCTTTACTCCTACTCTCGCGTGTCACGTGACAGTGTAATCACAGCCTCTGCGGTTGAAGAATCGCGTTTTCTCATATTGCGATATTATCGCAAATGCAATTAATCGTTCAGCCCTAATTTCAACCACAAATAAAGGAAATGGGTCTGATGAGCATGAGCCTCAAGATGAAGATGACGACGGCGTTAAACCAAGTGATAGTGTGTCAGAGGTGATGACTCGTTGTGATAGAAGGAAAAGTGGATCTGTGACAAGTAGCGTTAGTTCTGTGGCATCTTTAACCAGTTCTGCTCGTGTCAAGGCGGAGGCTAAGCATGCAGCACTTTTAGCCCGAGCATCTGCTTTAAGAACGAAGCAAGAATTAGAGGCTGAAGAGTTGAGATTGAAGGCCAAAAAAGAACAGCTTGAATTGGATACAGAAATTGCTGCATCAAATGCGGAACTCAAAGTGTTAAAAGAGTATGAAGGTCAAGATGGCATGAATGATTATTACAGGTCACAGACTGGGTCACAAGCTGGTGATTCATTCAAAGGCCGAAAGCAACGGCAAGTTCAGCCAGTATCTAACCTGTGTAGAAAGTCTGAGCCTATGTCAAGCACCCAGGATCAAAGCTCTATCCAGAGACTATCTCAACTAACCACAGATCATGGTAACACTCAACAGTCGATTGATGATAGCAGATATCTGTTCAATGTGATGCACCGCCAAAACGAAATAACTGAGTTGTTGGTCAAGCAGCAGAGCTTATCCCAATTACCTCAAAGAGATGTGCCAATATTTTCTGGAGATCCTCTTGTCTATATTTCTTTCATAAGGGCATTCGACCACTCGATTGAGAACAAGACTAATAATCCTCAAGACAGGTTATACGATCTCGAACAGTTCACAAGTGGTGAACCACAAGCTCTTGTTCGCAGCTGCGAACATATGAGTCCAACTAAGGGCTATAAAGAAGCAAAACGTCTTCTTCAGCTACATTATGGCAACGAGCTGAAGATAGCTACAGCTTACCTTGAGAAAGCTCTAAAATGGCCGCAAATCAAAACAGGGGACAATAAGGGAATGAAGACTTATGCCTTATTGGATGCAGAAATACCATGGCTGATGTTGAATTCATGGATGAGATGAATAATCAGACAAACATGAGAACAGTCCTTTCAAAACTTCCTTTCAGACTTAGAGAACGTTGGAGAAATACAGCCTTTGATATTCAGCAACGAAATGGACGAAGAGCCACATTTGAAGATTTGGTCAACTTTATTGACTTAAATGCTCAAGTTTTGAATGACCCACTCTTTGGAGATATTCAGGACGTTAAGGTGGAGAGAAAAGGAAAGTTCAGTTTTCCAGAGAAGAACTCAAGGAAGAGTGGTTTCAAAGGTAGTATCTTTGCCACAAATGTCTCGCCGTCTGACAAGGACAAAGCAGAATACTCACGACAAAAGAAACAGAATACAGATAGATCTGATTTTGCAGTTCGAAGAGCTTGTTTGTTCTGTAACAAGGAACACACACTTGATTCCTGTATTAAGCTTAAGAACCAGGAATACAAGGACAGAATTCAGTTTCTTAAAAGTAAAGGTCTGTGCTTTGGCTGTCTAACACAAGGACACATGAGTAAAGATTGTAAGAGGAGAATGTCATGTCCAGATTGCTCACTAAAACATCCAGGTGTCCTACATATCGTTAAACAAGAAGATAAGCAAGATGAAAAGTTTGAAGACCACGACTTTGCAGTTTCAAATACTTTTCTCTCACTGGGTCAGGAAACTTGTGGATATACTGGGGCTGGCGATAGTGAGTGCATCCTCTCCGTTATACCTGTAAAGGTGAAATCAAAGAAGAGTGAAAAATCTGTAGACTTGCGCTTTCCTAGACCCAGGAAGCACAAGCACCTTTTGCACAGAAAATCTCATGCATCAACTGAACATACAGGGCAAGAAGACTGATTTTCTGCTTTGCACTATGGGTCAACAAAAAAAAGGTGCAAGGATACTTGCTGTCTGACTTAGAAGTGTGTGTTTTAGAAGAGAATACTTATATCGATCTACCCACTGTCTTGACTCGGCGACACTTGCCCGTGAAAGAAGGGAACATTCCTAGACAGAAGGATATTGAGAAATGGCCTTACTTGCGTGAAGTTCGTCTGCCACATATCGAGGCTGCAGTAGGGCTACTTATTGGAGTGAACGCTCATAAGGCCATGGAACCATGGAAGGTGATAAACAGCATAAGCAATGGGGCCTTATGCAGTGAAGACAGTTCTTGGCTGGATAGTCAAATGGACCAAAGGAAGAGAGCATCAAGACAAGAAAATCTGGTATACAGAGCTATACAGTGAATCGCATATCTGTGGAGAAGATTGAAGATTTGCTGGTGAAGCAGTTTAATATCGATTTTCCTGAACGTCGTTATGAGGATAATTCTGAAATGGCACAAGAGGACCGGCAATTCATGATGTCTGTGACCAAATCTACTCAGTTCATGGATGGACATTACTACATGAGATTACCTTTGAAAGACGACAAGATCAAGATGCCGAACAACCGGGTTTTAGCGGAACAGCATCTCGGGAGCCTCCAGAAAAGGCTCAGAAGGTATCCTGATTTCTATGAGGACTACACCATATTTATGAACAACATCATTGAGAAAGGATATGCTGAGAAAGTACCTGATGAGAATTTACACCGTGGTGATGGAAAGGTCTGGTACATTCCTCACCACGGGGTTTATCATCAGAAGAAAAATAAAATCTGTGTTGTCTTCGACTGTAATGCATCTTACCAAGGATTTTCTTTGAATAGTCAGTTACTTCAAGGGCCTAACCTCACCAACACACTTATAGGGGTGTTGACCAGATTCCGTGAGGAGCCAATTGCAATGATGGCTGACATCGAATCAATGTTTTATCAGGTTCGAGTACCTAGGGAGAATGCAGACTTTTTGAGGTTCCTCTGGTGGCCGAACGGCAACCTAGATCAAGATGAAGAAGAGTACAGGATGCGTGTACACCTGTTTGGTGCAACCTCTTCACCGAGTTGCTCTTGTTACGCTCTTCGAAGAACAGCAGAAGATGAAATCAACGACACTACTCCAGAAGCAGCTCAGACACTATTGAGGAATTTTTACGTTGATAATTGCCTTAAATCAGTGGCAACTGAAGAACAAGCAGTCATTCTCGCAAGTGACATCAGAGTGCTTTGTAATCGAGGTGGTTTCCATTTGACAAAATGGACTAGTAATAGCAGAACCGTACTTTCGTCCATACCTGAAGAAGAACGAGCCACTGACGTGAAAGTCTTAGATCTGGAGAGTGGGTTGCTTCCCATGGAAAGAGCATTGGGAATTCTGTGGTGTACAGAGAATGACACGTTTAATTTTAAGATTGAAATGCAAAATAAACCACTTACCCGAAGAGGTATATTGTCGGTTGTTGGGTCCGTTTACGATCCTCTTGGGTTCCTAGCACCATTTGTGCTACCGGCAAAGCTCATTCTGAGGGACCTGTGCAGAGAGAAAATAACATGGGATGAAGAGATTGCAGGGAAAAAGGCTGAGAGGTGGCTGTCCTGGCTGGAGGATTTGCAGAAGCTCGCAAACATCAGTGTGAGTAGATGTATCAAACCTGCAGGGTTCGGGCATGTCAAGACCTTTCAGTTGCACCACTTTGCAGATGCTAGCGAGAACGGATACGGGACTGTCACATACCTCTTGTTGACAAATGACCATGATCAAAAGAGATGCACATTCATGTTGGGAAAGTCCAGAGTGGCGCCACTCAAGCAGGTTACTATTCCAAGAATGGAATTGACAGCAGCCACCATTGCAGTTAAAATGGATAGGATGCTGAGACAGGAGCTTCAAATCAATCTTGAGGATTCTAACTTTTGGACTGACAGCACCACAGTGCTGAGATGCATCGAAAATGACTCCACAAGATTCAAGACGTTTGTTGCAAACCGAGTCTCATTAATCAGAGAGGCTTCTAAACCTTCTCAGTGGAGATATGTAAGCTCAGCAGATAATCCTGCAGACCAAGCTTCAAGAGGCCTAAATGCGGACAACTTGATCGAAAGCAAAAACTGGATCAAAGGACCTAGTTTCCTGCTGAAGCCACAATGCGAGTGGTCAGTTAGACCTGAGGATTCAGTGTCTTTTGCGGTTGATGACCGTGAGCTCAAAAAGATTTCCATTGTTAACGCAATAGGCACTCAGAACACTAAGGAAGGCCTAGAATGTCTTGTTTGTTATTATTCAAGCTGGCAGCGCCTAAAGAAGGCTGTAGTACGACTAACGCATCTCAAAGAAATCCTGCTGGATTTAAGTTGCAAGAGGAAGGAGATACAGACAAGGATCAGTCAAACAGAAAGAGATCCCAATATACAAAACATTCTGGTACAGAAAGAAATGGATACCTATAAAAGAGGTTTGAATGAAAGAACACCTACCATGGAGGATATGGTAAACGCTGAGCTGGATCTAATTCGTTACAGCCAGAAACAGAAGTTTCAGGAAGAAAGAAAAATGCTGCAACAAGGAAAGATGCATGTCAGGAAAGACAGCTGCATATTCCGATTGGATCCTTACCTTGAGGATGGCGTGTTAAGTGTTGGAGGTAGATTGAGCAGATCGGCGATGCCTGAAAAATCAAAGCATCCCATCATCTTGCATAAAGACCTCCGTATATGCTCCCTAATTCTTGAACACATCCACCAAGGCGTTGGTCACTTGGGTCAAAACAGTGTCCTGGCAAAGTTAAGACAGAAATACTGGCTTCCACAAGCAAATTCTGCAGTTAGAAGGATAATTTATGCATGTCTCATCTGCAGACGACTACATGCAAAGACTGGTGTGCAAAAGAAGGCAGATTTGCCAGAAGATAGGCTGCTTCCTGACAAACCACCATTCAGTAATACTGGCGTCGATTACTTCGGACCGTTTGAGGTGAGGAGAGGACGCTCTATGGTCAAGAGATATGGTGTGCTCTTTACCTGCCTCACCATTAGAGCTATTCATCTAGAAGTCGCAGCTTCTCTGGACACAGATGCATGTGTCAATGCTATACGCCGATTCGTTTGTAGAAGAGGTCATGTCTCAGTAATCCGTTCCGATAATGGAACAAACTTCACAGGAGCTGAAAAGGAGTTGCGTGAAGCATTGCAGAATTTGAATCAGGCAACGATTCAAGAAGAGATGCTAAAAAGAGAAATTCAGTGGATATTTAACACTCCTTGAGCATCTCACCATGGCGGGGCCTGGGAACGTCAGATTCGCACAGTGAGAAAGGTTCTGAATTCCGTACTGAGACAGCAGGTATTGGACGATGATGGCCTACATACACTATTTTGTGAGGTGGAGTCAATTATCAATGACAGGCCTATTACTAAATTGTCTGACGACCCTAACGACCTCGAAGCCTTGACCCCAAACCATCTGTTGTTGATGAGGAAACAAGCAAGCTTACCTCCAGGCGTGTTCAAAAAAGATGATGTCTATGCAAAGCGCAGATGGAAACAAATTCAATACCTGACGGATCTTTTCTGGCATCGGTGGACTCTGGAATACTTACCTCTTTTGCAGGAACGTCAGCGATGGTCCAGGTTGAAAAGAAACTTCGAGATTGGAGACATTGTCCTAATTATGGTTTCCAGTGCACCTCGGAATTCCTGGATGATGGGTCGCATCATCAAAACAATGCATGACTCTAAGGGAAATGTTCGCAGTGTGGGTGTTCAGACGAAAAGCAGCACACTGAATCGTCCCATCTCCAAAATATGTCTTCTACAAGAAGCTGTCTGATTGTGAATTGAATGGAAATTCGAATTATAACTTCAAAGACTCTTATTCTGAAGGTTTATGGCTCTATTTAATTTGATGTGGTAATTGATATACTTTGCCTACCTATACAATTAGGGGCTGGGGATGTAAGAGCCATAATTTAAATAATTAAAATTTAACATTGAAGTTAGAAGTGCTTGAGTAGATATTATTTTAATATGTTTAGATTTATATGTACATTGGTTAAACACCCCCCATGTTTATTCTGTAATGGTTTGCTCCGTATATTATTTATCTTTTTATATATTTTTTTAGGAAAGAAAGACGGAGCAACACAGTTTTTTTGACCGGAGTTTATTTGTTTCTGTTCATTGTACGAGAACATTCAGTAAACGGTTGAAATTCGAACAAAGACCCGAGTCAATTTTTTGCCCGAAAGAATATAGAAGCTTATTGCTACAACACTAAATGCTAACCAATCTGTTCATATAATCTGGTCATTCTAAATGTGTGTGCCCAAGAAAATCTTTGCTCATGATTAAAAATCTATATTTGTTGCTATACAGTAACAGTAATCTAATTTTGTCAGATGGGGATATCGGTATTATGAATTTATAGGCTACAGTAAGTTAAAGATACCTGAAGCAGCTGCATTTTGCCGTTTTAAGTGCTGATTTAATAGAAATAATTTTAATGCGCATGAAAACTCAATCTTGATGCGCACAAGACATGGTAATAAAAACATTCGGGGCTTCGGCCCCCTTAGCCCACCCCTAGCGCCTGTTTGATTCTCAGGGAATGAATAACTTAATAAAATGTGTAGGGGAGCGCAGGGCACAAACTAAAACGGGGTTAGTTGTAACACATGGTTTAAATATTTCCGCACATGCCAGCATAACCAAATTTACAGTATTTACTAGCTGCCATATCAACACTATATAGAGAATAAAGAGCACCAAAATTCTAAACTCTTTTGAAGATGTCGTAAAAGTAAATTTCTGGCTCAAGTAAATTTGGCATCTCAGTTTTAAGTATTCATTTAATATTAGACAAATCTGCTATTATTTTAATCTCCAATCTGTTATTTATCAGTTTAGATAGTTTTATAATGCTTCGCTAACTAGCAGAAGACACTAACCAGTTTTAAATTCCAGTTGCACAGATGGGGAACGTTATAACACTGCGTTACAATGTGCCCTGCTATTATTAAACTATGCTATTCTATGACATTAGTGATGCAATTTACACCATTTACTTTTATGAGTTTTAATGAGAAGCCACAATAAGCAGGTGAATAAAGACTGACAATCGATGTTTAATGTTCAGAAATTATTATTTCAAGAAATGTAAAGCATTTTGGCTCGTTTATGTGTCTCGTGTCCTGTGTCCTATGATAGATGTGTGTGGAGGGAGGGGAGGGGATCCGTTATGAATTTCATGAATGTGTTTATTCATTTGCGCACTCTGTTTTGAACTACACTGTATACGTAGCTATGTATTGCGATCAGGGCCGTCCCAAGCATGGTCGCAATGTGTTCATTGTCAAACTCCAAAATTAGATTAGTTTTAATTCTTAAAAAATGCCATTATTTTATTTGAAAAAGTTCATGATTTTATTTTGACAAAATATTTTAGTTTGTCTTGTATATTTTTTTCATTAGATCCGATAACATTTTAAGCTGTCATATGGTTATGTTACAACGTGCCCCTCGCATGTTACAATGTACCCCACCTACGGGGCATGCCGTCACGAAATATAACGAAAAACATATACACTAATTATGAAACAACGCAAAATATTTGTACTAGACAAGTGTGAAATTAAAGTGTATAAAAAAATTATACTCGAACCCCACGTGGATTTACACAAACTAAGAAAGTCAAACAGTGTTAGGTTGTGCCCCGTGCTCCCTACTTTAAATACAATATAACTTGCTTTGGATAAAAGCATCTGGCAAATGTATTAATGTAAATGCAGTGTAAAACAAAATGTATTTTGGGTTACCTAATTCTGCATTTCTGCAAAATGGACAGCTGGCTGTATAATGATTCTGCCCTCATAGTCAGGATCCTGTTTTTGCTTGGAGAAATCTCCTGTAACAGACAGAGTCACAACACCCTATTAGTGTTACTATAGTTTATGATCAGGAAAAAAAAAACTACCGTACAGTAATACAAACATTTTTGGTAACACTTTACAATAAGGTGTCATTTGTTAACATTAGTTAATGTATTAACTAATATGAACAAACAATGAACAATGCATGTATTACACTATTTATTAATCTTTGTTAATGTTAGTTAATGAAAATACAGTTGTTGTTTATTCATGTTAGTTCACAGTGCATTAACTAATGCTAACAAACACAACTTTGATTTTAATAATGCATTAGTAAATGCTGAAATTAACATTAACAAATGCTGTAGAAGTATTGTTCATTCTTAGTTCATGTTTACTAATGTTTTTAACTAACGTTAATGTTAACTAATGAACCTTATTGTAAAGTGTTACCACATTTTTAATATTTATTAGCATAACTTACTATATTAATATATTGCTAGCCACTGTTGCCAACTCTCGCGAGACAAATAAGCAACCGCAGCTTCAAAAACAAGCCCAAATCAAGCCCAATATTCTTTTTGATTTATTATCATCAATATTATTTATTATCAATTATTTATTACCAATAAATGAGCCTGCAACATATTACACTGAAACCACTCTTTTATCTGAAAAGCAAAAACAGAAGCTATTTTACAAAAATTAGCAAACTGCAACAAAAGTGGGAACAAAACTCATCTCCAATCAGCTGTGAGCAGAATAGGACTGGAGAGATGGAAAAGGAGAAAAACACAAGAGCTTCAAAGGGGAGCTGTAACATAGCCACATATTTATAGCCTAAAATATATAGGGGGTCATTCTATGGAAATGTCAATTTTTCTGTCCCTAGCCTTTACAGAAATATTACACTTGAAAAGCACTTGGTTACATTTTTTTATATATATTTTTTTAAATTAAACTGTGTTATTTTAACAATTACACCTCCTTGAGCCATCAATGTGGCAATATTTGTTTTTAATTAATTATAAAGAATTCCAAGCACCACAAAACTGCTCGTTACAGCCATGTACAGAGGGAACGTGCTTTATTTTGAGGTCAAAAACAGGTTTTTCGTCCATTTAAAATCAAATAATGTATACATAACTATCAAATAAATGACATAAAAAAACAAAATGACACATAAATATTATAGAAAAATATATTAAATATTATATTAAAATATAAGATATATTATATTAAAAAAGAAAATGTTATAATATTATTAAAAATATTATATATATTTTTTTTAAATCATTAAGCTGTGTATTCATGAAGTCAAAAGGTAATCTAATAATGTGGTCTAAGTTTAAATGTTAAAAAAAGAAATACATTTTAAGACATCTTGCCATTAGGGCTGCAACAAACGATTATTTTGATAATCGATTAATCTAACGATTATTAGAACGATTAATCGACTAATCGTCGATTATTTCACTGATTAATCAGTAGACTTTGATTGATTATTCAGTTTTTGCAATTAGTTAGAATATTAAGTTATACATATTCTAACATAAATAAAGGTCACTTCAGCTTTAGAAAAGCATATTCTGTAATTACAATTATTACACAATTAATTGGTAACACTTTACATTAAGGTTCATTAGTTAACATGACTGCACTGTATGTCATGTATAATCATTTTCTATTCGTAACAGTTTTAAATTCATTTTAAATAAATTTTTATATAATTTTCTTGTTTTTATTGTTGTGATTATTTTTTTTTTAATTCATTGTTTTTATTGTTGTGATTATTATTTTTAATGTCTATTTCACTTCCTTTTATGTAAAGCACTTTTCTGTTTTTGAATTTTTTTTGTGTATGAAATGTGCTATATAAATAAACTTGCCTTGCCTAACATGAATTAATAATGAACAATACTTCTATAGCATTTGTTAATCTTAATGTTAATTTCAGCATTTACTAATGCATTATTAAAATCACAAGATGTTTTTTTTACATTGATAAATGCATTGTGAACTAACATGAACAACTGTATTTTTATTAACCAACATTAACAAAGATTAATACTTAAATGTAATAAATGTATTGTTCATTCATGTTAATTAATACATTAACTAATGTTAACAAATGATACCTTATTGTAATGTTACCAATTCATTATAAAAATAGATGGCACACAAAATGAGATGACAGACAGAGACACTCTCTCACCATTTAATTAGCTACCTGAAAAAGTAACTGAATGACACATTCTGCCTAACATCTCCTTTTGTAAGTCATATAGATAAGAAACAAAATAAAGGTAAGTGATAAGATGCTTTGGATAAACTATTTTATTCACAACATAATGTCTTAAAATACCTTATAGGGTTATGATAATCAAAACAGCCCTGAGCTAGATCAAGCTTTGATCTCTGCAAACCAAACTGTCACTTTAATGAAATTATTATTTTTTCCCACTAATAAAAATATTTTATCATTAGCTAGCTCACACTGGATAGCTGCTTTATAACAGAAAATCAAGTTGTAATTCTAACTGAAAGCGACACTGACCTTCATGTTTTTCATGTTTAATACTGTAAAGCTGCTTCAATTAAGGCTATCTATTGCATAACGTACTATATAAATAAACATAATGTGACCTAACTCTACTGGAGTAATGTTACGTTACTGAACTGCAGAGCTCATGCAAACATCCACATCGTTGTAATCAGATGCATTTTTAACTGTTGCTTTCACACTGCTGTCAGTTTTTGTTGTTTATTTCGTTACTGAGAGGAAAGCGCGCAATATATATTTACATATTCATCCAAACGCCGCTCAAGTTTGGATGCATTTGCTCTGAAGTGCTGTGTGTGTTCTTCTCTTGATCTGCATCCAGGAGGGCTGAACTAGAGTCTTGCGCTACAGCGCCACACTGGTCAAACCGCAGTATTGCATGCTCTTACATTAGGTCATATGAGATCAAACGACTACTCGACAACAAAAATATTTGTCGACAATTTTTTATTGTCGACGTTGTCGATAATGTCGACTAATCGTTGCAGCCCTACTTGCCATACCAGCCTATTCAAACCAAATGTATTTAATCTTAGCATTAGGATATAACTACTTGTTTTTTTATTACAGCCTGTGATAATTAATACATTACAAAAACATTGTAAAAATTAGGCTAAAAGAAACTCCTCTATGTCTACTTCTGTCATCGCTTGGATTACAGCGTCACGCGTCTTCTTTCTGAATGTGATTTTTCTCCATTGAGGGGCAGAACATATGGCAAATTACTCTACGGCTCTTATATTATTGCACTGGCTGGCTATTAACTGCGAGCAGACAGGGTGTCAATCAATGCATTGGAGAATACGGCGAACATAAATAAAGAAACGAAGTTGAAACGAAGAAGAAACGAAGCCCAAAAAACCGCAACCCGCGACCAGGGATTTTTTCCCTCAACTTTACAAAAAAAGAAGCCCAAAGTCTGGTATAATACGCGGACTTGGCAACTGTGTTGCTAGCCCGTCCCTCTCTTTAAAAAGTAAACTCGTTCTGCGAGTTAGTGAGAGAACAGCAGCCAGTGGCTAATTTGTCTACTTTAGTAACATACATTAGTTAAGTTGATGAAAGCTCACCTGTTGTTACGACGGCAATCACAGGAACACACTCCAATACTCCTCCGATGCAGACGACATGACCACAAGACCACAAACTTGAAAATAAAATACAAAAGATGTACTTTACAGTGGTATTTCTTAACTCAGTTTTCCTCAGTATTTCATGTTAGCTCGCGGTTTTATTTTACGTCTCTCACTGAATTTAGGGACCGTCTCTAAAGTTACATACAACATTGATATACACGTTTCTAACTTAAATAGCATTTGAAGAGTATTACACTTGAGATAGTGGCAGTGTACAAAAGATATTATTCTTCTCTGTGTTCGTTAACCTCGGCTAACTGACATTATTCACTTAACGTTACCAGTTGATGTTATCATAGATGGCATTCACAAGAAGAGGCTCCAAAATACACATCCGACGATGCAGATGACATTTAGACTAGAAACTTGAAAAGAACAAACAAAAGAAGTAACGTTACTTGAAAATACTGTTTAAAATCTCCACTGAAACAGTGGTGTTGCCAAGGCACTTTACCTCAGTAACGTTATTTCAGGTTAGTTCGTTGTTAAAGTTAAGTAATAGCTCCCAGATTAACTAACTTGCATTAAAGGGCAGCAGAACCTACAAATGTGTTTCTCGGTTTAACTAAGGTTTATTTTGACTAATATAGGTGACCTTAATTTACTCACCAGTGATGTTATCAGCGTTATGGCGGCGTTAATCCGGCAGTGTTGTGGCCCAGAGCGTCGGCAGCAGTCAGTCAGAGAAAATAAAGGCCCCAACTCCCGACATGAGAAACGACACGATGAATAATGTTAGTTTGCTGTTAACAAGTTAAAACATCTTAAAATATCTCAGTTTTGCATAAAACAGAAATAATATACTAACCTTTTTGTCCAGATAACAGTGCAAGGAGTCTCTTTTGTCCTTTTACCGCTTCTTCCACCAAACAGCAAACAAAATAAATCTCCCTTGCCATTGGTCAGTTTTTCGCGGGCAAGTTCACTACTGTAAATTTACAGTAGTTTACTGTAGTGACCATATATTTTCCCATAATCCTTTGCAGTTTACAGTAAAATACTGTATATACATTTTACAGTATCTTACTGTACATATTACAGTAAAATACTGTTCAAATTACAAAAATCAGTTACAGTGTAGTCCATCATCTAATGGAAAGCCTTCCCAGAATGGAAGAGGACCAACTCTCTTATAGGACGTTAGGGTGTCCACATAGTACTTCTGGTCTATAGCGTATATCCACCTATAAAAAAAAATAGATCTGATAAATTGGGCTCATAATATTCAGGGAGTATTTGTTTGTGAAAAGTGCTATTTTTACCATGAGATCAGTTGGCGAGGACAGACAGAGGCAGAGGCCATATTACGCTCATTATTGCACTTCTAATTTCATAAATCCTTATGCGGCTGCACTTAATGGTCAGCAACCGTAAACACAAACTGTGGGAGTTAAACCCCCCTCTAAGTCGAACAGCAGTCAGGTGTGCTGGGGGAATGTGGGTATGAGCGAGAAAACATGTTCCTACAAGAAATCTCATCCGGACATGAATTGCCTTGACCTTTCAGTTGCTAGGGTGCACTGTTAATTCTAATATGTAACTATGACAACCCCCGCCTCTGCAAGCTGCTATGACGCACTGGCCAAATCGATAGCACGTTGTTCGTAAATGTGCCCTGGCTTAACCTCTGGGTTCTTCAATTTATTTTCATTCACACGGCCTCACACACACACAGAGAGCCAGACAAGTCATCACTTAGCAGTGGCTTGCTTTTCTGCTCATCACATACATTATCTCAAGGATGTTTTCTGCAGCAATCAGAGACTCAGCGTGCGATTGGTTCGGTCATATTATTCGGAGTTGTTGTAACTCACCGACACAAGTGGCTTCCTTTTATTTTTGAGAAATCCTTGTACAGCCAATCAATACACTGTAGAGGGAGATCCAGACATTCAAGCCACAAATCTTGATTGTTTTTCAGTCTCATTCGACGCTTTGAAATTGAATGCATGCCATTGATAGGGAGTAAAACAGATGAAAGAGTGTGAGTGTTTAATATTGGAATCCTAACTGAGCCCCTTCAGTGACACAGCTTTAAAAGATCCAAATCGCTTCATGCCTTGAGGGTCACGCTGTCAACATTTCAGAAAAGACATGCTTAAATATTCCTGACACCTTTTATCCTGCAGACTAGAGTGCATCTCTATGTTCTAAAAGGCTAGCTTCAGATGCGTTACGTTGGCTTTGTGGGAACACATCGGATCTTGTCAAGTCTTGTTAATTATTCAGCTGACGACTGAAACAGCATCATCTCAGTCCTCATATCTTTTTGTCCTCCTTTGTTTTGTTTTTTCACCTTCATCCCTGAGTCACATGAGCAAAGGTTTGTCACTTCTGTCATTTATGTAATTAGATTACACATGAAGTTGTTTCTCAAGCTTAGATGGATCATTTGATGGTTTAATTGGACATTCACTGCTTAAAATCGACTTGGCAGCCATAAGCCCCCTGAACCCTTTCCCCTGTTAAAGTTTAATGGTGTCTCTGGGGGCGATTCTGATTTCCGTGTTGTGCTGGTTACTTGTATCCCATGCTGGCCATGCGTGTTTGGCATGCTCCTCATCTTCATGGTAAATCATTCAGAAGCTACATGATCAAAGACATCTGAAGATGTAGAGAGCGGTTTAGGGTCGCACAGTAAAGTGTTTCGTTCATCTCTTTTCCCAGCCATGTGGCAGACTCCATACTCAAAAACCAAATAGTGTGGATTAATCTTTACATTACACCTTGGAAGTTCTGTATTACTTCAAAAAAAAATTAAAGGGTTACTCCACCCCAAAATGAACATTTTGCACACAGCAGGGAGGAACAAGGACACGCAGAAGAGGACTTAAACTCAAATAATAGTCTTTAATGCAGACAAGGCAAGACAGGGCAAGGCAAGGCAGACAGGAAACACTGGGAGTAATGAGTAGACCAGACGAAATCAAACTGAACAGACAGGACTATAAATACACAGGTAAATCATAGATAAGGAGACAAACACAGCTGGACAAGGATTAACTCATGACACTTAACGAGGACAGGAAACAAACCAAATATGGACACATGAGGCGGGAACACATGACACACACGACAGAGGACTGACACGTACAAATTGTTGAATAAAGTCGTTTTTTTATTTTTTTATTTGCATAATAATAATTATATATTGTGTAGTGTTGGGCAACCTATTATACAGTATAGTTCCGATAAAACAATTTGAGGCATAATGTCCTAAATACATTTGTTAAATATGTTTGTATGTTTTTTCATGTTTAGAAAAATTGCACAGATTTTACAAACTTACATTTTGTCTAGATCAGTCTTCTTGACATGTAACAGTCACTTTTCCAGTTCTAATTAAATTCCCCAAAAATAAAGTAGAACTTTTTTCCCCTCGCTGAATATTGTTTCAATTTCTCTCTCTTTTTTTGGAAATGTATTTAAGTTATGCCACAATATATTCCACAAATAATTTTAGAAGAAACATATCATGGGTTGCCCAAGACCACAGTTATTAATTACTGTGTGTTAGTTCATTAGTAAGTGACTATTGTTCTCAATGGATATTGTGTTTCTCTCTCTTTCTCTTTTCAGGAAATGTACTTAGAAAGTTATGCCACAAATAATTTTGAAAGAAACATATAATGAGTTTCCCAAGACTACAGTTAGTAATTATATCTCACTGAGTTAGCCATTCATTCTGCAGAAATAGCAGATGTTTCACATAAAGACTGACAAAAAAATATTCATAATTCTCAGCTCATGCACATGGATGTATGATATACATCACATCTGTTTGGAAGGTTGCCTTCTGTGTAGCTGCATAAGTTGAAATATTTCACCATATCTAAAGTCCCTGCATTTGCAGAGGGTCGGAACTCCATGCCGACCCCTTTTTTTCTCACTGAATATTTTCAACAAGTTTTTCTCTGAAATTCCTCAAATTATAGAAGTAAAACTGGTTGCATGTGGCAATTTGCATGTCATCATTTACTTACCCTCACTTCCTTTCAGAACTCGTTTATTCTGTGAAAATATTCTGTGATATTTTAAGAAATGTCCATTTTTTTTCTTTTAAGAAATGAGCACCTGTACGGTTACATAGTAATACAGGTTTGGGATGATGTGAGAGGGAGTAAATGGTGGCAGAATTTAGATTTTTGGATGAACTATCCCTTCAAGGAGGTCAAGGCACTAACTAGACATGTGCACATGTTTACTTGTCTAATGCATTTTTCTGAGAGCATTGATTTACTGTTTAATAATCCCTCACAAAACCTCATTTTGATCATGAGTGCTTTAATGTTAAACAGCCTTTGTTTTCCCTTTACTAACATCTCATGGAAGGGTGTTGCGGAATGCCTCTGATGTGAACCAGGATGAGAAAAGTGCTTCAGGCTGAAAGCCCGGAGGAGGATTTAAGTAAGGGGTGTATTCCAACACACACTCTTGCACTTGTATGCGTATGTGCCCTGGCATTGGGCTCATGTCTTCATTTTTGGCCTCCAACATTTTGGGAGCATGCTGCATAACTTTGTCGGAGAGTTAAAAAAAAAAAAACGTTGCTGTTGTGGACAAGGAATGAGCTGTTGAGTAACAGTCTAAAGGTTAAAGTAATAAAGAGAAAATAAATCATACTTTCTTAATGACTAGTCTTTTGTGTATAAGTTGTCAACAACAGAGAATAATTTCTTTGCCAATGCATTGTTCTGTTTCCAACCTGATCTCATGACGAAAACGTACCTGTGGAAACTTATTCGCAAGATGCGAAATATGTACCACCATGTACGTTTCGTGACATATTTGATGTGAAATGTCCATTGTTTTGTACGTCACCGCAGTTCTGACTTGAAATGCCCGATGAGTGGTGCTATATTTGTAATGCTTTATCATTTCAAATAACGTACCATCTGCACTACACCTAAACCTACCCGATAGTACATACAAATGCGAATGTGACGTAAAAACACAATCATGCCATTTTAGCTTGTTTTTCAATTTCTCATCTTTCAGCTCTTTTTTCTTGAGTCATGTTTTTCACAGGATTCGTACCCAAGGATTCTGCATCCTAAGTTCAATTCCGTGCCAGCTGAGCTACCAAGCAAGCTTGTTATGTCTGGAAAGCAAAGCAAAACATATGGAGCTGTAATCATAACTGTGTACGAAAACAAAGTTTTTGCCTCTATTGTTAATTTCTGTTGGAAACTGCTGTGATGTATACTTATTGGTACGTATTTTGCGTCTTGCGAAAAAGTTCCCACTGGTACGTTTTCGTCATGAGATCAGGTAGCATGTTTCTGTATGTTTATCTGTATGTATGTTTTGTTGGTGACATAAACCTGTTGTAATTGTCGGAGTGCTAAATCCACCCAGATGTCCCTTTTCATGTTCCTGTGCTCAGTTCTGGCCTTGCTCCAGAGTACAACTTGTACTTGGCTTTAAACAATGGTCAAACTATGACATCTATAAAACACACAAACTATGAAGCCAAAATAAAATGAGAACAGTAAGTTAAAAGAATAGTTCACCCAAGAATGAGATTTCTGTCATCATTTAATCACCCTGATTCATCTCTTCCTCCTTCTCTTCTTTGCAACTGGTTGGAAGTTGGGGACAATTTTTCAAAAGTTATGCATCACATGGTTTATTATTCAACATTTTAATAGCCAAAACTTCAACACTGGAATAAGAATTGCATTCAGGGCTATAACAGGGGCCAGATAAGTGTTTTTTTCTGGAATTCTTAGTAGTTCATCAAGTTCTTCTGTTTTTACCATTGTAGTAGTTCTATCACTCCTTATTGTTTTCAACATCTTTATGAGATATGTTTTGTAAATGTAAACGTCAAATACAGAAAGCTGTCTTTCCTGTTGAAATCTTGGTCTATTTGCAGCAGACTTAATACAATTATTCCCCTGCCGTGACCTATTTAAGCCAAGACTGCTGCCAGCCATTAGTGTTATGAGAATTCACTAAGTTGCCACGTTGATGCGTTCTGAGAGGTTGTATTTTTCAAGTACACACGTAGGTGGAGGTTCAGAGACCTACTGTTTGTCATCATTTAAACTGTATTTTTTTCTGTTGCTATGGAAACATGCTTCCTTTTTTACCCTTTTATGAAATGGATTTGCTGCACCTCAAAACATCCTTGTTGCTGGATGAGAATACAGGTATGAATTATGTCTGGTTCAGTGCTTGTCCTCTGCTTTTATGCAATATTAACTGGTTAATAGACAGTGGGAATGAAGATTAATGACCTGTTTAAGGTTGAAATGATAAGCTATGGAACTTTAACCTTAGGTTGATTTAAATGGTTGACTCATCTTTACCGTACTAACATACAAGGCCTTGATATGATACGTTATCTTCCTTTACGTGTGGTCAATTTCTCTTTTAATACCTCACAAAATCAAATGAATCCTGAATAATATAGAGCCGGTTATCCATGGAAACCCAGACCACCTAACAAACATTGATTAATTAAACAGAAATCAGGGTCTCCATTTGACTTTGTGTGTTTACAACCTAGTAAAATTGCTCTAATTTCACAGGGCGTCATTCTTGGGAATCTTGGAATTAATAATGACTTATGCTTCAGGAAATTCCCAGCCCTTTATCTCCTCCCAAAGGGCAGAAACTGGTCAGCAGATGGTTTCAAATATAGCAACATGGGCAGATTCTTGGTGTATTGCAATCATACTTTGATTTAGGCTTTGCTTTGATATCATATGACTCATATTGACTAAAAGTCACGGTAAGAAAAGAAGAAAAATCAGGATACAGATTATATGACCTTCACTCAATAAAAAAATCCTCTTTTTTATGTAGCTATTCAATTCTGCGTCAAGCAAACTTAATAGCGCTGGCAAAATACAACATGGTGAGATAGGAGAATACTTCACTTTCTGTAGTCCTGTCAGACCTGTAGATGTGAAACTTTCAACTTCACTCTGCATAGATCATTACTGTTGTGCTGCTGTGCTGTTAAATCAATTAAAAATCAAATGGATTTGTGAGTCTTTTTTTTCTTGTGAATGATATTCATTGAAGAAAAAAGACAAATGGTAAACAATAGCTATACTTAAGCAATATCACACAGCTAGAGTGCTGTAATCAGCAGATAATCACAGCTGCTATTCCATTTAAATATTACTTTTATACAAAATGAGTAACATACATTGCCAGTTGAGTTACTTATCTGTTTTTGTTCCGGCACTGAAAATGCCATACTAGCAACGTGAACCCTTGCATCTATGCAGCACACTGTGATATTTCATTTGAATGAATCAGTGGTTTTAAACGGTGGCGTGAATGACTCAATGAGTCACTCATGAAGACTTGTCACTTGTCGCCACCTATGGTGTAATGATAGCTTTCAGAAAGAATCACTGCACAATGCACAGAATGGAAGTCTGTCTGGAACACACAAACACTGACAAGTAGATACAAAGAGTAAAAGGTGCCAGTGTTGTTAGATTGTGTAACACTTTAGACATAACACATATCCTTAATTAACTAAAAGTTTTCCCTCAGTAAACTAATAAATCGCTGCTTATTGGTAGTAAGTAAGGTATTTGAATTAGTTATGCTTACGTAGGTATGGGGTAGGGTTAAGGGATCTAGAATATGGTCATGCAGAAAAATACATTAATATGTGCTTTATAAGTACTAATAAACCACCAATATGCTAGCAACACCAAGTGGACAAAGACATTTGCAGATCAGAACTAACTGATTTATAATGCTTACTATTGTTTGAATATTTATGAATACTTTTATTTTTATTTACTTATTTATTTACTTCACATTGTATTTACTATGCAATTTTTTTGGTATTTTATTATGGTGGCCGAGAGAGCTCAATGCGCTGCAAGTGAAAACACATGCAAATAGAAAAAAACCCACCTGCAAATTAAGAAAACATCTTCATCAGTTTGACAACGCATGCTGAAAATACTCACAACGTGACAAAATACAGAAACGTGCTGCAAAAACAACACAACCAAATACAAAAATGCGCTGCGAAAACAGAAACGCGCTGCAAATATCCGCACAGACCACATCGGAAATGTTAAGGGAACAGTAACAATTAAGTGAATAACCTGGGACACGCTTACCAAAGTCTGCTCTGAAAGGTGAGATTTTAACATCCTGATCATATGATTCCTTAGATTTTTTAATATTATTAGCCTAAATATGCTGACGAAATATAATTACTGTAACTGTGAGCCGTTATGTAAGCTGGCTACTTTAACAACTCCTCTTACAAAAATTAACCAATAAATAAATAAATATTTTATAAATAAACATACGTAACCACAAATTAACCATGGTTTTGCTACACTAACCATGGTTTAACCATGGTATTTGTACAACTGTGGTTATACAAATGGTAATCAATATTTGCCAAAAAAACAACAACAAAAAAAACGTTTACTACACTTTTACTATAATAAAACCATGGTTCATTTTCGTAAGCATTGTTGTCCCCCCGTTGTGGTCTGTGCTTGCAGCGCATTTCTGTATTTGGTTGTGTTATGAGTATTTGCAGTGTGTTTTTGTATTTGGTTGTATTGTGACTCGTGAGTATTTGCAGCACGTTTATGTACTTGGTTGTGTTGTATTTGCAGTGGGTTTCTGTTTTTGCGACGCGTTTCTGTATTTGGTTGTGTTGCGAGTATTTGCAGCACATGTGCTGTCAAACTGATGTTTTTGTAATTTGCTGGTGCTTTTTCTATTTGCATGTTTTTTTCAGTTGCAGCGCGTTGAGCTCTCTCTTCCACCGTATTTTATGCTATATATTAAAACCTCAGGGCCTTCCTGAAACGTAAATAGGCAAGCATGTGAAACATATCTTTGTTCATTTTTGTCTTTAATTAAATAAAGCAATTTATGTATGATAAAAACATTCTACAGAAATGTATTCTGTTTGTGTTTCACAAATAAGACAATACCTGCAAGTCCCAGCATCAGCTGCTGTTGTGTTACCAAGAGTCATGTCATTGAGGACGAACCCTTGGGGCTGTGTGTAAACACGCACATGTTAGAATATCTAAGCCCAGAGGGGCAATGAGCCTTCCACTTTCCTGACCTGCCTCTTGATTTTACTCATTTCACTATCAAATCTCATGAGCAAGAGAGGGAATGAAAACTATAACAGGAAACAGTCCATCTTCTTGGAGATTCCCCAAAAAAGAAGCTCATTTCATGCTCGAGTCATTTAAAATGCAGTGTTACGTTACATAAGCCTACGACTGCTTGCTAAATTCTTGGGGTTCTTTTTCATCTCCACATCCTGGATGAATCGGAGTCGCTCAGGTTGACAGGTTGCATTTATTAACAACGGGACTAAGAAAGAGTGAGGAGGACAGAGAAGACCGCAAGAGGTGTCATTTTTCATCGCCTGTGGTAACCTCATCGGTCAGAACAGAATCCGACAAGCATGTCAGAGCAATCTCCTCAGTGCCTATATCTCTGACTTCCCTTTTACGGCTGCCCTGCTCCACGTCTCACCGCGCATCAGGTCCCAGAGGGCAAAAAAGATGTGGAAACACAACAACAGTCAACAAACACAACCCTAGCTGGCTGATACACCTGTCACAAAACCATTCTGCCTCCTGTGATTCTTCATCATGAGCAAAACAAGTTTTAGCTACCCAATCTGATTTCCCAAATAAACGCTCTGAACAATTTTGAAGCTTTTCTCGCCTTTCTGTTCGTTTCAAGCAAACAATACACACGAATCCTAAAGGAAAAGTAGGTCACCGGAAGGTTATTTTTAGAGCCTAACGCACACTCCTTACAAATGGGCAACCGCAGATGCAGAGTTTCTGTACGAGACATCAGCCGAATGTATCAGGCGAACATACAGAGAGTCGAGATTTTCAATTTACCGGCGAGTCGAGTTAGCTATTAATCCGGTTTCAAACTTTAATGCCCTCCTGCGGGGATGAGAGGCCATGTCAGAGCATAGCGCGTGTGCATGTGCGTGTGAGGGGAGAGCAGCATGGATTGTCTTTGATGATCGAGGGACGTGTAAGGATTTGTTAAACCCTCAGTTCTAAGTGGACCCCTGTTTCATCAGCCTCTCAGCTCTTTTCCTGCTGAGGTGTTGTACTTTCACTTTGATTTAGAAGGAGACGCTCTCAAAATGTTTGCTGCCTCGTCCAGGTTTTTAGCTGACTGATTAAGGATGAAGCAGGAGAGAATCGGGCAGACATGCTTTACAGTTTCGCTGCCCAAATGCAGTTGCGCCACTGTCAGAAACATAATGGGCCTTATCATACACCCGGCGCAAAGTGTTTTTTGCTAGTTTCAGCCTGACGCAGTTATCATTTTCACGTCCAGCGTCACGTTGTTTAGATAGCAAATGCATTGCGCCCATCTGTTCGCCCATGGGCGTGTTGGTCTGAAAATGAGGTGTGTTCAGGCACATTGTTGGCGCGTTGCTATTTTGAGGCAACTGAAAAATGATTGCGCCATTGACCAACTAAAACCTGGTCTAAAGTCAATGGCGCAGTATTATTATTTTTTTAATTTAAGGGGTGCGTTTGTATTATGCGCCACGGGAGCAAAACACGCATACAAACGGCTTATTACACACAGTGGGACGCGCAGCAGCATGCAACCATGTAAAATATTAAAAATGAAAGGATTACAATGTAAAAGATTAGTATTGTGTACGCTTTAACCTCGCGCTTCCTCTCTGGAGACGCGTTCAGTCTTTGCTCTTGCAAATTCCGCCATGTAAATCATGAATCCGCCATAGTGCAAGAGCAACTGGCTTTTAAAGGGAATGGGAGATGAGACTCTGATAGGTTTATTGCATGTTACACCCAAAAGACACCCATGGCTCATTAAGAGAATAGGTACAGCACTTTTGGACCATGCGCCTGCCGTGCTGACCATTTTTTCCCATCGTTAATCTATCAAACGTGGATTCGGAGATGCATCCTGCACCTGCACCATGCGCTTCAGACCATACTTTTAGATTGTTAAAATAGGGCCCAATGTCTATCCATGGTGAGAGAATCATTTTGTTATACAGTGAAGCCCATCCAGTCATCCAGCACACTGCAACCCCACAGTTACATACTCCAGCTCTCCAAACACATAAGAAGCCCAAGCCCAGTGGAGCGTAATGCAATTGGGCAACCAGGCTGAAAATGTACTGTAATCCTATAGGCATTGCATTGAAAAAAAAACAAGCTCCCACCGTTAACTCCAGAAATGCCACCGAGTTAGTCTTATTTGATTCATTTAGAGAAATTCTTGGACTGCTGAGCATTTCCATTTCCCATTTGGAGCTCATCCAAACGTATTGTGTCTGTGCCGACTTCCTCATGTTTTGGGGAAATGAACGTTTGACTTTAATAAAGGAGAACATTGTTCTTTTCATCATTATTTACGCACAGATCACCTCAGATGAAGCATACACGGAGAAACCTGGTTATTTGCATGTCGTTCACGCACACCATGAACAGCAGGTGCAGGTATGTTTGTAGTTTGCCATCGCCGCCGGTTGTGCGCACACATCGAAGGAATTTAACAGCAAGACAAGTGCAGAGGTGCATGGGACCATCTGGACGTAGAAAGAGGGTCAGTACACTCAGATAACCGCAGGGTAAATAAACATCTCACAGCAGATCACCCGTGAATGAAAGAGAAGTCGTTTATGAAAGAAACTTCCCCGAAAAACACGGCCGTTAATCACTTTGCACCTCGAAACTCGTTGGTTTACACCACCTGACTAGCAAAAGGGATTTTATTTTGTTTGTGTGTTTACTTCAGGCCAAAAAAGGTCAAGTGGAGAGATACTATGTGGGCCAGCCATGTGAAATGAGTGAAATGAGGCAGAAATGCAAAACCTTAAGACGGATTAGAGCAGATCCGATCAAAGTTTTTGGACTTCTTGAAAAGGGTCAAAATGTCACTCCATCACCCAGCACTGACCTCAAAACCGGCTGGGGTTACAGCAATGATGTGGTTCAAACAAATCAGATGTGCCGTGCAACGCAGCTTTATTTTCTTGGGACAGAAGCTGCCCCGATATTCAGCACAAGGTACACAGCCTCAAAGGTCAAACCAGGCCTATATATGATATTAAATCAGTTTTGAGTTCATATCAGATCAGCAATTGGAGGATGAAAATTTTCTGCCTCATCAAAGCTTATTTTCATCATCGGATATTTTTAAGGGCAGGGATTAATCATCATGAGGGATTTTCATTAGGAATGTAAAGATATGTGCTTCGTGGATAGATTTGTTTGACCCATGTCCCCCACAGCAGAGTCCATTCTAAACTTCTAATAGTAATCAGAAAAGATCAGCTCAGCGGAGGCCTGATCCATTCAGGTCAATGAGAGTCAACAGTATATTAGTAGCAGCAGCACTGTATGTCTCAGAGGCAGCTCCAACTCTCTCCCCAGTGTCTGTGGTGTGCCATCATATCAAACTTGTGAGAACACTGCCACCCTGTGCCCAATGCAAGAACTGCTCTCAGATCTGCTTCATATTTAATTCTTGTAAAGTGTGTTAGAATTGAGACCAGCTGCAGTTTTCTGACACTGCAAATATTTGTCTTTGATGAGTGCTGGCTTACATGGGTTTTGACTGGAGGTCAGCATTTAGAAAATAATAACAATAATAAAAGGCACGAAGCCTGAGTGCTATTCGCCATTGATGTTTTCAGTCTCTATCTATGGAAATGATGAGAGAGAAAAAGTATGTCAAGGTTTTCTATTCTTTAGCGGCATAAATAGTAACAGATGGTTCTTTTAACAGCTTGATGCCTTAAAAGGAGGTTCAGTTCTGATGTGTAATATTCAAATGAATTCCTATTTATCCTTTGCTATTTATCCTAAACAAATTATTCCACTTTAAGTTATAATAATTATTTTTTCTTTTCTTTTTTTTACTGTAATATGAATTAATTTGACTTACCTGGTCAAGTCAGGTCACATTTATTTATAAAGCACTTTATGCAATATTGATTGTTTCAAAGCAGCTTCACATTAATAAACAGGTAAATAAATAACAGTGTTGATGTTGCAAAATTAATAAATTATGAAGCAAATTCAATTTCAGCTGTAAAACTACTCTACAGAAGGTAATAGTGTCATTATTCAGCTCATGTTGTCAGTATCAGTAAAAGCTGTTTCAATTTAGTTCAATATTTGTGTCAGTGTTGCAGAGTTTATCAATTATGAAACAAGTTCAATTCAGTCATTATTCAGCTCAGTTCAGTGTTCATTCATTTCAGTCAATGTTACAAAGTGTCATTATCCAGCTCATTTCAAATTTTGTTCTCATCTGACAAGTTAAATTGTTAAAATTACTAAATATTAATTTTCTTTTAGTCCCTGACTGAGTAAGCCAAAGGCAGCAATGAACAATGAAAATTACTTTAAATAAAAAAAATAACATTAGATGAATGAATGCTGATTAATTGTTGTTCATTATTTTAAAGTGTCACCACCAGTGATATTGTAAAGATTTGTTGTTCATTTGCAATCATTTGTCACAGTCTGTCACAGTGCAGCAGACTAAGTGCCGTCACATCAGCTTGTGCAACATTGTTTACCTTCCTGGACATACTGGCTGACTCTGAGGAGCTGCTGTCAGGAGAGGAGCTGTCAGCAGTCATTTGGAAGAGGTCTCTCTGGACTCTCTGGTCAAATGTTCTGGCCCTCTATGTACAGGGATACTGTACCTCTGTGCGCAGTAGCTTGCCCCTTACTTGTCTTCCGCTCTAGTGTTGATGTGATACAGTCAAGAGGAATACAGATGGATGAGCATGAAACCATACCCTCCAGACATATCAGGGCATGGCCAAGGTGCTGAAGAGGCAGGTTACTGCACGGTCAGAGCCCTGGGAGAAGTGATGATATGGGTGAGAGTGTTACTAGCATAATTAGCATTGAGTTTTTCAGAATTTTAATCTAGATGCAGTTTTGCTCCTCTATACTCAATTCCAATGTCTTCTCTTTTGAACACATAGGCTTACACACCAACCTAACATGAGCAATTTATTATAATATAGAACAAGGACGAGATTTTTTTTTTTTTACATTTTATGTTGTATGTAATTAACATTTTTAATGCTGACATATACTATAATTACTATAATATACTATAATTAATTATAGTATATTCCTATAATATATAATATACTATAATTAATTATAATAATGTAAATGTCCGTTGAGTGTTGAGAAAAGTTATATAATTTATATGAATTCTTTATTAATATAATATTAATATGCTTTAAGGGAAAAAAATGATTTAATTAGATTTATTAGACAGAAAAGTGGTGAAATACATTCAATTCATCAAGGATAGCACAATAAAGTAAAAAAAAATCCATTGTGGTCCTTGATGTTATTCAAAATGTAATGATTAATCAAAATATTAATAATAATTATAATTATTATTGTTGTTGTTTAATTAAAATATTTAATGTAATTTATCATGCTCACCAAGGCTGCATTTATTTGATCAAAAATACAATGGAAACTGTAATATTGTGAAATTATTACAATTTTAAAGAATTGTTTTCTGTTTCGATATATTTTAAAATGTGATGGCAAAGCTGAATTTTCAGCAGCCAGTACTCCAGTGGCACATGATACTTCAGAGATCATTTTAATATGCCGATCTGGTGCTCAAGAAACATTTATTATTATTATCAGTATTGAAGCAGTTTTTCCAGCAGTTTTTACTGTTTAAAAACATTACCATTCAAAAGGATTAAAAGAAAGGAAAGAAATGAATGATCAAAGCTTAAAAGAAAATAATGATCAAATCTTATCAAAGAGTATGTTTCAAGATTTTTTTTTTTATGCTATATAAATAAAACTGTTCTTATGCACTTACTAATAGCACCCTATCCTGTGGAGGCAGTTAATGCTGAATCATTTTGAAATGTACTCTGAATTGGAAACCCATAAGCACATCTGAAATCTTATGAATCATAAGATCAGGCAGAGCAGGGTATATGGGTAGAGTTGCATCAAAGAGGAAAAATGTGACATGTACGGCTAAAGAGGGACTGATTACGGCATTGCGCGTGGTGTTATTGCTGGATGTCATCCAGCTGAGCGATCTGCAAAGTTAATGAGGCCTCATAACTATGTCTTTACACTCCTGCACAACATAACCAGTGGCAAGGGTCACTCTGCCTCAGAAACCTGGTACGCACTCACGCAAGCTTATAATCATCATATCAAACAAGAAATACAGTCACACAAATGCAAACAACGCACATTACCACCACACTCATGCATGGCCATGAATACACAGCGAGTTCAGCTCATTCTTTCTCAGTAAACACAGCTGTGGATGCCCTGGGGCGTTTGAGGTTGTACAGCATCTGCTGATCAGGCACACTGTCCTGAGCTTCATTTAAGCTTCACTGGCATTTGGCCCAACAAAGATAAATGCAGTGGTATAATTGAATTACAGTGTCTCCGCCCGTACAGGGAAGACAGAAGATCGCCACATGCTTACGCTGTGCAACGAGGCATTTGAACATTTGCAGAGGTTTGTTATTGTCAACACAGCAGTTGTGCACAGTGGACACAATATAAGATACACATGGGCACATATGTGATTCTAAAATGCACATAAAGGGGTCATGTGATCATGCAAATGTCTTTTTTGACCATTAAAAGAGCCACACGAGGAAGGGCTTGTTTCCTGCTCTGAAAATCCATGACCTCGTTTGTCTATTTCTCATGCCGTGTTCTGGTTATTTTGACCCAAAGAGGATTTTCTTGTTCCCAAAATTGCTAGTTAATGTTATTGCATTGGACTAAAACCTAGTGACTTTGCTCACACAGGGTATAACAACCTCCCCCAAAATTAGTACTTAAAAAACAAAAAGTACTTTTTACCAAGACTAGCCAGCTTAGAAATGTCTTGTAGCGCTATATTACCAAATATTTGATTAAGTCTTTTTAGCAAATTGTTTTCTTTCAGTTAGCACAGATTTTGTTCATTCATTCATTCATTCATTCATTTGTTCGTTCACAGTGCAAAGGATACACACAGCTTTTATGTAATTATGATGCTGTTATCATGTGTAAACTGTAGGAAAATTAACAACTGTGTTGAGCAGATGGTAAAGCATGGTCCAGTGTTTTTGCTAGAGGTTATTATTCAGCTGCACTGAGCCTGTTCATTTCAATTAAGCTTGAATTTACAATGTTTGACAGTCCAGAATGAGATATCACATTTCCTCAAGTTCCCTTTTGCGTTGTTTAAACCGCTGTCATTTACTCGGCCAAATAAGTATAATTTATAATGGTTAATAAAATTGTTTTATTCCTAGCTACCCTTATGAAAAATAAGTTTATTCAAGTGTATTATTAGTATACTTCTTTTAAACAAAAAAAAATAGGGAAGTGTACTTTTAGTCTACTTTTTATGTACTTCTCAGAAATATACTTAAAATGACATTTGAGTATACTTGACTTATACTTAAAAAAGTCTAAATATATTTGAGCTATACTTGTGCTCCTAGAATCCGTGTTTTCATTGTTACACGGTAGGGGGCGCTAGTACACATCTTCTGTACAGAATTTCCAAAAAAAACTCAAGTGAAGAAGAAACTGAAACAACAGATGCTTCCACATGTAATCTAACAGGACATAAAACAGCATCAAAACTGTGTAACGTTATGGAATAAAATGTCACCAATGAAGAGGTAATAATGACTGTCAAGCTTTGGGGTGTTGATTGATTATCATTCTGAATCCAATTCATAGTCTTTTTTTCAGCTTTTGGTTCAAAATGTTGTTTATTTCTTTAACGTATATATTTTTTTATGAAACTTACCAACATTCAAGTGTTTAAAAAAAAGAATGCATGAAGTTAGAATACAATGTTTTTGTTTACAAGCAGTTACCGTTCTTTCTTTTGATGTTTTGTATTTTCAGATATTCATATTACAAAATATATACAAATTAATACCTAAATAGGGACATAGTAGTATACTTAAAGTATGATGTAAAGTTCACTTAAAAAAACTTACGAGTATACTTGCAGTATAAAACTACTAAACTAGTAGTTTACTGAGACTATACTTCAAAGTGTACTAAAAAGCTACTACAAATATTTAATTAGTAAACTATCAGTATACCTATAAGTTCACTTTTAGTGTAGTTGCAGTACTAGCTAAAAACTTCGATGTAAACTAGTTGTGTACTCAAAGTTTACTACTGTTATACTTAAATGTATACTTTTATATACTAGAAAGTGGGCCAATTTAGTCCGAAGGAGTATTAAAATAGTACACTTACAAGTATACTACTAGTACACTGAAATGTGTATACTTACTATATAAAGTATACTTAAAAATATACTTGAACTTTACTTAAGTATACTTAATAAAATAAACTTGAAGTATATTACTTTTTGGTAAGGGTCCTGGGGAAATTTCATCGCTTTATAGTTCACAGAGTCTTAGTGGATACACAATAGGATACAGTTAGGTTCCCAAAAGGGTTCAAATAACATATGACAAAGCAGAAGAAGATATGAGTGCCCTACTTTTCAGTGACCCATAAGATCTTAGTAAGGATGTACAAGATGCAGATTCATCTGCAGACAACAGACAATATTGTAAGAATGCTCCGTCAGTTTTCTTCCTAGAAAGACAGAGTCAGTTCTACTATTTTAGTTGCACTGACACAATATTTAGTTTGCAAGCTAATAAGAGTTCCTGACAAAGCAATTTAGACAAAATCTGCTCAGTGGCGGCTGCTGGGTGTATTTACTTAGATTATACATCTGAAAATAGAATTTTATTGTATCATATGCGGGGGTGTGAAACAAACATAAAGTGTCTTTCTCATATGCACGCAGTTAATGCTTTTGAAGGGGAATTGTGAAGAGATTTCTCTTTCTTTTAAAAAAAAAAACTAAAACAAACTCAACGAGCAGGTTGAATAGCTTTCTCTATCAGGCCAGTTAAAGTGCGACGTGTGGCCACGAAGCGTGTCGCGTCAAAAGCGATTAGCAGGAATAGAAAATGACACCTGAATGGTGAAGCCTTTTGATGCATTGTAGAAGGCTTTAATGCTCGAGAAAGCCAACCCCAAACATCCCACTCAAATAATTGTTTGTCTGAATATTTGAGGGCTTCGATCGGCTGCTTGAATTGGTATTTTTGGGAGGACGCGTCTAAGGTGGAACATAAGCGTAAAACAGGAGTAAACTGCACAATGTATCTGTGGCCAGTATGTGTGAAAAGCAAGCGGGACAAATTGTTCCCATCATGTCCCTCTCTGCCAGAAGATTAAGCGTAAGTGTGAAATCCTAAATGCTGTCGAGAAAAATACAGTTGCCAGTTGTCTCATTGTGTAGCGGGAGAAATGTGGGTGGCTTGGGCTATTTAAATTGATGTCAAAGATGGGAAAGTAAAATAACCATAGTCTGATTGGTTATTCAAGGTGACCAGAATTAGATATTGAGATTAAGAGATGTATTAACTAATTTGTTCTACTTAAAAGTCATGTTACTTATTGTTGGAACAGCATGTATTTCCTATAGCCTACATAGGCTACTCTAGCGTGGGAGTTGCTGTGGTCTTAGAGAGGTTTCGTTTTCTGTTCAACGCCCATCTTCACATCACGGAGTACCGCGGAAGCAGGAAATAGGAAGGTTCTGGTGCACCTGACGCGGAGTCAAACCGTCTTGTTAATATAGCACGTTGATTTAATTCTTGCAGCCAGCGGTAAGATATATATTTCCTGCCAGCATTTTAATAGGCTACGTTTAACTATTATAGCTACTACAGCAGTTTAAAATATGTAACAAATATTTTATTGTTGCAGGTTAGGGATGGGGATTGTAAGTAGGGCTACGGGTTAGATTGACTGGGTTTGATTGAGAATCCTCTTGACATAGGCTATAGGCTAATAACGATTCTTTTAGTACTATTGACAGCATCACACAGTTCTGGTTTATTTAGGTTCTGAGTGAAACCTCACCAATCGATTCATTAAAAAGAATTGGCTCATAAGATTCATTTGTTCGGATATTGAGCTACACTTGTTTATTCACTAAAAAGAACCGATTCAAACGATTCATTGTTTGGGAATCGGACCACTCTTAGGCCCTACTCGTGCGGCAAGTTTCGTGCTGATTAGTGTAGAATTTTACGACGAAACTTTATTTATTGTTTATACTTTATGGGTGTTTTCAGCATAATTTCACTGAGAGCTTTGCAAACGATCTAATCTATTTAGGTCACTATGTCAGAGAAAGATGAAGAGACATTCAAGTCTGTGGACTTGGAGCAGAAAACCGAAAAGTCTCCGGAACCAGACATCAATCCTCAAGAATCTCCAAGTGAAACAGAAACGGATAAACCCAGCACACCTTCTACAGAAGCCAAGGCAGAAAGCACTCCCTCTACACATACTTCAGCAGCCAAAGTTAAATGGACATCATCTGTGGAACAGTTTAAACTGAAGAGATTTTTTGTCCTCAGGGTAATGTCTTTACTATTTGAAGTCTCGCTGAAGCCTCAGTTTTCTGGGTTGACCACAAATTGTTGTTCCACTGTGTTAGTAATCATTTATGACACATAATCTACGTTTCTTTTGTATGTTGACAAACCATGGTTGCTCTGCGGTACAATATAGTGCTGATGACAACACCTTTTGTAAATATGAATATCCTCAATCACCTGTTAAGCAAACAATGACAGTCCGAATAGGCTACTCTTTACTTATCCAGTGCTGCCTTAATATTCAGTCAAACATATGTTTTTAACCTGAAGAGATCACCAAAGGATGTTTTCTATTTCCTCGGTCTACCTGAGGTCATTTGATTAACAAATAGTGTGTTGGTCAGCTTCTGCAATGATTATCACATTTAAAGTCATATGGCTCCAGCATAAAAGACATCATTTAACAAATAGAAGTTTACACATCATTGTGACTTGAGTTATGCTTTTCAAAAAAAAAAAAAAAAAAAAGGTACTGAGTGAGTACATTGTAAAAAACATCTTCCAAACCTGGTTTTTGCTTTATCCTAAATATTTATGTATATTATGTATATTTTAAAATTGTCAGGACGGATTTCCCAGGAAAATGCATACTTTCATCATTCGTCCATACTTGTTCATGTACAAATAGTGTTACCGGTTATGCTGTACACTAGACCCTAATGTACAGATGCCACTGATTTTAATATGTCTTGATGAAGATTAATTGTTGTGTTTTGTCATTTTAGCCTGGAACACTGGACCACGGCATTGAGGATGTTAAAGCTCTGGTGAATCCCACAGAAGATGGTGCTGTCCAGAGTGTCTGGCTCATGGCTGAGTAAGTTTTTTTTTTTTTTTCTTACTGTTAGAGAACACATTATAGTTAAAGTATGTACAGACTGTTTTGCAAATATGCAACATTCACATGAAGAAAGCGAATCACATTCAGGTCTTTTGTCACATAGCTCTCATTCCAGGATGCAATCCATTATCTCACTCTGTGTTCTGTAAATAAATAAAAATGTGCAGGAAATATTTAAAGCGAAATAAGCAGGCAGCAGAATAGAGCTGCTAGAAGACATTTAGCTAAATGTGCTGGCAGATGTCAACTTCTATCTGTCTCTGCACAGGCTTTCAGGAAACAGTTTAAAGGCCTTGCTATATGATAATTAATAATATATATTATATTTCCCATGCTCTGGACTGGTACTCAATGCCTGAGCAGTTCTGTGGTTTGAGATTAGGTTCATGCAATTCATGCATTTTGACTGCTATAAATTTCTTATGGAAGAAATTGTGGGAAATTGTAGGCGTAATATATAGGTTAGTTGCATTAAAGTAGCTTTAAATAGTCTCATGTGCCAGATTACATATTTCAGACCCACACGCTTATGGACGGTTTTTGCAGAAGAACTCAAAATAACTCAGAAGAGAATTCACAGCCACTGCAGCTAGACATTGATTGATTGGTTGATTTTCAATAGAATAGCCTTTGTAATCTATAAAATGCACTGTGCATAAATTATTTTCAAAATGTTCCGCAAGCCAGGAGTTTTCAAACTGGGATCTGGCCCATGCTAGGAGGCCTGTAGAAAGTTTGAGAGAGAAGATAATTTGTATATATTTTTGTAAAAAAAAAAAAAAGAAAAGATTTTCTCTTCTTACTTGGCCCATAAATTAAAGAATGCTCGCTTTTGTTATCCATGGGTTTTTAAAGACAGTGTTCTACTTGGATTAATATTTACACTTCATTGTTCATCATGAAATAAATTTGAATTAAAGTAAATATTTTCTACATACTTGACAAGAGAAAGTTTGAAAAAGCCTGCTCTAAGTTGCCATTTAGAATAACTAGAATAGAAACAATACTGTGGCAAGATTCATTTGTCTATGTGCTAAACTAATCTGTCAAACTGTAAATTAACATATGTCCAACAACTTGTTTTAGAATCCTTCTGTGCCTGATCAGAGCTGTGGAAGAATCGTGAGCGACAGATTTGTGGGAATGTAGGCCAGTTCTGGTGTAGTTACATTGATGTACTGTATGCAGCACAGCAGAGGTCTGCAGTCGGGCCCAGTAGGGGACCCTTGCTAACATGTTCCAGAGAATTAAACTTGTTTTGAATAGAGATGCTGTTAATGATATTAGCCACTCTGGAACTCCTGCCAGACCACAAACATACCATTGTACCGTTGAGATTTTTGAAGCAGGAGAGCAGTGGCACATCATTTGAGTGTTTTCAAAGTAATCAAAAGCAGTAGCAGAATTCTTGCACAACAAACTAACAACTGACAAATGCTTATGACGTTGAATATGGTCAATTAGGGATGCACAATATTATAGGTTTTGGTCAGCATTGGATACAGTAATTGTATATGCTCATTTCTAATATTTGTAAATTTAGATTAACCTTTACTTTTCAAATCTCAAAATGAAAAGTGTTTTTTTTTTTTTTTGTACATTGTAATTTTACAGTGCAATGCACTTGTAGCATTTAAGACAACTGTTTTAGACTTCATTTATTTAGAAATGTATTACAAGATTGATTGATTGATTTAGCTGTACTGTGTACAAGGTTATGGTTCTTACATTGGCCAGAATTATTTTTTAGTTTTTATTGTGCATCTTTATAACTAATATCAATATTTTTAAAACTATCTTCATTTTCCTGTTTATGTGTAGGGTTGATCATTGGAACAATGAGAAAGAGCGTTTGGTGCTTATCACAGAGAACACCCTCCTCCTCTTCAAATATGACTTTGTCATGCTTAACTGTGAGCAGATTCAGAAGATTCCACTCAACTATATCGACCGCATCTGCCATGGTACCTTCTGCTTTCCACCACATTCCCTCCTGACGTAAGTAGCACCCACTCAGCATCACTTCATTCACTGTCGAAAAAGCCACATCTCACTACTGCAACAAAAAAAAGTCTCTGAACGTTCTTCATTTGCCTGCACTTCCTCATCTTTTACCCCACACGTCTGATATTCATAGTGTTTGCTCAACTGTGAACATCAGAACCAAAAACAGAAGCACAAAAAATTGTTTACGCTACACTGATTGCTTTTGTGCCACCTGTTGCCATGTGTAACAAAGGCTTGTGCGTTCAAGAACTTTCAGGACTTATTTATCTAAGAAACATCTTCCACACAGTTCTGCAAATCAGCTACAAATTCCACTCCACTTTTTGCATGTCATGCTTAATTGCATGATAAGAGTAAAGTCTGGGGAGAGATATAGCATGTAGATGACAGCCTGGCAGGGCTTGTCGAGGATGAGAGATAGACTCATGTTCTGCTTCAGTAACGGCATTGACAGTTTCTAAAAACCGTATGTAAACAGGGAAAAGCCAGTGTTACCTTAACTGCTTGGTGGTCTTAATAATAGCTGGACACCTGGTTGAAAATAGCATATTTTATTTGCTGTTGAAAGATATATCAATAGAAGATACAGTATCGTTCAAAGGTTTGGGGTCAGTAAGATTTGTTTTAATTTAAGCAAACTTTTATTCAGTAAGAATGCATTGAAATGGCATTTAATAACATTTACATTGTTATAAATAAAAATCAAATAAATTGCTCTTCTTTTGAACTTTGTATTCATCAAAGAACTTAAAAAAATTTAGCACAAATTTAATTTTAAGCAAAAATTAAAGAAGTACAGTATTGATAATAAGAAGAAATGTTTCTTCAGCACCAAATCCACATATTTGAATGATTTCTGATGGATCATGTGACAGAGTAATGCCATGACAGGAATAAATTAAATTTGAAAATATTCAAATGCAAAACAGTTATTTTAATTGTAATCATATTTCACAATACTACTTTTTGCTGTATTTTTGATCAAATAAATGCAGCACTTGTGAGCGTACTGTAACAGACTTGGCATTAAAACAGTCTTAACGACTCTAAACTTTTGAAATGTATTGCATTTATTATATTATATTTATTTGTTGTTGCAAGCCAGGCTCATTGGAAAATTGTGCCTTTGGCGACATTTCTGCAAAATGATATTACGCTGCTTCTTGTACATTTTGTAATACGTTTAAAGTTAATTGTCCAGGGAGTGGCACTAAAAAACAGCATCACTTTTATTTGAAACTTTAAACGTATCTAGCAGTATTATGTATGCTGGTTGTTGTTTGTCTCACAGTAATTTGGAAATGTAATGTTTGATGTGTGGCCCCAAAAATTTAATGATGTATTGTTTGAAAATATTGTACCACCTACGCTAAGCCCTACCCTATACAAAACCAATAGTAAGCATGCCAATTAGCTTTTTGTGATTCATGTTTCACGGGACTTCTTTCACTCAACATTCTGCATCATATGTGCAGTGCTTCACCAGGTGAGCTATCAAGCAAGTTTACAACATTAGAAAAGCTGTACATATTGCGCTGTTTGCACATCAAAATGAATTCTAGGGCTGCCCCCTAATAGTCGACTAAACATTAGTCAACGAAAAGAGGCTTTGTCGACTAAAATTGTATTAGTCGGTTAGTCGCAGAAAAAAAAGCTTTTCGTGTTCATGACAGACTGATCATAAACGGCTAGTCCTTGAGGTAATTACAGTATATCAGGCAGGAAATCCTAACATTCGCTTATCATTCATCAACCTCAAATATGGCTTATCATTGAAAGATGTAAATAGTGGCAACTTTACATTGCCGCTTGCTCTAACGTTACCCTAGATAAATGTGCAGATATCCATATGTTTGGATAACAAAAACTCTCTAATCCATGTGAAAGGTGCATTTCTCTCTGAAGGTGCGTCCTGTACTCTGGTCCTCGGAGATGTCGAGTCAGAATCGTCAGCTTCATCTTTGCAACCAACACTGACTCAGAAAACACTAGTTCATTAAAAAATAATTAACCTATGTGACCCTGGACCACAAAACCAGTCATAAGGGTCAGTTTTTTAAATTGATATTTATACATCATCTGTATATCATCTGAAAGCTTTCCATTGATGTATGGTTTGTTAGGATAGGACAATATTTGGCCGAGATACAACAATTTGAAAATCTGGAATCTGAGAGTGTAAAAAAATCAAGATATTGAGAAAATCACCTTTAAAGTTGTCCAAATAAAGTCCTTAGCAATGCATATTACTAATCAAAAATTTAGTTTTGACACATTTATGGTAGGAAATTTACAAAATACCTTAATGGAATATGATCTTTACTTAATATCCTAATGATTTTTGGCATAAAATAAAAATCAATAATTTTGAGCCACTTATGAGCCTGGTTTTGTGGTCCAGGGTCACATATCTCCTTGCTATTTTTTTCCCAACACACAGTCTTTACTTTTGCTGGTGCTTTGCAGCAAGCTTTATGCATGCACTTGTCGAATAGTCGACTAGAACAATCTTTAGTCAGGGACAGCCCTAATGAGTTCATTGCTAACTTAATTACAGTATTGGATGCATGACAGTAACATTGTCTTTAGATTGTAACCTTGAGTGGCCAGATGTTCCAAATTGGATCAGTAATGTATAATATTCTCACACTAAAGTATTTTATATGTTCGGGAATATTTTAGCCAATGGCTTTGGACTCTCATTCATTCCTGTACTTTTCTCCATCCTCAATGTGCTGCTTAAAGCCTTAAACAGACAAATGAGGAAAATCTGAGACCATGAGTCATTTTTCCTAACCGTATTAGCAGTTTTTACAGGGTGATAATACCCACAATTCAGCAGGATTTAACAAATGGTATCAGAGGGGAAGGAGGCCAGAGCCTCTTTTCTTCTCTTAATTTTTGTGTGGAGGGATTATGTGAATGGAAATGGGATGTAAAGAGGACTTTATAACACAGGGAGGAGAGAACTGTCAGTACAGCTCTTGTGTAACCGATTAGTGGTAGAAATTAATGTAGTTCTTTCATCCAAACCTTTTAAAGCTGGCTCAGGGGACACCAACCCAAGTAAAACTAATTTGATGAATAAAACGTAATGTGGCGTGAAGTGCTTAGGAGAGGCAGGCCGTATTGGGCTGACTTTATCTCCCCACATTACATTCAATTATAAATAAAACGCCACTGAGAACCACCCTAGAGTGCTGGAGGAAAAAGGCAAGCTTTAAAGCCACTCTCTTTCTTTTCCCTTCTCCTTCCCTCTTTTGCTTAATAATTTCTTTCCATCTCCCTCATCATTTTTTTCTTGTCTCTCTCTCAATCTCATGCTCAAGCTGTCTATACTTCTCTCTTATAAATGACTGTACACGCAGTTCTCTGCTTATGTTCTCCTTTTAACTCTTAAATATTATTCTAGTTGATCTCCAGTCTGTCTTTTCCACTTCATTTTTTTGTCTCATTAACTTTAATCACTTCAATGATGAGCTCTTCATCTTATGGTTGGTCACCTCAGATGACAGCTCAGATGTTTTTGTTCATAACCTCACTTACAGTATAGTAGTGGGACAGTAGAACACAGGATAGTAGAATACTACAGAATTGCCTCAGAAAAGCAAACCTCAGTTATTACCTAACACCACTGTGCAGCATCAGTCTGATGAATTATTGAGTGAATGGAACGTCTTAGGACTCTGTGCTTAATATGAAGTATTATCTTCATGTCAGCATGTATAAATTGTGATGGCCCAGTGTTATAGTTGCAGGCATTTGTGCATTCAAAGGAAACTTAGTGTGCAAATTTTGGTCTATGTTTGTGTTGTTGAGAAGTTGACATAAAATATCCCAGACAGGGTGAACAGGACACCAACAAAAAATGCAGGGGTCTTGTATCATCTTGAAGGCATCTACATTTTCAGCTACCACTTGAAGTATAGTACTGGAATATATTGGCACCATATCAGTACTAATATAAGTATTTTATATTCATTTATAAGTTTATGGTTAAGATTAGATACACTACCATTCAAAAGTTTGGAGTCGGTATGATTTTTTTTATGGCTATGAAAAATGACTCTTTTATACTTTCAAATATATATTTTTTCATTTGATGGCAAAGCTGAAATTCAGTGTTACATCATTCCTAAGAAATCACTCTAATATAGACTGTTCAAAAGAACAGCGTTTAATTGACAGATAATGTTTTTATAGCATTGTAAAAAGTCTTTACTTGTTACTATTGATTGAACTTTGCAAACATTTCAATATTTTATATTATACTGTCAATATTTATGTCCATACACACACACACACACACACACACACACACACGTATATATAATGTCCACCTGTTTTTACATTAAGATTACATTTACATTACATTTACTGTCATCTAGTCTAGTACCACTGTCATCTACTGCAAAAATTTTAGCAGATTTCAATATGAATATCCATTTTTTTATATTGTACATTATAATGTTGTGATGCCTAAATTAAATTGTAGCATTTAAAACTATTGATTTTATTTTAATGTATATAATTTGTTTTACTTTTGTTTTCAAAGTAGTATAAAATGTAATGAATAACATTAAAATAATTCCCTGCATATCAGCATCAGCCAGAATCTTAATATTGTGCATTCCTAGTACTTTCAGCTCTGTCCAAAACGTTTTGTCATATTTAAAACCTTTCCACAGATTTCCACAGAATTGTCCAACAGTCAGTGCAGGACATGTGAAAAAAGTGTGCTGATTATGTGTGGACTTGTGCCATGAGTCATTACAGTGATTAATGATTGGACTTTACTAAGGACAAGAGAGACCTTTAACTCTTTCTATAAGTTCTGTTTTTGATTCTGAAACTTTATCTGTACATCTCTTAATGGGTCTTCATGGGTTATAGTAAGGGTTTGCTCCAGATGTCTGTATGGCTACTGATAAATTCTCTTAACTGCAGGGATAATGGTTTATGGTGGTTTTGAATGAGTCTTAGCCCCAGTGTGGTGCAAAGAGAGTTCATTCACTGTGGCTGGATGAAGGAGTGTGCAGTGTTTTCTAAAAGTGCTTTTCGGCCCAGACTGTCTAGACAAGGTAATTACCCATCTACCCTGCACATCACTCATGTGTTCTCTGTAGCTCGTGCTGACAAGAGCTTTTTTTTTTTACGTTTTTACGGAATGTTTCTATAAAAATATATTCAGCAAGTCAAGTGTAAAAAGGATGTTTATGAAACATCAAAATGTGTCAGATTTGGAGGCAATGTTTTCAGCTATTTGTCAAATACAAACATTATATAGAGAATGAAATTTGCAACTAAGCACAGCAGATTGTCATTACAAAACCTGGGTAAGCAATAACATACATTGACACATAGAAGACAGAGAATAACTGTTTTCTGTTAACATATTTTAAAGGGGATCTATTATGCCCCTTTTTACAAGATGTAAAATAAGTCTCTGATGTCCCCAGAGCGTATATGTGAAGTTTTAGCTCAGAATACCCCACAGATAAATTTGTATAGCTTGTTAAAATTGCCAAATTGCTTTTAGGGTGTGAGCCCAAACTCGCTGTTTTGAGTGTGTTGCTTTAAATGCAAATGAGCTGGTGCTCCGGGAGAAGAGGGCGGAGCTTCAAGAGCTCCAGCTCCGCATTAGCAGTGCTAGCCTTTGCAAATAAACATTACACTATTAATACAAGCCTGTTATCTTTACAGAAAACTAGTTTCAAAGTCAGTCATCTGATTATACTGTGCATAATAAATTCGCGTTTATGAATTACACAGACAGGAAGCACGGCGGGATAAAAATAACAACATAGCTGGTCTCATGCTATCACAAAATTTATAAGTCCCACTTCTGATTATGAGCTCGACAACTTCAAGCGATCGACTCACGTTGCTTTCATATGCAACTTTGAACTACCACACTCCTATTCACAATCATTCTGGCAGCACTTGAAGGCAGCATCAGTGAAAACACAGAGACAATGATAGCTTTAGCAATAAGCCTTACAAAGTGCCAAGAAGCTCTTTCAGGAAGGCAATTTGGAAAACAAACGTGTGATACTTACTTTGTCTGGAGCTGACATTCGCGCACGAAGCGTTGGTATTAATTGCTAAACATTTAGGGGACGTTACCGATTTTTTCCGGGATATTTCCTTCGAAAATGAAATTTAACCACAGTGTCCTCGGCTCAGATGGGAGGAGATTATGGCGACTCCTATGTTCATTAGTGCATCCCAAAACACAACACTTGTAAAGCCTCTTTGGTGCTGACAGTGTATATATCTCCAGTAATGGCAGGACCGCATCTTCTCACTCAGGGCTGTGTTTATGCTAATAGAGCAGAGAGCGTCACAAATGGGCGGGACTTTTTCCCCTCAGTGACGTGCACAGAGGGAGAATCTGAAACATCTCGTTTGGAGAGACTGTTTATGATTTATTGGTTTTATAAAAAAATGAGTTGGTGGATTTTTAACATTATTGGCTGGTTGTTTTCTCACACTGCGGCCACACAACTGTTCAAACACCTTATAAAAGTGATTTTTGCATAATAGGTCCCCTTTAAAATGTAATTTATTACTATAATATCAAAGTGGAATTTTCAGCAGCCATCACTCTAGTTTTCAGCGTCACATGATCCTTCAGAAATCATTCTAATATGCTGATTTGTTGCTCAAGAAACATATCTTCACATATTTTTGAAACGTGATAATTTTTTAAAACAAGATTCTTTGATGAACAGAGTTTAAAAGAACAGCATTTAGAAAAAATGTAATACATAATGTCTTAACTGCAACTTTTGATCAATTTAATGAGTCCTTTCTGAATAAAAGTATTTAAAAAAACATATGTACATATACATTATACATATATACATAATATGTAAACAACTTCATACTTAAATTAAATGCCTAATTGCAAAGTTTTTTTTTTTTCTTTCAATAGCTAAACAAATCCACCACATATTGAACACTTGATAATGAATCATTCAGGTTTGCAGTCTGGTCAGCAGAGGGAGCTATTTCACACATTTAGAGCAGCATCCACATACAGTACAGTACATATCCTCCCAAGACGGCACTGTATCCAATACCACCTTATACATATTACCTTTTTAAGAACCAGGCTGCCGATATAACTTCTGAATCACTATAAGCTTATTAGTTTTGCAGATTTTCTAGACCTTGCAATCTATCTGAGCTGTTTCCATTAAGTGCCCTGGGTGGGGTGTAAACTGCACAAACGAAAGAACTGTATTGCAGAATTCATTGTGATTGACTTCCTGTGGTGGCTTAGCTACAGTTTACATAGGGATTTGTTAACCATTTCTTAACTATGTGTCAACATGCTAGTGCTTGTCAGGTCATTCACTGTATTGACTGTGTCCACTGTGCTCATATAGATTAATGTGTCAGCATTGTTTGGACCTGAGAGACTTCTGGGCTGATTTGTCATTGCCAGGAAGCATAATGCTAAATCTCTAAATCTTGTGTATTTTATATGGAAAGCGCTGATTTATTCCTGATTGTGGTAAAATATTGCCTACAGTGCTAAGAAAAAGTATGTGAAACCTTTGGAACTGGTTGGTTGTATGCATTAATAGGTCATAAAAATGCCATCTTCATCAGTGTCACAAGTATAGAAAAAAACAATGTGCTAAAGCTAACAACACAAATACAATAATAATCTTACATGTCTTTATTGAACACATTCCATTAAACATTCACTCTGCTGTGGAAAAAGTAAGTGAAGTGAGTTTTTGTGATGTTTCACAAGTTATTTCTTGAGTCCCCTTGTATGTCCTGAGCAGGTAAACTGCTCACTGTTCTTCAGAAAACTCCTTCAGGTCTTTTTGAACAGCATAATAAGGGTAAGTTGTACTTATTTTGTCTTCTCTGAAAATGTCAGTATATTCTAAAGGGCAGTACTAAATGAAAAATACGATATTTAAACAAAATAAGATAAAAAACACATCATTGTCATGTTAAAAAAAAAGTTTAAAAGTTCAAAAAGTGAAGTTGATGAAAATTCGATGACATTACCAATTCCAATAAATTCACATACTTTTTCTTGCCACTGTATATTACACAGAAGCATTATGATGTATCATTTTTTGGCATTCGCTTTCCTGGATTACATGAAGGAAATTAGTCACTGGATGGAATAAGGCCCCACCTTGTATGTCTTTCTCTCACCTTTCTCTCTCACTTGCTCTGAAATTCGTGCTTGAATTCTCTGTCTCTGTCTTTTGATCATGCAATTCTCCTGTCAAGTAAAAGAGTGGATTATGGATGTATGCAGTGAGTGTTGTAAAATCTGGCCGTGCTGCTCAATTGTAGGATCTATTGAGCAATCTGAGGATTTGTTTGTTGGCTCTGGCACTCCGCAAGCCACTTGCCCTGACAGCTGTAGCAGACCTCTGATATTCATCTAGTGTGTTGACTTACCAGTCCTCAGTCATACAAAGTGCAGTCGACCACTACAGGAATTTCAAGACGCTGCACCAAAGCTTAACTAAGAATACATTGGAGTGTATGTGTTTCTTGTTGTTTATTTTTGAGTCAATCTACAATTGCAGTGACATTTCAGTCTGGAAATTGTTCAAAAAATGAAACTTATCAATCCTACTTTAAACCTTCCATGCTAACTGTATATTAATTATTTTATCTTCTTTCTCATGTCATTTGATGTTACACTGAATGATTGTAGAAATTGGGGGGCAGTCGTGGCCTATTGGTTAGAGGGTTGGACTTGTAACCCAAAGGTCCTTTCTTTTCCCTTTCCTTTTCCTTTCTTTCCCTTTTCCTTTAAAAAAACAACAATTTACTACGTGTTCGTTAGTGATGCTACTCCTCATTAAAGCTAATGGCAAGCAGTAACAATATGTAACTCATTCAGTCAGTAGCACTGACATGACATTTAGTCTAAGGAATGTGAAGAGTTTTTCCATAAAGGTTATTTTGGTGTTCCTGTATTTCAGTACACTAGATTCTAATAAATGACGAAATGGCATTAGAAAATTTCTCCAGTGATCCAAACGAGTACCTGGTAAGCCATTCATATAATGGCCCTCATGTCACTGAATCTTTTTCAGATATTTACGTCAGCCAGTCACCATTTGCAGATACCACAGAAATCATAAAGTGGTAGTGTTAAATGAATCACAGCTGCTGCATAAGTGTCCAAGTTCTCTCGAAAAACAGCTGTTTATTGATAACAGACTACAAAACACTTTTAAGCAAATACACTATATTGCCAAAAGTATTGGGTCACCCCTTCTAAGGAACCCCTTTGGGTCCTATTGGGTCACCCCTTCTTTAGTAATTTCCATGAGTACAAATCTTAATATTTAAGCATATTATGATATTCTAGGGAATTGTGTGCTTCTAATTTTATAGCAACAGTTTGGACAGGACCCTTTTCTATTCTAATGTGACAATGCATCTGCGTATAAGGCAAGGTTCAAGAAGAAATTATTGATTCAGTCAGTGTGGAAGAACTTGACTGGTCTGCATAAAACCAAGTCCTAATCCCAGCTGAACACCTCTGGTGTGACTGTAAATGCAGACCTTGAGCCAAAAACTCATCACCAAACACAAATGACTTGTACACACACTATATGGGCAAAAGTATTGTGACACCCCGTCTTTAGAACAGAAAAAGGCACTTCCAAAACTGTGGCAACAAAGATGAAAACATAGTTCATGTATTTAAAAATTGTATTTCAATCTCTGTTGCAACAGTTTTGTGGAAGTGTCTAAAATGACTGTAGCCATATTTACAAGTCATTGGTGATGAGGTTTTGGCTCAAGGTCTGCATTTAAAGTCACACCAGACTTTAACCTGCTTTGCAGCTTCAGGACCTGGACGACTTGTCAGAAAATCCTGAAGGAGAATGTCCGGCCATCAGTTTGTGACCTCAAGCTCAAGAGCACTTGGGTTAACCCCAGGACCACAAGGTAACCTCTTGGATGAATTAGATGTGCTGTTCTCAACCTTTCCTGAGGATGGTACTCCCCTAGTTATGCTTGGAGACTTCAACATCCACCTAGATAAACCTCAAGCTGCAGACTTCCACACTTTGTTTGCCTCTTTTGATCTCAAGAGAGTGTTAACTACGGCTACTCACAAATCAGGCAACCAACTGGACCTTATTTACACACGACACTGCTCCACTGATCATGTGCTGGTTACTCCACTCCACACCTCGGATCACTTCCTCCTCACTCTTAACCTTAACATGGTTCCTGACACAACACATACCCCTCCACATGTCATCTTTCGATGTAACCTACTCTCACCCTCCCGTCTATCTGCTATGGTTTCATCTTCACTTCCTCCCCCTGAACAGTTAGCATCTCTTGATGCTATCAGTGATACTGATACTTTCTGCTCCACTCTTACATCTTGTTTAGACACTGTCTTCCCCTTGTCTTCCAGGCCAGCCCGTACTACCCCTTCTGCCCCTTGGCTGTCTGATGTTCTCCGCGAACATCGTTCTAAGCTCAGGGCTGCTGTAAGGGTGTGGCTCAAATCAAAAAATCCTACTGACCTTAATGTGTATCAGTCATTCCTCTCTTCCTTCTCTGCTAATGTCTCCACTGCTAAAAGGACATACTATCATAACAAAATTAACAATTCGTCTAACTCTCGCATGCTCTTCAAAACATTTTCCTCCCTCCTTTGTCCTCCTCCTCCCCCTCCTTCATCAACTCTTAACAGCTGACGACTTTGCCACATTCTTCATTAATAAAATTACAAACCTCACTGCACAATTCTCCACACCACAAACCGTCAAACACATCTTACCAGCAAACATACACTCATTCACATCCTTCTCTCCACTCTCTGAGGCAGAAGTCTCTAAACTCATCCTTTCCAGTCATCCTACTACTTGTCCGCTTGATCCTATTCCAACTCATCTCCTTCAAGCCATTTCTCCTACAGTTGTACCTGCACTCACTAACATCGTTAACACATCCCTTCACACTGGAGTTTTTCCCTCAGCACTCAGCCTTTAAACAGGCTCGTATAAACCCACTTCTTAAGAAACCCACTCTTAACGCCAACTCTTTTAGGGAACTATAGACCGGTTTCCCTTCTACCTTTCATTGCAAAAACGCTTGAACGAGTTGTGTTCAACCAAGTCTCTGCCTTTCTCACACAGAACAACCTCCTGGACAGCAACCAATCTGGCTTCAGAAGTGGACATTCAACCGGGGATCACGTGACCCCTCGACGGTGATGCAGGCTTAGTTTTTCGCTCCGCTCACTTTGCCAAATATTTCACGATCCTGTCAGTGAAGTTTGAACCATTCTGCATTGGACCCATCATGAGTGCTAAGGCAGACAAAGGAGATCGGAAAAGGGAGATTGAGCAATCGCCAATGAAGAAAAAATTCAGAGATTCAGCCATCTCCAGTGAAGAGCTGGACAGTGCTATTGCTAGCCGCATTGAACTAGCATTTAAAGAACACCAAAGCACTTTGAATTCGGTTGTGAACTCGGCAGTAAGAGATGCGATGGACTCTGTGCTGATTCCAGCATTGCGCGAACTGCGTGAGGACATACTAGCGACCAATAAGTCTGTTAAAGAGCTAAGAGAGGAGTTTGAGGCCATAGTTACCAAGACGAAGCAGACACGTGACCGCGTTGATTCTGTTCAGGCAGCGGCGCGGGAAGATAAGAGAACAGTTACGGATTTAAAGGATCAGCTGGAGCGACTCACCGAGAAGATGACAGATATGGAGGACAGGTGCAGGCGGAACAATGTTAGATTGTTGGGACTCCCAGAAGGGATGGAAGGTCCAGATGCAGCTAGTTTCCTCCGAGCTAATCTTTCCAAGTGGATTCCTTCCTTGAGGGGCCGTGACATTGAGATTGATCGGGCGCATCGCGTGTATGATGGAGGGAGGGGCTCCGATCGGCCGCGCACTCTCATCTTCCGTGTACTGAGATGGCATGACAGATCAGATATCCTGAAAGGTGCTCGGCAGGCGTATCCGGTGAAGTGCGCACAGAACAATGTCACACTGCTGTTTTTTCCTGACTTTAGTCCGGCTACAGCGATCAGGAGAAAGGCATTTGGTCCGGTTTTGAAGAAGATGACTGCACTTGGTCTCCAGCCCTTCCTCATCTATCCAGCGGTGATTAAGCTACGGCACAAAGGAGAACAGAGAAGCTTCGATTCCCCTCAGAAAGCGGAGGATTTTATCAGTTCCATGTCTCAGCAGAAGTCCTATGCCGCCGCTCTTCGGGGGGACGACGGGGGAGCAGCGGCCGCTGTTTCTCCATTTCCACGGGAGGGGCGTGACGGCCGGGATGGACTTGGCCCTAGCTGCCCAGAAGGGGATGATAGCAGGATGGCCATGGATGCTTGCTAAACCTATTGTTTGTGTTTTCTTCTCTTATACTGGGATATTGTCCTTATTTATCCGGTACAACGATCTCTTTGCTGGTAAGACTGACACTCCATTTTTCTGTTTTGGAGGGGACTAATGGAGAGTAGGTTTAATTACTAAAAAATATTTTTTTTTTTTGGCTGTGTGAGCCTTTCGGGAGACATGTCTTGCGTTAGGGTGGATCGGTCACAACCTATCACCGTTTTTTGTTGCTCAGTCAGACCTATGTTCTCGGTAATGTGCGGTCTGAGTTGTTCTTTGTTTATGGTTGTCGGTTGTTCACATTTTTATGTTGTTTTTGTTTTTTACAGCAGATATTTATACTTTTATCTATTTTACGTTACTTCTAAAGGGATTTTTCATATAGGAGGTTTGGTATCTAAAATGCACATCAGTGTTTACGGGTTATTTACGGAATGGATGTGCTTCTGTTTTTTGTTTTTTTTTGTTTTTTGCATTTATTGTGTACAATCTTGGGATTATGAATATTCAATGCGTACTTTAAATATTTTATCACTGAATGTGAATGGTTTAAATTCTGCTGTTAAAAGAACCCGTGTATTAGAATATTTACACCGTAAATCTATCTCCTGTGCCTTAAAACAAGAGACACATTTAAAACAATCTGACGTGGCACGTTTCCAGAATAAGTATTACAAATTAATAGCTTTTTCCTGCGCTCAAAATAAAACTAAGGGGGTGCTTATCCTTGTTAACAGGAAGTTAAATTTAACAATTGAACACCTTGGTAGTGATGAGAAGGGTAGATTTGTTTTTATCCGATGCAAAATATATAATAATAGGTTAGCATTGGTCTCTATTTATGGTCCGAATGAGACAGACAGTGCATTCCTTACACAGATTTCCAAAACTTTACTTGAGGAGATTGATTGCCCTCTAGTGGTGGGTGGTGATTTTAATGCTGTCATAAATCCTGCTTTAGATAAGTCTCAATCTGATACAACAGCCAATCCATCCTCTAAATTATTGAATAAATTTATCACTGAGCTCAACTTAATCGATTTATGGAGAATTCAGAACACTAAAACTAAGGACTTCACTTTTTTTTCTAATAGACACAAGACTTTCTCTAGGATAGACTACATATTTCTCAGCCCATCTTTAATTTCATCTAATTCCTCTATATCTATATTACCAATTTTATTATCTGATCATTCTGCTATGTTGTGCAGTGTTCCTCTTTCCGATGTCAAAGCCAAGTCCCCTAGATGGCGCTTTAACATATCATTATTAAGTAATCAGACTTTTATTACCTCTCTAAAAGAATATATTAAGGACTTTCTTGAAATTAATATGCCCTCTGATGTGGATCCTCAAATACTGTGGGAAACGACTAAGTGTGCTATACGAGGTTTCTGTATATCTTTCTCTTCTACTCTTGCCAAAGCGAGAACTCACCAGTTTACACAATTAGAAAATAAAATCCAATCATTACAAAACCTACAAAAACAACATTTTACTGAGCAACAGGCTACACAGCTGTCCTCTTTAAAAGAAGAATATGATTTACTTTCACACTCAAAGGCAGAATTTATTTTACATAGGACTAGACAAAAATATTATTTTGAATCAGAGAGACCTAGTCATTTATTGGCCCTTAGGTTGAAAGAATGCGAGTCTAAGGCATATATTAGCGCAATAAAATCATCGGATGATCAGGTCACTACGAACCCTGTGGCAATTAATGACATATTTAAAGGTTTTTACACAAATCTGTATAAAGCCGAAACAGATTTTGATGAACCAATTTGTAAGCAGTATTTAGATAAATTGGAACTGCCTCGGATCTCACAGATGGATAAAGAATCTTTGGAGGCCCCATTAAGTTTGGAGGAACTTCACGTCTCTCTAAAAAGCCTTCAAAAGGACAAATCGCCGGGTCTAGATGGTCTCCCCCCTGAATTATATTTAGAAATTTGGGATTTGGTAGGGATACTTATGCTTAACTCATTTAATTTTGCAATTGAACATTAGGGTTGGGTACCGAAACCCGGTACCAATATGGCACCGGTACCTATGTAACCGGTATGTACTAGAACCGAATCAGAACGCAGATTTCGGTGCCTCATTTCGGTGCCATGCATGAGCGATCGATTAAAATATTTGTCCTTTGTTTCTCCGAAACGCACGTAAGAAGCATCACAGGCTACAACTACAAATATTTCAGCAAAATGTATATTTTAGTCAGAGTTATTGCGCTCCTATTTCATTGCGCGCCGTCTGTTTGGCGCGCATGCGCACGGCGGCGCTCATTCTAAATGAAGTCTGTGAAGTTTAGCAGAGAATCGCGAAGCAAAAGCTCACGCACTTCTGACAGCAAAATGGAAATATTTCCATGGCCTTCTAACATTTACAGATGGAGAATATACCTGTGAAAATGTAAGTTATGCATTAGGGAAAACAGCACATCTCAAACACATTAAACAGCGTCTCTGTCAGCGGCACACGCAGCCTTTCTGTCAGAGCATCTGACAGGTAGAGCGCGAGCCGCTTTAAACTGAAACTATAAACTATAGGCTACTGTATCTTACGAGTTTTTTTTTTATAGCCCTTCATATAAAGCTTGTCACATGTTTAAATTAGAACAAATTGTATTATGCACTTTCTCCGCAGCAGTTCAGTCTGTGTCCTCCCTAGATATTTTATCAGATGCGCTCGTATCAAACTACTGTATATCAATATTAACTGTATTGCTTCATAATAACGTATCGATTATAAAGAATATATCGATATATCGTACAAACTCTATATACCGCCCAGCCCTAGCTTTAATTAAAATGCCTAAATCCTCTTGTATTCGCGTTTTTAAACCTGTTTAAACCAACAAAATAGAACATTATAACCTTTTTAGTCCACAACACCAGTTAAATGCTTCCTTTTGTGATCTGATAGCTTCTTGTCACAGAATGAGGCAGAAAATTGTTCCATAGGCTACTAATGCATTGATTAGCAATGGATTTTAAATATACTTAATTATTATGAAAATACCAGAGATGGCTTGAATAACACAGACAAACTTATATTGTGTAGTCGGTGTTTAATGTATTTGTTTTATCTTCAAAACGTTTATATCTTCTGTTTACTTTACAGATAACAATGCCTTTGTCCACATTGAGGATTTCCTGGAGCTTCATTAGTTCCATATACAGTATGTGTGTGTATGTATGTATGTATGTATGTATGTATGTATGTATGTATATATATAACAGTATCGGTTCAGGCACCGTTTCGGCACCGACCGTTTTAAAAGTATCGATTTGGCACCGGTATCGAAAAAAACCAAACGATACCCAACCCTATTGAACATGGGGCATTTCATAGAGATCAAAAAACATCACTGATTTCATTATTCTTAAAAAAGGGAAAGATCCATTAGATTGTTCCAGCTACAGCCGATTCGCTTATCCCATGTGATCTAAAAATCATGCTAAAGTTTTTGCTTCTCGTTTGGAGAAGGTAATTCACAGTCTGATCAAGAGGACCAAACTGGTTTCATCAGGGGTGCAATGCATTACAATATGCGTCACTCCTTCATATTCTTGACTGCGGACTCCCACCCAACACCTTGTGCGGTCTTTTCATTGATGCAGAAAAAGCCTTTGACAGGCTAAGTGGAATTATATGTGGGCAGTTCTGCAATGTTTCGGCTTCGGTGAACACTTCGTTTCTATTAAGACATTTCCCCCTCAGCATCAGTCATAACTGGTAATATTATTTCCCCCTTTCCCTTTACAGCGGGGAACGAGACAGGGGTGTCCACTTTCCCCCTTATTGTTTTGTCTATCTCTCGAACCCTTAGCACAAGCCATCAGGAAATCTGAAGTATCGATTAAGATTCATGACCATAATCATTGTATTTCATTATACGCTGATGATATTATTCTATATTTAGACCACTTTGATGTTTCAGTCTCTAGTGTAATTAAGGAATTTGATCATTTTAGTAGCCTATCAGGATATAAAATAAATTGGAGCAAATCTGCTTTAATGCCAATTAACAATGTTAAGGTTAATTTTTCTATTCCCTCATTTATCCCTATTAAGGAATCTTTCATCTATTTGGGCATTACCATATATAAAAACATTCATAAGATTGCCAGAGACAATTTTAATAACATTTTCGTTAAGGTCAAAAATGACATTCAAAGATGGAAGAATCTTAAAGTCTCTCTCCAAGGAAGAATCTCCACTGTTAAGATGAATTTGTTACCTCGATTTATTTATTTTTTCTCTATGCTACCACTTTCTCCCCCTCCAGGTTACTTTAAGGAGATCAACTCCATAATTTCTAAGTTTATCTGGAATGATAAATGTCCCAGAATTAAACTTACCACATTACAACATCCTAATAGCGCAGGAGGACTGGCTGTACCAAATTTTGAATTATATTATTGGTCGTTCCAGCTTAAGGCCCTTCATAATTGGGTTGATCCTCAATCTACAGTTTCATGGAGGGTGATTGAAGCTGACAAGGTTAAACCAAATAGACTTCAAGATATTTTATTTACTGGCACAGGAAAAAAAGGGGATAATTATAAATTTGGTCCGGTTGTGGCTAACTCTATTAAAATCTGGAAAACGGTTGAACGTCGGATAGGTGGACCCTTCAAATTCTGTAACAGTACACCTTTATGGCACAATTTGAACTTTGTATGTGGAAATCGTCCATTTGTCCAACCCTCTTGGTCCTCTTTAGGTGTGAACACGTGCGGTGATATGTATGATAACCAGGGCCTCTGTTCATTTCAGGCATTGAGAGCCAAATTTTGTCTACCAGCATCTGCATATTTTGTTTTTCTTCAATTACGTTCTGCTCTCAAAGCGTATGGCGTTCCTTGGTCTTCTTCCATTTCCTCTCATCCTATGCGGGACTGGATTGCGCCATCTGCTGGTCGGCCATCTGTTTCCTTAATATATAATAAAATTATTGATTGTATTACAAAACCTCTTTCTATTAAAACTATTTGGAATAGGGAATTATCTGATCTTAATTTATCTGTCGACTGGGAGAGAGTGTGGTCTAATCTCAGCTTAACATCTAAAAATCTGGCTCATCGTCTTATTCACTTCAAAGTCATTCATAGAGCATACATAACTCCTTACAAAAGATTTAAAATGAAACTGCAGTCAAATTTGAACTGCCATATATGTAACACTACATCATCAGGCACTTTTCTGCATATGTTTTGGGAATGTCCTGTCGTCATCAGTCTATGGACACATGTAAACCTGGTTTTGTCATCATTACTGAGAATTGATTGGTCTGTTAACCCAAGTTTATGTCTTCTTAATGATGATTCTGATCTCTGTATTAGTTCAATGCAAAAGAGAATGTTGTTTGCTGGTTTTACAGCTGTGAAGAAGACAATAATTCAGAACTGGTTTACACCACACATGTGTAGAGAGGCATATTGGATCCGTAGCCTCCTGCAAATTGTCTCATGTGAGTGTACAACGGCGCGAGTCGGTGGGGCCAGGCCTTCAACCATTGAGGCTTGGCAGTGTTTTTTACTGAATGTACGTGATTATTTAAAGGAGTGACTTTTGTGTTCTTGTTGTCCTTCCCTCTCTCCCTCCCTTTTGATTGAACTTTTAGATGTTGAGTATGTGTCTGCTGTTTTGTTTTGTTTTATTTTGGATATTATGTTGTGTTGTTTGTAAAAAAAATGAAAATAAAAAATTGTTGATAACAAAAGAAGTGGACATTCAACCGAGACTGCCTTGCTCTCAGTTGTTGAAGCCCTAACACTAGCAAGAGCGGATTCCAAATCTTCAATACTTGTCTTGCTGGATCTGTTCGCTGCATTTGACACGGTTAACCACCAGATCCTCCTGTCAACCTTATTGGCAAAGGGCATCTCAGGAACTGCACTCCAGTGATTTGAGTCTTACATATCAGATAGGTCCTTCAAGGTATCTTGGAGAGGTGAGGTGTCCAAGTTGCAACATCTAACTACTGGGGTGCCTCAGGGCTCAGTTCTTGGACCATTTCTCTTCTCTGTCTACATGGCATCACTAGGTTCTGTCATTCAGAAACATGGCTTTTCATATCGCTGCTATGCTGATGACACTAAACTCTACCTCTCATTCCATCCTGATGATCCGACGATAGCTGCTCGCATCTCAGCTTGTCTATTTCTTGCTGGATGAAGGATGAAGGCACATCAACCATAACTCCTTCAAAAACAGCCCAAAATCTTGAAGTTATGATTGATGATCAGATGTCTTTCTCAGACCACATTGCTAAAACTGCCCGGTCCTGCAGATTTGCTTTATTTAACATCAAGAAGATCAGGCCCTTTCTTTTGGAACATGCTTCACAACTCCTTGTTCAGGCTCTTGTTCTGTCCAGGCTGGACTATTGCAATGCTCTCTTGGCAGGTTTTCCAGCCAGTTATATCAAACCTTTACAATTAATCTAGAACGCGGCAGCAAGATTAATTTTTAATGAGCCGAAATTAATGCGCACGTCACACCTCTTTTTATCAATTTACACTGGCTACCAATAGCTGCTCGCATAAAATTCAAAGCATTAATGTTTGCTTACAAAACCACCTCTGGCTCTGCACCCCTTTACCTAAATTCATTACTTCAGACTTATGTACCCTCTAGAAGTTTGAGTTCTGCAAATGAACATCGCTTTATTGTGCCATCCCAAAGAGGCACAAAATCACTTTCACGGACTTTTAAATTAAATGTTCCCTCCTGGTGGAATGACCTGCCCAACTCAATCCAAGCAGCTGAGTCCTTAGCCATCTTCAAGAATCAGCTAAAAACACATCTCTTCCATCTTTATTTGACCCTCTAACTATAGCACTCTCTTTTCTAATTCTATTCTTTAAAGAAAATAAAAAAAACTAACACTAACTAACAACTAACACTATAGCTTTTCTAATCTTTTTGTATGTTATCTATTTGTTTTCTTTTTTATTTATTACAATTAACAAAAGCAAAAAAGGCCTCTAACACTAGCTTGCTTCTTTTTCTAAAAAAAAAAAATGTATACTGCGTATTCTACGTATACTGCGTTAAGCTAATTGAGACTTGTTTTAGCGCTTGCATATCATTGCTCTTTTGTTTATTTTGATTGCTTCCATTGTCCTTATTTGTAAGTCGCTTTGGATAAAAGTGTCTGCTAAATTACTAAATGTAAATGTTATGCAGCAGGACAATGATCCCAACCACACCAGCAAGTCCACATCTGAATGGCTCAAGAAAAACAAAATTAAGGTTTTGGAGTGGCCAAGTCTAAGTCCGGACTTAAATCCGATTGAGATGCTGTGACCTTAAACAGTCCTTTCATGCTTGAAAACCCTCCAGTGTGGCTGAATGAAAACAATTCTGCAAAGAAAAGTGGGCCAAAATTCCTCCACAAAGACTCATTGCCAGTCATCACAAACGCTTGATTGCAGTTGTTGCTGCAAAGGGTGGCACAACCAGTTATTAGATTTAGGGGGGCAATTACTTTTTCACGTAGGGCCAGGCAGGGTTGGACAGCTTTTTTCCCTTAATAAATTAAATCATTATTTCAAAACTGCATTTTGTATTTACTCGGGTTATGTTTGTGTAATATTAAAATTAGCTTGATGATCTGAATCATTCAAATGTGACAAATATGCAAAGAAAAAAAAAAACAGGAAGGGGCAAAAACTTTTTCACACCACTGTGTGTGTGTATATATGTATGTCTCCCTTATTTAACGCCTGATTCAGATCATCAGCTTGTTAGGAGAGACTCCATGAACTGAACAGAGTGGCTGCATCCGAAAACTGAAAAATGCTGCCTTCAGAGGACACATTCCAAAGTAGGAAGGCATCAAGGCACATCCGAATCCAAAGTTAGCTTCACTTCCTGTCTCATGAGATACCTTCATCTGATCGATTTTTGAAGGCAGCATAGATGTATCCTTCGCTGCCTTTGATATCCCACAATCCTGTGCGTTCCATTCCGTGACGGTTGAGCTAAAAAATAAAGATGGCGTCTGAAAGTTGCGTTTGGTGGTTAGTTTGTGTAAATGTATATTTCAGATTAACTTTTTGCACTTTTTATGTTATTTCTAGCGAGAAATTAGTATTATATTAATTAAATATTTGTTTAGTTATCACCAAAACTCATTCTATTTTGTTGTAGATCATTAAACCGTTACGCTGCCTCAGAAGCCCGTCCGAAATCAGTTTCGTGAGGTGCCTTCGTTCAAAAACGCTGCCTTAAAGTACTTTACATAAACATTATTCCAATTTTATGGCCAGCAGGAAACATTCAATTTAGTGAGACTTTATTTCTAGGAATGCACTCAGAAAAGCTTGTGCGTCATGCATGACAGATCTTAGCATTCATTTTTCACTTTCTCTTTTTCACGTGTTCTTTTTATCCCTCCCTTTCCCTCCCCTTCTCAATCTTTCTCAATCATGTAGTGTGATGGAATGAAATAGTCTGTGTATGTGTGTGTGTGTAAGAGAGAGAGAGACTCGTGGCAATGATCAGTGAAAGCTCAAGCCTGTACCATAAACAGTGAATGTCCCAGCCCGCTGGCTGCTGTGGCCCAGCCCTCTGCCTGTCTCAACTGGCCCTCGCGTACTGATAGCTTACCTCTGGAATCAACTCACACACACACATATACACACACAAACACACAATTGCTTTCTCACCAACAATGTATGCATGTGTACTTGCTCATGTACACACAAAGCACATTTTACGCTTTTATGCAAACATACAAAAACCTTATATACTCAATGAACAGTCAAATTTTCAGCCTTTTCTCTGAGTCAGGCTTTGTACCGCCCCATAATCACCTTTCCTCTCTTTTTCTCTCAACACAACAGTTTATTCAGCAGGGTGTAGCCAGTGAGACCTCAGCAGCCATTGTCAAGGTCTGAGAGTGTTAGTGTAAACATAGTCAGCACTGGGAGAGCTGGAGACACAGCCTTGCCCTGTAGTTATGTTTTTTCTTTTTTCTAACTAAAGAGTCCCTCTTTTTCTGTAGCTTTAAGGTATGTGTGTTTGGCAGGAACTGGTCCTGCTTAAGGTGTGTTCTAGAGTCTGTTGGTTTTGCCAAAGTACGACACACCTGGAAATGCAACATGCACATTTTAAGCAACTGTGCACATGATCAAATCTATTGTCTTGTGTTGAAGATGGGGATATGTATTCATAAAAGGTTTTTTATGCATTTATGTAAAGATTCCAAGCTCTGACATCTCTGTGTACACTGAAAACAAAAGGTATATGTTCTATATATGTATGTACCATATTAAAGGAAAATGCCACCGTTTTTCCATATTCCAATATGTTCTTCCCTCAACTTAGACGAGTTGATATGTACCTCTCCCGTCTCAGTCCGTGCACTTAATCGCTCTAGCGCGCGGCACCACTATGCTAACGTTTAGCTTAGCACCATTCATTCCTTAGGATCCAAACTGGGATAAATTTAGAAGCCACCAAACACTTCCATGTTTTCCCTATTTAAAGACGTTTACATGAGTAGTTACACGAGTAAGTATGATGACACAAAATAAAACGTGGCGATTTTCTAAGCGGATGAAAATGATAACTATAATGTGTGGCGGAAGAGCACTTCGCAGCACTTCGACCTCAGCGCAGTAATATCATCACTCCTGAAAACTCTCCCTCTCCCTCTTCCGTCAATACAACCAACGTGGCCTGCACTATCACTATCAGTGAGAGAGAGAGGGAGGGAGGGGGAGAGGGGGAGTTTTCAGGAGTGATGATATTACTGCGCCGAGGTCGAAGTGCTGCAAAGTGGCTAAATTTAATGGCTAAATTTATCCTCAGTTATTGATGATAGTTCATATGATCATGTTGTAGTCCATACTTGTGCTCTATTCTAATTCCTTATAATAAGTTTATGTGAAGAACAGACTGCTTGCCCTCATGTAAATCCAAACCTGTATGCTGTCATCCATGGAACACCAAATAAGAATAAAAATATTTACAACTTGTTAAATGCAACATTTAAACATTAAAGTTAAATACATTATAAGTTATTCTAATTTGTCCTTGCTTAATGTATATGCAACATATGCTTATTATCATATAATATCTTGAAATCGTATGATTATGACTATAGTTAAAAAGTGGTAACTTGCAATTGTTACCTTAAAGAGCTATTTCTACCTGTTTAAACCAGTGTTGGGGGTAACGCATGTTACATGTTAAAAAGTAAGGGCTTTTTCAGCCCTTTGTTGCCCCTGTGCCAACTTTTTTAAGACCTGTAGCAGGCATCAAATTTGAAATGAGCTCATTTAGTGGATAAAAGTGTAAAATTTCTCAGTTTAAACATTTGTTATGTTATCTATGTTCTATTGTGAATAAAATATTGGCTCATGTGATTTGAAAGTCTTTTAGTTTTCTTTTTTTTTTCAAATTTAAAAAACGTCCCAACATTTCCGGTATTCAGGTTGTAGAGGTTACCATTGTAGGTAAACCTTTTTTTCAGTCTATGCAAGCACTGTCATAACTTTGAAATATCATTTGTGACAAATGCAGAGAAATAGTAAATAAGTGGAGAGTGTTGGGAAAAAGTGAAGTGGAGAGTAAATGGAGGAAAAAAGGGATCAGTTGTTTCAACCCTCAGGCTTAATGTATCCATCTATCAGCTCAGAAAAACAAAAAAGGACAGTTAACCTCCTGCGGCTAAACACTGAATGCTTTGTAGTGATTACAGTAGATGCTTGACTTTACCTGGAGCCCAGTCTGTCTGTATGAGAGTGAAGGAGGACCGCTAGGTCACTGGTTACGTATGATTAACTGCCATGGTGTTGTGCTGAAGGGCACATCAGTCTCAGCGAGACACACAAGAAGTGTTTTTCTCATGCCACACATTTATCAAATGTCAATAACAAAATATAACTTCTTTCACTTCCATTTTAAAAACTCTACACTCTTAAAAATAAATGTTCTTTACTGACATTGACTAAACTACTGTATATTAAGAACTATTGACTGAAAGGTTGTTTGGGGAACCAAAAATGGTTCTTTGATGGCATCGCTGCAACAAAAAAAAACTTTTGAAACCTTTATTTTTAAGAGTGTATCAAAAATGAAAAGTTCCCAAAGTTGAATTTACACCAAGCTCATTCCATTAAAAGTTCTCTCTACATTTCTCCGATATCTCAGCTCTCTCTAGTAAATAATCTTTCTGAGAACAAATAAAAATGTGAAATGTTTTTTTATACTTCCTCATTCGGCACAGTAACAGCCAATCTGTGTTTAATGTTTAATATACATTGATGAGGAGCGTGATTTTAAACCAATGAAATGTCACTGTGGGTGGGGCTGCCTGGAGCAACAACACCGGAATAGAAACCAAGCGGTCAATAAGCACGACTAAAATTCAAATTTACTTTGAAGATGTTTTATTGCTTTTCAATTTATTTTGTTGCACCAATACATGATGCAATACTTACAAATTGGTATTAAATGAAGAATAGGTGATAAGTCTCTTGGTACAACTGTATGGACAATTGTAAAAATCACAGCCTTTCATACCATGACTGATGGAGAAACAGTACATAGTCAATTGTGAAAGATGCTTGTAAAATATGGAATGGTGCCAACACATTTCAAAGAGCGAGTGTTTGTAGGTTTTAAAGCCCTGTGTTTGCTGCCAGACGCTCTCTTGTCTTTTGAGGTTTCATCAGCCTGGATAATAAAGACATCCCCTCTAGGCTTTTCATTAAAATCTATTTACTTAAAATGGCAAAAGAGAAAGACAGGGGGAATGAAAGAAAATCTGATGAGCGGAGGGAATTGCCTCTAAGCTTAGCAAACATTACATTGGCTTGTGCATAAAGGAGGCGACCTGAAGAAAAATGGTGGCAGTTTTGGCAAGGAGCGAAGCTGGGGGGTCTGCAGGGTCAATTGAAAGCATGAAATTGTGAATCACTGAGCAGATAATGCACTTGTTAGTAATGGTTTGCAGATGTAGAAACAAAAGATGTTACTTCCTGTTTTTGTACAGTTGAGTGATTTTTGTGCATGCTTTAGCAGACTTGTGCAACTAATTTAGGTCTTTGAAATGCATTTTTTAAATATTTTCTACATTTCCTAGTCATTTTTTTTTTTTTTTGCTCTCACTGCATTCTCCCACTAGAACTGAAATGAGATTTTGAGTTTGTTTACATGATTTATTTTACATTATTTTTTTTCCTCACTATTTTTTTCTCTTAACTTTTCTGTGGACCCCTATAGCATTCCCTAGTCGAGTCCCCTGTAGAGTTTAATGTATATTTCTCTAGAAATGCAATTTATGTCATTGTTTTCCTGCATACAAGCATTATGCAGACCTGCCAACCTGTACGCATTTTGCGTAGCGGGCACGCATTTTGACCTCAAAGTACGCAGGTACGATTTGTCACTTTAAACTACGCAAAAACCTGGTGACGCCTTTGTGCACGCACAGTAGCCTACTTAAATCAAGCAACAGCAATGAAAGAGGACTTCGACCAATCAGAGCGCTGGGTTCATTCCCCATCTAGCAAGTGGGATGATTGACAAATGCGTAGACCTATCATTAAAAAGAGACTGCAAATAGACAGCAAAACAAAATCCCGCTCGGTCTCGTACCTTTTTACTCCCGCCGTCTGATTTCTTAAAAGAGGACAGTACACACGGTACTTACAACTAAGGTAAACGGGTTGGGGTGGATGTGGAAAGTTAAAATATTGAGTTGAGTTAACTTAATCCCCTGGAGTCGACGTGATCGCATTGATATTCTAGACGAACTGTGAATAGAATAAAAGCACACATTCATATTCAGCCAGATCTGCTGCGGTTTATTTGTTCATATAGCTGCACTCACTGAACAGCGTCCTAATATTAGGGCGTTTAGTCCAAAAAAAGTGCGCATACTTGGATAAATACTGATATATTTGCACTAGAACTTCGCCCGTGTCTAATAAACCTTTAAAAAAGTCTTACCGGAACATTCATATCTGCGTTCGCGCAGCTGCTGACAGAGCAGACAGTTAACATGTTTGGGTAACAGCTTCACAGACAGTCTTTTCAACTATACAGTATTATTTCTGTATTACAGTCATTCATATTATCACTGAAATACTGGGATCAAAGTTAATAGTTCAGATATAAACACTGATGTTTATGGTAGCGATCAAAATAGACCTTTTGAAAGTTAACTGGCGCTTCAAATAACGTTTGTGTCGATTGCATTGTTTCGCCACTAGGTGGCGACAAGTGACTTAATTTTTTTTATTTGTGATTGAATCAAGAGATTTCGTTCAAAAACGCTGATTCATCCAGTAAAGAAACAAGTGAAGTATTTATGAGTGAGACATTAAATCATTCATTCAAACCACTTTTTCATAATTTTAATATTAACTAAATATATTATAAATATACATTAATTGAAATGTTTAATAATTCGTTCAAATTAAACACTTTTAAATAGACTGCAGCAATAATATTTTGTCACACATTATTTTGTTTCGTGGGAGAAATGTGATCTCTGTTTGAGACAAAAAAAAAATGTAATTCTCAATTTATCCAGAATCGTGCAGCTGTAGTAGGTGACTGAGTGCAGACCTTTGGGAAATATTTAACATAAATATCGTTATCCTAACACTACATATGATATATGCATCTCCCCCCCCCCCCCCCCCCCCCCCCGTTGCCATCACACAAGTGGTACTCAAAAAAACATTTCTAAGGTTGGCAGGTCTGCATTATGTTATGTGTGTGTGTTTTTCAGGAGAGAAGGTGAGGGTGTGCGGGTGTTTTGGGACAAACTCAGAGAACCGTCTTTCACTTCCCGTTGGAATCCTTTTTCTGTTGAATATCCTTTCACTACATTCACCTATCACCCTGTCAAGAGTGCCAATGAGGAGCTGGGCCGCCTGTGTGATGTGAGTATTACAATGCAACACACAGAACACTTTTATCACAGTCAGGTCTCATGCCATACCTTTGACATATTTCTATAAGATGTCTTTTTTTAAGCCAAATTATCAGACTTCATAACGACAAATCCCGACCATTATATGAGCTCACTTAGGCATTCACAAATATTGTTACTCACAAGTATTACAGAGGCGCTGCCAGAGGGCTTGTAGAGGTGGAGTAAGAATCCACAGTTTCTTGGAAGTCGACTTTGGAAGAAATGACGTGTTCAGTTAACATGCATGGTGCGATATTTATTTTACTACATGATAAAGATTTCAAAGAATGACTACATGAGGCTGAGGCAAGGTTACTTAAGGCAGCATTTCTCCAACTGGGTTCTTTTTTAAGCCACAGGGTCAGGAAAAATTTCCTGAATAAATTAACAAAAATCATGGCACAAAAACTACTTACAGTAAGTTATTGATTGAAATGCTTACTAGTTTTAGAAAGGGGCTTAGTAATGCTTAGTGATACACTGAAGTTCCCTCGACACGTGTACCTTTTCCGCACTCGTTTGACTAGCGCCTGGTGCTGAGGTGAAGTTGGAGTGCGCGTCTGAAAAGTCTCCTGTTTGATGCAGTCGTAAAGATGTTCTGCGTCTAAATAAACGCATTGTCCAGAAAAAAGAGACCGAAGCAGCTTGTGAGTGGGGTGGCTAACCCTAGCCCTGCGCCTGCATTAACTGCGTTAAATAGTTTTAACTATTAACCAGCGTTAACACGCTAATTTTGACAGCACTAGTATACACTAAAACATAATTTAAAATGTACTATAAAGTGCATGACAAAGCATTACTAAAACAATAATTTAAAATGTACATTAAAGATTGGACACAATAACAAAGTGCACTTTTTAAAAGTGTACTTAAAGGGATAGTTCACCCAAAAATGAAAATTCTGTCATCATTTACTCACCCTCAAGTAGTTCCAAACCTGTATAAATGTCTTTGTTCTGCTGAACACAAAGGAAGATATTTTGAAGAAAGTTTGTAACCAGGCTGTTTTGGGGCACCATTGACTTCCAAAGTAGGAAAAACAAATACTATGGAAGTCAATGGTGCCCCAGAACTGCTCTGTTTCCCACATTCTTCAGAATATCTTCCTTTGTGTTCATATATTCAATATAATTAAGCACTTCTTTTTCTTTCTTTTTTTTTGTATAAGTGGTCACTGCTTTAGAAAAAAGCATAAACCCTGATTTAAGGCTGTATTATTTAATTGCAATACAATTTAGACCGTAGACAAGAAAGTAAGTTGGTAACACTTTAGTATAGGGAACAATTCTCACTGTTAACTAGTTGCTCATTAGCATGCCTATTATTAACATACTGGCCGTTTATTAGTACATGTATCTGCATATTGTGCATGACCATATTCTACATCCCTAAACCTACCCAATACCTAAAACTTAACTACCTTACTAACTATTAATAAGCAGCAAATTAGGTTGTAGTTGTAGTTAGGTTGCAGCAAAAGTTGTAGTTAATGGTGAGAATTGGATCTTAAAATACAGTGTAACCATAAAGTGCAAGTAATATTTTGAAGCATCTGTATAGATTAGATTTGTTGTGGTCCCTGGCTCACTTAAAGTGGCCACGGGGTCCAGGACAATCTGCTGTCCTTTAAGTATGTATGTAGTTTAAGGTGTGAGCAAGAGGTCTTATGCAGGTGACCACACAGATCACATAACCAGTCATTTGGACTTCGGAGGTGTCAAATCCCACAGCCACATTCCCATTCCTTACATTCCACCCCGCCTACTGAGGTGCACAGCAGGTTCAACAAAAATGAAGAATGGTAGATAAAAAAGAGAAAACATAAACATGATTGTTTTGACAAGCAGAAACCGCCAACCTGACAAACATGAGTTGTCAAATAAGTTTTCAAAAGATGTTTTTGCTGTGTTTTAGTACTGAACAAATTACTTTTTCCATATTTTCCTTCCTCTTTTAGATTCAGAACTTCAGGGAGCAGCTGACCTCGGCAGCGCAGAAAGCCCACAGCAAGAATCCTGTACCTGGGAAAGCCAACGGGGTTCTTGCGCTGAATCAACCCATCCTAATTGAAGCATACGTGGGTCTGATGTCTGTTATAGGCAACCAAAACAAGCTGGGCTATTGCTTAGCACGAGGCAATATTGGTTTCTGAGGGCACTTTTTGAGTCATCCAATGATGGTTTACACTAAGTCTTATACCAGCTGAGCATGTGTAATTTATACTTATATAAGATAATAAAGGATATTTTAAATCAAGGTGAATGTATCATTTGTATTCTTAAAATACATTCAATGTCCATCAAACCTTTTAGCCTTATCTAGTTATATTGCCCCAAGATCTTAACAATGTCTATCAGTCATTTCCTTTGGGTTGTCATACCATACAAAGTATGTTGTCCCTCCTCCTACGACTTCCTGTGTAGAAATATCTTGTTTTTAGTTTTCTGTTTTAGTTATTTCTCTGCAGAAACTGTTTCTTCGCACTGATGTAATTTGTAAAGTGCCTTTCTTTCTCTCTGTATTTATGCTGATATGCTACCTCATCACAAGGCTTCTTACAAGGCAATTGATGCATGAAGGTACACATGTCATATTTGTTTGATGGTTTAGGGTTTATTATTACAGTAGAACACAGTGCTGGATTTTCCCTCATCTTGTAATTACTACATTCACTCAGTCGTCTTGATTTGTTTCTACAGCAGAATGTCAAACATATTGTGAAGTCTTTTTAAAAATAAATGGTAATACAGAAACTTGGTTCATTAGTGCTGAATACAATATATTTTCATTAACTACAATTAGGAATAATTTAAAAAAAGGTGTGCTTCATTTATCTGAATAGTCTGCGCAATTTTGATTTATAGGGCATTTCTAAGGTATGGCAAATGGCCAGTGTAACCATGTCTTGTTGAAAATATTGTTATATATGTTTTATACTTGTACAGTTTCAAAAAATAAAACAAATGTACTGTATTTGTGTAAATTATACATTTATGGTCATTTTAAATTATCCCCTTAAAAAAACTGGTGTAGAACAGTCACTGATTGTAGCTGTTATTAAATTGACAAAAAATACTCATTTCTAGCATCATTTTCTTGGTATATGATCATTTAATTAATTTTGTATTATCACATTTCATAGAGAATTCACACTCATGGTAAATTAAAACAAAGATTATTGTAAAGACAGATTTTTAGTTTATAAGTCGATTTATAAAAAGACTTAATTTGTATTCAATCACTATTTTATATATGAATTGCAATTTATATATAATTCATTATTTACTATATATATATATAAAGCAGAATTAAATAAACGCATGCAAAAAATAAAAGTCAAATTTGAAATGCTATATATATATATATGAAATAATATTTATGCAAATATATATTTTTGATATTCTATATATATACTGTATATATAGTTTACTAACTTTCTGCAGCACGTTCTGTAAAACAGGATCTTTACCCATGACCAGTGTGGAGAATGCAGACTTAAAGCACGTACACCATAACTCTGGTCTGGCGAACGTTATGTGATAATCTCTTGTTTATCTGATTACATTTCTGTAGGCTGCACAATGGCTCAGCGTCTGCTGCCTGCGACCAGATCTCAAACCAGAAGCTCTGTGAATATGTGCATTCTCTCCATTCATCAACCTCCCACAATATCGATTTACAGCAGAACACGCTTACGGCTTGTTTACTCAACCTGTTAGCTACACTACCCTGTTAGTTTTGTACATGATACCAATGAAGATTTGTATTTTTGTCTTTAAGGACTCAAAGGGTTAATGCGTTTCCTATGAAAGTGGGGACGTGTCTTGCAATCCAGGATCAGGCACTGCTGTCCCCCCGGGCCATGGCTTCTCCTCCTCTGCTCGTAAAAGATCTACAGAGTAAACCTTGGATCATATGCCAAATAAACTAAGAGCATTTAAAAAGAGACAGAATAAAACAGTGATGACACTGTTCTGCGTAAGTGAGCTGGATTTCACAAGAGGATAAGTGAAAGATAAATAATATTGGTCCTTTTAATGGGAGTGTCCATATTAGCAATGAACCTTGTTATTATTGTTGTCATAGTGGCAAGACATATCACCTTAACTTCACTGTAGTGTGGCAGAATCTTGATTCCACTTGAGACTGGTGAGATGAAGCAGAAAGACCAGTATTGTATCATATCTATTTTCATATATTGACTTCAGTGAATTAAGCTCTTTGTGGACTGCTTTCTGTTTTTTTCCTCATGCATTTTGTAAGTACGTTGATGTCATCCGTATAATTGCGGTGTTGTGTGTTGTAGAGCAGTGTTTCCATGGAAGCTCAACCGATAGTTGCTCTCGTTCACTTATGTTTCTACAAATTCACCCAATAAACAAGAGCAGCACATGCGCCACCCACAAGATAATGAAAATATAACAAATTGTCAAAATATTTCAGTTGTATAATCTAGGCTTTTTTTTTTTTCTTTAATTAAAAGTAGTATTTTGTGTATTCTTGCGATTTTGGGGGGAGCTTGGGAAAGAAACAAGACATTTGCTTTGTTAAAAGTCAGTGTATCATCAGAATGTGAAAAAAAAACTTGCATAAAGTCTCTTTAAAGACATTTTATAATGCAGAAGTGCATTTTAAAAACACTTAAAAGTAGTAGATATTTGAACAACTTTATCATGGATTGTTGTTCCCAGATAAATAGGTATTTGCATTTTTTTAATTTAATGTCTCTTAAATACATTTGACAAATAAATTACTATACATATTCTAGCCTGGAGGCATCAGTGTAGCCCTTGACCTCAAATAACAGCTGCCTTATCATGGAGTGACATATGTATTTGAATAAATATAGAATGATAGTTTTGGAAGTCGATATGCTGTAATGCATATATAAACATCCGTAGTAATCCCTGTGCTTAGGTGTGGGGTACTTTATGGGTAACATGTAGCACACAGAGTTCTTCAGTTAATCATCATGAGGTTTCATAATGAGAGAGGATCAAGCTACATTCTTCTGTGAAAAGATAAGACGTAGCCCATGGCTACAGAATTACTTTTTTTCTTTTTTTTTTAACTGAAGCACAGCCTCTGACAAACTGACATCCTTTTGTTTGTTTTTCCATGTTTAGTAAATGGGTGATAGTTGACATGGAAGGGCTGTATTTATTTTTGTTTTTTGCCTCGAGTCCCACTTACCATCCTAATCACTGTTTCCCCATTTGCAAGTCCAGTAGCATTTTTGTATCATGGCATAGCTATTAGTAGCAGTATTTGAAAGTGCATATATTATTTTTGATCAAATAAATGCAGGGAATGATACATCCTATATAAGCATTATAAATCTTACGTACGCCAAACTAAGTTGAGTGTGTGTGTTCAGGAGATCAGTCATGAAACTCTAGGTGGTGCATGCTAATAGCAGGCTTTTTTATGCGCAATGTGGTAGCAGTAGTCGCATCATCCTTACATGGCAAAAGCTGATTGGTCTCTGTTGCATCTGCAATGAATGAGCTTGCTGCATAAAGTTTAAATTGTTTGCTGTAAGTGTTGCAATGCGGTATCAGAGAATTTTTCTGCAATTCAGCATCTTAAAATAAGTGAATTGTATTTCATTATTCTAAATCACAAACTGGCCTACATTCAGTTCCTAAATGAAACAACCACACACAAGGTTTAAGTCATATTGATATTAATGCAACTGTATGTAGTTTTTGTAGTCCTACATTTGAATAAGTTGAATTCACTGTCATAATTACATGAGAGAATGTGTCATGCATTCAGATATCAAGCAATATAATTTATTTTACAAATGGGGCACATAAGCTATGCTTATGTAGGCTATCCTTAACTGGTGGTTGCTTGGGGTTTTGCACCATCAGCTTGCAACATCATATTCTATTTGTTAATTACAGTGCACTTTTCTTACTTCGTAAGCTAGGCCCACATAGATTTTTTAGGTCATTAGTTAAATAACCTATGACATGAAAGGTACACATGCTAACCCACTAAAATGTAAAGAAAATCTGGGCTTTGCACCCCAGATACACAAGTCAAGCCACTAGATTTTAAGCTATCTGGTCAAGAGTCTAGTAGTCCCATGATCCTTCTGAAATCATTCTAATATGCTGATTTGGTGCTCAAAAAATGATGACGACAGCTGAAAGCGGTTGTGCTGCTTAACATATTCCTGAGAACTTTGCTACATTTGTTTTTGTTCTAAATCCTGGGGCTTTTTTAACCAAATCAACTGACAATAAGTCAGACTAACTGAAATAAACCTGGTTTATTTGGTAAACATGTTTTATGAAACAGGTCCCTGATCACCCCAAACGTGTATGTATACAGTATATATAATTTAAGATGGGAGATTGTGTGTTTGAGTGGCATATGTATTGCCTTGCAGGGTTTTGTGTCTTCTCATAGGTCAAGCCTCAGCGGAAAGGTAAATCGTGTCCTCTAGACAGCCGCTTTAAGTTTTTGTTGTGATATGAAAAGAGACTCCCTATTGCCCTTGAGTGGAATTTGATTGGCAAAGTGGCCGAGGGTGGAGAAGAGTTGAGAAACTTTCAAGGCACCCATGACCCCACATGACCCGTCTAACACCAGCGCAACATAACATGCCTGCAGCGAGTAACACTATACAAACAGTCAATCCCGAGTCTGATGTGACACATGCCTGTAGCCTCCCGATGTCCAACAAACACTTACTTGAGTCACCTCTGAGGTTCTAGAGAAGAGACTATACGTTTCTTCAAATCAGTAAGACAAGTGAATACAGTACAAAATATGGATAGATAACAGCATCATCATTTTCCCAGTTGCTTAGTAACAGTAAATGAAGACAATTGATTTGTAGTTGAAGTTTTATGAAATATATGTAATAGTTAAATATGCAAATGATGTATTATGTGCTAATTTGCATAAAGCTCCATAACAGAAATTTGAACAGTGGATAAAGCCAGATTTAAAATTGTTTTTTGTTGACGTTAGAATGTGTTTTTAGACCTGTTTTTATCACTCTGTAAATCATACAATACGGTCAACAGCTAGAAATGTTCACCATGTTTTAGGCATAACATTTTTAAATAAATCAGGTGACAAATTATAGGAATAAAATGGGCAAGTTTGTTGCATGTAAAGTTCTACTGAAGTGTGAATTTCTGGCTCTGTGCATGAGGGGGAAAAAAGAGAAAATAAAAATCTCCAAATTGACCAGTGCATGACAAACACAATGTATTTGCCTGTAGTGTCTTGCCTTATGTTAAGTTCTGTATTTTTCCAGAAAACAGCAGAGCAACCACTCATTTCTGTATGGAAGCCAGTTTCCATGTAAGATTTAAGTCACAGTGCTAAGTGTTCAAAGATGCAGTGTTTGTAGCGACCCTCAGGTCAGACTACTGCCACTCCGTCTCAGTGTCTCTGAGCATTGCTTGTTTGTTCAGTAAACACGAGGCACCTGTTTGCGGAATTCGGGTTGCCAACTAGACCAGTCCAGTGGCATTTATTATGCCTAATGACCCCAGCCACCTTTTCCTTTTCGCTTTCTACTCTTTCCATCTGTCAGCCATACAGCTGTGTGTTAGCTTGTACCGGGGCAGGCGACGCAGATAGGATACTTTGTTTTTATTTATCCCCCCCCCCCCCCCCCCTGTTTTCGCCTCAGCTGTCAGTGTTGTGTCTGGAGTGTGGTGTCAAACGTAGTGGGGAATGGGACACTTGGAAAAGACTCAACTTCGCTAGCCCTCTCAGCTATGCAGAATGTAGAGGGGAGAGAGGAGCACGCCCTGGATTCAGATCATGGAAAACAATAGCTATGACAAAAATGTCAGGACGCCATTGCTGAGTTGCTGGTTTGGCGTCATCACTGCAAAAGACCAGCCCCTGTCATTTTGTTTACAACCATGAATTACTTTTATTAATCTCTAAATATTAAAATATGATTTATGTTTACATTCCGGATTTTTTAAAATAGGTTTTTCTATTGGTGACTTATATAACCTCTTGACAAAGATCGCAGACGGCCCAAAGTTAGTTAATATTCTATAAAGATCTACACATTAAAGAAGAAAAAAAAAGATTTATGGAAATGTATTATTTACTCACCCTTATAGTTTCAAACTTGTATGACACAAGTATGACACAAAATATGTTTTATTTGATTTTAGGTTTTTAAAATGTATTTCTTTAATTTTTAAGTGCAATGAAAGTTGAGAACTGGAACTTTGAAGGTCCAAAGTGACATAAAAAACTCTAAAAGTATCTTTAAATTGGTCCACATCACTTGTGTGTTCTATTTATAACCATTTCATGGCTTTTGAAGCCATGCTGTGGTTTTATGTGAGAAACCAGAAGTAGTGATTTTCTGATTTACGAGAGAGGGAAAAAAAACAGCTTGATATTTTCAGTAAATCAAATGATCCAGTAAAAAAAAAAAACACAGAATCTGACTGATATTTCTTAAGTTCGCCTCACTAACTCTGTGATTTGGTCATAGCAGTTAATAGCCCACAGAAGGGGGAGATTTTCAGTGAATTATGAGTAAAATTTGGGTTTGCTCGTCACATGGCTTCAGCGGGAATATTGTGCATGAGTTATGCAAAGGGCTTTATGCTTTTTGCATCATTTTAAGGTTGAAATCTCCCATTCCCATTTATTGCTGCATGATAAAGAGCGACCAAGATCATTTAAAATGTCTCTTTTTCCGTTCCAATACCAAAAAATAACCAAACTTATACTTAATGGCATGAATATAAGAAAATTACCATTTAAATTAAGCTGAGAACCAATCCTTTAACAAATCCAAAAGAAATCTGAATTATGTTCCATTAATAAATTTAAAAAAGGCCTTTTTTCTCAAATATGCTTTAATCACTTCAGCAATGCACAGCAATGAAATAACAGTAACATTCACGTTATCAAATCCTACATGAGGCTTTATCACAAATTACCTTTGCAGCTGTAAGGGAAATAGATTTGGAAAGTTCAAATCAATAACATGTTAAAGTGTCCTCCTTTTATTATAAAGTGGCGACACTTTTGGTTATTTTATGTTTTTTCACTTTTCGTTTATTCACAACTGGACTGAAAAAATAGTGAAGGGTTTAATTTAAAGCAAATAATTCCTAAGAAATGGTATGTAACACATTGAACTAAAAAATACATTTTGAAATAAACAATATTTACTCATAAAACACAGCTCAATAATCTTTTTTTTCATAACTTCACAGAAACTAGTTGTAATCAATACGCATGAGGGGAAGACCCATTCCATGAATAATGGCCACTTGCGCAACTTGTTATCTTAGCAAGAAGAGGAAAAGAGGAGGAAAGAAATACAACACACCATGATATGATAAAGATCTTTGATCCAGAAAGGCATTAGTCACTGCATTTACAAGAAGGTGACAAATGAGGCTTTTCTTCTGTGATATTTCTCATGAAGATGCCCCCATATTCTTGTCCCCTTAAGTTCCCCCAAGCCATTTTCTTTGTTTATAGTGTTCTTGTGACAAGGAAAACTTGTTATTAATAGAGATAACATGTTTCTATCAGTGCTAAAAAAGAAAAAGAAAAACCCCTATATGCTTATCTCAGATTTTTGAATGAATAAATCATATGCTTGGTATCTTTTATCCATTGCATATTGCATTTAAATTCCAAGTAATTTCCAAACTGTCATTTACAAAGCGCAAACCCTAGTGATATTTGTACCCTATCAAAACTGTTGCTAGGCCACGCAGCTACTGAGACTGCAGGGGGCCAGTGTGAGGCCTGCTGACAGGCGCTTTAAGGGAGCAGATCAGTAAGAGAAAGAGCAGACGCTGTTCTGGGGCCCACCCTAAGCCCTGAAGGTGCGTTAGTGCACACTCCATCCCTCGTGTGACTCCCAGCTATCTCAATCTTTATGCCCCCCAGTGTAACCGAAGCCCCAAAAATGCACCCGCAAAAAAACCCTACGTGCCTCGCTGGTTTGAGCGTTTAGGATACCACAGCTAACGAGCGGCTCCAATGCAAACGCATTCCACCACAATCTCAAACATTTTTACTGAATTTCTGTGTGGTAAATATAGGGTAAGAATTGTAGAATTGAAAACTTGAGATTTAATGACCTCTGGTTCTGTCATGCAACGTCAGTTTGTTTGACGTTGATGCAATTTGTCATCTGTTTTTGTCCCGCTTGAAGTCAGCATGCCACATATTTCAATTTCATATACAGTATGTGATTGTTTGCCAACAGGGGGCAATGCATGCCTTTATGCAATACAATGCAATCCAACGCAATGTATTGTGGCGAGTTTGTAGTCACTAAAAACCAAGCAAGTAGTTGGGTGACTGACACATAAAAATAATAATAAATTAAAGAATAAATAAAAAGATAATAATACATTTAAGGGGAGACACTGTAGGCAAAAACACTGTTTTTAATGCACCTGTCAAGTTTGATATTTTGGGCTTTTTGGTTTTTCATAAAGTGTTTATTTTTTCTGATTAGTGGAAACAAACATCCAAAAGACACTGTTAAGTGTTTCTTTTATAGCACTTTATCTATTTGTTAACAGATATCAATTACAATACATATTTTTAAAGGCCGTTTTCTCAAAATGAGTTTTTTCTCCTACACTGAGCCATAAATCTCCACTTCAGTAGCACTTACACACACCAAACTTTACATTTTTATTCCTGTCTATATCCTGAAGGTTTTTACAGAGGGATTTGTTTATATATAATTTGCTTGATTATACACAACATTTTATTCCCCCAAAAATTGTGAAAATAGTGTTTTCTGTCTGTTCTAAGCATTTTCTGAATTATGGAGTGACAAAAATTAGATACCCAAAATTCCCTCTGTAAAAACTTTTGACTCTATGTCAAAAAAATTAAACAAGAATTTTGAAACTGACATCATCCAGTGTTTAGATTCCTGTACTAGAAATGTATGCAAATTAGCGCATATTTCATTAAATAATGACTCATTTGCATATTTAAACCTAACATTTAGAAAACTTGTCATAAAAAATGTTTGCAGTTATCAGTGTAATCAATCAGCTGGGTAAGGCGATAACTATAATTTTTTTGTTGTTTGTTTTTTTACCCTTTTCACCTGCAGTGTCTCGCCTTAAAAAGAGTAGGTTTTTATACTTCTGTGGTAAATTCATATAGATATTCATATATCTAAAGTATAAGGCATAAAGTAAAAAAAAAAAAAAAGGTGATCTGTTCTAATGTCGTAATAAGAAAAATACCCATTTAACAAATTATATTCTTGTGGGAAAAATAGTCTTATATGATTTTATTTATGTATTTTTTTTAAGGTGTCAGTATATGTATATAGCATATATATATATATGTGTGTGTGTGTGTGTGTGTGTGTGTGTGTGTGTGTGTTTATGCATGTATGCATGTATGTATATATACAGTATATATATATATATATATATATAATGTATGTATGTATGTGTGTGTGTATATATATATATATATGTGTGTGTGTGTGTGTTTGTATATATATATATATATATATATATATATATATATATACTGTATATATATAGATAGATATTTACACTGCCCTCCAAAAGTTTGGAAACGCCCTAGAAAATGGGGTTTTGGACAATATTGGCATGAATCCTTTTTAATTTGTGATAATTTTGCACTGATAAGGGACAACACAAACTATGAAAACATATTTTATTACATAAACAGTTTATACAAAAAACTAAAATGTTCGATTTATCAAAATATCCACCATTAGCAGCTATTACAGCTAGGGATGCAACGATTATAGATTTTGCTGGTACGATTATTGTCTGAGAAATAATCACGGTTTTACGATTATGACGATTATTATGCATTTATACATTTCCCAACATTACTAATGTATAAAATCACATGAACACTCTTTAGATGTTAAAGTGTTATTTATTTCTGGCTTTTGAAACAGAAATAACACAGTAACCAACAATACAGCACAAAATAATAATAAACAAAAGACAAACAAAAGTCCATCTCTCCCATTAGAATTAAAAAAGGTGACCTCTGCTCTATAAACATCCATGACAGTAGGCTATTTCTCTTTTGAAAATAAGAAATGGAAATAGATCACAAAAGTATTTAATGTTTTCAGTTTGTACATTCTTTACATTTCTTTTGGACCTGGGGTAGAGAATTTGGAAACATGTTGAAAAAAAAAATCTTGTTGGTTTTTACTTATGAATAATACTACAACAAGAATAGTAAATAAAGTTAATGGAATATTATTAATATACGACTAATATTAACTTTATTTATCCCACAGGGGAAACTGTTACTAACGATGGAAATAAACTGAAATATTATTGTAATCAACTGTCATCCATACGTATTCATTTTAATAATCTTTATAATAATTCATATGATTTTACATGTGGCCTGAGAACATCATGTCTATTGTTTTGGTTTGTGAGATCGGAGATCACGCTGTGCATGTGTAAATACATTCAGGAGGACACAATCTTCTTGAGAACGCTGCCCCGAGACTTTTATTAATAAAATAGATTAAATAGCCTACTGGAGAGACACAGACGCAGGTAGGCTAATTCACACAGGCAACTGTCACCTCTCTCTCTCGATCGAATAATTAATTCAAGTAGCTAAATATTATAATTAATTAATTCAAATAAATGTGATCTTACCGCACTATTTCATCTCTTTCTGATCTGAAGCGGGCATAATGCTGAGCTAATAGCTTCGCGTCAGGTGGTTCTTGCCTTCACGTTGTGCATTAAAATCGTTCAATGAACAACTAGCCGTGCATGATCCCTTATGCATTCGCTCTTTAGCAGCAGTTTTTTACGGCAATATTTAAATGACACCCTGGTCATTCTTGGTGTACCAAAAATGGCCCCACGCTATCGAAAGGCATTTCTCTGGTGGAAATAAAGCGTTGCTGTTTAGTCCCTCTGTCACTAATCTAATGCGTGTAGTAGCCTCCGTCTCTCTGATAAGCACGTCATTTTAAGCTGGTGCACCACTAGTGTAACTCTGTTTTCGTTTTGGCAAGCTGCAACAGTTCCGTTCCATGCAAAAGAAACACTCGGTTTAGCGGAACCTTTACGATTAATTAACCGTGACGTTTTAAAGCGCGGTTAATAGCGAAACCGGTTAATCGCTGCATCCCTAATTACAGCTCTGCATAATCTGCATAAACTGTCAGTTTATTCAAACATTGACTTGATATATTACTCCAAGCCTCCTGAAGGATTGCCCAAAGATGATTCACACTGGTTGGACACTTCTTACGGACATCACGGTCCAGTTCCTAGTAGCTCAATTGGGTTGAGGTCGGGTGATTGGGGAGGCCATTCCATGACAGACATGATGCCAGCTGACTGTTTCCTCTCCAAATAGGATTTGCACAGCTTGGAAGTGTGCTTGGAAGTGTGATATCGTCCAAAACCTATATATATATATATATATGTGTGTGTGTGTGTGTATATATTAATATATAGATATATTAGAAAGGACCTGTTATTTGACGCATTAATATATGAGTAAATTTCAAATAAATAAATTAAGTTTGTAGTCATTCAGGTTATTCCACTCTTATGCTGCCTTATGACAACTGCTTACACCTTTCTAAGCAGTCTTAAAAAGAAGCACATCATTCTGTCATGTTGTTTACTTTGTAACTGTGCTAAGCATTCACTTCAGTAGAAATGTTTTCCTCCACCAGCCTTACATGCTTTATAGTCTGAGTATGCACAATTAAAAAAATAGAAATAAATACTCATAAACTCATAAATATTGCACATAAAACATGAGCCAGCTAAAGCTCAGGTATTTACATTCAGGCTGCTTATTGGTGACCTGAGCTAAAGCAATGGCCATCCTCTCACCCCTCAGCCCCTGTGGCCGTTAAGCCTCAAACCCCTCTTGACAAGTGGGAAAGTTATGAGCTGGGTTAAGATGTCAGTGGGTGCACGAGTTCAAGGAACGCTAACGCCCAAAGTGCACGCCACCATATCCCACACCCCAACTCCATCTTCCCTCCATCCCCCATACCCTGGAGCTTTTCTCCTCTTGACCTCTTAAAGCAGAGCATTGTGATTTGGACCTCTGTGAATGAGAATCACAACACATTTAATTGTATCCCCTTTCTTCCCATTTTCTGCTGGCTGTGTTTTGTGTGCTTGCTCAGTCTCTTGTATCCCTACTGTTACTCTACTGCTGTGTCCCCAACAACCCCTTGCAACTCATGAAAATATGTCCTCCTTGAAATGGTTGGCATACCACTCGCAGATGTCCGTGCGGTGGGAGATAAATTCGAGTGAGTAGATGAGAGCGACAGCTGGGGGGTTACAGTTTCACCAGATGTCCACTGGGTGCTAACCCTCGGTCAGACATGAGCCACTCTGGACCCTCCTCCTCTTTGTGCTCTGGATGTATTTGGGATACACGGTAAATATTTTTTCTGCACAGAATGACAGGGGGAGGAACGGATGGAGGAGAGACGAATTCTCTCGGGCGAGACTGGCATGGCTTGATGCATTGCAGACTGAAATGATGGACAGTAGTCTCATAATTGATATTAATAACCTGGGTGGTGCTGAGAGACTGGGGTGCCTTGTTTAAGTGGATTCACATCTGTAGCTTTGACATTGGGTATCACTGTAAGTCTGTTATTGTATTAGAATTTTATAATCTGTGAATTTCCCCATTAATTACACAATGATACATCAATCAAAAAATCCTCAAACACTACAGCAGTGGATGATTCTTGACTTTTTAATGCATTTTATAACTTTTTAATGCATTTTTATAACCTTTTTTTAATAGTTAAAAAAAACAGTGAAAGTGTTTTGGAACACTCGTGTGAACACACTGTGTTTTGAAACAGTGAAAATTCTACCTTGGAGTTTCTTTTTTTAATGTTGTTTGTTTGTTTTTTAAGACGTTTTATCTCCCAACTGAAATTATTTCACAACTGCAATTTTATTTCTCATAATTACACCTTTTTAACTCCCAATACAACTTTAGCATATTTAGCAATCACTACTTTATCATAAGTGTTTTTACACTTTATAATATGACTTTATATCTTGCAGTTACAACTTTTAACCCTTAATGTGACTATTTCGCTTATAAATTTGATTTGATAATGTTTTATTTAAAATAAACTATTACTCAGTGATTTTATTCCTTGTATTCACTATTTTCACAAGAACTATTTATTTATGTTCCATAGAATTATTTATGCTTTTTGCCACAGTTGACTGGAGGTTTAACTTTTTGTTTTATTTTTTTATTTATGGTACACCACTAAAATAGAAAATACCTTTCCATTACTAAAAGACTGTTAGAGACACACCTGTACGTGTTTTCTATTATCAAGACCAGGAAGAGCAACACCGTACAGCACGTGTATACGTTGATTCCAGGTTCTGGTGAATGTCATGTGACCTGTTGTTGATTGATGACTTGTTTTGAATCTATTGTAAGAGACAGTATGAACAAAGTTAATGCACTTCATTACTAAGAGTGCAGCTGGGGTGCTGGTAATGATGACACATCCTCTGACTCCTAGTTGACAGTTTTTAATGGAAAAAAATCTACCCTGAGTGTAAAATGTAGAAAACATCTTGTACATTACTAATGTTTTAACGATAGCTAATTTGCTATATATGGTATATGAAAGTTCAATGTAAGTTTGTGTTTTCGTTCAGTTTGAAACGATGGGTTAGGGATAGTATACGGAGCATCATTTGTCCTGCAGTATCAACAAAAAACTAATACTATAACATTTTAATCTGCTTTAGAAATTTTTGCAATTTACATGTGGTTTTGTACTATCGATTTGATTCAATAATTTTTTTTTCTCATTCATTTTAGTACCTGTTCATTGACAAAAAGTATTTGCAGCAGTCGTCCTTGCTATGTCACTAATTCTGTGGAAACAAGTAGTGAGTAAACTGCTTGTGTCTGTAGATTTTCTGTCTTCTGCAGTAGATTAGTCTCCAGTAAGCTGAATTTGCCCTGTGGGTGCACAGCCCGTAAAGAAGAGCCAGGTCAACCTGTTTTGCATTTCATCTCTTTTAAATGAACATCCTCTGTTCTCTCCCACAAGTGACGCTCTGACGCAAGTTCACTTATATATACACATCAAACCCACAGGGATATAGCCTCAGGTCGCTCCCACAGATCTCACGGCGCTACTAGCAGTAATCATATATTTTTACATTAGTTATAGTGTTCCATTCAACCCGCCTGACTTTGCAAGTTAAGATCTAGGACACTGAATGAATCAGCATCGACTTTCATGCCATTTCCTGCTCTTTGATATTCCACCCCTTTGTATTTCCAGTAGTGTAATGCTAATTTCATTTGTGAGTGCTATGTCCAGCAATGAGAAACCAAAATTGCTTATTACACTTGACATTTTATCCAAGACAGATTTATCCGTTAATCCAGGTGATGAAATGTTTTGTACCTGTGTGTTTGGGTGTCTAGTTAACATCTAAATCCAAAAGAGAGGTGTAGTTAGCATTAGCTCATGGTAAGGCTAACCATCAGACAGATAAAGTACATGGTGACCCAGACTGGTGTAAATCCAGCTGCTGACGTATTTATCACCCTGAACGCTGTATCTATCATATCCTAAGGAGTGCGCCTCAGAGGTTTAGCCTTTTGACAACCAATCAGTGCTAGCGTCGAAACAGAATTGCTTAACACATGATCGTTTTTCATTAAGGAAAGGTAATTTGAAGGAGATGATGTGATTGGGTTATTTATATCATTAATATAAGAAATGTATAAGCCATAGAACAATAGATAGCCTTTACAACTGTTTCAGTGTCCCTTGGAAACATCCGTACACACACACACATATAGGCTACACACTCTAGCAGCTGGTTGTCCTGATTGGCAGGTGACGTTATCTCATAGGAACCTGGCCCACCTTACTGTGTGTGTTCATGTACACACACATACACCCTATTACCTCCCGCGCACCCAGATCGGCTTTCATTCTCTTCCACGGCAATGTAAATTCCTTGAGCCAATCCAATTAGAAAAACAGATTACATGGCCTTTGCATCTAACTGAGCCCATGACTCTCTATTACATGTATGAAAAGATTGTTACAGTTGAGAGCCAATGGAAACACAGTTATTGTTAAACTGTCACATCAGCATGCTTTCTTAGAGATGACTCACAATGGAAATTTAACAAAGTGAACTGAATGGCTTTAACTGTAAAGTAGCCATTGGGCATCAATCCATCTAACGGCGAATGTATTCATGTGGATACAGGCCAACACATCTGCCAAAGGCAGCAGCTAGAACTAATGTTTGGCTCTTATTTAATGAAGTCTGTTTCCATAACAACTCAAAATATGTGGATCTGGCCCCTAATGGTCATGTAGAGTCAATGATTTTCACGCACGTAGCTCTTGATACCTGACTTGTTGCTATCAGCTAACTCTTGAGCCCATAAGATCTGTTTGCAAGCATTAAAGCAGCCCTTTACATCATTTCACCCGGTTTTATTTTTAAAGCCTATCCAGTGACAAAAGACACCTTAGAGCCTTGCTCGAATTACGCATGGATATGTGGTAGCTCATGGACCCAGGATAAGATGTCATTGAGATGCCACATTATGTACTACGCATACATTCATTTTAATGGTTTGACGGGGGAACCAATCACACTTGTCACTCAGTTGCCTGGATACCAATCTCCTGGTTGCTAAACACCAGGCCATAAGTTTTACATCATGAGCTATTTTTCTGAAAGTTAGAATATCAAAGATAGGGTTACCTCACAGAAGTGCTGAGCCGGAGACACCTGCTCAGATGTGTACAAGGGCTGTTAAAAAGAGGTCTCTCTTTACACGACCCTTTACTGCACCAACGCATATACACGTTAACTCGGTCAGCAATCCCAGTCACTTATTATGGGCCTTTCTATTGGTCATATACAGTATTTGTCCTTTTTCAGGAGCTTGACATCTATCATTTTAAGGAATAGAGCTCCAATTGTGGAAAAGAGTATACAAATTATTTTGATGATGAAAAATACAGTAAACAGTACTGTGAAATGTATATTTACAATTTAAAATAGCTCTATTCTATGCGAATATATAGTAAAATATATTTGATTGCTGTGATCAAAGCTGAATTTTCAGCATCATTACTCCAGTCTTCAGTGTCACATGATCCTTCAGAAATCATTCTAATATGCTGATTTGCTGCTCAAGAAACATTTCTGATTATTATGAATGTTGAAAACTGTTGTGCTGCTTCATATTTTTGTGGAAAATGTGATACCATTCAGTCTTGGGTAAGATTAAAAATATATATTAATATTTTTCTTCAACAATGTTGCATTAAATCAAAGATTATAGAATACAAAAAGGGACTTTGATTAAATTGATTTAAGTCACAGTAAATATATTTGAAGAGTTTATTTGCAAAAACATAACTCTGTTTTTTTAAATTATGTTATCATGTTTTTTTGTGTTTTATTCTGTTAGTTAGCTCTTTTTTTATAGTTATTTTTAACCTAGTCAAAATAACCCAACTGCAGTTTGATTGAGATTAACTGGAATGCATAATGAAAAAACATTATTTCTGAGAATTGTTAAAAATGGAGTTGATGAACTCTTCATTTACACATTACGAAGTACTTATATTTCAAATAAATGCTGTTCTTTAACTGAGAACCATTATACCAATAACAAAACCATTATTAATAATTGATCACAAATAATAACTGATAATAATTAAGCAGCAAATTAAGCAGCATTAGAATGATTTCTGAAGGGACACTGAAGACTGGAGTAATGATGCTGAAAATTCAGCTTTGATCACAGAAATAAATTACATTTTAAAACGTCCTAAATAGAAAACCACTATTTTAAGTGTATTATTTCTTAATATTATTGTTCTACTGTTTTTTGATCAAATAAATTCAATCTTCTTTCAAATAAATAAATAAATAAAAAGCCTTTCAAACTTTTAACCACCAGTGTGTATATAAAATAGTTATAAATTAATAAGCAAATTTTTTTATTAGGCCTATTATATAAATCACTTTCCTATGCACAGCACTCGAAAGCAAAAGTCTTCAGATTTACAATGTTATAGAGTAAGATTTAGAATGATTTTTATAGATTTTTAAACATTTTCTTAGACATGAAATCACGGAAGAAAGCCTATATAGAGATATACATTAACTCTTATCTCATGTCTGCTAATAACTGCTATGTTATGTAGGCTACATTGTGACGAATAACGTAATGGCATTAAAATCTGAGAAATTTGAAAAGGTCAGTAGTAGTTTGCATTCCTGAAAATTAATGTCTGATCATTTAACGCTTTTTTTTTTTATCGTAAACGGTTGGCAAATATTGCTGAATTGTCTCGTCATGTTTAAGGCCGGGACACACCAAGCCGACGGGGGGTGGGGGGGGGGGGTTGTAATATCCCCACCAATCTCGAAACAAACCTATGCCCTTGTTATAAATGTTAAATCGTGTACCTTTTTAACCTCTTGTACCTTTGTAGCATCTTGTCACTCACATCAATCAAATGATCCAGTCAATTCCCAGTGGACAAAATCAAGTGCTGTTCAACATAGTGCCGTCCTCTGAGGAGGTGAGGGAGGCAATGCCACCTCAAAAAAATATGAAAATATAAAATCATTGTTCAAAAATAAAACATCGCAAATATTACAAAATATGACATAAGTTTATAAATCACTTGTTTTTGTAAAGTAAAACTGTCCAACAGTGACACCCGTGAGTTAAGTTGCAGTGGGAGTTTGTGTCTCTCTTGCCTCCCCTGAGCCCATTGAGTTTTAACAGACCCCCTAAAGCAGGCATCCCCAAATCTGGCCCACTCCTGCAGAGTTTAGCTCTAACCCTAATCAAACACACCTGAGCATGCTAATCAGAGTCTTCAAGATCATTAGAAAATCACAGGTAGGTGAGTTTGATCAGGGTTGGAGCTAAACTCTGCAGCAGATTGGCCCTCCAGGGAAAGATTTGAGGAACCCTGCCCTAAAGCGTGCGGTGGGTTTGGTGGGGGGTAATTGAGAATGAATGGGGGAAAGTCACGTGAGGGGAGGCAATGTCTCCATCGCCAGGGCCGCGTTATCATAATGGGCAACATGGGCTGCAGCCCAGGGCCCCGAACACTAGGGAGCCCCCGAGTCAATACTCTTTTGCATTTTATACAGGGTTGCCAACCGTTCTGTATAGGGTTCAAGGTTCTTTATTATTTGTCACATACACAATCATACAGGTATAATCAGTAGTGAAATGTAGGTCAGGACAGGTCCGCTCAATGGACAGTGCAAAAAAATAAAAAATAAAAAATGAAACATAACAAGAGAATATATATAAATATAGGTAAGAGTAAGACAAAAATATGAAAAAAAGATAAAATAAAATAAAATAAGGAGTAAAATGTGCAATGAAATAAAATAAAATGTGCAATACAGTCTACTGTGGATTTAATAAATATTAATATAAACAGGGATGTGCAAGAGTAATGTACACATTATGTACACATAGCAGCAATGCGGATGATGGAGAATAATGAATGTTTTTACAGTTTATTAGATTGAGTCCTGTAGATGTTATGATACTGAGTTTAGGAGCCTGATGGCCTGAGGGAAGAAGCTCCTCCTCAATCTCTCAGTTTTTGCCATCATGCTCCTGAAGCGCTTGCCAGATGGCAGCAGAGTGAAAAAACGGTTACCGGGGTGATTTGAGTCCTTGATTATTTTTGCAGCTCTGCTTTTGCAGCATTTGAGGTAGATGTCCTGCAGAGAGGGGAGGGCAGACCCAGAGGTGCGCTCAGCTAGGCGCACGACTCTCTGCAGAGCTTTGCAGTCCTGATTTGTGGCGTTACTATACCACACTGAGATGCACTGAGTCAATACACTTTCTATGGCCCCTGAATAGAAAGTTTTCAGGATTGCTGGTGAGACCCTGAATTTCCTCAGCTGTCGCAGATGGTACAGTCTTTGCCTGGCTTTCTTGACCTGTGTTTGAATGTGTGCAGTCCAAGTCAGGTCCTCGGAGATGTTTACACTGAGGTACTTGAAGCTGCTCACCCTCTCCACAGGGGTCCCGCTGATCATAAGCGGAGTGTAAGGCCGCTGCTGTCTCTTCCTGAAGTCTACAATCAGCTCTTTAGTTTTGCTCACGTTCAGAGAGAGACAGTTGTCCTGGCACCGTGATGTAAGTCTCTCTACCACACCCAAGTATGCGGTCTCATCATTGTTGGAAATGAGGCCCAGAACCACAGTATCATCAGCAAATTTAACAATAGAAGTGGAGCTGTGAGAGGACACACAGTCGTGTGTGTAGAGAGAGTAGAGCAGGGGGCTCAGGACACAGCCCTGCGGGGGTTTACTGTTCTTAGGCACAGGGATGATGACAGATTTCTTAAATGAGGTGGGAATCACAGAGGTAGCAAGGGACTCATTAAAGATGGAAGTAAACAAACCAGCAAGCTGGTCGGCGCATGATCTCAGAACGCGGCCAGTAATCCCATCGTATAATATGGAACGGTCCGGATTTAAGCCATCAGTTTGTCCCGTATTTGCAGGCATACAACGCATGACCACCTAGACCAGGGATCCTCAAATCTGGCCCACTCCTGCAGAGTTTAGCTCTAACCCTAATCAAACACACCTGAGCATGCTAATCAGAGTCTTCAAGATCATTAGAAAATCACAGGTAGGTGAGTTTGATCAGGGTTGGAGCTAAACTCTGCAGCAGATTAGCCCTCCAGGGAAAGATTTGAGGAACCCTGACCTAGACCATACAAATAACAAATAAATTATTATTATTCCAAATCATTGTTTGAATTGAGAATGTAGCCGCTCAAGGAAGGCTTTAAGACCAAGCGGAATCCTCTGCCGCCTATTGCTCCCGCTTCACAGCGAGTGGAACTCTTGTTCTGCTAATCATTTTGGTCAAATACAAAGATGTGATTATTGATCGTAAGCACAACATCCAGCTAGAAAACATACCATCTAGGCTAACTTTTTCTATTTGCAATAGTTGGACTGAGGCCAATTATTTTCTTACCTTGGCTTTTTAAACTTTGTTAAATTATCTTTCGAGTTTACTGATGTTATACTTTTTACTGGTTTTTATTGTATTTGTACAGCACTATGGTCAACTGCTGTTGTGTTTATCGGTGCTTAATAAATACAAATACAAATACCTGAGGGAAGATGTCTTTCACTATTGTAAATTAATGTTGTTAAATAGAGAAACAAAATTATAGCCTACACAACTTCTAGCGCATTATAAGAAGAGCAGGAAGAAACCCTTTTAGTGGTGAGTGATATTTAATTGTATTTGCTTGGCTGTTGCTGATTTGTAAGAATATTACTCGATAATATTGTTTAATTTATGTACATCATTTTTTCCGTCCTATGGGATTATGATGTGCCCATTGTGTTTGTTTATTTTCTATTTCACGAGTAGCCTATATCGTCCTCGTCTTTATACAGTGTTTGATTGCATTTTTGATTTTGATTGCCGTGTAACGGAAGGGGGGTTAGGGGGGCCCTGGGCCCCCAAAGCTGCGTTAGCCCAGGGCCCCGCAAAGGCTTAACGCGGCACTGTCCATTGCAATATAATTGGATATGACTGGTTAAGATTGGCTATGGTTGGTTCACACGATAAATCCCGCCTCTTGTGTTTGTGCTCATTCTTGTTTGCAAATTAGCCCGAATAAACAAAATGGTGTTATTTGGAAGTCTAATTAAATTGTAAGTAAGCAATACACACACAGTAGCATGCGAAAGTTTGGGAACCCCTTGCAGAATCTGTGAAAATGTGAATAATTTTAACAAAATAAGAGAGATCACACAAAATGTTTTTTTTTTTTTTTTTTTTTTTTTTTAAGTACTGTCCTGAGTAAGATATTTTACATAAAACTTTTTGAATTTGAAGATCAAGGTAAATTTAACTTAATTTGTCTTCTGGGAAACATGCAGTTTTCTAACGATGCTGGAAAACTGAAGAATGTGCAGGACATGGAGGATTTTTCTGAAGAACAGTGCTCAGTTTAACTGTTCAGAACAAACAAGGGACTCATGAACAACCATCACAAAAAAAACAACAACAAAAAAAACTGTCGTAGATCATCCAGTTAACCACACACAGTATTAACAACTAAGGGTTCCCAAAATTTTGAAGGCTGTTATTTTAAGAATTTCAAAAAAAAAAAAAAAAATTGTCTTGTGGACTATATGTAAACATCTTATGTAAAATATCTTAGGAAAATACTAAATAAAAATAACATGCATTTTGTATGATCTCTCTTATTTTGTTAAAATTATTCACATTTTCACAGATTCTGCAAGGGGTTCCCAAACGTTCACATGCCACTGTATACAGTGCCCTCCACTAATATTGGCACCCTTGACAAATGTGAGAAAAGTTGTCTGTGAAAATAAATCTGCATTGTTTATCCTTTTGATCTTTCACTCGAAAAATTCACAAAATTCTAACCTATCATTGAAGTAAAACAATTGAAAATGGGGAGAAAATCTCATGATGAAATAAATGTTTTTCTCCAATTCATGTTGGCCACAATTATTGGCACCCCTAGAAATTCTTATGAGTAAAATATCTCTGAAGTATATTCCCATTCATATTTAAATTTTTTAGCACACCAGGGTGACTAGGAGCATGAAATTGTCCAGCCATGACTTTCTGTTCCACAGGATTATAAATATGAGGAACACAAAGGTCAAATTCCCTTAATCATCCATCACAATGAGAAAAAAACAAAAAATATATTTCTGATGTGCAGCAAAAGATAATTGAGCTTCACAAATTAGTGAAGTGGTTTTAAGAAAAGAGCTAGAGCAGTGAAAATTCCCATTTCCACCATCAGGGCAATAATTAAGAATTTCCAATCAACATAAAATGTTACGAATCTGTCTGGAAGAGGAGGTGTGTCTATATCGTCCTAATGCACGGTGAGGAGGAGAGTTTGAGTGGCTAAAGACTCTCCAAGGAACACAGCTGGAGAATTGTAGAAAATAGTTGAGTCTCGGGGGCAGAAAACCAAAAAAAAAAATTGTCAAACAGCACCTACATCACCACATGTTGTTCAGGAGGGTTTCAAGAAAAATTCTCCTCACTCATCCAAAAATAATCTCCAGCATATTCAGTTATCAGACACGACTGGAACTTCAAATGGGACTGGCTTCTATGGTCAGATGAAACTAAAAAATAGTTTTTTAGCAGCAACATCAAGATGGGTTTGGTGCACACAGGGATAAAAAGTACCCCATGTGTACAATTAAATATACTGCTGTATTTTTTATGTTGTGTGCCTATATTTTTGCTGGAGGTCCTGGACATTGGTTTAGACACATGGCATCATGGATTCTATCAAATACCAACAGATAAAAAAATCAATAAGTGACTGACTCTGTTAGAAATCTTATAATGGGCCATGTTTGGATCTTCCAACCGTACAATAATCCAAACACAAACCTCAAAAACAACACAAAAATGGGTCACTGGGCACAAAACCAAGCTTCTGCTATGGCCATTTCAGTTCCCTGACCTGAACCCTGTAGAAAATGAGTGAGGTGAACTGAAGAGAAGAAGTATTAACATGGAGCTGTGAATCTGAAGGATCTGGAGAGATTCTGTATGAAGAAATGGTCTCTGATCTCTTATCAGGTGTTCTCCAAACTCTTCAGGCATTATAGGAGAAAACTCAGAGCTGTTGTGCTGGGAAAATGACGTTGCAATAATTGGGTGCCAATAATTGTGGCCAACATGAACTAGAGAAAGCATTTATTTCACAATGAGATTTTCTCCCCACTTTCAATTGTTTTACTTCAATGATAGGTTGGAATTTTGTGAATTTTTTGAATGAAAGATAAAAAAGATAAACAATGCAGATTTATTTTCACAGCCGCCTTTGCTCATATTTACCAAGGGTGCCAATATTAGTGGAGGACACTGTATATCACCACTATATATATTTGAAGAGTTAAGATGCAAAAGCCTCCAATTGCCATTTGACATTCTTCTAAGAAGAGCACTTTTATCAGGCTCCTATGTGTAGGTTCAGAAATTTCACTGCAATGGCATTAAAATAGATTATTTCCATTGCCATTAAAGTGAAATAACTGAGCATAAACATAGGAGCAACATGCTTATTTTTGAAGAAAATTTGCAGAGCAACATGATGCTTGTGTTGATTCTTGCTTTTAATATTATGCATTATGAACTGTTACAGTTTATTTACATCCTCCTTTCTTCGAGAATTTATATTTTTAGTAGCATAAAAACAGATCTGATGACATCTTAGCAGTGGTGATATTCATTACTAGAGAAACCAGTGCAGCGACTAGCAACGTTCAGCGATGCTGGCGGTGTGAACAAGGCTTGAGATCTGAAGCTTGAAATGACTGTTGTTGTTTTGGACAACTTTTCTGTTATGAACTTTGTCATGTTTACTGAGTATTTTCTGTCTGTAAATGAAAGGATTCTGTACTGGAGAGGTAAGGGAAAAAAACAAAGTCCAGAAAAACCTGTTTAAACAAGAATGGTGGCTTACCCATGTCAATGTATGCTCCACTTTTTTAATACGATCAGTGGAAAGGTGTTTTTGTTTGTTACCTTTTTAAACAAAAATCTGTTTAGCAATTGATAATATAATAATAATAAATAATAATAATTAATAATTATAATTTTGCGATGAATTAAATGTTGCTTGGATAACCTGTGGATATTGTCTGGCATGCATATGATCTCTAGTTCTGTACTCAACCTTCGCAGCATTAACTTTTTTTCTTTTAAATTAAACTGGCACATGCACAAGAACAAAGGGAAAGCCAGAAAAGTGTGTTGTGTAAAAACGGCACTATTAAACAGTTCAGAAAGGGTTACGCGTTTTGCAACTGGTCCAACATGAATAACAAAACAAATTATGTGTTTTGTTTGTGGACCTACAGCTTTTAGTAGATGTGAATAATATTCAGCAATAATCCCAAACCTGTTTGTCATTAATAATGCAACGGAGGATATAAAAAAAAAAAAAAAAATCTGGTTCCCACCAAAAGCTGTCCTACTGGATGATTCAAATTTGGCATTTCGCCTTTTGCTCTTTGCCACCAGCAACATAAATTTTCCCATGAATGGTGACACAACTGATTTTAGGTGGGGAAGTCACTGTGACAAAAGTGAGCTAAGGGTAGTATAGTGTGATTCACAACGTGGGAAAGTATTTGTCTTTGTCTACAGTTTTATACTTACAACAATAACAAGGTGCATGAACTAGTATTATCTCTTTAATGACCTATGTGAGAAGTGGAGGTGTTTTTTTTTTCACATATACAAGTTTACATATACAATAACATGAATATACCCAATGAGCATGTTTTTTGTTTCTGAATTAAAATGAATATTTATATTTTGGCCAGAGGCATAAACAAAATGTCAGGGTGATGCAACTGTCCTGATCGAAGTGATGAAAACAGCCTAAAAAAAAAAATTTTTACTTTTATGACAAGATAAAGGTAGTTCTGGTTGTAAAATTGCTATTCATGAATTCGCAATTAATTAAATTGAATATTTTTAAATTAATGTAATTTAAGAAAACATTTAAAATTAAAAATAATAATGATGCACACTCAATTATTGGCTATTCATGGGGTAATGAAAATATGTTTATATTTGATACTTATACCACATGAAATATTTTAAGTATTTTAATTACATTTAAAGTTTACTTGAAAATTGTAACACAAAATCTCTTATTTCCTCTATAGCAGGGGTGTCAAACTCAATTCCTGGAGGGCCGCAGCCCTGCAGAGTTTTGTTCCAACCCTGCTCCAACACACAAACCATGTAGTTTTCAATTGAGCCTAAAGGACTTGATTAGTTGGATCAGGTGTGTTTAATAAGGGTTGGAGCTAAACTCTGCAGAGCTGTGGCCCTCCAGGAATTGTGTTTGACACCCCTGCTCTATAGGGCCAACAGAATAAATTGGATATTGGATATTATGATTTTTAAATAGCTCTATACAAGTTTAGGAATTATTATTATTATTATTATTATTTTATAATGCACCTTTGTGAATTTATAACGACCCTGTCTAACTAGGTAGCAAGTAGATTATTTAACCCTTTATTTTGTTCTTAAAAGGAATGATCCCTCTTCATGTTTAATGTGACAGGTTCGTGTAAACACTGGTGAGTTGCCGGGCAGTTTTGAAGTTGTTCAGAAGCCTCTGTACTCCATGAATTATCACCTCTCAAACACCGCACTGGACACCGGTCCCTCTGACTCATATGGATACCCCCACCATTAGTCACAGCGGGCAATACAGACACATACGCATACGCTTGACCCCTGCACAGAGTGGCCAGCGTATGTGCGTCCCACGCAGTGTACGCTTGACCTCATGTTGAAGACCGTCCTCACCAGCTGCCCACCGACAACTGCTCAGTGCCGTATGCAAGGGCAGGACAGTAATAGGCAGTGTGAACTGCCGTACCATGATGCATAAAGGTAGATAAAGACATGAAGATAAATTAACGGGGATGATGTACTTAAAGTTGCATGTGCTTCAGTCATTCCCTTATAAACAACTACTTTTAACCCATCTATGCAAGTACAGATTAACATGGGCTTAACTCTGCAGACCAAGCCAACGACACACTGTGAGCTACATTGCAAAGAGATAATCAGCGCATTAGTGATGTGGGATTGGACACCGGCCACACAGCCCACTGTAGAGACTGACGTAATCACTAGGGCCCTAAATGAGGATGTGTATTTCATATGAAGTCATGGGGATGGAGTGACTAACATTCGGTGTCTGCATTTTAAGAGCAATTAACACTGCAGTGATGTAAGGGTTTCATGTGTCATCTGCAATATCACCTGCACTCACCCAGAGATCATATTAGTAATGTTATTTTGTTGTATGTTATATTGCTTGGAGAACAGGGGTGGTAATCACTACAGAGCTTAGTCCAAGTCTGAACAATTTGTCCAAAAATAAATGTTTATGGTGAAGATGCTGTATGCACTACACAAAGTCCTCATGATCTTTTCACAGACAGAAGCCCAATAAGCGTTTATCTGGTTCTGGACACTTAAATCACAGAAATGTACAAATTTCATTGCACTTAACATAAACCAAATAATAAACCAAGTTGCTTCTGTAAACATCTGCTGCTGTAGTTTTTCTCAGGACAAATATTACTTTTCTTAGCCGCTTTTTAAATTACTTTAACCAGCTAGTCTGAAGGTGATTTTTAGTGGTGTGACACTCGCGGTGTTTTCAGCCTCTGCCACCTCAATATATGAGTGCATGAACATAATCTTTAGAACTGCTCTGAGAGTCATTTTGTGAGCAATTTACCATTTCTTTTGAGAAAAAAAAACTTAAGTCTTCACAGCAATCTGTCAAAATAAAAGTTTGGTTTAACTTGAAGAAACTGTGACAGAAATATAATGTAATGATAGTATTTCTACAAAAAAAAAAAATATTATTAAAACATTATTTTTAAAGGAATATTTACCAGAAAAATATATTTACCAGAATTTACCACAACACAGTATTTCTGAAAAATAAAATGAAATGATAATAATAAATAAGGGTTTTTATAGAAAATCAATTAATTAGAGATGCTTTTGATTATTAAAATTGAATGAAACCATTAAAATGGAATCCAGAAATTTAAATTGTGTAATAAATTGTGTAAGTTTCATGATTTCAATGAAATAGACATGCTTTTTAATTAGCTTTTATGAAGACAGAGTCTAGAAAAATTAAAACAGAAAAAAACAGAATCCAGAAAAAATAAAACGGAAAAACACAGAACCCAGAAAAATTATATATATGAAAAATTGTCCTCAAATTATATATGCAAGTATAAAATAAATAATAACCATTTTAGAATAACATAAACATTATATTATAAAAATGCTTTATCCATGCCCACTTGAATCTTGTCATTAGGTCACGCGTGTGCTAATAAATCTCAAGTAAACTAAACGTCTAACATATCCTGCTCCGGAGTTTATGTTCTATGGCTACTTACATACCATGAAAGTTACCTGCGTTTTTGAAACCAAAAGCTGAGTTTATCCTCTTACTTACCGTGAAACTTACCTGGATATGTCACATAACCTGCTTTCTGGAATCCTCCCCCTGCAGACATCAGTTCCAACCCTGCTCTAGCACACCTGCCTGTAATTATCAAGTAACTCTGAACACCTTGATTAGCTGGTTCAGGTGTGTTTGATTGGGGTTGAAATCTGATTTGGGCTGCAGTATGGTATCTATCCAGGAGCAGAGTAGACCCCTGCCCTAGGTGCTTAAAAGCCTCTGAGAACTCTTTACTGGGATCTTTGCCCATTCCTCACTTGAAAAACTGTCAGATGACTGATGATCTTTGGTTTTCATATTGCCACTGCTTTCACCAAATATTTTTCACATTCCACCAAATATTTTTAATGATGTTTAAAACTGAAGACTGAACAAGTCCCTCTAGAATATTCTACGAACCAAGCTTAATTTAGATGTATACTTTGGGATGTTTGCCCTGCTGGAAAGTCCAGTGATCATCAGCTTCAGTTCATGCACCAAAGGCATCACAAACTTGGCCTGATACTTCAAAGAATCCATTATGTCCTTCATGCAGTCAAGACTTCTACTTCCTGTAACAGCAAAGCACCCTCATAATAAGGCTGGTCTACCTCCATCAAACACCATCAAAACTAAATTATGTGAGAATTCCACTAATTAGAGGGGCATTCACATTACACATTGAGCAGCATGTCAAGACTGTGTTGCAAAACATGACATTTCACAACAAAACTGAAAAGAAAAAAAAAGTGATACCCACAATGCAAGCAGATGTGCATTATGCAATATAATGTGTGTGTCTGTGTAGACAGAAATTGTAACAAATATTGTCTTGAGAAAAACAATTTTGTTAAATGTTTGCAGTGAGATTTCAATAATTATTTGTATTGTCCTGTAGTTTTTATTAGCAATTTAGCAAACTTGATTCAGGGTGTATCCAGTTGATAAATACTGTATAGAACACAGCTATAAAAGAGTGCTCTGGGGTTTGCATGGATTTGTAACAATGGTTGTGTGTTTGGAAAAATTATGTGATTCTGCAACTCCTTAAGAAAACTATTTCCTGCTGACACTGCAGAATATTTCAAAAATCTTTGATCTTTACCTAAATCTAATTTGTTGACACACGTTATTATCTTGGTAAATACCTGCATGCAACAATACCTGTCTTTGATTTACACAGCTGGTCTTTCATGGGAGTCCCTGTCCACCTTTCAGTCAGTATATAGTCTATATATTACACTGATTCAAGTTTCACAACCTTATGTACACAAAACGTACTTCATTCTGAAACAGACAAGTACTTGACGTTCAGTCAGTGAGTCAGATATGGATTCAGTTACTGCTCTAACAGATTCAACAAGTTCATCCAGTAAAGGATTCATCATTCTGATTCAGACAAGTAGCTTTTCAAATGATTAAATTTAAAAGAACTAGCTTGTTTCTGAATCAACACTTGTCATGTCACTCATATGTTTGTATTTTGCTTGCAGCCCACAAGGTAAACTCAACAGAAAGGCACTTTTTCTTGCAATTGTTTAATTTTTATTATTTTTGTCTAATCAGATTGCAAGCTCACATTCACAACCCGTGTGCACTGCACTGAAAGATTCTGCCTCCTAAAAGAGGTGCAGGAATCACTTATCTAATGCATTTAATTATTTAATATTCATCCAGTTCACAGCAGAAGTCTATAATAACTAGGATTGTATCCATTGATAATTAAGTTAAAAGTATTTTCACTTTGGCTGTGGATATGTGGGAATCTGTCACCCCCAATAAACTAAAGCCAAGTACAGCAGAACAAAACATGTGGTTTAAGTTGGATTCTGTTCAGGAATGGCAAAATGAGGACCCACAATTTGCAGATGTTTGTAAAGTTATCTGCCTGGGTGTGTGCAGTGTGTGCTTAACAGTGTGTTGGGTGTGTGTAGGGGGGTTGGTCTAAAATAACTTGCTGCTTTGGCATGCGACATGAGATTGGGAGACTGCTGGCTAGTTAGTCTCAAAAGGGATATTACTGTCAAAAAGAACATTAAGTCAATATGACCTTAACATTTTCAGTCTTTCTATTGAGAATTTCAATCACATAGGTTATTGGATAATACAAACCTGCAATCAGCTCTGGTTAATTTTTGGTATGGAACTCGCAGTTTTCACAATCCAGTCAATTCCTTATAGACAAAATCAAGTCTTGTCTTTCATTTTCCACTTTTGTTAGTAAACTGGGCTGCGAATGAGAATTCATGTACACTTGCATTTAAACGTCCATGTCTTGAATTCAGTAGTGTCTCCATTATAAAGGGTCCCTTTTATGGTGCATTATGGGTAGTGGCATAGGATAGATGAAGGATGACACTTGACTGAGGCTCTCTTTAAAGGTACAAAAGTCCGGCACACCAGATCGTGTTCCCTGGATACCCAGCATCTATTTATTATCCTTCTCCCCTCTGTGACCTCCCCTTTATTTTAAACCTCTGATTCATCTGCAATTCAACCCCTAAAAACCGCAAAACACCTCTAAGTTTACAGCCCCTGGACGATACCGTCAGCAGGCGTAAATGAAGTGAGATTTTTCAATAATTTCTGTGCGATGTATTGATGCCTTTATTTCTGGAATCCCATCATGCAGTATGTTGTGTCTAGAGAACACTAAAGGATACAATAGCAGGTTAATTTAAATCGCCCTATAGAATTTATAGCTAGCAAGCAACAAGTTGACATCAAGAGGAGAACATCTATTTGTTGGTTTTATAACAGCAGGAATCTGCCAATTAAGATTAGTATCTTGTCACAGGCGTTCACTCTGCATGTTAGCGGATGAGGAGATGCAAGGCGATAAACTTCTAACACAGGGGTTCAGCCTTATTGACAGGTCAGGAAGCCATCGTGGTCACTGAGGGCTATTTGATGTGACATCTTTTTCACCTGGTCGGATTCAAATAGAACTTAGCGGCTGGTGTGATGCAATCACCACGCATAGCTGAAAGCTCCTGGGATTCTGGACAGAAATTGCAGCCAGCGAATGGACGGCGGAATGTGCTTTTCAGGTTAGTGCTTAGACAGACATCACTGGGGACATGGACTAGAAATGGAATGGGTGGGGGTTGTTGCTTAATATCTATATCCTAGCAACAGAAGGGGTATGATACCATGTCCAGTTGTTGTCAGGGATTGGTCAGCATGTTGGCATTGACGCCACCCCTTTGCTTGTGGGCTGTAGAAAGATTAAACCAAAATTAAAACATCCTCCACACTTGATTCACTCCTGTGCACTTGACCTTCTAGCACTTTAATCTGCCTCACGGTTTCTTTTTTTGTTTATGTTTTTCATGTTTTTCATTTATTTGTAACTCCAGATCTGCTGTAATACATGTGCTTGGGCCACTTGCCGATAACCTTGACGACCTCAGTAAAGACCCCAGTCTGGCAGTATGACCTCTCCTTATGCAGCAGTACAGTTGTGCCCAGAGCGAGCCTTTCAACGGTAAGACAGGAGTTACAGCTTGTTGGCCAGTTCTGAAGAGCCATTTGTAGGGTCACTAGGTTTATCTTGACCACTTACTTGGGCATGCACACATGGTTCATGTGGTTTTATTTAGTTGCTTCATTTGTAAATAGATACGAGCACATATTGCAAAGCAATGCCTGCCTGTTTCTATGGTCCAGAACAGCGTGTTTGTTCTTATTCTGCTCATTAAAGAGTTACTGTCTGGACTGAGACGTGCTGAGGTGCTAACAGTTGTGTCTGGTTCTCCAGCTGCTGCCTGGCTATGATATTTATAGGTGTGGTGTTCTTATGGCGACAAAGAAAGTATTTTGTGCAGTTTAAGGTGAACTGTCTGGATACTCGATCCTCAGCCTGCTTGTTTATTAGCTCTTCATGCACTTGCTACTGGACATTTGTTTTTGTGGATCTGATTCTGAACAGAGTTCAAACCTAAATAAAGCTGTATTAATAGCTAGGGATTCAATTTTCATGCTTGTATCGTTAATGATGTTCTAATGTAGTATTCCATTTCAATGGAGTATTGACACCTCTTTAAAAAGGCAATTGAAATAGCAGTTTCATACACTACATACATTTTTAAATACCAGCTTTCCTTAGCAGCTCTCAATATTTAATCTATCAACTAATAAATTATAGTAAAGTAGGTTATATCAAACTAATAGCACCATTTTGTTTCTAATGAGATACTTGTGGCCTTTATGTAATTTGGTATGTTGACAGTAGTCACAAGGTAAGATGGGAAAAAATAATGCTTGTTCATATCTTGTTATTTTCAGGTCTGTAAAATTCTCAAAAATACATTGTTTAAATGTACTTAAATGTAAAAAATATTGCTAATAAAAATAATGCATGTAAATTTCAGTTGAAAAAAAAAACTTTAAAAATTGATGCTAGTTGTCACTTTCTGTGTAGGCATGTAATATAAAGTCTAATAAAAAAATAATAATATATATATATATATATATATAAAAAAATCACTATCTTTTCAACCCCGAATGAATGAATAAATAAAATTTTCATTTATGGGGCATGTTGTCTAATTGTATGAGGAAAGTGGTTCCAAAGGAACCTGCCCTTATGCAGTATTTGTTTGATTTTCAGCCAAATTACTGTTCAAATTGTGACAATTCATTAAACATAAAAAAATTGCAAATATAAATTGTATGAAAGTTGTAAAGCAAAATTGGATTTAATAAATTTAAAACATGTGATGGCTTAAGTATTTGCTGAATTTGCCCTAACAATTGATTTTGATTTAATATACACTTATTTTTTGACCCTAGTGTGGTTTTAGACAAAGTTAATTTGTTTACTCAACAGCTGAGACAAAAATTACTATGTTGGAATTTTACTATGTTGGAATTTTTATCTGAAGAATACAATTCACACAAAAAACTATTCTAATGTAAAGTTTTAAACCAACAAAACCAGAGACAACATTTGTAATTGATGTAAAACCTTATTGTTACCATAATATATCCCTTTTTGACATCAAGCAGCCTCACTTACCTCTCTGTTGTTAGGTCTTAGCCTTTGAGCACATGTGGGTATACCTGCAGGGACGGTTGTTTTTGTGACTGATCCAGCTGCTATCAGTAGGTCTAATCTACACCACAAAACAGGAGAAACAGATGTGTAAAGAGTAAAAATAGCATCAACAGAGGTTCTCAAAATAAAATTAATTTCCTTTAAAGTCAAATGTTCAATGTTTTTTTTTTTTTTTTTTTTTTTATGAATCCTACAAAATTAGACCCTCTTGGAAAGATAAATAATCAAATTGGTGAAAATACTGTGTAGATTTTGTGACTGACTAATATTTAATTACCAAACAGTTAAATCATTGTCACACACCTGTTTACTCTGATATGCTTGTACTACATCTGTTCTGTTAGGAAAAAGCATACTTCACATATTTACCTAACTCATTAATAATGCTATTTGAAAAAAGCTGATTGTGTATTTCTTACAACCAACAGTGTACATTTATTACAGTTTAAACATTGAATGAACTCTAATATAATAATAAAAAAAGTAATTCATTACCTATTCTTTATTGGCATCCAGACACTTTTAAATACTTGTAGAATACTTTTAAAAAAGGAGTAAATAACAAGTGCAGTGTGAAATAAGTCCATATGAAATTTTATAACTTTGGGACTGTTCAGTCCTTTGCCACATTTAACAGAATTTAGGGCCGTTCACAGTGAAAGCACACATCTAATTGGAGGAGAAATCATGGGGGCCACCACTCTTTTGTCTGAGCCACCATGTCCATCCTGCAGCCCCGGGTTTGAGGGATGAGGGAAGGGTCGGCAGATCCCTTTGAACGTTCCCTGGCCTCTGATTAATGAAGATAGTGGAGAAGCCCCTCTCACTTGTCTCCCCAGATTGCAGGGCTCTGTTTGTTTTGATTACATTTTCATCGCTGGATGTGCCCAACCTGTCAGGAGACAATGGGCAGCGCTGTTAAGCTGCGACTTTTGACCCCGTCCTGTCTGCGAGGGGCCTGGTCTGTGTTTAAGTGGACGCAGTGCAGCCTCTCCCTCAGGCAGAATGCATAACTCCCCCAGTAACCAGACACCCACCCACAGCTTCCAAAGAAGCTACCACTAGAGATGAAGCCCACCCTACACATATCCACAATGAAAAACTACAGTTGACTATTGTCTCCAAGAAGTTTATGCCATTTTTAGAGGAATCGAAAAACAAAGCTAAGCCCTTTTTCTTTTTTGTCTCACTTTTTTGTTATTACCCATTATAGGGTAAACTAAAGGAAAAGAAGCAGGATTTCTTGGCTAAATCGGGGGGTGTGATGACTGATTTGAGATAATGACAGATGTGGCAGCAACAGTGTTAAAGCAGAATTCAGAGGAAATCTGAGCATGTTTAGGGTTTAGTAATCTGACGGACAATGACAGTGTTCCTTTGCTGCATGACTCTAGAATTACTCATTCTCAGGTTGCACAATTTGTTTTATCAGGCTTTATGAGTGCTGTTATGTTTGATCCAATTAATAAGTGAACATAAATTATCTAGATGTTTAATTGAAATGGTCATTCCCACTTTAGCTGATGATGGATCAGAAATCTGCCCATAAACTTCACCTGTCATATCTGTGGGTGTAAATCAAAGCTGGATATTTTCATGCATGGGTGCTGCACCTTTTGTGGGACCATGATGTCATTCTTGGCTGAAAATCTCTGTCAACCATATTGTATTTCTTCCGCTTGTCCTTCGTTTTCTGACCTTTTGACGGGCTTGCATCCTCACTCGACTTTAATTGGATAATTCCCCTGGCACAGGTTTGAGGAGGATGATGATGATGATGATGATGATGATGATGATGATGATGATGTCATGACACCAAGGCTGTCAACCCAGCTCTCACTTCTCGGCCAGGGATCTGAAACATGCCCTGTCACAATGTGTGACCTGAGACAGCAGCCACTCAGCACCTGCTGGAGACCTATATAGTCCTCATGCTCTCACCAACCTGTAATGTTGACAATATTAAATGCAATAACATATCAATGAGAGAGAGAGAGAGAGATGTAATCACTATACAGAGAGCTGCTGAACCTTGTGTAAGTTATTAGCCACTACATTCTCTGACCTAAGAGAAGTAGTATCTTGTTTTGTGGTTTTGTTGAGTGTGATAGCAAAAGCTAAATGTAAGCGTACTGACAATTGTAGAGCCATTTAGCACTCTCAGAGAACTATAAATGAAACAGCCTTCCATGATATGTGATATAGATGACATATCACTGTGTCATAAACACTTTGCTTAAGTTGCTTCCGCTGGTTTATTGACCGTTGCTTCTTACTGAGTTGTTTATAGGGCTTTTTAGAGATAATTAAAGTGCAAGGAAAATTAAAAATGTTGCTTTGTGTAATTAAAATGGTATTGTTTTCATAATCCCAATAAATATATAAAAGGGATAGATAGGGATTTACTCACCCTCAGAGCATCCAAGATGGTCTTTTTCAAATACTTTTTTTTTTTCTTCAGTAGGGCAGTAAAGATTTTTAACTGAAACCGTGGTCCTTGGAAATTCATAAAAAGTCAGCGGCTGCCTGTTTTTGAGAAAAAAAAAAAAAAGAAAAAAAAGCATATCAAGGAACACAAAATGAATACCTTTGGCTCCTGACGTTATATTGAGATCTTATAGTGAAACATTCGATCTATGCAAGAAACTGAACATTATTGAACTATCCCTTTAATATTTAAAAACACTAATTTGATAACACTGTTAAATATAATCTTTACGTCATTTCAAAAATGAATATATTTTTTTATGGTATTCCTTAATATTGTAATGCTTAAATCCACTTTATTTATTTATTTATTTATTTATTTTCAAATTTATTTATTTTCGAATTTAGTCATTTATTTGTTTTCAAATTTAGTAATTTATTTATTTTCAAAGTTTAACTTTAGTTTGACAGTATAGAATTTTAATATTGTCTATTTATTGACTTAATGTATCTATCAGAATCAGTGCATTCTTGCTTAGAGGGATTGTATTTGTTTCAGCATAAAAAGTAAACCAACCAATACTAAAAATATTATCTACAGTGATGGAGTGATGCTGCTTGTTTGTGATAGCACAATTGATTTCTGCATGGAATAATGAATAGCAAGATTACTTTTTCTTAACAGTAGAATATACCACTCTTTTTTTCAGATGCATCACCTTATGTTGCTTATAACTTTGTAACATCTATAAAAACCATGCAAAAATTGCAAAACCTAAAAAGGTTGCAAAATCATCTCAATGTTATACACAGCTCTGTTTATCTGTTCAAGATCCCACCCATTTTATAAAAATTACATCCAATAAATAAGTACCCGTTGTTCTCCATAGTGCCATTCTCTTTCATTGTACTCCTAATTGGTGACTAATTCATTAATACAACTAACTATATGAATAGCTGTCAGTAAATTAGGCCCCAGCTTTTATTTTGTATTTGCTTACTCCCTTAAAAGCCCCTCAGACTGTTCATGTTCACAGTGTAAAATGCAGTGGGGTTTAGATTTGTATCTTACAATGGGAAGTAGGAATGCTGAGGTATGGACCTGAGGACACACCGTGACAATTGACGCATTGGGCTTGGCATTTGTGCGTCTTCCAGTGTGCCAAATGACAATATCTATGAGGCTTAAAGTAAACATTAGGGTTGAAAAAGCTTTTATCCCCAGTGACAGGCCTGGCAGCACACCGTTGTCCCAGTAATTCAACTCTAGCATTCACTTTGTGCCACACCTCTTCAGCTGAACAAAGACAAAAAAGAGTATATACCCTTCTTTTCTTCTGAAGAGCTGTGTTTGGGGAACCCATGGAAAGAAAATGGAAAAGAGGAATTTTTCATGGTATTGAAGCTGAATTCCAAATGCTTTTTTGCACCTCCCATTTTCCTCCTTTAGGAAATGGGCGTAGTTTTAATTGGTTTTATTATATTGTAAAAAATGAACGTGCATTTTGATCCTTTTGGGTGAACTATCCCTTTAAATGAAAATTCTGTTCAGAAATTACTCGTATCATTCCAAACCTGCATGCATTTCTGTCTTCTTCACAAAAGATGTTCAGTTAAACACATTGCTCCCAACTGATTCCCTATATATATTGTATGTAAAAAAAAAAAAAAAGTATGAATTCATTAGGAGAAAGAGATAGTTCAAACAAAAATGAAAAGTTATTTGCTCAACCTTATGTCTATCCAAATCTGTATGAGTCTCTTTTTTTCTGCTGAACATATTTTGAAGAATGTTAGTAACCAAACAGTTGACGGTAGCCATTGACTTCCGTAGTATTTTTCCCCCCATACATTTCCATTTGTTATCTACATTCTTCAAAATAATTAATTTTGTGCTGAACAGAGGAAAGGAACTCATACAGGATTGGAACGATGTGAGGTTGAGTAAACAATGACAGAATTTTCATTTTTAGGTGAACCACCGCTTTAACTAACTGTAAATATTTAAACTCATCAAATTAATGTAAAAAAATCTTAAAGGGATAGTTCATCCAAAAATGAAAATTCTGTCATCATTTAAGTTGTTCCAAGTCGACTTTTTTTTATTTTATTGCTGTACTATGGAAGTCAATGGGGATCAGCAACTGGTTACCCACATTACCCATATAAATGTAAATGTAATGTAAATGTACACATATTCTTCATATCTTATGTTCAACAGAAGAAAAAAAAACATACTCAGACAGGTTTGGAACAACTTGAGGGTGAGTAAATGACAGCATAATTTACATTTTTGGGTGAACTTTCCCTTTAAATACTATAAATTGAAGTTTATCTTCAAAGGCTGGCATTTGGAGGTGTCATTTTACAGTGATATCAAAGACTAGTGTTGCTTTGTGTATCTGTCTAGGATACAGTAATCTGACATCCTTCGACCTTAAAGCATTCAGCATTTATTAGGCATGCCTTGCTACATAGCTTAGTATATTAATATCTCCCCACCTCACAGAATGTAGGGGAATTCCAGCCCCACACCCGAGTGCCAACGTTAGATTATGGGTTGACACCCCAACTCCCAGACGCTCACACACACACACACACACACACACACACACATACATACATACATTTACTACCTTCAACCCCCATCCACAGCCAAGCCCAGTTCAGCCACACACATTCCAAATGCTGCATAGCGGTGGTGTTGCTATCATATAGACAGCGAGGGGGAATTCCGCTCTGCTTGGTCGTCAGCGTGTGCTGCTCCTCAGCAGGAACAATGAGACGCTGGGCTCTGGCTTGGTGTCATATTTCAGATGGAGAGGGTCATCGTGTTTTCACTGACAGTCTTATTCTCTCTACTGCTCCTAAATGTCATGTTAACATTGGTTATTGGTGTTGCATTAGACAGGCACAGAGCATGGCCTTTGTGGGGGGAGAGGCAATTAAGAATGGGTTGTGTTTTTACATTCTGAATGGGTGCAGTGCCTTCTTTCCACCATTAACGCAGTAATGAATACTGTATCAGTTTACTAAATGAGATTTGAGTTCAAGTCGGTTGTTACTGTAATTAGCAGTATTGCAACTCACATCACTGTTTCTGTTTCTCATAGTCAGGATAAGGGTTTTTCGGAACTCCTACACCACTGGTGTGAAAGATATGGATGACTTTTCAAAATGTGCAGCTAGTGATTTTTTCTTTCTTTCTTTCTTTCTTTCTAGTGACAAAAAATATAGACTGGGTTAGACTCAGAGCCAGTAAGCAGGGTTATTATTATAGTTAACTAAAACTATTTAAAAACATTTTTATTATTTGAAATAAATGTTAACTGAAATAAAACTAAAATATTTAAAATAGCTAAACCTATTTTATTTCAGCTAGTTGCCAGACATTTCTCATTTTTATTTAGTGTAACTTGATATGTAAAAATAACTAAACTTGAAATAAAAATGAATAAAAAAGTGACAAATAAATAAAAGATAAATAAAAAAGTGAAGTATTTATATTTATTGAAAATAACCATAAAAAACTATTAAAAATGTCACAAACACAGGTTACTAAAATGAAAATGAAAATTGATTATATAAAAATGAATTCGAAATATTAATAAAAACTATAATACTATCTCAGTGATACTAAAATAACACAGCCAATAAGTAACTACCTGAAGCTACCATCTAAAATTAATGAAAGTCTGGCAACACCCTTAGAAACCATTCAGAAAACCATAGCAACTATATTTTAACAGCCTGGAAACCACCCACAACACCCTCCAAAATCCTGGAAGTGACTTTTGCATGGCAAAACCAACACCCATATTTTCTTTAGATAATTTAAAATGTTTCCAATACATTTACCTGCAATTTTGGAAATGTATCAAAATACTGTTAATATTATTTTTTCTTAACCTGAGAAACATTTTACATAGAAACTGTGCCCTGATACACTTGGCAGAATTACTGACTTAAATTTTGTTTCCATCTCTTTAGATTGAGAGAACCAGCAGCAGCCTGTCTCTCATGGGCTGAAGGTTCTTTCCTGACCTCCATGTCACAGGGCCAGGGCTCTCAGGGTACAGATATCCTCGGACAAGACGTCCTCAACCAGCTGCTGGAGATGCTGGACCAGTGAGTTATGAAGTACCTTACAAATTCACTCATATTTTAATAAATATTTAAATAAAAGCAATAAACTGTAAAAAACAAAAAAAAAAAAAAAACACTTGTAAATTATTGAAGTGTGTCTTATAAGAAAATACAACTTCAGTCTTTCTAATTCTTCAATTCAATGTATTACTTGCTGTTTCTTTGTAATTGTGAAATTTACTATCAACATAACAACAAAAATTGTTACAACACCAGTTATTAGTGTATAAGCAGTCACCCACTTATTGGATGACATTTTATTTAACAGAAGTTTTAATGAATACATTTTACTTTATCTTCTTAATAAGAGTAAAAATATGCAAGTGTAAACAATTAGAAAACAAAACTGTTTTCAATCAATTTACTGGTTTCTGTTCTAGGTCTGCGCTACATTCAATGCAGCCTATCGAGTTCAACTTTTCGGAGGGCTCTGCAGTTGGATCAGCATCCAATACCATACAGATTAGTATGGACTGCATCACAATGCGTGAGCCTGAGGAGCCCCTTACAGTGAGTACTTAATTTCACTAAACGCATCCCAAACAGCTTTTCATACATTTTCACATTTAAAAACTGCACCAAAGTGCAATATCAATTTCAGATATTGCAGTGTCACAAAGATCTGAGGAATTACTGTGGTACCCTGTTCTTGACACATTTCAAGATGGCAGATTATGCAAAATGCAAGTTCTGAACTTCTTGAATGAATAAATCCTCTTTAAATATTAATTTTAGTTAGGTTTCATTTTTCTAAAGGAGGAGCCAAAGTAGATTGTTGATAACTGGTTATTGAATCAAACTATCTCCCAAATATATACCTCCTATGTAATGTAATAGTGATGCTAGTGTATACATATAAATGTATACATATAAATAGCCCTTTAGACTGTTTTATAAATTTACCATTACTGTAACTTCATAGCATAAAACTACAAAGAGTTTAGATTATTTCAAAATGAACAAAAGTAATTAATACAGAATATCTTCTCAATACTTAGCTTGTTTTCCTACTACTTGCGGTGCTTAAGCATTTAATTGTTGAATTCTGTCAAAATCCCCTGCAAAGTTTAAAGCAAATGTACATGGGGATTTTTTTTAAAAACCTCCCACTGAATGGTCTCAGACGGGTTGTTTTTTTGATGGTAGCAGTAGATAATTAGATTTTCAATACAATAATAACCGTTTGAATCTCTGTAATATTTTTGTCCAGTTGTTTTAGTGGCTTTTTATTTTGGTTTGTCTAATTTGCTTTTAAATATTGAACAGCAGCCAAACATTTTTGAATGCGTAGGAAATTTGTTAAGTAGAGTACCACAATTATTTTATCACTTATGAAACTTGGTTTTGTTTAGTGTGAGCACTCAAGTGAATAATTTCAGTAGTGGGGAATTTAGTGGTAAGCCCCAGCAAAAACAGTTACCTTGCACTTGCATGTGGGGGTGTTACTGTTTATTGGGGGTGTTTATGGGTTTTCCCTGGTCATTCTGGATAGTTTTGGTGGCAACAAAGTAAAAAGGTATGTCCAGGTCCGGATGAACACACTAAATATAAAGTCCTGATGACAATAGCCTTGCTTTCCTGCAATGGAACGTCCTGTTTGAAGTGCTTCAGCATTGTGTCATGCAAGAAAAATATTTTTTTGGGTGAGCATAAAAATCTAAGGGACTGAAGTGGATCAATGAATTATGAAGATGGAGATTTACAACAATACTACACATCAGACAGTTTCTTCTTTGGTGTAAGTTAGCATTTTCCCCTTCTATACTCAAGACAAGATTTGTTTCTTGTTCAAACTAATTCTAAAATTTGTTCTTGTGATCTGTAACACTGTTTAACAACTGTTCATTCGTAAATTTGATGTAGGTCATGCAAAATCTGTGTATCCCTTGGGCAGATTCTATCAACACGTTTAGTTCTAATTTAAGTTTATACACAACAGAAGAGCAATGGAAAGTTTGACATTAAATGTATGACCTGTAGCTGACGCTGAGGCCTTGTCGGTTTTCTCTGGGCGTGCAGGAGAATTAGGTGGTTGTGGCTCCCCTCCCAGCAGAGGAATGCAGTTGTCCGGTAGTAAAGATGAGGAAAAAAAGGGAGAGACTGAGCAACGCTTTGCTTCTCTGGCCCTGAGGGATTATTTTTTCTCTTGATCTGGTGATTAATACCCCCCATACAACACCACCCGCCCCCATCTTCCTCACAGTGAAGATCGGGCGTGGTGCGCTAACACTGGCACGCTAACACTCCGTCCCTTGCCAGCTAGCATTCGTGTTGATCGAAAACCTAGAAAAACTGTGGCAACCTGCCAATCGTTTGCTGCAATGATGCTCATTAAACTTTGAGTAACAAACTTTTAGACAGCGGTGGGCATAGTTGTCGCCCCATTAAAGGAATAGTTCACCTAAAAGTACAAAATTGTCTATTTACTCACCCTCATGTCGTTCCAAACCTGTATGAGCTTCTTTCTTCTGTAGGAATTTTGAAGAATGTTGGGATCCAAGCAATATTGGACTTATTAAATGTACAAAAAATACTGAGACAAAATTTTCCTTTTTGCTAAACGATCTCCTAATTACCAGCTTATGAGTGTTCGGTGAACTCCTTCACCAAAAGAAAAAGGTTTTCCGCCTTCATTAATTATTGGATGATGTGCGCTGTTTGGCGCCCTCAGGGTCCTCTGTGTTTGTATTGTGCAGGGGTGTTGTGGTTTAATCTGAAATTGCTCTTTCTTGGGTAGGTGTGCTTTCTCTGTAGCTGCAGGGCAACAATTTAGAGCAGCACCTGCCGCTGTGACTGACTGAGGCTTGCGTCCTATTCTGTCTGTGTGAGATCGGGGATGGGGGGGGGGGGGGGCAGAGGTGTGGAGTAGGGTAGAATGTGACAGAGGAAAGGTTGTGTCCTGACTTCAAATAACTCAGCTGATATCATAGTGAGATAGAGCAGCTAAATGTGGTGAAATCACAGATTCATTTGTCCCACATTTTGTTATTAATTTCAAAAGACATTTAGTCTGGTGTAGCCTGATTTTAAAGTAGTGATGCTCAACCAGGGGTACATTAAAAACTGCAGTTCAAAAGTTTTTTTGTTTTGTTTTGTATGCATGTATATGTGCAGCCTTAAATAATTTTGTGTGGGTGACACCATTTAAACACTCCAGACAGAGGTGGATTTAAGCCTGACGGCTTTTACTTGTATCACTTTTCCACACAGTACAATCCATAGTGCTGCTTTTTTTCTCCCCTCAAAACCAGTATCAAACTAAATAAAGTGACACAATAACCGATTCTATATTTTGCAAACCGTTTCAGTTATAAATAGGTACTGACAGATTGGTGAGAGAAAACGACTGTACATTGAGTACATTTTTGGATCTGGGTGTTGCTGCGCAGCAAAAGTTCAACATAATATGTCCCTTGAATACATTGAAGGTGGTGAGGCAATGGTTTGTTTAGGCTGCGTTGTGCCCTAGCCCTTGATTAGTCATTTGTAGTGTTCTTTTCAAATAGAGCCTGACTCAGCATTAGGCAGGAACACATAATTAAGGCGTGATTCCTTACCGCCATCCATCCATTCTGTAGCTACTGTTCATCTTATATTTTATCCTAAACATTTCTTGTGAATTATTTATAATTGTGATTAGTAAAAACTGTTTGTGATTTAATAAAGTTTTCTTAAATTGCTCCCCATTTATTTACAAAAAAAAAAAAAATTAAAGGATATTTTTACGTGTAAATGTGAAAGTTTTCATAGTGCTGATGCATGTTCAGTTCAGATCAACAGAGCCACTAAAAAATGTTTTCTTAAAAAAAACATTTCAATTAAATGCGATTCTCTTTGACTCTTGATTTGAGATTTAACTCCACAGTTTAAATCACGACTGCTAAATCACTGCTGACTCTTCACCCCACCAGTTTGCCTCAAGCGAAATGAAACCGTACTGGCAAGGTACAGCGTAATCCATCTAAACATTTACCTCTTTTTTTCTTTTTCTCTCTTTCTCTTTTTTCCCTCTGTCTCTTTCCTTTCCTCCACTCTCTTCCTTTTACACGGTTTTCTCTTAAACTAACTTACATCAAAGCATTAGGACATGCTAAGAATTTGTAAGAACTAGACGACTCCATGTAAATGCAAAACTAAAGGAAGAAATTATAGCCCATATCTCTAAATTACTAAAATGTCTTACCTCTGTCTCATACTGAAAATTACAGCAGTTACCTTTGACCTGGTTTGTTTGAAAGGCTCTGCATTGTGGTACGATTGTGTAGGAGTTGGCTTTTTTTAAATTTGTCTTACAAATGTTTGTCAGCAGGATACCATTTATTGAGGTCAGACATCATAATGATTTGAAACGAATAACTTTTAACTAATAACAGAATGCAACCATCCCTCGAAGACTAGACATGGATCAAAACAGGATAGTGAGGACTAGTGCCAATTATGCTGTAAAACAATTCTAAAGTTCAGAGTACAGGTGTTGACTTTTGCTCTCTGATGTCCGCAGGTGTTTAGTCTTTGACATCACAAACGGCTTCTTATCCTGAACTATAGCACTATTGCCCATCAGCTAGTGAACTCAGTTAAAGTAGATTCCCACATCGTTGATTATCATCATTATTATTATTATTATTTTATAATTATTTATTTTGCAACATAAGTACCACAATACCATTGGGAAAGATTTTTCGGATCATAACCAGCAAAATCTCTTTATGTAAAAGAAACCCTTCTTTATTTCTCACTCCTGCTGAGTTTCTTGAACAGGTGTCACTTAAAATACTAGCCATAAAATAAATAAATAGGTATTAAAATTAAAATATAAAACAAGATAAAAGTAAACAAACTTCTTACCCCTCTTTATTTCTTACTCCTCTATTAAATGGGTGATGCAAAGTTTCTTGAACAGGTGTCTCTCAAAACACTAGCCACCTGACACATGACACCTAACTAATCCGAGAGTTGTAAGCCCAAGCAGTCCTTTAAGTGTCCAGATAGATCTAAGTGCAGCATCCTTTGTCTGAGCCACCGGGAAGCTTCAGCTGGGTTCACCACCTTTATGCAGAGCCTATTTATTGCCTGACAGCAGTTGCCTAATTTAGCCTAATTGTTTTACATGTGTGTATGAATATATATTTATCACACAAATAGGAGTTGACTTGACAAGTAGAATCTTTATTTAGATTGGTTCAGATATGATGTTTGCTATTTAATAAGAGTGGATAGGACAAAAAAATAAATAAATAATAGAAAAGACCACATTATTATCTAAATTTAAATTTAAAGCCTCAAAGAATCCAAGAGTCTTTGAAATGCATGCAATTTCATATACAATTGATAACCAGAACAGTCAGCCATTTGATCTAATTATCTAAGTAAATATAATCTACATATTCTGTTTTATGAATGGCCATGCCTCCCTAAAGCAAAATCTTTTTAGGGGCTTACTACAGTCTGTGGTATAATTTGTGATTGTTAGGTGGGTCAGGTTTAGGGGTCCAGGCCTTTGTGCACCGTGACTATTGTCACCTGAGGCTGTCCCTTAATTCTGTCACCTCTGACCCTCACGGGACACATAAATAACTTCTTGACCAGGAGTAGCCTTACAAGGCAGTGCAATAAACACTTTCAAAACATTTTACATATTAACATCTGTTAATAAAACATACAGACAGTACAAACAATCTTAGATTATAGGAATAATGAAAGTGCAAACACATATTCTAGAATTTCAAAAACATTTTTTGAAAGAAGTATTGTATTTTCACGAAGTCTGCAACTATTTGATCAGAAATAGAGTATAAACAGTAATGATATCTGTGGTTAAAAAAGTAATATATTTAAATAACATTTATTTCATACTAAGTAGTTCAAATCTATTAACATTTACACATTAGCACATTGCTTGTGACTTACTGATATACAAATTATTATTAAACTTTATTTGGAGTGCTACTTGTGCACAATGCACATTTCTTAATTTTAAGCCTAAAATGTGTTTTAATGTCACTGTTGATGAGGATTGTATGATCTTTGAATATTATCGGTCTTTAAATGCAAGATATTTAAAGTGTACCTAAAGTACACTTGTAATAGTTTCACTTTAGCACAATCAAATATACTTCAGTATATCTTTAGTTGGACTTCAGCACTACTTCTGCAAAATTAAATCCATTAAGTACAAAATTAGTTGTTCCAATTTAGCAGACTTCAAGTATACCAGGTTAGTGATCCTTTAGAAATCATTCTGTTATGCCTTGTTTGTTTTTGTTTTTTGTTGTTGTTTTTTGGTGCTCAAGAAACATCCAGTAGCATTATTGGAAAAAAAAATAATTGAAATGGACATTTTGTAACATTGTAAAATGTTATAAGTATTTTGAAAATTGTGTACTGTCATTTTTTGTTAAATTTAATGCACGCTGAATAAAAGTTTTTTTTTTTTTAATCATACTGACTTAAATTACTTAAAACTTTTAAATGGTGTATTTATGTGTAACATGGATTCTTACAGATTGATGGAGCTCTACAGCTTTGCTTCCAGGATATTTAATACTGTAGTTAGCAGGTTTTCTTATTTTCCATGTGAACTTTCCATAATTAAATGTAATAGACACTGCATAATGAATTGCGTATTGTAAGTAAACAAAGAATATTTAGCTCTGGTCTTTTAAATTATTTCAGACTTTTGCAAGAGTTCCGCTGCAGTCAGCTAAATGAATCACAACACCTTGTTTGAGTTGACAGCAGAAGCCCACAGTGATTTCAGTGCTACTGCAGTGAGGGCCTTAACCCCTATTGTTGTTTGCAGCCAGTGTTTTTCTAAAGTAATTAGAAGTTTGTTTAGCTAACTCTAATTACCCCCTATCAAAGGTGCTCTGAATAACATCTACCCCAGGAGGGTGTGAGCTACTTTTTTGAAGTATTTTGAAGCATTTTCTGGGTGTTATATAGTTGGTAATAGTTTAAATGTGTTTTTATGCTAGTTTAGTGCCATATACTGTAAAAGTGACTAATAGTGCATTAATCTTGCAGTCTGCCAATTTCAGAGATGACTAAGTGGCATGAGACTGCTGTACATGGGATGGGACTGCCAACCTTAGGAATACATAAGTGTACAGTTTTAAGCCAGTCTGGTAAACGGAACAAATTTAGCACATTTGGTTGGTAGAAGTATGAGTTCATTTACAAGTTTGTAGGTGTGAAAAGATGGTTTTGAATCAATTGCTGAAGTATCTGATAATTTACAGGGCAAATATCATAAATGAGTTGTATAAAGTAAGTTTAACAACAGTTCACATTCATGTAGTGCATAAAATCATGTTAGTACCTTGAGCTGAGAAGAGATTTAATGGCATTTCTTCTCTATCACCTGATGAATCTAACATGAAGACATTTAAATATTCACAAAGAAACAACATTAGTGTATTCAAAACAAATCTACAGCAGTCATCTCTGATAGATACAAGCTGTCAACTGTAGTCCTATTGTCCCTCATGAGACTGTCATAGGGCCATGCTAGAGGCTCTTTGGCTTCTGTGGAGGGCTCATTCTTATGCAAACAGGGGCTATGGATGCTACTACTGGAGAGAATTTAGTGCTCTAAGATCCTTGTAGAACTATAAAGAGGATTCCCTCCAAAAGCAAGAGAGAAGGAGGCTGGAGGCTCCATGTTTCAATGCAAAATCATTTACTTTGTCTCACAATTCTATCCATCATATATTTCATTAATAAATAAATATAGTTTATTGGTAATTTATTTGATTTTAATTTTAAGTGTGCTTCATTATTGAATTAAAATAAGTCAGTTAAATGGCTGACCTGATATAATTAATTTTGACTAATGTTTTTAGCTGGTAGTGCCTGTTTCATTGTTTATCATCACACTTGCACAGATTTTAATTAGTGTTTGATTCACATTTTACTCGTTTTAAATTTGAAACATTTAAGTAAAATAAAATCACTTCATACTTTAAAGAACACTTATTTGTCTAGATAATATGTAAAAAAAAAAAATAGTGAAAAATAATAGCAATTAAATAGTTGCTTTGCAAAACATCTAGGTCTAGTGCTTCGCAACTCCTTAGGGTTAAATCTTAAAGGAAGAGCCAGAAGACGGGCAACACCTTCCAAAAGTAGGGTGTGGTATTGGACTCAGGTATTGGACAGGTAATTTCTCAGGACCTCCCTCTTCGTCCCTGGTATATATGGCAATCCCATTGAATTCCTATAGAGACTTTAAGCCTGTCCCGTTCACCTCTGTAGCCCACATCACACTTTTAGGGGATAAAAGAAGAAAATCAAGGGGTAAGAATCCTGGAGCCTGTGGAGCAAACAGCGGCTGCACTGCTCAACCTCAGCGCCAATATGTTGTACCTGGAGACCAATCCACCCACATCATACAGTGAGGTAAGGCCCTTGTGCTACCTCTGCCCATCTGGAGATTGAGTTGGTCCCAGTGCTAAATTCTGGGTTCTCAGGGAACCCTCTGGAGTAACTGGCAAGAGTGGCATCAAAAGTAGGCCTTGTAAAGGCTTTAGGATATATATTGTGTACCGTATGTTTTTTCGCCTCTTACGGTGTTAATCAAAAACATTTGATGGGATGCTGTTACTTATGAATATGTTGTGATTTGTGGTCCTAGTATAACACTTTGCATTTGATTTTAAAAAATAAAAACGTAATTATTGCTTTGTGCACGTTTGCCAATTTGTTTTATATCAACACTTTAGAAAGTGAAATGTTTGCATTTAATAAGTCATTGGTTTGAACTGTGATAATGAATTTTACAATGATGTGTGGGTGTGAAAAATCGGACGTGTGTCTATACAGATAAAAATCATCGTGTATTGCCTTAATGGTTTGCCTAGCTGCTGTTTTGTCTACGGTGTACGGTGCTCTGGGTTGAGTCAAGGTATTTGGCAAATAATGGATTGTCTGGGACGGTGAGACTGATAATCTTGTTTGTATAGAACAATGGGCTGCGATTGGGCAGTTTGCTTTGAGAAAGTACTAATGGAGTCTACTTTTACTTAAGCTTAATATCACTCAGTGAATGTTTACCTTTGTTTACAAACTGTTGCAGCAGGGATTTTTATGTGTATATAAATCATTTTTTTCGTTATGTGCAATTGCTCTAAAGCATTTCTTTAGCTTAATTTGTGCATTTGCACTTACGTCATTTCAAGCCATTGCGCTGCTATATCAGGAAAGGAAAAATAAAATAATTAATAATACTTTAAGCCCATATAATTGAGTGAGGTGTCAAAAGGATCATGATTTCACAGCTAAGCTTGAATTTCATGTCAGGTTGCTAATGTGTTTTTGAATTGTCATGGATGATAGTTATCAAATTTCTGGGTGTATTTTTGTTGAAATGCAGCAATGTGCCAGTGCTGATATATGGAAAGCATATTTATTTATTACCTCAAAATTATACTGTTTTGACTTTTAAAATATATTCTTTTTTTTGTAGTAATAAAAAAATTATGTTGAATAAGCGGTCAAAACTTTCATAAAACAGAACTTTCAGTATAATGTAACTTAAGTTTATATCTTGAGCGTTCTAAGCCATCTAAGATAGCGGCCGGATCTGTGTTTGTTGTCTAAAAGCACCCCCATTCTTTCCTGACAGGTGGTAGTTCAGACTGTGATTTCAGTGCTGCCATTCTCTTGCACAAAGCTGTTGTCAACACAACACTGTTAGCTCAGAGACAAACCTGTTGGTAGAAACACAGTCCCCCCCCCCCAGCTTTGATTAATGCTTTTAAAACGCTCTGTTTCTCACTCTCTTTAATCATGGTAGGGGTTACGGGTCCGTAGACATGCATGTTTTGTGTTGTAAGAGGAGACATGGAGGTGCAAGGAATTTGAGAAATAAGATGGTACTGTTTATGTTGATTTACTGCAAATGTTTTAAATAATGGTTCAAATAGATCAAATGTGGTAATTTCTTGAATTTGTTGCATCTTAAGCTGTTTTGTGAGGTGAGGTTCGCTTACTTTTAGTTTTAGGTTAAGGTTTGGTTTTGCTCTTTCACAGCAGGTTGTCCCTAAAGATGCGTCCATCTTTCTCTCTTCGTAAGGGCTTCGGGTTAAACTCCCGCTCGTCTGACTTATAGATTGCGGAGCCGCTTTGAAGAATGTGTGCATCAAAGTGAACCTGAGAAGTCTAGGAATTGTAATTGTTTTAACTCTGGTGGATACAGATACAATCATCTGCTCTGCCCAGCCCACTGGGTACGAAGTGCGAAGAAAATAAGAGCACTCCCACCTAACTCCCACCCCACCCCAATTTAGTGCTTAATGCTTTCTAACCCTGTGGTCACTCATCAAGGCCTCACAGATGTTCTCAACACCCATCCCGGGTTACAAACAGCCCAGGTCACTGGAACACACCCAGGAATGGCAGCCATTTCACCCCCCAGGCCAGGGCAGCCTCAGCTCCTGTCACTACTCTTGAGTTAGGAGCCCTCACTTTGCTCTCAAACTCTAGACTTAAGTAGTTGTTAGAATGAAGTAGTAATTTAGTGGTTTTGGCCATTAGGGTTCATCTTGTGGAAACAGGAACAAAGACAAGGTAGCATTCGAGGTTGAAAATCAACTGTAATGCTGGCACTGCTGACATCTGTCAACAGCACATTGTTAGAATGCATCGTTAAAAGATGCAACTGCAGTTCTTTGTTTTACCCTGGAATTCATTTGAGACTGTCAATCCAGAACTGAAACTAAATTCTTAACCGTTCGTTATTTTGCTGTAATAAGAAACTGATAAATATTGAACTTTAAGATTGTCTTGATTTTAGAAACAGCCATATTTATCTTTGACCGGGGTAGAAGAGGGTTTTGCTTGTAAACAAAACAGAGTAGTAAATGCTGTATATTATTATAGTATTACATTTATGCATTTGGCAGACCTTATCCGAAGCAACTTGCATTGCATTTATCAGTTCATGCAATCCCTTGGAATCAAACCCATGACATTGGTGTTGTTGGTGCCATGTTCTACACTTTGAGCTTGTTACTTTATATATTATATTATATAATATTTATTATATTATATTATATTTTTCTGTTTCATTTTAAATTTAAACTCTGTGGGAAGGACTGAACACCCCCACTAAATATACAATAAATATATAAACTTAAACTGAACAATATTGAGGTCATGGATATCAACATATATTTTGGCATTTCAAAAGCATTTATCTTGTAATTGGAGATTACACCTGCATTGTTATTGCTACACTTTTTTTCCCACTGGTATTATAAAAGACAAATGTGTCATGGTCATTTGATTTATGGTTCTGCTTAAGCATCTTGACATCCCAGAGGCTCACTTTCTGAGGAGGCTATAAACAGGCTGGTATTTTTAAGAGCAGCTAAAGCAGTTGTTATATGGTTGTTGCATTGTGGAGGAATAGTACTTGATAAAAAGTTGCTAGAGAAAATCACAATATGATCAAAAAGGTGGACTAAATACTAAATGTTGTTGTACTGGATGTTTTTTGTCTACACAAATTTGAATTGATTTAGTTGTTTCTTAATATTTAGCACAGTTGATAAATGTTCCCCTCATTTTATTATCAGTGCAAACTTCAATGCTAAGTTTAGTTAGAAATTAGGAAGTTTGGGGAATTTTAGGGGAATTTTTGTAAACATCTTAACATTTTATTATGCACTACATGAGACCAGCTCTTGGGGTTAAACTATACATGAATAGGCAAAGATGTTATTTACCAGTGCATCCGTTTATATACGTTACAATCTCTACTTTTTGTTTCTTTTTTTTTTTTACTAAGAATTAAACAAAAAAAAATATATATATAGCTGCATTACTTTTTTCCCTCTGCATTTTTACAGTTTAAGATTTGTGCAAATTGTTCTTCCGATTAGTTTAAGTAAATTTCAAACAAATGCTAATGTACTGCTAATGGCTTTAAGAAGACGGCGCACTGCCCTACACCTCCCTAGTGGGCTCAGACACACAGACTGACTTACGTGGCCTTACTGTCTCTAAAAGTTTCCATTATGTCCTAATTGCTTCATTGTAAAGGATGTGTGTGTTTGAGAAGCGCTGTTGAGGCTGGAGGGTACAGCTCTAGTGTTTGGGTCCTCTTTGTGTGGGTATGTGCGTCTGCTCTACAATACGCTTCTTTTCAAACACCAATAGACCTGGTCTATTGTTTCTTCAGACAGGCTCTTAAAAGCCTGAGACTCATTGTTTCCAGAAGGCTGAGCAGACTCGTGGCACACACACACACAATGACCCCTGTCTGTACATCTCAAATGGCACCTCTTTTCTTATGCCCTACGGCACTGCTGGAGAGGTTTGTTGAGGTTAGTGATTTGACCCACTCTCAAGTGTGTAGGTGTACAAAATACATAATTCTATAAAAAAGATAATAATAATTAAATGATGGTGATTCACCCGAGCCTCCAGCTGCACCGGGAGAATTTAGTGTGAGAGAGTTAAAGAGAAAGAGACAGGAAAAGAGAGAGAAAGCGGAATAAGCGTGCAAGCTGGACAGCTGTCTCCATCCATGCCTGAAATAAACAAGGGACTCGGTTGAGATTAATGACGGTCTAAAGAGCCATACAACCATGGCACCTCATCCAGGAATGTGGCGTGTATAAATGGAAAGGAATGGACTGGAGGAGTGGGGCTGGAGAAGGCTGGCTTACCTCCAGAACATTCTTCCTTCTCTCAAATGACAGTCATTTTAATTCCTCTCTGCGCCTTCACTGGAACAAGGCAACAGGAGCCGTGTGAACTGTGTATCGCCCATTTACTGCCGACCCACCTTGCTGTACCCACCTTCCTTTGTTATTACTGCATCTTCCAGTTCATCTAGAGTCTTCATTCATTCCTACAGACCTCACCAACAACCTTAGAGCAATTAAGGCAGGCTAAAGACTTAATTGGTCCTGAATTATTTACATTGTAAACAACTGCAGTTTCACACCTATAGAATAAAAATGACTGGGATAAAGAATGTCTTAATTGACGCTTCAAATTAACTCAGAATTAGCTACATATAAATTTTAAGACCCTGTTAGTCCCTATTAGGCTACTTTACATTTCTTGGATCATCACATAGATAGTGATTGATAGTGATGTTGACACTTTAGATATTCATGTTGATTTTTAGTTAAAATCATCTGAGTGACAGCATAACTAGAAAATTTACATTGTGTAAATTATTCCTTTTTACATAATGCATCACTATTCTGTTGGTAAGCCTTCTCATCTGTCATGGTTGACATATCTGCGGCTCTAATAGAAGGACATTTACTGCCTTTCTTTACACAAGTACACAGACAGGGCTATTTGATGAACAGTTTGATAAAGAGCATAACCTCTTGGGTCATAATTCTCTTTGACTTGCATATACTATACAAAGACGTATTTAAGTTTGCCAAGCATTGGCTGTTATGCATATCATCTGTTTCTCTAAGCCCACCATTACATCATAGCCTGATGTATTAACATCAAAAGAAGCTGTATTGTGGCAACAACTCATTAATATTTTGATGAATATTGTGTCTTTGTTCGTGTGACACTTCTAATACCATAAACACTTGAAAAGATTTTATACTGATAAAAATACTCTCTGTTTTTCCTCTAGCCACAGTATACAAGCCTGGGGCTTCTCAACAGCATGGATCAAAATGGTGGCTCCACCTCCACCAGCCCCTACAACAATGAGCATGCTCAGAACAACGTAACGGCACCATCACCCTACGCCCAACCCAGTTCCACCTTCGAGGCCCTATCTCCATCACCTGCCATCCCATCCAACACAGACTATGCTGGCCCACACACCTTTGATGTGTCCTTCCAGCAGTCCAGTACAGCCAAATCAGCCACCTGGACGGTAAGACATAGTGGATGTATGTGTGTAATACTTATGACTTTTATATAATTTTTGTATTATTATATATTCCATATTGCTAGTAAAGTACAAGCAAACCCCATTTATACCATTATACCAAAAAAAAAAAATAATCAAATGATTTCATGTGGTAAGGTATTGGGGTCAAACCAGTATGGGTGCATAGAGAGGAGAGCATGTTGTCCCATCAGTCTATATTGGGGTTAAGTGTCTGGCTTTAGGGCAACAACCAAATATTTCCTGGTGCAGAAATTGGACCTCCTGCCCTTTGGTCACAAATCACTCATAACAATTCGTCCCATTTATACATGGCATTTGTCTGTGAATTGAGTGGTTTTTGTATTATGACAAAGCATTGTGGTTCTATGTTACACAAAGATCAAGACTCTGTGATGTGCTCAAAAAAGCAGTTCATTTCTGCTGTTAAGGGTTCTTCTTCCTCCAGGAGGAGAGTAAAGTTTTTACCTGTTTGATCTCAGCTTTAGGCATTTCTGTGATCTATATGAAAGTTTTCAGTTACAAAACTCCACCTGGCCAAGGAAAAAAAGACAGGCATAGGTTTAAATTACTGCAAAGTAGACTACTACTTGAGATTTGCTGTCTTTTTTGAGTGTTTGCACAAAATTAGTTGAAATAGTTGCAACCATATTACATTTTAAAAAATCTTAATTAAATTATGTAAACAATAAAATGTATAAAAAAAAATAACTAAATAGTTTTGATATTTTTTTGTATTATTATTTCAATAAAAGTTGTGAAAATTATAATATACGAAAAGAAAATTCTATCCCAAAAGGGCCATGACTGACCCCTACTGGTGAGCTGTTTGATGGCGCATTATGTCTTTTTCTTAAACCGCTATGTCCACATAGCGGAAACAATGCGCATCAGTGAGCATTACAATATCTGTGTCACTGTCACTTTGTTTTGCATAGATAGGTGTCACCTAAACCAACTAAACCCGCTAGGCTAGTTGTAGTAGCACGGGAACAGGGAGCCTGATGTCTTTCAACCAAAAAGTGGCTTTCGGTTGGACAGTGCACCCTAGCGGTTGCTAGCTAGTTAGCTACTTAATGTCTTAAATCTTATCTTCACACCATTACCTAAATTTATTGTATGTTGGCTATAAGAACTATGACAGTTATGTCATTTTGTACTAAATGTGGCTAGGCTAAATTGAGAGCTTCAGTGGAAGTTATTTAATCACAAACATTAAATTAGATGAATATCTATGATTATTTTAGGCTAATTGATCCCAGCCATTATAAACCAATGCCTCATTAATCTTGAATTTGGCAGAGATTGTGGTCTTGAAAAACCAGTGAGTCAGTTGTGGTAATGCTGTCTTACATCTTCGAGTAAACAAGTTGAGCGAAGTTTGGTTTGCACGTTGCTCAGTGCTCATTGGCTACAGTGCAGTGTGGGATTGTGACATTTACCCTATTCCCACAACAGCCCTTGTCATCCTCACTCCTTGACTTTATAAATACAGCAGAAGTTGTCAGACACCTCACCGTACTTAGAGCAGACTTCTGGGTGTGAGAAAGACACCACACCCTTGGTTGTTTCATTTAAGACGTCCCTACTCATTCATATTTCCGTTTCTCATAGTGTATAGAACATTGTGAAGAATATCTATTCTTAATTTAATAACAATTTAGCCAAATGAAAGGCATTTTTGTGGCTTACATTTAATGTAACCCAAACTTGTTCTTCGTACGCAGCTCAATCTATCCTGCATATAGCTGCCATGAAACACACACCCACACACACACGTATTTCCTGGCATCGCATCCTACCACTCCTCATTTACGGGAAAGCTTTTGCAATCCTGCTTTTTTGTTGATGTCAATGATAAGACAAACCATACATGAACCTTTTTTGTTCGTTTTCAATTTTCAGAGGAAACACATCCCCTCTATCATTTTCAGTTCACTTTTTTTGGTGCAGTGTTTGTTTTGTTTGATGTTCTTTTGAGCTGAGCCTCCATTTGCATTTTCCTGTCAACCTATCAACAGCGCATCCAACGGTACGGCACGGTTTTGTTTGCCCATTGATTCACCTGTATAGAGCGCTGTGACCGAAGGAATGCGACCACTGGAGTTGTTGTCTCAAGAAGTGAGCTGGGGATTAGAAGAATGGGTCAGTAATACTCGTGTAAATACTCCATGCCTTCCTCCTGAACCCTGCAGTGCCAAAGGGGCTGTTACTTGCTCAATGAGTAAAGCTTGTCGACTGCGTCTCTCATAATGCCGCAGGACAAGGAGATGAGAACGAGGAAAGAAGTTGGGGGAGGACAGAAGCGCTCAAAAAGAGATGAGTGTTCCAGCGAAAGGTGGCAAGATACGACTTGTCCATGGAACATCTGCAGGCCCGTCCCACGCCTCATGAGATGGAGCTGAGACTTGTTTGTGTCACCGAGCCTGTCGAGACTCGTCTGACATTGCCACGTAAAGCCCTAAAACCTAGAGCAAGCAGAGGAAGAAGAAAGAAAAGGAGGGAGAGGTTAATTTACCAAAAAAAAAAAATCTGTGGTTGAAAAGATTTTTATGATAGGGAAATGATTTCTAAGAAAGGTGTATCTGGAAAAGCCCACTTCTCTGACAGGTTCTGTTTGGAGATCTGTTGTTCTTGTTGTTTTGTGTCTTTGAACAATGAAAGATTACCTGTGCTTTTAAAGACCATGCAAGAGGTAGAGCTGGACTGAGTCAAAGAGAAGATCCGTCTGTCAGCACCAGTATAGCCGCCACGTCTGCTTTAGCTCACTTGCACGATCATAATCTCCATCTTCTCATGCAGTCGAGATGCCATAGTTCTACCTGAAAAGGTCCGGCATCTACTTATTAGACGTGACCTTAAATCCCACCTTTTTTTGTGCAACACCTTCAGAGTGTAATTGAACAAGAACAGAAATGCAAACACCTTCATTTTCAGTGAAAGAAGAAATAAAGGTAGCTGTATGGAAAGAATTTGGCAGCACTCAGGGCGACCATTGAGCAAAGCGAGGGGAAATCCAGCATAATTACACCAAAGCTTGTCACACGTTTTCTGGGAAAGATCACATTTCCAAAGCATATAATTTAATCACAGGGCATTAACTAGTGCCAGGAAGCATGGGGGCATTTGTTTACATCACTAGAGAAAGTATGAATCTGATGAGGGATGGTTGCATGATGATCTTCCTCCATATGCACTACAAATATGGCGAGTTATTGATGTCTGAAAACCAGTTGCATTTATATCTTGATATTTATGTTTTGCTTCATTGTTTTGTGCATATTTTTCACTTTGGAATCAACTGAAGCATATATGCATAAACACCATGCAAAGTTTTCAGGCATGACAAGCAACATTACGGCTGTTGATTCGCTATTCAAATCCGTAGCTGCATACATTTTGCTCAAACTAAGTGGTGCAAACGTGCACTAGAGCAAACATGTGTTGCCCTGTTTTCCAGTGCAATGCATAAGTTATTAGCTGCAAGAAATATTATTCTTGCAAAAAATATTAAACACAGATAATGAGCAATGCCCTGTGAAACTTGCTTTTGAACAGCATTGCATTTTCCTATTGATTAATTACATTTTTGCACCCTATGCTCAAAGTTTTATTTCAAATGTTTGGAACGCAAAACTCTGTAAACAGGTATTTTTATCACTGCGCAAAAGAGGGGGGAATTTTTTTTTATTTCCTTCCCAATGAAACAGGTTTTGGGCAAGACAACAGGCGTGACAGTACATGTCAGGTATGAGGTGGGACAAGACCAGAGGCGCCAGAGCATTGGGCCAACCCGCCCTGCCATGCTGAGACACGAATACAGCCTTAGCCTGCAGCCCTGCTCTGTTCAAACACACAAACTACAGCTGCAAACTTGTCACAACACGTACAACACTGTATGTGTGTGCATTTGTTGTTGGTGTGACTGCGGTTTTACTGTGTGTGTGCAAATCTCTGTGTGTAGAAATCTCTTGAAGAAACCAGTTTACACTGCCGCTCAAATGATTTTTTTCAAAGAAGTTTCTTATGCTCATCAAGGCTGCATTCATCTTTTTTTTTATAATAATATTGCAAAATATTATTTCCATTTAAAATCATTGTTTTCTGTTTTAATATACTTAAAGATATTTATTCCTGTGATGCAAAGCTGAATTTTTATCAGCCATTACTCCATGTCTTCAGTGTCACATGGTCCTCCATCATTCTAATATGCTGATTTGTTATCAATGTTGGAAACAGTTGTGCTGCTTAATATAAATATGAATATATAATTAATACTTTATTCAGCAAGGATGTGATACATTTTTTAAAAAGGTGATAGTAAATACTTTAGTTTAGTTAAAAAACGTTTCTATTTTGAATACATGCTATTCAAAGAATCCTGAAAAAAGTATTACACATTCCAAAAAAAAGATACAAAGAAAAACAGCAGCACAACTGTTTCTGCACATACTGAATCTGTTTTTGTGCAGGTGAGATGAGTAAATACATGTTGACATTTAGTCTAGAACTACAGTAACATCATGTTCACACAGTCCGCACAATGCCTCTGCACTCACTCACGAGAGCTGTCAGTCAAGACATGGGAAACAAAGTAACTGGCGTTACTTATTTGAAAAAGTAACTCAGATATTTCCTTCTAAATGGAAATGTAATGCGTTACTTTACTAGTTACTTGAAAAAGTAATCTGATTACGTAACTCGCGTTACTTGTAATGCGTTACCCCCAACACTGCTATTAACTATTTGCTCGATGTTGACAGAACTAAGTTGAAGTACTAAAATCACAAACTAAAACTGTGTGTGTGTGTGTGTGTGTAATTCACATTGTAGCCCATGACTGGAACATAATTGCACGTTAACACCACTGTGCCCCTCCCTGTTAAAAAGCCAATGCCTCCAATTCATCAGATCACTTTGTGGCCCCACCCTTGATGTGTGTGTGTGTGTGTGTGTGTGTGTGTGTGTGTGTGTGTGTGTGTGTGTGTGTGTGTGTGTGTGTGTGTGTGTGTGTGTGTTTTTCCCTGTCAGAAGCAGCTTATTTGGCCCCAAGCAAACACAGCAGCCTCCACCCATATTTGCATTCTCAAAATGTGTTGCTTTAGGGCTAGAATTGGTAAATCAACTACTTTGTTTATGTGGTAAGGTTTGTAGGTTGGAGTTTACGATGTTCCAAAATATGTAAGAATGGTGTTTGTTTTCAGTATGTCAAGCTTCTGTCATTTATATCTGTCTCTGGCTTTTTTGCCGGGCCTCTGTGTGGCTGACCCTTTGGCATTCATGTCTACAACTCTCTCTTTGGTCCTAGAGATCTTTCCTCTCCCCTTCTCTCTCTCACTCACCTCATTTAACTGAATGACAGGAGCGTACAGCGGCATATCAGGTTGGGAGCAGAGGGCCAATTACAGTTATTTATCTTTCTTTTTTATAGAACACCTTTTAAAAAGCGTTCAGTTCACGCACAAAACGCCTTCATCATCCACCGGTGAAAGCACCCGGGTGCTAAATTAGTCACAGCTAAAATGGGTCAAGTCAGTTCTGACCGTGCAGGTGATGAGTGTAGATGCTTCATGCTGTTGATATTCTGATGAAGACATCAGCAGCAAGTGATATGACAGGACAGGGGCCAAAAATATGGACTATTCAAATCTATTTTCAGTGCAGCTGACATAAAATGTGTACCAAAAAAGGCTAAATTTGTTCACATTAGTTAATGCATTAGTTATAATGAGTTTTTGTATTATTATATTAATGAATAATGATGTTTATAGCAATTCATTAACTTGTTAATTTCTGTTATTTATAAATATAATATTTTAATGTGAATTTGTAAATTAAATGTTAATGTTTAACATGTAAACAAATGTATTCTTATTTGCAGAAATTAACATTATGCTAGGTTAAGCTTTGGTAAAGGTTTTTTTTTTTCTTTTTTCAATTTGTTCTACCAGTCACTTCAGGAAATGGCCAGGGTGTGTGTGTGTGTGTGTGTGTGTGTGTGTGTGTGTGTGTGTGTGTGTGTGTGTGTGTGTGTGTGTGTGTGTGTGTGTGTGTGTGTGTGTGTGTGTGTGTGTGTGTGTGTGTGTGTGTGTGTGTGTGTGTTTGTTCATGTCAAGATTGTGTAATATTCTGAAAGCTCACAAGCAGGTGTTGGGACGGGTTCAGCTCATTGGAACACTTCATATCAAAAGTTAATAGAGATGGAATTTAATGTGGCATTGTTCTTCAAAACAGCCCCTGGCAACATTCACAGCCCTTTTTTTCTTTCTTTCTTTCTTTTCTGCACCTTTTCAAATGAACTTGACAGAAAGATTTCTTCAGTTATTGTCCATGTACTTGATACGCTGCTTTCAGCACAATAATTAATTTAAAGAAAAGTATCTGTGCTATTTTTCTTGAAAAAGAAGTGATGTGCAACCAGCCATTATCTACAATACAAAATGTGTGGCATACAATTAGTTTTTGCAACTTTGGTGGCTGAGTGATGATTTGCAGTTGTCACAATTTTGGCGGTCACGCTTTGTGGTACTGTTTAATCATGTAGATCTATCTTTTTCACCTATTTTGTATGGTTAGACAGTCTCTTAAACACCTGACGATGCTGTAAGTATGAGTAACACCTGAGTGTTAGCCTGTGGTGATGAGGATGATTCAAGCACACGGTGTGGTGCAATTGTGATTTTTGTGGTCAAGCTGTCATCAGTGATAAAGAGGATGTTGGGAAATGCAGTTGATATTACCTCATTACCTCAATTTGCATTTAATAATTATATGTACAGGTAAATTTTCATTATCATGTTACACATTGAGAAACAATAAATCCATTCCTGAAACTCCAGCAAAGCAAACTTGTGTAAATAAAAAAAAAAAAAAAAAAAACAATCTTGATCTGTAAATTGTTGATCTGAACATATCAAATGTTAGAATGGCATTGTGAATGATTTAGACCATTGGTTCTTAACCAGGGGGCCAGGGCCCACTAGGGGGACCTCAGCAAACAGACACAGCAAGCTAAAGAAACAAAACAAAAATGATATATTTATTAATTAAACTTAGCCCCCCAAACTCCAGAACTGGACTTCTACAATTTAATTCATTTTTATTTAAATATTTTTTAGTACTGGGGGGTCACAAAATGTTAAAGGTTGAGAACCACTGATTTAGATTCAAATAGACATTTGTTTTACTCGTTTTATGACATGAATGAGGCCTATTAAAGGCATCCAAGGGCAAGTCTAAGCTTCTCATTGCTCAACACTAGAAATATCATCACATCAGGGCAATCATTTTAACATCAGATTTCTGTGTCAAAATGGTCCTGACGTCTTCATAGATTAATCATTCTTCAGGTGATTTGGAAAGCACATTTCAGTGTGTGTCCTTAATCACAGGTATATCTTAACCTGTGACAGCTGTAGGGCAGATCCAGAAGTCCTGCCGCCTGAAGCCAGCTGCTCTTCCCTTTAAAGACTGTTATATGGCACTTATTCCACTAAAGGGTTGCCAAACTGCAGCTGTTTGTCTCTACATTGCTTGTGTTTGTGAGAAAGGCTTCTTTTCTTTTAGACAAAGAAGTGACCTTTAATGGATGTTTGGTAGTTTAAAGCAACTACTATTCCGTTAAGATTTTATTTTTTTTAAATACCGTAGAAAAAAGTAACTTTTTAAGCATTAAAATCATCTGACAAAAGCTCTCAAAGCAAAAACACTTTAGTAATACAGATTCAAATGAGCTTATATTGTTAAAATAGGAGTGCAGTTTTATTACAGATGCATAAAGTAAATTTCAATTGTTTTATGGCAGCTACTAACCAAACTCTTCTCTCTTTTCTTTAGTACTCCACAGAACTGAAGAAGCTGTACTGTCAGATTGCCAAAACATGTCCCATTCAAATCAAGGTCCTTACCAACCCACCCCAGGGTGCAGTCATACGGGCCATGCCTGTCTATAAGAAAGCTGAGCATGTTACCGAGGTGGTCAAACGATGCCCGAACCATGAACTGAGCAGAGAGTTCAATGACGGTATATTACTTCTCTAAATTTGTTGTCTGGAAATGCGATTAAACATGTTTTTAATCTTCAACTTTGTGATATAATTGACTGACTTTTGTGTTTAATAGGCCAAATAGCCCCACCCAGTCACCTGATTAGGGTTGAGGGAAACAGTCATGCTCAATACATGGAGGATTCCATTACTGGGCGTCAGAGTGTGCTGGTGCCTTACGAGCCCCCTCAGGTGAACACACTCACACACACATTTCAGAGAAACCTGGCTGTCCGTACATACACTGCACACCAGAAATCATTCCCAACAGATGTTAATTTAACATAACCGCTCTAGAGAAATGAACAACAGTGAGCAGTGTATGACACAACTGTTCCCTATTAACAGGTGGGCACAGAGTTCACAACCATCCTGTACAATTTTATGTGTAACTCCAGCTGTGTTGGTGGAATGAACAGACGCCCTATCCTCATAATCGTCACATTGGAATCCAGAGAGTAAGACCATTTTAAACACTGGATTGTATTCCCTTAGAGGAAATATAGAAATATGCATTAATTGCTTGATTGTTTCTTCAGTGGTCAGGTTTTGGGCCGACGGTGTTTTGAGGCTCGTATATGTGCGTGCCCTGGACGTGACCGCAAAGCTGACGAGGACAGCATCCGTAAACTGCATGTCAGCGATGGCACAAAGAGCAGTGAGGGTACGAAACGCCGTAAGTAATGCTGGGGGCTGGTGACTGGGCTTCATCTAACACAAACACATCTGCATCGCATGTTTCTTATTCCTAGATAGTTCTTACCTCCATACATACTGCATGCCCTCTTGTACAAACACACACTGCAACTTTTCCACCTGTTCTCTGCTTTAGCTCTGTGTTTTGTGCTTAAGATCTTGTATTATGGCTGTTTCACTTCCTCTATCTCCGTCTTCCACAGCTTTCCGTCAGGCTTCTCACCTCTCTCAGCTAAACTCCATCAAGAAGCGAAGATCCACCGATGAGGAAGTGTTTTGTCTGCCTGTGAGTATCTCAAATTTGTTTTTCCAATGTAAATATTCACTAGGGAAATGTTTTTTTTATTATTGTTATTATTTATTTATTACATTTTTTTTAGAAAATCCACTTTTAAAGATAAATCTGCATTGTCTTCCATTCTGTTGCTCTTTATTTAACTAATTTTACACACAAGAATGATGTCTTTGTGAACAGTACCTTACTTGATAAGGAAGTGTTGGTACAAACGTTTATGAAACCTGCTTATATTATGCATTGTTGGTATTATTCATACTATTTAATCCATCAAAAACTGGTTCAATATAATTATAATAATTATTGTTATTCATAATAAAAGTATAATTCATCATTTTTAACATCAATGCATTGGGTGTACTCACAATGAATTATCAATAAAATACTTTACTGCATTTATCAATCTAGGTTAATGTTCATTTTTACATACATGCTTTTACATATACTGTCTTACATATTTCAAATTGTACATGAACAGCAATGTATTACAAATTGATGAATGAATGATGAACACCTTACAACACATTAAGAATACTTTTACATTTAAATTTATATGTAGGCTTTATAGAAAGTGTCACAGAACTATTTGACACTGAAAAGATAATAATAAAGTATATTCAAAGTGAAGATTTGAGCATAATTCAGGAGTCTGGCATCCAGGCTTACCCCTTCTCTCTCCTTCTCTGTGCTTCAGATTAAAGGCCGTGAAATCTATGAGATTTTGGTGAAAATCAAAGAGTCTTTGGAACTTATGCAGTTCCTCCCTCAGCAGACTATTGAGTCATACAGACAGCAGCAGCAGAACCTACTGCAGAAACAGTGAGTACCTTACAAATGCAGGAAGATTCCCCAATAAAAATGGGGTGATACTACCTCGTTTGAAAATTAATTTAAACAAAAAATGGAGAATTGTTTCTCATCTCTTCATTTTTAAAATGTGACTAGCCAGTTAAACAATAGGCACATACTACACCGTGTTAGCAAGGTCCACCCACAGATTGAAATTTGTGTGTCAGTTTTTTAATAACTTGATCAACTTTATTGCTTGGTTTTAATACTTATGTATTTGATTGTGATTGCTCATTGACTGACTGTGAACTGACTTTGTCATTTTAGTATTTGGTTTGTTTGTTCAGCAATTAATTTCCGCCCCATCTGAGAGTTTCTATAGTGCAACCACTGGAACTTAACGTGGCAGTTTAATTCTCTCACACTGATGGTATAATCTTGACTACTGCATGAAAGTATGAGGTTGGATTGCATCTTGCATGAGATTTGTGTTGTGCATCATTGATGTTGTTAGCCCTTAAGATCGACAGAAATTCACATAGTATTAATAACTGTTTTAAATTCTGCTTGGCTTCTCATTAAGGGTGTACCTTGCTGAGATGGTGCTCTGATTTATTCAGCCATCCCCATTTTATGACATTCGGATTACCTCAGAACTGAATCTGAGTCAAACAAGTTAAAGCTCTGCCTACAAATTGTTATTGGTCTTCACGGTAAATGCAAATTTAGTCTGTACTCAGCCTTTAGCCTTGAGCATAGTTTTCTCAGAAATGCATTCTGTATCTGCTGTAATAGTGCTCAACAGAGGGGGAGGGAGAGACCTGTAAATTGCGCTTTAAATGAGCCTTGTCACCCTTACACTGGGATTTGGATGTCAATGCTTTTCTTCCTGTAAATTTCCTTAAAACAGCTTAAAACATCCACACCCAACTGAGCTGTTCAGTCATGATGTCAGTTTGTAGGTCAGCTGGATTCACCTTGGATTCCCTAGGGAAGATCTAATAGCCTGTTTTCAATTATTTAGTAAATTAAAGAGTTAGGTTACATATTGTAGTCATTATGTTAGCAATTGTTGTAGAACAGAATGTGAAAATGGTTCAATAATGTTAACCACAGAACACGCTATACGTTTAAATCAAAAATCACTATTCTAAAACCACATAGATGTTCTCAAGGGAACCCATGGCTCAAAAATGCTTATTCTCTACTGGGTTTTAGGACTATAAGCTGCTAAAACAGCTCAAAGTGCTCTGTTTAGTGTGAGAAAATATAGAAAGGCTTCAGGGTTCATTTGATCTTCTCAAGCTTTGGTCTGAGCTAAATGACTAGGTAAGAATGACCAGGTAGCCATTATCTTTAAAACTGTCCCATTGTAGGACAAAGACCGAACACACATGCTGTGAAATGTGCATCTTTTGACTCTCCTAAACTATTATTCGAGTATAGCATGTTAATGCAGTATATATTAAAGGCAGCCCCAACCTTGTTCAGATTTTTGATAGATTTTTGGTTGATATTTCCAAGCAGCAAATGTTGTTTGATCTTTATCAGCATTGTCTGCATGCTGTTACTTCTCTCTTTCATTCATAAACCTGTTTTTCTTCCTTTTCAATAAAGCGCCTTCTGCCTTAGATTCAGTGGGTTGGGTGTTTTATTTTGTTGATTTTCCTTTTCATACTTTCTCACTCTTTCTACAGTTCAAACACTGAAATTACTTCCTTAGTTGCAACGTACTGCCACCTTGTGGAGGGATTGCACATTGCTAAAATATGAAGAAAAAAAATTCATGCATCCTGTTTCATTACTATCAGATGTTTCATCATTGTTTGAGACTTTTAATAGCTGACATCAATTTTTTCAGCACATTTAAATCACATAATGAAATTTTATTCAAATGAATGAGGCTTGAAAGATTTGTATTTGCATAATTTTACAACATACCATATTTATTTTAGGCAAATACTCAAGTTTGATTTATTCATCATCAGCTGCTTATCACTGGGGTCTCTCTCTTTCTATTATTTAACGATACAGTCTAATATCTTTTAATATTGTCACGTTCCATTCTTCCTGACATTTTGCTATTCCTCCACTTTTTCTTTCTTTCTTCTCTCTTGCATGCATTTTCCTGTCTTTCTATTTCTCACTGTCTATCTTTGACTCTTTCCTACAGCCTGTTAAGGGCCCGTTTGCGCTCTGAGCTTCTGGACCCAATAGGTGAGCAGAAGAGGCGCTTCAGTGCTTCCTGAAAGTAGGAATCACATTCCTCCTCCCTCAGAGCATCCCTCGCTCATCTCTCTCCATCTCTTCTTCATCTCATCCTCTACCCCTCAAAGGGGCTCCCTGTGCTTCACCTGTGGTAACTCCTAGACTTTTTCTATGCCACAAATAGGTTGAATGCAGGATTTTGTTTCTACCACCTGAACACCTCGTTTTAAATATGTGAGCTCTCAAGTGAAGTCATTTTAGATATTTTTGGAAAGTTCATTGCATGATTTTGTCCCTCCAAAGTGTATTATCTAGACGTTTATCAACTAAAATAATCCATTTGTGTGTTAAATTTGCTTACACTCCTTACAGTCAGATTTAGTTGCATTGGTATTACTGTTCAATCATCTGAAGTGTCAAACATTTCATTGTCCATACGTTTTTAATGTTTCTTAAAGGGCCCTTGTGACTGAGGCAGCTTGTTTCCTCAGCATTTATTGTGTTTGTTGGACTGATCTGCTGGTATTGCACAGAAACCCATTGCACATAAACAGTATAGCAACTTCTCAGCTGAATAGCTATTTCTCTCTTTCTCTCTTCTTTCCATCTGTTTTTCTTCTTTCTATCTATCTAAACAATCCTGAATGTCGAAACTGACCAGGAACCAAGCACACATCTTTTTTATGGGACTCATAGTTTTTCTTTAAGATCTTGATGATGGTTCATCTTAAATTGCTTATTGTTTTTGCCTCTGTCTTCATTTTATTATTGGAGCTGGACTCATTGAGTTGTCTATAAATGTGGGGGGATAGACTTTATCGATGCCTGAATTTTGATAATGCAGGTCATGTTTTGTAAAGTGCACTGCTGGGCAGTAATTTGTGTTTTTTTTTTTGTCTTGATTATTTGTTCATTTTCTTAAAGATGTATTTTCTGCTGTGTACATGGCAGTTAAGAGAAAAGGAAATGAATGCTATAGTGTTGACAGATTCTTTTGTTGTTTCATATGAAATGAATGGTTGTTGTATTCTCAATGGCTCTTGCACTTTTGTCAGTTACTACTTTTCAATAAATGACTTCTCTGCTTTTGTGATCCTATCCCTGCTCTTCCTCTTTATTCTCTTTTCTTCTCCTTTATTTCTCGACTCTTCTTTTTACTTGAATTGTCAGGGGCTTCTAGTCAGGGCATTTAAAAATATCAATAATATCAACAAAGAATGTAACATTCAAGTTCAGAATCATTTAAAGGGGTAGTTCACTCAATTATGAAAATTCTGCAATTCTTACTCTCATGGCATTCCACACCTGTATTTTTTTTCCAGTGGAACATAAAATATTTTTTGAAAGAATGTAACCAAACCATTGTGATTTAAAAAAAGAAAAGAAACTATAAATGTTTGTAACATAATTAAATAATGGCGTTTTCTTTGTATGTGGGAACTGTCCTTTTAATATTATATTACAAAAGTAGTTCATGTAAATTAACACTAAATGTTAATTTTTCATTTGTTATTGCAATTTTTCATTAGTTATTGCACAGAAACCCATTGCACATAAACAGTATAGCAGTAATGTACTGTAAAGTACTACACAAGTATATGGATTTAGTTTCCTCTCAATGTGACTTAACCCATATGCATGTTTATACCTCTTTGTTAAGAATTACAGAACAACACAGACATGCTCTGTTTCTCCACAGTTTAGGCCTTCCATAGTGTCCAAAACATTAACACAAAGCATTTAATCAGGACAAGGTCGCACATTTTCTATAATAAAGCCTATGCAAGAGACTTGGCTTCATTAATACAGAACCTGTATCATCTTCTCTCCCTCAGGAGCTCTCTGCCACCCCAGCCTGCCTTTGGTTCCAGCTCACCCACCCTCTGCAAGAACAAACTGCCATCAGTCAGTCAGCTCATCAACCCCCAGCATCGCAACACACTCACCCCATCCAGCATGTCTGGAGGACTAACTGACAGTAAGGCCTCTATAAAATCATTAATAACTTAATTAATATATATTCATAGTTTGTCTACAAATGTGTCAGTGTCGTTTAGGGCTAACAAAAGATCTTATAATGGAGTTAGTGATTTCGGATCTAAATTGTACATGAAGAAAGTGAACCCTTTCTCCCTAGTGAAGAATATCTGTCTGGGCTTGAGAAACACTCAGTTCTCAATGTCAATCTGACAGAGTTTCTTTTAAAATTGAACTAGATCTTTGTGGGACAGTCTGCCTTCCCTTCGGCACACTTTGGCACTGTCAAAATATACTTACACATGACAAATATGCATTCTCCTTTGACCTGCTGTGTGAAATGTGCCTCAGGTTTCACATGTTCTGAGATTACTTAATCCATATTTAGTGCCCTCGGGTGTTTGTTATTTCAGTCAAAGACTTGACAGTTTATGTAGTGTGTGTGTGTGTGTGTGTGTGTATAATATATAGGCTATAATAAATGTGGGCAGGATGGGGACAGAAAATATTGGATGATTTTATATTATTGGTATTATTGGTATATAATTGGTTACAATAGGGATAAACCTTAGTTAATGCATTTGGTTTCATGAATAAACAATGAATAATATTTTTTTCCATATCAGTCAGAAGTTTGGAATTATTAATATTTTATTAAATGTTTTTGAAATTAGTTTCTTATGCTGACTAATCCAGCATTTATTTAATAAGAAAATAAAGTAATATTGTGAAATATTACAATATATATATATATATATATATATATATATATATATATATATATATAAAACCTGTTTTAAGTGTAAAACTTTTTTTTCAGTATTCTTTAATAAATAGACAGTTCAGTTTTTAAAAATCTTACTTACCCCAAACTTTTGAATGATAATGCATAACGGTTTCCACAAAAATATTAAGCAGCAACTGTTTCTAACATTGATAAAAAATGTTTCTTAAGCACCAAATCAGCATATTAGAATGATTTCTGAAGAATAATGATTTCTGAAGAATAATGTAACCCTGAAAACTTGGGGTAATGGCTGCTAAAAGTCAGCTTTGCTAACATAGAAATAATTACATTTTATAATAAATATTATAACAGAAAGCAGCTTTTACTGTATTTTTGATTAATTAAATGCAGTATTGGTGAGCATTAGAGACATTAAAAATAAATAAATAAACAAACAAACGCCCAAACTTTTGACCGGCAGTGTATTCTTCATTGTTTTTCTCATGCTTTTTTTTTCATTATAGTTTGTACAAATTACTATGAACAAGTATTATGCTGTAAAAGTTTATATATGATTAGTTTCTGATACCTAATGCATTAAATGATGTTAACTAATTGAACCTTATTGTAAAGTGTTACCATTTTATTTCCCTTCTTTTGAGGTTTATTACAGTCTCAACCCTTTCCCTTCCCTTCAGTGACCCCTCCCATGATGGGTGGCCATGTTCCCATGAACACAGACATGAGTGCCCTGAGCCCCACCAACCCCCTGCAGCCTCAGTTACAAATGGTGCCCTCTCACTGCACACCTCCGCCACCCTACCCCATGGACAACAGCATTTCCAGGTACACAAATACACTTACAGTAAGTCTCTCTGAAATAGTTCAATGAAAGTGTAATAGAATTACTGTAATCGTGTTTTAAAGCTTAATATCTGTCAATTGCAGTTTCCTGTTGAGGCTGGGCTGCTCAGCCTGTTTGGACTATTTCACAGCCCAAGGACTGACCAATATCTACCAGATTGAGAACTACAACTTAGAGGTGAGGAATTTGCCTTTCTCCTTAATGTTTTTCATATTCATTCATATTTGGAAAAACTATTTAGCAGTTGCATGTTAACAGGAATAGTTCATGTAAAAATGAGAATTAGCTCACCCTCAGGCCATCCGAGATGTAGATGAGGTTTTTCTTCTTCATCGGAACAGATTTTGAGAAATTTAGCATCGTGCTCACCAGTGCATCCTCTGCAGTGAATGGGTGCCGTCAGAATGAGAGTTCAAACTGATAAAAACATCACAATAGTCCACAACACAACTGGTTTTGTGAACTGAAAAACTGCATGTAATAAATCTAAGAAGACGTTCTACTTAAAACCTCTATCCATATTATTGCTTTCTCCAGAGAAAAAAAGTATCTCCTGAATCTGGAGAGAAATATGCATAGATCATGCATTGTCGATAACAGACGAAAGCGGTTCTAAACAAATATTTTGGTGTATTTTGAGAGGACAACAGAGGACAGACGTTTTCATGGAGGTAGCGTTTTTATGAATTATGGACTTATTTTGTTGATGGTATAAATTTCAGACATCTTGAATTTTTCATCTTGAACATTTGCTCGTCACAACACTTTTTTTTTTATTTATTTAACCAGGCAAGTTCATTAAGAACAAGTTCTTATTTTCAATAACAGCCTGGAAGGAGAATTAATATCTCCTTAAATACACATACTGGAATATTTGTCGCTAGTTTCAATAACTTTTGAAGCACATTCCAATCATTTGGGGCAGAAAATTCAAAAGTGGGAACAGTTTATCAACTGGAGTTGTGTGGATTCATTTTTGATTGTGTTTTTATCAGCATTTTTAACTCTCATTCTGATGGCACCCATTCACTGCAGAGGATCCATATGAAAATACATGATCTGGTGTGTCTGGGTTGATGGAGAGATCAGAGCAGTAGCTACTGTATTCATGAGCTCTGTGGTATATCTATCCACAGGACTTGTCCAGGCTGAAGATTCCCACAGAATTCCAGCACAGCATCTGGAAAGGAATCATGGAGTACCGGCAGACCATGGAGTTTTCTCCACCTCCCCACATCTTGCGCACCTCTAGCGGGACATCCACTGTCAGCGTGGGCTCCACCGAAGCCAGAGGCGAGCGTGTGATCGATGCAGTGCGTTTCACTCTTCGTCAGACCATTTCATTTCCTCCACGAGACGACTGGACCGATTTCTCTTTTGACCTGGCTCCAGATTCTCGCCGCAACAAGCAACAGCGTATCAAGGAGGAGGGAGAATGAACGTAGTGCATCACAGTTCACAATAATACACATACATACAATGTCAACAGTGCACATTTACTGTACACACACACTCACGCGCTGTTTTATATTAACACACTTGGTGTTGGTCCAGATCGTTTCACAGTTTTCCTCTGCAAGTGATGATTTAAAAAAAACTGTGAGCCTCAGTCTAGTTCACTTAAACTTAATTGGGCAGATAAAATGCACTTAACGTCCTTTATGGTTTCATTTGTCTTCTGGTGGATTTAGCTCTGGTTGTCATTTCAAGCCCCTTTATTAAACGCAAACGGCTGTAGCTGAGGGGAAATGGTGCTTTGCTAAATTGTCATTTTTTACTGTTTCTTGAGACAAAGCACTTAAGAAATGCTGACATATTGTTACTACTTGCAAAATACACACTGAACTTTTGGGGTTTCTTTTTTGTTACATGGTTTTTTTTTAGTAAAAAAAACTTTTCCTCCCAGCAGCTTTAGTGTTAATTGTATTCTGTGTTGTGACGATCATTCCTTGCGGTTGAACAATTACTTTTTTTAAAAAATGTTGACGTTTGTCAGCTTTGATTGTATGTATTTCAAATCGCACATGGTTCTTTTCTTTATTCTCACAGAAAGTGTTATTCATCCGTGGTGTAAGACTGATGTTGTCATGTAGCCTTTATGTAATACTGTAAACCCTTCTTTGTATCTTTTATTTGTGAGTGGCAAACACTCTGACACTATTGCATTGCAGTGTGTAAGTATTGAATTGCTGAAAGTTGTGGTAATGCATAGACATGCTGTTTACTGGCCTCTAAAAGTATAAAAGTGACTTACATTGGCCAATGAGTTTATACATTGCTAATGTAATGTGGCTTCAGTATTTTTTAAAACAAATTTCCACTTCACTTGATACTTGTTATTAGCCTGTTGTGGCAATATTGTACAGATTTTTTTTTATTATTACGCTTTCATGTGTCAATTGAGTAGACAATTCTTTATCAAACTATTAAGGAATTATTGTAAATATTTTGCAATGTACTTATTTTGATATAAACAATAAAACAAATATCATGTAACATTGATTGTATTGTTGTACAAAAACAATCATTTTATTTAAACAATAGTCAGACATGGTGGACCTTATTTTGAGTTATTTAAATATGAGATATCAATAGCATTCTGTGGTTTAACAGACAATAAACAAAGGTTAAAAAGTCGAGCATTGGGAACACGAGCCTCTGAATATCCTTCCATGTTGGGGACATAAGGAAATCTTATTCTCATTTAAGACTTTCAAATTTAATATTTTGAACTTGCATAGTGTGACAAACTGACAGGCCTAGTTTAAAAAATGTTATGCATCACCCTCCCTTAATCTTAACGTTACCTTTAGTTTTCCTTACACTCACTTGACTTGTGTATACACATAGTTTTGATGGCTACTGGATTCACAAGCCATTTTTTCTTTAGTGCTTCACAATTAATAGATAATACTTGTATTACTCAATAGCTATTCCCAATAGAAGCTGTTAGGCATCCTAAACTTCAGGTTCTCAATAAATTATCTGGTAAACGTGGCCATTGCTTAGAGAAGACCCATTTAACTTTTAACTGCCTCACAAACCAGTTCCCTTTATTCTTGAAAGCTGCAATCACAAAATTGTATGGAACCAGAAACTAACAAAAGGTTCTAATAATTTCAGGGCGTTTTAGTCACTCAGCACAGACAGCAGCAGAGTTGTATGGAAGTATTCATGTGTCACACTGGTGCATCCACTTGTGCAAGCAGCATCCTGTAGGGTAGCGTACTTTCCAAATATGAAAATTAAGTATATTTATTCACCGCAAAGCCTTTTGATAAGGCTCCTGGTGAATCTGTTTGCTGTAAAAACACTGCTCTGATAAATACATCAAACTCTTCTCAGTTACATAAGTATGCAGCAATATGTGTTTAAATCTTCAAATGGCTAAAGAATTAGTGACTTCAAACACTGAAGCAGATAAAGATCCTTGATTGAGGTTCCAAAACCGTATTCTCATCCAGAGGAGCTGTTTGAGACTCATAAAAAGCTATAGCTCATTAAGGCTCGAGACAGATAAAGGAGAGATAATAAATCTAACTTGCTTAATTAGGTCAGTTTCTCAAAACAGAAATCATAATCACAAAGCAAAATGAACAAAATAACCATTTCTCATATTGACATCTCCAAGCCCAAAGTTTTAGAACTCCTGTCAATCATGATGGCAACGTGCCCAAAAAGTCATGACAGAACTCCACGTCAGTGTTGCCCAGGGAGGAGGTGGGGGGGTGATGACAAAAAACTGTGGGAATGCTCTACTTCCTCCTTCCCCTTTCGGTGGTTTTGGTTGGAGCTGTGGTTGTCTCCTGGATGACCAGAGTGCAGCATCTCTGATGTCTCTGTCATTAAGAGCTCTCCATAGCATCCAGAACTTTCATGATTTGCTGTTTGATGACTTTAGTGGCGTCACCGGCGTTTGGAATTAAATACCTTCAGAAAAGACAAGAAATATCAGAACACTGACTAAAGTTGACTAAAATAAGAAAATATACTACTAAACACTAAGGTTGTGTAAAAATGTAAAAACTGAACAGTCAATAAGTTTAATTTTGAGTTTTTAATCAAAAGTACAAATATCTGTATATACCATTAAAAAAAAGCTATTAGCTATTTAGAGTTATTATCATTAACTAAAACTATTAAATACATGTGTGTTCATTGAAAAGACTCAAATTTACAAGCACACAAAGAAAAAAAAAGTAACACCACAATAATGTTCCATTAGTTTACAACATTGCTTAACAAAACAAGTAAAATACTTCTAGAGCATTTATTAATCTTGGATGTATTACTCATAGTTAATTACTGTTAACACATTGACTAATGCTTCCTAATGGGAACTATAAACAAATTAAAATGAAAACTGAAAAGTATAAAACAAAAGCTAATTTAAAATATTACTAAAAACTACAATAATATATAATTAATACTAAAATAACACTGGTATATAGTAAATAGAGATTAGTAGATAATGTGTAAAAAGGTTAAAATAAAATAAAAATAAAATGCATTGGTGTCCTGTAGTCAGTCACCATACCTCTCCACAGCCACTATCTCCACTCCTGCAGCATTGTTGCTGCCAAACTTAAAAGTGATAAGTTCTGGATGCTTCTTCTTAGAGGTGATCTTCACCACAGAGTTTAGGGCCTGCCTGGATTGGATGTAAGCAAAACCTTTTCGGGCAGCGATCTCTCTCAAACAGTACATGTGTGTTGCAGTGATCAGCAGATGGCTGTGGAAGATAAAAACGATAGAATTATCCACCACTATACTCAACTAGGGCTGGGTATCGATTCAGATGTCCCGATTCGATTCGATTTCGATTCGCAAGCTCTCGATTCGATTCTCGATTTTTTGATTACATTCAGTGAATATAGTTTTAATACAAAAGCTATTGATATTTAAAAAAAAAATTAACAGTAAACATCAGTTTACAAATGGTGAATTAATAAAAAGAAATTAAGAACCACAGGCCTGTATTTTAAAACCTATTCTTTTTTTGTATAGGGTCCTTTCTTAAACAATAATAGGGCCCTATAAAATGTTCTTCTTAATTTTTTCTGGTAATCAGATGAAGGCATAAAACATTAATTTAATTTATCCTAATCAAATGAAAATTAAACCCTTTTATTTTTTGGCAAACAAAGTGCAGCACAACAGAGGTTTACTGTTAAAATTAAAAAGAAAACAAGTGGGATTATTCCTTTAAAAATAAAGATTTATTAATATTTATTAGTAGTAGTAGCATTGAGTCTTAAAACTGCTAAATAGTAATATATTCTGTCTCTGACACATTGTCTCCTTAACTTTAACGTTCTTAACGTTGAACTAAACTTTTATTTTGACGGGTTGCCGTGAGGAACTTGCAGCTGCTGTGTAAGTGATATGACGGTAGTTTTCTCAAATTAAACGGTAAAATGCAAATGAAATGACTCTCAGAGCAGCTGGAGATGATATTCGTGTGTTAATATCATCATATAGTGAGACGGCAGAAGATGAAAACACCGCGAGCTCATCCGCGCTTTAGTATGCGTGTAGGAAACAAACAGTGTGTCGCGCCATCCGCCATTCATTCATAGCGGAAATTATGCGCGATATCAAATGCTTCCACAGATTTATAGTATTACTATAGCATTTCACCTGAGCATTACGAATCACGCGGATGGCTTTGTTCTTGGTTCTCGGTTCTCATCAACAGTATCTCTGCCATGATAAGCACTGATGAATGACAGGCTTTCTGTTGTAACATCGCGGAAGGTAAATTGTAAAAAAAAAAAAAAAAAAGGGTGACATCTAGTGGAGAAGACTAATGATAAGAATCACATTAATCAGATCTTGTTTTAAATGCGTGCTGAAATAAATACCGGAAAAGATCGATTCGCGGCTTTTGAGAATCGATATCGAATCGACGTCATTAAAAAAAACGATTAATCGAAATCTCAATTTTTTTGCCCAGCCCTATACTCAACCCACCATCCACCAGCTGGGATGAAGTATTATAACATAACAGTTTTTCACATGCATCAGGATTATTTTATTGACTACATTGGCTAATATAAAATATATCATCATTATTTTGGGGGGGGTATTTATACTTCTATTTGACAATTTTGACGATTAAATTCTTGGCCAATGTTATGTCATGTGTTCAGACAGGTAGCTTCACCTTGGGAACATGTGTCCAGTCTCCTTTACTTCATTGCATGGAATATGGTGCTTCACATCTGGTTTGTTGATCCAAGTCTGAATATTGACAATCTCTTTCCTGTCATCATCTGATATTGATGAGTTGTCAATCTCATCTGAAAAGAGGGAAGGAAATAAGAAAAACATTAAGTAAAAACACAGGGACAAAGATGTGAGATGATGGAGTGTACCAGTTAATTCAACAAATGTTGAATTTCTAATTATCTCGTTATATGTTTTTTTAAGCTGAAAATGGTCATCTTATTTTTTATTTTATTTCTTCTTTTGTTCAAAAAAAAAAAAAAAAGGTAATATGGCTTTTGAAAAACAATAGTAAATGACCAAAAGTTTACACCAAAACTTAACGACCAAATTATATTTTTTTGGTAAACCACCACAATAACAAAATTCTAAGATCAAATGTAAATATAATGACTAAGTCATTAGATCAATGATACTCAAACTTGCCTCTGCACCTAAACCTTGAAGACCTTGATTAAATAGTTCAGATCAGTGTTACTTTAGCATTTTATACTATTTTAGTATTCACATTCATATTTTCAATCAGCTTTTTTTATATTTTCAGTATTCATTAATTAACTTTTTACATTAGGTTTTTCTTTATATATTTCTGTTTAGCTTTAATTAATTTTTTTTTTTTTTTCTACTTCAACAAACGTATTTCAGTTAGTTGCCACAGCAACATTTCTATTTATTCATTTAAGTTTCATAAGTTTAAGTTTTTCATCTAATATTTACATTTAATTACAGCTTTATTTCAATTACCAAAAATAAACAAATAAATAAATAAAAATAATCATTCTAATAGATAGATAACAACACTGGTGAGAGTGTGTATAAACTAACTCTGCAGAAAATTGCAAGTTGAGTTCTCCCGGCAGGTTGAACGTTAAATTTGTGTATTTACCTGTGTCATACTCTTCCTCATCACCAATGCTGAAGACAGGCTTCACACCCCTGTATGGCTTCCCCACCCGATCACTGCTGCTTATGTGCCTGAAGGATATAAGAAAAAAACATCATATGTACTTACAAGGCCCACTAAAAGAATAAAGTTTTGTCCTTCACACCAACATTGCCTGTATTAAGACAAGGAAAACATTCTAAGAGCAATGGCAGTGAGATGAGGTATCCTCTAGGATTAGAAAGGTGAGTACTGTTAGTTGGAAGAAAGGCAAGTTAACATGTTTGCATTTTACCAGAGATGAGAATCAAAGTGTGGAAGGCCAGGCAATTCACAAAAGTGAATGTTTTGAGATCATTTTACTTTAACATTTAATTACAACTGCCCCAGTCTTCCACAGCTGTGATCAAATCTGTATAAAAACAATTTGTTTGGAGAGACTACAGTCCTGCATTAAGAACTAGAGATGCACCGATTGCAATTTCATTGGCCGGTTCTGATTTCTTTGTAAGTGTGACCTGCCAATATAATTTTTTTCTAAGAACTATAATTGACAGCATATACAAACAAAAATCAATACTTTTTTCAATGCAAAATTATAATTTTTTTACATAAAATCAATAAACATTACAATTGCCCCAATCTGGACTAAGTTACAGATGTTCTCTCACTTAAACAGCTCTCAAAATGAAGTGCTCTGTGACTGGAAAGAGGCAGAAATAATTAACTAAGGAGTTGCTGTACATAAAACAGACGTCATTTCCCACTATGTTTTTAAATGGTAATTTTTTCCCTAACCTTATTAAATGTGTCATATTTCACATCAAATTCTTTCAATTAATTTAGTTAAAATAATAAGAAACTGTAGAGTTGTTACCATTCAAATGAAATCAGTATCAACAACTCCATCTTTCCACTGCAGGAAACACATATACTGCATCTGAAGTGGCATTAGATGCATTTACACAGACTGTTTGATGAAGTTGAGGAATGCGTAAATTATTTAAGAATAATGTTTTACATTTTTTTAAACATGCAAATAAAGAAATGTTGGGAAAAATGCAATACTTTTAAATATGAAACCAAACCACCAGTAGGTGGCGGCAAATTAAATGAAATAAGGTTTTAATGAGTGAGTCATTTAGTCCTTCATTCAACAGATTCGTTCCTATGGCTGATTCATTCAGAAACAAGGCAAGTGACTCTCTATGAATGGGTTACTGAATCATTGACTCACTTGATTCATTCAAAAACGTGGATTCATTCAGTAACGAAACACCGCTGTGTTGCTCAGAGAAGTTCTGTTGTGACTTTGATTGGAACTATTTTCGTCAACGAAATTGAGCAAAAAAAAGTCAATATTGTATTAATTTTAACTTCTTGTTTAATGATCTACTATTGTATAAAATCAGTGTCATATTGCAGTGATATTCGTGGAAACATCTTGGTCTTGCAATGCTGTGTACCTAAATCATATATTATAATTTTTTTTTTACTACCACAGTATGCATCTATAACTTTGTGTGTGCGCGGTTGCGCTCATTTGTTTTGCTTTCTGCACGAGTCTCTCTCACACACTCACTCAGGTGGTGCATGCCTCATCTGACATGACATAAATACATAATCAGTTGCCGTAAGTGTGACGTCAAAACAGACCAGCTGAGAATCGGCAGACCGACGGGCCGGTCATGTGGAAAATCGGCTAATTCCGGTCCCTGGCCAGTCGATCGGTGCATCTCTATTAGGAACATATAAGAGGACCCAGACAGCAGAGATCAGACTTCAGAGACAGAAACTGCTGGCATAAAACAAAGAAAGGCACAAAGTGGCAAACGCACTGTTAGAGGTCAAAGCAGCCACACTGTCAGAAAGTGACAAGACCTGTGGTTCACAGCTTCCACCATTCCGAGTGTTTGTGAATTCGACTACACATGCGTGTGAATGTCTGGTAGTGGATGACAAAGTAGCAAATTCTAGAATGTTACTCTAATCTGATGATATTCTCTGAAAATTTTTAGCAGGAAACAGGAAATTCAAAAGGATGAAAAGGATATTTGTACTATAGATGCAGGTGATGCAGATGCATATGGTGTTAGAGCATACATGAGTGAGCCATTTAATCAGGGTTTTAAAAACCCCTACAATGAGCTAAAGCTGACAGCGCCACCTTGAGAGGGCATGTTGCAGAAACTGGATGCACGCTGGTGGGGGCACAGACAAACATTAATGAAGTCTTACCGATCCAGTATTCCCTTCTCTGGCCAGGGTAGATTGAAAGACATTCTAGTGTGAAATAACAGGGCATAGGTCGGGAGGATGATTAAAACAGAAAAGACGTCAGAGAATCAATCTTTTGTGATAAATTCCTCTATGCTATATCATTTTTTTTTTTTTTTTTAATAAAAGTAGGGCAGGGGGAGAAAAAAAGACGACAGTCTAGAGGCTAAGTTTTTGCAACTGGTTCCTGAACATTAAACAGCCCTCAAATGTTTTTTTTTTTAACTAATAGAATACATATCTGGAAAGAAAAATGTGAAAGAATGCCTGTTCGTTGCAAAGAAAATTAAAGCTGCTCACCTGTCCACCGGTGTGGAAGTGTTTTCAATGAAGCTGATCACCTTCTCTTTTACATTAACTGACTTTGACTTGAGTGCAAAGGTCATTTTGTTGACAAGCGATTTAACTCCTTTTCCATCTGTGCTGTTCAGTTCCCCCTGTATCAATATAAGAGATGGGCTTAATTAACCTTGGATGTTAATTAATCCAAAACCAAAGTGGTATTTGCTCATCACAATGGAAGTTAAAGCATTTAATGGCTTGCCCACAATGTCCACAAGATGGCACTAAACACCACCCAGAAAATTAAAGGACTATGCATGTATCCACCTTATTTTTCAAATGCAGAAATAAGATATTTCCTGTGAATGTACATTATTTGGACTTCATTATCCACTATAGGTAAATAACTAGAAGAATACAGTACAACAAACCAATGAGCTGAGTGTTTAATATTATAATTACTAGTAAGCAAAAGACAAAGGATACCTTGCACATTCAAGATAAAAATGGCACCACTCTCACTTTAAAAATAAGGTGGGTAAAGCTTCAGAGAGGTACCAAAAATACACTTAAAACTGTGTTTTATGAAGGTAATTTTAAGACAAATTTTTTTTACAACTTAAGACCTTTTTAGGTAAAGAAAATTTAAGGAATCAATTGAAGGGAACAATACACCAATATGTTCTCTAAATGTAAATGTGTGAGGACACAGTGAGTTGAATTAGCAACACCTCAAAGTAAAAATATATATATATATATATACATACAATTTCCAACCGATTTCCTTTACTTTTTAATTCATTTTACAGAAAAGTTAAGTTTTCATATACCCCATTGAAAGACATTTGTTTTTTTAAGCATAAACTGAATTTTTTTTTATATTTTTTTTTTTTTTTTATAAAAAAAAAAAAAATTGTTTTACATTTACATCTCAAGTAAATTTATCTTGATTTTAGGATGTTTAGATATTTGCATTGGAAAACAAAAATACAGAGAAAGATATTTCTTTGTTGCAATGCATGCAAAATAACTTGTGAATTTAAGACTTTCTGCTCAGATTAAAAACTTTTATAGAGCCTTAAATTTGGAAGGACAAACTAAGACTTTAAGACCCACAGAACCTCTGTTGAAAATGGATTGAGAAAATTGATGAGAACATGGGCCACAAAAGCATGGTTTGAAGGCTACATGCTGAGTAGCACTCTTTAATACATCATGTAAAGTGCATCACACACACACACTAAACTCACGTCAGCTGAGCTGAGGCTGCTGTGGGATCCTGAGGTGCTCACAATCCAGTGAACATAAACATTATCCGGCCCTTCAACATTAATATCTGCCAGGTGCTGCTGCAATGCTGAGCATTAAAGAAAAATAGATTCGTTTCAGTTTCATTAGCACAATATAACTGCTGCTGTCACTATGTAAACCTGCTGATAACATTATTTTTTTTGTATCTGAATACATTACATTTATTTAATTATTTATATTTGATTACATTTTGTCTCAAATTTGGTCAGACAGTACAATGCAATGATCAAGTGTTATTAATTTTGCAACGAAAAACAGCACTTACCCATAAAACCACCTTTTGCTATGCTCACAAACTCTTTATTTTTCTAGACCAAAAACAAACAAACAAAAAAACACACAATTAGATTTACCACTTACATTCTTAACATTTGTCAAATGCTTTCAATAATACTTCGCACAATTCAATATGTAGCAGCAGATGCAGTTCTGACCTGTAGAAAGTGGGCAAGCACCATGTTCATGTACATGTCCTCTTCTTCACGTCCACTGCCCATGAAGCACAGATGCTCTCCGCTTGCCACAGAGCCTGATTCCAGAGACTGCTTCTGTGCCTCCAGAAGAGACTTCACTGACAGGGCAAACTCAGAGGGATTATGAAGCATCTGTGAATCAATACCATATTATTACAGTTTTACGGGTCAAGGACACAGAGGTGCATAGAGCTGTGTACAATTACTCTGTGAAGCAGCTACACATTAAAAATTGTATTTTTGAGGAAACAAAGTGCATCCAAAAGGAAATCAATCTCTATTAGAACCATTATGAACAAATGCCGCTTTCGCTGCTTGCAAAAATTCTTACCAGGTCTGAGTCCAGGTGAAAGGCAGTGGAGAGGTGACCAGCATTGTACTGCTCAGCAGGACGGCAGTCAACTACAAAAAACCTCACGCCCTCCTAAACAGAATGCAAATCACAAGAACATACATTTAAATAGGAATAACATCACTAGAAATAGGGCAATCACATGGTGAAACTCATCTGTTAGTGATTCTTGTGCACAGGTGTCATCAAATAATATACCTAAAAGATTTGTTTTTCAATGTCGGATACAGTGTAAATTGAAAGTTTTTATTTAAAGTTATTAAGCCTCTTATTAAGAAGCCACAACTAGATCCTAGTGAACTGGCAAATTACAGACCCATCTCAAATCTTCCGTTTATGTCTAAAATTTTAGAAAAAGTTGTGTCTGCTCAATTGTGCTCATTCTTGCAAAACAAAAAGATCTCTGTGAAGAATTTCAGTCAGGTTTCAGGCCCCGCCATAGCACAGAAACTGCACTTGTTAAGATTACAAATGACTTGCTTCTTTCATCAGACCAAGGCTGCATCTCATTGCTAGTTTTACTTGATCTTAGTGCTGCGTTCGACACTATAGATCATGACATACTCGTAGATCGATTACAAAACTATACAGGTATTCAAGGGCAGGCTTTAAGATGGTTTAGATCCTACCTGTCCGATCGCTACCACTTTGTTTATTTAAACGGGGAGTCATCTCAATTATCACCAGTAAAGTATGGAGTACCACAAGGATCTGTCCTAGGTCCTCTGCTGTTTTCAATGAATACATGCTGCCCCTTGGTAGATATTATTAGAAAATACGGGATTAGTTTCCATTGCTATGCTGATGATACTCAACTATATATCTCAACAAGACCAGATTAAACTTCTAAATTATCTAAGTTAACTGAGTGTGTTAAAAATGTAAAAGATTGGATGACCAATAATTTTCTCCTATTAAATTCAGATAAGACAGAGATATTACTTATTGGACCAAATAACAGTACACAGAATCTCTTGGATTACAATTTGCAACTAGACGGATGTCCTGTTACTTCCTCTACAGTCAGAAAATCTATATTAGACAGCAACTTGTCTTTTGAAAAACATATTTCCAATGTTACAAAAACAGCATTCTTCCATCTTAGAAACATTGCCAAGCTAAGGAACATGTTACCCGGTTTCTGATGCAGAAAAGCTAGTTCATGCATTCATGACCTCTAGACTGGACTATTGTAATGCAGCTGCCTAGGTGGTTATCCTGCATCTTCAATAAACAAGCTACAGGTAGTCCATAAATGCAGCGGCTAGAGTCCTTACCAGGTCAAGAAAATATGATCATATTACCCCAATTTTACAGTCTCTGCACTGGCTACCTATTAAGTACCGTATCAGTTACAAAATATATATTACTTACCTATAAGGCCCTAAATGGTTTAGCTCCTGCGTACCTAACTAGTCTTCTATCTCGCTACAATCCATCACGCTCCCTAAGGTCGCAAAACTCTGGACTCTTGGTAGTGGCCTAGAATAGCAAAGTCCACTAAAGGAGGTAGAGCTTTTTCATATTTGGCTCCCAAACTCTGGAATAGCCTTCCTGATAACGTTCGGGGTTCAGACACACTCTCTCTGTTTAAATCTAGATTAAAGACACATCTCTTTAGCCAAGCATTCACATAATGCATTCATATAATGCATCTCATAATCTTGTACTGCAGTTATATCTGATCAAACGCACATTATTATTCTTTAGCTTGGGTTGAACAAATAATTTTTGCTTGAATGGAACAACAGCTACGCTAATTATGTCTCTTTGTTTCTCTGTTTCTGCCACACGCTTCAGTCTGGATCCAGCCCTTAAATGATCTGAGATGACCAAACACCTGAGAAGAGATGATGCCGACCCCTCGGAGGACGCCAACCTCTGATCCCCCAACAACATGCAGAATTAACAAATTTTGCCATAAATTTATATATTAAGTTTCTACAATGTATAAATATATTGTAGAAACTTAATTTCCTGTAAAGCACTTGCAACGATTGTATCGTAAAAAGCGCTATACAAATAAACTTGAATTGAATTGAATTTATTTTTTATTTTATTTGCAATTTACATACATTGCACACATAAAATAGCACTAAAAAGTGTGTTTGACTTACAATATTGTAAATTTGCTTAAAATCAATCTTGTCTCCTTGGATTAAACCACTTGACTCGTATGGATTACTTTTACAATGCTTTTGATGAATAGTGAGATAATATTAAAAATATCTACACTTGTACTGAACATGAACAAAGTCTTATTGATTTACAAAGATTATGAGGGCAAGTAAATGAAAAACAATTCTAGGTGAACTACCCCTTTAATATTGAGCCCTGATCATCAACATTAATAAATCTGAAAGATGATTGGGAGATGTCTTCAAAAGTTATTTTGGGGAGTGGGAACTCACAGGTTGTAGCTGGTTGGCTTGCAGGATCTCAGGGACTGATACAGGCAAACAGAGAGCCTGACTCAGGTCCATGTCTTCTTCCTTCAGAGCCACCAGACTGCTGCCAAACAGATTATGGTTCTCCTGCACACACATAAACCAGATAATTGAGCGTGTGATACCTGCTAAACTGTTATTGTGATACCCCACAATTCTATCTGGCTGCATCTATTGTGATGTGCATCGTATTAAAAGGAAGTTGGTTATACACAGTCCAAAGAGCACAGATTTACAGCTTACCTTTCTAAGAGATAGAGGCGTCTTGCTGTTGTAATACTGTGCTAAAGAAAACAAGTCTTCAAGGTCCTCTACATCTAGGAATTCTGGTGAATGCTTCAGCTTACCTGGAAAAAAGGAAAAAAGAATTACAGCTGTACACTTTGGTCATACAGGACAATGCAACAGATTTTTGTAATGTACTTTTTAATAAATAACACATGAAAGAATTTACTGATAATTTCCTCTTTGCTTTCTTCTTCATGGATGCCATCTCTGGACATTAAAAAACAAAGAAAAATGTGTTTTGCTTGATCTCATAAACAGGAAAGTAAAACTGCCTTGGTGCAGTTCATTAATCAGTTGAGTTCACTGAACATTCTGAACTGTCACATACTTGGCATTGACAAGGATGATGAGCATGAGGAAGAAGATGAGAAAAGGGTCAGCCTGGTGGAGATAGACATCCCATAAGGCCTGTGACACCTCAGGGAGACAGCTGTTAGAAAAGAGACTGCCTAGCTGCAGGAGACAAAAAAAAAAAAAAAAAAAAAAGATTCTTTAGCATACAGCTGCAAATAATTTATTTGATTCATTTTAGGAAAATGACCATAACACTTTTTCAGAATTGATCCATAGTGTGTATAAGTTAAGTATAATTTATATACTAAGCCAGGGGTTTCCAATCCTGCTCCTGGATGGCCAGCCACTGTCCTGCAGAATAAAAGCTTCAACCTCAATTAAACACACCTGAACCAACTATTGAAGGTCTTAATAACTTGTACTAGAAACTTCTAGGAAGATGTGTTGTGGCAAGTTGGAGCAGGATTGGACAACCCTGTACTAAGCCAAATACTTTATAAAATATTCAAACAGGCCAGAGATCGACTGACCCAGTTGATGGCGTAGGAATCAGGAGTGATCTTTTTTGTGTCCAGGAATGAGCAGAATTCAGGCTCATGGTACTGCAGCAGGAGTCTGAAGAGGTGAAATGGTCTTCCCTTCACAACGCAGTCTCTGCAAAAGGTAAATAATATGACCCTATTTCAAGAAAACTGATATATAAAGCATGCCTGTTCCCCCTCTGCCAACCTAACATATGTCTCAATTGACCTTTCTGGCCACAGAAAACATCTGAAGAGGTGGCATTCAGCAGCATTTAACCACCTTTAACCAAACTGTACCTTTTTTCAGTTTAAATCATTTCAATGATTCAGATTTGCTACCTTATCTGCAACATTTCATTATAATTATTATTATTATTTATTACTTTTTAGTTGTTGTTTTTTCCGAAATTGGTTTTGAGGTAATTTGGGGATTTTATTTATTTTATTTTATTTTTTAAAGTAGAGAAAAACACAGACAGACATATGAACACCCCTACCGTGGGATGTATTTATTCATGATGGCGTAGAAGCAGTTGTAGAGGTCTTTGCGGGACAGCTGTAAGCCCAGGAGTGGTTTGAGGATGTGTGGCCAACTAAGATCTGGAGTAAAGGTGACATTTCTGGACTTGCAGTAAAAGGTGATCACTGACTCCACATCTGATACCAGGTCCCGCCCTTCCTCCGCTGGTAACCCTAGCTCATCTATATGCAAAAAAAAATTTGCATCATAATATAAAAAAATCCCACTGTTCCATAGTCATATTTTTCCCTAGTATATTGTTTGAGATAATGGGTTCACGCACAGAACTTAAAAGAATGCGTGGGATTTATCACGACTCGGGGAGCATTATTCCAAGATAGTGCTGTTGGTTTATTAACTTGCAAAACATGACTGATCATGTGATAGAATTTTTTTTTTCTTAGATACTGGTATGAGGCTTAATTTCATCTGAGTGTACATCCATTTAAAAATGATCAAAATCATTATTTCTTTAAGTGTACAAACTTACTTTAAAATGAAAGCTGGCAGTTTGCATTTGAGCTTTTATAGAGCTGATGACAACACTGCATGCCAAGGCTTTTGTACAAGTAGCAGCATATTGCCTGATGCCCTGTTCTTGACATGTCAGCTATTTTTACAGAAAGAACAAGGTGGAAAAACTAACTAATTAAATGACCAACTAAATTTATACAGAAAATTAAAAAAAAAAAAAATACGTCAATGAAACTTTAATAGCGCCAGATCTTTTATTCGGTATTGTGACATATTTGAGTGTAACAGATCATAAAAAAGCAGGGGGAAAAAACTGATTGGATTTTGAGATGTGGGCATTGCACACAAAAATGAATGAGAGTTTGTAGTCGATTGTGAAGGGGTGGTCTAAGTAGATTACATGACTGGAGAAATCCAGCATGCCACCAGAGATCTGTAGCTTTCCCTGGAAGACTGACTTATGATACATTATGAGGCCAAAAAAAAAAAGAAATATACATGAATGAATAATTCACAATAATATCTGTACCATGCCTTACATTAACAGTTAAAATTTCATGCAGACTTTAAACATTACTAAAATTCTCCAATGAAGCTTCTTAATAAAAATGCCTAAATGCATTACAGATTACATCAAAATAATGTTTAACAGATAAGGAAGGTACTCCTGATTCAAAAATAATTTGCTAGTTTAGTTTCAAGACATGCTTTACAATTAAACTTATACCTGCAGTACAAAGTTCAGTTTTGAAAACTGCAGAGAGTTACATGAAACAAACAAACGGACTTGTCAACGTGAGGTTTTTGAACTCGCTGTGTGTGTGAATGTTCACAATGTCAGCAGGATGTATTTGTAACCAGTAGACTTATAATGTAGAGTGTCTGACTCCACATTCATAGAACTGATATGCTATAAATGTGTAGTGCATTACTACACATAAATGGCACAATGAAAATGAGGTGAGGTGTGCAAAGGTTATTCACCAATGATCTGCTGACTGCGGCTGTGAATGAGCGTCTGTTCTGGTAGGTCCAAAGCTCCATCCCATGAGGACAGACTATCTCCTTTACCAGACACGTTCAAAGCAATCTGTTAACACAGACACGTTCAACGTCAGAGCCAGAAAATAAAACTTAGGAAAAAAATAGGGGAAACAATGAAAGCAACTGCAGTTCCTCCTGAAGTTAATATAAGCTAATGCCATCTCCATGGGGTGTACGTTTAAAGGGTCCTACACTTTAAGCCCACTACAGTTTCCTTAATGGCCATCTAATCGATACAGAGGCTCTCTAAATCCCTTTGGGACCCATAGACTCTAAAGGAAACCCTTTAAAACAAAGCTCTGCATGGATCTCTTATGTATTCTGTCATAAGCATGAACGCTTTTTCTGTCTCTCTCATGAACACACAGCATGTACAATCTTTTCAAAGCTTTTTCATAATCCAGAAAGTCAATATTTTCACATTATGCTACGCAGGCTGATTAGTCAAGCCATTTTATCTTCAAACACACACACACACACAAACACACATAGTATACCTACCATCCATAACTTGGCCCGCTGTTCTGGGGGTAGGTTTCGGACCTGGATAACACCATCCTGGTTAGTGTCCAGATCACATTCTGCTGAGTCAAGTGCGTCAGCCAGATCATGAGTCCTTCAGAAAACACACACACAATAAATGCAAATGACAGTGTGATCAAATCACTCAAACTACATTTAGAAGTCGTTCTAACCTTATTAAATGCAAATGTGTTTTTTACCTTAAATAGATTTTTTTTTTTTCAACCGTAAATTTCTAGTAGCCATGATGCTGATTTTGTGCTTTTTCTATTTAGACAATTAAAAATAAAAGTAGCTTTAGGCAGAAAATAGACAAACAGCAGCGTGAACAGATGTGAACAGCCGGCGCAAAATGACTTGAATCATTTCATGAGGTGAATGACAATATGTCAGAGCAGCTTTTGTGCATTTACAATAAATTAAGATATTGCAGCACTTGAATCATTTATGAGCAATATGTCGAGCAGCTATACATAAATTAATATTGCCACAACAAATAAGGTGTGTTTGTGCACACCAGGTGACATGGCTGTGCAATGAACACGCATTATTGAGAATTCAAGTGCAATATTCAGTCAAAAGGGCACAGCTTGATCAGACGCTCAGGCACTCTGCACTGCTCTTCAGCACTCCACTCTCCTCCAGGGTTTCTCTCAAAGATACTACAAACTCAAACAGTCTACACACTAGCAAAACAAGCTAAGAACTTGGCATGAGGATTTTAAGGAGAGAAAAAAAAAAAGCACTCGGCTTGCAATAAATTGCATTATTAGCTGAGGTAAAACAGAAAGAAATCCTCTGAGGCCTCTTTACCATCTGCTATACCGCCATGGAAAAAAAAAATCTCAGACAAAGCCCCACTCTCAGACACACACAACTGCAGAAAACAACCATTCTGGAATCAAACAATGTGCATCACTCATTCAAACACACCGCAAATGCTCCAATTCTTCCATGCACACAACAGCTGCTGCTAAAACATACATGACAAATTACAAAAACTTTTTCAGAGCAATAATTAACAATTACAAAACACCAAACATTTAATGTGTATAAAAGACAAACTGTTTTTCTTTCTTTTATTTATTTATTTTTATTTTTATATTTTAATTTTTTTGTATATTTTTCTACCCATTCAGCTGATTATTCCGACACATTCTCACAATTTCTAATAATCTGTGATCCACCCTAACAGCATCACCATGGTGACATTTATTTACATAAATGGAATTAGTTAAATACATAAAAAAACGAATTGATGATTAGATGGGTTTCACTGTCATTCTAAATTCCTGACATACTCTCAGGAAATAAGATCAAAGCTGTCAAACAACCAGATATTTTGGCTGAATGCCTTAATAATGAGACAGGAATCTTAAGAGCCAACATATTCTCTTTTTTTAGGTAAAACTAAAACTAGGAACTAAAGAACATGTAAAGCGCTATCTGAGGTAATGGACTTTGATATTACAGACTGAAATATACGTCACCCTCACAATTTGCTCTATTTACCTCTCCTACGGGATCATTTGTCTTTGTGGTCATTGTCTGTGAAAACCGGAAGGTCCATATTCAGCAGAAGAGGAAGAGGACACAAATGCTCACAAAAAGAGGTGTGTCTTTGTGATTTCTATGTGTGAACCTCTTCCTTTTGTAGAACCACTAAACTTAAAATCTAGGATTAAAACTATTTTTGCCTAACTTGTTGTCATTATGCAGTTCCGCTCTAGAATGTTAAGCAAAACTGTTTAGAAAACTATAATGGTATTGATAGATTATGAGAAAAAGAGTGCTTTGCAAGTAACAAACACATGGCTGTGTATTACGTCAAGATTTAAAATACTTTTCTGAATAGTTCTGTTGAACTTATTTCTAAGCCAAAACATACCTAAACAAAGCACCAAGAAAAGAAAAACGACGTCAATAAGTTGTCAGTTTAGTTGGGCTGTCAAAAGAAAACATACTCATCCATTCCTCATACATTTTTAATCTAGGAGGAGTCTCTGATGCCAATACTTGACTCAACTTTCCTGTACAAGACATAACTGGAACAGTCCTCGAAGGAATCACTACAAAGAGTATTACAAATATATAACGTTATATTAAAAAAGGAAAATCACAGTAAAGTAATCCACCATTAAATTTTGTTATTTCAGAAGATAATTAAAACTATGATCATTGTCATTATTTCGGGAACAACTCACAAAAGTCAGTCATGCTGTTTCAGTCTAAACAGTTACGTGATCACAGAGTTTCAGAAAACCACTATAAAAGATGTCTTAAAAGATGTCACAGCTAAACAGAAAAAGGCCGAGAAGCGTAAACACGAACCATACGTTACTGTATTAGTGGGGGGGAAACTTGGCCATAGTGACGTGGTAATGAAAACTAAGATTGTTTCATAATCATCACAACTCTATTGTGAGTAAAGCTACGCTAACATCTAGCAAAAGCTGTTTTAACAACCAACTTCTACGAAAACACAACGACGTTTAATCGCTTAAAATGCGCATTAAACAGATCACAATATGAATAAAATGACAATGTCAAACTGCTGAGAATGTCTGGAAAACAGCTGGAGTCTCCAAACAATACAGTGGCTGCTTTAGCTAGTCAGACTAGCTGTTTAGCACAGCATCGCTGTCTACCTGCCACTCAAACGGCTGTCGAGAAAAAGCTACAACATTAATAGTCTTTCTTCAACGGACTTCGAGTTCCAATAACAATATCAGTCTGGGAACCGTGAATCGTTCTGTGGTAAAATTGATCAGTTGTGTTTTCTTACCAGCTTCCTTCAAGCACTTCCACTACAGCATCCGCCATTGCTGTGGTGACGGTCCACGTCAACTGTGTCGTAAATACCAGCGTCTTGTCGCTACGACTACGCTACGCACGCGCTTAGCGCAAGTCTAGACGCGACGTAGAACGCGATAATCAGCGGAACTGTGTATTCTACAAGAGCGAGATTTTAGCTTAATAAATAAAAAAATGAGCGTTCTAAACCCGCTCGGTTTCGACTTGGTATGACACTTGTTGCCTGTCTCCGAAATAAATCGTTCATTTTTTGTTGTGCATGTAGCCTAGTCCACTTGCTGCTGTTGAGTTTGATTTGGGATGAATTGTAAATAGGCATAATTTTTCTCTAATGTTGCATCCCCTTGTTGTATGATGTATGTAATTTGTAATGTGTTATTGAATAAATAAATTAGACGACTTCTTGATGAATCTAGAGTTTTTAATTAGCTCTAATTATTTAATTTAATTTTAATTGTGTGTGTGTGTGTGTGTGTGCGTGCGTGTGTGTGTGTGTGTGTGTATTACAAAAGTAATTTGCATCAAAACACAAAACCAAGCTGGCTTTATGAATAATTGTGGGCAACTCATTTCTTTATTTTATATTATTATACATTAATATTACACAGGGAAACTTTACCAACATCACATTTTCCCCTCTTATTGTATTTATTTATTTTTACTTGGTATATATATATATATGTGTGTGTGTGTGTTGTGTACTTTGTTTTGAAAGGATTCGTAAATATATATTTATTTATTTATTTCATCCTTCCATCCAAAAATATGAATAAAAAAATGCAACCATACATTTTAGCCATGAGGAGAAGTCAAGACAAGACTTCAAGTTATTACATCAACCTGGCTCTGTAGGTACTTTTGCCTTTTTTAAAGATGTACATTGTTTTTATTATAGGCTATCATGACGATGCTCTTCACAGCGGCTACACTTTCATGCAAAGAACGATTGAAAGATGAATGCTGGCAAGACAAAAGAGTAACACCTGTTTTAAAGACCACATTTGTTAAATGAGTTTGTATGCCTTTGAAGTCAAGGGTTGGATGCAAATACTCATTTACTGATCTCATTAGATTTTTTATCTTGGCAAAATCATCCTCACAGGATCTCACGGGAAACACGTTTAGGAAAAGAACTCTGAAGAGCCCATACCAATGGAGCACAGAAGTATTGGTCAGTGCCTCTTGTCATTGTCATTTTACTTTCAGAATTATTCAGAAATTGAAACACTGACTTCAACAAAGATGTATAATATTAATATAATAAAATAATTAAATGTAAAACTATTTTTATTTATTCATTTATTTATTAAGAACAATACACATTAATATTGGAGATGTATAAATGTGCCAGTTTAAGCTAAAATAGCCAGCTGTCACTTGGCATGTGGTGGTCATGCATTTAACTAAAAAGCACATTTAATAAACATTAAATAAAACTAATAACAGACGAAAGTAATTTGCATCAACACACAAAACCAAGCTGGATTTATGAATAATTCTGGGCAACTCATTTCTTTATTTGATATTTTTATACGTTAATATTACACATTAATATTACACAGGGAAACTTTACCAACATCACATTTTCCCCTCTTATTGTATTTATTTATTTTTACTTGAGGCGTTTTTTTTTTTTTTTGCACAGCTACTTTCAACAGATCAAGCACAACAGATTCATTTTTAACCTTTAGGTGGTGCCACTTAGCTTGCATTGTAAAGTGTATTTTAAACTATCAGTTATGATCTTCAAACATGCAGCAGTCTTGAATGATTTGTTCCTTCAAAATTGGTCTGTAAATCCATTACTACTAATTGATCAGACTGGAAACAGAAATAAGCAAATGTAAACATTTACATATTAGGCAATACTTAATAATCAATGTATACATGCATACAGGGAAATGATCACATCCTATTTTGTGTAAACTATTAGTTCTGGTCAGGTTAAAGGCCAAGTCCTGTACCATGTTACACATTCAGTCAACAATGGTTTAAAAATAGAGCTACAATAAGAGAAAATATTTCAATCCATATTTGAAAGACAGTAATGCCACTTTGTTTTTGTTGACGTCATAAAACAAACTTAAAGCAGGTAAACAATATATAATCAATTTCCTTTAAAAAGATGGATATATGAATGTAGTGAAGAAGCCATGGCTGCAATAGTCAAGAAAAAAAATCTTACTTTTTTATTAAATATGAACAAGAACAATGCCATTCTTTAATTAAATGAAAACGGATTTATACTACTAACAAAGTATTAATTTTTATGATATATATATATACACACACACACACACCTAGTTTGGATTCTATAGAATTGTCCTCCATATACACAAATATACAGTATGTATTTAAGGGCATGCCACTTCGACTTTAAAAGTACCTTAATATCTCAAGACTACAAATGAATGCAAAATTTGAACAAAAAATGACCAGGGAGGAAGAACTTAGTTACTAAACGTAAGGTGTTTCTTTTATTTTCTTGCATTAAGATTTATAAAGAAGGGAGCCATTCTTCAAAAATACGCCTCAATGACATTTTTATTTCACAGAGAAACTAAACAAAATAAAATCAGATACGTGCAGTTTGGAAGATAAAATGAGAGGAATGTCATTTTGGTGATTCATATTTTTTTCTAGATTAATGTTCTTGCACAAAAATGAAGCATGTTTCTCACAGCTACGTTTTAAACATTTAACACTTTAGTGCCTCAGTTTGAAGAGATGGGCAAGGTGATTTCACAGCAAAATACTTGTAGGGCTGAAAGGGCTTTAAATTAGTTATACGATCTTTAACAATATTAAATAATGTGCACTTTATCTTGATTTTTTTTTTTTAATAGGCTGAATATCTTCTATAGGATATTATAATTTGTATTGACATGTAGAATTAAATGCAGCACAGAACGTAAAAAAAAAAAAAAAAAAGAAATCCCAAAACTCAAGGTAAAAATAAACAAATGAATAACAGTATGGCCAAATTTCGCATTTAACCTCAATATAATCCCCTTCTTATAAACCCAGTGTCATCATAGCAGTGACGCATCAAGAACAAATTTATAACACAAATACATCTCAACTAAAACTTTAATCCTTCACTTCCCATACAACAAAGACCGTAAATAAGGTTGCTAGGATGTGACAATGAAAGGACAAAACTTGCGCACATTACAGCATCAAACCATGAATCAATAATGCAGTCCTGCTGATGGTATACTGGTACAAACTTACTCAATCTAGTGTCTTGGATGGAAAGAAAAAAAAAAAAGAAAAAGTAAAAAGTACTGATTAAGGACCCCAATGTCCATAGTTGACCATTAAATTAAGATTATTAAATCGAAGATTCACATTTGTCACACCAATTGGCAGGGGAGGCTGAACATGAACAAATGAGTACTGTTACAAGTTGCAAGATAGCCTAAGCCATACTCAATGAGGGAGGATGTGAGCTATGCCACTGATGATCTGATATCAAACAAAGCAGCCATCAGTCTTTTTCACTTGCTTTTTGCTTTATCTGGTTTCTTTTTGCTGCTCCTCCACCATTTTCTGTGCCACCTTCCAGTACTCAAATAAAAACTGGTGTAAACATTGTGGCAGAACATGTCCGGCCTTTTATTTTTTCATTCATTATGATCATCTTTATAGTGAAATAAAAAAAAATGGGTTATGGGATGTGTACTGTGGCCCGGCAGTAGAGAGTGTCAAAAGGAGGCAAGAGTTATAGCGTGGGAGGCTTGAGGCCATACTTCTTGGCCACCTCTGTCTGGGCATAAGCAGCATCACAGAGGGAGTAGAGATGGGCCATCTCCATCTCTGACTTGGCCAAGTTGATGGCCTTGTTGAACATGTCTATAGCCTTGTCCAGATTGCCTCTGTGGAAAAAATTTGAAAATGTTTGCTTTTTTTTTTTTAAGTTTTGTCTGAAACTAAAACCATAAGGTTGTAATAGCCACATAAAAGTTTCAATATAATCAATGACTTACAAATTAGGAATAGAAAAAAATCGGAAGCAATGTAACATCACAAACCTTTGGACTTCAATGGTTCCCATGGTTTCATAAGCAAAGTCACATTTATTGTCAATTTCAATGGATTTGCTAATGAGTTCAAGGCCCATTTCCAGATCCTGTTTCCACTGAAGCTGCAACAGACTGCAAAAGAAACACAACTGATAAGTATTTTCCTAATTGAACTTGAATGGATTAACAGGATTCTTTAAGTACAAATAAAAACATAAAACTAACCCTTTGTGGACATATGTTGTGGCATTGTCTGGCTCTAGTTCAATACATTTGTCATACATTTCATCTGCCTTACCAAACTGTTGCTGGTCTGTTAGTGCCTATCACCAAAAAAAAAGACAAGAAAAAAGTAGACAATATATCATAGTTAAGTAAAGAACGATAAAGTAGTAAACAACGATAAAGCATAATTTTATAATTTTATGCAATCAAGGTGAGCAATACCTGTGCATACAGAGCATAGCCCTCAGCACACTTTGGAAACCTCCTAATGACGTCCTCAAAACCATCCATGGCTTTCTGAACCTGGGATGGGTTGTTTCCAGTGTAGGCCTGCCGGTACTATAAGAAAAAAATGCCAATAACATTCATATTTTTACAATGAGTAAAATGTAGATTTTCTCATATCAGGTTCTTCTAGTCGAAAGTCAATAGTAGTAGACCACATACATTAAGCAAAGGTATCATCTCATTCAAACAGCTTCAAGAACAGTCCCAGCATAAAGGTGCGACCTTCCTGTGGTACTTACCAACGCAAAACACTTCTGGGCCTTTAAACCCATTTAAAAATCATAATTAAGCATAATTGTGAATTCAAGTGATTTAATTAAATAATTATATGCAGAGTCTGGTCGAAGCTTTATACATTCATCAAAATCTCCCACAGCCTCCTCTAGATTTGTAAGGTAAATCATTTATAAGCTGAAACACAGGAGACTCCAGCAGAATCTTCAACTGAGATTTCTGTCCTAATGAAAATATTAAAGATTAAGTGGACATTTGAATTAAATGGTGCAATATTAAACAAGGATGTCAAGAAAAATAATAATCATTTCCACAAGTTTGATGTTGCTAATTACCAGCTGTTAGGGAATCTATTTTTATTACCACAAAAACATTATTATAATTATAGTTGCATTTCCAAATTCATTTTTTTCCATTCTCATTTTTCTATACTCTGAGGTTAAATTAAATTTTATTAATCAGCGAAGCAAATTCTTATTTTCTGGTTCCAAGTAAATTTTCTTTTTCAGAACGATACATTTTTCTCCTAACTAAATTCTGTAAATGAAAATGAGTATTATTAGACGAACACGTCATAAATTCCAGTGATTTGGACATAGCTGCTATGGTTTACTTTTGTAAAAAAGGATTTCAAAAATTTGGATTTAATTTGGTTTAATAAAATATTCATAAAATTGATGATTTTTTGTGGGAAATTAGTCGTTTAGATTAATCTAAGGTAAATTGGTGAACGACCTTCCTGTGGTATCCAACGCAAAACACTCTGGGCCTTGGCAAGAATGTTATACATTCATCAAAATCTCCCACAGCCTCCTCTACAGAAACAATGAGAAATGAAAATATTACCAAAATGGCCAGAAGCAGGGAATGTTGCAGAGCAGCGAAGCAAATGGTAAGTAAGAACTAAGTCACTAACTGAAATTGGTGAACTCGAAAAGACAGAAACAATACCAGAAGCACATATTTTTACTATTTTTGCAGAGGATTTTCCATCTACTGACAGTTTTTATTTAAACTCTTCTGTAAGACGCAAACTGACTGATTAATGCCACTGTCACAACTAGACTTTGACCATGCATCAGTCGTAATATGACATCACACTCCGCAACGACAAATAATAAATGCAATGTGTAAAAATATACATTCTATTGCACTTTACTGCAATGCTGTAAACTTGCAGCTTTAAAGTTTGCCGCCTTTTAATTCAGCTAAGAGTTCACAGCGTGATAAAACTTCTATTGGTAGATTTCTATAAAAATCTTCTATTGGTCAAATCTGTTCATGTAATACAAATTTGCAGGTTAGAGTTCACCAAACTTTGGAATTCGACAAAATTCACATGAACGTGTGTAAATGAAATTCACTGGAACAAAAAACGTAGTTTGACTGATCCTTAAAAAGAGGTGACAGAGTAAATGAGTGAGACAGATTTATAATAAAAAATAAGAATAATTAAATTAATATAATATTAAAAAAATATTAATTATTTTTAGGTTTAATAGAACATAACTAAAACAACTTGTCACACAGTTAGCATGGATTAGATCCACGTATGAATTTGGAACTTCAATGCAAGCAGCTCACAACAGTCTCCTCTACCGAGAATATTAAGCAGGCCAGAAAATGTATTTGAGGTGACAAGGTCAAGAACTCAGCAGGGATTTGAGTCGCTATTGCAACAGCACCTTATTCTTCAAAAACTGTAAATGAAGATTATGGCTGAAAATATTAATATCAAGAACATTCTACATAAGGACTTTCTTTTAAGCATTTATTTAGATGAAAAGTCCAACATGTACACAAAGTCATCATACCTGTCCCCTGTGGTGGTAGACATCTGCATTACGGGTGTCGATCTCTGCAGCCATGTTGAAGTCTTGTGTGGAGAGCTGGGGCTGCTGCTGCTGCATGTACATGCTTCCACGTTTAATGAGTGCATTAGCACGTAACTGAAACGCATCAGAAAGATGCTTTAACACCAATAGTATATTTAAGACATTTCATTTGGAAGATGATGGCAGTAAGAGAAGGCTTCTTCTGATCCTAATCCCATTACCTTGACACTGGCATCATCCATGTTGATGACACGGTCAAGATCAGGCTGTGCAGCTGTAGCATTGCCTATCAGTAGGTAGAAGGTGGCTCTCAGTAGAAGAGCTTCGGCTGTGTACCTTCCTCCAGACTCGATCTCCTTTGTGCACTCACTGATGATCTTATCGTAGTTCTCCTCCTCCATATACTGCTTAGCCTTTAGGTAGCCTGAGCTGAGGAAACAGAAGTTCAATACTTTAGTTGATTAACAGTAATATATATATAACATTTTGAAATTAATTTTCATTCAAATGAGGAAAAAAAAAAACCCCATTTACTTATGTAAATTAATTATTGAATTAGAAAATTCTCTTGAATTATGGTCATGAATAAGATATTCATTCATCTCTGCTGATCAAGGGGAGCTGTTAGATTATCTTTGGAAAGTGAAAGTGAAGGCAAATGACTTTACACCGGGGTTGCGATGGTACACTGCCTAGCTTGTGATCAGGGGCCTCATTTATAAAATGTTGCGCAGAAACCATCCTAAATATGATCCTAAATTTTCTAATGACCGTATGCACAGAAAACGCAGATACGCCTCTCTTTCAGATGTGAAATCTATAAATCGCAAATGATCTTGAACTTGCGCGCAACAGAATTGTTTCAGCTCTCTGCCTTGTAAACGACTCCTAATTAATGTTATTAACATATAAAAGATCACCAGTCATCATCCAAATTCTGTAATTTAGAACAGCGAGCTGCAAGAACAGCTTACATTTTTAAAAACCTGGGCAGTACTCCAAACAAGAAAAAAAGTGTGTACATCTGCTCAGACCCTGATGAGACGCTAAGCACTTTTCCATGTCAAAGGCAGTTTTTACAAATATGAGCGTTGGCTTGGATTTAAGCGCATGCACTCTCTAAAATCAAATCTGTGCGTATGCACCTTTCATAAATGAGGCCCCAGATCTTGTGAGCAGGTATTAAAAGAATGAACTGAACATTTAGAATTTAAAAGCAATGAAAGGAAACACTGAGTGTACAAATACAAAAGTGTGAATGGGCAAAATATAATGCCCTCAGGTCTCACCTTCCTGTAACCTCTGAGGCCTCACCCTCTTTGTCTTTATCCTCATCTTTCTTTTCCCCCTTCTGTAAAGGCTGTGAAATTATGTCATCAGTAAAGGAGCTGAAGTAGGACTTGATGAACTGAGGAGATGGCATAAGGGGCTCCCGGTTCTGAGAAGAGCAAACATGAGAAAGCAAGAGAGAGAGAGATGCTATAAATATATGATGTAGTTTGTTTAAGTCTTAGATTTGTACCTTTCAGTCTCATTCCCACCTTGTATTTTTCTTTGGCCTTCTCTTTTCCCAGCTGTTTCAGAACCTTGTCTGCCAGTAGCATGCTCTGCTGATTCTGGAAAACCTCCAGAATACATACTGCGGTCACATCTTCAAAAAAAAAAGTAGATTCATGACAACTTGATTTGCTAATATCAGTGATTGTGACAGCAGGTAGTTTAGTAACATGTGGTGCTTAAAAGCATTAAGAGATGAAACACACCACACATGACTTTAAAATCTTCCACACAAAGCAAAAACCAGCAATAATGCTAACCTTCTAAACACTCCTTCTTGTTACCCAGTTTTTCCAGGGCTTTGGCACGCCTAAAAAGGGCTTTTACATAGCAAGGATTCAGCTCAACTGCCTGAGAGCAATCCTGTATCACTTCTGTCCATTTCAGCTACAACACAAAAATAAACAAAACAATCATTCAGACATGTAACATTTTGAATGTGATACTACAAATGATAATCTGACAGAGACAAACCTGTTGCTCGTAGGCTGCAGCTCTATTCTGGTAGAAGGTGGACAGATCTCCTTTCTGTTCTTTGGGACATAGGCTGATTGCTTCTGTGTAGCACTGGATCGCCTGCTCATATTTGCCAGCCTTAAAGTATTTGTTGCCCTTATTCTTAGCAGACTGTGCTCTGTCAAGGGGACTCTGGATGGGCAGACACAACTATTTTAATCAAAACTACAAAAGCATAATAAATAAAATGCATGCTTTGATTATTTTTATACACGTTATATTAATGCTTCTTAACTTTTTCATTAAACCCAGAGTAGAAATTAACTAGTTCCCTTTTCAAATCACATAGTAAATTCAAACACAAACTAAATCACTGCCATTTAGAAAATGTGAAAATTGTATATCCTAGCTACACACACAAAAAAAAAAAAAGCAATTAGCCTACATTTTCAGAAGACAGGCTACATACAAGAATTTGTCAAATCTGACAGGACATCAGCAAACAGACCAGCAGAAAAAGGTTCACTTAATTGTGTTCGCCAAGTTCTTTGTCGTAAGCTTAGTCAATGTTCATCTCAAATTAAGCTACTGATTAGCAGGTATTGCACCAAGTAAGCTTCATATAGTGATTCTGTTTGTGTGCCTAATGCATGTCTTTCCCTAATCTACAAATGAAAACATTGTCTCTTTTTTCCATGTTGATGTTCCTGTTGAGCTTGTAAAGCTTTAACAAATAGACCTAGATGAAGTGAAAATGAAACTTTAGAATAATTTCACCTTCACCTGCCAATATACCATCCAAAAACACTTTTAACTGCATAGGAGCCTAAGACTCCTCCCCCTGTCTAGTCCTGGCCAAATCCCCCACCCCACGTCTGTCTGTCTGTCTAATCCTCAGAGCTCACAGAGAGGTGATCTTCCTATTGAGAATGAAGTCAGTTATATCACAGATAGTACAATAGAAGCATATACATTCACAAATTGCAAAGTATATATTGATGGAAGTATCTACGCATTTCCTGCAACTCCAACTAGATATTGTCATGCCATTTTGTCAACACATTTTAATAGCTCAATAACTCCACAACTCCAAGTTGTAGGATAAACAGAAGCATTGTTCAGATGTCCTTTTCAGCACATTCAAAACAATACAAACAGGGAAGCATACTGCCAACTGTTGTTAACCATATGCATGAAAAGAAAAATGAACAATCAAAAAGGAACACCTAAAATTTTCTGTACAACTGAAATACACTGAAAGATATAATGCACCTTGCACATAATGCAAGATATAATGCAAGATATAATGCAATATAATATTGCTTGATATATGCATCTCTCATTCTGAGACTATAAAGAATGGAATTCTCTGATCTTTAAATCTGAACATGACTCCAAGTTATGGCTGGAAGCTGCAAGTACATGCTTTGCTTCTTCATTTTTGTTTGGCAGAGCAAGTCTATAATAGATGAAATGCAGCTGCTGTATCACATTCATGTATTGTGTTACATATAACTGTTACTTACCACACACATGAATATCACATATACAGGTGCATCTCAATAAATTAGAATGTCGTGAAAAAGTTTTTTTTTCATTTTTTTCTTGTAACTTATTTCAAAAAGTGAAACTTTCATATATTTTAGATTAATTACATGTAAAGTAAAACATTTTAAAAAATGTTGTTTTAATTTTGATGATTAGAGCTTACAGCTCATGAAAGTCAAAAATCAGCATCTCAAAATATTAGAATATTTACATTTGAGTTTCAATTAATGACCATCCCTACAGTATAAATTCCAGGAATCTCTTGTTCTTTGAAACCACAATAATGGGGAAGACTGCTGAATTAGCAATGGTCCAGAAGACGAACATTGACGCCCTCCATAAAGAGGGTAAGTCACAGAGGGTCATTACTGAAAGGTGTGTCTGTTTACAGAGTGCTGTATCAAAGCATATTAAATGCAAAGTTGTCAGGGAAGAAGAATTTGGGTAGGAAAAGGTGCACAAGCAACAGGGATGACTGCAAGCTTGAGAATACAGTCAAGCAAAGTTGATTCAAACACTTGGGAGAGCTTCACAAGGAGTGGACTGAAGCTGGAGTCAGTGCATCAAGAGTCACCACGCTCAGACGTCTTCAGGAAAAGGGCTACCATGCCACTTCTGAACCAGAGACAACGTCAGAAGCATCTTACCTGGGCTGTGGAGAAAAAGAACTGGACTGTTGCTCAGTGGTCCAAAGTCCTCTTTTCAGATGAAAGTAAATGTTGCATTTCATTTGGAAATCAAGGTCCCAGAGTCTGGAGGAAGAGTGGAGAGGCACAGAATCCATGTTGCTTGAAGTCCAGTGTGAAGTTTCCACAGTCAGTGATGATTTGGGCTGCCATGTCATCTGCTGGTGTTGGTCCACTGTGTTTTCTGAAGTACACAGTCAACCCAGCCATCTACCAGGAAATTTTAGAGCACTTTATGCTTCCTTATGCTGACAAGCTTTATGGAGATGCTGATTTCATTTTCCAGCAGGACTTGGCAACTGCCCACACTGCCAAAGGTACCAAAAGCTGGTTCAATGACCATGGTGTTACTGTGCTTGATTGGCCAGCAAACTCACCAGACCTGAACCCCATAAAGAATCTATGGGGTATTGTCAAGAGGAAGATGAGAGACACCAGACCCAACAATGCAGATGAGCTGAAGGCCACTGTCAAAGAAACCTGGGCTTCCATACCACCTCAGCAGTGCCACAAACTGATCACCTCCATGCCACGCCAAATTGAGGCAGTAATTAAAGCAAAAGGAGCCCCTACCAAGTATTGAGTACATATACAGTAAATGAACATACTTTCCAGAAGGTCAACAATTCACTAAAAATGTTTTTTTTATTGGTCTAATGAAGTATTCTAATTTGTTGAGATAGTGAATTGGTGGGTTTTTGTTAAATGTGAGCCTAAATCATCACAATTAAAAGAACCAAAGACTTAAACTACTTCAGTCTGTGTGCAATTAATTTATTTAATACACGAGTTTCACAATTTGAGTTGAATTACTGAAATAAATTAACTTTTCCACGACATTCTAATTTATTGAGATGCACCTGTATGCTCCATAAATGTAACTTCAACAATTTCCACTGTTTCAATCAGGAGGCACTATTTTATATTTTTAAACGAATGGATTTCTTCGTGTAATTAATGCACGCATATTTGATGTGACCAAAGGTTCCCACACTTTTTTACTAATTACTTTCTAGTCATTTGATATTACTAGATAAGAATTTTAATCAGAATGATTCCCAAACTAGTAGTTTGACCAAAAAGAATCAAGTTCGCAAGTTCGATTGAGTTCATAAATCAAACACCATTAGGTTTTCTTTGACCGGAACCATGTGAACTGAGGGGATGGACTGCAGAGTTTGACCCTGACTGTGTGACTGAAAATATACTGTATCATAAATGCTAAGCATGCATAGGTCCATGTGTGACAGAGCTTTTAGGCTTAACTATCGTTAAAATATAGGCGACGCTGTCAACATATGAAGTACAAGCATGCAGTAATTAAACAGATACATGACTAACAGTTTACAAGGAAACTGTCAAATGTGGATTTTTCCCACTCTGACTGCCTCCCCGACCTCGTAACACACACCACCAGAATGTTTATACATGTAAAAAATCTGAACCATTAAGCGTGGGAACAAAATATATCCTGCATTATAAAGTGTTATAAAACCAAGAGAAATTTACAATTCTAGCAGACTACACAGATTCTGATCACAGATGTGGTTTAGAAGCTCAAGTTTGGAAGCTAACTGGCTAACGTTAATGCACTTTCGCTAACATGGGCTAGTTTGTCAAGCAGTGTCCTTGACTGAGAATGCGGTAATGTCGGGGTGTCAAGAAAATATTTACAGGCAAAATAACAGGTCCAAACATATAAATAATGTGTATTTAAAAACGTGGACAGTTTGGCATTATAATTGGGCTCATTACCATGTTCTCCAGCTCTGGATTGGTCGCACCGTGCTGGCCCTGGACAGGGCTAGCGCTCCCTTCGGGGGTTTTCCTCTCCCCATTCCTTTTCCCTTGCTTTTCTTTGCCGCGACTTCGGTTCCACAGATAGACAGCTCCGACACCGAGGACAATCGGAGTCCCGACCAGGAGTGCTAGCTGCCAACGGGGGAGCCCACTCCCGGACTGAGGCTCTACGGGTTTCGACGCAGCCATCATCCACGCAGCAGCACCCAGCTAACGCGCAAACTCAGACACTAACGTGCGCACGCAACAACGAACCACCTCCTTTACACAAGCTACTCTGATGTCACCGCGCTGAGCACTCAGCAGGTGGTATCATGGGATACTGGAGGACTACGACTTGTTATCCACAATTAACTGAATTTTTTTATATTTATATATGTATTCAGCATTTATTTTAAAATATGACCGTGCTGGATAAATTGCTTCTAAACCATAATGTGTCAGGCTGCTTATTGTACTTTTAAACTAAAATCAGTGTTCCACAGAAGAAAAAAAAAAGATATTATTTTATTTATATTTTTCTCCAACACATTTAAATATTTTTTTGTTTCGTTTTCATTCAACCATGTTATTTTTAATGCTTGAACTTTGCAGTCTATTTGCAGAGACCCTCTTTTCTTTTTCCCTTTCTCTCATAAATTGGGCACTGTCATTCAAGGATCTTGCCCCCTACTCTGCATATCCAAGTAGATTGTAATTACAGCTTGAAATCCACAATTATGGCCTATAGCAAATAAATAAATAATAAAAACTCTCAAAATATTAGAATATTTCATTTTAAATTTATTTAAATTACCATTCATACACTAAGTACAGTGTAAAGTTTCTGCAATCTGTGACAATTTGGGGTGTCATGTCATATGCTAATGTCAAATGCTAACTCTTTTAGAGTACTTCATGTTAACGTCTACTGACAAGTTTTATGGAGATGCTGACTTACTTTTCCAGCAGGACTTAGCACCTGCCCACAGGGCCAAAAATACTATGAACTGATTTGCTGATGATATTACTGTGCTTGATTGGCCAACCAACTCACCTGACCTGAACCCCATAGAGTATCTATGGGGTAAGGTCAAGAGGAAGATGAGAAACACCCAAACCAACAATACAGATGAACTGAAGCTGCTATCAAAGCAACCTAAGTCTCAATAAAGCCTCAGCAGTATGGAAAGCCAGTTTAACATTTAATCTATAAACTGCACTAGTATCTATTTTCATGCTACTAGAACTTATTTTTAGATACTAGTTTCTTTTCCAGTAAGTACTATAGTACATATTCATTAGCTACTAGTGCTTATTCTTTAGACCCTAGAACCTTTTTAAAAGATAGTGTAGTGAACAACAGCACATTCCAGGGCCCAGTTTATGGTGGGGACCCTCTCTGACCACAATAGTGGACAAAGGTTTGCTACATTTTGATTGGATCTTGGTGGACTAACATAAGCAAACTGTCCAGTGCCATCAGATAAAGATGCTAGGACAACAACCAGACACCTCTTACACCGTGTCCTAACTACACGTGACACAACAAGATTCGAGCAACAAGCAATTTGGGTGTCCACACCAGACGCAACACGACAGAATCAATCAAATATCATAGCCAATTAAAAGCGCATATGGACACATATACACACACACACACACACAAACACACACACACATATATACAGTCAGGTCCATAAATATTGGGACATCGACACAATTCTAACATTTTTTTCCCACTCTGGCTCTATAACACCACCACAATGGATTTCAAATGAAATGAACAAAATATATCCTGATGTGCTTTAACTGCAGACTGTCAGGTTTAATTTGAGGGTATTTACATCCAAATCAGGTGAACGGTGTAGGAATTACAACAGTTTGCATATGTGCCTCCCACTTGTTAAGGGACCAAAAGTAATGGGACAGAATAATAATCATAAATCAAACTTTCACTTTTTAATACTTGTTGCAAATCCTTTGCAGTCAATTACAGCCTGAAGTCTGGAACGCATAGACATCACCAGACGCTGGGTTTCATCCCTGGTGATGCTCTGCCAGGCCTCTACTGCAACCGTCTTCAGTTCCTGCTTGTTCTTGGGGCATTTTCCCTTCAGTTTTGTCTTCAGCAAGTGAAATGCATGCTCAACCGAGGACAATCGGATTCAGGTCAGGTGATTGACTTGGCCATTGCATAACAGTCCACTTCTTTCCCTTCAAAAACTCTTTGGTTTCGCTTTTGCAGTATGCTTTGGGTCATTGTCCATCTGCACTGTGAAGCGCCGTCCAATGAGTTCTGAAGCATTTGGCTGAATATGAGCAGATAATATTGCCCGAAACACTTCAGAATTCATCCTGCTGCTTTGTCAGTAGTCACATCATCAATAAATACAAGAGAACCAGTTCCACTGGCAGCCATACATGCCCACGCTACCACCACCATGCTTCACTGATGAGGTGGTATGCTTAGGATCATGAGCAGTTTATTTTAAAATATGACCTTGCTGGATAAATTGCTTCACAGTTCTGGAACAACATCCTATGGACAGATGAGACCAAGATATTATTTTATTTATATTTTTCAACTTTAAATATTTTTTTGTACCAGAGTGATGGGAAGAGAAGAGTATGGAGACCCTCTTTTCTTTTTCCCTTTCTCTCAGGAAAGGGAACTGCTCATGATCCTAAGCATACCACCTCATCAGTGAAGCATGGTGGTGGTAGCGTGGGCATGTATGGCTGCCAGTGGAAATAAATAATAAAAACTGGTTCTCTTGTATTTATTGATGATGTGACTACTGACAAAAGCAGCAGGATGAATTCTGAAGTGTTTCGGGCAATATTATCTGCTCATATTCAGCCAAATGCTTCAGAACTCATTGGACGGCGCTTCACAGTGCAGATGGACAATGACCCAAAGCATACTGCAAAAGCAACCAAAGAGTTTTTGAAGGGAAAGAAGTGGACTGTTATGCAATGGCCAAGTCAATCACCTGACCTGAATCCGATTGAGCATGCATTTCACTTGCTGAAGACAAAACTGAAGGGAAAATGCCCCCAAGAACAAGCAGGAACTGAAGACGGTTGCAGTAGAGGCCTGGCAGAGCATCACCAGGGATGAAACCCAGCGTCTGGTGATGTCTATGCGTTCCAGACTTCAGGCTGTAATTGACTGCAAAGGATTTGCAACCAAGTATTAAAAAGTGAAAGTTTGATTTATGATTATTATTCTGTCCCATACTTTTTAAAAGGTCCCTTCCAGGGCCCAGTTTAATAAGTGGGAGGCACATATGCAAACTGTTGTAATTCCTACACCGTTCACCTGATTTGGATGTAAATACCCTCAAATTAAACCTGACAGTCTGCAGTTAAAGCACATCTTGTTCGTGACACAAAAAGATTCATTTGAAATCCATTGTGGTGGTGTATAGAGCCAAAAATGTTAGAATTGTGTCGATGTCCCAATATTTATGGACCTGACACACACACACACACAAACACACATGTATATATATATATATATATATATATATATATTTGACGATAATGACCTTTTAAAAAGGTATCACCTTTGGTTTTGAAGGTTTATCCCAACTCCAAATTTTCCTTTGATTATATCCTTGTTTTCATTAACCAGTTGGGCAAGAAGTAACAGCTGTTCTTGCGTCCAGTTTGTTTGTTTGTTTCTTTACATTTGCATGTATTACTATCAGCCATGATTATTCTACTCTGTTAATTAAAAGGCTGTTTATTTGCATATTCACTTATTATGAGAAGCATACATGTAAGAGGCTGACAATAAGCTAAACATATACTTGTTTAATTAGTGACACTTATCCTGCATTTTTAAATCTTTATTTGAATGTTGCAATTAATTTTTTTATTTGTAAACCTTTATTTGATTATGGCAACATGATATTGCGCTCTACAATATTTCTATGAATAAATCTCTGACAGAGACTATCAGCCAATCACTGTGTGCATAGTTAGTAAGCATGCTGACATCATCCATAGCAACGAGGTCAACCCCACCCTTACTCTTAACTCGGGTTTCATTGACTGATGTTGTATGAACAGAAACCAGCAGAACAAACTTGGCCAAAATCACATCACCAGTGTATTTTGGTCTTTTTCTAGATGCTCTCGCTTTTACTCTCGCTTTTCTCGCTGGCTCTGGGGTCACTGAGGATGAAGAGACCACAGTAACATCCAGCCCAGTTGAGGCAGTAAAGGCCGGTGGAGTGATGGAGGGTCTCATCTAGGGCCCTATTATTTCCGCGATGCAGAAAACGTGGACGGAATCGCGGAATCCAGTCATAAAAATGGAATTTACAGTTTAACGCGGAATGTCACGGAATTTGTCAAAGTTTGGATGAATTAATCAAAAGTAGGTCATTACACTTAAATCAAATCGCGATATGGACTAGTATCTGTAAATATTAAGCCGCAAAAGTCGATTTAAATATGAATCCTGCATGTTCTGCATGTCTCTGTATGAATGGAGCAGAAGCGCGGTTTTGTTTACATACACAGCGCTTGCGGTGATTTCAGTGTCTGCCGTCTCAATGAGGACATAAATACATGAACAATATCTCCAAAACTGATCTGAGAGTCACTTCACGAGCATTTTACCATTTCATTTGAGTAAACTAGCTCATATCATATACACACAGAACTTTAAAGGTATTCACGGCAACCCGTCAAAATAAAAGTCCGGTTTAACTTATTAAAGACATTGTGCCAGAAATAGGCTATATTACTATTATTTAGTAGAATGTACCTAATACTACTACTACTACTACTACTGTTGAAAAATAATAAAACTTAATTCTTTTAAGAAATAATCACAAAATATTTTAATTTTAATAGTAAATCCCCTTTACATGCCAAACATTTTAATGTTTAATTTTCATTAATTAAAATGTAAATTAAATCAATGATTTATGCCTTCATCTGATAACCAGTAAAATTTAAATACACAACACAGAATTTCTGAGGGGGAAAAAACATTTCATAAGGCTACTGTAAGAATAAATAATTGTTTGTATGCATTCAAATAATTAGACATGCTAAAACACAGAATTTGGTAACAATAAAACATAAGGTGAGAAAAAAATTAAACAGTTCATACGGCCCTAAACATGTCATTTTTGTTACACTTTTAATAAATGAATGTTAAATTGTATAAGTTTCATGATTTTAATTAATTAGTCATGCTTTTTTATTAATACAATTTAATTTGTCCATTAAAAAGGAGTCCAGAAAAATTCAAATGGAAAAAAACGGAATCCAGAAAAATTAAAACGGAAAAAAATTATTTTAGAAAAAAATAAAACAGAATTTGGGAAAAAATAAAACGGATTTCATAGGGCCCTACTCATCCATGGCACCAGACCATTTCCAGGATGCTGCTGTGGACTTCTCCATCCTCACTGCTCACACCAATCTGCAGACATTTCAGATCCTACAAAAATGCACAAGCACAATACAAAAGCAGTCATTTTAACAGCACAATGTCATTTGCTTTCTGTATTAGAAGTAACAAAATGATCTTACTTTATATGTTTGTTTCAGGTTTTTCTTTTTTTTTTCACAAATGCAACCGTCACCTGCTCCACCACAAAAGCTCTGCAGCAAATGCACAGAAATCAAGAATCAGAAAAGTGCTGTAATAGCTCTTTTTGAAATTACAATAATTAAAATAAACTACAACTTAATTTAAAATTAAAATAATTTAAAATATTTGTTATTCATTTCCGTAGTGTACTCACTCAAAGCCTTTGATGGCAGCATTGAAGGAGTGGATCGCAGATCTACAATGGCCCTCATAATAATGTTAATTGTAATATTTCTTGAATAATTATTTATCAAAGTTACATTTATGCATTTTAGAAAATAAGTTGAATATGGCTTTATTCAACTTGTCTGCTTTTTACTCTCTAAGAAGCTGCTCTCATTGTGTGTGTAGTTAACCATATTTTATAAGATTCAGGGCAGAGCCCGGTAACCTTGAATTACAGATAAGTGTTATCTGCGTATGTGTGTGAATGTCTATCTTTTACTTTGCTGCTTCTGTAGTTTTACAAATACAGCTTTGTGAACTTTACAGGACAGGAGTGAAAGTAATTTGCATGAAAGTCATTAAACAGTGCTTGCAGATGCTGGGGATTGAACCCAGGACCTCATACATGCAAAGCATGTGCTCTACCACTGAGCTACATCCCCATATTGTAACAAACTTTGCTGCTTATGTAGTTTTACAAACACTATAAATCCATCTGTGGGAACTTTACAGGGCAGAAGTGAAATTATTTTTCTTAAATTTGCATAAAAGTCATTAAACATTAAGCAGTGCTTGGAGATGCTGGGAATTGAACCCAGGACCCCATACATGCTAAGCATGCGCTCTACCACTGAGAGTCGTTTGCTCAAATTCGCATGAAAGTTATTAAGCGCTGCCTGGAGATGCTGGTGATTGAACCCAGGACCTCATACATGCAAAGCATTCACTCTACTACTGAGCTGCATCCCCACTTATTAACAGTCTTTTCTGCTTTTGTAGATTTACAAACACCATAAATCCAGCTGTGGGCACTCTACAGGACTGAAATGAAAGTCGTTTGCTCAAATTTGCATGAAATGCAGTAAATAAAGCTTGGAGATGCTGGGAATTGAACCCAGGACCTCATACATACTAAGCATGCGCTCTACCACTGAGCTACATTCCCATATTGTAACAAGCTTTGCTGCTTATGTAGTTTTACAAATACAGTTTTGTGAACTTTACAGGACAGAAATGAAAGTAATTTGCATGAAAGTTATTAAGCAGTGCTTGGAAATACTGGGGATTGAACCCAAGACTGCATACATGCAAAGCATGCACTCTACCAATGAGCTACATTCCCATATTGTAACAATCGTTGCTGCTTATGTAGTTTTAAAAAGCACCATAAATCCAGCTGTGTGAAATCTACAGGACAGAAATGAAAGTCGTTTGCTCAAATTCGCATGAAAGTTATTAAGCACTGCCTGGAGATGCTGGGGATTGAACCCAGGACCTCATACATGCAAAGCATTCACTCTACTACTGAGCTGCATCCCCACTTATTAACAGTCTTTTCTGCTTTTGTAGATTTACAAACACCATAAATCCAGCTGTGGGCACTCTACAGGACCGAAATGAAAGTCGTTTGCTCAAATTTGCATGAAATGCAGTAAATAAAGCTTGGAGATGCTGGGAATTGAACCCAGGACCTCATACATGCAAAGCATGCGCTCTACCACTGAGCTGCATCCCCACTTATTAACAGTCTTTTCTGCTTTTGTAGATTTACAAACACCATAAATCCAGCTGTGGGAACTCTACAGGACCGAAATGAAAGTCGTTTGCTCAAATTTGCATGAAATGCAGTAAATAAAGCTTGGAGATGCTGGGGATTGAACCCAGGGCCTCATACATGCAAAGCATGCGCTCTACCACTGAGCTACATCCCCACTTATTAACACTCTTTTCAGCTTTTGTAGATTTACAAACACCATAAATCCAGTTGAGCGAAGTTTACAGGGCAGAAGTGAAATTATTTTTCTTAAATTTGCATAAAAGTCATTAAACAGTGCTTGGAGATGCTGGGAATTGAACCCAGGACCTCATACATGCTAAGCATGCGCTCTACCACTGAGCTACATCCCCGCTTAGTAACAGTCTTTTCAGCTTTTGTAGATTTACAAACAGCATAAATCCAGCTGTGGGAACTCTACCACTGAGCTACATCCCCATATTGTAATGAGCTTTGCTGCTTCTGTAGTTTTACAAATACAGTTTTGTGAACTTTACAGGACAGAAATGAAAGTAATTTGCATGAAAGTTATTAAGCAGTGCTTGGAAATACTGGGGATTGAACCCAGGACCTCATACATGCAAAGCATGCGCTCTACCACTGAGCTACATCCCCAATTAATCACAGTCTTCTCTGTTTCTGTAGGTTTACAAAAACTATAAATACAGTTGTGGGAAATCTACAGGACAGAAGTGAAATTATTTTTCTTAAATTTGCATGAACGTCATTAAATAGTGCTTGGAGATGCTGGGGATTGAACCCAGGACCTCATACATGCAAAGCATGCGCTCTACCACTGAGCTACATCCCCATATTGTAACAAACTTTGCTGCTTATGTAGTTTTACAAACACTATAAATCCATCTGTGGGAACTTTACAGGGTAGAAGTGAAATACTTTTTCTTAAATTTGCATAAAAGTCATTAAACAGTGCTTGGAGATGCTGGGAATTGAACCCAGGACCTCATACATGCTAAGCATGCGCTCTACCACTGAGCTACATCCCCGCTTAGTAACAGTCTTTTCAGCTTTTGTAGATTTACAAACAGCATAAATCCAGCTGTGGGAACTCTACAGGACCGAAATGAAGGTCGTTTGCTCAAAGTTGCATGAAATGCAGTAAAGACAGCTTGGAGATGCTGGGGATTGAACCCAGGACTGCATACATGCAAAGCATGCACTCTACAACTGAGCTACATTCCCATATTGTAACAAGCGTTGCTGCTTATGTAGTTTTAAAAAGCACCATAAATCCAGCTGTGTGAAATCTACAGGACAGAAATGAAAGTCGTTTGCTCAAATTCGCATGAAAGTTATTAAGCACTGCCTGGAGATGCTGGTGATTGAACCCAGGACCTCATACATGCAAAGCATTCACTCTACTACTGAGCTGCATCCCCACTTATTAACAGTCTTTTCTGCTTTTGTAGATTTACAAACACCATAAATCCAGCTGTGGGCACTCTACAGGACCGAAATGAAAGTCGTTTGCTCAAATTTGCATGAAATAAAGCTTGGAGATGTTGGGGATTGAACCCAGGACCTCATACATGCAAAGCATGCGCTCTACCACTGAGCTACATCCCCATATTGTAACAAACTTTGCTGCTTATGTAGGTTTACAAAAACTATAAATACAGTTGTGGGAAATTTACAGGGTAGAAGTGAAATACTTTTTCTTAAATTTGCATAAAAGTCATTAAACAGTGCTTGGAGATGCTGGGAATTGAACCCAGGACCTCATACATGCTAAGCATGCGCTCTACCACTGAGCTACATCCCCGCTTAGTAACAGACTTTTCAGCTTTTGTAGATTTACAGACAGCATAAATCCAGCTGTGGGAACTCTACCACTGAGCTACATCCCCATATTGTAATGAGCTTTGCTGCTTATGTAGTTTTACAAATACAGTTTTGTGAACTTTACAGGACAGAAATGAAAGTAATTTGCATGAAAGTTATTAAGCAGTGCTTGGAAATACTGGGGATTGAACCCAGGACCTCATACATGCAAAGCATGCGCTCTACCACTGAGATACATCCCCAATTAATCGCAGTCTTCTCTGTTTCTGTAGATTTACAAACACCATAAAACCAGCTGTGGGCACTCTACAGGACCGAAATGAAAGTCCGTTTGCTCAAATTTGCATGAAATGCAGTAAATAAAGCTTGGAGATGCTGGGATTGAACCCAGGGACCTCATACATGCAAAGCATGCCTCTACCACTGAGCTACATCCCATATTGTAACAATCTTTGCTGCTTATGTAGTTTACAAACCTAATAAATCCATCTGTGAACTTTACAGGTAGTAGTGAAATACTTTTTACCTTTTAATTTTTGCATGAAAAGTCATTAAACATTAAAGCCAGTGGCTTTGAGATTGCAGAATTGAAATCTACCAGACCTCATACATGCAAAAGCATGCACTCAACAACTGAGCTACGTGTCCTCATATTGCTAACACTAAGCATTGCTGCCTATGAGCTAATTTTTTTAAAAAAGCACACCATGAAATCCAGCTGTGTGAAATCTACAGGACAGAAATGAAAGTCGTTTGCTCAAATTCGCATAAAGTTATTAAGCACTGCCTGGAGATGCTGTGATTGAAACCCAGGACCTCATACATGCAAACATTCACTTTAATACTGAGCTGCACCCCACTTATTAACAGTCTTTTCTGCTTTTGTAGATTTAAACAAACACCATAAATCCAGCTGTGGCACTCTACAGAACCAAATGAAGGTCGTTTGCTCAATTTTTTATGAAATGCAGTAAATAAAGCTTGGAAAAGCTGGATTGAACCCAGCCTCATACATCCGAAGCATGCGCTCTACCACTGACTTACAAAACCCTTATTTTAGCAACGATGCTGCTTCATGTAGCTTTTTAAAAAGCACCATAAATCCACTGTTGAAATCCACGACAAAATTGAAGTCGTTTGCCTCAAATTCATGCTATGCAAAGTTTTTAAGCAACTACTCACAGCCTGAATGCTGGTGATTGAACCCCGGACCTCATACATGCAAAGCATTCACTCTAATCTAGGCGCATCCCACTTATTAAACTGTCTTTTCCTGCTTTTTGTAATTTACAAACACCAAAATCCACATGTGGCACTCTAACAGGACCAAATGAAAGCTCGATTGCTCAAATTTGCATTTACAATGCATTAAATACAAGCATTGCTAGATGCTGGGGAAGAACCCAGGAACTCATACATGCAAAGCATGCGCTCTACCACTGAGCTACATCCCA